>OX638368.1:151868307-153192215 GCA_951812925.1 Calliopum simillimum
CAGTTTGAAAGGTGAATTTTTTCCGATCTTCTAAAAGCGATTTTGCTCAGTTAGTATTTTATCCCAATATTTATTTCCTCTTGTTTTATATCCAATTTAACAATTTGCCTCATTTATCCTTTTTTATTGGAAAACCGAAACGTGCACAGGAGATTTTCAAATTATTCGAATTTGTGAACAAAAACAACTTTTTGACCTACTAATACTACGTTTCCACCCGATATTTATGAGGTAATTTAAGGTGGTTTCAAGATTAGTCTCTAAATCTGGGCGTAAATCACATAATTTACCATATGAAAATAAATCTATTTCTGCGCATAAATCACACCAGGGCTACCGATTTTGGCGTTTTTCGACCAAGTGCCACCTCTTAACTTTTACAATTGGCATTAAATTAAACACAAAGCAAATGGATGATATATTTTAATAAGAAAAGAAAAAATACCTTTAATTTTACTGCTTATAACATTTTCTGCCAAAAATAAATCTTTTTCGGCCGGTGGAAACGGGTAGTATTAACGATGCAATTTCCAAATCTCAGCACAGTTGAATCTCCGGTGAAAACGTAGTGTAAGACTTTCATTAAAAAAAAATTAAACTAATAACACTGCGCAAGACAAAATTCTGAATGAGATCTCAATAACTTGAGTCACTATTTCCTGGATGTACGCCATACATATGTCTGAAAATTTTGTTATCTGCACTCCGAGCACAGACCTGATATGCATCAGTTGCCAAATTTGAAATCACCGACTCTAAATAAATCAAAAAAAGTTATTGAGATCTCATTCAAAACTTTGTATTGCACAGTGCAATCATTAGAAAAATTTAAAGTCTTTATTAAAAAACGCTTTTTTCCAATTCCTTCGGAAATCGAGCAATGTGGTCGTGGCAAATGATAAAAATGAAAATAATTTTCTAGTTGAATTCATTATTGAATTCATGGTGAATGCATCAAGTTCAATGCTTAAACTAGCTCAAAGTAAAGCCCGTACAGTAAAGGGAAATAAATTGCATTAAATTATAATTACGATTTCATTAGTTTATTTAGTAAGCTTTTATTATTAAAAAACTGAGTTAAGTTTTATAAATATTTCAGAACAAAAATTATAAAACTGCTCAATGTCGGAGCAAAAGCCAAAGTTGTACGTCAACGAGCAACCGCAACGTCACGTTAGGGAACGGAACGTTTTGACTAATTCCAGCTTTGCTACTATAAGCCGATACAACGATACAAAACAAAACAACAACATAATGTATGTACTCGTGAAATGTGTTCATTGTGTGACTTACCATTTTCATCAACGCCTGTATATTGTTTTATCAATGTAAAAAAACCTGATTCTAAAAAATACTTCAGGTCAGTGTAAAAAAACTACAGTAAAATTTCTTATATGGGTACACTTGCAAGTTGCAACGCATTGGTAACCCAGGATTATAGTATTGCCCAGTGTAAAATTTCAAGACAGCGAGACTTTTTTTCGATCCAATTTTTGCGATCTATTAGTTCTGTAATTTTTGGAGATATTGGCGATTCCTTTCGTATCTTTATTTTAATTAGAATAGACAATATCTTCAAAACTATAAAACTTACAGAGAAATTAATTGCAGATTCAAAATCTATATGTGAAGCACTCCATGCCAAGTGTACCAACAAAATTTTTTTTTCTCCGATTTCGCTCAAATGTGACAATATGGTAGATCCGGTGTGCAAGAACAACAATCCGGGAGGATTTGGTCCTAGTACCATTTGTTGTTAAAATACAGGGTGTTGAAGTTGGGGTGTTTAGTCATTTTCATGAAAAGGGTGTTTTTTCAAAAATTTATAGCTTACACTAAAGTATGTAAATTGATAAATCTAAGTTACTGGTACTATTTTGTAGTGTTCTTTTTATAAAAAAATATTTATTTTTTACACTTAAAAATACTTCTGAATTTTTTTTAAAAAAAGCCCCCTCAGATTTTTTTTAAAAGTACTTTAAATTAAAGCATAATTTATAAGCTTTAAAATGATGTATGACTCAAGATGGGATTGGGACGCTACATGGAAGTTTTTGGCTTTTGAACGCCCGCGGCAGTCAAAAATCTTTTTTTACTCAATAGGAAAGCATCTTACGAAAAAAGTGTGCAAGGCATAAAATGCTTAGAATCATCAAGGAAATTATTGCATATTGCCAAAATTGAGCGAAATCGCAGAAAAAAAAAATTTTGAGCTGGTACACTTGGCGTGGAGTGCTTCATATAAAGCTTGACAGTTAAAATTTTAAACCAAAAATTTTTTCAATATTCAGGACCACTTTTCGGTTTTAAAATGGTTTGGGATGCATCATATATTTTTTGAAATGGACCAAATTTTACATGGTGCTTAGAAACATCAAATTTTGGTGCTGTGGGATCGCAATTCCAAAAAATTTTAAAATTTCTGTTTTCGGTCTATAATGGCTTAAATATTTTCTTTGTATATATCGTTTGAAAGTGCATATATGTATCTACCTTTCATAGAATCATAAATTCGATGGAGTGGTTCCCGAGCTTAACTTATATTTTTAAGGTAAACTCGATATTTTTGACTATTTTGACGTTCTTGTTTTGAAGACTTAAAAGGTAAACGAAGTGTCTTAAATACTTGAAAAATATGGTTACATAATCTCGGTCAGATTAAGCCAAAAAAACCGTTTATTTTTATTTTTAAATACTTGATGTAGAAGGTATAAAAAAAATTAAGAAAACCTCCACAATTTATAAAAAATGTTCCAAAAGTTGGAGGCTTCGAGCATGCAGCGTAAGTTCTAAAAATTTGAATTTTTACCGAAATATCGACCACTCTTCTTCTTAGAATTATATTTGAAGAATTATGGCGTTCTCGAAAAATTTTTGAACAGCTTTACTGAACAATATTGAAAATTATTTCCATTACACATATTTTATGTTTGAAAAATTGTAAAGAAGTACCAAGTATTGAAAAGGAGCACAAAAATGAATTAGAGGAGTATAGGAGTACGATTGCTCAAATAGGAGTAAAATACTCCTATAGGAGTACAAACGACATCACTGTAGCTTTCATACATTTCCGCGGGAGAGAGCGTAAACAATTAAGAGGCACAAGAAGAGAGCGAAAAACTACTTTTGTCACTAAAGTAGCATTATGTAGTGTACACTACAACTACAGTATACGTGTATGCACTGAAATGAACTGAAGCAAATAAAACAATACAGTTCTATGAAGTATTTGATGAATAGAAAGAAGGTACATGACATAACGTATCTTAAAACTTCAACAAGACATCTTGTGCAAACACCTAGTAGGCACTTACTAAAATAAGAAAAATATAAAGGGCTCACTACTTTGGCGTTAAATACTGTTAATTAACTGCTTTTTTTTTAAAAAACGCTTATAAAATAAACTAATAAAATTAAGTATTTAAAATATACGGGTATTTCAAGTTTTCCAAGAATTTTTTTAAAGAAATGATTTTAAGGCAAATAATTTTGCCTCATTGTAAGAGTGAAGACTATAAAATATGAAGTTGAAAGATGTCGTAAGTATGGGGTCTTAGAAGAATAAAGCATCAAAATTTTTTCAGTAATATAATTTTTTATTTTATACATTATTATTATTTGAAAAAGTTGCAATTTGTATTTATACGAGTATATAGATTTGTATGAAATTGCAAACTTGTGGAGATGCGTTAAGAATCTTGTGCCGTTTGCTTAAAAAAAGTTAATTGGCTTAGAAATCTCTATTGTGTATTTGAAATAAAAATTGTTAAATTCCAAAGTTTACAGTCAAATTAAATTGACTCAATTGGCATACTCTTAAATATAGAATAAATATGGAAAGAAGAAAACCCTTTAACAAAAATAATAAATAAAGAACATATTTTTTAAAATTATTCAATCGAAATGTAACGATAAAAACCAAAACTAAAGAAATATCTACATTAATGCAATGTATAAATAAAATTAATAAAACAATTTATAGTAATTGAAAAAAAAAAAAAAAAAAAAACAATGCCTTTTGAATTCATACATATTTAAAAACAAACATTCTAATTAACGAAAATCAAATTCTTTTTAAAAAACAAAATTAATAATTTCACACTTTCGAATTAAAACAAAATAACTTTCGAAATTTTTGGTACGTCGAATTAACTTTAAATATTTTAGCAATGATTTATTAATTTTTTATAAAACAAAACTAATCTCTTCTTGAAAATAATGATTTATGCAAGCTCTTTCTTATACTAAGACTTGAAATTTGTGCACCTTTAAGGATAAACTTTTTTGTTTTCTTTCCTAAAATAGCAAAGAAAAAAAAATCTATAAATATTGTTTTATCACAATTTACTACACTCATTCGAATTGCACTACAATATGTAACAATTTTAAACATTTTTGATGTATTTTTAAACATTTTTTAAATTCATATAGAAACTTTTTTAATATAAATGTTAATTAACACATTTGCATGAAAAAAAAAAAAAAAAAAAAAAAAAATACAGAATCCATAATACAAATTGTTGCTCTTAAATCTCAATGTAATAAATTATCTCGTCCTTTTCCTGCAAATCCTTTAATCATGTCCCTCATCCATTTTAAATAAGAAAGAAAAACATTATGAAAAAAGAAACATTAATAAGAAAACACTATTTTAGAAGAAAAGAAAAAATCTTAATATACAACAAAAGAAGGAAAAATTTTGATTTAACATAATTAAATATTTACTTTTTAGTCGGAAATACATTATCACAAAAAAAAAAAACAAAATTAAGAAATGATCGAAAATTTTTTTGATTCGAAACATCGTACTTTCTTTAATTTTTCTTTATGTTTTAGGAAAAATTTTAAGACTGCAAAAAATGAATTCTTTAAATGGAAAAATTAAACTTAATAAAAATTATTTATAAAATAAATTAAATTATTGCGTCAGTTTCTTATTACAATAAAAACCAGGGACATACGAATACACGCTTTTTTATTTTGTTTTAAATTTTCTTGGAATCGACTGCAAAGCATCCTCTTCTTACTTCTCAACACAAATACCTTAGAGGCCGTGCATATCGCAAGTAGCGTTTTAAATATGAGGCAAATTATAAATATCTAAATTTCATTAAAAACAATCAAAACAAAGTAAAATTAAAAAATTGGTGATGTCGATAAAGCTTTACGGGTTCGGCACAATAAATCTCCAGACCTTCACACCACTTTGTGAGAAAATGACGGCGCACTATGGGACGAAGTGAGGTTAGTCGTCTCAAAAATCTGTAACTTTCATATCCGCTATAGAAAAAAGTTGAAATTTCACACAAACAATTATGAATATATGACCTTTATAAAAATGTATACTTAATAAGTATAAAATTATTAGGTAAGTAGTTAAGAAATGAAATTTCAAAGTAACAGTTAAAAATTTTTAGAATAAATTTTGCCATTTCGTGACAGTTAATGTTAACGTTAAGGTAAATAAGTAAGGAAAATGCATTTTGACAACAAAACTTAGTAATTCCTTACCTTTGACTTAAATTTGAGAAAAACTTTAGGAAGAGGTTAATAGCTATAAAGTTTGAATAAACGTTATTTTTTATTATATAAGAATGTAACTGTTTAGGACCCTTGATATTTGAAAAGAAATGAAAACACATAAATTATTGTGGAAAAATGAATCATGTCCAAAAAACCACATTTATTTGAACAGCAATATGAATTTACAGTATAAAAGCCAAGTGATAACTCGTATGCAGTATGTATACAATACATTTACTATATATTAAGGAGCTCTTTAAGGAGCTCTTTTGAAACAGTATCAGAAGGTTTCTTTAGGCTAGATATATAAGGACCAGAAGTGTATAAAAGAGCATGGAAAACGTCTTCATTTGTCGCTGACCTACAGCACTTTCTTGCGTGGTTCAATCTTATTCTTTTGTAATCTTTGTTACGTGATTCCTGAGCATCTTCAGCTAAATGTCCAATAGGAAGAACAGCAAAGTATCTTATTATACTTTCTCCATGCATTAAAATTTTGTGCACTGATGAGGGCATATAATACCAGCTATAGTTTTCCACATATAACTGCGCAGTAGTTTTTGTGTATTTACCAAACTTTACCGGGTTGATTGGCATGCCTGATGACAAGGTTTGCAGTATTACATAATGGGGGTTATCGTGAATCAAGATTCCCGGGGAATTTTCTCGGACTGCCGTGCATTCTCTATTACAATTTCAGAAAATTCCCCGGGAATCTTGATTCACGATAACCCCCAATGTCTTTTAATGAGATCTCCGTTGACCCCAGTGATTTCAGATGTGCAATGGTAATTATTGAAAAATCGGCGAGCAGTATTGCCATCATTGCTATTTCCGCATCCTTGTCGAGGTTTATCAACATGTAACCCCAATTGACTTCGAAAACGATCTTGCACAAGTTTTTTTTTTCTCTGCTTTGTTTATTTTCTGGAGTTGTTGCTGACCATTTTTCAAACAAAAGGTTATACGATATATGCAAAACCATTTCCATGCAGCTATTCCATACATGCAAAGTGGACAAACCATACTCATATGCGTTTTCGTTTTCAGGTTTAGATGATATT
Source organism: Calliopum simillimum (assembly GCA_951812925.1). Taxonomy (NCBI): domain Eukaryota; kingdom Metazoa; phylum Arthropoda; class Insecta; order Diptera; family Lauxaniidae; genus Calliopum; species Calliopum simillimum. The sequence continues at coordinate 151,874,895 of OX638368.1, forward strand.
TTGCTTAGATCATTCATATCACTTGATTTAGCACCACAGACAGAACACACCGCACCAGAACTAGTATCTGTTAACACTTGCGTTACCTTGCCATCATCCATTATGAGAAACAATTCGTGCTCAATTTCAATCAAAATGTTATTTTGATTTATTCTTGAAAATTCCAAGTTTTTGATCTACAACAATTCGAGATAATAGTGACTGATTGTATTTTGTAAAGTACAGATGACATAAAATTCAAGGAATAAATAGCCCTACAAGTAATGGGTATAATTATTACTAAAGTGAAAAATGGGTGCGAAATTTGTTATGTCATAAGTATTTTGACATGACGTTATTTTATCTGTTCCACTAAAATATATTTGAGCTGAAAGTTCTTGAAAACCCATAAAAATATCGCTTTTAGTTTATTTTTTTAATTCTTAATTTTAACCACATAATATATAAGGGCATTTCTCAGAAACTTTTAAACTATATACTTACATTTGAATGTCAAAAGTGTAAGTTGTAATTACTCAAAATATGTAGTAATGATTTTTTGTGAATATTGGCCCGCGCACATATTGTTCAAACATTAACAAGTTTGTGGACGAGCCAATATTCACAAAAAAATATTACTATTTTGAGTAATTACAATTTACACTTTTGACATTCAAATGTAAGTATTTAGGTTAAAAGTTTCTGAGAAATGCCCTTAAATGTGTTTTATTTGAAGGCGGGCAAATTCGGGCATGGGTTTTTTTTTTCCTTTCGTTAGAAATAAAACACAGAATTGAATTAGAAAAAAAACTTGACAGCGATAAACGTCGGCCTCTATTGCGAATAGAAACGAAAAATAAAAAGTTGTCTCTTTTAAACTAATGTTTATTGTGCACATTAAAATAAAGAAAGTATTTCGCTTTCATTCGCGTTTCCTGTATCACGACAAAATTGTGGCTGGGGGGTTTTTGAGGTTGCTTACTTTGAATCTGATATCTTTTTTGTGTAAACAAAATGGCGGATCCAAAATGGAGGCACACAAATAATATAATACAAAAACTAGTAAGGGGGTAACCTTTAGCTTGGCCAAACATTAAATACCCTACACTGCAGTGTTTTTAAAATTTTACTTATATGGAAGGCTCCAGGCCCTCTTTTCTGATTTCACGCAGTTTTTGAAGAAAGCTTGCATTTATAGTTCTTAGTGTCTGAGAAAAATTTAGTTCGATTATCTCAAAAAACGCTTTCAGTATAGCGTTATGCCACGCCCACTTGTCCGAATTCGTCCAGCATTTTTCAGAATTACTCCTAAAGTTGCATTTTGAATATATTTTTTGTATAGGCAGTGAGCGTGTCCATTGACGGATTTTGCTGATTTTTAATCACACGAGTTATCTTTAACGACGGAGGCAGTGTACTAAATTTCATTGAATTATCTCGGTCAGTTTTCCCAGAAAATGTAATTCCACGCATACCCAGCCAGACAGACGGACATGGCTATATCGACTCAGGAGGAGGTGGCGCTGATCAAGAACATATATACTTTTCTATATCTGCCACACCTCCTTCTCTGCGTTACAAACGGAAGGACAAAGTTATGGTGTAGGGTATAAAAAGGATTTGCCTCAAAGGAAAAAGCTAAGGAAGTGGTACGTGCCTATGAAAAAATCCTGGACTCTACATTAGAGATGTGGCTAAAAAAGTGCATATGTCGCACGGATACGTACAGAAAGTTCGCAGAGAGAAAGTTCATATAAAGTACCACTAGCACCAAACAGCAATGATAAGCAAAACACAGCTGCTAAAACTCGCTCACGAAAGCTCTATGACCGTTTCAAGAGCGTAGCCAGGATCAAATCTAGAGGTGGGGGGGGGGGTTCGGTTCGGATGGCATTGTTTTTTTCTTAATATTGTTTTTTTATATAAAAGAGAAAAATGTTGTTCCACTTTGTAAAAAAAAGGTTCTTATCCACCAAAAATTAATTTGTTTTTTCAGTACAATTTTTTTTTCAAAAGCTCATACTTTTCTACAGAAACCCTGAAATTTTTATTAAAATCGGATAAAAAAAGCCGAGGATCTATGAATTTTCAAATATGTGAGTATCCAAAGGTTGGGTCGAACTTCGTATGGCCGCCATCTTAGAAATTTTCGGAATTTCGGAAAATCATTTTACCACAATTACATGTGTGTCAAATACTAACTTTCCAACAATTTTCATAGAAATCGGACATGTCAAGTCGAAGACTATTATTTATTCGATTATTTATTTGATTACTTATTCGATTACACTAGTCTACAGCCAAAATTCCCAGTGAATGCCACTATCCATATGTAAAATAGGCTGCTGATTCCGAAAATCGCACTATTTTTTTTTTTATTTCGTGTCGTTTTCGAGATATCGGTCATTTTCGGTTTTCGGACCAAAAAAAAAAGATAGTTCCATTTAAATACAAATATCTCAAGAACTAATGTTTGTATTCAAACGTATTATATGTCATATTAAAGTTAATTAAATTACCTACAAATGATATTCACATCATTTTTTTGGAAAAAAAAAAATGTTTTTTTAGAAATCAATTTATTTCGCCGAAACTAACAAACCAACCAAAAAGTGATGTGAATATCATTTGTAGGTAATTTAATTACCTTTAATATGACATATAACACGTTTGAATACAAATTCTTGAGATATTTGTATTTAAATGGAACTACCTTTTTTTTTGGTCCAAAAACCGAAAATGACCGATATCTCGAAAAGGACATGAAATACAAAAAAAATAATGCGATTTTCTGAATCAGCAGTGGCATTCACTGGGGAAAAAATTTTTAATCATTTGCAGACTAGTGTTATTTATTCGATTTCTTTAAGATAAAGGCGTCTAACATGTCAAGATTTTGAGATATATCTAATAATCTAAAATATGAGATTTTATGGCAAGACAATATTATTTTCAGCCATAAAACTTGATATGATAGTTGAAAGTATTAGCCTTTTCCGTCAAAACCCACTTTGAGTTGCATAGATTTTTTTTTTTCGAAAATTAACTAAGTATTGAATGCTTAAAGTTTTTCTTATTGGACACACACTTTATGTTTCTTGGTAGAGACAGTCAGTTAAAAGATCCGCGAATTGGATAAAATTTTCGAAAACTGCTTTTTCTGGTTTAGTCTTTGCAATGGATGGTGTTGTTTTATGACTTATTATTTTAGAGTGGAATGATAAACTATGCCTTCTCTCTCTTATTCATACATTTAATTCCGGTATACGATGGCTTAGCAATACTTGATGATGTGAGGATTTACTGTATTTCAAATATGCATCATATTACTCATAAGTTATCTTAACCACAAAAACAAAACGGAATATTTGTTTTGAAGTGTTCTTATCACTGGTAAGCCCCTTTGTCTTTATTTAAGTTGTAAGTGTCAGATGATCTGGGGAATAACAACAAAAAAATATGCTTAAAAAACTTTATCTTTCTTTGTTTTTATCACATGCAAATTATTTAAATAGTGCATTCAGTTGGTCTAGCTTTATATTGTTTTACTGTTTAAATAGTGGCGTCAATAAAGCCAAAAATCAGGTAAAATGAGAAAGTCCTCAAGAACAGCTCCGATTTTGATGATTTTTTTTTCTAAATTTAATTTTTTTTATTTAAAATCAGAAACATTTTGGAGCGCGATCGGAATTATATAATTTTTTAAACAATATTTAAGAAACTTATGTTTTAATAACAAAAACATTGGAAAAAAAAACAACAAACAAAAGCGATTTTAATGAAACTTTTAAAAATGATACGTAAGTATTAGCACATACTAAAGAATGAGATAGACTTTAACTTATTATATATACGTACTTATGAAGAGGTGTGGCACAGCCCTAAACTTTTTATTTAATTTGGTCATATCTTTTGAACCGTATAAGATATTTTGATGAAATTTAGTACACAACTACTGACTATCAATGCTGACTTGTAATGGCCAACAATTGGGCAAAATCAGGAAAGTGCCACGCCCAATTTTAAACATTGAAAATGAAATCGCCTATCATTAATGCGCAATGATCACAGCTTAATTTTGACATCAAAAACTTAAAGATTGGATCATATATAACAAACTTGAGTCCTTTTGAATGAAAAATTTAAATACAAGCAGTTATACCAAACCCATTGAATTGAATTATCTCTGTTCTCGTATGTAAGCATTTTCATAACTAAAATGATTTCAAATTTTTTGTTCAAAAGGACTCAAGTTTGTTAGTTTTGATGCCAAAATAAAGTTGTGATAATTGCGCACAAAACCAAGCAGAAAACGGGCTTGCAAAAAAGTCTGCCGGATTAATCTAAATTTTTTTTCTTAGATTTCAAATTCTTGCTATTTTCTGCATCATTTGACATCATCTTTTTGAAATTTTGACAGCTAAAATTTTTTTAATTTATTTTAATATTTTTTTTTTTATTTGTGTTTCCATTTTCTTAAAATAAATTAAATAAAGTTAAATTACATTCATAACATTAAAAAAAAAAATGAAATTAAAGAACACAAATTAATTTAAAAGCAAAAATTAAAATTGTATTTTGTTTTCGTTACGATTCAAACTACAAACTGTTATCAAACTGGCCCCCACAGCATCCCTTTTTCACTAGTTTCAGGCTAGTACTAACCGTGAACTAATAGTTTTTGTAGAGGGTCTCATATTTTTAAAGCAGGGTCGTGATTTTGGATTTGTCATTTGTAAATCAAAAGTCTGAAAATTGAGCAAACCAGTGTTATTTTTGTTACAGTAATTTTAATTTGCATTTTTTATTGAAATATACATACATACTTAATATGTATTTTGTAATTAATTTAGAGAAAAAATATTTTGGATAACATAAATGGTTTCATTGATATGCGCAAATTAAAATGGCTCTATGAAATGCAGCTTCTGCTACTTTTCTTGGAAAATTATTAAGTTAGCTACGTCTTCTAATGATAAATAAAATAATAAATAAAATAAAATAAAAGGTGAGAATCAAAAAATGTTGGACATATTTTAAACCAATTGGAAAACTTCCCAACAAACCAAAGGTTCCGAATTCGTAACGAATTCCCCAACAAACCAAATGTTCCGACTTTTTCTAAATTCAGAGTAAAGATTTTCTCTGAAGAATTTCTTAAACTTTTTCTTCCGAATTTTGTGGAACAAACTCGAAACTGTTTAGAGTTTTCGTAACGATTTCGATAATTCGTCGGTTGAGTATTATTTTGCCGTAAACGCGACTTCGTTGAAAAAGCAAAAGCAGATAACTTGTGCCTGTGTCGACACAAGTTAAGTGCTTTTGTTTTTTTTAACGAAGTGGCGTTTACGGCAAAATAATACTCAACCGATGAATTATCAATTTTTTGAAAAAGGTCATGTGATTTTCAATACGAATTTGGAATTTAAGTAATTGTATACGGAAATAATGCGTTGCAGACCTCTAACGTGAAAGGATTTTAGTTTATTTTCTATTAGAGGTAGGCGTATCTGTTGACATGTCACGCCCATTTTTAGTAAATTTCCTAACTAGCTACGAATATATCTTCAACTTTTTTCAACAAAGAAAATTTAATTTTCTATGGGAGGTAGGCGTGTTCCTTGACTTATGCGTCCAATTTTGGAATATTTCTTAAATAGTTTTCATTAATTAAAAATATAAATAGCTTTGCATGCAAAAACTCCTCGGTCACCAGAAAATTTGAAATTAGAAAATGAAAAACCCAACTTTGGAGAGATATAAATTGAAATGTCCTTAAAATCTGTTTCTTTGAAGGTGTATCAGTTAAGTAAAATCTAAACGTGACTATTAATTAGCATGTGTCTTATCCCAGTTAAGAAAATTTTGAAGTGTCGAATACAAAACAATTTATTCAAAAAAAAGGGAACTAAGTACATATTGTGAAGTGAGTTAAAGACATTTTAAGGATGTAATATTTTTGAGATTTGATTGTTATGCCACAATTTATAGACCAAACTCTGAAAAAGCACTTTTTTGGCTAAAGCTTACGATGGTGTATTGGATAAGTAGTATAAGCTTTCTATTGATTTATGTCCAGCGAAAATTCCAATTTACTTATTTTTGTTATAATTTGGTGCAATTAAATAAATTTAAGTCATCCGCGTGTCTTTTACATATTTATTGGTCCATTTGAAACTCGGAAGATAGTCTATTGCATAATTGCTAAAAATTGTTTTAGAGCATTAGGTGGAAAAAACAAAGAGATTGTTTTCTTAATGCATCACTCTAATTTATATGCAATTTAATTATACAAAAAGTGTACCAAGTGCGCTGATACAATCATATACAAAATATTCATTAAATACAATGTGTATTAAGTAATATGTATACACAACATCAGCTGACAGAAGAAATTGCATTAAATATTTACCAAATTTTTATCTGTTGAAATTTTTTTCTAATCTCAAACAAATAAAACAGCTTGCAGCGATGAATGCATCAACTTAAAAATGGTTATCTCATACATTTGTGTCGTTTTCTAGTTTCTTAATCATTCAGAATATTATCAAATACATATGATGCAATTGAATTGAATTGCATTAATATAAAACTTTAAAAATAGCAAAAATACATAAGAGAAAAAACAAAAATCAATGCCAATCAAAAATGCATATTTTAGCCTCTCCTTTCATATGTTTGTAAATGGATTTATGTTTATTGTGTTCGTTTCGAATTATTTCTTAAAAACAATAACTACATAATTTTAAAGTCTAATAATGACAACAACTAAACACGTAAAGATCAAACGCAGCGATAGCTTGAAAATTTTAAATCAAAGCTGTGCGCATGCGCACATTAACCAATGACACTTTTGGTGTTCTATTGTTGCTACAATAGCGTGCAGTGCTACGGTGCACGTTGCAGCAATTTGCAATTTTAAAATAATTTTTTTTCCCCCTCAAATTAAGAATTAGTTTCAAGCGAAATTATTGCCAACTTACTGCTAAGAATATCGATTATACTGCGAGATATTTTTAGGATTTTGCAAAACAAAAACAAATCTAAAACTTAGGTTTGTTGGCAATAATGACAGTGAGACTTGACTGCACTAGAAAACTTCTGATATGCCAAACACCTGGGTATTTACTTATTCGTATTTTCTTGATTTTCGTTGGATTCTTAAATTTTTAGTTTAACATTTAATGGAAATTAAATTTTGGAACATGCCAGTTGATATTCTCATGAAAGTATACCCTTTTGGAATAAGCTTTTATGGTGACTTTGTAATCTTGTATGAATATACATATGTGCCATTAAATATTTAGGTACTTAGAGGGGGAAAAATATTTCCTTACCTTGAAAAATGTAACATTTCAATAATTCATTAACAAAACAATCAAAAACACTTACAATTTTGGTAAGCTATGCGCTTAGGTGGTACTGACCTCAAAATATGTTCAGATATTGAAGACGTGTCTTTTTTATTAATTTTGCAATCCATATTTTTACTGAAACATCTGGAAAAATAGCGTTTTGCCATATTAATAATGTTGGTGCAACATGACGTATGAGTGACATTCTATTATTTTAGAAAAGCCAAACACAAATTTTGTGAGTAATGTAGTGTTTTTTTTTCGACTTCGGCGCCGTTAGCATATTTTTGAGTATCGTAACTTATCCTAAAATTTCAGCTGCGTAGGTCAATCCTGTGGACGGACAGCACACTTGTCTTAAGCGAAAAAAAAGTGTTCCCCGATGTCACCAAAATTCAAGTTCTTATGTACTCTGACTCCTTGGACATATATCTTTTAAGAAACTAAAACAAAGTAAAACAAACAGAAGTAAAAGTAGTTATTTTCGATGTATTTTCCGATGCCAAACTTGAATCCAGCATCAGAGTTGTTTTATCTTGTAAGGTTACTGCTTATCTAAAAGTCAAAAAAAACACAGTTTTTTTCTATGTTTAAGGTTATATACTACCTTGATCAAAAAGTTCCCGGAATCATCACCGTGTGGCGCCTCCTGCTGTCCGATTCAAATTTTTTTCATTTCTGTTGTCACACCTTTTAACAATATTCCTTGCGAATTTCAGCTTCCTAGCTTGACATTTGTAAATATAACGCAATTTTGAGTGCATGTGTTTTTTTGCGAATTTCGATTTTTGAATTTCATGCAAAAAAAGATCGTGTCGATATCGGTCAAGACATGCTTTCTAAGGTTAAAAGGGACCCAGCATTCATCAAACGCATCATTACTGGTGATGAGACATAAGTTTATGAGTACGACACTCAATCCAGACTTCAGTCGAGTGAATGGCGACTCTCCGATGAGCCAGGGCCGAAAAAACCACGTTTTTAGTCGAAAAAGAAGGAAATGCTCACGGTTTTCATGGATTACAACGGTATTGTACACCACGAATTTTTGCCAGAAAAGCAGACCGTCAACAAAGAGTATTATTTAGATGTAATGAGGCGTCTGCGTGAAGCAATTCGCTCTTAAAGAAAGGATCTCTGGAAAAACAACTCTTGGATTTTACACCATGACAATGCACCATCGCACAATGCCATCATTATCTGTGAGTTTCTCACCAAAAATCAACTAATACAATTCCGCAGCCATCAAATGCGCCAGATTTAGCTCCCTGTGACTTTTTTTTGTTCGATCGACTGAAGAAACCACTACGCGGAACGCATTTTATCAGCCAATCAGAGATAATACAAAAATCGAAATTCGCAAAAAAACAGATGCACTCAAAATTGCGTTACATTTACAAATGTCAAGCTAGGAAGCTGAAATTCGCAGGGAATATTGCTAAAAGATGTGACAACCTACAGAAATGAAAAAATTGAATTGAAGGTAGTAAGAAGAAAAGATAAAACGTAAAACTTGATAAGGTAGTTAAAAGCATTAGCTTTTATATTCAAAACTCAATTCGAATCGATATTTTTTTTTCTCGGAAATATTCTAGTCTCAAAAGTTAAAAACAGGCAAAAAACACGGTGGTTCATTATTTCAGTTTCGTACTCGATAGGATGTAAATTCTTTCACATGTAATATGATGATAATATTTAAACCAGTATATCTTTCAACATACTATATAAATGAATTTACTTAGTAACGAAAGCTTTTTTGTAGAAAATTTTTTGGCCAATAAAATGCTGTTAAGAAATCTCGAGTTAAGAAATGTTTTCTGTAGTTATACACGTTTGAGTAAAAACGTAATTTTTTCTCATACAAATCATATAAAAAATAAATATCCTACCTGCGAAGCTTACAGAACCGACCTACGAAGCTGAAATTTTAGGAGAAGTCTATCTAATAGCGTTTTCTTTTATCAAAATTTTTTCCATTAGTTTCGTTCAGAAAACATCTGATGGAAAAAAAAGTTAAAAAAACACCCATTAGTTCGAAACTAAAAAACTCCACTTTAATATTTTTTCTATTAAACATAATACCTATAGGGTAACTGTATTCAATTCACAGTATTTCTACCATAGCAAATTGATGTTAATGCGGCAAATATTTGTTTAAATGCATTTTTGCTGGACCTATTACAGAATCGGTCACGAATGCAAAAATATATATAATTATATAGCAGATCGTTTGAAAATTGCAAGCCTTAATTTTAATTTCATTAACTTAATTAGGTACACGGTGGCGAATGAGTAATTCTAATTGATGTTCTAAATCCAGAACGTGAGATCAACGTTTTAAAAATTTGATCTTCATACATATCAAATACTTTTATACGATTATATTCGTATAATACAATGTATAAATGACAGTTTTAATGAGCGTCAATAAAATTAAGCTGTGGTGGGAAATCAATTAAGCGGTATTTATTCAGCATTTTAAATGATGATGACAGAAAAAATACATTTGTTCTTATAAAAGATCTATCATTTCTTATAGATTTTAATACAAACAAAACAGAGAAAACTTTAAATAGAATGAAAATTTGATCGCATTTTCTTAATTAGGACCGAGCCAACTTCAAAATATAAAGCAAGATCGACCAAAAGAATACATGAGTTAAATATATGTTCTTAGGGGCCGTTCATAAAGGACGTCACGGCTTGAGGGGGAGGAGGGAGCAAAATGCTCATGTTTCTAAAGCTGTTCATCTGACATTCGCCTCGGTGAGGAAATTCGAGAAAATCCTTTTCTTCACTAGACCTATCGGAGTGTATGCACACTCAGAATGTGTCCCGCTTAGAGAGGAGCCATGTCTAGCTAGTTTATCAGCCTTTCAGAATGTATGCTTGCTAGTAATTTTTTTGAAAAAATTACGTGATATATACCTTACTGTAAAGTTCAAACAACAAAAAAAAAAAAAAAAAAATACGAACTGACCGCGCTAGGGTACGAACCCTGGCCCGTCCGTATCATAGATAGATACACATCCTCCTGTGCTACTTGCACATATGATGAAGAGGCATAAAATTTGTATATAAAATAAATGTCTGTCTAAAAATAGAAATAGTTACTTAAATTAAAAGTCAAAATGATTCTATATTTTTATGATATTTAGCTTACTCGAGTGGAGTGAAAATTATGACACTCATTTTTGTGCGTGAAAAAATTAAATAGTTTTTAGTAGAATTATAAATTCAAAATGGTCACACATTTTTTTTTTTTTTTTTTTAAAGTATAATTTACTCTACATTGGAGTGAATATTATTCTATTTTATTTTATTAGTAGGGTAAGGGAGGAAAATATGGACCACCAATCTTTCTTTTTTAAATAAAGCTCAAAAAACATAAAACAAAACAATTAATTTTATGTCATTCATTAAAGGAAACATTTTACCTTTATTCTGAATCAGTTTTAGTTAAAAATCACATCAGGATAAAGAAAAAAAAAAAAAAAATTAAAATACTAAAAATAAGGATAAAAAAAGTGTTATATTATATGGAGTATATAGTCCATAATGCCCCACATGTTTATTTGGTACAGAAGTTGCATATAAAAATGTCACCTCCACATCCGGCACATTTTGCATGACTTCCAGAACGTCAGATTACACATTCAACCCAAAATTCGCCACAGCGATCTTCTGAGTAAAGGGTATTACATCATATGCATTTTTCATCTTTTTTTCCTTTATTGCTTATGAATTACAAATAATGACCATCAGACTCGTCATGAAAACTGTAGCTAGGTTCCCCATTTAAAGAAGATGACAAATTCATTTGTTTTTGAGGCTTTTTTCTTTGGTGGTTCATATTATCCACAGCACGTGTTGGTGAAATGAATGGTTTTTTTATGTTTAATGAACTAATTTGTGCTAATAATTTATAAATGGTTTTCACTAACTTTATATAATTAATGATTTATTTATAAACACGATGAATTTAAAGTGAAATAATGAAATTTACTCTCTTGAAAAAATGAATCTCTAAGAATTTTTTTAGAAAAAACAGCTTCACAGCAACATGCGACTTCACTGAAGCAAAAAATACCGTTTTTGCCATATTTTGGAGCTATATGACTAGAATATGAAACAACTGAACAAAATATGGTTTTCATCCGTAATTCCCACCAAAGCGAGGTGCGCATTTTTGATTCGAATGTGAAATCGGTTTTGTTATATGGGTGCGAAACGTGGCTTGTTACTGAACAACTAACGAACAAGCTGCAAGTATTCGTCAACAAATGCTTAAGGCGAATACTAAAGGTTTGGTGGCCTCGCACTATATCAAATGCCGAGCTACATCGAAAATGCAATCAGAGGGCTATAGCAATCGAGGTCAAGCTGCGCAAATGGAGATGGATTGGTCACACTCCCCGGAAACCACACAGCGAAGTTTGTCGCCAGGCTCTTGAGTGGAATCCACAAGGTAGTAGAGCACGTGGTAGGCCCAAAACCAATTGGAAGCGGTCGCTGGAAAAGGAAATCCAAGAATCGGGAAAGTCATGGCAAGAGATTAAAGTCATCGCAAGGGATCGTGACAAATGGAGAGATTTCATATTGGCCCTATGCTCCTCCTAGGAGTTAAAGGAGAATACATACATACATACATATAAGTATGAGAGAAAAATAAAGCTATTGACATAGTTTAAACAAGATTTTAAAGGAAAAAATTAGAGTAGGGTAACCGGCTGTGGGCCGTCACCGGTTGTGGGCCACCCCTTGTATTTTTTGACGTTTATAAAATATGACAGATCTGAGTATGAGGTTATGTGTACATTGGCAATAGACAGTATTAGTGTAAGCAGTGAAGTAAAAGAACGCATCTGACCCGCATCTAAAACAAAACAAAAAAAATTGACGAAGAAATTTTCAATAAAGTAATTCCTGAAGATTTTGCGAGTGTGATAAAGCGAAGTGAAATATTGCAAAGAGGTGAAAGTTATGCATTTTTTTGCAGTATTTGCGTTAAATTTTCCGATTTTATATCAAGTTTGCTCAAAATTTTTCGCCACTAGAATTTTGCCAGTCACTTAAGGTATGGTTGCCGTTACCGGTTGTGGGCCACCTTTTGTAATCGGTTGTGGGTTACCATAAAATAAATAAATCGACTTCCGTTAGCTGTATTTTGAATGAACTTGGCCCCTTGCAAGCCGCTTCACCCAAAAAATCATCAAATCGCGGCCGAAAGCCAAATTGCGAATCCGATGAGGATGATTAATAATTTGAAAAAGTTACATTTTCTTGATGTTTTTAGCCACTAGAGGGTTCTTTGATAAATAAATTTTGATAATACATATTTCTTTACTGTTTTTTTTTCATAATTTTGCATTTGAAGTGGATTTTTCAGGGTGGCCCAGAACTGGTTATAAAATTTGTTCTGTCCAAAAACAAGCTCTTTACAAAATTTGTTAAAAAAAATTTTTTGTTGAAAAATTATGGACAAATTGTTTTTTTTTTTTTTGGTTACCTACTGCCTCTAGCTTTCCATTGGTACCCATTAGTCCGAAAAATGTATACTTGAATGCGAGTTACGGGCAAAAAACGAAACCCGGCCCACAACCGGTTACCTTCCCCTACAACTTTCAGATTCTGTATCAAATTTAACGGATTCTAGTTATTGCATATACTTAGCTATAAAATATAGCAAAAACGGTATTTTTGCTTGTTTAGGCTAGGATATCTCAAAAACCTTATGAGATATAGAAATTCTAAGGCTGGATTCAAATTCAGTATTGCAAAATACATTCAAAACAAATATTTTTGTATTTGTTTGTTGTGGATATTTATTTTTGTGAAATTTCGCCGAGACGATCAGCTACGATTTCGGGGCTTGCATTTTTTAGATCACTAAACTGGTACAAATGAAACCCTATTCACAGATTATGTCCACATTTTCATCACATCTATCAACTGTTCAAGAGCAACGTGGCTACTAGTGTGCCACGCCCTTACCGTGGATATTTTGTGTAAAAATGAAAATACAAAAAATAAATTCCTGGCGATTATTAATTTCTTCTTCAGTTATTATTATGTCAAAGAAGGATAAGAAAAAGATTTTGTTTTGTGCAGTCTTTCAAAATTTCGGCTTCTTTTTGTGAAATCGCCCATATGTACACAATATTTTTGGTTGACAATTTTAAATTTAAATGATCAAATTATAATTAGCAAAATTTGCCATGAGGATAATATAAATTCCCAAATACTTATTTTCTATGGAAAAAACAAGGTCAATCGGTGAACTCTTAAAATAGAAAGCTAACATTTTTATTATCATAGATAAGAGTGCAATTCTCAAAATTGCATGGGTTTATTTAATGCTATATATGACTTTTTTTAATTTAAAATTATTCTAGTTCCTTCTATATGAACTGCTAACCTCAGTGCTTTTTAAAAATATATAAAGACTGTACTGGCAAGCATAACGCAAATGCGGCATTATGTGTACTTCAACTGTTTTGTAGCCTTAGGTTTTTCCCTGTTCCCCAGCTCATCCTTATACCTGCACAGAATCTAATATTTGAAAAAGATAAAATATGGGTCTGCTCTTATAAGACACCACTTACTGCTAGAGAAACTGAAAACTAATAGAATAGGTGCATGTTTTAGATAAAATACTCTTGACATATTAAGCGTATTTTTTTCTGACGCCTTTATATAACTCTTTTAACTTTAAAATCGCGATATCTCAAGAGTGCTGAGTAAAAAAAATATTTTTTTCGGCCTACTTTTTAGATCTTCTAAAATATCTTTTCTGGAGAGAAGACAAAGCTATCTTTCATAGGAATTATAATTTTTTCACTAAGACCGTAGACCGTGGCTTATACATATTATGAAATATTAAAAAAACTATAACTCCAAAACCGGGGGGTTACTGTGTAATGCGATACGAAAAGCAATGCGGTGCGAAAACCAGATGCGATACGAAAATAAAATCGTACTCTGTAACTCGTTCGCATGAGAAAAAATGTTCACATTTTAACATCCCTTAAATATTTATAAAAAGTATGCATTACTTTCCAAAAATGTCAAAAAATTAAAATAAATAAAATTCCTTCAAACACAAATTTTTAAGAAATTCAATCAAGAATTCAATAAAATTCAATAATTTTAACAAGCTATTAGATCCCGAATTGTTAAAATATTTTCACGAAGTAAACTGCCAGAGGCAATTAGCTGGGTAAACGATAATCAAGATAAATGTTCTATGCGGTTAAACAGACAGCGCATTGTGGGGATGGATGTACCCAAGGACTGAGTTTTTTAATTTTTGAAAGCATATAAATTCGTGCTACTTGGTGCCATGAATACCATGAAATTCCATGCATCTTGAAGACTATGTAGAAAAATCCGCTATGACAAAAGTGAACACAGATTGGTGGTTTCTCGTTAGATTCAAGTCAATGGCCTCGATCAAGTTATTTAGGAGAATGAGTATATGGACCATAATATACCAAATAAAAATGTAAAAAAAAAGAATTTTTATACATAATTAATGTTTTCATTTTCACTTTCTTGGATCTAACAAAATTAAAAGATATTTTTGTAGATGGGGACGTTAGCAAAATATTCCCGGAAACTTATTTTAGAACCTTTAGTGGAGTAGATCTAGTAAACAAGCATTAAAACAAATCACAACAACTAAATAAATAAATGAGTCAAAGAAAAAATATTAGATTTCCGCCTTTTCGCATTGCTTGCGTTTGCTTGTTAGCTGTCGCATGAAATATCCGAAATTCGAACGGTTTTGACACTCGCATTCGCATTAGAGAGTTTAGAAAATCCGAAAAGGGAAAAAGGGTAAAATGTGAATGCGATAATTGAAATACGAAATTCGAATTACAAAGTAGCACTTGCTCGAATGCGAAGTTGTTTGCATTCGCATTCGAATTACAGAGTAACCCCCCCGGTATTGATATTATCTTTTCATTGGATTCACATGAAAGATAACAAATCTTCTTTCAAGAAAAGATATTTTAGAAGATCTAAAAGGTATTCCGTTTTTATTAATATTAGTACTAAATAAGTAGTAATAATAGTAGTTTTTGCCATATAACAGAAAACTTACTTTGTGCTAAAAGCATGATTCACTACGTTTTTAAAA
This sequence comes from Calliopum simillimum, assembly GCA_951812925.1. Taxonomy (NCBI): domain Eukaryota; kingdom Metazoa; phylum Arthropoda; class Insecta; order Diptera; family Lauxaniidae; genus Calliopum; species Calliopum simillimum. The sequence continues at coordinate 151,890,372 of OX638368.1, forward strand.
TAGGTCAAAAAATTTAAATCGATTAAGAAATTTGGATAATTTTTGTGAGTTTTGTGAAGAAATTTCAGTTAATTTCATGTCTGGAAAAATCTAAAACTTATAACTTCTAAGCCATTTTTTCCTCTTTTTCATATGAAATGTGATTTTTTTTTTGCTTTCCAAAAATTATATTTTGGAAGGTCAGAAGAGTAGATAACGGAGCGTTTTTAGTGGGTTGGTACTTAAATAGTAGTAAATTTACTACTTTTTACAAAACACTAAAGAATGTACTTCATTTTTTAAGCCTTTAATACCTTTCCAAAAATGGTCTGATCATGAAAATCGGTTGTTGACAAATAATGTGAAGACAGTTTGTCACAATTTAACAATTTTTCCACTTTTTGCACCCTTCACAAGCCAAAAAATAAAAAATCGCAAAATTTTTGTTTTGCCATTAGAAATGAAAAGAAACCGTGTACCAAATTTGAGTGAAATCCGAAAGGGTGTGGCAAATCTTTGCACATTACATAATATACATTCATCAATAAGTGCTTTAGGCGCATAATAACTAAAGAGTTGGTTGGCTCGCACTATCCAAAATGCCGAACTATACCCAAAATGATACCAGAGGCCTATAGCCAATGAGATTAAACTACTGAAGTCTGCTCAGTGAAGTCTGCCACCATGCCCTTGAGTGGAATCCACAAAGAAGACGTGATAGACCAAGAATAAATTGGAAAAGGTCCTTAGAGAAAGAAATCTAAGAATCGGGATAGTCGTGGCAAGTGATAACAAGTGATAGCAAAGAATTGTGAAAAAAGAGTCATTTCATTTTGGCCCTATATTCCTCCTAAGAGTCACAATAATAGGAAACTACAGTTCTTGTTAAAACAAAACTAAAACTAATCTTAGCATCTTGGTATGAATCAATCCAAGACTACCATCTGCTGACTCTGCCGCAAAGACGACAAAACTTGCGCACACAACCTGGCTGATTGTTTGATGGGTCGCTTTGGGTCAGGAACTTATGCCTCACCACAGTTTAAAAGATCTGAATCTAGAAAAACTTCAAAGATTTCTGAACTACTTCAGAATTTTCAAACTTTTCTACTATAACTTAATAAGCTAGGTACCTTAGGACACTAATTAAGATCAAAATACCTGAACTTACCCGCTTTGTTAACATAAACCTAACCTTATCTAATATACCCTTAAAATGATCCCAACTATTAAGCTAAATAACCATTAGATTTATCAATAACAAAAACCACATTTAACCTAATCTTTGAAAGGACTTTAAAAGTATTCTTCAGACTTAACAAATTATTTCACGTTAAGATCAATTAATACCTAACCATAAGAGGGAGCCTTTAATTTGAACAGCTGCTACCATCTTTATTGTGTTAGAAGCTAATTGTGCAAACAAAGTGGCAAGCCTCAAAAGAAGAGCGAAAATAGCCCACGCAATTTCTTATACTCGCAAAACAAAAGTCATCTGATGTACATACGGATATATATTTTTACTTAGATAAAACCGCAAAATTACAATCGCCAAATGTGTCGCGTCCTCGCCTCATGCTAAGAGAAAAACCACAAAAACCGCAAATGCGCGCTTTTTACTACACTATGCCACGGGAATAACAAATGTCAAAATGTTTACATTGTAAAACACTGTCTTACATGGCCCCATACTTATGTTTGCTTAGCAGTTTCCGTAAATTTATTATATAAAGTGTAGGAGCCTCACGGACTTGAGCATGCAAAATATGAGTGCCGAAAACTGAACTATGGGTAGGACTCCAAGTTACAAGAAAGCGGATGTTGCCAGGATCTGCGGTAGTCCATTTTTATTTAATCCCCTACCCCCGTCTAGTCCAACCATGGCCCTCCGTGCTCGGTTTTTATAGCTGTTTATGGTTGAATGGGATCGCCTAACTTAGAACAAATTAAGAACTTGACTAGACCTACAATATCTCATGGTTGCCTTAAAGAGTCAATAGGTGTGATGAAACTGTAGAAAAACGGTTTTCGGGGTCTCATCATATTTTGCATATTGGGCATCTTCATATTTTGAAATTTCTAAGAACAAATGGTTATATTTATTTTTTTTATAAACAAGTACAAAAGGGCAAAAATGAGTTTCATAAATTTTTGATGAACAATCCAAAATTGAACTGAATTGAGCTCAAATGGGCGCATCCACTTTTTTGATGAACAATCACATTATTACTTGATTACAAGAAAATTATGGCTAAGCTGAAAATCGCACCCAAAATTGATTCGTTTGGAATTGTTTTCAGCTCAAAATTCTCTCAGTGTTTCTAATTGAAATCGGACTTGCTGTTCTCTCCACAGATCAGTTGAAAGGAAGCCATATAATTGTTATAAATTTCAATCGTTCGATTCACAACATTAAGCGTAAAACAGTGATTATGCGAAGATGATGTCAAAATACTTATGTCACTACAAAATTCGTGATTTGTTTGCATTCTTATCAGCAAAAAAGGATACAAACGATTAACAACAAAATATTTGGTATACATTTATGTAGCTGTAAATATGATCTTTCTTGTGAGCATAATTTTCGCACCGTTATTTCACAGTTCTAAGCAAATCAACGTTCGGCAGTCACAAATAGATTTTGTCAAAATAATTATGTCGACTAGTGTATAACAGAATAAAAAAGTGAAATACGTGCGCACAAATGTAGTTTTGGACAATGCAAACAATAATACATGCATATATGTACTTATGCATGTAGTTGAAGTTGAAAACATTATGAGTCAGCAACGCATGTGGCTGTTGGCATTCCCGAAAAAAAAAATTCAAAATAGTAACAACAACAACATATCCACAAAACCATGACCAAGTGTTTCAAGCCACACGCCGCTTGACACGTTAAGCCGCTTTTTTTTTTGTTGTTTTTGTTGCTGTCGCAAGTGAGCTTTACTCCCAAAAGAACAAGAGTAACAACAACATGCAACATGGCTTAAATGGCAGCACGGTATACAACAACGAGTTGCATTCGCCGCTTTTGCTGTCTATGAATGAATTAAGGAGTAGCGCAGCTGCATTGCAATTTTGGAAGGTGCTGCTTGCTTCAATTCAATATTTGCAGCACAAATTGCTAACCAGATCAACGCGTGGATATTCAGATCTTTCCATATAAGGCGACTTAGAGCATGAGTATTTTTTGTTCCTCATAGTTTTCAGCTGAGTTTCAGAATGATATAGACAGTGCTTTTATTTTATGAACAAAGTATAGTAGTAACCCATGAAAATAAAGCAAAACAGAGCGAAGCTTTAGAAAAATTACAACCAAGCTGTATTTTTGTGGAGATCATCAATATAATTTTATTCCACTGTAAACGTATACTTGTTGGTATAATGTTTTTGCTGAAGACCAAAAAAAAAAAAACATTATAATTTAATTCTACATGACGACAACATTAAATTAGTAAGGGAGAGTCACCGGGTATGAGACACCTCCGTGTATGAGACAGTCGGTTTTTTCTATGATGCAAAATTAATATTGCCAATCTGACTACTGTCGAACTGTCCTCTTGCTATGACTAAGTTTTCAGCCAAATTCTGAATTTAGGGTCAACTTTTTTGAAAATCAAAATGACGGATCCGAAATTGAATATAATTTTCTAAAAAAGTTATTGTATCACAACAAAATTGTGACTAGGGGGGTTTTTGGAGTCGTTGTTTCTAAATTCAGGATAAATTTTTATGAAAACAAAATGGTGGATCAAAAAACGGACAATTTTCTCAAAAAACTATCATATCAAAACAATATTTTGGGTTGAAAGGTTTTTACGGTCGCTGATTCCGAATCCGCGATCATCTTTTTTGAAAAAAAAAAAATAAAAATGATTCATCTGAAATGGCTAAAGAGATCTTCGGGGTTGGCGATTCCGAATTCGGCATCAACTTTTTTGAAAATAAAATGCCGATTTAAATTTTTGGGCTATATGGAAGGTGGGCGTTTCCTTGATCTAATCACACCAATTTCAAACTAATAGCTACCAATTTTGTTTCAGATATCAAATGTTATTGTTGTATTTCAAATATTCAAGAAGTTATGGTGATTTTAAATTTAAGACTATGTACATGGGAGGTGGGCGTGTTCTTCACGGAATCATGTCTTTTTTTAACAAATGAAAAGATGCTACCAATATTATCTCGCATATCGAATTTTATTGCTGTTCCTCAAATACTTAGTTTTGCTAAAATTAGTTCTACGAAATGAAACGTTGCAAGAATAGAGAAAAGTCGCTAAAAAAAAATCATTGTACTCCAAAATGTTGCAGCTGATAATTGAGCAGAACCTGGAGTGAACCTTATAATAATAATAATAATAATCAAGCCGTTGCAACTCCATACAACTTTTAAGTTGTGATCCAAAGCAAGGGTGTCAGCGTAGAACAAAAGTGAGCCAATTTTGGCTCGACACTAACAACATCAATATTTCTGTACAACATTCACAGAAATAATTTTTGTTGTTTTTTTCACGCTCGTCAAAATTTCGCGTTTTTGTTGCTTTTTTGCGTACACACAAAATCGAACTCGAACCAACATAAAACAACAACAGCGACTACGTCGCATCAAAATCAAAAACAACAAACAATATGGGTATTAATGCGTTGATGCGCAGTTGCGAAAATGCAAGTCTTTTACGCACTAACGCCTGAACGTTCAATATGAATATTTCCATTTGAGAAATTGCAGAACTAGTGCGAAGTTTTCGGCAAAGTGTTCGATGTTTTACAAATTTCAAACTTTCGCAAACCGCACTTCCGCAACGACGCAAGAGCATTGCGCATCAACGCGTGAATACCCCTACTTTTTGTGTGTGTGTCCTAGTCCTTAGAGATTTTGAAAATTGTTGAAATATTATTGTTGTAAACGAGGCATGAAAAAACAACAAAAAATTGTTTTTGTGATTGTTTAATTCGAATTTGAAGTTGTTGTAAAAGCGAAAATTTTGCGCTGACTGCGCTGCATGCACTTGGCTCAGTGATTTGAAAACGCTGACACCCTTGATCCAAAGAGAACAAAAGTTTTCAAGATAAACCTTTTTAAACATTTACATTTTTTAAGAGATTGTTGGAAGAACTTTGCATTTTCTGAATTCATCAAGTTCAAGATGCGAAAACATAGAAATGTTATATCTTCTTGATATTTTTGTACTTGAAATGTATTAACTAGATATTTTACTTATAATGTGTGCAATTATTATTTAAGACACCTAAATTTTCAAACTTCACAACAAGTTAGCGCTCTCTCACATGGCATGTATAAAACGACTGACTGTAAATGGCGTTTGTTGATCCATGAATGCTGTATAGAAAGTTTACTGGTCAAAAATGCTACTGCATGCCGTAACAACTTTACCACACTTTCAACTCAAAAACGATTAAATTTATAAGAAGAATAAGGAAGGAAAGAAGACTAAGGCCCTTATGTGTAAAGAATATCATTAGTTGTAAGTTTTATCCGGAAAAGTGATAGTTTTCCATAAACATAGTTTCATCATCTGAAAAACCCAACGCTCTAATTCGGGGAATTATTCAGGATACGCTTAGGATAATAAAAGAAAATTCAGCTTGGTGTGGATGTTTTCAAACTCAAAATCTAATTTTTCAATATTGTTGAATTGAAAATAAACAACTAAGAGAATAATTTGATAAGTTTTATTCAAGACCAAAGCTGATTGCGTTTAAGTTGACATTACAAATGTTCAAACATTTTATCATTAACAAAGTACTGTGCACAGTCGTGGAGGTAACCCCAAAACAGGTTTCTTCTTTTTTTTGTATTTTGTGGTAACAACAAAAACGGCGCAAATAATAAGAACACGTGGTATGTGGGTCATAAGCAGCTCAGATACTCTGCTGTAGATACTTGTTTTAGTATATTTTGGGTTTTGTATTTCATTTTATTTGACTATTTAGTTATTCTGTATAAGCGTGAAACATTTTTAGTATTTTTACATAAACAAAAAATTGCGAAATTCTCAAAAAAAAAACCAAAAGAAGACCAGACAAATAAAAATTAACAAAAAAAAGAAAAGAAACAATAAAAACTTTTACGATACATATTCAAATATGTACCTACTTATTTTGAACCTAAAAACACATTATTAAGTTGTGTGACAATTTTAAGGTGAGTTTTATTTATCAGTCGCTGTTGTGTTTTATATTTTGGTAAAAATTTTATTTTTGCGAGCTTGTAAAACTTCCTCCTCTTAAAAATGGAAGCTTAACGCCAACCTTTATTTGTAGAATATTGCGCCGTTAAATTTACAAAAATATAAATATTCATCATATACTTTATAATATTTTCGCCAGAAATATTGATTATTTTGGAATCATACCTTTTATAAATTATGAAATTGTGGTAATTTTTACTTTAATACAAGTAATCTATAACACCATATAATAATATTTTCAACACATAGAAGAATTTTTGCTTAAACTGTAACATGTAACGGTCAATATTTTGTTCAGGTATAAAAGCGATTGCACGTAGAATTGTCCAGCTCGGCTCGTCGGCTAACGGGTGGTATTCTTACTTTTATTTACCTGGGGAATTTAAACCGCTATCATCAAAAATTATTTAAATTTACGTGCTTAAACAAGAAGGAAAAGCCGCGAGGAAAATCGAAAAGAAAAAAAATTAAGTGTTGACAATAGAAAAAAATAAAATGTTTCTGCTGCTTGGAATTTGTGACAGCATTATGGTGACAGTTGCTGCCACTAAACCCTCCCATCCATGATCAAATTTAAGTCATTATTTTTTCTTTTAAATGATCCCTATAAACCTTTTGTTACCACAACAACTTCTCCGTTTGTCAAAAATCAATTCAATGAATTTAAACCAACATTATAATACAAATTTATTAATGTTTAATTAAATTTTAAAGACATTTTTTTTTTTTTTTTTTAAATAAAGAAAATTACCGAAATCGGATTATTCTGTTTAATAAGTTAATTAAAATTCTTAAAATTAAATAATTCAATCAAACTAAGTACGTCTTAAACATAACCTTTCGTCAACAAAGGCTTTAAAATAACAAAAAAACTTACTTGTCGATGACGTCCCACGAAGAAAGATCTTTCTGATGGCCACGTACCACAGTAAAAAAAATGAGTTTTAAATTGATACATTAATAACAACATAAATTAGTTACGAAAGATTTTGGCTTAACCGTTTTTTTTTTTTTTTTTTTTTTTTTTTTTTTTTTTTTTTTGTAAAATTTTTAAAAAAACTAAATTGTTTTGATATTACAACAACAAAAAAAAATCAAAGTTTTATACTAATTATGTAAAAAAAAATACTAATTTAAAATGCACATTATTTTTTTTCAGTTTTCTTTACTTCTTTTCTTTTAAATAATGATGACTGCTTTCAATTGCTTTAAAATTTATCCATATCCAAATTCTTAAAATTTGCTTTTAGAATCTTGAAAATCCAGCAAATTCGCCTGCAGTTTTTTTTTTCTGATAGGTTTTTATTGTATTGTTGTTTGATTATTTTTTTGATATAAATTTATTTTGCAGTATCTTTTATTTACTTGCAATTTTGCAATATTGATTAGGCCATTGTAGCAAAAAAAATAAAATTAAATTTTTTTTCTTATTTTTTTAAAAAAAAATCTTTGATTAAAAAGTTGCTTGCTTCTTTTCAAACCAAATTTTCAATCCCCCAAAAAAATTTTTTTTTTCTTTCGATCAAAAAACAAAATCTATCTTGTATATTTTTTTTTTTTTTTTTTTTGAGTAAAAATTGCGCAAGTTTCAAAATCTTATTTTTTTGTCTACAAGCGCCACTACATTTCCCCCCAACCAAAATCAGATTTTGGGGTTTTTAAGCACAAAAGCTGATCCCGCTTGTAGAAAAAAAATTAAATACTAAAACTAAAATGTGTTTTTTTTTTTTTTTTTTTTTTTTTTTATTGCCGAATGTCCTTTGCATGATAAACATCTAAATAACGACCTTGCATGTCTTCTAAAGCATAATAGCAGTTACCAAGTTTTTTCCGCACTCTAGCTTTCACATAATTAGGTGCAAGTTTGGAGCTAAACCCTTTTTCAAAATTGCTTTGCCTGAAATTTTTCCTAAACACTTCTTGTCCAACTTCGTATGAAACATTTCGTGCACGTAGATTATAAACGTTTTCGTTCCGTACTTGTTGCTTTTTCATAAGTTCACTTGCTCGTTTTCTCACAATTTCTAAAGTATCTGAACGATTAAACGATACACTGCGATCATCTAGCATTTTCAATTGGCGCAACAGGGCGTATGTGGAACCATTATTTATCATATGCTGTCCAAATGTCATGAAGTATGGAGAAGTTCCAATTGCGGAATGCAAACCTGAACGCAATGCGCAACAAATACTACTAAGGTGTTCATCCCAATTTTTTTGATTTGGATCAATATATGATTTTATGGCAGCGATAACCGAACGATTGACACGTTCACTTGCATTCGCTTGAGGCGAGTAAACAGCAGTATAAGAATGTTTGATTGAATACTTTTGCATAAGAGTATTAAAAAGTTGAGATTTAAATTGAGATCCATTATCGGAAACAACAGTCTCAGGTGTACCAAACGTATGAAAAAGTTCCTGTTCGAGATATCTTACAACAACATCAGCAGTGGCTTTTTTTACTGGCAACAAAAATGGAAATTTGGAAAAATGATCCAATACGACAAAAATATGAGTATTACCACATCGCGATCGCGGATATGGACCACAAAAGTCAATATACAATTTTTGGAAAAACCTTGAAGTTTCAGATGTTTTACCCAATAGTGGTCGTTGGATTTGATTAGGATGCTTAGTCGTTTTACATATTTCGCAAGAATTTACGTAAGCTTTAACATCGGGCACCAATCCAGGCCAAAAATAATAACGACGAATTCGCTCTATCATTTTATTGATACCACCATGAGATGATAACGGACTATCGTGTGCCTTACTCAAAACAATTTTTACTAAGCTTTTCGGAATCCATAGCTTCCATACAAAGTCATCATGCGTTTGTTCACCAGTTGCATGCTCTGTCCTCCTATAAATAAAATTGTCGATAACTTTTAAGTCCGGAGTCCTATCTAGATTTTCTCTTATATTTTTTAAAAGGTTGTTATATTCATCAGATTTAAAATGTTCTGAATCTAAGTCAACGAAAAGCCCACTATCAGTTTCCAAAGCAGATAAGTCACCTGTATTAACTCTGGACAGCGCATCCGGAACTATATTTTGCGTTCCTCGGCGATGTTGAATTTGAAATTTAAAACCCTGAAGTTTTAAGGCCCACCGTGCTAACCGAGAATTTAGGTCTGTTTGTGACATGAGCCATTTAAGTGATGCATGATCTGTAATCACAGTGAACTCATGACCCTCCACATAAGCGCGAAATTTTTTTATGCTTAAAATTGCTGCTAAGCATTCTTGCTCTGTAACCGAATAATTGCGCTGGGCTCGATTTAGCTTTTTGGACATAAATGCTATTGGATGTTCTTCACCATTTGCATCTAATTGAACCAATGCACTTCCTATTCCGGTGTTGCTTGCATCGCAGTGTATGAAAAATGGTTGCGAGAAATCTGGACTTTGCAACACTGGAGCAGAAGTCATGGAAGCTTTTAACTCTTCAAATGCTTTTTGTGACTCTTCACTCCATAAAAACCTCCGAGTGTTTTTTAGTAAATCGGTTAATGGACTAGACAGCGTGGCATAGTTCCTTATGAACTTCCGATACCAGCCGGACATACCCAAAAATCGCCGAAGTTGTTTTACCGAACGCGGAATAGGGAAATTAACAACAGCGGAAACTTTTTCCGGGTCAGTACTAATAGTACCATTACCTACTATGTGACCAAGATAACGAACTTCTTTAAGACAGAAATGACTTTTTTGAACATTCAGTGTCAAACCTGAGCTACGCATGCACTTTGCTACTTCACGTAAAACATCCAGATGTTTTAGAAATGAATTTGATACAATTAAAAGATCATCTAAATAGATAAAAACTTCGGTTCGCAAATGTGGTGGTATAACTTTATCCATTAAACGTGACATGGTCTGTGGCGCATTACAAAGTCCAAATGGCATAACTTTATACTGGTATAGAGGTCTGCCTGGCACAGTAAACGCAGTTTTATCACGAGATGAAGGATGAAGGGGAATTTGCCAAAAGGCATCTTTTAAATCCAAGCTTGTAATAAATTCAGCCTTGGGAAGCCGACTTAATATCCCATCAATATTGGGCAAAGGGTATGCGTCCTTAACAGTAACAGTGTTAACTTTCCGGCTATCAAGACACAGTCTCACCTTGCCAGGTTTCTGTACCACAACAATTGGAGAAGACCATGGGCTGTCAGATTCTTCAATTACTCCAAGTTGGAGCATTCGATCTACTTCGCCATAAATTAACTTTTCAACTGCCGGGGAAACAGGAAAATGCCTCTGTTTGATGGGTTTTGCATCACCAACATCAATGATATGAGATATAACATTTGTTTTACCTAAGCCTTCAACAGCAAAAGACGGAAAAAGATCAACAACGTTTTTGAGCTGTTTTTGTTGTATTTCGGTTAAAGTGTGTTTTCTTGGATCCAGAGTTGAATCATCAAATTTTATTTCAGAAACAATTCCATCGGGCAAAAGATCAAAAGATTTCCAAAAATCGATGCCAAGGTACAAATTTTGAGATAAACTTGGAATAATAAATATCGAAATTGACTTTGTTTTATTATGAAAAGTAATATCGGTATCTATTCGACCCACTATGGATTGAGAAGTACCATCAGCTGTACGAACAAACGAACGAATTTTTTTATAAGGTGTGTTCGAGGTTAGGAATTCACGTGCTGCTTGAGCACCAATGCAACTGATGGAAGCACCTGTATCCAATAAGCCAACAATAGTTTTGCCAAGTAAGGTAACTTCAGCATGTGGTCGACGAAGATCACTTGGTTTATCAAAAACGGACGAAATCAACTTGTTTTTAGTATCTTTTACATTCTTCCAAAAAGTGCGAATTCTACAGCTAGAACGGTTTGGTGGTTTTATTAAATCATGAAAAATTCTACTTTTTGCTTGGTTGTATTCCAGCAATCGAATATGAAACGGTTTTAATATTTTTAAATTTGGTTCAATTTTATTGAGCGAAAAGTTAGTTTTAATTTTGTTATCGGAATTAGAATTTAAAATCGTTAAGTTAGGATCAAGTTCAACATCAGAGGAAACTTTTATTCTTTCCTGGTCATATGACGACTGGAATGCGTCTGAGTTTGAAGTTTGCGTGCACTTTTCAGTGCGTTCGACTGGAAGTTTTTTGAATTGCAACTGGGACAATTGGGCTTATAGGTATCTGCTTTACCACACCCATAACAAAAAATATTGCGTTCACCAGTGCAGTCTTGGTAACGATGCCCATTTTTCTTGCAATTCCAACAAATTAAAGAAATTGCAGAAACATCATTATCACCTAGAGTTTTTTCGTCAGAAACATTTCTACGATTTGGAAACGACGCTTGTTTCTTACAAATGTCTTGCAAGAAAAATTCTCTTTTTCGGCAGATGTCTCTTAGATGTTCTATACTATAAATTTGTAAATTAAGAATTTCATGTTGTATATCTGGCAACAAATTTCTTCGGAGTATTTCAACAAGCGTACTTTCAGTTAATGACTGGGATAAACGATCTGTCAGTAACAGAATATCCTCATAAAACGAATCAAAACTTTCATTTGGTCGCTGTTTTCGGTCACGAATCATTTCCCTAAAATCAACATCCGTTCTAGAATCACGATATTGACTTCTAAGTGCTGTACACAAGTCACGCCATTTAATAACTCTCACCAGCTTATGGTATCTCCAGAACCATTCAGTGGCTTTTGAATCAAACAAAGTGCTAGCATGACGACATAATAATTCAAAATTTCCACCTAAAGTTTGGTTGGTCAACACTTCCACACGATATATAAAATTATCAACTGACAAACCATCATTTTTACCAGTAAATTTCAGTTTCCAATTATATATTATGTGACCTACTTTTTCGGGACGAAGTGATAAGTCTGTGGCACTATTTGAAGCACTAGATATGGGATCAGAAGCTGTTTGGCCTTGAAAATTGTTACGATTGCTTGGCAAATTAAGTAACTGATCTAAAGTTTGATTTCCGACACTAGGCAAAGTTTCTACGATAGGTTCTCTAACAATGTTATTTGGCTGCTGCTCAGTCGCAACAGTTTGCACTGAAGGTGTGCTTGGTCTATTAAGTCTAGCAAAGCGCTCTTCTATTCGCGATTCAATTTGCAGCATTTGCTGACTTATTGAAGAACACAACTCAGCTACTTGTGCTCCGATTGCTTCGTTAATTATATTACGAATGTTATCTTGCTGATGCGAAGGAAAAACTGAAGTGTCATTATTAATAACTTGAGCATTTCCAGCTTGAGCTAAAGGCATGGATTCAAATTGTGCAGACCCCGAACTCAAATCAATAATTGGGTCACGTGAGGAACCTGCAGCAGAACTTTTAGCTCTTTCAGCAGCTTTTGTTTGTTTTCTTGTCTGGACACCTGAGTGATGAGACTGTTTAGGAGTCTGAACTTCAATCACAGTTCCACAATCTGGACAAGTATTTATTGATTGAAGATGCTTTAATATACAAGCTTTATGAAAAGTATGTCTACAAGGAGTTTGAATCATTTGAGCACGCACCCTAATGAATTCTGCGCAAATATTGCAATATAATTGTGAATTTTCTGCATCTGCAGTGAGATCTTCATTACTATGGCGTACACTAACCATTTTATAATATTAAAGATATTGCAAGATAAATAAAATTCTGAGTTATAACGAATGCAAATTCAAGATAATAGAGGTATGTATTTATAATAAGTAATTTTTTATGCAAAAATACAATTTAATGTAAGTAAATGTGAATGATTTCTAACTAATGGTCAAAGTTGTTGTGGAATATAAGAATTAATTCCAAGACAGCGGAAACAAAACAAAAAAAATAAAAAAAAATTAAAGAAAAAGATATGGTTTAACATGACGTATAAGTAATAATTATTTATACTGGCGATTAACTATGTAACTTTGGTACTTGAAGTTGTTATCTGTTCCAGTGTTTTATCAAAATCTTCTTACGAAATGAAAATGAATTTTGAATCAGAAAAAATAAAGAGAAAGGACTTTTGAAGGATCTTAACTCAACTGGTTAACAGCTCTGTCTTAGAAACATGACGCTAAATTAAATTCCAAGCTTAGTAAGACCTTTCAAAAGGGAAAGAAATGAAAACAAACGAAAAACAGAAAAAGTTTGTGAAGCATTCATGCTACATATTTATGGTTAAAAGCTTCATGCGAGTGATATCTGAGCTTTTAATTTTTTCCAATAAATAGAGCACTTACAAAAAAAATGATTTCCTCTAAACTTTTCAACAGCCGAAATTTCTGGGGAGGCCACACAGTAAATATTTATGAAATTTTCACAAAAAGATGTTAATTAAAGACGTGTAGGCCCCACGTTGGGCGCCAAAATAATTTTTATAACTGTAACATGTAACGGTCAATATTTTGTTCAGGTATAAAAGCGATTGCACGTAGAATTGTCCAGCTCGGCTCGTCGGCTAACGGGTGGTATTCTTACTTTTATTTACCTGGGGAATTTAAACCGCTATCATCAAAAATTATTTAAATTTACGTGCTTAAACAAGAAGGAAAAGCCGCGAGGAAAATCGAAAAGAAAAAAAATTAAGTGTTGACAATAGAAAAAAATAAAATGTTTCTGCTGCTTGGAATTTGTGACAGCATTATGGTGACAGTTGCTGCCACTAAACCCTCCCATCCATGATCAAATTTAAGTCATTATTTTTTCTTTTAAATGATCCCTATAAACCTTTTGTTACCACAACAACTTCTCCGTTTGTCAAAAATCAATTCAATGAATTTAAACCAACATTATAATACAAATTTATTAATGTTTAATTAAATTTTAAAGACATTTTTTTTTTTTTTTTTAAATAAAGAAAATTACCGAAATCGGATTATTCTGTTTAATAAGTTAATTAAAATTCTTAAAATTAAATAATTCAATCAAACTAAGTACGTCTTAAACATAACCTTTCGTCAACAAAGGCTTTAAAATAACAAAAAAACTTACTTGTCGATGACGTCCCACGAAGAAAGATCTTTCTGATGGCCACGTACCACAGTAAAAAAAATGAGTTTTAAATTGATACATTAATAACAACATAAATTAGTTACGAAAGATTTTGGCTTAACCGTTTTTTTTTTTTTTTTTTTTTTTTTTTTTTTTTTTTTGTAAAATTTTTAAAAAAACTAAATTGTTTTGATATTACAACAACAAAAAAAAATCAAAGTTTTATACTAATTATGTAAAAAAAAATACTAATTTAAAATGCACATTATTTTTTTTCAGTTTTCTTTACTTCTTTTCTTTTAAATAATGATGACTGCTTTCAATTGCTTTAAAATTTATCCATATCCAAATTCTTAAAATTTGCTTTTAGAATCTTGAAAATCCAGCAAATTCGCCTGCAGTTTTTTTTTTCTGATAGGTTTTTATTGTATTGTTGTTTGATTATTTTTTTGATATAAATTTATTTTGCAGTATCTTTTATTTACTTGCAATTTTGCAATATTGATTAGGCCATTGTAGCAAAAAAAATAAAATTAAATTTTTTTTCTTATTTTTTTAAAAAAAAATCTTTGATTAAAAAGTTGCTTGCTTCTTTTCAAACCAAATTTTCAATCCCCCAAAAAAATTTTTTTTTTCTTTCGATCAAAAAACAAAATCTATCTTGTATATTTTTTTTTTTTTTTTTTTTTGAGTAATAATTGCGCAAGTTTCAAAATCTTATTTTTTTGTCTACAAGCGCCACTACAAACCTTAGCATTTATTTTTATTTTTTTATATTTCAAGGATAATGACCGTAAGTATGTGATATCTGCTGCTTGGGTAATATACGGCTGATTACACAGATTGTTAGAGATTTTCATTAAAACTACTTTAAGATAATAAAGTCCACATATTGGTCTGGCAGTCAATGTGTTAAAATCTAATTTTGAAGAGTACCCAAATTGACTACTATTTTAAATAAGAAATACCGATGCAATCTATTGTTTACTTTGGTAAAACTTTGTAAAACCGCTTAGATAAGTGTTACAAACTTACAATTTACTGCCTTTTCTCTAGTTTAAGCTAATATATCTATATCAATGAGTCATATCGTAATGCATTTCCTTTCAAAAAATACACTCAAAATGACGTGACTTACAGCCAATGAAATAAATTAGCTAGCAATGTTAGCAGCGTAAATGAGTACAAAAACGAAATTGAGCTTGAAAGGCTTAAGTTGTTCTAACTTTCTACGACTGTGAAGAATCTCACTTTACTCAATGTGTTACACCAGACACATATACATATGCTTGTAGGTTTTGTCTATACGAAAGTGAATAATCAAAATAAAATAGTAAACATCTCATATTGATGATAATGTATCTACTCGTTCGTATAAGTAAGTAATGGAAAACACAATAAAACTATGGCGCCAATTTTGTTCTTGTTTATGGCCTTATTAAGGAATAACAGCCGATTGAAACTTTTAGTAATGAACTTCTCTTGAATTTCACCTTAATTTCTAGTTAAAGAATAATGTTTTGTAATTAAAAAATATTTGTATGAAAAATGTAAAGTTTTAAAAACCATCGTTTCAACTAATATCTTTGCTTTTAAGGTATGCATTATATATCCGTCAGTAGAGAAAATCGGTCATTCACCTCTTCCGACATAAAGAATAAGCCCATTACTCAAGTCTAGAGAATACCAAAGTTCTTTTTTACAATGGGAAGTGTGCTGATTTTCTATCCTTTTTGTGAACCTCTCACGAGGCAGGATTTATTTTTTGTTTTTCGAAACTTTAAAATTTTTAGTCTTAATTTAAAAAAAAATTACTTTTGTTACATCTCAAAAACATTTCGAAAACAAACAAAAGAAAAAAGTTATTTCTCAATTTTTCATAATAATTCATACTTGAGCAAAATCAATCTTAGTTTTGGTAATTTTTCGAGACCAAGACGCTGAAGTGTTACAAAACCAAGGCAAAGACTACTATGCTACCAGTTTTATCTGTAACGGTTTATTTCCCAGGTCAAGATCAAGACCAAGACCGTGACCAAAACTGAATACTCAAGACAAAGAAATCAACACAGTAAGAAATTCGTTATTCGATTCTTTAGGGTTTCCAGCGTCAACCGAAGCTAGTTTAAGTTTTCAATGAATCCCAAACTGCATATAGAACGAATGCACAATGCGTTCAAACTATTTTAGAGTGGTTTCAAAGATTCCAGAATGAACAATTTTCTTTAAAAAATGAACGACGAGAAAGTCGGCCAAATCATCGACAAATGAGAGATATGTGACCCTGGTTAAGACTATAGTTGACGAAGATCCACGATTTCTGTTGCACAGTGTTATTATCCATTAACAGATCACTCTGAAATTTTGAGAACTCTGGGTTATGAGGATTGCTTCTGACACCTATTGAAAGTTAAATGTGTATGTAAAGATGTTTCAAATAAAATACAAATACTTTTTGATAAAAAGTATGATACACAAAATAGAAATAGGTGTTTTGCATTTTGTATTTGCATTTCAAATAAATATATTTCCACCCGAAAACCAAACAACAGTCCATGGTATGGAGCCCGGAAGGAGTGAATCCACCTATTTAAGGGAGCCAAAAAATTCAACAGAGCAAAAATTGTAGCTACTATTCTCCTGAATACTGGACAAACAGTAGCTGCAAAACGGTATACTGAAGACCAAAAGTTTTCTAAAATTTGTTGGGAAAGCAAAAAAGAAAAAAGGAACTTTGTCGCTACTTCTTACTTCATGATAAACACTTCTGAAAAAATATGTAGCTTTATTGCGGTCTCTGGAGTCGATGAAATTTGCCCAGCACCATATTTTCTGAATCTGACGCCTTGTTTCGTCAAGTAACAAGCTTAAGGAGCATCGTGTGTAGTTGTTAATATCTGTTGATAAAGTTTTGTAATTGTAACTCCCCAAGGAGAAAAAAAGTGCTTCAAAAACCCTTCTCAAGTGCATTCTTTTCACCAATAAGCGCTTCCGCTCCGTAAGAACTATACTTTCTTTTTAACATTGCATGCCATAGGATGAAAGCGAGCAAAATCTTACCGCAGCCTTACCAAAAAAAAGTTTTTAAAGCACTTATTTGTAATGCTGCGGTAAGCGGATTTGAATCCACGACCGTCGGCGTGCTAGATATTTTGACTTACATTTACCAACTCTTTAGACCGCTACACCAATGCCCGATGATATGGAAAGGTATTAAATTTGTATATTAAGCAAATGTTGTCCAAACAGAATTTGACATGCGAATGCTCCTGCAGTCTTACATAGAATCATTGTGCAATCAGTTTCTATTCAATTAAGCAAAAGTAAATAAAAAAGAGAAAGGAAAATAGAAAAGTGAAATAAAAAAAGGTTGAATAAAAAATATTTTAATAAAAAAAAAAAAATTAAGCAGAAAAAAAAAATCACCCGGGCTGGTTTCGAACTCACGTTGTTCTTACTGCAGCCTTATAAAAAATCATTGTGAAAGTGCTTCTAAATTTCTATGGGGACAAGCACTTTTGAAGTGCTTGGATCAGAAGCGCTAGAAATTTTTCCTCTCTTCTTGATCAAGTTGACATACACACACACCCCTACATTGGCCTTCAAAATTTTATTTATTTTTTTTGTTTTATTGCCTTTCCCATTGCCTTAAATTCGTATCCGGAAATTGTTAACATTCCCGCGAATAAATTTACTGCAACCAGCGAGTGCAATGCTCGTCAAAGTATCGCTGATCGCGTTCTATCAACGCGGCCACCGCTTAACGTGTTGCTGCTGATCGCATCGCATGAAGTTGAGTCGTAAGTTGTTGTTGTTGTATTTTTGTATTTTGATTTACTTCATGTAAATTATTACAATAAAAGAAATTACGGTTGCGAGCCATAACGATGACAACAACAAATTAAAGGCGACGCGACGTCGTTTATTTATTTCATCAGGTGTTTCAGCTTCAGGCATTTCAAATGAAGGCAATCAGAAGCTGCAACTGGTGCCGGCCTGTACATTGAACCTGTGCATATAAAGCAACAAAAGCAAAGACTTTTTTTTATTTCTTCTTTGTTCTACTGGATTGTTGAAAAACAACAACAACAAAACAAAAACAAATTAAATTTAAAGCGTATCGTTTGCACACACATTCGATAAAACTTTCCCACTTGTTAAAACAAATGAAATGTTTGCATATTCAACCTTGGATATGCCCTTGACCACCAATAGGAAATAACGGCCAATTGCGAAATACTTAACCGAAATATTAACCAATCGCTAACTAAATAAAAAAAATCGTTAGAAACATTCAAAGTGTGCAAAAGTGTGGTGAGAAATATGTAGTAATGGCCCATAGAAAAGTTGATGCAGGAGATGGGCCAGTAATAATTTTAAGCAAAACAAAAATCTGATTGCTTAAACCCTTTAACGACTAAAGGCAAGTATTCTTGCCAGCTCCCTATTTGCTTGGATGAACGTTTTATTGCAGTGGTTCTCAACCGTTTTTGGTCGCGCTTGATTAAGAAGTCAGTAATATTACAAAAATTACATTTTTGGGTTTTGTTCTGAAATTGAAGACTAAAAAACACGGAATTTTGAATTAGATCTCGTGAACTTTTTTTTTTAATTTGCGGTTGCTGAATCCGAATCTGAAAACCATTTTTCTCTATCAGGCCTGAGATTCGTGTTATACTTGCTCAAAAGTGCAGAATACGTTTTTTGTTAACTTATCCGATTCAATCATAACTTTCCGAGATACCGTTAGGACAATTGCAAACTCTCCAATATTTTTTTTTATTATTTTTATCAGAGCTCAGAATTTCATTTCTATTAAAATTGAAGAAATGTTTGTCTTCTATTGAATAAACAGGATGACGATCTATTTAATAGAAGAAAAACATTTTTTCCAAGCTTTAGTAGTAATGCAGCTTTAGGCCGTTAGTTAGTAACGATCATGCACCACGAACAAAGCAAGCCGTACAGTGTGAAAACTAACCGCTGCGAGCCTCAAGACCACATTACAAAGCCTAAGTAGCCTTTCATAAGCAAAAAACATCCAGCAAAGTGTACTTTCGATTGCTATAGAGCTCAATAAATGGAATTCCACAAAGATTCAGACTTTTAGAATAGCGTCATAATCGCGGGCGAGGCTAAATTTAACATCTTTGGATCTGATGGCATACGTAGGGTTTATTTATATTTCGGAAACTGGCAACACCATAATAAAGTATGACATTTTTTAGCATAAACGTACTCACAACGTTTTGATGTTTAAGTGCTATTTGTTGTGTTTACAGTGTGTTAAGACAATCAAATTGGCGAGCCTTTTTTTGAGCGATTGATTACAAATTTTTTTTTATTACTAAGTGTTCATTCAAAACCAAATGGAACTAATGTGAAAGGATGCCTCTATCTCACAATATGTTACACAACGATCTTGCATCATCAGTTCATGCACTGCATCGATGTTTTGTGGCACAACAACCGATTTTGGACGAACTTCACGGAATTTGTCGGCGACCGAACTACGACCACGATTGAATTCACTTTACCAGCAATATACTGTGGTGTGTTCATTGACACATTCTTGTTGCGATAATCCACGTCGAAAGTTGTGAAAAATAATCCAACGAAAACCTTTTCTTGAAATTTCAATTTTTTGGCCAAAATGTAAACAAAACAAATATCACTTGTACATCAAAACGTTGTGACTACGCTTATGCTAAAAAATGTCAAACTTTATTATGGTGTTGCCAGATTTGAGCTGTTGACATTAGTGTTGCCCGAAATGAGCGATATCTTCAAGAGAGTTGAAAAAGTGACTTTCGAACACCTTGTAACGTCGGTTAGCCAATGCTGAGCATTCGCAAAGGAAATGAAAAATGGACTCTTCGATATAAGGATCTTTACAGCTTCCACAAAGATCTCCTACGTCGCACAATGGCGAAATTTCTCAAAAATGGTTGCGAAAATCAATTTTGGTGTTTTGGAAATTCGCATATCTAATGACGACGATCGATAAACAAGTGCTACATACACAAGAATGTACAATTTTAGCTCATGTGAAGAAATGGTTGGCTTTGTGGAGCTGGTCAAATTCTATGGTTTTTTCGAGTTTTTAAATTTTTTATTTTTTTATTCAAGATGAGGCTCAAATTTTTCTGAAACTTATTTATGGAAGAAAAGTTAATTTTTTTTTCACTAAAAATAAATGATTTTTAATTTCGGAGGTGACTGTACTTTTCTGAAACACTATTTTTACCTTTTTTTTCAACTTCGAATGGTCTTTCAAAAAAAGGCTCGAAAATTACAATTTTCGAACTATTAAAACTAAATAGGCCGAACAATTCTGAATACAATATAAATATTGTAGCTGCGGGAACTTGCAGTTTTATGAGTCGTAAGATTTTCTTCAGGAAACCATTGCAAAAATAAATTTCGAGTGGGTCTCTTTACAAATCTGATATTGCCATCGGATAGAAAAACGTTAGGAGCTAAAGGATTAAATCCCATTCGGGCTAGTGGTTTGGTTTTTACAGCCTCTCAAAGTTGAGTAAATTTTGAAGTTAGTAAAGAATTCCATTTTTTAGAAAAGTTCTTCATATTTAGGTTGAATACTTTGGCAAACGGTTAAAGAAAAATGATTTTATCAGGCATTAGAAGCATTATTGGTCTTGTCTTTTATAAATGGGTAACAAAAAAACAACTTTTATCAATAGTTTTTATTTTTAAAGAATTTTTTTTAAGATATTGCTTTCAGCGTAGTTTTTAAGCAATCGCTTTTCGTAAGGCTCGGCTTACTACACAACTAATTGGAGTTTATCTCTTAGCTTGTACACACCCTCTTGTCCGAATTCACCCAGTTTTTTCCCAGAGTTTGCATTTATAGTTCATAGTATTTGAGTGAAATTTGGTTGGATTATCTCAAAAACTGTTTTCAGTATAGCGTTTTAAACCTTTTGCTTATATGGGAGGGGCCAGGCCCTCTTGTCCGATTTTATTCAGTTTTTGCTTAAAGCTTGCATTTATAATTTTCAGTGTCTAAGTAAAATTTAGTTTGATTATCTCAAAAAACGCTTTCAATATAGCGTTTTGAAGCTTTTGCTTATATGAGAGGTGCCACGCCCTCTTGTCCGAATTTGCCCAGTTTTTGCTCAAAGCTTGCACTTATATTTCCAAGTATTTATATGTATTTTGGTTGCATTATCGTGAAAAATACTCCAAAAGTTACATTCGGAGGAAATTTTTTGTATGGGCGGTAGGCGTGTCCGTTGACCGATTTCAGCCATTTTCAATCCCCCGAGCTAACTTTGACGACGAAGGCTGTGCACAAAATTTCATTGAATTGTCTTGCTTAGTTTTCCCAAAAAATTTATTTCCACACACAGCCAGCCACCCAGCCAGCCAGACAGACGGACATGGCTATATCGACTCAGGACGCTGATCAAGAATATATATACTTTTCTATGTCTGCCACGCCTCCTTCTCAGCGTTACAAACGGAAGGACAAAGTGAATATACCCTGGGTGTAGGGAATAAAAACTAATTCGACAAAGCTTTTTTTACAAAAGTTTTCATATTTAATTTTGTTTTTGTCGATTACAGCGCCATCTAGGCCGAATAAGAAAATTGTTTTAGACAAAATTTTCGTACTTTTTTACATAGAATTCGAATCTCTAATAAAAAATGGAGGTTTCCACTCAAAATTTCGAACTTGCCCCAGGCCCAGCCCCGCCCCGTCGGCAGTTGACATTTGGTCAAAATTGATATCGTTGAATAGATCTCTAAAAATTACTGGACACGTGGTTTTTTATTTTTTGATTTCATGTTCAGTTTCTAAAATATTTGGCCATTCCGGGATTTTCCTAACAATGTGTATCTAATTTACAGAAAATCGAAATTCAACAAAACAGTGTTTTTCACCATGCAATGCAATCTAAGTAAATGCAATTTGGGGTCGTAATAGCTATGAAAATTTTCCACCCATAACCGAAAACAAAATCAAAATATCTTCAATCGTTTTAGAAGTTATGATTTTTGCGACGAGAAATGCCAGATGTCGCCACTGTGCGTCGGTAAGCCCCAATCTTGAGGCGTGTCTACGTTTAAAAAAGTGACCTGTAATGACACCAATTAAGATTCTGAGGGTACGCATGTCTAATTGGATAGTTTTTCGTGCTCTATTTGCATCGTAAAGTCCCCATATCGTCCTCTACATAGAACATGTTGCTAAGATAGAATATTTAAAATTAACCCACAAAATACATTTTGGTTCTAATTAATGCAAGTGGTTTCATAGTATAGCTTTCCAAAAAAAAAATTTCCCAAAAATTCACGATAAGCTCCAATATGTCCGATTTTTTTAAATTTCCCGTAATGCGATAGAAAGATTTTTTTACTTCTGGTTTTATTTGCTAGTCACACAAATTAAAATGTACTTGCGAGTAGATTAATATAAAACCACAATAAATCAATCAAAACAATCAAAAATAAGATGAAAATTAATAGAAAAGAAAAAAACCACAATAAATCAAGCAAGAGTCCTGGAAATGAATCTTAATTTATGTGAAAACTAAAAATAAACTAAGTACGATGAATTGAGTTCCTATGACTGTTGATATATGAAAATAAATTCAACTCATATTTAAGTGTTGTTTTGCATTACTTTAATCTACATTTTATTATCATCTTCATTTAAATGTTTTATCCAAATCGCAACAAATTATATGAGTCAATATGTAAAAAAGGATTGTTAAGCCTACAATATCGTTTATCGCCAAACTTTGTTATAAACACAACAAAAAGTACGTTATAATGACGTCTATGAGGCTGATCATGGTCATTTTTTATTTTTGTTTTGGTCTTAATTTGATAACCATTGTGGTCGTATTAAAATTTCGTTGATGATTCATACTTTGACGTTGTTTGTTTTTGTTTTTTAATGTGTTGCTCTACTTTTGTCACACACTCTTTCGACCAATTATTTTATACCGGAACTAGGTCTACGCATATTTTACTCTCTCTAATGTATGAGTGTGAATTATGAGTTTGAAACAGAAATTTAAAAAAAAAAAACACAAGTTCCACTTTTATTTTTTTTTTTAAGGCTTAACTAAAGCAAGCTTTGTAAGAGGTTGTTTTAGCTTACAAAATTTTCATCCAAAACATCTGAAATTTCTACAAAAAAAAATAAAAAATTTTCCAAAAAAATCGACTCTGATTTTGATTTGGACATAGTATTGGCATATTTATTTTTCAGAAATGTAAGGTTGTTGTAATTTTTTTTATATTTTCCTACATGCACGGAGAAAAATCCGTGCCATAATTTTTCCTTCACTTGTGTAGTAAGTAATTAACACTTAATTTTACACATAAATTTATAATTCTAGTAAAAAAATGTATGTTTGAACAGACTTTTGCTTACTACGTGTATACAAATTTTATACTTCTTCATCATATAGGTCAGTGGTGTAGAGGTCCAACATGTTTGTAATTTAACGTGATAGTAATATTTTTCGTCCTAGTGCGATTAGTTCATTTTTGTTTTGTTTTTTTTTTTTGTCGTTTGAACTTTACAAGAATGTAAATGCCACTTCAATTTTTTAAAACAAATTATATACTTTACTGTAAGTTTATTCCAACATTCTGAATTGAATAAAACCGTAAGGTAAAATTTACTTTATTGGGGACATATCATTATTCTTAAATTACACTAGTAAGGGTGTAACCTTTGGCCTGGCCAAACATTAAATACCCTACACTGCTGTATTTTGAAAATTTTGCTTTTATGGGAGGAACCACGCCCTTTTGTCCGGTTCACAAGGTTTTTGGTCAGAGTGTGCATTTATAGAACTTAGTGTCTGAGTGAAATTCGGTTGGATTATCACAAAAAACGTTTTAAGTATAGCGTTTTGAAGCTTTTGCTTATAAGGTAGGTGTCACGCCCTCTTGTCCGATTTCGTCTAGTTTTAGCTCAGAGCGTGCATATATAGTCTTTAGTATTTGAGTGAAATTAAGTGGGATTATCCCAAATAACTCTTTCAGTATAGTGTTTTGAAGCTTTTGCTTATATGGTAGGTGCCACACACCGTGAAGATTTAAAAAAATTAGGAAAAACACAGAAGGTTTTCGATCAAATCTTGAAAAATGATCTAAAGAAAGTCAAATTGCTTTAGCTGCCCGTAAGTTGATTGATTTTTTTTTTTGCGGTGATGTCATTTAGTCAACTTTTGTAGGAAATGACTAGGCCAACTTATCTTCTTAGAAAGTTTTGGTACAACAATTTAATTAATTGCTGTTTTGGTACAAAAATACAATTTTTTAAGAAAATTTTCATGACTTTTTTTTTCTAAAAATTGGTTTTTTCGTAATTTTTGAAGAGCGGAATTTTTAATCTAGAAATTTTATGATATAGGAAATTAAAATTAATTTAGTTCAAAAGAAAAAAATATTAAAAAATCAAATTGCTACTTTATAGTCCGGGAATATTTATTCACGATAACCCCCAAGATGATCAGATCGAAAATTCAGAATTGAAAATGACAAAAAACCAATTTAATAGACCAAAACTTTCTAAGATAATGTTGACCTACATTGTGAAGTGCAACCAAAAAAGATTGTGATTATTGTTTTCAAATGAATTGGCAAGGCATATTAATATTTATCAAAAATATTTAAATTTTTGTAAGCTTTTTGTAAAATTGTCAATCAAATCAATTTGTTATCGATATCTCTGTACAACACAGCAATTTCGTTTTCTTTTTTTTTTTAATAGAACAGTGTAGTCATTACCTTCCACAATATCATTTCTTTAGATCATTGAACTTACTTTTGTTCGATAAATTTTGAGTACTTAAGAATCTCTAAAAATGCAATCAGTCTGCCATTTACAACATTTAATCAAGCTCACTTTAGAAGTCATTAACTTGTCAGATTTTAGAGATGTCATTGATCTCCAGCTTTGATTAATTAAAAAACCATTTAAAAGATACAAGATACAAATAGCAGCTACAAAATTGCAATAAAATTCCACCAGGTAGTTAAGAACTGCTAAAATTGAATATTCAACCGACTCGCAATTACAACGTCTCTTGCTCAATTTGCGCTCTTCCGAATGCCTCTCTGCCAAAATGATAAATTGTCAAAAACAAACAACAACAAATTGACAACATAACGCGTGCAAGGTGTTAGATAGCAAAAAATGAAGAAAAATAGGTAAGGAAAAATGGGCACGATCAAAAGAGAGAAAAAAAGAATCCAAAATAATTAATATATGTAGGTACTCTTACGCATGCTAACGAAATTGAGATAGCTTTGTTAATTTTTTAGCAAACATCTAGGGCAATGGGATGAAGTTTCGACAATGAAAAATACAAAATTTGTTTTAATTTTGTTCAAAAATGGCTGCAACGATTCGATGATAGTGAAGAAGATGGTCTTTAATAATGTTATTATATGCTCCAAGTTTCATCAAAAATTCCTACACTCGTTTTCGAAATAATATCGAAACACGAAGGGTACGGGCACGAAGGCACTTCGAGTTTGTAGGCAAACGGATGAAAAGCACCACTTCCCACACCACTTCCCACACCACTTCCCACCACTTGCCTACAAATTTGACGTACCCATAGAAAAGAAGTTAATGATTTTGTTATCTATGTTCTCGTTTTTAAGTTTTTTCAATTTAATGCAATATCTTCTTTAATTTGACAAAATACTGGTAGGAACTTGTTTTTGTCCCGCCCATCCCAAATTAAGCATTTTTTTTATCATCATAACTGTAAAAGGTGTAAAAGTAAATACAACGTTTTTTGTCATGATATGACATTAAAGATACTTACTACAAGATTTAGTTAGGGGCTGTCCATAAACTCCGTGACGCTCCTAGGGGGGGGGGGGGTTTTCGAGCAAGCGTCACGCTTGGTGTATTTTATTTATTTTTTATATGATGCTACCGTCACATGGGGGGGGGGTTCAATATAACGAATTTTAGCGTCACGGAGTTTATGGACAGCCCCTTATATGTATTTACTACGAATTCTGTCTCGTCCATCCCATATTATTTATTATTCTATTACGTTTTATTTATTGCATTTTATTACATGTTTTACGCATTATTCTTAAGTTTTAAGCATTTTTCGTCTTTGGTGAGCACTAACCCATTATAACCCAGTTTTGTGATTCATATAGATTTTGGTACTAGCGAAATTCAACTAATTAAAGATAAAACGGACTTAACAAAAAATCTGACAGACCGATTTGAAAAATGTTTTCAGATTTAAAATTCTTGCTATCTTCTCCATCGTTTGACAGTAATACTTTTGAATTCTGACGGCTTAAAATAATTTAATTTATTTCGAGCGAGTGCAAATCGTGATTTTGGATTTGTTATTTTATCTGTAAACTGAGACGAAAATTTTGTTAAAGCAGATGCAGTTCTATTTTGTCAATAGCAAGGAAAAATAATTACATAGTCCGAACTCAGATAAAATCAAAAGTTTGAAATTTGTTGAACAGTGAAATGAGTTGTTTCCTGGACGGTGTGTGAAGTTGACAACTACATTTAGTGGAGTTAATAAATCCTTTTCCTGGGAAGTTCTCAAGAACAGCTTCGATTTTGATTTTATTTAAAACCGGACCCCTTTTGGAGCTGGGACGGAATCATTTATATTTTTTTAAACAAAATCTATGATACATATCTATCGTATGTATATCATCTTACCCTATTCGTTGTTCTTTCAGATTGTAGTTGTTGTACGAGCAATGCTCTTTTGTTGTCATTGTTGTTGTAGCGCGCGTAATACTTGCATTAGTCATACGCTTAGCACGCTGAGCAGTAGCCAAGTAGACGGCTACGACTACGACAACACCGATGACAACGATCATCGCAATAAATATACATCGTTCTAGCCGTGCCTGCTAGGAACCTTCTTTGCTTGTCTATACGTAATAGCGCAAGTAGCAGTAGCTGCCTGTCGTAGCAATTTGATCATAACAGAGAACGCTCTTTTTACTCGCAGTTTACATTTCAAATTGAACGCTTTGCATCGAGCGGATCGCGATTTTTGTCGATCCTCGTACCAGCCGTACCGCGTTACCAAGCGTGTTAAAAGCCGCGGCGCGTCGTGTATATTTAATACATATAAATTTACCGTTTTCTTTTTTTATAGACACCCTAAATTTTTACAACGTGTGTCAAAAGTGAACAACAACAAAAAAAGTTTTCCGCAAAGTGACGATCAGCGAACGTTGACCATAAAATTAATTTACCTTTTGCAAAAAAAAAAAAAAAAAAAATGAGCCCTCCTCATTGACATTGGGCGCCAGGAAAGTGTAAAAATCGATATAAAATACATAGTTCTTTTTTTAAATTATTTGTTGTTGCTTTTTTTAATTAGCAACAGCAACAACATCATTCCAGGCTGTTTGTTGTTGACGAAATTTATGATTTTCATATTGTTGTTGTTGTTGTTGCTGCTGGTCAGTTTCGATTTCGTTTCGTAGCGCTGGAAAAAGTGTCTGTTGTCGCGACAGCAATAACAGCAGCAGCAGCAACATTGTTATTGCTAACGGTTAAGGTTACATGGCAGTCTTCTTTTTTTTTAATTTTTGTACAAAAGATTAATTGCTTAAGGAGGGGATATGTATCAGATTTCTAAAGCACCTATCTTAACGATCACCCTATTGCACAGAGCACCATTCTGTTGAAATCGAGCATACGTCCATTCCAACTCTGCAATTTTAGACCTAAAAAAACGATTATTATTCCTCTTAAGTGGTCTATTCTGATTCCATCTTCAATTTTAAAGAAAGAAAAGCTGCCAATTCCACAAAGCAGATTATTTATATGTCTCATACATTTCCAAAGAAAATATACCGATTCTTATAAGATTTAGAACTAGCTTTTCACAGAATAAAAATATCAAATTTCAAATACCGTTGGAAAAGTAGACAGATTATCGTTTTGATAAAAATTTAACTCTCTATGGCTAGTTTTCTAAGAACGTTATTTTGGGCCCTACCAAAAAAGTGGCTGGGTTGTGATTCAGCTGGCAAATCCCAATACATAATGTCAGAACATATGAAGTAAAACACCCATAATTTTATAATAAGTTGAGATTTCATTCATTCAGAAGGCCTCAGGAGGACAAAGAAGTTCTAATGACGCCACTTAGGCTAAAAAAAAATCGTTATCTTCATCCAAGTCGGTGTCGCAATATATATTGGTGCACTCCAAGTGAACAGGCTGGTCACATGTATTGCATTTGATGGAGTTTTTTGGAGTCAATTCTCTTGGCAAAAATCAATGTCCTCGTCAGATGGTTTCAATGGATCGAAAATGATTTGTCGTTGTTCGTCTTCACCGAGACCAACATCAACTTGAAAAGGCAGATGGGGGGAGGGGATTAAAAACATATGATAAAATTAAACTTAAATGTAATAGGGGGGAAAAGATATTAGGATAAATCAAGGAATGGAATTTGCTGCTGCAAAAAAATACATGCCAAAAATAAAAGAGAAAGTGAAAACCCTAAAAATAACCAAAATAATTATGAAAACGAAATGGAAGATCGGTGGAAGGGGAAAACAGCAAGAATAGAGCCAAAAACTAGTAACAAGTCGAGGAAATTTGTTTTGTTTGTCACCCTAAGTTTTAAGGTGTCATATTGAGGAGATCAAAGAGATAAGATTTGCGGTGGGAAAATGATTGGCAAAAGTAGGCCTGTTTTCTCAGAAAACCGAACTCATATTCTCTATTTTGTGGGCCACCCTAAGTTTTCGGGTTTTCTACTCAGACGTCTAAAGATATAAGATTGGTGGTGAAAAAATGGTTAACAGAAGTATTTCTGTTTTCCCTGGAAAACAAACTTTGAAAAAAAGTTTTCGTGAACCACCTTTGGAGGTTGATATCGCGAAAAATTTAAAAAAAAAATTGAACACAAACCGACAATATGTGACAGTTATTGTATAAATCTAGTACGAAAAATGGATGGTTCATAACTCAGCCACCAGAGTGGTTCTCAAGTTTGAGATTTCAGCATCAATATGTTCCTCGTATTCAACTCCTAATTGTGTCAAAATTTCACGCAAATTGGTTTATTGGTTACAAAGATATAATGGCTAAACCTAACAACTTAACTCATGTTTGCAAGAAGTGGCAAAAGGAATAATAGCATAATCTGAGTTATGTTGTTTTTCCAAACGTACACTGAGAAAAGAGTATGTTTCCATCAAATAAATATATTTAATTGAATATTTTAGAAAATATTTGTTAATAATTAACAAACGGTAAATATTAATATGCCTTTAATTGGACCTTGAAATATTATACATTGAGCTAACTCTAGCTACTGTAATTCTAAACAAAAAGTCATACAAAGAATTTAACAAGTATTGAAAAATTTCAAAAACGTACTGACATTATTTTCAAAACATTATTTTCAAAAGTTACAAAAAACAATCAATACTTGTTAAATTTTTTGTCTGACTTTTTGTTTAAAATTTATTCAAAATAACAATCACTACAAACGTAGAAAGAGTTAGCTGAATGTATAAGACGTTTGACCGATATTCTGGGGGTGTATGTTCGAATCCCAGACAAGAAAGTGTTTTTTTTTTTAAATTAATTATTTAATTTTTTTTACTTCACTTTGATTGACTTTGTGATTCGTATTTCAATTTGTATATGTAGAACATATTTTGTTATAATATAGTTCTGATTTTTAAGCTGTAAGATTCTGTAATTTACATTCGGTCATTGCGTTCAGAGGTTTAAAGAATTTCAATACGCGCGGCATAGTTCCAATTGGATTCTCTCTTACGATTGCAATGAACCAAGGTTACAAATGTAGCTGGTAAATATAAGGTAGCATCTAACAAGGAATAAAAATTCCCCGGGGGTATGATTTCAATCCCCACCCAGACAAGATTTCTTTTTGTTTTTTTTTTTTGCAACTTGGCGAGTGCATTCAAATTTCAGAGAAGAGTTTTATTTTTAATTTATAACAAATATTATGTTTTATGATGATAATAAAGGTCTAAATTCAAAATAATAAATGTCTTTATATTCAAACATATATTTGGTAATTATTAACAAATATACGATTGAACCAATAAAATTGCTCAAATATGCCACTCATTAAATAATATCAAATATTCGATTCGCCTATATCAAATATATTATATGTTAATTATTACCAAATTTTGATGTATATAATCATACTGTTTTCTCAGTGTATTTTTTGTTTATAAATGAATTACAACACATCTCAGTTGTGTTATTTCTTAAATCTTTTGTTTTAGCATTTTCGTTGAAACTTTTTTCGGTGTATTTTAATGTTTTGCAAAATCTCAAAATATACAAAGTTTTTTTAAAAAAAAACCTTTTTTTTCTGTTGGTAAAACGATAAAATTTTAAGTAAAGATATATTTGTTTCAAGTAAGTGTCAATGTAGCTTAGCTATTGAACGTCATTGCCACCGTCAGCGTCATTACTAGAGAGTTAGTCATAATATCAGCGTGTGTTGTTGTTGTTTCTGCTGCTTTTCGGCTGGGCTTAGCATTTGTTTAGCTGGGTTTTTTTTTTATTATTATTGAAGTTATTTTATTTTTTTCTTAGTCGTCGCGTTCATTTTCATTTCAACGACGGTCGCCAGTGACAACAACATCAATTTCCAAAACGCTCGCGCTCGCTCAACGCCGCGCGATACTAACCATTTTTGCTGCTGCTGCTGCCGCTTTTACAACAAACTACTCCAGCCAGCCAGCCAGAGTCCGCTATTTGTCGTCAGACAGTCAACCGTGTTTTTGGCTCAGCTGGGTTCGGCTCGATTCACTTTTTTTTTCTTTATTTTTGTTTTTTGTTGAGTTCAAATCGGTCGTTTCAGTTTCGGTTTATTTTTTTTTTGTTGTTATTGTTGTTGTAGGTGATGGTGGTGGCGGTGGTGGCTGGCGGTGTCTCAGGTTTATCAAATTTCAGTTTTCATTTTGAATTTTAATACGATTTTTGCCTTGCACAAGTAAGGAAGCGTAGCGTGGTGGTGGTGTGAACGCACAAAAAAAGCACAACACAGTCAATATCGCGATCGCGCGAATGATGATCGTTTCGTTGTCCGTTTTTTTTTTTTCATGATTTTGTTAACAAAAATTTTTGTTTTGCAACAAAAACGATAAAACAAAATTTATTTTGGAACGTTTCTTAAACGACGGGATGCACGAGCGAATGATCGTTGTTGTTCGTAAGGATCATTAAAAGACGCCATTAAAAAGCTTGAAATTTTGGCGCTAAAAAAGTGAAGAATTTAAATAAAAATGTGTAAAGTTTAAGTGGTACAAGTTCGCACAGTGTCAAGAGAGCGAGAAAAAAAAATATTTCGAAATAAAATTTATATCATTTGACACGATCATTTATCACAAAAATCTGTGTGGGTGTTGCAGTAATAAAACAAAAATAATTTGAAGATTGCATGTTGCAAATAAGGAGTGTTATTGCTCCCCAACAACGACAGCAGCAATAATTAAAATTACACCAAAAAAATTAAAAGTGATCTTGTCAATTTTATATTCTCATTGAACAGAGTTTAAAAAAAAAAAAATATTTTATTGGAATTTTTGAGCAAGATCTACAGTACAATTAAGGTCATTTAAAAAATGTAAATTGGTTCGAGTATAACTTACTCGTAAGTTCAAAATCGCACATGATTGCATGCAATCAGTCAGAGTTTGTAGGAGCAGGGAACATAACTAATTTGAAAAAGTGGCCATGTTTTAATTTTGCTTGTTATTAAGTCAAAAATTGTGCTTTGAGAAAGTGATCTTGCACATACAATGTACTGTGTCAAATTTGATTTGTTAAGAAACTGAAAAATAGAGGACTAGAATTCACAGTCATTAGTCAACTAATGACAAAGGTTTAACCAAGAAAATTGTATTTTGAGTCATTAGTTAAACCCTCAAATTTCATTGGTTAACCATAAGTCAACCAACAGCTGATGCTGAGAAAATAGAATCCACATAAGTTTTGTGAACCTTCTAAAAATATTTTCAGACCAAGAAAATTTTGATTCTGATATCGAAACGATTAGTTAAACTCTCAAATTCCATCGGTTAACCATTAGTCAACCAACAGCTGATGCTGAGAAAATAGAATTCACATAAGTTTTGTGAAACTTCTAAAAATATTTTCAGACGTAGAAAATTTTGATTCTGATATCGAAAGCGATGCAGATATTGACGAAATTTTTCCATAATTACGACGCCAAGGAATTTCGTGTGCACTCTTGTACTTTTTTGCACTCAATTTGGTATATTTTGTGCCATTCTACTTAATTGATCAAGAAATTCGCTTTTTCATCAACCACAAGCAAACATAAACATAAAACATATGTTTTCACAAAATCCAAAAATTTTGTCATGCTGCCATATTTTTCTCGTCATTATTGTTGTAGTTAACCAAAAGGCTGTGAAGATGAATGTTTAGTTAAACTCTTGTTACCATTTTAATTAACAAATTAGTTAACTAAAGTTTGGGCCTAAGTGGTCTTTTTAATATTTTAATGGTTTTTTTAGTTTAATGCTAATTTTTCCTTTTGAAATCAGTGAAGATCAGACCATAATCAACAACAAAAAACAGTAAAATAATATTTTTAAAAAAATCTAATTTTCTTTAAGACAGCTTTTACCAAAAATTTCATAAATTCTGCAGAATCTATGTTTTGTCCAAAAATAAAAATTTTAATTAAGTCATAACAAAGAAAACAAGTAGAAAAAATGCATTCAAACGTCAACAGCAATAATAATAACAGTAGCAGCAATTGCCCACCCTGGTTTAATAATGCTGCAACGGTACAGCAGCAGCAGCAACAACAACAACCGCAACAGCATCAACAGCTGCAACATCAGCAACAGCAACGCATAAGCAGCTGGATTGAGGAGAGCAATAAAAATCAACAACAACAGCTGTTGCGCATAAACAACAATAACAACAACAATAACAGCATTATGTGCAATAATAATCAAAATATGTTGCAGCAACAGCAACAACAACAGCAGCAATATACGCAGCAACAGCAACTTTATAACTATCAACAGCAGCAACAGCAAAACATTGCAACAACATTGCCTGCCATGAATTGTTACTACGTGCAACAACAAAGACAGCAACAAAATCAACAGCAATATCTGCTGATGCAACAGCAATTAAGACAACAACAACAACAGCAACAGCAACTGCAGCATCAACTAGAGCAGCAGCAACAGTTAATGTCACCACAGCAACATCAGGTAGGTGTTTTCATTTTCTCCCTCACACCACCCCTCGCCTCTTATTTACTTCTTTCTTCTTTCAATTGTTAATATATTTTTCTTTTGTGTTTTAAATATCTTGTTGTTGTTTCTTTCTGTTTGTTTTGTTTTTGTATTTTCTCTCAACTCGCATGTTTTCCCATTTGTTTTTGATGATCGCGCACCATTAACAGCAATCAGCAGTAGCAGCAACAAGTTCCGCCCATAATTGAGGCGGAGCATCTTAACGTCTGTTGTGTGTTTTGTTTTTATTCTGTAAGTGGCTCGCTCTGTGGTGTTGCCATTGCAGGGGAGCGGTGTTGCCGTCAGTTTCTTTACGTTTTGGTTTTTTTGTGCATTCAATCAAATTAAATGCGTTTATTTATCGTCTTGTCGGTCTTCTTGAAATTGTGTCAATTATGTGTATGCCGCATACTGATAGTTTAAAATGGCTGTTAACTTAGTGCTGCATTTTAACAAAGAATGAAATAGTATTTTATTTCAATTCAATTACTTAAAACTAGTAAACCAGTCAAATCAGGTACTGGCTGATATGTGAGGCTTGCACTAATTCCAAACTTCATAAAATCTTTAATAATCGAAAGAGAATTTTGCACTGAACAACACATCAAAATGGGCCCCCCCAATATTCCGGGAAACTATATAAATTGGGGTTTTCCCCGTGAAGTATCAGGTAAATAATTTTGATGTTTCCGATTTCAGTAATATTTGATTATACTATACCTATATAAATATATGTCCTCGAGCCAGATACAAAATATTTTTGAAATAATTAACTGTTAACCTGCACTTAAGTCTCTTTAAAGCTATATAATTAAATCCAAGTCAGAACTTAGATGTTATGATCTACTTCAAACCTTCAGCAGTAAGTTTGAAACATGCCTTAACTGGGTACCTGGTCACTCCGGTATAGAGGGTAGCGAAATTACTGAAGAACATGCCTAAGCGGGGATCCTCTTTAAAAGAGAACCGTTAGGGTATCAATTCTTTTACAGCACCATAAGTTATATTACAGAAATCGCTTTTCTCTGAGACTAATCTATTATGGATACTAGCAAAATAACCAAAAACTTTTTACAAACTTTCTGCAAAGATAAAACAGACTACAGTCTCTCTTTATATCGTAAGACATGTAGGAGTGTTGTAGAAGCCATCACTTATATCATGCTCATAGGATGGGCGTTTTAGCTGATAATAGATGTCACTGGTGTGATGATAACGAAAAGGAGAATTTGGAACATCTACTGTGCAATAGATTTAAAACGGTTGGACAAATGTTTTAAAACAATCTTGATGAACTTTCAGAGACTGGCCTTAGACCACTCAAAGATTTCGTAATAGCTTTCAAAGTCTTTACGCTCATCTAACTAATGACATCTTCGTGACTCAGCGCCTGCGATGATGTTGTATCACTAGGGAACTTTTTGGTCTATGAATGGCTATTTTGCTACCACTTAAATCTAATCATCTAGTCTGTTGAATCTTAATTCAAATATTTAAAAAAAAAAAACAGTAACTTGTATCAATTTGGCTTTCTGAGGACCGTTTTCATTGAAGTCTGGAAATAAGCCAAAGCGCCTCAAATTGCAACGTAAAGTTTTGAAAAAAGTTCAAATTAAGGCACTTCCAATGTGTTAAGTTAATGTGCTTTATTATGTTTCCATGGTTAAAAACATATGTGCGAAAATCAAAGGAGTTAAATGTTCAAACTAATAACTACTCAAATTTTCACCAAGTACAAGTTATTTATTAAAAACTAAACTCATATAAACAAATATGGAACAATAATTGGTTCATGGATGGAAAACAATGGTAGAGAAAGTTTTTTTTCACAAGAGCTCGATTTACAGCAATGTCTATCTAGGCTATCAAATTATTGAAAAATTCTGAAAGCACTGCAATGAATTAAGTACGTATAATAATTTTTAATCAATAAATATCAAAGAAAGGCTTACACTGCTGAAAAATCTTACAACTATGTTCCTACAGTGACATTGCAACGTACTCATTGTTGGATACCAGGGCATAGGGGAATTTAGGACCAAGCAATAATATAGTTTCATCTTAAATTACAGTGCAAGTTTGGTGTTTATACCTTGTAAAGATAACTGTCATCTAACCTATATTGTTATATAGTCAACACAAAAGACAGTCAACCGCTTTCATCTACATCAATGATGCACTCAGAACTATATCTTCTTATGCTTTAGTGGTCGACTTTCATATCGTTCACCTTGACATATTAATTAAACCTGTCATCTGTTTCTGCATGCATTGGCCTTAAAACTTAAATTGTGCATGCCGCTTATGAGTAGGCACAGTGATGTGTTGAGCTTAAAATTACGATAACTCATGAACGGTGAGTCACACGTTCAAAGTAAAAATATTTATTTATAGAGAATTACTTTCACTACAAGCTACATATAATTTTTTTTATCTGACCTATTGTTAAGGAGATATTATTTCAACAAACGTTTTTTCAAAATAGCTCCAAAACGGTTTGTTCTAGCACAAAATTTGTTCATGCATTTTGTAGAACGTTCAATTTCCTTTAAGGGTCTCTCCAAACTGTTTTTTCGTCAGACTTACCCTTCATGAGATATCGCGTCTTGAAAATTATTCAAAATTGAACATTGTACTATGCTCCATACTATGTTCAATTTTGAATGATTTTCAACTCGCGATATCTCATGAAGGGTATGTCTGACAAAAAACAGTTCGGAGAGACCCTTATAGGGAATTGAGCGTTCTACAAAATGAATGAACAAATTTTTTTCTAGGATGAACCGTTTTGGAGCTATTTTGCAAAAACAGATTTTTTTCTAAATTTTAGGTTTGTTGAAAAAATATCTCGTAAACTATAGGTCAAGTGGAAAAAAAATAAAATGACGCTTATAGTGGAAGTAATTCCCTATAAACAGGTGTTTTTGCTTTGAACGTGTGACTAACCGTTCATGAGTTATCGTAATTTTAATCTTAACACATCACTGTTCCTACTCATCAGCGGCATGCACAATTTACTAATTTTTTTCAAATTTTGAATTAGGATATCTCCTGAGTTATAAGTCGTACGAAAACAATTAAGAGGCCATTTTTATAGAAAATTTTATAGGCTACATTTTGTACCACAATATTTTTCTCTAAACGTAACCGTTAAAGAGATATTTGTAAAAAACTGGTTTTCGACGCCATTTTTCCAATATGGCGGCGCGAGTGAACACGACTCAAGGTAGCAAAGTTGAAATTCTGAAAGAGCACATCGAAATCTATAAAATAACTCATTTGCAAAGATCCTGCAAAACTTTCCAGGTAACATCATTTTTATTCTTCCAAACAATTGTACTATATTTGATTCACAATTTTTTAGCTCAGAAAATTTGCTAAAGGTGTTTTCGTATAAATCATATTCTATTTAAAGGTATTTTCTTGACCTTTAGCACCCGATTTCTCAGGAAGAAAAGATCCTACCTACTATCGAAAGACCGAAAAACTGATTTACTCGACCTTTTGTATCCGATATCTCACGAAGGCACCACCTTTCTTAAATAAAGCGGCCATTTATCATCCGACTTTGTTCTGCAAGGGCTCGAAATTTCTGTAATGAAATATGTTACTGACAAAAAATTATTAATAATGAACTCTTTAATTTTCGGTCCGGAAAAATTCTTTGTATGTTATTGAGAGATACCCTTATTTTAATGGCTTATAACTCGGAAAGTAGGAATAGAATTGAAAATGTAGAGCAATAACAAAATTAAATTTTACTATTTACTGTTTTTGTCACATAGCTTTAAGTACATATCAAAACAATGATTTTTGCACTTTTGAGTAAGGATAACTCAGGATTCTGACATACTTAATAGAAAAAATCAAAATTCAGATTCGTAATTACATAGAAAGTCCTAATCCACTTTAAACGAATTTCATTTTGTTTAAATGTAATTTTTTAAATCAACAAGTACCTTTATGCTTGAAGTTACAAACATTCGGCTTATTTTTGGCCGAAGGTGGCCGAAGCCATAGCTGAAGCCGATTAATAGGTCGGACTCTAGTTGTAAGTAAGACTGAAACCATCTAAAAAAGGCAGAATGGCAACCCATTTTAGCCAGTTTAGCAATAAGAGCATTATGAAAAGCCTTATCAAATGCCTTAGAAAAGTCTGTTTAGATAACTTCGACCTAATTACTCTGTTTAAAAGACGAGAAACAATAATAGCCGTGTTTTTTTTGACGCGTATATACAATTGTGGATACCTTCAAATTGCGATAACTCATGAACAGTAAGTCACACAATAGAACTCTAAGAAACTTTTTTATGGAGAATCACGTTCTCTTTCATTCTATATTTAAAACAATTTATTTTTAAGGAGGTATTTTATAAAAACTGGTTAGTGCCGATAAATGGCAAAAAATCACTTTTTTTTAAATAACTTCTAAATAATTATTTTTTTTTTACAAAAGATTAAAATTATTTGTAGAGCATGTGGATCTCCTTGAAAAAGACTCTTGGACTTTTTATCGTACGACTCACCGTTCAAAAGTTATCGCAATTTGAAGGTATCCACAATTGTATATACGCGTCAAAAAAAACACGGCTAATGTGAGAAAAGAAATAGATTTGTAACAGTTTGTTAGTATTTTCAAGACTCTGTGTCCCCGAAATTTTCCGGGTACATACTGAAAGTCTTTTGAATTCC
The DNA here is from genome assembly GCA_951812925.1 of Calliopum simillimum. NCBI lineage: Eukaryota > Metazoa > Arthropoda > Insecta > Diptera > Lauxaniidae > Calliopum > Calliopum simillimum. The sequence goes on from OX638368.1 coordinate 151,928,531, forward strand.
ACGTCGGGGAATCTGAAATGAGATTGGTGACAGCAAATAATCTTAGTGCATACCCAACAGGGACTCCAAAGGATGTGAGTTTTTCCAGTTACATAACGACATAAAACATAACGGAGTTTTACTTTATTTATTTTAAAGAAAATAGTTAAGACAGAACACATCTTATTTCAAATACAAAATCTTTTTTTTTTAAGGTTTTCGAAAGTAAAAATTGCTTTGCAATGGCGCTTGCAGATAACTTTTTTTCTCGCAAAAATCTCGAAACATATTTCTGGAAAATATCGCATGATAAATCATTATTTCAGAAAGAATTGTACATTTTTGTTGTCATGCGATGTTTTCCAAAAATATATTTTTCGAACTTTGCGAAAAAAAGTTATCTGCAGCGGCGTTGCAATCATCTATAATATAGGCACTTATTTAGAAATTATCAAAATACCAATGGTGCTATACGGAATAAATACTAAAATTTATTTAAAAACGCAAAATAATTTCTTAAATAATCATTTGCATATAGAACAGATGTGCGTTAATTTCGCACATCTTTTTTAAGGGGAATTCCTGCCCATAATATATACACACACATATGCAACGTGGGAATCGCAATGAAAGTACATACATATTATTAAATTTCTCTGATGCAAGCAAATAATTTGTTTAATAAAGACTCTTTAAATATTCAATAAAAGTTAAATAATGTAAATTAAAAAGCCAGACAACAAGCAAAAGTAAGCAGAATTAATGTATTTCAAATTTAATTGAATAACTCTTTAATATGATTAAGTAATCCATGAGATACAATCAATGAATTAATTGGCCATTGCATGAAATTTGTTGATAAGACATCATACCATAAGTAGAATTGAATTCGAAAAAGTTAAAAATAAATCGCTTTTATCAGTTGTTTGCAATAAAAAAAAAAATTCACAATTTCTAAAAAAAAATAGGTACGTCGTCGTCGATTATGACATCATGAATATAAATGCAATCATAGTGACGAATTCCGTAGCTTTTTATGCAGAATAGAAAATATGAATTGGAGTTATCTTATCGCAGTTATCGTGGATAAGAACTAACTTTGCGAATTCATATTAAAAAGTGGTCGTATGTCTGCTTTTTTACACTGCAAAGAAAAAAGGTCATATTGATAAAAAAAAAACTAAAAGTCATGATGTGCGAATAGCGGAAGTGAAGCGAAATAAATGATGGTTTTTCTCTGGAAAACAGTTTGGATTTATAAAATTCTATGAAAATTTTCGTTTTATTGTTCATTATATTTATTTCCTACATACTCGTTTGTATTGTAAGCGTTACCGCAGGTTATCTTTTTGAAATGAAATCAATGACAAAGTGAATTCAAAGGGTTTTTGATTAGCCCAAGTCTAGACGCTGCCTACACAAATGTGCATTTGGTCAGTAAGCGTTCTGTCTTTTACTCAATAAACATATAGTAGACTGGAGCATAAACCGTTTTTTTCGAAATTTCACCCTAATGTTAAACTCTAAATCTTTATTTTGAACAAAACTAATTGTTTCAAATATACTATGAAATCACGTAATAAACAATTTTCTATTACATCCGGTTTTTATGAGTCTTTTTGACCCATTTTAAATCTTCTCTTCTTATACGAGATAAAATTGTATGTTTGTTTTTTTGTTTGTTTTTTTTTTTGTATTTATTTCTGTGCCAAAATTTTTTCTCGAAAACGGCTACAGCGATTTTAGTGAAACTTGGAGTAGTGTTAGATTTTATCAAACACTGAAGTATGAGCTAGGTTTAAACTTTGTTAATGCTCACAAGGGGGCGTGGCACTGCCCAAAACTTTAGATTTGATTAAGTCATAACTCGCAAACCATACAAGGTAATTAGATGAAATTAGGTAAGCAAGTACGGCTTGCTTGATAATACCTTATGACAGACAAAAAATGGGCGGGATCGAAGAAGTGCCACGCCCACTTTTTAGCTTTTGAAAATTTTGATTTATCATTTTGAAAGCATGAAAATTGTAGGCGAAAAGATACGAATTTCTTCATAAAATATGAATAAAAAATTATCAGATCAGATTTTCGACCGAGCAGGGATCGGTCTCCAGGTACTAAATATAATGCGTTAAAGTGTTCTACAAAAATATTCTATGAAAAATTTCACTAGTCGTTACCAAAGACAAGAAATATAATAGATTTACAAAAATCTACCCAAAAAAAAAATATTAAAATTTACGAACGCTTATGGAGCCGTAGAACTATTTTTAACTTCGGAGAAACTGGCTTTAGCCAAACCAACATAAATCTAATCCATCTAATAGCATAAACAGACGACAGCGTTAATCTGGATTAAGAATGTTCTAATGTAAATGAATCTTTACTCTGACAGACGACAGTCTCTGCATTAAGTTAATAGCTGATTTGATTGTTTAATTGGACCTACTCTTCGTCCTCGCTCCACACAGTGCGCATTCCGTTTATTCCCGTATTAAAATGAAACTAGTAAGGGTGCAACCTTTGGCCTGGCCAAACATTAAATACCCTACACTGCAGTATTTTACAAATTTTGCTTATATGGGAGGTACCACGCCCTCTTGTCCGAGTTCACCCATTTTTTTCTCAGAGCTTGCATTAAAAGTTCTTGGTGTCTGAATGAAATTCGGTTGGATTATTTCAAAAATGTTTTCAGTATAGCGTTTTGAAGCTTTTGCTGATATAGGAGGTGCCACGCTCTCTTGTTCAAGTTAGTGTAATAGCACATGGTTTTAAACTTCACATATTTATACCCTACACTGAGGGTGTATTTGCTTTGTCCTTCCGTTTGTCACTGTAAACAAAAGAAATAATACTTTTACATCAAAACGTTGTGAGTACGTTTATGCTAAAAAATGTCAAACTTTATTACGGTGTTGCCAGATTTCAGCTATTGACATTAGTGTTGCCAGTTCCTGAAATATAAATAGTACCCCTCGTACAAGCTAATACAATTATCGACAGTGTTGCAATATTGAATTAGCTGAATTCAGTAGGGTAAGGGAGGGAAATATGGACCACCAATCTTTCTTTTTTAAATAAAACTCGAAAAACATAAAATAAAACAATTAATTTAATGCCATTCATTAAAGGAAACAATTTACCTTTATTCTGATTCACTTTTAGATAAATATCTCATGAGGATAAAGAAAAAAAATTTAAAAACTGAAAATATTCAAAATGAAGATAAAAAAAAGAGTAGTGTTATTTGGACTATATACTATATACTCAGAAGATCGCCGTGGCGAATTCTGGGTTGAATGTGTAATCTTACGTTCTTGGAGTCATGAAAAATGTGCCGAATGTGGAAGTGACATTTTTATATGCAACTTCTGTACCATATTGCCCCACATGTTTATTTGGTACAGAAGTTGCATATAAAAATGTCACTTCCACATTCGGCACATTTTTCATGACTCCAAGAACGTAAGATTACACATTCAACCCAGAATTCGCCACGGCGAACTTCTGAGTAAAGGGTATTACATTATATGCATTTTTCATCTTTTTTTCCTTTGTAGTTAACGAATTACAAATAATGACCATCAGAATCGTCATGAAATCTGCAGCTAGATTCTCCATCTGAAAAAGATGATAAATAAATTTGTTTTTGAGGATTTCTTCTTTGGTGGTCCGTATTACCCACAGCACGTGTTGGTGAAATAAGTGGGTTTTTATCAAAAAGTCTTGTGGTTAATGAACTAATTTGTGCTGATAAATTATAAATGGTATTCACTGACTTTATATAATTAACCATTTATTTAAAAACGCGATGTCTTTAAAGTGAAATAATGAAATATACTCCCTTGGAAAAAATTATCACTGATCTTTTTTTAGAAAAAACAACTTTACAAAAACATGCGACTTCACCGAACGCTAAAATTGCACTATTATAAGCTTTAGGTATTAGCGTTAAATCCTATGTACGCAGTGGAAAATAACCGTGTGGTCCATATTACCCACGTAGTCCATATTTGCCTCCCTTACCCTACTACTACTACTACTTTGATTTCTTGCATTAGTGTTAGAGTCTATGCGCATTGAGATGGATATAATGTACAAGTAAACTAGGACTAAGACTGCTGATGCGAATTAACGCGGTCATCTGTCTATGCTATAAGCCCTTGAAAATGGATTAGGAAAATCATATAAACTGATGGAACAACAACCAATGCTGCTTTATGTCAATTAGAAAGTCCCATCTTCAATGATTGGCATTCAATCGTTCAACTTTAAAGGAAATAATTGGATCAAAGCCAGCAACGTTTGGCTTCCAGTCAACAGGAACTTAGAAGTGCAAGATTCGAATTCTTAGAATTATTATTTATCCTAGTACTAGTACTAGCAGCAACATTTATGTATATCTACTCTACAGGCGACTGTGCTCAAACATCCTTGAACTCTTATTTTCGCATGTACGTGTTTTCAATCATCGTCGTATATATCTATACAGGCATAGGTACTGTCAAAATAAATGATTTCAATTAACAGCAACAATCAGATGCAACTCTTCTTTTATATATATATATTTTTTTTTTTTTTTAAATCGTCGATCTTATCATTATTATAATCATTATTTTTTATTCACACTAATTACAACAACATTCAACTCAACGTTAAGTTAACACTTTCAAAAACAATTAAAGTTCTGGCGACTTCGAGTGCTGCACTTAAATCTGCTCTTCCAGTAGAAGCTGCTTTGGCGATGTATCGAATTGCGTTCACAACACAAAAATACAAACAACAACAGAAAAAATAAAAGATTACAAATAAAACAGATTCCGCCTGAGAGATAAATCAAAGTATAAATCAGGCAATAAAACAGAATAGCAACAACAAATTTCACTAAAACATAAGTCGAACATTTTTAAGGACTTGCACAAATTACACGTGCAAAAATAAATTATTATTCAAAACCTTGATCATATGAAACTTAAGAAAGTAAGATGTCGCTATATGTATTGTAGTAGATATTTTTATTTGACTGCGCTTTACTATGACTTGACTATAACTTGACTATGACTTGACTATGACTTGACTATGACTTGACTATGACTTGACTATGACTTGACTATGACTTGACTATGACTTGACTATGACTTGACTATGACTTGACTATGACTTGACTATGACTTGACTATGACTTGACTATGACTTGACTATGACTTGACTATGACTTGACTATGACTTGACTATGACTTGACTATGACTTGACTATGACTTGACTATGACTTGACTATGACTTGACTATGACTTGACTATGACTTGACTATGACTTGACTATGACTTGACTATGACTTGACTATGACTTGACTATGACTTGACTATGACTTGACTATGACTTGACTATGACTTGACTATGACTTGACTATGACTTGACTATGACTTGACTATGACTTGACTATGACTTGACTATGACTTGACTATGACTTGACTATGACTTGACTATGACTTGACTATGACTTGACTATGACTTGACTATGACTTGACTATGACTTGACTATGACTTGACTATGACTTGACTATGACTTGACTATGACTTGACTATGACTTGACTATGACTTGACTATGACTTGACTATGACTTGACTATGACTTGACTATGACTTGACTATGACTTGACTATGACTTGACTATGACTTGACTATGACTTGACTATGACTTGACTATGACTTGACTATGACTTGACTATGACTTGACTATGACTTGACTATGACTTGACTATGACTTGACTATGACTTGACTATGACTTGACTATGACTTGACTATGACTTGACTATGACTTGACTATGACTTGACTATGACTTGACTATGACTTGACTATGACTTGACTATGACTTGACTATGACTTGACTATGACTTGACTATGACTTGACTATGACTTGACTATGACTTGACTATGACTTGACTATGACTTGACTATGACTTGACTATGACTTGACTATGACTTGACTATGACTTGACTATGACTTGACTATGACTTGACTATGACTTGACTATGACTTGACTATGACTTGACTATGACTTGACTATGACTTGACTATGACTTGACTATGACTTGACTATGACTTGACTATGACTTGACTATGACTTGACTATGACTTGACTATGACTTGACTATGACTTGACTATGACTTGACTATGACTTGACTATGACTTGACTATGACTTGACTATGACTTGACTATGACTTGACTATGACTTGACTATGACTTGACTATGACTTGACTATGACTTGACTATGACTTGACTATGACTTGACTATGACTTGACTATGACTTGACTATGACTTGACTATGACTTGACTATGACTTGACTATGACTTGACTATGACTTGACTATGACTTGACTATGACTTGACTATGACTTGACTATGACTTGACTATGACTTGACTATGACTTGACTATGACTTGACTATGACTTGACTATGACTTGACTATGACTTGACTATGACTTGACTATGACTTGACTATGACTTGACTATGACTTGACTATGACTTGACTATGACTTGACTATGACTTGACTATGACTTGACTATGACTTGACTATGACTTGACTATGACTTGACTATGACTTGACTATGACTTGACTATGACTTGACTATGACTTGACTATGACTTGACTATGACTTGACTATGACTTGACTATGACTTGACTATGACTTGACTATGACTTGACTATGACTTGACTATGACTTGACTATGACTTGACTATGACTTGACTATGACTTGACTATGACTTGACTATGACTTGACTATGACTTGACTATGACTTGACTATGACTTGACTATGACTTGACTATGACTTGACTATGACTTGACTATGACTTGACTATGACTTGACTATGACTTGACTATGACTTGACTATGACTTGACTATGACTTGACTATGACTTGACTATGACTTGACTATGACTTGACTATGACTTGACTATGACTTGACTATGACTTGACTATGACTTGACTATGACTTGACTATGACTTGACTATGACTTGACTATGACTTGACTATGACTTGACTATGACTTGACTATGACTTGACTATGACTTGACTATGACTTGACTATGACTTGACTATGACTTGACTATGACTTGACTATGACTTGACTATGACTTGACTATGACTTGACTATGACTTGACTATGACTTGACTATGACTTGACTATGACTTGACTATGACTTGACTATGACTTGACTATGACTTGACTATGACTTGACTATGACTTGACTATGACTTGACTATGACTTGACTATGACTTGACTATGACTTGACTATGACTTGACTATGACTTGACTATGACTTGACTATGACTTGACTATGACTTGACTATGACTTGACTATGACTTGACTATGACTTGACTATGACTTGACTATGACTTGACTATGACTTGACTATGACTTGACTATGACTTGACTATGACTTGACTATGACTTGACTATGACTTAACTATGACTTGACTATGACTCTACTATGACTCTGACTTGAATTAACTTGATAAATTGATTGTGGCGAATTAGTTTTATTGATATGTGACGCGGTCTGACAACGCCATACTTAAGTTGCCAGAGGTTTTTGGTCTTCCGGATAAAGGACAATATTCTGAAGAGAATGATACCAAAATTGCGCAAATATATTCAGAATTGACCAAGTTCTAGCATTTTGAGTTCTTTATGGTTCGGAAAAATGATTTTTTATACTATCTAGCGAATTCACAATCCCACAAAAAAAAGTACCCTGCGCGAAAAATTAGACCATCTGCACTTTATGTTTTTGGGGTCGCTGAATCTGAATATGGTGCCAGAATAGCGAAGTTGGTTCGCGTTTTGTCAGAAATTAACAATAATGCTGAAAATTACAGATTTTTGTCGGTTTCTGAAAAAACGCGAACCAACGTCGCTAATCTGGCACTATATTCGGGTTTAGCGACTCCGAATACTTAAATTTCCGGTGGTCTAATCTTTCGCGCAGGGTACTTTTTTTTTGGTCTGTGCACAGAACCACAAAAACAAATTCCCTGCGCGAACGATCACACCATCGGAACTTTATGTATTCGGGGTCGCTGAACCCAAATATAGTGCCAGAATAGCTAAGTTGGTTCGCGATTTTTCAGAAATCAGAAATAATGCTGAAAAAAATCTCAAATTTTCAGCGTAATTGCTGATTTTTGAAAAAACGCGAACCAACTTCGCTATTCTGGCACCATATTCGGATTCAGTGACCCCAAAATCAAAAAGTTCAGGTTGTCTGATCTTTCGCGCAGGGTACTTTTTTTTGTGGGCCTGTGTTATTTATTATATATACAAAAACTCAAGCTAGTTTAAAATTATTCTTAAGTTATTCGAAAATGGTGAGAAAACCCAATAAAAAATTTTAATTTTGCAAGTTAAGAATGGTTTGGTCAGACCGCGTCACATATTTGCAATTGCTATAATCTAAAAATATAACCTGCTAATATACAATTCATCATTAAATAAACTCTTGCATTAATAATTAATTTTTTATATAAGTATGTATGTAGTTTGTACGTACATAACTTTTTGAAAACAATTTAAATAGGCACGCACAAAAATAAATTATTTATTTCTAAAGAAAAATTGTCAACACACAATCACATAACATACTCGTGCCAGCCACCCACCAACGTCGAGCACTGTATAGATATTGAACGCAGCTACGACCTAGAGAATTTTCTTAAGTTTTTCCAAGAAATCTGAATGATATCATGCTAACAATGCAAAATAAAATAAAAATAAGAACAAAACATTTAAAAATGTGTACAATTGAATAAAATATGAAAAAATACATGCGGCTAATGACCTCTGCATTCACTGGATACAAAAGTGGCTTGCTACTTTAATATCTAAGCAAATCCTTAAATAACGGAAAGAATTTCTGGATGTTGATGATATACTTCATATATACAAAATATAGTTAATATGATAAATTCGCCAAAAATTCCCCTTTAATTAGTACATTTCTGGATCTGTCAGTTTTTCATGCATATACGAGTACATTGAAATATCATCATTGAACCCAATGAAAGTCCATGTGTTGTTTCGCTTTTGTGTATTTGTTTTATTATTTGTCACTGCCTTTGTTATACGATTTTTTCACTACTTTTTAAGTATTTTTTTTTTTTTTTCAATGCACAAAAATTAATATCATTTTACATGTTTTGTTATTGCTTTTTTTTTAATTTTATTTATTGTTGTTTTATTATTTTTGATATTAAAGTCTTGAAATTCAGCTGCGCTAGGGCTGTTCTTTGAACGCTTCAATCTAAGCTCGTGCTTTAAGCAAATATTTTGAGTTTGAAACCGACTGTGAATTGACGCAATTAAGGTATCCCGCCTAACTCCACTGACTTTGCTATTTCCGTTTCTTTTTTTTTTTTTGCTGCATGCCGATATCTTTATTTATTCGAGTTGTATTTATATAATTTTTTATTACTTTTATTATAAAATGTATATTTTGTAACATTTTTCAAGTAGTGTTTACTTTAGTGCACGCTTGAATCTCATGTTTTAGATTTTTCTTCTGAGTAGATTGATAATAAAGCATTTCTCGAATATTTTTGATATAAAAAGAGGGATCCTACCGAAAAAATAAAAAAATAAATCGAATTCAAATACGAAAAAATCGTTGAAGTATGAAAAAAAAATGTGCCATATAAAAATTCTGAGGCTAATATTTCATAGGAACAAAGTTTTTGTTTATCACTGGCGGCTTTGGATTTATAAGAGTATAAGTGTCGTTGGTAACGTTACAAAATTTTGAAAGTATGCTGTAACGTTATAAACACTTAAGAAATTGGGACTTTTAATTATTATTTAATGAGATATGAGCAAAAATGTGCTTACAACCGTAACGTTATCATCAGTGGCCGTGCCCATATGCTTATTGTAGCAAACATTTCGTTTGGAAATTAGCTTGCAAAAAGTTTGGAAATTCTAGAATTTAATTTTTTTAATAATCGAAATTGGACCCTTCATAATAAGCTTGTGAAAATCATTTGAAAAAATCTTATTATAAATGTTTTTATACAATATTTTCCAAATGTTTTTATATAATATTTTAAAATTGTTTTTCAATCAAATTTTGCTAGTGTTTATTAAGTTTATTAAGCAATATTTTCCAAACATTTTAATAACGGATGATCCAATAAGAGCTTCTTACTTCATTTTCTAAATAGAATACATAAAAATCAATAGAAATCTTTATTTGGAATGATAGTTTTGTTCTTACAACTGAATGTTTAAAAATTATTTTGTTCAAATGTTGCCCACGACTAGCTCTTGAATGGTTCATTTTGTGGTTCCAATTTTCGACAACTATTTCGAGCATATCGGCTGGTATTCCTTGAACAACACGAGTTATGTTGGTTTCCAAAGCGTCAGTAGTTTCGGGTTTGTCGACATAAACAAGTGATTCAAACAAGTAATCCAATGGCGTCCAATCACATGATCTTGGTGGCCAATTAACAGGAACATTTCTTGAGATGATGTTTTCATCGAACGTTTCCCTCAATAAAGCGATTGTTTCTCCAGCTGTATGGCATGCTGCGCCATCCTAATATCCTGAATTTTCGGCAACAAAAATTCATTGATCATTGCTCTGTAGCGAGCACCATGGACCGAAACACGGGATCCATGCGCATTTTTCAAGAAACACGATCCGATAATGCCTCCTGCCCATAAACCACACCAAACAGTACATTTATCGGGATACATTGGAAGCTCTTGGATTGCTTCCGGTTGTTCATCAGCAAAAATGCGGCAATTTTGCTAGTTAACGTAGCCGTTCAACCAGAAATGAGCTTCGTCGCTAAACACAATTTTTCGATAAAATAATGGATCAATTCAAAGTTGTTGTAAGGCCCATAAATTGAAATTAAAACGTACATTAAGATCAGCCGGCTTCAATTCTTGTACAAGCTGTATTCTATAGGCCTTCAGACCAAGACTACGCCTCAAGATACGCCACAATGATACATAAGAGATGCCCAAAGCCTGAAATCGGCAACGAATGGATTGTTCACGGTTTTCACGAACACTCTCTGCTACTGTAGCGATATTTTCTAAATTACGGGCTTTATGCATTCTGGTTGAATTTTGAATGTCCTATAGTGTCAAATTGTTTCGAAATCTGGTGATGGTGTTACGAATAGTGCGCTCAGTTGGACGCTTATAACGACCAAAATGATGTTGAAGAACTCTTTAACATTCTCTAACTGATTGATGACTGATTTGGGTAGTAAGTTTCCACAATTAATAAACGTTGTCCAGGAGTAAGTCTATTCACGACTGAGTCGTATTAAATACTGAACACAAATGTCATTTGGACTAGCCATTGGACACATAACAGCTGTCAAAACAACCCAGTTGGAAAAGGGACCTCGTATTGGATCACCCTTTAGTATATGTTTTCTCTTCTTTCATACCCAAGTACTGTCAAGACATTTGCACGCCACACTAAACAGAAGTATTTGATAAATAAAAAGCGGGTACAAGACATAACGTATCTTGAAACGAAATGTCTTATGGTAAAACTAAAACAAGATGTCTTGTGCAGACCCTTAATATCTACTCCAAAATATGACAAAAAAGTTGGTAAGTTGGTTTAAATTGGTAAAACATTTAATTTACGCAATATTTGCAGATAATAAAGATCTACTGTAACAATTTAAATAAAGGAATTGAGTTGAAATTGAATTGCAACTTAAAGAATTACACAATTCCAACAATTAAAGCAGCCCAGTGTGCCAAACGAAATCGTTTCGAATCCGTAACGGGTTCATATTTTCGTTTTTTTTATCCGTTACGGAATCCGTTACGTATCCGTTACTGATCCGTTTGCGGGAGAAATTCCTAAAAAAAAACGAATCGTTTTTTCTACTTTTATGGATCCGTTTCGAATACGTAACGTTCATCAAAAACGAATTCAAAACGGATTCGCTTTTAATAATGTTAATGCTGCTTATAAAAAAAAAGAAAAATGGTGAAGCGCTTATTTTTAATTTAAAAAAAATCAAAAAAAAAATTACTAACCTGGCCGGGAGTAGAACCCAGGCTCCCGGGGTATTACTTTTCAAACACTAGACAACTAGGCTATTGACCGATATGATGTAGACTTATCTGATGTTGAGATTTAAAGTTTGTATATTAAACAAATTTCTGTTGTTTTTTTTTAGTATTCTGTGTTCTTTCTCTTCCCTTCTTTTGATAAAAAATATTACATACTCAAATTTGGAATCAAAAACGTTTCTTCAAACAAACTTTGAAAAGTTTTCAAAAAAACATACACAATAAAATAAAAAGATAAAAAAACGAATCAAAAATGTTTTTTTCATCATCATTAACATTACGAGCCCTAACCGCAACAGTAGCGTATGCGACATTTTTTCGAAATTTTTTTTTTTGATGCAAATATGTTCTAAAATGTCATTCACAACTATATGCCAAATATTAAAACTGAATTTTGTGTATTAACAAAGATATCGCACTTTCAATTATGTCGTAAGAGCCACATATGTTTTTTGTTGACCGCAAAAAGAACGTAAGCACCTCAAAAACTAGAGAATTAGGCGCGTCAGGTATGGAAAAGTATATATATTCCTCGTCAGAATCACCTTTTAAGTCGGCATAGCCATGTCCATCTGTTTGGATGGATGTTTGTGTGTCCGTGGAAATATTATTCACGGGAAAACTTGGATAATTCGGCGAAATTTTGTAAAGACGGTTCGTTGTAAAAGTTAGCTCCAAGGATTGAAAATGAAGCTTGAAGCCCCAGTCTTTTACTTTGAAAATCAGTTTGTATTTTATCGATATCTTTTTTTGTCTTCGAAATAGCGTAAGCTGAAATATCAAAAAAACGTGGATTTTTCCTTTTTTCACTTTTCCAGGTTAGAATAATTCGAAGAAGAAAAAATATATCGATATAATTTAAGCTGGGATTTGAAGTAAAATAATAGGGCTTCAAGGTGTTTTTTAATGTCTTATGGCTAAAGATTTCCTTGTTCTATTATATAACCTCAAAAGAATAAAAAAAAAATGTTATTTTAATTTTTCACAAAATAGTCTTTAGGCTAGGATTTCTCTCAAACCATTTTAGGTATATCAATTCTAAAACCAGATTCGGATTCAACATCAAAATTTAAATTGAAAATGATTTTTCTTGTTATCGTCCGTTGCAAATTTTCTAAAAAAACGTGAGAGTTCATTTTTTTTTAACAAAAAATTCAAAAAATTGTTAAAAATACAATATCTCGTTAACGCGATCAGTTAAAACTTTCAAAAACAATATTTTTGAATCTACAAAGAAACAGAAAACTAACTGCACACCCAGTTTTTAGTTAGTTTTTGTCAAACTTTTTTCTTTAATGCAGAAACAATGTAAAGACCATTTGGTAACCTGAATTTGACTCGGAAAATTGATTAGCTCGGTGACCGATTTAAAAAAAAAAAATTTTCTGTATATTTGGACCTCTATGAACAACATTGCAATAAAAGACCAGGAGTGGGATTACATCGGAGTAAAACCAAGTTCAAACGATGTGTGTGTGTGATATTTTGTAAGTTTTTAATACTAAATAGTACAGTAAAATAACAATATTACAGTCAATTTGACCGTTTTTGTGGGTTGGTACAATTCAAACCGTTCAAATTGTTACAAATTTCTTTCTGTGTATTAAATAAATGTTATAAATGTATTCTTCAAAGGCAAAACCATGTAATTTCAAAAAACGTATGCGCCACATTTTAATTTCAATTTTCGTCAAGAGTGACTGAGAAAATGTCGTATGCGCCATAAATGAGTGAAATATGCGCAAAATCAATTTTAAAACGCGTCTATTATTTATATGAGGTCTAGTAAAGACTACATTTAACGTTTTAAAAAAATCCGTCATGCATGTTCGAAAAAAAAATGAAAAAAACTCTCTCTTGTAAAATTTGCTTTTTGTCGCATCCCAGTGTGCCAGACGGTTCATATCTTCGCTTTTTCATCCGTTACGGAATTTCTCCCGCAAACGGATCAGTAACGGATCCGTAACGGATGAAAAAGCGAAGATATGAACCGTCTGGCACACTGGGATACGCTACTATTGCGGTTAGGGCTCGATTAATTAAAGCAAATCCGTTTTGAGTTCGTATTTGAAGTATTTACGGATTCGAAACGGATTTACCCAAGTTCGAATCCTATTACAGGTAGTTTTTAATGCTTTATTTTTCTTCCTTTTTTTTCGTTTTATTTTATTGTTAATAAGCGCATCAAAACGGTTTTTTTCTGTCAATATACAGCATTAACATATTTAAAAGCGACTCCGTTTTGAATTCGTTCGCACTGCGGAACTACCTAGGTTCGAATTCTACCATAGGCGGGTCAATAATTTTTTTCTTTTTATTTATTTCTTTTTAATCGCCAATAAGCGCTTCAAAATGTTTTTTTTTTTATTTAAACACAGCATTAACATAATTAAGAGCAAATCCGTTTTGAATTCGTTGTTGATGTACGTTTCGGTTTCGAAATGAATCCGTTACCGCGGATTACGTTTTTTATCCCTTTATGAACTCGTTACGGGTTCGAAACGGATCCTTATCCATTTTTGTGCACATTGGGAAGTAGTTCAAACAATTTCAACCAAAGGGAAATTCCATTGCAAACAAACAAAAATATTTATATGTATAGCACACATACTATGTAGAAAGTGAAAATTCCGATTCGAATAAATATTTGATGAACGGATATACAGGCTTAGCAGGATCACATTTACACACCACTTGCATTTACTCAAATCACAGCAGATAAGGGTTGCTTGGCATTAAGGTCTCACTAATTGCAAGAGCAAAAATCCCTTAAGTGCTGCGATAAACAAAATTAATAACAACAAAAACAACAATTTGGAAAGGGAAGTAACAAAGGAAAGTATCATTCGAAATTTTAATATATATGGAGCAACCTGCTTTCATTCATTAAAGCATTGGAATGCACCTTTTAAAGATTAGAACAGGTTTGATAGAAACAACAAAAAAAAAAAACAACAATTGTAGCCAAATCAATTTCCGATTTTGTAGCTGTTACAATTTTTTCGGATTTTTTTTTCTCTATTGCAGTTATAGACAAATAAGGGTTGCTGTATTTGAACGTGTCTGGAATAGAAATATTTGCACTTGCCTGGGAGTTGAAGTTGCCCTTTGAATATAAAATCAAATGCAACAATTTCCTTCAACAAGCGTCAACTGAAGCAGTGATATATATTTGTATCACATAAAATTTTATGATAACTTTATCTCTATGTTTAATTAAGGGTGTTCATATATCAATGGAGGGTTGCAGTTAACATTGTTCTTATCGTTTGTGTTGCGTACACGAGTATATTGAGGACAATTTTGTGTTATTTAGACAAGGAAGGAAATGAAATTTTTATTTTTGTATATTTTTGGCAATTTGTTATTGATGTTTTAATGACTTTCTAACAAAGATTTTTGGGACTTATTTTTACGAGGGTGATAAATTGAAAAATATTAAAAGTTATAAAAAAACTTATCATTTTATGATATTATCTATTAACATTTAAATATTACTAACTTGCGCATAAATTCATTTACCATGATGATCAAACTGCCTCCAAAGTTACACAAATGTAGTTTTCTTTCTTAGCAATTTTAAATTAAATGTTTTTTTCTATAAACTTCAGTAAGAGGCATTATACAAGATAACAGTTGTTCCACAAAATCTCCCTTACAACATTAGCGATATAAAAAAATTAAAAGAGAACAATGCAATGCCGATTAGTTGTCAATTTTTTATTAGCTTTAGGCCAATTTCTACTGTCCGGTTCACCACTGAAAAAAATAATTTGTCACCATTGCTTCACAAATCAAGCAGCAAATGTGTCAAAAATTAAGTGCAATTATATGTAGTTTAATACACACAATTAAAACAAAATAAATCTATTGCAAAAAATAAAATGCAAGTCCATTAAAAATTGGTCACGTTCGTCACTTTTAGCTCAAAAGTAACGTATTTATGGAATTGTATTCAGCTGTTAAACTCTTAAACTACATTTTGGATAAATCTTGTTGTCCCAAGGTCATAATAAAATCATGTGCAAACATTTTCTTAGTACACATTACCCATTATATCCTGTGCGGTAGTCTTTTTGACACGTTTTTGAAAAAGACTTGGTTATAATGGGTTGAAGTTCTCTACAAAAATATTCTACGTAAAATTTCAATAAGGGTCACCAAAGACAAGAAATCATTGAATAAGCAAATTTCAAAATTGCCACCAGAACAGTGTGCAAAGAAAAGTACAGCAGATATTTCAATCAAACAAAATACATTACTAAAAAATGCTGGCTTTTTTCGCTGTATTCTAACTTTCTTTGAATAGGAACGAAAACTACTTCTACTTTTATCACGTTCGTTTTGTGACTTTTTTTGCGTGTATCTTGGAACCAGAACTTTGCCTGCAGTTAACGTTGGCACTAATTATAGTGCTACCTGAGGGCTATAATTTAAAGTAAAAACTAAAATAAAAATGTTTTACTTCCATTTTTTTGCACTTTAAATATTTGCAACGGTCACGTTCGTCTCATGGGAAATGTCCATATCTATAACGGATGGGACAAGGAGGATTTGCTTTACTTAACAAAATATGTATGAATGTAGGTTAAGTTAGGTTAGAATAGGGTGGTGACAATACTGCCACACATAGACTACAAGGGTCCATAGTGATACCACAAACTCTCTTATTAAAATCTATTCATAAACTCTGGTCCTTTTAGTATGATGTTTGTTCAAACTGAAGGATTCTGTCAGTACAGCGAATCTTTTAATGTCACTTAAGTGGATTTTAGTGAGCTCCTTTAAGGAGTTGAAGAACGGCTGTCAAAAGCATTTTAGCCTAGTTCTTGCCAAAGCAGGACAGCGACATAAAATATGTTCAATTGTTTCCTCTTCTTCAGGCTCGTGACAGTTTCTGCACCAGTTGTTCGAGACTATGCCCAATCTAAAGGCATGATGCCCAATTAGACAATGACCAGTCACAATTCTGGTCAGTAAACTACACTCACTCCGCGTCAAGGATAGCATATATTTGGAATATTCTGCTTTTTGAAAACGAAGCCAAAAATGCTTTGTTATAGCGCTAGTAGGGGATTGTTCCCAGCGTCTGCTTGCCAGTTCTTCAAAGGGAAGAAATGTTGAAGCGGGGCCGGAATTTTAATGGGTTGAGCTTCTAGAAGAGCTCCATTTTTTGCTTATAGATCTGCCTTTTCATTTCCTAAAATTTCGCAATGCGATGGCACCAACTTTAGAGATACCTGATTTCTTTTGCTGAGGTAAGTTAAATCGGTATAACATTGAAAAACTGTCTTTGATTTAAAACAGTCTGATTTTTAAGCATTTAAGGCCGCTCACAGTGCTGCGATAGAAGGCATTCGCTTAAAAAATGTTTGTGTAAATTTAATCTTTTTTTAATGTCATCCTACTGCAAATAGTCCAATTAAGAAATCCCTTCAATATTTTTGAAAACAAGTTTGAAGTGTAAGTTTTACAGCTATTTAAAGTCAAACTTTTTTTCGAAAAAAAATCAATTACGAAAATTTCCTAATCGCAGCACTTTTTAGAAATAATTACTGCTCCTAAGTCATAGAAGCAATTCTTATAAAATAAAAAGCAAACAGAAGACAACATACCAATTTATTTTTAATATTTTTTTTGTGCAAATTTATTGAGCCAAATTAAAGGTTTTTTAGAATTTATATGAAAAAATTTTCAAACATTAAAAACCGGAAAATGCAAAATTTCTTTAGAGCAGAAAAGAAAAAGACGGGACTTGCGGGCATTGCCCAAAAACGTAAAGATAGAACAGGCATGATATTTTAAGATACAGAAAATTCACAACCCCGTTTTTCCCCGTTTGCTTTATATATCAATCTGAATATGCCGTTTTTACATAAAAATCAGTGATTTTGTGGCATTTACATTTCTAAAGGTATGTAATATTTTTCAAATTTTTTAAATTTGTGAATCTTTTTGTAGCATACTTTTACATGCTATAACTTAATTTGCTTGACGTTACTGTTAATTGTTTATTGTATGTCGTTGCGTGCAAATATAAATATGAAATTAAAAGAAATTTTTGATTTTTGGCTTTCAGCGCTACAAAAAGTGAATCAGTTTATCAGTTAATAAGAAAGTGTAAAGATTTATTTATTCAATTATTTATTATTTATTTATTCTAAAGTACGTAGTTTTTCATAAAGCCTAGAATTATGCACAAACATTTTATGCTGCCAACTTCCATTGTTTTATTTGCTTAAATAACTTTTTTTTGGTTTGTTGCAGATAAAAATTAATTGCATTTTTGAAAATAGATTGAAAAAATACATTAGTATGGTAAATTTCATAATAATCGGATCAAAACTGTAAAAATGCCGTTCATTTGTATGGGGTGACAGCACTGTGCGGCTTGACTATCGACGCACAAAGCGATTTAGGTCTTTATTGATTTTCACCAAAACAAAAACATTCATTTTCTATTTCATGGTTTTTGCTCAGAACCTTGTATCGATTATCCCTAATATTTGTAAGAAATTTGGAAGCTTTCAATATAAATACATAAGATTTTACTATAGGGGAGATGTGTGTACCTTGGTCCGCTTTTCAGTTTTTTCAATGTGCTGGATTTTCCAAAAAAGTTTCTTTAGTTTTTTTATTAAGTTATATTTTTACAATGCTTGCAGCATCAAATGACGTAACAATGATATTTCTATGTCTTACCATTGAGTAGAAATATTACTTTTTCCGTTGAAATCTCAAACGGTCACCATGCAAGTGTACCTTGGACTATTAAAAATAAAAAAGAATACATTGTATGTAGGTAATGAATTATGAAAGAACCATTTATTATACTAATTTTACGAACTTTAGTCATTATTTGCAAGAATCTAAAATTCCATGCATTTTTCAACTTAGAAAATCATGACAATTAGGATTAGAGAAAAAAACTACTAAGCATGGCTATGGTGACATATGTTTCGGTTACCGCCACGTAACCATCATCAGACCAATTAATGAAGTATGATAATTTTATATTGAACTAATTTAATTAAACAGTCATTTTTGCAATTTTTCAACAACAGACGAAAGCAAGTGTTAACATGGAAATTGATTACATATGTTTCGGCTACTTCCACATACATATTTATATATTTTCATATATAAACATGTATATAGCTTCATCAGATCAGTTTTAGTTAAATCTTGCCAGAAACCGTACTCGAACCCGTGACTCCGGTTTTCTAATGAAAGAGAACGCGGTGCTTAAGCGATTATGCTATAGGTCACGAGTAAACTCTCTGAGCAGGATCGCCATTATGCATAAATCATAAGGCTCACTAGCGCCGTCTGTTGTGAAAAATTGCCAAATTGTTAGTTGGTAACACACTCTGGTTTTGAGACATGCTACGCTAGCTACAATTTAAACCTACAAGGGCGGATTTGTTTTCCACATACAATGCAGGCTCTCGAAATTACGAGAATTTTAATGATAGATAGGCAGGTTCCCCTAGATAAATTATGAAGTTAGTTTATTGACTGTTTTTTTATTGCTTGTATAGTACTAATGAAAGTACCAACGCGCTTTTTTTTCTAAATTGAAGTATGATAATTTTATATTGAACTAATTTAATTAAACAGTCATTTTTGCAATTTTTCAACCAATTAATGTTTTATTCAATTTATTTTAAATTAAATGAAATAACAATTGAAAAATTTTTGAACTTTTTGTCTGAGGCCGGGATTGAACTATGAACCTCGGAGTCAATCTCTATACATAGCGCATTGATCAATGGACTGCGCTATGTACCCTCAGAAAAATTGGTAGCTTAAGTGCCTATATTCATGTAGTGAGATTTTTGTTCTCTTTCACTTCGTCATGACTCCATTTATTATGTAATCAAAAGTAACATTTTTTTCAATAAAAAAAAAAAAAATTAATCATAAATAAAAATTATAACACAAAAGAGTGCATAGGTCCAAGGTACACACAGACAGCATGTTTTGAAAACTGTCAACAGTAGTTTACTCCAAAAACTAATTTTTACATACAAAAAACACTTTTTCCGTCACTTTTTATACACGCATACAGCTTGACGGTCTGAAGTCTACTAATATCAGTCACCGGTATGAGTGGAAAATTCCATAGAAGAACATTATCGTACACGTGCAACTGTTGAGTGGCAACCGACACTCGGACCGAGGTACACTCGGACCAAGGTACACACATCTCCCATATATAATTCTCTTAATATTGCATTTTAATCAGATTTTGTTAATTTTTAGTCTTTGGAAATTCCACGATCACCCTCTAAAATCTGAAAGATGGTGTTAAAAAGTGAGCTGAATATTTTTTCCAAATTTTTTGAAGGCCATTTTTTGAGGTCGCTCATTACCATTAACATACCATTCACCATACTATTCAATACCTGTCACGCTTCCTTCTAAGCGTTACAAGCGGAAGGACAAAGTGAACATAACCCTGGTGTATGTATCATAGTGAAAAATAGAGGCGTTTTATTTTGACAATTTGGTTTTTGTCTGGTAAGAATTCATAAAACAGAATACAATTTAATCATTTTTGTTCATAATTCTGATCATTTGTTTATGCACAACATGGCGTATGAGTAACATTGATTAAGATTATATTTTTCAATTAAAATTAGTACCTACGAATTTAGTTTAAGTTTGTCTTTTTACCAGTGCTTTAATAGAGCTAGAACCTGGTGAAATTGATAATATTCATGTAACAAAAATTATTTGAAAACAATGTTTTTGTCTGCAAGAGATTAACTAGAAAAGAAATACGCTTTTAATGACTGAAAATATGTGAATCGTACGACACGTAACGCTCACTGCTATCTTATAACATGGAGGCTTAAGAGGAGCTGTGACTTTTTTCAATTTATCAAAAAGTTTCCTCACTGAATTTTTTTTAAGATTGCTTGGTCCCGTAATTATATCCGTTTTGTGAAACGTTCGAATACATAGTTAATATAAAAATTTTTCACAAAATTAATATTGAATTGAACATTTTTTGAAGAACAGTCGGACACGCTAATTTTATCCATATACCAAAAATGAAAAAAGGCTCAACAAAAGAAATAGCTTTAACTGACTTAAGTGAACTGAGAAGAAATGCTGCAACACCCAGCTGCGATAAATAAGAAATCACTACCAATACCTTAAAAAATCCGCTAATGAAGAAAGCAAAAGCCAAGTGTTGCATACTTCAATGCAGCAATTGATGAACGAACAATAAAACCCAACATCAATTGCAAACGCAATAAAAGAAGAACACAAAGGCAAATAAAAACACACAATCAAATGCAAGATACCACAACACAACTGCAGCAGCAAAAGAGGCCTAAAAGAGTCACCTCATGTGTGTGCGGTGGTGGATGGACGGAAGGGAGTGTAACCTGAATGTGATGCAGTGTTATGCTACGCTATGCTATGCACTGCACGCATTGTATGGGTAACAATTTTGGAAAAAACCCCATGATGAGTCATCGCATGATTTTTATCCCGATGCAGAGAGAGGAGCAATGACAACCAACAACAAAAACTAAAACATCAACAAATTTGGTGCGCGCCAACCTGATAACTCATTGCTGTTGTTGTATTTGCCATTTTTTGTTTTTGTAATATAGATGGCGCTACACGCGCTGTTTGTAACGTACGATGGAATTTGAAAGCGTCAAAGAAAACAAGTCTTTTTGTTTTGATTTCACAACTCAAAGAGAGAAAATGCTCCAATGAGTGAGGAAATTGTGAGTGAAACTCTTTGAGTGAAACATAGGAGATATTTGCGCAGACGCGCTCATTATAATTAATATGCTCTTGAGTCGTATATTAGAGTAATACTAAATTTTAACACATTTTGCTCAAATTTTCTATTTAAAAAGATTCAATGTTCTCGAGGCTTCAGTAATGTGTTTTTGTGCAAATGCAACATGGGTAACTTTAAATACATGCATAAAAGTTAAATTTCAGAATATTTTCGACTTTTTTTTTCAAAAATTTCCATCTATCTCAAAAAACAAATATATTTGGAAAATAACTTATCATAAGCTTATTTTAGAAAACGTTATATTTGAAAATCACTGATTTCATATTACATAAAAACACTGTACATCGATTTTGACGCTTTTGAAAACCCTACTCTCCTAAACACGAACATGCTATCAGTTTTTTGCGTTAGATCACGTTTTCTGCAA
Organism: Calliopum simillimum; assembly: GCA_951812925.1. Taxonomy (NCBI): domain Eukaryota; kingdom Metazoa; phylum Arthropoda; class Insecta; order Diptera; family Lauxaniidae; genus Calliopum; species Calliopum simillimum. The sequence goes on from OX638368.1 coordinate 151,950,832, forward strand.
AACCGGCTTAGAAGTTATAAGGAAAACGGTGATATAACTTATAATGTAAAATTAGCTTAAAATAGAAAAGTGCTCCGACTTTTATGGTCGTAGACTTGTTAGAAGGGTATTACAGAATCAATTTTGCTTAAGTGTTAAAGAAAATATTTCACCAGGTGGCTCTTTAAAAATCATTTAATTCGCAAAATTGGATTTTTAACGCATTTTATTAAGTTTTAAACATTTATCGTCTTCAGTCACCCATACCCCTACTGAAATTTTTTGCAGAACATTTTAACCCATTATAGTCCAGTCTTTGAAAAAAAAAAAAAAAGTCAAAAGGACTCATTAAAACCGAATATAATGGGTCAAGATTTTCCATAAAAATTGTCCATACCTGATTTCATTAGCTAAAAACCACTTCATGGTTGTTGTTAAGTAAGAGATAGTGCTTTTTTGTATACCCCGAACCATGACGAAAAATTTGAGATATCACACGACTCATTTTTGAGATAGTCTATATATATAAAAATTAATTCCGTCCGTTAGTCTGGCAAAAACTCGAAAACGACTTATCCGATTTGATTAATTTTTTTTTTGTTTGTTCTCAACAATACTGAGGTGGTTTAAAAGGTAAGAAATTTAAGTTAGAATGCATATTAAGGGTGGACCTCATACAATAATTTGTTTTAAACCGCATTTTCCCAAAGACCGCTTAATCGATTCACATGAAATTTGCACCACATAATCTTCAAAAGCCATATAAATTTTATTTAAGGTGGCTATTAAGGGTGGCTCCCATACAAAAATATTTTTCAAATAGGATTTAATCGAAGGCTACTTAGTCGATTCACATGACTTTAACACCACCTAGCTTTTATAATGAGCGGCCTTTACTAAGCTTCATAACTTTTATTTAGGGTGGGTAATTCTCATACAAAGATATTTCAAAAATTTGATTTTCCTAAAGTTGGAAGGTTGATTATAATTGATAATAGATTATCAATAAATTTTAGGTGATACGAAGTTCACCAGGTCATCTAGTTATAAAATATATACCGTACTACGCCTTGATTTTGCATGCTTTAAGATTTGAAAACTATATTTTGGAAAATCGTATTTTCTCAGGGTCATAATGAAATTACACAAGGAACATATTTTATGACAAATTAACCCATTATACCCAGTTTTTACGGGTCCTTTTGACACTTTCCCCTAAAAACTGGGCTATAATGAGTTAAAATATTATACAAAAATATTCCAAAAAAATTTCTCTAGGGGTCACCAAAGACAAAAAATACCAGAAGAAAATGTTCTAAAAATAAAATTGTTGGCATTAAATGATTTTTAAAACGCTATTTAGTTAAATATTATATGTTTCAACACTTAAGCTAAATAAGCTCTGTAATACTTTGCAACAAGTCCACGACCATAAAGAAATATCACCGGCTTCCTAATAACTTCTAAGCGAGTTAGTCTTGCTATACGGCTGTGAGGTATGGGCAGACTCAGTTAAAAGGAACAACTTTCGAAAAGCCCTGAGTTCGGTGCGAAAAACAGCAGCACTACATGTATCGTCGTCGTACCGCACTGTGTCACAGGCTGCGGTGCTGGTGATTATCAGAACGATACCAATAGACTTGATGGTTCTGGAGCGTCAAAGATTGTGGACGCAGAAGAACCAACTGGTAAGCCAGTGGACAGCGAAAGATGTCAGGTCTCACACCTTGCAAAGCTGGAAAAAAGAGAAATGAAAAATGAAACCTTCGGACGCTGGACAGCGCGACTAATATCCCCCTTTTGAACACCTGGTAAGACAGGAAGTTCGGCGAAGTAAGTTATAACATAACGTAGCTGCTATCAAAACATGGATATTTTCAGAATTCCTAAAAAATATAGCAAAAACAGATAAACCAGACTGCGTATACGGCGACGCAGAACTTGATGATGCAGGACATACGTTCTTCAACTGCAGAGAGAAGACTGGAGTTACAGGATCGCGTTGGTCCACTTATATTCGAGAACATTATACCAACTATGCTGGACAAAATGTAAAGAGCGTACTTCGCTTAAAGAAGAGAGGCCTTAAAAAACGCTGCCGCTGTGCATCATCTTGCATAGCCGCTAGCGCTCTTAATTTCTTCTCTGGTTGGGGTCTCGACACTAGGCCCTGTTCGCCTTGGCAGGGACCAAGACGGTTCCAGAACAGGACAACTTTCGTCCAGGCAGAGATCGCAGTCAGTAGGACCTCATTCGTCCTCGGCCAAGGTCTAAGTTTTGAAACGGTTTCTCCCCTCTAGATTTACCCCTCTTTACTTAAAAAGAAAATAAAGATGTTATCAAGGGCTGCTGAAGCACTTCTCCGCCCTTCTCTCTTGCAGGAGAAATATAGTGGAAGCCCAACGTAGGCAAATGAAGAAATGACATTAAATGCTTTAAAGTGAACACCCCTGATGCAATGCCAAAAATGGTTTCCTAGGCGGAAGGTATTCCAGATGAAGAGGAGGTATTTTAATCGGTAGAACGCTTAGGAGAATCCGACATGACGGGCACCGGGCATGATCCGGCCTTTTGGCGTTTTCCAAAGCGTCAAAATTATTATTCAATGTAATTGAATTGAATTGAAAACTTTGTTTTTACTTAGGGTATTCACAAATGGCATCTTAAAATAACAATGTGGCAACATTGCGACATCTTAAAACATTAAATGTGAACGCCGCACAGTGCGTTGAGCCCATACAAGCAATGGTCAAAAATAGAATTAGTGGTTGGATATCGATGAAATTTGGTACTATAAGTAATTTGGAATCGCTGAGCTCAAAAATGATCTCAGATTTGTTGTAAACTTTATAGTTTTGCTAAAAACTAGGTATTTAGGACGATTTTCTTAAGGTCCCTATGTAACGATGATGAAAAAGTAATGTTTAATGTTAACAAATGAAATGTACGTAATAGGAATAATGTTTTTGTACTTGTGAGACAATTAGTGTTCATAAAAACAAAAAAAAAAAAATTTCAACATAAATTTTTCGTTTTAAGCATTTTTTAAAAAAAGAAAAAAAAATATTTGTAGGACGAAGTAGGAAAAGTTATTTGCAGTTCTTGATTAAATAGAACTCGAACTAGTAGATTAGGAAGAAAAACGGCACTTATTTTTATAAGATTTGTTTTTTTTTTTCATCGAAATTTGTCAATTTCTGAAGTTTTTCATTTGATAATATCGTGTATTAAGATCACTACAATATACATCAAATTATATATTTTCCAAAATTTTTTAGTTTTATTTATTTACTCAAATATTATTTATAATAAAAAACTTTACTTCGCTTAGTTTAATCAAAAGACAAATTTTTGATATTTATTTGTTTAAGAGAACCCAAAACGAAGTGAATAAAACATGATTTTTTTTTGAAAAATATCTCAACTTTGAAGTGTCACAGCGTAGCCAAAACTGAGTTTTTCCCCTAAATATTTTGTTTTTATTTTATTGATACAATTACCTATCGATTGATACCAATATTATTAGGTTTCGAGTCACAAAAAATTTTGATTTTTGCCCACTAGCCAACGCAGTGTGCGCCGCCAAATAAATAATAGCATACTAATACAAATATTCAAAATATTTTCCTGTGCAAAATGCCAAAACTAGCTTACATTTTTGGTCTCCATATTCGCTATTATTGAGTCGTAAAAATGCAATATGAAGAAAAACATGCTCCTTAAACTGTTAAATTTGCCACATTGTATTAAATTCCATTTGCATTCAAAACAAAAATAACAAATTTCTCTTCTCATCCCATTAAAATTAAATCGTCACGATTTTAAGAGCGGAATTAACACTCCGTTTTGAATACCCTAATTGTTTTTATTCAATATCCAAATGTTTTCAAAAATATCTTTAATTGATGTTTAGATGTTTAGTCCACACAAAAAATTGTCATTTCAATATGTAAGGAAAATCTTTTCTGCGGTATATGATTTTATAATGCACAAAGTTGAATTGTGACTCGATTCGGAATATATGTAGGTATGTAAGTATAAGTTTAATAACATAACATTGAAGTTTCAATATCGCAAATAATTAACTGTATACCTGTCCAGTATTGTTTTGGTTGCAGTGCATTAAGGTTAATGTATTGACTATCGAATAAAAAATAATGAATTCAGTAGTTAAACTCTTCAAAATCTCTTTTTAACTTTTCCCCAATGATATACTACTAGTTTTTATTGAGATTTATTTATATACTATGAGTTTTTTATAATGCGAACTCACACGAAGGGCACGGGCAGTTAGGGCACGTCAAATATCTAGGCAATCGGAGGGAAGTGGTGCTTTCATTTCCCTCCGTTTGCCTACAAATTTGACGTGCCCGTCGTGTGAGTTCGCACATAGAAGTAAAAACATTAAGAAATTCAAGGTCTGCATTATAGTATGACGGGACGTATACTATCCCTTAAATAAATGTATAGCATGCGATAATTTTGTCAATTATTGTGCTCTCAAGCGTGTTTTTATGACATTTCTCGTAGTTTCTCTTGTGAACCATTCACTTTGAACAGTATTCACCCTATTTATACGTACATTTGTATGTACATACATACCTATCTTGTATACGGTCTTTTCATACCTACAACAACATTGTGATGGTGGTGAATTCGTCTTTGTGTTCGTTGTGAATGTAAACTTCCAGAAGAAACAAGGCATATGTGAAATACCAACAACTACGTTGAATATATGGTGAACGGGCAACCTCTACCAAATGCGGGCAAGAGACAGCAAATATAGTATATGTAGATTTAGTTATTTTTTGCTTTTTGTTAAGGCAACGACGTGTTCAAACGCGACGTATTCTGTTCATTCTCCAACGTACATTCCTATATTTTTTTGTTGTTGTTGTTTTCAAGAAAAAAAAAAAAAAAAAAACCTTTACCCGAACGCAGTGAGAAAAAAAACTTAAAATCAAAGGAATAAATATAAATAACGCAAAATCAAGCTGAAAACATAAATGTATTAACGCAAAGTCCAGAAACTCTGGTTTAAAAGACGTAAATCGTTCCGTCTGATTGCGAAATCCCATTTGTCTGCTTTTCCCCTTGTCTATGAGGCTGACCCTCAAGTCTCGACTTTGTTATTACCCAAATTTACGAAATATTCCGTAAAGCATTACGAAATTTTGTACGATTCGTTCGTAATTTGTTCGTGGTACTCCAAAACGAGTTTATCGAAAACGAGTGTTAAAATCCGTGAACGTTAAGTAAACTTAGAACGAAGGGGTGTGGTTGACAGTGTAGCAGATAAAGTGGAGAAAACGAAAACGTAAAGTAAAAAGTGCTGACGACATTTTATACGATAAAACCGTGCGCAACATAACCTTAAATGTCAAAACGTACATATATAGTAAAAACGGTTAATAAATAGTTAATGAAATCATTTATACATTCAAAGATTCTCTTTTTTACAAATTAATTTTTGCGTTTTGTCGCATTTCGTTAATTCATTCCTACAAGTGTTCCTTTTTGTGCTTGCGCAAAGTTTCCAACTGTCAGTGCTACTTTGACAGCTGTCAAAAAGTTAATAAAATCAAGTGAGAATTTTGTTATTGTAATATTTCAACGAAATTACTGTGATTTGATTAAACTCAACTTAAAAAAAAAAATAAAGGAAATCATAGAGTGAAACATGAAAATTAAAATCGAATTAAATGAACACGCAACGAATTCGAATACCTCCTCCTCTTACGATAACGCGAACATGGAGGAGGATGAAGTGGTCGAGGGCGATGATATGCTGGAACAAGAGCAGGAGCATGATACTGATGACGATGAGGGCGAGGAGGAGGTAGTTAGGCGTGAATTACTGGATAATACGTCAAGTCAGAATTCATATGACTTTCTGCCGCAATATTCGACATTCACAACAACAACGACAGCAACGACTGCCGCACGAAACAATCTTATCGTAAGTTGAAAAAAAAAAAACAATAACAAATTTACCATAAAAAGATTAAAATCTCTAAAGCCAAAAATGAAATTTAAACATAAATGAAATCCAAATAAAAGAGTTTTCAGTAAAATTGAAAATTTCACCAATTTAAATATGTATATAGTACATATGTATGCATGTATCGCAAAATACAAAAAATATATTCAACGATTTAAGCTCGTTTTGACGCTGTTATTTCATTAATATTACGTATTATAATTATTTCTTTTTAATTTTTCGCTCCAACTTTAACTAAATTAATTAATCGAATATATGTTGGAACGTAGCAAAAACTTGTTTTTCATGCATTTAATTTTTGTTTCGTTGTTTTATCTTGTAGATACTGTTGTATTTTTATCTTTTTCTCAACTTTTGTTGTTTTGTCGTCCAACACAATTTAATGAAAAAAAAAAAAAAAAAAACGTGGAAGGGGTGCGGACTTTGGGCGTACAATACTCTCGGTTGTTTTATGACTTTGGAATTTCAATCTTCATTTTGCTCTTTATTCGTTTTTTGCTTTTCAACTCTGTTTATTAATTTTTGTTTTATTTTTATTTCGTTTTACATTCTCCAGTTGGATTTCGTTTTATTTGACAGTTCAATGTTTGCATACACAATGGCATTTGCTCGTTTGCTTCCTACTGTGTTGAGTTTGTGCTTGTGTGCAAGTTATTTAGCCAGAGAGCATACTATATTAGAGAGCAAAATTTCAATTAAAAGTTGCATGCGATTTTTTCTGAATTGCCATGTGAGATCTATCTATGTGAGATCTATCTATGTGAGATCTATCCATAAAAGAAGAGCTCATTCTTTCTGTTTTTATATTCTTATTCCTACGAGAGCAAAGACTCATTGCGTCCGATTTCTTGCAATACTTTTTTATTTATTTCCATGACCAACACGATTCTTCTATACCCTTCTCCAGCGAACTTCTCCCACTAACTTATAGCAAACCACAAGTTCTGAAGACTTGTAGATATCACTTAAAGTCTTGTGGCCAAACTTTGCTGGACATTAAGCAGAGAGTGTGTCCTGTCTACTATTCGCATCACTTGATCTCATTTACTATTATTTTATTAGATCTTTTGTACAGCCTCTTTCCCTATCAAAACAGTTCCAGACAATCTGTAAATCTCGTCACTGCCGTGGGATTAATTTGACCTATGTATGTAGATTATTAAGATCTAAAATCTCAACACTTAAGTACTTAATTTTGCGTCTCAACGCAGCAGGGCAAGCACATAATACATGCTCTGCTATTTTCATGTTTTCTTGGCAGAGTTTACAAAAATCGTCGTCTACCAGACCCATCTACTTTAGGTGATAATTATGTTTACAATGACCTAACATTATTTCGCTGTATGTTTTTATATATTTTCTGCTGAGATTAAAAACAACTTCAACCTTAACACGTTTTGGATTGCTTAACATTTGAAAGGTATAGAAGCAAAGGCAGCAATCTCCTTTTTTTTTCTGAGTGTGTCTGTTAGTGTTTGACCACAAAGTATCATCAAATGCAAGAAGATGGCATGATCAAAGAGGTATAGAATCAAAGACGACAGTCTCTCCTTTAATCATGGACATCTTTGATAGTGACATATAGTTGCATTTGATGGTAGCTTGTGATCAAACACTATCAAACACGTTCATAAACAAAATGGAGATTGCCGCCTTTGCTTCTATACCCCTCATTTTCGCTTGTCTCATGCCCTTCTGGGCTGTCCAGTGGTCGATAGGGCTGTTTTCTTTCCATTCCCAAATTCAGTTATTTTTAAAGCTGTTGTTCGCTCCGAAGAATAGTTCTTTGACGATAAAAGTATTGAGAACAGCTCTCTTGCATAATTGTGCACTCAAAAATCTATGCCCCTCTTAAATTTGCCGACCACTGTTTTAGAGTCGCTTGACTGTCCGAACGAATGTATATGTCGGTGCCAAGGCTGCCCTTACGTAGACATTCTCTGACGCACAATTCTAAAGCTGGACTTCCGCCTGAAAAATGCAATCGGTTTTTCCCATTGCTTTTTGTAATCTTGATCCCACGACCCCAGCTCCATTTTGGACCCATCAGTGAACCATAACTGTTAGCCCTGTTTTATATGTATGTACATCATTCCTCTACCAATCGGCGCAGTCATAGATGAGCACTTTGAATATTCTGGGGAAAATAAGCTTTTTACAAGAGAGACATGCTGTCCCAAAACTTATTCAGTATTTTGACATGCCTTGTGAGATCGCCTTCTTTAAGTTGGTGTAAAAAAGGTAGTCTGAGGGCCGCACAGGCTACTTCTTTCGTAACCATAAGCTGAAGAGGAGTAAGTCCCATAACTATTCTTAGAAAAACTGTCGGGCACTTCCTTAGTTTCCTTAGTACCACTGTGACACCTAAGCAGGCTATTCTGAAAATCATATTTAGCAAAATGAAACGTCTCACTTTATCAATATCCTTTGCGATGACTCTTATATCCTGTCACGACTTTCCCGATTCTTGAATTTCCTTCTCCAGCGACCTTTTCTACGTGGTTTTTGGTCTACCACGTCTTCTAACTACTGCCATGTGCATTTTATTCAAGTGCCTGACGCCAGACTTTGCTGTATAGTTTCCGGAGAGTATGGCCTATCGATCCCCACTTACGTTGCTTGATCTCGTTTGCTATGAGCAAAATCAGGTATGGAATCTGTGCAAAGACGGCAAAAGTTGCTATCTAGCACTTTGTGAAAATGAGTTATATAGTCCAGAGTATTGTTCTCGGATTTTATGATTTTTTCATATCAATTAAAAATTTAAATTTGAACTCCAGAAAAATAACGAAACCTGGCGATAGCAGATTTTGCCATCTCTGCACAGATATATTCTTGATCAGTGTCACCTCCTGAGTCGATAAAGCCATTTCCGTCGGTCCGTGGAAATCATTTTAATATTTTTTGCAAGCAAGATATTGTGATGAAATTTTGTACTTTGCGTCTGTTGTAAAACTGAGCTCGCCTACCGCCCGTAAAAAAAAACATTTTAAACGCAATTTAATGAGCATTACTAAAGGCAACGCAACTTAAATACACATAAATATTTAAAATACTCAAAAAATTCTCTGAGCATAGTTTACTTGAGTATGTAAAATATGAGAACCGAAAACTGAGCTGAGATTCTTATATATAAGACCCCAAGTAGCAAGAAAGTGGATGTTGCCAGGATCTGCAGTGTTTAATTTTTTTTATTTTTCAACCCCCGCGCAGTCCTGCCATGATTTAGCAGGTTCATTAACTACATCCAGAATGGATCTGCAATTTTTCATTCGATCATGATTCCCAAGATCTCGAAAATAAAATTTTTATATTAACAACAATTTTTAACAAAACTGTCCAAACAGGCAGATTTCATATTCGAGTGCTTGGTGTATCCTTACAAAACATTATATTGTATTCAATTTCAATTCAATTAAACAAAAACAAATAAATCAAAAAAAATTGGAAAATAAAAAGTAAAACAAAGAAAAGAAAAAAAAGTTAAAGAGAAAAAAAAGGGAAACAAAAAAAGAAAAAAAAAAACAAAGCAAATTAAAATCAAGGTAATTAAAAAAATTTGTGAAATTTGTATATTAAACAAATTTTTGTTGTTTTCCATATATTCTTTTTCTTCTTCTTTTTTAAAAATTTTACTCAAATATTAAAAAAAACATGTTACTTAAAACAAAATTTGGTATTCGAATGCTTAGTGCAGCCTTAGAAAAAATCATTGTGTAAGCGCTTCTAAGTATCCATGAGAACAAGCGCTCTGAAAGTGCTTTCCGAAGAAGTGCTAAATAATTTTGACATTGGATAGTGCTCTAAAGGTGATAATTTCACAAACCAAAACTTTTAACAATGTTATGTACACTGAAATTAAATGTACCAAAGAAACGTTTAATATAAAAATATGATTATACATGAAAATATATTTAAACTTGACTCGAAGGACCATAATAAAATATCCACACAACTCATATGCATAACATCAATATCGACAAAAATTGCAAGCATGTGAAATTATTATGTCATTTCCATATGTCATGATGCAATTTAAAAAAAAAAGCGTTACTCTTGAAGTCAGAACACGTTTCTTGCAAGAAAACGACACGATAAAACATGAATATTGCTGTTAAAAAGAAACAGCACATTCGGCGACAGATAACTTTAGCCTTAACATACAAACAGACATAAAATGTACGTACATACATATGTTTGTGAACTAAACGAAGACGATATTATCACAGCAGTTATTCGCTTCAACTTAAAGAGTTAAACCATGACAAAATACCACCTTGATGGCAAGAAACTTATGGTCTGTCTACCCGTGGTGAGAGCATGCGACTATCGAGATATTGCAATTAAAAACCATTAGTCGCCGACGACAAGTAAGCGCCCATCCACTTCACTGCCATATCGCATGCGATATTGTAAAAATGTAAAAATGAAGAGAAAAAAAAACCATCTGTTTTCTGCGTATTTAAATTGGAAAAAAGTATGAATTTCAATATGCTACAGTTGATAAAACTGCAATATAATATATAGCACAATAGTGTTGACCAAACAGCGTCGAATTTCAAATTAATTGCCAGGTAGTGGCAGCTTAAAGTCAAACAACAAGAACACGTGTAGTTGGAGACGCGACGCTGTAAATGCACATTGAACTGGCGACATCATTAATGCAAATTTTAAAATTTTTTACCTCTTTTTTTTGTAGGGTAAGATGGGGTAGATTCGTACAGTTTTGACTTATTGGCTAGAAAAAAAAAACCAAACTAGTAAGTAGTATGCTGCCACGATATTGGGCTTCTAAAGTACTGTACGCTTAAGTTAATATAATATCCATATCAATAATTTTAATTTAATACGTTCATTCACTAAATATAGAACAGAGTTGTCATTTATCATCAGATCTTGGTCTACATGAAATCAAAATTTTTGTTATAGAAAATGTAGTTAACAAAAATAATAAAACTCAAACTTTTTAAGTTGTTCAGTCCAAAAATGTTAACGGAGTTAAAGCAAGATTCTAAAAATCATAAAATTTGAACGTCTATAGTTTCCAAAAAAAAAAAAAAAAAAACACTAGTTATGTGCCTCTTGTAACATACTACCCCACTTTACCCCCCTATTATTAATTCTTTTCTTGACATTTCCTTTAAAGATACTTATGTGTGTGTGTGGGCTAAAACACAACAAAATCGCACATGTAGGCGTTTTTAATTTGCGATTTTTATTAAATTGTTGCTAAAATGCACCTTGGAATGCATTGACTTCTATGTTCAACTTTAATCGTGACTTTTGACACGATTTATTTTAGTTCGATTTTATACTAATAATAATGATGTAATATTTGCATCATTTGGATATATTTTGTGCCAAAAAAGAAAAGTAGAGAATTAGAATTCTTCAATTAGTTAAGGGTTAAAAATTTATTCAAACCATTTTTAGCAACATATGTAATTTAAGTAAAAAAATGTTATTAATTACTTATAAAATGTAAAAAACGTAAAAAACACTTATAGCCTTATCATGTATGACGAACGAATCGTTTTACTGATTTTCAACTGCTTATATCCTCCAAGTTAAAAGATGATTTGAAGTTTATGCTTAGAAACTTTATTCTTTGAACTAAAATGAACGCTTAGGTTATAGTAAGTTCTTAATAAAAAGTTTTAATAAGTTGATATTAATGAGTGAAAATCAGTCACTTTATTCGTTCGTCATACATGATAAGGCTATTAAGCTATCAAAACTTAATGTACCAAATGAGATAAGTATATATCATTGTGTTTTATTTTGCAACGAGCGTTGTTAAATCACTCACAAAAGTAGTTGAAGCCCATTTAGCAGCGCGCGTTGTTAAAACTGCTACAAACGAGCCATGTTCAAAATTTAGGTCTCCACTTGGTTAAAATAACCACGTCCCTGCTGTGAAGTTGTTTTTTGTAAAAAAATTTTTAGACTTTCATTGTTTCCAGTGAGTAAATTTGATTATTTCACTTTAAAGACATCGTGTTTTTAAATAAATCATTAATTATATGAAGTCAGTGAATACCATTTATAGATTATGAGCACAAATTAGTTCATTAACCACAAGAGTTTTTGATAAAAAGAACCATTTATTTCACCAACACCATTTATTTATCCTGATGAGATATTTATCTAAAAGTGAATCAGAATAAAGGTTAATTGTTTCCTTTAATGAATGACATAAAATTAATTGTTTTGTTTTATGTTTTTTGAGTTTTATTTAAAAAAGAATGATTGATGGTCCATATTTCCCTCTCTTACCCTACTTATTTTAAGCAATGGGGTCCCAAATGTAAAAATGTGATTTAAGGAAAAAAAATTTTGCAACACCACAATATGTCAATGAATAAAAATTAAATTTTCGTATCTGCTTGAGATTTCGATAACTTTTTTTGAGTAATTAAGGGTTCCAAATCTGGCATACGTTTTTATCTATCTAGTGAGTGAAATTGATGTACCTCAAAGTCTGTTAAAATCAATTTCTGCATTCTTGACTATTAGGAAGTTGAGCGCAAAGAACCTTGAAATTTTTTTTTACTCAAATAATACATTCCCCTGACTACCCCTTCCGTATTGCCCAATGTGTTCATGTTTAATTTTTTTAGAATTTTTTGGAGAATATTTAAAAAAAAATCTTGAAGTCAGCTTTTATAAAATTTTTTCTTTGCTTAAATATTGAAGTATAAATGTTTCTAATAGTAATGACTTTAAATATCTTGTAGTAATTTTTGAAAATGCAGCTTTTTGAAAATTAAGTGTCAAATCTGCCGCAGTTTTGCCTAATATGTATGTACTTGTGTACCAATTTTTAAAAGTGCTCATGGCTCTTTATTTAATTTCACACTTTATTATCAGCCAATAAAACCACAGTAAAAACATTAGCATTAACAGCAACATTAAAAAATAAGAGCACCATTCTCAGAAAAACTCATTTCAAACATAAAATTCCGGCATTGATTTAACGACATCTTTTTAGTTGGCTGTTTTCTGTGACTTTTTTCGTTTTTGTTCATTATCGAACGAATATTGAAATTTCATGCAAAAGAGTGATAAATTTTAACATCCGCCACGCTGACAACAGCGCTTATGGACTCCATTACCCAATTCCTCTCAGTACTCCCTACTCCCTTGTCTAAAACCAGTTGCATCGTTGCATTGTGGCATTGCGGTGGTTGCAAAAAAATTTAACATCTGTGCCAGTGCAGGCACACAAGAGCATTTGTATCTTTTATCAGTGTGATATTTTTTGTGGCTTTTGCTTCTGAAGAAAAACCAAAATCAAGTTTGTTTCGTTGACTGTTTGGCTCTACTTAATTTGTGTGTTACTTTTGCGGGAATTTCCGTAGTTTTACTATTTGGGAGTAAATTTTGTACTTACACGCAGCTGGGGGTATTTCAATGAAATACACTGAAAAAATAATTCTTATTTTAAATGTACAAATTCTCATTTCTAAAAAACATATCTGACGACACTTTTTGGCAGTAACAATCAATTTCAGTCAAAACTATGTTAAGCTATGCATTAGAACTGATCAATTTTTTCGACACTTAGCTTTTTGGACCGACTTTGTTGATTTTCGAACTCTATGTGAATTTTGGAGCCAGCAAAAAATCCTTTGAAGTTTTGAATTTTTACTTAGATGGCGAGATTGGTATTAAAAATTTGTAAACGTTTTGTTGTTGCTATGCATAGTACTGGTTAATTTATTGAGTTAGAGCTTTTTTCAGGTATAGAAGGTCTGATAACACTTTTGAGTTCTGGAGTTCTAATAAAAAGCAAAGTTCTGATTAGAGTTTTAGATAGCGCTCGAAGAGTTCTACAGAAAGTCCTCGAATCACTTTTTCAAAATATCTGTTTTTTTTTTTCATGTTAATCGCTTAATAAGGTTCTATGGGTCGTTCAGGAAAAAAAAAATTTATCGTAGAGGAGTTTTGAGTAGCGCTTGAAAAGTTCTAAAGAAAAACCTAGAAACTTTTTTCCAAAATAATCGTGCTTTTCATTTTAATCGTAAAATCTGGAATAATAAATTTTATCTGAGAGGTGTTTTAATTGGAGTTCTGGGTCGCACAGAAAAGTTCTATAGAAAATACTAGCAACAATTCACCAAAATATATGTTCTTTTCATTCAGAATTCAATCAGAAAAAAAATGCTTTTTTTTTGTAAATATCCGAAAAACAATATTTTTCGATTAAAATGAAAAGTACGAATATTTTGGAAAAATGTTGCAAACATTTTCGTTAATACTTTTTGAGCGCTACTCAGAACTCCAATCAGAACTTCTCTGCCATAAATTTGTTTTTTCCTGAGTATCTAATGGAACCCTATTTAGCGATTAACATGAAAAGAACAAATATTTTGAAAAACAGGATTTTCTGTAGAACTATTTAAGCGCTATCCAGAACTCTAATCAGAACTTTTTAAAAATTTATTCAATAATTTTTTTTTTTTTTTTCATTTATTTATTTAATGATTTAATTAAATCGAAACCCATAAAAAAATAGAAAGAACTTCAAAACTCTTTCTTGTGAACTCAAAAATGTTACCAGAAAAAAATTCTTAAAACAAGACGCATTTTCTTCTGAACTAGTTAGTTTCTGAAAACATTTCGTAATCATAATCCATTTGACTTGACCATCTCGGATTTTACTAAAATTAATTTTCCGATTTTTTTTTTTTGTGGATTTTAGGGGTGGCGGAAAAAATGGCGTACCAAAGTTTTTGCTTACATGAAAGATACTCTCTTTTCTTTTGGCTCCTCATATTTTAATTGAACATGCACTTCGGGCGTTAAAGTCCTATAAATTTTTATATGAATTATCTCAACAACAGTGCATCGACAATGAAGCATCATCTAAAATCACTATAAAATCACCACTGGTTAGGAAAATTGTATTATGGCCATCATTTTCTTGCGATGAAGTTTAAAGATTGAATTCCAAAATTGGTTGTTGTATTAGAAATCATTGATACTCCGCGTGTGGGTACTCAAATAAGGCCCAAACTCAACAAACGTTCTTCGTGCATTAAGCACTTCGAACGGTTCCCTGTCTTTGGGAAAAAACTGACTAGTGGCTATAGTCCCCTTTAGATGATAGTAGAATAGTAAATTTTTAATGTTATAAAACTATTTTTTTGCCAAAAGTCTGAACAGAAATAAAGAGCTCAAACACATCAGCACAAGAAACTCAATATATGTTTGCCTAGTGATGAGCAAACCAAGACCATAGCAGTTTTGGTGTTTGACATTGAATCTTGGTCTTGGACGTTAAGTCTTGGTCTTGAAAAAAATTTTAAAGATTGTTGAGTATTCAACACCATATTTTTTCAAAGCAGTTTGATTTGAGAGATTATTTTATGCTTGAAAGGGGCGTTACCAAGACTGAAAAGCAATCTTGGTCTTGATGATCATTTTTGCCTCAAAAAATTACTAAAACCATGACAGATTTTGCTCATTTTTTAAATTTAAATAAAAAAATGTTCAGTGTATGGCAAATATCTTTAAATCTGCTCGTCGTACATCGTGTGTCTATTGAGTTTGAGCCAATTTCTTGAAATATTTAATTTTGTTTTTGTTTTTTTATTTTGATATTTATTGCTCTCTCGAGCTTTGAGTTCATTTTTATATTGGTGGCGATGACTACGCTGACTGCTGTTGTGACAAGTGGGTACAGTGAGCGGCGTGACAACGGCGGCGGCTCCAACAAAGGTGGAGGTGTTTAACTGGTGCTCGCACTCCCGCGCGCGCCTCTCACGAGACCGCAACCGCTTACTTAAAAACCTTTTGAATTTGTTGTTGTTGATTTTGTTGCTGTTTTATTTGCCAAAGCATTTTTTTCTTTTTCTTGTACTCACACAGTTTTGTTGAATTAAATTCTTAGTAATACGGATGAGTCATCCAAAAATTGTTATCGTTTACATTGAAATTGTTGTTGTTTGGTAGTAAGTCGCTGCCAACGTCTACACAATACTTCTAGGCGGCAGCAGCAGCAGCTAGTTTCATTCACAAAAATTCTTTAATATTATTGTTGTTGTAATTTAAGCTGTTTGTTGTACCTGGTATTTGTTGCCAATATTTGCATTACGTGTCGTGTCATATGTTGCTTTTATAGGTGTTGGTACGTACCCCTGCTTTTTGCGTTGCAACATTTGGTTTGTGCGAGTGGCACTTTGGATCGAGTTGCTCCATCATGTCGATGTTGCGTTAATGAAGAAAGAGTTTCCTTGGAAATTCCATTGTGGCACCTTTACGCGCAATGTTGCGGTTACACAACCGAGTTATGCGAGTTTGGAAATAACGCGTATGAAATATTTCGTTATCAATTTATGAATTTTCGAAAGTAAGTAAATGGGATTTCTTGTAAAATTTTCACTGGAATTGTATCAGGGGTATTGATTTTTTGCAATTTTATTTTCTCGTTTTTTTAATATTTAGCAAAGTTCTTTATATCCTGAACATTAGACCGGTTCGATTTTGTATAAAGCAAAAAAAATCATCCCGAAACCGACTCAAAAGTTAGGAGGACTCTTAAAAACAATATCTGCATCATTTTTTTTTTTTTTTTTTTTTCATTCCGATAAAAACCAATGGAGCACTTTTGATTCTACTCTTCTCTTCTATTTCTCAGAATAAAAAAAAAAATGTGGCAGAGATCGTTTTTAAGAATTCTTCTTAATTTTTAGTCGGTTTCGGGATGAATCTAAATTTCGACCCTATCTACTGAACATAGTAAACAACCCACATCAGTTTAAGAGAAATGGAATTATGCTAAATTTTTCGTTACATACATAGTTCTGGGTAGTATTACTTCCAGAAATTGAAATGTAGGGCCCTGCATTATTGCTTAAAGATTCTAGTTTTAAATACTGAAAAATCTTTTCTTACAAAATCGATATTGCGAATACAAAAAAAAAGCAAAACCTAACTTTATGCATTATCCCAACGGGAAGAAATGAAGCTGCTTCCAAAAAGGGCGCAATAGAAGCACATCTCTGGTAGCATACAAAATATTTTCAGATTCATTTTTTTTTTATTGCTTATAAAAGTTAATCGGGGTTATCGCGAATCAAGATTCCCGGGGAATTTTCTTAAACAGCAATAGAGAACGCACGGCAGACCGAGAAAATTCCTCGGGAATCTTGATTCACGATAATCCCCAATAAATCTTCCAAAACTTACAGCAAAAAAAAAATAGTTTTTTTGAAATGGAACTTAAAATTTTGAAAAACTTCTACGGAAACGTATTTCATGCTTCCAAATGTGTGCTTCTACGGAAGCGTATTTGAAGCGTATTTCATGTGCTTCTGAAGATGTGCATCTCCGCTAGGACATGCTGTGTTAAAAAAGATAAGCAGTGAGAACAGCACTGGAAGCAGCTTCTTGCTTCCCTAGAAGCGCAACTAAAGTCGTTTCAATGCGCTTCCGTTTCCCGTTGGGATGTTACATAACTTATGATCTAAAATAAACGATAATCATACGTCATGTTATCCAAAATATTTATATTTACATAAAATTTAAAAAAAACGGTGGTTAATATATTTAACACAGGTTTTCAGTTGAAATACACAAATTTTACAAAACAGCAGCGTTGCCTGAGTATATGGGCATTTTAAAATATATTACACAGGCCCACAAAAAAAAAAGTACAATGCGCGAAAGATCAGACCACCTGAACTTTATGTTTTCGGGGTCGCTGAATCCGAATATGGTGCCAAAATAGCGAAGTTGGCTCGCGTTTTTTCAGAAATCAACAATAATGCTGAAAATTAGAGATTTTTCCTGGTTTCTGAAAAAACGCGAACCAACTTCGCTATTTTGGCACCATATTCGGATTCAGCGACCCCGAAAACATTAAGTTCCGGTGGTCTGATCTTTCGCGCAGGGTACTTTTTTTTTTTTTGTGGGCCTGTGTTATTATATGGGTTTTTTAATCCACTGTACATGAAAAAAACAAAAATAATGCATTCTTGTGTTAAATCGATGAATTTAACTATATGATCCTTGCATCTGAGGTGTATTATGTGTTCAGTAAACTTATGCAAGATATTGCGACCAATATTTTTGTAGAAAATTTTAACCCTCTAAAACCCTTACATGTGGGTCATTTTGACCCCCACATGTATGTCAAAATGAATTTTTTGGATTTTCTCATGTGTTTTACAAAAAGTTTCAAATTATCGAACAGTTTATTACAAAAAAACGAAAAGCATAGGCAAAACCGCATTTTAGTAATTTATCAATGAATTGTATACAACTTTAGCATTTTTTCATCGATTTTCTTAAGTGTATGATACAAAAAATCAAAATATTATAAAAAAGTTGTTTTTTCTTGTATAAATTTGAAGTTGATTTTGATTTTTTCTTAATTTTTTGGAAAAAAAAAAATGTTTTTTTTAGAAATCAATGTATTTTGCCGAAACTAACAAACCAACCAAAAAGTGAAATGAGTATTGTTTGTAGGTAACTTAATTACCTTTTACATGACATATAATACGTTTTAACACATAAATTGGTTCTGGAGATATTTGTATTTAAGTGGAACTATCTTTTTTTTTTGGTCCAAAAACCGAAAATGACCGATATCTCAAAAACGACACAAAAGAAAAATCAGCAGCCTATTTTACATATAAAATGAATAATGGCATTCAATGGGAATTTTGGCTGTAAACTAGTGTAATTGGTGCTTAGGTTGATTTTGAGAAATTTTTCGTTTTCAAGATAATTCCAAAAAACCAAGGGGTTCCCACGGAACAAAAACAGAAGTGGTTTTTGCAGCCAACAATTCAAATGCCGATTTCTGGGAACCTGAAGCAATATTTCAATTTGACTAATTTTAGAATGTTTTGCATTGATGTTTCTTAAAAATGGTTTTGATTTTTAAAGCCGTATATCATCGCCCATTTTCCCAGTGAATATTATTTGTACAGGCGCTGTGTACACATATATCAAATCCCATTCATGTGCGTTAAATATTTTCAGCGATATGATGACGTGATTTTTGTGGGGGTGTGGCACCGCCCCTTTCCTTGTGCACATTATTTGTTTTGGTGCTTTTGACATATGTATCAAATCTCATACATGTACGTTAAATAGAGATATTATGATTTAATTTTTTGGTTCAGGGTTTACTTTTTGCTGGAAATACCCATGTAGAATTTTCCTAGATTGAAAAAATATCACAGGGCAAAATGACCTTGTATCAGGGCAGTTGAGGGTTATTAAGGGAATTGGCCCATTGGCTCTAGATTTTGAGATATTTGAGGCTAAAAACACGATTAATGGTATTTTGGATATTTTTGAGGTTAGATGAAGGCCGCCCAATTGTTTTTGCCTAAC
The DNA here is from genome assembly GCA_951812925.1 of Calliopum simillimum. Taxonomy (NCBI): domain Eukaryota; kingdom Metazoa; phylum Arthropoda; class Insecta; order Diptera; family Lauxaniidae; genus Calliopum; species Calliopum simillimum. The sequence goes on from OX638368.1 coordinate 151,970,162, forward strand.
TTCTCATATAGTACGTGTACTAATCATTTCTTTAAACTCCTGAAAAGTGTCAAACGATGTTTCTTCGAAATGTTGTGGATATTTTAAGATGACATCACGAAATACATCTCCTGTATCATTTAGTCGTTATATGTGTAGTATAATTTTTGAAAAAAGCAACATACGACACCATTCAAGAGTTCACTTTGAAGATAAAAAGTAGCGCTACGTAATAAAGTAGGTAAGAAAAATAAAGACAGATTTGTGCAGTTTAGATCTAACCTCAAAAATAGTTAAAATAAAAAATTTTTCGTGTTTTAAGCCCCATATATGTACATCACAATCTGGAGCTGATGGGCGAAGTCTGACCTCGAATTTGGATTCTATGCAGAGAGTTGCTTTGGAATTGACTAACAATTATCCTGCAACAATCACAAACCCGTTATTTGTTGGCCTGTGTAATAGAACTCACGATTCACGTGAATTCGTACTACACGTGAGTACGTGATATCAAGAACAGGAGTACGAAATCACGTCCCTACAAATCATTTGAATTTGAGGTTCGCACAAGTACGTGAATCTGGCAAAGTTCGTGCATTTGATACAAACTTCGTACCTTGTACAATTCGTACCCCGTATCATACATACTTGCGGCAACTTTTTAACGATAAACCGATAAAAAAAGCTTAACTCATCATATCTCGCAAAATACACAAGCTATTTCGATTAAATTCGATAGGTAAGTGTCCCACATGAATAGCAGAAGCTGGCCAAAAAGTGGACGTACCCAAGCAATGCCACGCCTGCTTTTAAACGATTCAAACAACTGGCTCTTTGTCACAGTGTGTACACAGTATAATATTTTCCATTAAAAGTTTAAAATTGATTTTATAAAAATAACAACGACTTCAGTTTTCAATGAAATTCAATTGTCATAATTTGCCTCTTAAACCATTTTCTCTGCTGCTCACTATACTGAAAAGAAAGTTCCTTTTTTTCTCTCTTTTGCATATTTATTTTCTACAATTTAAAAAATAAAACCAAACCGTTCAAATTTCATACGCCAACGCGATAGTGTCGCATTACATTTTTCCAAGAAATTCAGAATCACCAAGCAGTAGGGTACGAAATCCCCACGACGACAAACCTTTAGCTCACGCCAAAACTTTCAATGTATTACCAAAAATCCATTAGAAACCGCAAAAAACAAAAAAAAAAAAAACACCGGCAAAACTATAAAACGCATGGCCAATTACCCACGAGCTGCTACCAACAACAACAAATGCTATGGCTTAAATGTAATTTTTTTTTTTGGCAACTTTTTAATTTTAATGCGAAGCGTGAGTGTATTGTGCAAAAAGGAAAAAAAAAATACGTTGAACCAACATAGCAATGGGTGTATTTGGTCAAAGCATAATTTAATTTTTAAAGTTAGTTTTCTGATGCACTTATGTTTATATAATATATAAGGATCTTAGCTTTCTTATAAATGAATCTAAGCAAAAAGAAAATCAAACAAACCCTTTGTTTGATATGCTTAAAGATCAATGCTTACCATATCTATTACCACGTGAGTATTGTGATATAGACTTGGAAGAAACGGTGTCAAACACCCAATGACGACACTAATGGTCGACTACTAAGTACACTAGAATGAAGGCAAAATAGCCAACACAAGCCAAATTAGGACTAGCGTTCCATAAACTGGTTGGATCTGTTTGAAGCAGAAAAAAAGTCATCCCGACATCATTTCAAAACTTAAAACGACTCTTAAAAACAATATCTGCGTAATAGACTTTTTTTCGTTCCGAGAAAAACCTTTGGAGACTTTTAATTCTCCTGAAGGCCCCTTTCGGCAAAAAAAGAACATGTTTTTTGCTCATAACTTTTTTTTCTTCACAGAGTGGATACCAAAAATTTACTTGAAAAATAAAGATAATGTTCTGCTAAAATTTTGGCGTTGGCTTATATTTTGTGTAATATATAAAATATTCAGTTCCAAAAATCGAAAATGCTCAAAATGGTCCAAGAAATACATGAAAATTTTTTAGAATTTTTGGAAATTTTGTTAATTTTTTTGTTTTGACCAGTTTTTGAAAAATTTTAAAAAAGTGGATAAGGCAAAAAATGCTTAGAGTCGTCCAAAAAATAGGTGTAAATATTTTTCTGAATTTGAATCATTTTATGATTCTTAAAAAAATGGTCAAAAAAAAAAAAAAAATAGTTTCCAAAAGTTCTGAAAAAATTCACACGTATTTTTTGGACGATTCTATGCAATTTTTTAACTTTTTTCGTGAGATGCTTCGCGTTCGGTACGAGTGATTGAAAAATGCAAAAAAATCAATTTTTTTGAACCGAATATTAAGCCCCAAATTTTTGCAAGAACAAAAACTTTTTTTTCAAGTAAATTTTGCATCCATTCTGTGAAGATAAACTAGATATGAGCAAAAACCATTTGTTTGTATTTGTTCCATGTTCAGATTAATATAGTTTTTGCTTAGAGCTTGTATTGAGAATTCCAAGTACATATGCGAAATTTGATGCATTATCTGAAATAACACTTGCACTACAGCATTTTGAAAATGTTGTTTGTATGGGAGGTGTCACGCCCTCTTGTGTGAATTCACCTAGCTTTTGCTCAGAGCTTCCACTAAATATTCCAAGTATCTGTTTGTCACATTAGCTGAAATGACGCTTGCACTACAACATTTTGAAAGCTTTGAGTGCATGGGCGGTGCCACGCCCCCATTTCCGAACCAACCAAGTTTCTGAACAGAGTTTGCATTTACTATTCTTGGTATCTAAGTAAAATTTGGTTTGATAATCTTTGGAAACACTTCCATTATAGCATTTTGAAACTTTTGCATGTATGGGAAGTGTCACGCCCTCTTTTTTGATTTCACCTTGTTTTTGCCTAGAGTTTACACTTACCATCTTTAGTATTTATGTCTATTTTGGTTGCGTTAAAGTGAATAATGCTCATTAAATTGCGCTTTGAATATATTTTTTGTATGGGCGGCAGGCGTGTCCGTTGACCGATTTCGCATATTTTTAATCCCACGAGCTAACTTTTATAACGGAAGCAGTGTACCAAAATTTCATCAAGTGTTTGCTTGATTTTTGTCAATGTTTTCGGTCAACACTTTTTCCAGCATTTTAATGTATTTTGGGACGACAGGTCGTATGAGTGATCTAAATTATATTTATGTATTCATAAATAAAACATGGCATTGATTCTTTTGTAAATACTATATAACGCAAAGTTCAGTGAATAGTCATCAATCCAAATATACTAAATGTTAAATGTAAACCAAAAAAATAGTCCAAATAATTATACTTTCATATTTAAAAATTATAAAATCGACAAGCAAACCAAACACCATTTACAAAAAAAAAAAAACATTTGCAAAATTTTAAGGAAGTTGACTCAAATTAACTTATCGTTATCTTTTGGGTTTTTGACAAAAGGAAGTTAAAAGCCAATGTGATTTGCTTTTAAATTGATGGCGGAAGGTCATAATAAAAATCAGCAAAGGTTTTGACGTCTTTGTTTTTACGTATGAGTCGCCATTATGTCTAACACTGAGTGTGGCTGACTTTTTCCGAGAATTGCATCAATTGATAAAACTTAATACAATTTTGCTAAGACATATGTACTAAATATTTGTTTATCAGTATAAGAAAATAAAAAATTTTTAGTTTATTTTTTATGTAAACTTTACTTTTGTAAACAAAATTTTTCATTACTCATTTTAATTCCGAGAAAGTTTTAGCTTTGGATTGGTGCGTAAGTTTTTATGATAGGGTGCATTAAAAACCAAATTAGACCACATCTTTGTGTGACTTGTTTTTCACAATATGAACTGCTAAGTTTATGGGGAAATATCAGCAAGTGTGACTATTTCGAAAAAAAAACAAGCTATGTATAAGTTGGCCCTAGATCCAATGACCGCGCAAGGTTTGATCCTTTTTTGTGCCCTCGGGTTGTTGTGCCCTTCAAAACACCATTTTTAAGATGTAATTTCGCATGAAAAATTGCCATTTGAGCATCTTCTCAAGTGTGTTGCCACCGAACCAGAGGTGGCAAACCCTTCTACTTGACCTGATCTTCTAGTCATAACATTAGGAAATTAGTAATATTTCATGGGGAATAGTGCAAAAAAACAATTGCCTCCAGAGCAGCATATAAGAAACCGAAAATTACCAGATTTCGAGTAAAAACCATTCACACAACTTTAGGGACCGAAAAGATCCTGAAAACCCCAAACAATCCGCTAAACCACCTCAGAAGTTATAGCTCAATATCAGTAGCGGGTTTTTCAAATCACACTCAAAATTTGTGGATTTTGCTCCAATTTCGGCAAAAAAATTAAAAAATAGAGCTTCCAGGCGGTAGCACACGCATGTTTTCGTATTTAACATCATCTGGTAAGTGTCCCAGACATGATAGAATGAATGAGATGGTGCTCACTCCGCGAACCGAGACCTGTTCTCACCGAAAGTCACACTTGCCGAGATTTCCCCATACACATTTGCATGTTTTTACTTTTGAAGCTAGTACTGGTCATAGCAAGAGTTTTAACCAAATATAGCGTTTTTGGAATAAATACATCTTAGAATTTATTTGGAAATTATTGAATAATAACCAATTTAAACCAGAGTAAAATCAAAATTTTAAGTCTCCTTTCCTAGGAGCAATGCAAGGTGTTTCACTCGACTAGGAACTACTTCAGGTATTCCAGACTATGTTCCGGATCGTCAGTACCTGCTGCTAAAATCCATAATATGGTCCCATTATGTTGTTTGAATCAGTCAATCGTAATAAGGAATTTAATTCATCTGAACCAGTCCAAATGAAATATTCCTCATCCATACTTTTATAGAGAAAAAAAAATGTGTGATCATGATCGGTTTGGCTCAATTGGATCAGGTCAGTTTCAAATCGTCGGGTTAAAACTACAACTAGACATCTACATTTTCATTGTTTTGAGAAAAACGCTTTTTAAGTTTTTTGAAATTCGTTTTTTGTATGAAATTTTCAAGTTTCTTGCTTCTGACTTTTTATATATAATTGGATAGAGACAACATTTCAAAACAGCCAAACAACTGAGGCATAGAGCCGCCTTTTCTTCATGTTTCTGTATACTTAAGTCAAAACATCAAAAAATGTAGATGTTTAACTGTATTTATAAACCGTCGATATGAAGTATGACGTTTAAACGTCCCTGTCGGATCAGAAAGCCTGATTAGTTTCTGATCAAACTTCAGGACAGCCTGATACGAATCTGATCTGAACAAGAATAACTTTTTTGTTGGACACCTATAAGTTCATTATTATTTTTAAGTATCAATAAGTGGCCATGCATGAACTCAAAATGTTAAATCTTACAAAACGGGAGTCTTTCAGATAGTTTTCGAGATACAGGTTAAATAAGTACATGAACCAATTACTAATATTTGGTTTCAGTCTATCAATCTATAACAAATTAAACTAATTCACAGAAAAACTCATCTAAAGGTCATAACTTTGACGTCACAACTTTTTATAACAATAAAATATAGCACAATCAGACAAATTTCGGTGAATTTCCATGTTATCAGTACGCGTGTAATTGATTGTTGATCAATGTTGCTATCGATATCTTTAAAATTAAATACTTAAATTGTAAAAAGTATGATTTTCACATGTGTTTCCTGTTGTTATTTGCAAAAAGTCGCATCAGTTTTAATTTTAGATTCTTTATCATGTAGAAACATAACAGCATTTAGAGTTTAAAATTAAGTCTCCAAATGAAAAAACACCTCCCTCAAAAAAAGCGGCGCTGCTGATGTAAATAGTTAAAGCCCTATTATGTTAAAGTCAGGGCGCAACCCTTTAAAATCAAAACTTAAACTCATAATTGGCCATTAGTATTTTGATTTGCAAATATTTAAGGTTGGCATATTTCTAAGGAATACAGTGTACGATTTCTAATTTACGAGTTTCTTAGTGTAGGGTGTTCCAAAAGAAATTTTATATTTAGTTGATCAACTAAAAAAAGAAAGCAACTTCTCTATTGAAATTGTGTTCATTATAAATTAAAGTATTTCATATAAATAATAAAACCAAGGTCTTGGTTTGCTCATCACTAATAGTGGTTAGATAGGGATTGCATGGAGACCAATTTATGGTTTACGTATTATTATACGCGGTAGGCGTGTCCGTTGACCGATTTCGCTTATTTTCAATCCCCCGAGCTAACTTTTACGACGGAGGCAGAATACCAAATTGCATTGAATTATGTTGCTCAGTTTTCCCAAAAAATGTATTTCCACACACACCAAGCCAGCCATCCAGACAGACAGACGGACGTGGCTATATCGACTCAGGAGGTGACGCTGATCAAGAATATAAATACTTTTCCATACCTGCCACGCCGCCTTCTCTGCGTTACAAACGGAAGGACAAAGTGAATATACCCTGGGTGTAGGGTATAAACAGTGCTGGACACCACTGCACGTACACGTAACTTGTTTTTCGTCTCGTTTTATCTAATACGTAAAGATACGCAAAAAGTCCTCTCTTCGATACGAAGCTGCCCTCGGGCTGCGTTTTGCCTAGCACCGCATAAAAACTTATCCAAACCTGAGATGCACGCACTGCCAAATTTCTAGCTTAATTGTCCAAATAGCTTGCGCGATGGAATGTAATGAAATGTGTCGCCAAAAAAATGTCGCAAAAAAAAGTGTCGCAAAAATAGTGTTCTGGCCTTGAAATTTTACGCCAAAGATGTTTCACTTCAAAAAACTAAAAATCAATTAATAAAACCTTAATTTTTTCCACTTCTAGGAACTTTTTTCAGATTCAAAAATTGCATCGGGTCCATCAAAGTTGTCTGAAATGGACTAAAATTTGCACACTTACACCATAATACAACTTTTTGTTGCCCAGAGCAACTTAGTTTTTGTCCATATAATCTTAACTACTTACACATACAGTATATATTTATATTAACAAATAATTCTCTTTACTTTTCAGGTAAGTGTCAAAATTTACAAATAAATCAAATCTAAGGTTAATTATGCGATCATATGCTTGTATGTAAGTATTAAAAAAATTATCTTCAATTAATTTTATTGAACTGACAAATTTATTATTTTCATTTTTTTTTTTTTTTTTTTTTTCAATTAAGCCGCCACAACTCTTTAAATTAAAAATAGATTTGACCACATTTTCCCTAGAAAGCGATATACATATATGTATGTACGTTTGCATGTAACCTTGAAAACGATATGGTATACTAAACTGTATCAAATTTACCTAATTCCTTATTACTTTTCATATGGAACACTTGCATTCAATTGCAAAACTTTGTTATCTAAAATCATTTATATGAACAAAAAAAGAAATATGGGCGACAATTTGGAACCTTGCAAAAAAAAAAACAATACTGACTCGTTTAAGAAACCTACAGACTTGGTTTTTAAGATAAGAATTTGTTTCATTAATTTTTGTAGGAAAATCGTTAAGCATTTAATAACAGTGCTTTTTAGATAAGAAATAAATATGTACAATATTTATGTATAGCAGACAAAATAGTAAAATCTATATGTTTGTGATATGTATAAACTTAATAATGGATTCTTTTATACGAATATGTAGATTGTTCAATCGACCGACCGACCGATTCGATTTGACTCTATTTATGTGATTATTACAAAAAAAAAGGGGTGGTATACACTAAAAAAATCTTCCAATACTCTAATGAATCGGATTGCGTTCCTGGCACATGTGTTAACTGCGATATTACGACACAAAAAAAATACCTACTTTGTTGTTTGAATAGTGATAATGATAATGATAATTTGTTTGTTGGTATCTAATAATTCATATCTTTACGTGATATATTTACTTTCATATATTTATTTTACTCAAACAGAATTTTTTTCAAATTTGGTATTAATTTAATTTTAGTTGATTATGTCACAAGAGTATTAATGTTGGAGCTTTTGATAAGATAACGAGATTATCTTGAAAAAAAATTGGCCAGTTATATTTGGTGTTCGAGCAAATTTGCAAAATATGACAGCGTAATTGGTATTTTCTCACCACCCATTTTTCAAGTGTATTATATCTTTTATCTTTCCCTGTAACACACTGTAAAAATTTTATCAGAAACGTGGCACCTCCCATATAAGCAAAAGTTTCACACAAAAACTAAGAATATTAATGGCAAACTCTGAGCAAAAAGTAGGCGAAGTTGGAGTAGAGGGTATGGCACCTCTCATATAAGCGTAAGTTTCAAAATGCTATTCTGAAAGATTTTTTTAAGAAAACCTAACCGAATTTTACTCATACGCTCAAAACAGTAAATACATTCTCTACGCAAAATCTAAGTAAGCTCGGAGACAAGGGCGTGGCACTTCCCATATAAGCAATTTGTTCTTATACTCTCCTAGGAGATACGGAAAAATAAAACAATTTATATTAATAAAAACTTGTATGTACAAGAATAATGCATAGTATTTATCAACTAAGTTTTTAATAATATGCTTGAAATGCAGTGTAGGGTATTTAGTTTTTGGCCAGGCTAAAGATACCACCCTTACTAGTTTTATTTTGTGTGCCTGTAAAGTTTTGTATATGAAAAAATGCGGTTGAGAAATTATTCATAATTAACTCTTCAGGAATTTTTTTGTTGATGAAGTTTAAGACCAAACATAAAATCAAAACCACGATGCGACCAAGACTCAATATCAAAACTAACACCAAAAATTTCTTCTTTATATCCTACACCCAGGGTATATTCACTTTGTCCTTCAGTTTGTGACGCAGCGAAGGAGACGTGGGAGATATAGCAAAGTATATATTGTATATTCTTGATCAGCGTCAACTCCTGAGTCGATATAGCCATGTCTGGCTCACTGGGCGGCTGGGTGTGAATGGAAATATATTTTCTGGGAAAACTGACCAAGATGATTCAATGAAATTCGGTACACTGCCACCGTCGTTAAAGTTTGCTCGTGGGATTGAAAATGAGCGAAATCGGTCAACGGAAATTCCTACCGCCCATGCAAAAAATATATTCGAAATGCAACTTTAGAAGTATAAATACACATAAATACTACGAATTAAAAGCGCAGGCAATGACTATGCAAATTCGGACAAGAGTGCGTAGCACCTCCCATATAAGAAAAAGCTTCAAAACGCTATACTGATCGCGTTTTTTGAGATAATCGAACTAAATTTTACTCAAACACTAAGAACTAAGAACTGGGTGAAATAAGACAAGAGGGCATGGCACCACCCATATAATCAAAATTTTAAATATACTGCAGTGTAGCGTTTTTAATGTTTGGCCAGGCCAAAGGTTACACCCTTACTAGTTTTTTTATGGAATAGAACTATGTATGCATTTTTGTAACAAACTCTCGCGTCTAATAGTGATTGATTGCATAAATAAAAGTTGTACCAATAGGCTCGAATTCACAATTATTAGTTAACCAATTAGCTTACTAAAATAGTGACAAGAGTTAAACTAATATTTCATATTGAGAGATTCCCGGAAATAACGCCAGAAAATTTTTTGGAAATAAAGCCAAAAATTAACTAGGAAATAAATTTATTTCCAAAACAAAATGGATATAACGACGGAATTTGTACAGAAATTTTTCTATCATTATTTCCAAAAAATTTGCTGGTGTTATTCCTTATGGCGTTATTTCCGGAAGCCAACACTGCGAATATGATTAACTAAAACAATGAACAAGAGAAAATTGGGGCAGCACGTCTAAATTTGGGAATTTTTTTTTTTTTTTGTAAATTTTGTGAGAACAATTTTGATTTAACTTGATTTTAATTGTATGGAACATATTCATTATGTCGTTTTACTCCAAATTGTAAATCGTATGCATCCCAACACTTTCCATTTCCTTCCTCAAGCGAATTCTGTCGCAAAATTCCTTGTAAGTTCGTAGTTTTAAAGAAAATGCGAGCAATTTCTAAAAACTCAAAAACAATATTCTAAATTTTGTCAATATCTGCATAGCTTTTGATATCAGACTCAAAATTCTAAGAACTATTCTGAATTATATTCCGGTCTGTTCCGTAATCCGTGTAATTTCAATTACTTTTAATTTCGAAGACTTGTTGATTACTTTTTATTTTCGATGTGGATGTGAAGCCTATTCAACGACTGTTCAAGACGTTTAATTGTTCACAGTAGAAATGCAAACTTTTTCGCTGTCAGTTAAAAAATGCACACAGGATTTATGAATCAAAATGCTTTTTATTAAATTTATAAACTTTAATTGAGTTTCACGTTAACAACGGCTGCTGCAATGCACTTAAAATTATAACCGCTCGCTATTTTGTCTGTCAAAATACTGTATTGGGCGAGATGCCCAATTATGGGGTTTCCTCTGATTTGAGGGAATTTCAGAAAGTTCTTTTTCATGCTCAGTGCATTTTATTGGGCTAATTAGATGTTCTATTGCAATTTAAGAAATAAAATCAGGTGGCATCCTGTTTTCGAACTATTCTTACTAACACCGTGATATAATGAAATGTCAAATAATTCACACAAACACTGACTTCGAAAATGACAATTTGTCGACTTTTTACTTGTCATCGGAAAAAATATTTTTTTAGTTAGAGTTTTTTATTTCAGCGATATTAATAATATTACATTTGCAATAAAAATTAGAATTACTCGCTAAAAAAGGGAAAAAATCTGGAGCTTATACGTGTGTATTTTTTTTCTCAATTTGATCGAAAAAACAGCTTTAAAAAAGCAAAATTAATTGAAAAGTCGAAGCATAATGCCGGCTTTTCAAAAAGTTTTGCATTCCACTTTATACCCACTTTGACGTGAAAGTGGAATTGGGAACAGGGCGGTATATGTTAACTAATGAGAATGAATTTGGGCCTTAGAAATGAGGTATATAGCGTCTTCACAAAACTCTTCCATTTTCAATATTCTCCAACTTTTTTCCAAATTTAAAAAAAAAAAAAATACAAATTCGGGTTTTACAATCGATTCCATACAAAAATAAAAAATAAACTTTTAGTTGAATCTGTACACAAAGCCAAATAATAAAAAAAAAAATAAACAAAAAAACACCAATTCAAAAAGTCAAGTGCAAAGTAGCACTAAAATCCAAATCACTTAATTGCATGCTCAGAGAATAGCAACACTCTGAATACTCAAATGCTCAGCGGCCAATGTTGATGGGAGAAGAAATGAAATCACGCGTTAAAAATCGCACTCACAATTTGAGTAAGAATCACTCAAGCGAACCGACTTTGAGCAGGAAATTCCAATGCAGCGTCAATTTAAGCGAGAAATCACAAAGAAACTTTATTGTGAAAATGAGCAATTTTTGGCTCACTCATATATTCACACTCACAGACTTACGCTATCGCTCTTTGAGTATTTCGTTAGTTGGTTGGATTGGATTTTGAGCATTTCGTATAAAAACAGAAATGAAAAATGATGACGCATTCAGTTTGAACAAGTTACTACAGTGAAGAACAACGTGCGTTGTGGCCAAGTCTTAAAGTGAGGACAAGAAAAAAATTCAAAAAAAGAAAATTACGCGATTTAAAAGAAACATTTGGATAATCGAATTTCGCGTATTTGTATAATTAAAACCGGATAAATATTTTATTTTTTTATTAATTTAATCTCGGAATTTCGAACAATAAATAAATCAATCAATTGAGCGCAATTTGTTGACAATTTTGATAATGTTCCCATACAACAATAAGAAAAACAACAATTGTGACTTATTTTTGTTGTTAGTGTGTAAATTTAAATAAAACGACAACAACAGTTGGCGGCCAACAAAACGAAAGAAAAAAAAAACTATTGAAACGTGTTAATTATTTATTTATAATACAAACAGTTTTTCGTTTTAAAAACCAAAATTTAAACATTTGAGTCATCTCGTTTAAGAGGAAATTTAAAAAATAAAAAAAAACAACTGTGATACAACGGTAGATTGTCGCAATTCTCCACGAGCAATAAATAAATAAAGGAACCGGAAAAGCAATTCCAGCGGGAACCGGAAATCGTCCAGCACAACTAATTGTGCAATATTAATCTAAAAAATCATTAAAAAATCATCCTCATGATGACGCTGGATAGTTATAATATATTTAATGATGATTATCTCAATCTACCATTCAGCATGCCACTCTCGCCGGTGCCAAAAATGGTAAGCAAACAACCTTGAACTTATTTTTGTACAACTTTAATAAAATCATTTGGAAAATCCAATTTCCTATGACCTTGAACAGTTAGTGCCAAGAAAATTAACAGTAGAAAAAAGCTGCTGCTGCCGCTTGGCGCCAAAAATAGTTGGGATATATATCCGTAGTAGAAATCATAGCAACACTTGTTTCCCCAAACAGAATTAAACATTAATTTTTCTTGTTTTTTTTTTTTCAGTCACTTAAATTATTTCAAAGAAATCCATGAACCCAAAAATCAAGTTTATTTGACAAGAACTTTTATTTTAAATTACCTCTTTCTACGGGGAAGTCAAATCTGAGGTTTTTTGAAGTTTTATTACAAGTCATGATAGTTGAAAGTATTAATCTTTTTCTTCAAAATTCATTTCGAATTATATCGGTACCTCTTTGTTTCTCCGAAATATGCTATCCTAAAAAGTTGCGACCTTACATACCTGAGAAATGGAAAAACTAAAAAACTCTGACTCCTTAAAAGAAAAAAAACTTAAACGGTGCGCAAACATAGTCAAACATATTTGTTTGGTTGAAAATTTTTCGATATTGTAACAATTAACAAATTTTGGAAAACATTAACCATGTAATGCGCAAATTTTTGTTCAAGTCTAGAATTTCATTGCATATTATTTTGTTGTTAGAAACAGTTATTATTTTCTTTTAATCCGGTTCTCTCCAAAGAGTAGCTTTTTTGTATAGAATTGCAAAGGTTTATATTAAATTTTACACAAAATGATTGTTTTCATAGTGAAACTTGAGATTTTGCACTGCTTTTTGCCAGACCTTTCGAAAAATTCACACCAATAGCTTATTTGGTCGTAGTGAATATCATCTAGAGGTAGAACTATAACTAAAAAGGGTAAAGATTCAGTCGCCAATAGTCACCACAGCCTATTGTGCAATTCCTTATAAGACTTAATTAATTACACAGGCCCACAAAAAAAAAGTACCCTGCGCGAAAGATCAGACCACCTGAACTTTATGTTTTCGGGGTCGCTGAATCCGAATATGGTGCTAGAGTAGCGAAGTTGGTTCGCGTTTTTTCAGAAATCAACAATTATGCTGAAAAATTTGTGATTTTTTTCAGCAGTATTTCTGATTTGTGAAAAAACTCGAACCAACTCCGCTATTCTGACACCAAATTCGGACTCAGAGACCCCGAAAACATAAAGTTCAGGTAGTCTGATCGTTCGCGCAGGGAATTTTTTTTTGTAGTCCTGTGCACAGGCCAAAAAAAAAAAAAAAGTACCCTGCGCGAAAAATTTGAGATATAGTTATATTAACTAAATAAATAAATACATACATACATACAAAGATCAGCGAAGTTGGTTTGCGTTTTTTCAGAAAGCAGGAAAAATCTCAAATTTTCAGCATTATTGTTGATTTCTGAAAAAACGCGAACCAACTTCGCTATTCTGGCACCATATTCGGATTCAGCGACCCCGAAAACATAAAGTTCAGGTGGTCTGATCTTTCGCGCATGGTACTTTTTTTTTTTGTGGGCCTGTGTTATCAATGGAAAAATAAATTTTCTTAACTCACTGTAAACAAAACAAATAGCACCTGTACATCAAAACGTTGTGAGTACGTTTATGCTAAAAATTGTCAAACTTTATTATGGTGTCGCCAGATTTTAGCTATTGACATTAGTGTTGCCTAGGCAAGATTAAATGACAATATTTCTTGTGCAATACCTTTTTCTCGGCTTATTTTTTTTTTAAGTTAAAATTTTACAAAATAAAACCATAATTTTAAATCATAAAAACATGTTTGACCAATATGAGAACGTTTTGTTGATTTTCGAGTCATATTATATTGACTTTTAATGCAAAATGCTAGTTTTGTCTATCATTTTTAAAAACATAACTTATTTTGGGTTTGTTCCAACACATCAAAATAAAAATTTGTTTCTTGAGATAAAAATTTGTGTTATCTACTGCCTACATTCCCGAATATAAATATTTTATAATTTGAAATTAATTGTCTTGATAAATTGTTTTATGTTTATGACCATGATATGGCATGGTACAATTTTGTAATGAAATCTAATAAATTACATTATCAATTTATTCTTTATTTTTTTTAATTTTTTTAAATACTAAACAGTTTTTTGACTTGTTATCATGCAGTTAGTATGTATTGGAATTTACCGCAGTACATATGGCATTAGTATTTTTTTTAATCTCCTAAATGACTGATTAATTTTTAATTATACTTTCGTTAGGTTTTTTATTTGACAATTCTAAATAAGTAACACAGAAATCGATTTTATAATATTTTTAAAAGAAACTTTAGTGCACTTACATATGTATTAAAGTTATTTTTAAAATTTACAAAAAAACAAAACTTTTTCGCAAATAAATTTTTTGGCACTATTAAAAAAAAAACAACTAAACATCAAAACAAGCTACAAAAAAATGTGCTTGAAATTCTTATGAAGTTTTTAATTTTTTTTTTTTTTTTTTTAAAGAAAAAAAAAAACCCTATGCTATTTTATCACAAACAAACATGACGTAAAGACTTCAACATGAACAGAACAATCACAATTTCAAAATAAGTACATACGGGCACTCACTTGTACCACGCTTCATATCGTACTGCTCCACACAAGGCAACCGGAACACGTGTCACTATCGTGACTATGAGTAAAACGTCGTCGGTTCTTTTTTTTATCAAACCAAGGGTTAAACGCCTTAAATTTTTTAGTTTTTAACAACAATAATTTTTAAGTTGTACGTTTTTTTTTTTTTTTTGATAATTTTTTATTTCCTTTTATTCGCTGCATTTTGATAATTAACTGAAAAATGGCAAAGCGATGATAAAGAAATTACACAAAAAAAAAAAACTTTTAAAATTTTATTCTTATTTCAATATGAAAGTTTGCTAAATTTATGCAAAACACCCCTAAGTTCAGTAGCACTAGTAGTTTTTTATGTAAATTATTGTCATGTTATGCGATACTTAACGCCAAAAAAAGGGTGAATTACTTAAATTTAATCTTTAAGTGGGAGTAATGTCACGCAAGACATATTAAAAAGAAAATTTAATATATAGGTACAAATATGGCTTGAAACCCAGTGCAATTTTTTTTTTTTAGTTAGCCAAATCTTTTTATGTTTCATAAATTCATTTGCCTCAAGATACGACAACGGCTTTAAAATATTAAGATTAAAGAATTTTAGCAGCACAAAAATATGCGGGCAGTTTGACAACTTCGAGACTTTTTGAATTTCCTGCACATTTACTTTAAAAATCCAACACTGCTAACATCAACTATCATCTATTAACAGAACTCTGTGAAGTTTTTAGCAAGCTAAGTCATTTAGTTTGTATTCTACATCTATTGAAAGCATGTAAATGAAGAGCTATTCGAACGATGGATGCTGCAATTGCTCACACACGACCATAAACACAATCGTCCTACTACTTCTAAGAAGAGTTAGACGCAATCCAAACAAGTTTTTGTGCCGTTTTGTTAACGTAGACGAAACAAGGATCCAACACAAGACAAGAGTGCACGTTTGTAGTCACCATGTCATAAACTCATAAATTGGGCTACGAACTGCTACCCCATCCAGCATATTCTCCAGATCTTGCACCCTGCAACTATTAACTGTTTCCAGACCTGAAGAAATGGCTTAGCGGTTAGAGATTTGGGCCAAATGTAAATAGAAGTCATTACTGTAACAAACGCTTCTTTGTAGGGCCATGAGAAAACCCATTTTCACTTTTTTACCATTTTTGACAAATCCAAGTTTTTTTTTTTTTGATTTTTGACTTTTTCAACAAATATACCGAATTTCAACGACTTTTCTAACCATTTTTGAAGTTTCCAACACAAACATATAAAGATCTTAAATTTATTATCTACTAGAATCGCCCAGTGGTAAAAATTCGACCACAAATGTATTAAATAATTTTGGTACTTTTTGGACACTTTAAGTACTTTTTTTGCTATTTGGTACGAAATGGAAAAGCTCATTTATCATTCCTGGTATAATTCAAGTGGAATGTAAAAAAACAAAAATCATGAAGTCAGTGATATGCTTTTTGTCTTTCTTTTTGTGCTTTATCTTTTTTTCACCTCTATGTGACCGTGTAAAAAAATTTGTATTTAATTTTACCTGGCTTAAAGTCAAAATATTAACATAATTTTAACTTTGTGCACATTAACACACAAATACTTATCTAATGGTGTATAATTCAAAGTCGTGCTCCATTTCTAACACAGTTAAAAAGGTAGGACAGATTTTTGTCTTTCGTATTAATATATAGATTTGGTTAAACATTTGATAAATTTTTGAATTTTTTTGACTTGAGGTTTCGAATATTTTTCAAGCTCTTCAGCATTCTTCAATACTTCAAAATTTTCCAAAAATTTTTCGATTGCTCAACTTTTCCAACCATTTTTAACGTTTTTCAGCCTTGGCAAAATGTTTCAATTCTTTTACAACTTTTAAACAGTTGTTGATTTTTTAAAAAAAATATTGAAAATATTCATGTTGCTAATTGCTTTCAGTGATATCATCCATTGAAGTAAATGTACCTCAACTCCATTCAAATTTAATTTTGTCTTTACAAGGAGTTGGGATACATTTATTTCAATGCATGATATCACGTAAAGATATGACCCAACTGGAAAAGTTTCTAAACAAAGTTTACTCGTAATAAGGAGTATTAGGGAATGTCACTACTGCCAGAATAAGCGCCATATGCCTGAAAATAGCATTTTCTGCACTTTAGATCAAAAATAACTCAGACCCGAGATCTGTTAGAGAAAAACGGTTGCCAGAATCGGATTCAGATACTACAAATAAATCTAAAAAAGTTATTAAGATCTCATTCAAAATTTTGTGCTGTCTTGCAGCAAACCAGCGATATGTTTAATTGACACAAATTATAAACAACTTCACGCCTACATTATTCTTGTACTAGTTTTTTCTTAATTTTTGTTTTCGTCTAATAAACAAAAAAATAATTGCACGAAAAAGATTTTACCTGCCACTTTAAGACAACAATTGTACAAAATTGTAAACTACTTACTTACCTATATGGGGTATTTTTTGCACGAACTCGTATGTTTATATCTAGCAAACTTTCTAGGAAAATAATAAACAAAAGTTATTTTTTGATAATAAGTAATATGTAATATCTGTGTTTGTATTTCATTTTGCGTAGGAAAAGAAAAATTTGACACAAATATAAAAACATCAAGCGGAGTGGTAGTGCTGAAGCAAAATGCTTACATTTATTGAGGAGTTGAATTTAAAAGCCGTGGGCCATAAATAATTTCTTACGGTTTTTTGCACTGCTGTGCTTGGAAACCATTGAAGTAGGCTTTAAGCTTAAGCTTTTGTAATTGTGGGGGCAGTTTTAGAAATTAAAAATTTATCAACTACGCATAAATTGAATTTGGAAAGTTCATTAAAACAAATAATTCAGATATAAAAAATACTCCACGAAAACAGTCAATGAATGATAAACAAAATGATAACCTTTCTTTTATATTATATGTACATTATCAAAGAATTTCTTAATTATTTCTGATATGAAACAGCGATGGGAGGAGTACAATAGAGCAGAAATAAAAATAGATTTGTTTTTTTTTCCAAATGTTTCTTTATCTGACGCAAAGTGGAATCAATTGTTCTACGGCATGCCCATCATCTAATAATATTTTAAAGTTTTTTCGATTTTCGGATTTTTCTGCCTAAGCACACTGATTCAAAATACTAAAAAGCTGGCCAAAAGTCAAAAAAAAAAAAGGTTTTTTTAAATTAACTTTTTGTGGACCGTATTGTCTAACTGATATTTACAGACCTCAAAAAATCAAAAAGGAAAGATCCAGATCCAGGCTCAACGCTCTTGAGATCTTCGAAAAGTACGCCACTCAGATGCAAAATTCTGTGAGCTGAAAGTAAAAATTAAGTGTTCACTGTAAAAATTGTGTGGTTACTGTAAAACTGAACCGATTATAATGTTTGAATATGGAATCTCTTTGCCAAAAAAAATACTATCGAACCTCTTAATTCAAAACTTGCATTAATTTATACTTTTTTGATAATTGTGATTAACTTAAAATCAAATTATTTCACAAAATCAGTTTGCAATGGTTATGAAAAAGCCCAGAACTAATTTATACTACGTCATACCGCCTAGATTTTTTGGATTTAAGAAGATTGAAATTTTTTCTAACAAATATAAAAAAATTGAGGTGCCTTTTTTTGCCTTTTCTGTTTGACGCGATTTTTTCTGAAGCGCTTTATGGATGATTTAACTCAAAAACACTCCAAGTGTAAATTTACGCTGTTCGCCCGAAATGATAAAATATGTACTTTAGTATACAGCTAATACTACGAGGTGACAGAATATAAGGCCCAATTTTATGGAGATCAATTTACCGTTGAACGCAGCTCTGTAAAAGTTAAAGTTTTGAAAAAAAATTTTTAAATAAGATATTAAAATTCTGCAAGTGATGTTTTTTGCCATTTCGAGTGTGCCATTTCGTTTTTTAAAAATCTAATATCAGATTCGTAATCAGTGACCCCAGAAACTATCGAGTAATTTTTTTTGTTAAATTTGGTTGAATATTTATGCAACTGATACGCCTTTTTGAATTCGCCATTTTCTTTTTTGAAAAATCTTACATCAGATTCGTAATCAGCGACCTTAAAAATTCCTGGGTAATTAATTTCGTCTCGAAAATATAATAATTTCGATTTTTGGCCAGCTTTAAAGGATTTTGAACCAGTGTGCTAAGCTTTCAAACTTCAAAAACCCCAAATATGGTTTTATACACGCAGAAGTAATGCCAAAGCAGCTCGTTAATTAGAACATAACAAAAAATAAAGCACGTATCTGTCTGAGAATTAATTTAAGTATATATAAAAAAAAAAATTAGCTCAAATCGTCGACACGCCAATTTTCAACTACTTAAAGTGCAATTTTTTAGTGTCATAAACCTGGTGCTTGGAAAAGTAAAAAAATTTTTAAAATTTAAAAGCAACAAAAAAACAAAAAAACGGAAACCTTCATGCTAACAAATGTAGACCAAAGTCAGTGGCGCAGTTGGTTATCTTTGCCATGCGGAATAATCTACATATATGTACCTAGGTACATATGAACGTACGTATATTGTTTCTATTTCAGCATTTGTATTGTAAACTTGAATTTGCGCACTTTACTTGAAATTAACAAAAAAAAAATAAAAAATACAATAAAAAATTGCAAAAAAACAATAATATTAAAAATATAATTACAAATACACGAGTGCGACTACCCGTGGTTTATTTTTATTCATTAAGTATCGCCAAGATATGCAATGTTCCATGCAGTTAACTTTGGCGCGCAATTGCTAATTATTGAAACCTGCAACTACAACAATAGGAAAAATGATGAAAATACTTAAACCAAATTACTAAATGTTGCTACTGAACTGACTTTTATATTTTATTTTAATTAATTGTTCATTTAGTTTTGCTTTTGTTTAATATTTAATCTATTTTTTTTTTTTTTTTTCTTTTTATTTAATTGTATTAAACCACACGGAAGTTGAATATGAACTAGCAATATTCTTTGCATTTGAAAAATCTATAAAGTTATGCATTAAAACAAAGAAACCCTGTGTTTTCTTACATTGAGTGTAATCACATGGAGAAAACTCCAAATGAATAGATGGATCTTTAAAACCGCACATATTACTTTACATTTATATGAAACATATGGGGTTTTAACAAGCATTGGCTTAAATGTTTTCTGCTTTTTAGAGCGTAAGGCGTGTAAGGTTTTTAACACATTGACAAGGTTCTTCCTGTTGAAAAGAAAAAGCTCATTTAGCACGAAATTTTTAGTCGAAACATCACAATTATCAAGGCTTTCGCTAAAAAATGCACTTTTGTTATCCGTAGTTCATGTAGAAAATTGGCATATGGATTTTGAACTTCACCCAAATATATACGCTGCGAGAGTTGTAGTATTCTCCGGTAATGCAGACACCTTTACCTTCGTAATCGATCAACTGGTTTCTTTCTGAGTCTTAAAAAACTTTCGCCATGATTTTCCTAGCCGACTATGACACTTTAAACTTCTTTTTTGAGCCACTGCATAGACTCCTGTTTGGACTCAGGCTCATAATGATGAACCCAAGTTTCGTCCCCAGCCAATATTTTATATCTGTCTTCACTACTGAAGTCGAATAATTCGGCAGAATACATCACGCGCTGTTTTTTATTTAGAGGCTTCGTGAGCATTCTCGGCACATATCTTGCACTGACTTAACTCATGCTAAGGTTATCGTGAAAAATTCAAAAAATGGTTGTATCTGATACTCCAACCATTTCCGCCAGCAGTGTTTCCTTTAGACGGGCAACTTTGAATATTAATTTTTGGTCTTTTTGAATATTTTCTGGAGTGATCACTTCGATCAGCCGTCCTGGCTATGGGTCGTCTTCAACTGATTATTTGCTTTGCTTGAAGCTAAGCAACTTGTAAACCATGATGACATTTATTCCAGTATTGTTTGAACTGATTTGTCTTGCTTGTAATGGAAATTTATAACAGCGTGATACTCGATTTGCTTCATCTTTCAGATTTTACTTGTTTGGTCAACGACAGTTCAAAGGCTAACGACCCGCAAAATTAAATGAAAAATAAGGGTAGGAAAAGAATATATTGAACAGAAGAAAAATAACTTTGAATTTTTATTTTCACTCCTAATAACCCATCTTGCGGACTTAAAAACGTCCACTTGTAGCAGGTGGAGATATTCATATTAAATTTTTCTTGAACGTATTTATTTCTACTGAGAAGCTTTCTTTCATCACACAATAAAAATTAAGTAGTTTTTAAATAATCGTTCCAACTTTTTACAAGTTTGATCACTGAATTGCGATACAACCAAAATCAAAATTAATTCCGAAAATAATATTGAACTTTCTCGATGATTCTCGAATGTGATGGCACACTACTCAACTGCGATTTTTTTTCACCACATGTATTTCTGCCATATGGTGCGTGGTGAAAGAAACATATTGACATTTCCATTTGTATTTTCTTGCAATTATCTAAACCGTGGTGAGAAAAACTACTTACTACTTTGTTTACAACAAATTGACGTGAAATGATATACACAACTCACTAAACTTAACTCTTATGAGTAACGAGATTTTCGAGGCATTAACACGTTTTAAGGAATACCCATATTATATTGCACTTGATTGCACTGAGTAAAAATTACAATAAAATGAGAGAGTCATCGATATACATATGTACATTAGTAACATTTCACACATTGTTAAGAGGTTTTACACTTTGTTGAATGAAATATTTACACGTTATTGTATGGCTCCTTTTGTACACGGTTTGTGTGAAATTTCACACAGTTTCATTTAGAGTGTGCGCTCTCAATTTAGTAAAATTTTAGTAAACTTTTGTTGCTAATGTTTTTTTTTTTTTTTTAATTATGCAACAATGTATGTCACAATATTATATGCCTTCAGCACTTTAAAACAAGGTTTTCTTGAATTTGAAACATTCGAAAGTTTAACTAAATTTGGATGATCAAAAACTATGTGGACAAGAACTAATCCACGTCTGACCCTCGAAAGTAAGTACGTATGTGCGTTCGAATACACATATAATTAAACTTTAAAACCCAATTCAGAATAAATTGGCACAGCTCTATTATATGTATATACTATGCCTGCATTTTCTTCAGTAAAATAAATCATTTCTTATTAGATTATTTAGTAAATTTTACAATCCTTGACTAATGCCAAATACAGCAATGTCAAATTGAATTTTCTTTCTTTCTTACATTTCTACAACTCAATCGTGGTCACGGTCAACAATCAGCCCTCAGTCGTCAATTGCAATAAAATATGCAATTTTACTTTTATTCAGTCGTCTTGTCCAGAGCTGCATACTAAGTTGCATGCTTTAACCATATAAAAGTAGTTCTTTCTCATACCATCTCTATCTTTCTCTCACTTATGTACATATGTATGCTTCAAAGATTTCGCATAGCAACAAGCGTACACAATTATGAATGCAACTTGTTTGAGTCCGTCGAGCAGCACAGAAGCTCGAATCGTAATAATCTGAAACTACGCCCAAAATGAAAAATTCCGTCGAAAGAAAATAAAAATCGAAGAGCACAAACAAATTTAACACGGAGCATGTCGTCGCCAGCTATAAAAAAAAATAACCATATCGCTGTTGCCAAAATGGCAGTCGGGCAAATTTATAGCAAATTGCATGACACTAAATAGAGAAGAACAAAACAAAAAAAGGAAGTAGGATGAATATGAGCAACGAAATTCCTAGAAAAAGGATATTGAATTAAAAAACTTTTACCATGAAAAGTGAAAACAACTTTTACTACCCATCGAGACAACAACCGCACGCTAAGGGGAGCGTTGCGGTGTATGGTATGAAAGTTGTGTCGGTGGATGAAATTGCAACATGCCACCCTAAATAAAATTCACCATAATAATTTTGTGTCTTTATTGTTGTTGTTGTCGTTGTCCATGTGGCATTTGTATGTCGCGACAAAATGCATATAAATAAATTATAGCAATGTCGCGTCAGTTGAAAAGGATTTTATTTACAGTATTTTTTCCATTCTTTTTTTCATTGCAAAGGACTTTATCGAATGTTTGAGGTGGGGTCGAAATAATGGAGGTTGAGACCAACACAAAAGTTAGTGAACTTAACATGTCATTATGGGAATTGGCAAATAATTGAGATTAAGTGCAGTATAAATATTGACTGCAAAATGTTTGCAAATGCAAGGACGAAGCATAGAAAAATGTGTAGGTAGGTAAAGAAATTAATATGTAAATAACGAAATAATTAATCAAAAAACTCAATGAAAAAATATATAGGCAATTAGCTAATTGTCTATGAAAACTAATGAATAAATGTACATATAGAATAAATAACTAAATACATAAATAGATTAATGAAAAAATTAATAAATAAATAAAAAATAAAAAAATAGATAGATACAGCGATGAAAAAATAAATAAACCAACGCACAACTAAATAAAAAATAAATTTTTCGGGAAAGACGTAATGAATGCAATTTATACTTATGTCGTAGTCATGGAAGCTTTTAGTAAAAATTATTTTTAAAGTTTTTGGAATAGTGCGTCTATATTAGAAATGTTTAACTAAGAAGGTGCCGTTAGTACTTTTTCTAAGAAGTCATATTTTCACTTCGAAAAAAATTTCCCAAAGGTTGTACGTGTGAAACTGATTAACTATTTCAAACAACTCGGTGGTGTATTTATATACGTTTATTATTTTTGTTATAGACATTTTATTGAATTTTTTAAAGAATTTCAGTTCATTTTTTAAGGGAGGTGGGCCCGTCCGTTTAGAGAAGTTTGTTTGTTTGTTTGTCTGTGTGTTCCTTTTTTATAGACTCGAAAACCACTTGACCGATTTCAATAAAATTTCCAGAGTATGCTAGTTTGGATTAGGGGTATGCTAGAAAGTTGAGCGGTGTCACGTCCCTGAAAACATAATTCGACATATCTCTGAAACTGTTTGCTGCATAGGAATGAAATTTGGCGCATATGTAAAAGGCACCGAAAAAAATAGCACCAACTAGAAAAATAAGCGACACTACACCTTGGAAAAAAATTCATCATGGCTTACCGGGTAATAGACATACCACTGTGCGTCGCATCAAAATATCAAGATAGAGGAAGTTATTGCTTCCGATTTCGAACTTTTAAAACTTAACTCAATAATATCTTAGTTAAAGTGATATTGGTTCAATTTCATGTTGCTGTGCTGATATCTTTAAATTATATAACAAAACGTGGAATGTCATTGTTATTATAAAAAAAAAAAACTAAATCTTCTTTTAGAAAAAAAAAACCCACTTTATTGACGCAAATCTAAATGCATACCTAAACATTTAAAATTTAACTAAATACTCACACAAAAACACCTGTTTGTTTACCTCTTTTGTGTATAAGGCCAAAATAAATTAACACATAAATGACGTCGTTGGTAAAGTAGAGTTTTTTCCATAAGTTTCATTGTTAACCATTTTGTGTGTCAATATTTTCCGGTTTTATAGTAAACTAATTGCTGAAGAAGAAAAAGCCAATAATAAGATTTTTACACCTCGTCCGCATAAATTTTTTCAATTCATCCAAATATCAATTTTATCAACTACTTATGCTTATCAATTTTTTTTTTTTTTTTTTTTTTTTTTTCATTTTACCCATTAGCTATAATTATAGCAAGTTTTATAATTGTGTATTAAATTTTGTATTTTTTTTTTTTTTTCTACAACCAAATGCCATGAGAAATTTTTAATTGAAAAATTTTTGTAGCTGTCGTTGTTTTGATTTAAAAGCCTTTGGAATTTTTTTGCAAAATCCATATTATATGTAGTTAGATAAAATATCATTATTTCACAACAACAGAATTATATCAATAATAACAACTTGTTTTTATATACAAACATACATGCTCGTAAGTATGTATACCTATAGCAGCTAAAGCAAAAGTGTTTTGCAAACGATTTTTCTGAGAATGGGTCAAAAGTCTTTGCATATAAATAAGTATTTGCTATAAATTTTAAATCATAACTAAAGTGTGGGAACAAATTGAGCAGCAGATAGAAACTTATGTACTTATTGTATTATAAAAACAATTTCTATATTGAGCATTCCAAAGTTCCTATAATTTGCATACATCCGAGAGAAGTTCGAATATGCAGAAGGTTGAAAATTTTATACAAACATCTTACACATTTTATGGTAAAAAATCAATTCATCTTCTTGTTGTTTACATTTAATCTTTAAAATTTATTAAATTACACAGGTTTACAAAAAAAAAAAAAAAAATGTCATGGCGTTTTGACCAGACTATGTGTTTCCTAGGGACTTTGACGTCCTGAATCTGAATCCCGGGTCCGTATTTTTCCAGAACGTCTGAGAAAAAATATTTCAAGGTCATATGGAGGTCATGTGTCGTTTAGTGATAAATTCGCTAAAATTCTGAAACTAATTTTTTATCATAGAGTCCTTAGTCCTTTAAAAGAATATGTGATCAAAAAGGGTATTTCGCACCTAGTTTCGGAGATATAGCCATCGAAAGATCCGGATATATCTTCTATGAAAACCGCTATAAGTTGGGAACCACTGGATAAATTTGTAAAATATTGGTGTCATATGAAAGGTATTTTGACAGCCTATAAAAATGTTTGAAGCATATTTTCAATTGGATTCATAATTTTCGAGATATGACCTTTTTTGAAATTTTTGTGAAATTTTCCAATTACAACAACAAATAAATCAACAACACCAGCAACAACAACAACAAAAATAACAACATCAACAAAATAACTTTCATATGACACCAATATTTTCCAAATCCATCTAGGGGTTCCCAATTTATAGCGGTTTTCATAGAAGATATATATTCTGATCTTGATGGCTATATCTCCGAAACTAGGACCGAGATACCCTTTTTGATCACATATTCTTTTTATGACCTAAGAGTTCAATGGTTAAAAATTAGTTTCAGAATCTTAGCGAATTTATCACTAAACGACACATGAACCCCAGACGTTCTGCAAAAAAACGGACCCAGGATTCGGATTTAGGACGTCAAAGTCCCTAGGAAACACATAGTCTGGTCAAAATGCCTTGACATTTATTTTTTTTGTAAACCTGTGTTATTATTTGAAAAAAAAAATACATTATTTGGGAAGTTCAAAACGAAGCAAAAATAATGTCGTTATATTTATTAATCGGCTGACATTTTGTTATAAATAAATAATATTGGCCTTGTAACGGATATCATTACATAAATCCTTATAACTACTGTCTTCATTTTACTTTGTATAATTTAATTTCATTTTCATCTGATGATGTTTTGTTTTACATTACAAATTGAAAAAGAAATATAAACGTTCTACATTCAGTTGACTAAAAATAATTAAAACTAATAGAACTATTTATTTAAATTTAAAGAAGTATTTTAAAAATATTCAAAATCCTTTCAAGGAACAATGAATAAATTGAAAAGAAAATACTCTTAAACATTAAAAAAAAAAAAAATAAAAACAGATAACGTTAAGTCGTTTCCAGAGAATCTTCTGCATATATTTGTTACTATTATGGTCATTGTTTTCACGACAAGTTTACTTGATAGTGTGGAATTGGTGGCATTAAGTTGGAAAAATTAAGTATATCGGTCAAATAGCCGATAAATATTGTACCACATAATGTGTATGCCATTACCTTTACTTTTCGTTTTGAACTTGCCTAACTTTCAAAAGAAACGATTTATTTATTGTAATTCTTGACTTTCGTTACATCAGTACTTCAAAGCATATTCTACAAGAATACAAAGAACAATTTTTGTGCATGTACTAGAAAACTGAACGAAATCGAGTCAAAATTGTTCAAACGTGAAAGCTATATGAAAAACGTCAAAGCTTCAAGTTTTATCAGTTACACTCCCCGAAAACCTCAAAAATTCAGAAAATAAATATCACTATAAATTAAAGTTGTTTTCCCATCCGCATCTCTGTCGATAAGATAAGGCGAAAGTGAGCTTTGGCCCATAAAATTATTTTAACAATGGAATGCATTGACTATCGCGCTTGTATTCGCCGGTGATATTTTATCAGCAGATAATTGATTTTTATAGCAACTCTGCAAAGTAAATTATCTGCGCATTTTCTTTTATTTGTTCATCAAATCAAACAGTATTCTTGTATGATTAATAACACTGTGCAACACATAAATCTTGGGTCGAATCGACGCACATGATTTTACGTCACGAATTGTACGTTCACGGATGCGGCGATTCAGCCCCTGAATTTGATCTTGATAGCTTATTTAAACTAATTCAGGATCGTTGATTCCGAATCTGTCAATATATTATTATTGTATTATCCATTGAAGTAATTGTATACAAATTAAATATAGCTCTTTACAGGGATAAGCGATACCCTTACTTCAACGGATAGTTTCTTAGAAAGCAATGATCTAATTGTAAAGGATAAAGTTATGGTTTAAAGAGGAAGATCAGGTCTATTCAATACCGCTAACAAAAGTGACTTATATTTACTACTTCATGGATATACCCCATATAACTAAAAATAGCGAATCAAATTTAGATTGGTTTTCCCTCTATTTGTTGCACTGTGTAATTGCTAGCGAAAGTAAATGTACATAAGTTCTTACCTGGAAAAAATTGTACAATCAGTCGTTTGTTGTCGCTTATCAATAGTCTAGACAACTTTAGACATATAGAACTATTTCTACAATGTCAAAATTGTCTTAGGTACAATAAGACATCACACCTTGAACCACAGGGGCATTGTGTCTTGGACTATTAATATATAAATAACTGCTTTCGTCGAATAAAAAAGAAGCGATGGTAATAATAAGTCAATGTGGGAATACAAATGTACCTTCGTTTTAAATGAAAATCCATTTTGTTGACTTTGCTTATCCCACTTACGCGGGTACTTACTTTGTGTTAATTGAAATTTCACAAGTTAAGCGCATTGAACTTTTTTCATTGAATTGATTTTATTTTTTTAATTTACTTTTTAAATGATATGGCAACACCCGTTGCTTGTGCTTATTGCAGAACCCAGTAAACATTTTACTGCAGCACAGAGCAACACACCCACAAAACGGGATAGGAACGTCCATTAATTTTTTTAACTTGGCGTATTTTAAAGCGCACGTGCCTTAAAAGGTTTTTTCATAGTTTTTGTTGTTGCATATTTTTTTTTTTCTTTTTTTGCACTTTTTACGCCATTACTCCTTTTTACCAACAGCGCGCGTAATTCTCACACGCAAAACTCAAAACTCGTGTCGCGTCGATTATTGCGCATTTTGGTTTTGGGGGGAAACAAAGGCAAGTCAAGTAATTTGTTACGTTTGGTATTGCAGCAGTTTGACATATTGAAATAAAAATAAAACAACAACAACAAAAACAACACAAAAACCAGGAAAAAAAGTAATGTATTTGCGTTTTATTAATTTATTGCAAACCGTCCCGTCGGCGTCAATAGAGTGACGATGACGACGATGGCAAATGGCAAAGGCAACGACTTAAAATGAACGACAGCATTGACGACGACGGGAAGCAAGGACCGTTCCGGAGTTTGACTTTCAGTTTTTTTTATTTTCGTTTTTATTCTGGTGTTTTTAAACAAATTAAATACTTTGTTGAGTGCATGGATTAACTGGTTGGCTTTAAGTGAATATTTGCATTCATGAAACCATATGGTTTTGTTATCCTACAGTAGGATTGTTTTGTACGGAGTATGTATTTATAGAGTCAATAGCTACTGAAAGTTTTTAAGGCTTTTTTATTATATTTTTCAGCGCTATGTCATGCTATATAAAAGTTACACCCGTTATAATTTGCACTTAATTATTACAAAAATATCATAACTTGAATTTTTTTCGGAGTATAAGAAAATGCTATTAAAATTAAAAATTTTAAAACCTTTTAGTTTTAATATTTTTTATTCCAATTTTTCAAAGTTATCCTAATTTAATGAACTTTAGTCATTATTTGCAAGAATCGAAAATTCCATACATTTTTCAACTTAGAAAATTATGACTATTAGGATAAGAGAAAAAACTACTAAGCACGACTATGGTGACATATGTTTCGGTTACCGCCACGTAACCATCTTCAGACCAATTTACGTTTAATTTAATTTATTTTAAATTAAATGAAATAACAATTGAAAACTTGAACTTTTTGTCTGAGGTCGCGAACCGGGAACATTTGAAGTCAAACTCTCTACATAGCGCATTTATCATAATTATGAAAAGGAAGAACAGAGAATAAAAGCAACTACACATGGATACAGGCACTTAAGCTACCAATTTTTCTGAGGGCACATAGCGCAGTCCGTTGATACATGCGCTATGTAGAGAGTCTGACTTCAAATGTTCCTGGTTCAAACCTGACCTTGGACAAAAAGTTAAATTTTTCAATTGTTACTTCATTGTTATTTTTAAATGAGGGTTATAGAAGCAAAGGCAGCAATCTCCATTTTCCTTATGAACGTGTTTGATAGTGTTTGATCACAAGCTACCATGAAATGAAACTAGATGTCATTATCAAACATGTCCGCAATTAAAGGAAAAACTGTCGTCTTTGATTATGTAACTCTTTCACCGTGCCATCTTCTTGCATTTGATGATACCTTGTGGTCAAACATCAACAGACACACTCAGAAAAAAAAGGAGATAAGGCTCTAGAATGCCCAAGGCATCTTATGAAAAAAGTGTTAAAGACCTAAAACGCTTGGACTCATCCATGAAATCGGTTGAATTGTTTCAGAATTTTTGTAGACATTTTATAATTTTTTAGGAATTGTGTCTGTTAAGCGATTTTTGTCGGAGCTATCTCTTCTATCGTTTCTATAAAATATTAAAATGATTTCATCATATCGCCAAGCAGACGGAAAGGAGGGTCAGACTTACTAGTGAATTTTTTTAAACAAAACACAGTAGTTTTTAAAAAAAAATTATTTGTATGTTACGAAAAATTATTTTGACTCTTTGCTGGGTAAATTTAATATCCCAGTAGAGATACACATATATGTGACTCGTCCAAGCTAGAATTAACAGAACTCAACCAAGAAAAATATAAACAAAAAAAAAATCAATGAAACAATTTCACTAAAATCTTTCTTTAAAAAAAACGTTTCCACTATTGTCTCAAATTTAAGATACTAGCAATTTCCAGAGTGCGTTGCTACACCTTTTCTTGCACATATTGACTCTTTTTGACATTATTTCCACAAAATTACCGTGAAAAGTTATGAAAAGCGAAGAAAACACGATGAAACGAAAAAAGAAATTTTAAAATTTTTGGTTCCTATGGGGGACCCTTAGGTAAAAAAAAAAAAAAAAAAAAAAAAAAAAAAAAAAAAAACTAATGATGCAGAAACATGCGCCGTACCCGAAAACTTATAAAAAGGTATAAATTTTTACGGTAATTAGTCCAGCCGTTTGGGAGTCTATAAGGAACATACCTACAAACATTCATTTTTTTATATATTTATATAGATTTGGATAGAGACTCATATAAAATCAGCTTGACTAAAACAATTCAGTTATACATATAAGTTAGGAAAAGAAAAATTTGCAAGAAAAGTTTAGTTTTTATAGGGAAAACTTTTTTGCACTGAAAACTAAAATATTTGTTTCTACAGAAACACTATCAAAACTCCCTTGAACTCCATACTCTACATAAAGCGAATAAAATAAATAAAATTTCAAAAAATAAATAAAAAAACTCAAAAATTATAATCGCGCATGTTATCGCGAATTTTTTTATCGAGAAGCACAATAAAGTTTTGACGACATATTAAAACCCCCTTAATGTGCACGTACACAATAGGCAGGCAGGCGGGCGGGGTTTACCCCAATTAAACACAGTGTGTAGAAGTTATTGTGTTTCGCATCCGTTTATATGCAAGAAACATGCATACGTCTCTACGTAAATAGTGTTTTTTTTTTTTTGTAAATACGTTTATATAAAATTAAAAAGTTGATTAATGTTCGTGTGGGTGTTTTTTTTTTTTCTTCCTGCCTGCTACTACTTATCCTTCCAAAAACAACCGATTTAAACCGCATATGCAGCTTTTTATGGTAGAACGCATTTAAAGCTCTCGTTCGTCGTCGAGAGGCACTGCCATATTCAGCGTCAGCTTTAATAAGTCAATGACTGCGAAAATTAAAAATACAACAACTTAAATATTCGCAATTTCAGTCACGTTACGCTATTCTTTTTTTTGATGTTGTCTCTTTTTTTCCTGTTCTAAAAAACCTGAGTGGTTAAAATATAAAAGTGCTGTATGAGATACGTGTAGTATGAGGAAAATGCTTATCGTTAAAGCGCAAGTCAAGGTAACAAAAAAAGAAAAAAAAGATTACCTCAAAAAAATCCCCCAAATAAGGTGCAAACAACAAACAAGCAGCCACAACAAATAATAATAACAAAATTACAAGAAAACTTATTAACCTGTTGTGTATTAGAGAGTCCGTAGTAAATACCTCTCACGTACTTAGGAGCAAAAAATTTTAAATCGTTAAACCACGCTTTAGTGATCATAATCCATTTGCCATAAAATTGCGTGTGGTGCCATTTTTGAGAAATCTCATTTTTAAAATATCGTAAACTGAAATAACGAAAACCATTATTTTGTGATTTTTCAACTTTTTAGGCTATATTTCGGAGACAAAAAATAGGTATCGATATAATTTAGGGCTTTTAAGACAAAGAATAGTACTTTAAACTACCATATTTAGTTTTATGGCAAAAAACTACACTTGCGGTATTTTTTGCACTTTTAGGTAAGGATATCTCAAAATCCTGACAAGCCAGTGGAATTCTAGTACCGGATTCGGTTCGGATACTTTTTGTTTTTTTTTTTTTTGGTTTTATTTTTTTAGGTTTCACTTCATATGGAAATTTCATTAAAATTTTCGAAATGTGATAGATACAGGAATTTCACTCCAATTTAAACATTATCCATACCAAATTAATGTTTTCCAATCAAAATAAACCTTTTTCAAATTAAATTAACCTGTCGTTTTTTCAAATCAATTTAAACTTTTTTCAAACATATAAACATATTAAACTACACACAACTCAGATGTAAGGATCATATTTGAGGACCATATATTTAGTTTAACATGTCGTTTTAACACCAGAATTCGTTAAAAATGAAAGGTTTAATTGATTTGGAAAAAGGTCATTTCGATTTGGAAAAGTTTAAATTGATTTGGAAAAACGGCAAGGTTAATTTGATTTGGAAAAAGTTTATTTTGATTTGGAAAACGTTTAAATGGAATAGAAAAAAGGTCAATTTGGTGTGGAAAATGGTTTAAATTGGAGTGGAAATTGTATTCAAAAACTTTTACAATCGGTGCAAAATGTACTAAAAAGCAAATGATGCCGTATGTCTTCATAAGATAAGTATTTACCTCAGTGTATTGGTCAGACAGCAAAAGCAATGACCGAACTGAAATGGCAACAACGCCATAATCAAAATGTATTTTGTATTAGACGAAATTTTAACCATATTAAACATTTGGCGCCTTAATTAATATTTGACACATTTTAAAATAAATAACAAATACATTATACTTGTAGTAACAAAAATACCATATACCCATTCACTGGCAAGAGGAACATGTTTTTATAGTATATAATAACCACATGTAGTTTACATGATAAATGAGCCGTCGTATGTACTAAGTAGATACCCATTATGGTGTCGGATATATTCGCGTGAAAAATGCAAACAAAAACCCCAAAAACTTTGTGAAATTAACTTTCCGTATAAACAACATTTGTTCTGTGCGATATAGTGGTTTGTGCCCAACCCAATGTGTCTCGTCTGTCATACATATGTACATAAGTATGTATGTAGGTAAGCTATGCATTATAGTCAATCGGTCATACTGTGTGGTGTTAAAGTTTAAATGTCAACGACATTTAGTGATATTATCGTTTTTTTTTTTTTTTGGGTAATATAGTATACTCGTATTCAATTCTATGATGGCATAACAAAGTTAAATCATAATAATGATTTTGTGCGAAATTTGCGAAAATAAAATTAAAATTTTTGAACTATCTGTATCTAAGTCCAAAATTAAGAACTCGCGTTACAGTGTAAACAGCATTACTTAATGCGCACTATGTAATTTTTTGTTCTGTGATAATAGCACAGGGCAACAATGATTTTGCGGCGTAGAGTTTCGGAGTCTATTTCGAGTAATCATGACCTACTGAATACGAAAATAATATCAGATTCGCCGAATTGACTGTAGTTATCCAGATATCCTTGATTAAAGGTGTAAAAATTTTGTGGCACATTCAAAGCCATTAGGATAACCATTACCGTCCTGATTAAATCTTTCCTTTTATTTATTTTCGTGTATGAGAGACTGATTCAAAAAAAACATTTTTTGGAAATTCCACGATTACGCCCAAAAATTTTAATGTTGGTGTCAAAAAATGTGATGCGACTTTTATTTAATTCCGTATAGTTTTTAACAATTTATATCACTGATCGGCATTCCACAGCACAACTGTGCGCTTAACAATCAATATATCTCTGTCTATACCTTTTCATATTTTATCAATCTTCTCTCAAACATAAATTCTCTCTCTTGAATTTGCCGACCACTGCAAAAAGCCGTAGCATAATTTTGAATTTTTTCAAATGCCTTTTAAAAAAATGTCTCTGAGCACCAAATATTTTTGATATTAAAGCCAGTTGTGGCTAGTAAGTCGGCTTTTTGCATTTCAGGTGACGATATAAACCAATGGTCTCTGCAAATTAAAGAGAGAGAATTTATGTTTCAGAGAAGATAGATAGAAGATGAAAAGGTATAGACAGAGATATATAGTTTTTTGAGTAAACAATTGTGCTATGGAACGCCGATCACTAATATGAACTGTTAAAAACTATCAGGAATTAAAAATTTCTTTTTATTAAACAAGCCTATAGAGTTACATATTTACTTATCGTAAATAATTTTTTTAACGCTTTCCCAAAGCTGCTAAAACAGTCTTCTAACCATTAAATTTTTTATCTGTTGGATTTTCTTTCGAAGCGCTATCTACTTAAAATATATTTAATATTTGTTTTTAAATATCTACAGAATTACCTCCTATTTTTATTTACTGATTCATCTTTTAGGTGTCATATTTATGAATACTGGTTTACTGAATCCTTAGGATCATTTATTTATTTTATTAACTAAAAAAAGTTATTTCTATTCAAAACAAATCGCCATTTAGTATCTTACTTCATACACGCTATTGTTTTAATTTAAGCTTTGTGCCATATATTTGTAAAAATAAGGTTATGTCCAAATATGGATGAAGTTAACCAATAAATTTACATGCAAAATCTCAAGATCGATTGTCAAGTTGGAAGTATTATTTTTTTTTACTTTAAGTGTCAGACTGCGCAAAAAAATAATTTAATGTACTTTGTTAATCAACATGTTTCATAAATAATAAAAAAAACATAAACATTTTTTAACTCTTGAATAAATAAATCCATTTGTTTCAGTTTTATGAGTACGTATTT
Organism: Calliopum simillimum; assembly: GCA_951812925.1. NCBI lineage: Eukaryota > Metazoa > Arthropoda > Insecta > Diptera > Lauxaniidae > Calliopum > Calliopum simillimum. Next base: position 152,004,493 of record OX638368.1, read on the forward strand.
TTATCGAGCGAGTACGAGTATTTTTGCCAACAAGGTTTTGATTTCAAAAGTAATGTGGCACATTTTTTTTTTTAAAAGAAGAAATATGCATTTAATGCATTCCGTATGTCAGCAACAGAGTCTTATGTAACAACAGCAATACTCATACTACATAATGTAGATTCTAAAGCACGAGTTTTTCAGACAAACTATCTTATAGATTGCATTGCAACATTGAAAATCATTGAAATTCATATGGCAACAAAAAAGTAATTAATTGGCTTGTTAAGAATTAAATAAAAACATTTTTCGTGTACTTTTTTTTAAATTTTTTTTTTTCTAAATAAACTTGAACTTGTCAGCTGCGTTGTATTTGCTACTTTTTGTATTTATTTATTCTACTACTAACTAGCTATTTATGTTGCATTTCATGAGTACTTGAAATTATGTTGTCAAACATAACATTGAGTTATCTTATTGATTTCTAAATAATGCGCATTTTGCGATATTGGAAATTTTTTCGCAATTTTTTGAATTTTCGTGATCTTTAAGATTTATACAAAGTCATATAAAACAGATTTTAAAAAAATGCTAAAGTCCAACATCTATTTCCCATACATTTTGATAAATTTTTCAAAGAAAACCTGACATTATTGAACATAAAAAGTACCAGAATTCAATATATATGTACATATTTTAGTAATTACGATCACACGAATTTTTGTTTAAGCTACAAAATTATTTTGGTAACTATTGATTGATTCCATAAAAATGCTCGATTGTGCCACATATTAATTATCAAATGTAACATTTTATAGCCATTGACAAATATTGGTACATGGTGGGCTATCTTTTATAATGAAACACAACGTGTCCGTTGACTGATTTCACTAATTTTATAACGAAGCCACTGTGCCAAATTTCATTGAATTATCTTGCTTAGTTTCCCCGTGAAAAATATTTCCACAGACACCCAGACAGACAGACGGACATGGCTATATCGACTCAAGAGGTAACGTGGATCAAGAATATATATACTTTTCTATACCTGCCACGCCTCCTTCACTGCGTTACAAATGGAAGGACAAAGTGAATATACCCTGGGTATATGGTATACAAATTTTTGGTTCATTGCTCTCAATTTTCTCTTAATCGTCAAGAATATAAACATTGATTTTAATCGTTCACATGCTATAGCCAAATTCTCAAAAAGGGCTATATAAAATACCCCAAAAAGCCAATAACGGGTGGTCAGGAGAAACTTTTATTTGAGAAAAAAAAATTTCTTGGTTCAATCTGTCTAACTTTCTCTAAATCATCAAGAATGTTGGAAATGATTTTATTTGACACATTTTTATTATATTTCGCTCAATATTTGCTACTCATTTGCTCATTCCAAATAAAATACATTTAAGCAAATGAAAACAATATAAATATAAATGCCATCTGTAACCGCAACCACAAAGAAAACCCAGACTTAAATCAAAACGATTATATTTGTAAAACTATATGACTCATAAAAGTTTAAATGCAAATTTAACTCTTAACTTGACAATGGACAAAGATCAGAGCAAATTTCAAAATACATACATTTTAATTGATATTTATTTCTTTCAAAACTACACAACGAAAGAAAATATGAAAAATATAATCTAGGTATAAAGATCACTAAAGGTCTCAGCTACGTCAAATGATTGTAATCAAACTAGTCATCATTTAATTAAGAGCACCCTAACAAAATTATCATCGACGACAAGATCACAATGACTTACATAAATTCGCCAGATTTTAGAAACAAAAATTTACATTATCTTGGAAAAATTATAAAAAAAGAAATATAAAAAAAATGTGCACTTGTGTTGCAATTAAATAATTAAAAGCCATGCAATGAATGATTAGATTAAAATAATCAATTGTTTCGGCCTACAAGTACCCCATTCAAATGAACATTTAATATGATATACCAATATTTATAGTAAAATTAAAGTAGAATTTTGTGTAAAAAATCCCCTGCTGTTTCGCTAACTAAAATAACAAAAATATACATATTTGCAAATAAAAACAAATGTGACTCAAATAACATGATTGGCATATATTATCTATTATCATAAACTCACCCCCACCTCACCCCACCACATTCGTGCTTAGTACTTCCGATTTAGATTTGGAAAAAACGTAGCAAATCGTATGAAATACTTTCCGAAACATAAATAATATCATTAGCTGATATGTGATATTTATTTTTTTTTAAATTTTCAATTATCGTAATGATGCAGCGCGATCGTCACAAATATCAACGATCGTTGTGTCGTCGTTCCCTCGTTGGTTGTTTGCTGCTTGATCGGATGGCTGGCTGGCCGGTCGGTCGATCGGTTGGTTGACGTGTTGTGCTATTTTTAACAACAAAAAAAAATTTAATTTCTACAAGGCGGCGGCAATGACGTAATGAATGAGAACCAATATCAACTATTTGAACAACAACAAATACGAGATATACATTTAACATTGGACTTTTGCAATAATTTATAAGAGACAAATAAAATGTGTGTAATTGTCGTTATATTTTAAATGCGATAAAAAGTGAACTTATTCAAAAATTGCTCGATTCAATGGAAATTTAAGGAAACTAACGTTCACGTTTAGTTTTTTGTTTTTTTTTTTCTAGTATGAAAGGTAGAAACTTCCATCACGTCTCAATTTTGTGAAAATCGGTATAAAAATATAAATAATTGCTTCTTCGACCCTTTTTGATACATTTCATGTCCGTACAATATACAGTTATCTTGATCGAAAAAAAAAATTCCCCGATGTCTCCAAAAACCAAGAACGTACATCGACCATGTTTAATTAGAATATAATATTTACAAAATCGCATTAGATCCTTCATGCGTTTTTCTATGTATATCTTTTATATTGCGACATTATTTCTATACAAAAAAAAAATGAAAAAAAATACAACAAACAAACATAAAAATAGTCATTTTCGATCGACTCAGAGTGGATTTATCAATTAGGATTTTTGAGACATACTAACCTAAGCATTCAAAAAGTACTGTTTCTGCTATATTTGAGGTTATATAGTATTTAATAGCAAGACAAGATAGTTTCTGTACATAAAACCTGATATGGTAGCTAAAAGCACTGGTCTTTTTCTTTTGAACCTAATTTAAAAAATTTCGATGTCTTCATTTTTGTCCGAAATATCGTAAACTGAACTAAAGAAAAATCTTGTTTTTTGCACTTTATTAAATTTTTAGTTTAGGATATCTCTGAGGAAAAAAAAAGTTATCAATATACATCAAATTGATTATAAAGATAAAAACTGCCATATGTTCAGAAATAGCCTTGTCTTGTTATAGATACATAATCTCAAATATAGTAGAAAATAGTATTTTCTAGATTTTAGATAAGTATAGATATAGAAAAACGCAAGAAGAATCTGATCTGATTAAAAATGGTCTAAAAAGTCAAAGTACATACTTTGTTTTTGACAGCATCGTGGTATACTTCTCATGAAAGTCCTATAGAAAACGAATTTTTCGCAAACGTGCATTGCATCAAAATAACGTGATGTGATAATAAGACTCTAAAGAAGATTGAGGTTTGGACTTTCAAGTAAAATATAAAATTTAATCAGCAGAAACCCACAAACATTTCAGATGAGTGTTGATCATAAGCTGGACGAAAAGTAGGCAATATGAAAAAAAGTATCACTCACATTCACAACCTCACAATTGATTCAATTTTACCGAAAATGAAAAAAAATCGCAAACCATAGACATATAAACAGAAATTGTCCGCAGATGTTTTTTATATCACAAATTTTTATACACTTTAAAAATTTAATTTATTGCATTAAAAAATATTTTATATATTCAAAAGGATGTGTCCAAAAGCCGGCAAAAATTATTAAATTGTAATCATTTGACGATTTGACAATTAAGCACTTAAGAAGTTGTAATTTATATAGACATAAATTTATGTAAATGTATTGATGTATGTATATATTTCAGCAAGATATGTGTAAATTTTTACAAGCTTAATTTTGAGTGTCTTCATTTGATTCGTTGTATAAACAAACTTTCATCTCTGCCGCCCATTAAACTGATAAATTTATATTTGTCTTATATTGAGTATTAACCTACTAAAAATTGTATGCATATCTTTATTTGTTGGGAATATATATTTATTTTTTAAATTTGCACTTTTTTGTAGGAATTTCTTTTTTTTTTTTTTGTATATGATACTCCAAAAATGTTTTTTTTTATAACAAGTATTTGTGACATTAACGCGTATTTACTTATGTGTCCCAGTTACAGCCACACAATACAATACATGTTATGGCATTTTGTTTTTGTTTTTGAAAATATCAGTTAAGCCGATAAAGTCAAAGTACGATGTAAGTAGATAGATAAATGGTATACAACATTTTTATGACAGTCAATAAAAAGTATCTTTTGCTTATCTCTTTCTATTATTGTTTTTGTTGCTAATTTTAAGGATAGGCGCAGAGATAACATTTTTGCACGTTCATAAAAACTCTACTTTTTTCACCCATTGTTATCAAGCGTCAGTTTGTCATATGACGGAAGGTTATACGACTTCCGGTTGACTTTTTTATATATGTATATACGTGTACCAGGTATATTTTACCTATATATGTTTTTTTTTTTTTAATATAAGCTAAAAAAGTATTGACCCAAGCACAAGTTATTTCCTTATGCTTTTTTAACGAAGAGGTTGTTAAGTTGTTTTGTCAAACTGCCACAGCAAAATGTAACAAAGTTTAAAGGTCGTTTGGGGGCTACAAACCAATACTTGTCTATTACATTAAGAAAACTTGTTATGAATGGAAAAATAAAACCGATCTGTGTAAATTTCTGTTCAGCGATCAAAATTCAATAAAGAAAATAGTATTGTTACAAAAGAAATAAATTTCTTGTTGTGTTCCCATGTAAAGAAATCAATGTAGATTTGTGATAGTACAGTTAGTATATGAACAATTCTATGACAGAACGAACCAACTTTCAGGTAGAAAATCACCGATTTCGCTAAAATTTTTTTACAGGGTAATTTAATCGATATGATTGGACAAGTTTTTTTTATATTACTCGAAACGTGTTCTTTAACCTGTCTCCCACATGGCAAATATGTTGTGATTTTTGTGTTTTTGAATTTAAAAAAGACTAAACTTTAGGCTTATGCGGTTTTTGAAAAAGGCCGAAAAACGCTAAATTAAAATATATAAACCCAACAAGTCAAATTTTCGATAAATTTATCAATGCTCTTTTTACCATTTTTCTTCTTAAATTGGTCTTATAACGCAATTAGTGATTTTCGACCTGTAAGTTGAAATCTATCACATATCATGCGCCAATTTTGTGTAGAGCAGCTATATTTTTTTAAGAGTTGTTTCTTACTATATAGGGGCCAAATGATACAAAAAAAACAAAATTTTTAAATTAAGTCTTCCCAGTGTGCCAGACGGTTCAAATCTTCGCTTTTTTATCCGTTACGGATCCGTTACTGATCCGTTGGCGGGAGAGATTCCCAAAAAAAAAATGAATCGTTTATTTTTTTGGAATTTCTCCCGCAAACGGATCAGTAACGGATCCGTAACGGGTAAAAAAGCGAAGATATGAACCGTCTGGCACACTGGGTTATATCTGAGTTTTTAAAAAATGTTGTACGCACACAACATGGTGCATTAAAGGAGTAAACATTTTTTTATTTTTTTTTTTTTAAATCCATCAAACTCAAGTATTTGGCTAATTTCATACACAAATAATCCTATTTGAGGGTCCACAGTAAATTAAATCCGAATTAGCAACGAAACGTAATCAAAACACTCACGAAGCATTGTTAAACTCAAATCAGCAACAAAACGTAGTTAAAACAGTCACGAAACGTAGTTAAATCCAAAGCAGCTCATTTGAAATCAAATAGACTTTCAGTCAGCTTCACAATAATGATGGCCGTGGCTGAGTTGCTAACGTCCGCATCTATCACACGGCAGGTTCCTGGTACAAATCTTCCCAATATCAAAGCAGAAAAACTTTTATTTAAAGCATAAAATTGAAAATAATTGCCACTTTTTGACAATGTTGTTTTCTCTTTGTACGTGTCAATGAAACTATTTGAAAGAAAAGCAAATTATTACGTCTCTGAAATTATTAAGCTCAGAAGAATGAAATTTGGTAAATACTGGGAAAATGAGCGTCGTTAAGCCCCCCTATGAGACATGGTTAAGCAAAGCGCGCCGGGAAATGCTAGTTTTTTTATTTAAGTCTACGTTTGTTTATGAAATGCTTTCGATCTATTTTGTTAGATATTAAAAGTTTAAAAAACCATTTAACATTGATGATGTTACATTTCCGCGAAAAGAAAATCTCATAAATTAAGCAATTTACTCACAAAACAAAAACCCAACAAAAATAGCAAAAGTAAAAACACCTGTTTGACAAATTTAAAAAATTAACATGACACGCGTTTAAAAACAAAAAAACAAGCAGAACCCAAACGCTTTGACGAAACATTTAAACATCTTAAATAAATTATTGGAACATAGAATTTTCAGAATAAAAAAAAAATTGAAGTGAGAAAATCAAAACAACAAGACAGCGAGGCACTGAAAAATGATGAAAATTAATGTACCAGAATACAAGAGAGATTTGAAAAAAAATTGGCAATTCACATTTAAATTTATAATATAAAATCCGCACAAGTAAATGCAAAGGAAAAATCATATAAAATGAAGAAAACTAACATAAAAACTAAAAATAACAACAATTTAAAGGAAAAACTAAAAAAAAAAAAACAAAACAGAGAGAGAAAAACTTTGCTTTAAATAAAATTGTACATTTAAGAAAAATTCTTAAGTGCAAATAAACATCAGCACACACATTGAGTACAAAAACGTGTGCTCTCTCTCTCAACACACAAAATATGCACTGTGGTCCAAAGTAAAAAAAAAATATGGTTGCTGCCTTAGCTAAAGCCAACTAAATAGAAGAATAGAATAAACGATATAAAAAGCCAAAGTAAAAAAAAAAAATGTGTGGGCCAAACGTTGATCTTTTGCCGCGCTCTTTAAATGAGCAGCAACAAGAAAAAAAAAACACAACTAAATAAATTAATTTTGATGTGGAAAGAATGAACGAAAATCCCATTGCTTCGAATATTTTCACTTTGCAAATATCGCAATGAAAATCTACAATTTAGTCGAATACGAGTCCGAGCCCCTGAAGTTTCGTCGTGGTGGTGCTAAGATATTTTTATTATTTGAAATTAAAAGAAATAAAAAAAAAAATTGCGAGAAAAAATAGAGATACGAAACGATCACGAATTTAGTTGAGTTAGTGGATATTTTTTTTATTAAACTTCAGCGGGTAAAAAATTAAAAAATAAAACAGAAAATTTTCATTTTCTATTAACAACCGAAAAACGTAAAAATACATCATAATCTAACGTAACGTAACGTAACCTAAACGCGTTTTGAAAAGTTGCGCGCGTTTTACAACGAACGAACGAAATTGCATCTGCAAAACGGAACTAAAATCTACAAATGGGGAAAACATACTATATACATAAATATATATATTTTTATATATTTATATGAAGAACAATATAAATCAGCATAAAAGGCGCAAATTTTTGTGGCTGAAGAAACTTACATAATAACTTGTTGCAATAAAAATAAATAAAATGCTACAAGGAATCTTGTAGAATATCTATTTAAGAGTGAATATTGTTTGAAGCTTATAGATTTTAAAATTATTGTTTCAAGTTTAAATGTTATTGCTAAAATTTAATTAATATATTTTAAATAAATTGTAAATAAAAAATTGTGTAAAGTTTATAACACGCTATCCGGAGCTTTATTTTAAATATTTCTAAATACGCTGAAAATTGCGAAAAGCTTTTAAGTAATTTAGGAAAAAATTATTCTTTTCTTATTAATATCTCAGAATAAACTTTACGAAAAAATAGTTTAGGAAAATAAATACAGATTTAACAGAATCACAAATTAAAAGCTTTATTTTAAGTAAAACATAGTGCTTACCGTGCATATACGTTTGAAACTAGCAACGTTGAGAACTTTCAATAACTGCACAGAGCTTTTCATATCTACTAAGCACAAGAAAGGCTTTAACCAGCTTTTTATTTCTAACAAAATTTATAAGAGTTTACTTAGCAAGTAAAGCTGTTAATCTGAAGAAACTTTCTTGTTGTATGTAGTTTTTATTTTGTTGTAAGCACAAAATCGATATATTTAGTCTTTAATTTTACGAAGTTAAAATAATTGAATTTAACTTAAAAATAGAAGAATAGTTAAAAGTAAAAAGCTTTTTTTTTTGAAACTGTTAATGTAGCACATTTTGTATTTTATATGTACGTAAAAGCATAAATATAAAACTCTAAAAAACGTTAAGTTTTCTTATAATATTATTACATAAACATTATTTTTTATTATGATTTCAAAGACCACACTTAAAAAACTAAAAATACAGATTTTAAAAAAAATACGCATAGAGCAATATAACAATTTACGAAAATTTAAACCTCCGGAAATTAACGAAACAAGAAGCAATTACAGCTAGTATTCGAAATTTCCAAAAACGTAAGAAAAAACAAAAATCCTCGAACGATATAACAACGATAAAACGAAAAAATTAAAAAGAATTTAGCGAAATAAAACGAACACACACAAAACTGATATATAACCAAAAAAAAAAAAAAAAAAACTGAGGGAGGTTAAAGCTCAAAAACTGAAATTTTTCAAAAAAGACTCAAGTAAAATTTTTAAAGATTTTCAAACGAAAAATAAACGAAAGAAACTAGTTTTCGAAAAGTAGGTACCAAAAATTTAAATATACCAAGAAATAAGCAAAAGGTATGCATATTTTTTGAGTGCCAAAAGCAAATTAAGAAAACAAAAAAAAAAAAAAAAACATTTACAGGTAACAAATTTTAATTTGATTGCACAAAATAAACTAAAATTCAATGGTACAAAAGAAAATAAAAGAAGCAAATAAAAGTTTTGATATTTGCAAAGATCGCACAAGAAAATACAAAATATAATTGACAATCTTTTCTAAGAAAAGTATTTTTAAAATATTTTTATAGTTTGTTTAATTTTATTATTAAAAGCATATTAAAAAATTTGTTATACTAAATATTTAATGTTGTGTGAAATTTTTGATTCGAATCAAAGGAAAAAAACAGATCTTTTTTAGTAATTCTTAACTAGTCAATAATTTATTATTATCTAATTGTTATTTATAATTTTGAAATCGTTAGCTTAGCAAAAATTACATTTATGAAAAACTTTGATTATAATACATCATATCATCCTCATCATCATCAAAATCATCATCACCAACATCAGCAGCAGCAGCCGCCACCATCAAACAATGTATATAGCAATCATCTATACAATCATAACAGCTTATATCATCCATATCAACAACAAACACAACTGCAACGTCAACGCCAACAGCAGCAACAACAACCACCACAACAACACCAACAACAAACACAACAACAAATTCTGCAGCAACCTACATTCAATAATTATTATCAACTTTATGCTGCAACACAATTGCAGCAACAGCAACAATTGCAGAAAAATCAACAACAACACCAACCAACGCAACAACAAAATCAACAACAACAACAATTGACAATCACACCAACAACTACAACAGCAACTGCAGCAATAAAATCTTCCTACAATTCAACGAGCAATTTTAATGGAAATCAATTAAATATGCAAGCCGCCTCAACATATGCAACGTTTCTTGCAAATTATAATAATCATAATCAAAATAATTATAATATCAATAATAGTAATAATCATATAAATTGCGCTAACAACAACAACAACAATGTGAATCACGTGTCAATTCAACAACAACAACAACAGCAACAACAAAATATTACTGCAAGCGATAAATTGACAATGGATGCCTGTGAAATTGCCAACTTTCTTGCCAATGAGCTATTTATGCAACAGGTAAAATAGCTTAACAACTGATGTTATTGCCACAAAATATTGCGCCATTAATATTAATATGTACCATACATTAAGGTCACATGTAGGAAATTATGTCGTCCAAAGATTTCGGGGAATATCTACTACTACACAATTACAATAATATGACAATTTCGGTGGGTTGACCCACACGTCGCGCAATTCATCACTTATTGTATTAGTAGAAATTATAAAAATGTTGAACTTTGCTATACGTTATTTAAAATAATTTGACTTTCTTAATTGTCAGCAATTGTATTGTGACGTTATCATTGATGTGATCATCAATTGAATGTGTTGTCAAGTCATGTTGTGCAATGAAATGATTGCAAGTGTTGTCGTTTTTATCCAAATTTAAAAGAAAAAAATGTATTTAACTACACAGTGCAACAAAAAGAAAAAAAAATGTTGATCGATCCCTGGGGTTTTTCTGGTTATAAAAAATAAAAAGACACGTATTTTACCGTATTTGTGTATAAGTGATTTTTGTCATTTTATGGCTCCTCAAAGTTCAAAGTTAGCGTTTTATATGAAATTTTGAAATTTTATGAAAAAACCAGCTTGAATCATTAAATCATTAAAACAAAAACTACCATGCGGATTCTCAAGTGCTATAGCTTAAGTTAAAAGGACATGAGCAACATTTCATAATAAGGTGGTTTTTTCATAAATCTAAAAATTTCATATAAAACAAGAACTTTAAACTTTGAGGAGCCATAAAATGAAAAAAAAAAAAAAAATAACTGATACACATTTTTGGTAAAATGCTTGTCTTTTTATTTTTCATAACCTATCAGAAAAACTTAATAAGATTCCAGAGACATTTTTTGTGTTGCACTGTCTTATCAAAGAACACTCCTTTCCAACAAAATTTAAGAGATTTATTTTTCTGTCGCAAATATGCATCGTTCACGTTTGGGTATTTTTTTGTGGGCCACCGTTAAAGATCAATGTTATATATTATATATTATCCAGTAACGGTTCGGTCGCTCAAGTACAATACTGATTGAACTATATGTGAATTGGCTGCAAAATTGATATGTCAGTCATTTGAATGAAAATGTCATAAATATCATTTTCAATAATGCAACAAACTTTGAAAAATATATGGGCGATTCTGGAAAAAAAACGAATTTTTCCATCCCACTTATTTTAAACAAAAAAAAAAAATGTAAATTTTAACTTTTAAATAATAATAACGATTTCTAAATGTTACATGGGTTGCTATCGTCAATGAACTGTTGTCCAACGACACAACAGCCCTGAATCGCTGTACCGAGCCAGTCCTTAGCGACAAAAATTCAGACCTAATTCAACTGCATTCAAGTTCAAAAATTAGAAAGCTTTCTGAAAACATTACATATTTAACTAACTCATTGCGTCATAACGTCCTTATAACGTTTCACAATACATATACAATTAAACTGAAGAAACATTTTGTCTTCAAGTTCTGATCAGTTTGGCTGTAATTTGACTTATCCGCCTTTGGATCACAATAATTAAAACTAAAAAATAACTAGTAAGGGTGCAAAATTTGGCCTGGCTAAATATTAAATACCCTACACTGCAGTATTTTTAAAATTTTGCTCATATTTTTGCTTATAAAGAAGTTGCAACGCCCTTTTGTCCGAGTTCCTCTAGTTTTAGTTTAGAGCGTGCATTTATACTCTTTAGTATTTGAGTGAAGTTTGGTGGATTATCTCAAAAAACTCTTTCAGTGTAGCATTTTGAAACTTTTGCTCATATGGGAGGTGCCACGCCCCCTTGTCCGATTTCACCCAATTTTTGTTGAGAGCTTTCATTTATGATTCTTAGTGTCTGAGTCAAATTTGGTTCTAATATCTCATAAAACGCTTTCAGTATAGCGTTTTGACGCTTTTGCCTATATGGGAGGTGCCACGCCCTCTTGTCCGAATTTGCTCAGTTTTTTCACAGAGCTTGCGCATACAATTCTTAGTATTTATGCGTATTTTGGTTGCATTGTCGTGAAAAATACTCCTAAAATTGCATATTGATTATATTTTTTGTATGGGCGGTAGGCGTGTCCATTGACCGATTTCGCTCATTTTCAATCCCACGAGCTATCTTTGGCGACGGAGGCAGTGTACCAAATTTCATTGAAATATCTTGATCAGTTTTCCCAAAAAGTGTATTTCAACACACAGCCAGCCACCCAGCCCCCAGCCAGCCAGACAGACAGACGGACACTGCTATATCGACTCAGGAGGTGACGCTGATCAAGAATATAAATACTTTTCTATATCTGCCACGCCTCCTTCTCTGCGTTACAAACGGAAGGACAAAGTGAATATACCCTGGGTGTAGGGTAAATATTTCGTAAATTTTGATAGTACAAACAAGTATGGCCTTACCGTAGTATAAAACCTATCTTCTGCTTATGATCAAATCAAATAAATTTTTTATTTTTTTATTTCAAACTTACAGACAACAACTTAAGCGAGAATAACTAAAAAATTATTTTGAAGCTTTTACGATCATTTAAGCGTAAAAAGGCTTTACCGTGCTGTGCCTTTACCGCGGGATACTTTGAAGTATTTTGAAATTTACTATGGAAAATTAGAATAAAGTTTACAGATGATTTATCATTTGTTACGTTTATTATGACAAGTTTAATCTATTTCAACTATTTGGGGTCTCGGAAAGAGATTTTTTTCTATAATTCTCTTTAATTCATGTATTTTTTTGTTCTAGCTATCATTTCTTTGATGGTATTGCTTAAAACGTGAAAATGCCTCGAAAACTTCGTAAACTCGTAATAGTTGCCAAAATCAATAAGAACTTTGATAGTTTTACGAGTTTACGAAGTTTTCGAGCCTTTTACACGTTTTAAGGAATGCCCTAATTGTGTCTTCGAACGGTTGCGTTTCTTGCCACCTTGAGAGTTCTCCCCACTGCTTAATGACAGACTTCTGTTGATGGTTTGATTTATCTAATTCGTTTTTTCTACTATTCTAACTACTCTTGGCGATAAACAAAACTCTGCGAAAATGAATGGACCTACTTTGTAAATTTAATGTGATTCTATATAATTTTGATTGAATATGGAAATAAAGGCGAAATTGTTGACAGTAACAACTTCACATCATCCAGTATTACAAAATGTCTCGTTCATCACAACCTTACAGTATTTTCGTTAGTTGCGATAAATTTTCGATTGTTATATGCGTGATGAAGATGCGCATTTTTGCGTCATACATAGCTAATTGTATATACTTGTCATTGACATGTAAAAAATTGAAACTCTAATATTAAATATAACAGAAAAAATCGGAAACAATTTACTAATGCATTTGAACAATTAAAAACACATTAGCAATTTAAATGCATTAGAACAGTAATAGAACAATTATAACAAAACTCCACCCATCATATTTAAAAGTCTTATTAAACTAAGCTTTCAATTTAGGAATAATAAAAAAGTATTCTCACGTTATAGACGATTAGTTAATTTTTAACACATATTTAATTATAAATTCAAAAGTTTCATATTATTTCAAATTTTTAACGAAATGAACGTAATTCTTTCAAAAATTAAAAGTGAGCTATAATTTAATTAACAGATAAAAATTAATTAAGACAAAATAATGCAAATTGCAACAAAAAAAAAATCAGCATTTTATTACTAATTACCTAATGGTACTATTCACTTAGCTATACAAACCACATGCCAACTTTTAATTATACTAATTAAGCAAAATACCTATCTAAAATGTACTTACTAAAATAAAAAACTATACAAAAAATATTTAAAAAAAAAAACAATTTTTTAACAAAAATTACAAAAATTGTATTTATACACTAACCATTTAAAACAAAAACAACTTTATAGAAATAAAAAAACACAATTCTGAACGAGTTCATCGTTAAAAATAGCAACATGGGCTGTGCAAAAATTTAAAGAAAAAAAATTGCAAGAAAAAACAAAAGAAAATAAAGTAAACTAAATAAAATGAAAAACAAAACTAAGGCAAAACCAACCAGAAAAAAAAATTTACCATAAGTAATTTTAGTCAAAATCGGCAAAATAATAAATATTTAAATAATTGAAAAAAAAAAAACAAGTAAATTCTTAAAAATAAGAACAAATATATCAATCATGGCACTTAAAGAAAAACTTTACGTTAACAAACAGTAATATTTATGAGCATACAAAACAAAAAAAAAAAAAACATTTTGAAACGTCACTTTTTGTGATGTAGTGAAAGATGTTATTACGGACTATTTAAAATAATTTGAACTTATATTGAGTTTTGCGATTTTATGAGAAAAAAGTTGAGAAAGTTAAACTAAGAAAATTCTGAGAGATTATGAGAAAGCACTATTACTGAAAGGCTTCTTACGAACTGGAAGTATTCTAAAGAAACTGGTCGTTCGGCTTACACCGATTATTTTAAAAGCTTATCTGAAATGAATTTTAACGAAAAAGTAAAAAATAAGCTCCCAAATGATTTTTTTTTTTTTTTTTTTTTCCTATAGCAATTCTAAAACTTCAGTGCTAAAAACGGAAAGCGGAAATTAAACTTAAGACCTAAAACTATGCAATATTTTTTTTTAATCGAAGTCTTACAAAATCAAATTACATTATATTCTTTTTAAAAAATTTTATTACGCAATTATATAATTTTAAATCTTTTAATCTTTTTGATTATCAAATTACAAATATCAAAAAAGCGGTATTATGAAACGCCTAGCTTCTTGGAGAAAAAATGTACAAACTTTAAACTTCGATATCTACTTATGAACTTGAGTTTTTCATTTTACGATTTCTAAACGCCATAACTCAGCCAATTTTTAGAGTTTTTCGATTTACTCAAAGTAACATGTATTTCTAGAAAATACAATAAATTGGTTTTTTTGATTTTGTAAAGATAAGGTCTCCTTTCCTGTGTAGCATCATAATTTGAGACAGTTTGACTTACTTGGAGATGAAAGCAAAACTAAATCCCTGAAGCTGGAATAATTGGGATTTTATTTTTATTTTATTAAAACGATTTTATACATTCATAGTATTCTCCAACTAGTTTAAGATCTGACAAAGGAGCAATTTTGCAACATTTTCTGAGTTTCCAATATATTCTGCTAATTTTAATATTATTCGTATTGGTTCAGTGACCTTAAATCTTGAAAAAACCAATGGTTATTTCCCCCGAAAGCGAAATAGTGCTGTTTTGGGAAAAAAGCGTTTCGCAATTGTCTTATATCTGTTACTAAATATTTAAAGTACTTTATTTTTATATGTTAGCACTAAAAACTGTTTGAGTACAAGTACATGTACTATTTGTAGTATAGAAAAACAAAATTGGCACACAGACAATATTTAATTGATTAAAAAGCCGGAAAAAATTATTTTTGTTTTTTTTCTCTCTCTCTCTTTCATCTCTTTCTAGCTTTGTTGCTATTTTTCTCTTCTACTATGTACGTGTATAATATACATATATCTTAATGCTTTTGAATATTTATTTCTTTTCCAAGAAATGTTGTGAAATTGTACTCTTCTAAACTCGTATATATATACGTACATATGTATATTTTAAGCCACGTGGGTTGAGTTTTGTTTGTTGATTTTGCATTTATTATTTGAATTTGCTACGCAGTTTGCATGTCAGATATGCATGCATTAATGGGGGGCGAGCGGATTAGGATGTATTTGTTAAGTGTGGGAATTTCCCCCGCAATATTAAGAATTAAAAGCGAATAAATTGCTTAAATCTCTTGTATGAATTTCTCTGAGAAATATTGTTATTTATAAAAAGGCATTAATTTTGATATTTTCAGATATGTTTTTGATTTCTTTATTCTATTTATTTAATCTTCTTATTTCTTTAAAATAAACTTTTCCAGTTTCGGGAATTTTACCTTTTCATAATCTATTTCCGGTCAAGGCACTGAGTTCCATGACATTTATTGCATTCATGATTACGTTGTTATCCCAAAAGATTTTACGAGTATTTTGTTTTGACTTTGATCTTGATGGTATCTGTTTAAATAAACTTAATTCAACTCGCTGTTAGTAGCACTTGACTAGGTCATCATTAGCTTTGTTTATTTATTCAATTAAGTTGTTGTTTATTTTATTTAAGACTTCTTCCGAGAAATCAATTACATACTTTGAATTAGTACTCGTATGTAGTTGTTTCTTTTTTGCCAACAATATTTATTGTTATTTTAATGTTTTTCCTCTTTGCTCTTTACAGCTTGTCTCAGTCGATGGCATACAGAGTGGTGTACCCACATTGACCACATCCACCCTTACACCGACAACATTACGCAGCATAGAGGAAACTTTCATTCAACTGACTAGCGAACCGATTAATCCACCCTTTCAAGCCGGTTTTATACCGCCACCATTGGCACCATTCTCACCAGTTACCAATACCGTAGCAATAGGCACACCAACAACGAATTATGGCAGCATAACCGATTATAACAATGGGCTGGATTCTGAATCTGAAGATTCTCAAGGATCTTGGAATGCTGCAAATATTAATGAGGATAATTCTCTGGCGACAACGGATACTTGTAAGTTTGATTTGATATTTGAAGCTATAATTTTTGAAACCACCTCAAAAAAATAAATTTTAACGTTAACTTCTCTTAATCTTTGTTGCAGCAAGTGGCGCCACAGATAGCACATCCTTCCAGAATGGCCTCAATGGAATGGGCAATAATTCGCATCCTACCTCAGCATCGTCTACGAATGATTTCACAACAGTCAACATACATGCAATCGCTGCAGCAGCCGGTAAAATTAACAGCATCAGTACACCAAACAACAAGAATACCTCAAACAGTGCCACACCCCGTCGCAATCAAGGCGGCCGTCGTCCAAATAAATCAGCAAACATGACACCCGAAGAAGAGGAAAAACGTCGCATACGACGTGAACGCAATAAACTGGCAGCGGCACGCTGTCGAAAACGCCGTGTCGATCAGACGAATGAATTGCTCGAAGAAGTGGCCATATTGGAAAAAAAACGCGAAGTTCTACAAAAGGATATCGAAGGATTAAATACAACCAAGCAAGAGCTAGAATATTTACTAGACGTACATCGTCCCACATGTCAAAAAGTACGCGAGGATATGCTTAGCGTAAGCACATATGGTGGTTTGATCGGACCTGCTAGCAGTACATCGGCCACAATAACCGGTCTTGATCCTACACTGTCTACAACTGGCCGAAGTCATTCACCAATTGATCTTAAACCTGTCTTATTGCCCGGCAATATGCTAGGAGATGTACAAGTTAAAAGTGAACCACTTGATACAACAATCGATTCGGATTCATCGCTTGATGGTCACGATCACGATGGTCCACCATCACCAAAACGTATGTTGCTCACACGAAACAATCCAATGATACCGCCACCATTGCCAAATGTGGCCACACTCTCAGCATCGCTGGCGGCCGCCTCGGCATCACTGAATACACCCATTTCGACTACAGCTCCGGTGAGTTTTAGCAGCTTTGGAAGTTTCAATAATAATTGTGCTACACTGCAAACACTAAATGCATTAAATAAGCCATCGAATGGCAAACAACGTCCAAATACGCTACCAACGGTGCCGCGTAATTTAGCGCAAAGTCTAGGCCTTAATGTTGATAACAAACCGCCCACAGATATCAATGGCGTAGCCATACAGACACCTTCCACGGGTATGTTCAATTTCGATTCGTTAATGGATGGTGGTACTGGTTTGACGCCAGTCTCAGGACCATTGATGCCAACATGTTCATCGCAAAATAAGCATCCATTGGAATTGACCACACCCACAAGTGAGCCATCGAAATTAGTCAGTTTATAACAATAAATGGAGGAGATGCACCACGACGCACTTGGGGTGAGTGGTGATAATGATTTAGCCTGCAGTTGGAAGTGGAATCGGATGTGGTGTGGTTAGCCGAATTGTGGGTGCACTATATTTAGAGTGAACGTTGAAGTAGCACACAGAATAGTTGGAATTACTTGCTAGTGGAAATTCTTATGCTTTAAAAAGATTAAAAACAAAACAAATCCCTAATACTAAAATAAATTGAGAGTCAGCAAATAAAACAGTAATTTTATATTAAAATATAAAAAAGAAATACTTAAATTTAAGCAATTGTCTAGTTTAAGAAAAAAATTTTATATAAAATACGCATATATCTAGAGTTACAATGATGAAAACAAAAAAATTCTTTTATAATGCGTTAAAAATTAAAGAAAGAAAAAAATTAAAAAACAAAACTAAGTTATCTGAGAAAAAAAATACCTAGCGTCATTTCTACAGGAATGAAAGTTGAGAAGCATATGAAAATTTGGTGAGATCTTTAAATATACAAAAATAAATTCAGGCTACTCATATTAATAGCTGTTGAATGTTGCAAATCATTTGAAAAAACTTTTCTGAAAAGTATTTTCAAATGGCCCTTAAGAAATCTTTTACAAAATAAACATTTGTATTATTACTTTAAAACTATTATTTTATTTTTTATTATAAATATTATATTTGTTAAAACTCTAAACCAAACTTTTTTATATTGCATATTGACAAAATGTTAAATTTTTTGTAAAACAAAAATTTTGTTGATTTTTATTCTTTTTTATTTTCATTAATGCTCTTTTATTACCCTCACTGTTTTAGACATTTTTTACATTTTATTTTTAAAATATGCTACGCAAATGTTTTTAAAAAATATTTTAGCAAGCAAATTTTCAAAGAGAGATAAACAAAAGAATACGCGATATAAACAAAATAATAGAAGGCGTTGTGATATTTATTAATAAAACAAAAAATAAAAGTTATAACGAAAAACTTAAAACCTTAAAAAATAAACTTTAATGTATAAAATGCAATTTTTTTTTTTTTCAAAACTTTTAACATAAGCAAACAAACAAACTTATGATAAATCAATTAAAATTTCTCAAAATTAATCAAATATTTATTCATTAAGTTTAAAAGAAAACTTGTCATATATAATTTAAAATTAAAATAAATATTTTTTAAAAAACTTTTAATTAAAACGATGAGCTTCATAATATGTTTTTTCTTCTGTTTTTCTATTATTTTTTATTCTGTTTTAGGAGCCGATACATCAATGCTTAGTGAAGAGTGCCGGCTCCGTTTTGAAATGGTTTTAAGATTTTTGTAACTTCACTACTTACGGCCTTTAATAATGTAAAGTACTATATGCTACTTTTGCTACGTTTTTTACACGCACTTAATGAAAGATAAACGTAAATTTAATGTTAACCACATTTACGGAACAAAATTTATTACTTTAAAATGTGTCGCCTTGTTAAATTATGAATATATATAATAATTATTGCAAAAAATGTCAAAACCAATTGAAAAAACCAAATATAAGAGTTTTTAATTAAATTATTGTAATCAACAAAAAATTAAATTTAAATATTTTACTCTTATTGACAAAAAAAAAAAATAGCATATATTGTAAATTCAAAAACTATATACTTACATATATTTGAAATTTTAACCAAAAGCAATTTCATATTTTTCTATAGATCTGGCATAAAAGCATACAATTAAATTGATTTGGAAAATGTTTCAAAATTATTAGTATTTTTTTAGCTTGCAAACAACCTTTTTAAATTTTAAGTACATAATTTATTAAAACAAAAAATATATATTAAACATGTGTATATTTTGAATAAAAGCATTGATTGCATTGATATAGCGTTATATATTAATATAAAAATTTATTTATATAAAATATTTTTCAAAATTCAAAAATAAACAATAACAATTAAAAAAACCTTGCAATAATAAAAAAATTTAAGACAAACAACAACAAAAGGAATAAATAAAATATAAACTGAAAAACTTACAAAATTAATTGCGTTCTCTATTCAGATTAAAAAGAAATAAATTGTTTCAACATTTGACCAAAAGATGTAAATATATTGGTGGCATCTTTTGGTCAAATGTTGAAACAATTTATGGACTATGTTTGTTTGGTGGAAAGTATGATAGGTAGGCGCACGGCACCACCATAGTTAAGGGCACCAAAATCAAAGATTATGTTCTTAGTTTATCAGAGTGTAAATAATTTACCAATGTTAAAATCTAGCGTAAGACAATCCTTCAAATAAATCTGGGTAGTATAAAAAAAATGCAAGAAAAATATATTCCGAAAATCCATATTGGTATTTCCACAGAAAAGTAAGACGTGATTCAAAAAATTAAATCACCACATCTCTGAAACTACTCAACGTTTATGGACATATCCGAAAATAATCTCCTCTTATCTGACCCATGTTTTAAGAAAAATTGTTTTTCCCATGTTCAATAACCAAATGTGGTGAAATATATTCCTAGATGTATAAAATGAAATTCCCAATAGGTGAACAAAAAAATTTCGACCCAAAAGGGTGTCAGGAGGTCGTTTTATCTAAAAATTTTGGGAAAATCGAGATTTTCGCTAATATACGGGAGAGCACATATTTCAGAAGTAGTAGATATGTTACGGGGGATCTTTCCAAATACTCTGGAGTAAAATTCAGAAAAATCGTATGTGGGTCGTGGCGACAGAATGGGTTAAAAAGTCTAAATCGCTCTTTACGCCCACATAGCAGGTCCGAAAGTTCTGAACAAATTTATGCAAATTCCAAGAGAAAAAATAAATCGACTTTGCTTATGTTGTTTTTTTGATTTAAGCCCCCATGTCGAGTAAAAAACGATACTCGGTAATATTTGGGTAAAAAAACTTTATTTTTGGCGGAATGCGAAATTTCGAATTTTTCGTTTTTTGCTCATCATGGGGGGCTTAAATGAAAAAAAAACATCATAAGCAAAGTCGATTTATTTTTCCTCTAGGAATTTGCTTAAATTTTTTCAGAGTTTTCGGACCTACTATGTGGGCGTAAAGAGCGATTTAGACTTTTTAACCCATTCTGTCGCCTCGACCCACATACGATTTTTCTGAAACTTATTGCAGTGTTGTGAGTTTGCTAAGCACTTATTTCATAATTCATTCAAAAAGGAACCACTAAATATTTTTATCAATACACCCTAATTAAATACAGAACATTCTTTTGCTTGCACATCGATTGATCGAGTTTCAGCTAAAGCCAAACCGTGGGATACCAAAATGGAATGTATCCAACATCGACAATCGTGTGATTTCAATTTTAGTCAAAACAAATTAGAACACTAAATACACCAACAACATGCTTTTGCTATGGACACCTGAATGGAATGTGTCTGGCAAAAGCTTGGGAATCGGAAGTCGCGTACGTGATCGAACCGATTGGTGTTTAGCTATGCAAACTCACAGCGTGAACTCTCCCTCGGAAGTTAGAACGAGCTCAGGTATGAAACGAGGAGAAAAGCTCGGTTCATGCAACTAAAAGCTCTTTCTAACTTACCGATGATAGTTAATAAATAGCGTAAGTAAATGAAGAACGGTTGTAGTATAATTTTTCAAGTGTGTGGAAATAAAACGTAACAATTTACCAAGAAGTTTAAGTTGAAGTGTTTTCTTACTAAAATTGGAATAGTGCAGCAGCAGAAGTTTAAAGTGTTGATACGTTTCTACTCAATTGGTAAAGTGCAGCAGAAGAACGCCGCAGCCACCACTACGGAGAATAAATATTACAACAGCAGAATATTTGTTAGATATCATGCTATCTTACCTTATATGTCGCTATGGTGTGCTCGATCGCATATCGCCAAAAATCGCATTTTTTTACCCCAAATTTTTGATTTTTCATTTTTTACTCGGCGGGGGCACCTAAAATGAGAAAATATCATTAACAAAATCAATTTATTTTTCATCAAAGAATTTGCTATAATTTTTTCAGAATTTTAGGACCTGTTATGGGCCGTAATGAACGATTTAGACTTTTTAACCCATTTTATCGCAACGACCCTCATACGACTTTTCTGAATTTTACTCCAGAATATTTGGAAAGATGCCCCGTAACATATCTACTACTTCTGAAATATGTGCTCTCCCGTATATTAGCGAAAATCTCGATTTTCCCAAAATTTTTAGATAAAACTACCTTCTGACACCACCTTGGGTCGAAATTTTTTTGTTCACATATTGGGAATTTCATTTTATATGTCTAGCAATAAATTCCACTGCATTTGGTTATTGAACATGGAAAAAAAATTTTTTTAAAACCTGGGTCATATAAGAGGAGATTGTTTTCGGATATGCCCATATGGATGAGATTTGGTACGTGTGTAAAAAACGCAAAGACAAATAATGTGCAGTGGAAAGAATGGCTGTACCACGCTGTATCACTTCAATATTTAACGCATATGATGAGATTTGACAAAAAAAAATTTAAAAATAAAAACATTGTAGGGGAAGAATGCAGGTTGTGGGCACCTTTTTGTTTTCGACTCATAACTTTTGACTAAATGTATATTATGCAGACATATGCGTTTCAATGAAAAGGTAGAAACCTTAGCTAACTACTGGTGAAGAAAGTAAATTTATTTCGTCAGTTGGAAAAAATATATCAAAAAAATATTGAAGTGATCATTTTTGACAAAAAAAAAATTTTTGGTTCGGTTGTGGGCACCTTTAGAAAATCAGCTAAAAATGGGAAAATATGCAGTAAGACGCAATCAAATGGAGAAGAAAGCAAAACTAATTTTTTTTGGTAACATTGACTCACACAAATTCAACAAATTCTTCTCAACGGCTTCAATAAAATCAGCGTCACTAAAAACGTCTGGATCGAATGGCCAGACTTGATTGTCTTCGGCTTCAATGCCAGATCAATTGTTTTGCAGACTAAGCTGGCTAGGTCACGTAATTTATAGCCCTTGTTGACATTGCTCTTTTGCCAAGCATGAATTTTTTATACCAATCCATGCCCGCCATCTGACCCTCGGTCCACTTGTCTGGAAACTCAATACCGAGATTTTTTGCAAAGTGGTATGCCACCTTACCATCCACACTTAATGAAAACAACTTTTTTTCAGCGATATCTTTAAAGGGCCTATTGGTTCTTTCCATTCCACTAAAAAAGCATAAAAAGTATAAGAACACCATTGAAATTAGTAATGTTAGCATCCACGATGATGTATCAGTAAAACACACGCTTTAAATAAATAAAAAGCAGTGCCCACACCCGAACCAATTCGGGGCCCACACTCGACTTTGAGAGCTGCTTTGAAAAGCAAATAGCACATTGTGTTGTGCAAACGTTTTGGTTGCATTCGGTTTTGAATCACAAAATATAATAGATTTACTACATACATATAAGAAGATTGCATTCAGCTTTTCGATTGATTATTCACTTCGATTTATCGCACTTGGAAAATGATTGAAAAAAACTTTTGCGTTGACTTTCACTTATTCAAAAATTATTTTCTTCTCAGCACAAAGCAATCGCGTCTTTTTGCTCCGATAAATGCACAAAAACTTCGTGCCGTCATAACACGCACTTGACATTTTTCAGAACAGCAGCATTTGTTTTCAGTCAAAAGTTACTTGTGAGGTGCCCACACCCGAACCATGCCTATACCTATACCTATTATATGAATCGGCAAATGTTAAAAGGGCGGAAGTCAATACAAGTAAACTTTCGAAAAACGGTAAAAATTATCCAATTGCTATATTTTTGTGTTAAATGGAAAATTTTATGTCTTAAAATTTTTAAAATATCTCAATGGTCTAAACCAACTGGACGTCGACTTTACTTAAAAAATTACTCTTCTTGTTCCAGTTTGTTTTCCATAATTCGATAAAATATTTTTAAAAAATCAAAAAAAAAAATAAAAATCCAGTGAAATAAGACTTTCTGATCAAAACAATTAGAGGCAGCAATTTTTCAATCGAAATCTTTTTATTTGGATATTTTAAAACAAATGTCAAAAATCGTAACAGCTATCACTATGAAAAGCTATTCAGGCTCAAACGACGCGAAAATTAGTTTTTCGCAGATATACATATTGCTAACAGAAAAATGTTGATCCATATCGATTATGGATTGGCTTTAGTGTATTGAAAACAGCATGAGAAATTGAGGTTTTTATATGTTTGTGGTTTTCCAGCTACTTTTCAGGAGAGCCTAAAAACTGATTAACTACTTTTCAATAATGTGGCTCAACTTCGTTGATGCCAGCGTTGAATCTCCTCTTTCCATATATTTTTACGAACCTTAAAGTGTCAGCTGTCTTTTTTTTTTTTTTTTTTGATTCATAACGCTTCACTGCACGAATGGCGTTAAGTTCAAATCTTGCGTGAACTATGGGACACCATTATATCTCTGGAATAAGAAATCATAGAGGCATGGCGATGATACCAATAGAAGCATATTTAAATTTTATATTTAGGACTAAAAGCCTGGAGAATTGTCTTATCTCGACTCAGGTTGTTTTTTCAAAAGTCCACAGAATATGTATACCCAATATCTAAACGATATGAAAATTTTTTTTTTTATATATTTTGTAAGGACTCATTACTTAAATCGAAAACCATCAACAAAGTTCGTCTGAAGAAAAGTCTTTGGTAAAAAAAAAACGACAGAAGTTCTTCCAAGATAGGTTCAATGAAAATCATCTCAAAAGTAAGGACTCTTAAAAAGATATCTGCCTTTTTTTGTTCCGAGAAAAATCAATAGGGCTTTTTGATACTATTGAATGCCCATTTTGGCTAAAAACATGTTTTTTGCTCATAACTTTTATTCATTACAAAATTTATACTCAAGGATGCTTCAAAAATAAAGACTACTGGCCATGTCCACTTAAATTTTTTCGAAATTTGAGGTTGGGCTCTCAGATTTTTATAAAAATTCACAGAGCTGTTCTTAAGGCTCAGTATGGAGACCCCTCATTATTTTTTTGCAAGTTATGGGCATGGAACTTCAGAGTGTCCAAGTAGTGTTTTTGCGAAAAATCGATGCAATTTTTTTTCTAAGTCCCGCCATTTTGTCAAAATCAAATCTTTTTAATTTTTGTTTTCGGATTCTTGTAGCGTTTTAAACGTTATTTTAATTTCCATTTTTAAATTCGGAAAATTTACAAAATGGCGGGCATTTTTTGAAAAATCTTAAAAGTTGATTATCTCAAAATAATTTTTTTTTTTTAATATTTTTTTCAAGGAAGGTGGATGAAAAACAAACATTTTGTAGAAGACTTGTCAATTTTTTTAACTTTATTTTGTGTTTTGATTTACACCCACTAGGTGGGTTTTTAGCTATTTTTTTTTTTTTTTTTTTTTTTTTTTTTGTTTTGACCAATTTTTTTAATAAATTCTGACCAATTTCTCACGCATACTTTGGACGATTCGAAGCATTTATTGCCTTATACCTTTTTTTCGAAAGATACCAAAAGTGCGCTTTTGATTCTTCTGAAGGTCTACTTTAGCAAAACAAAAAGGTATTGCTCAAAACTTTTTCTTCTTCACAGAATGCAAATGCCCAAATTCGCATAGAAAATAAAGATTATAAATATTTTTCCAAGAACCGTGGCGGTAAAAAGCATCAATTTTTATTACAGTATATAAGTAATTAAGGCTTTTTACGAAAATATGTATAAGTCTAAAGTAAATTCTTTCAGAATTTTTTTGAGACATTTTATAATTCTTTAAAAATTAGTCAGTACAAAAAAAAATTTCAAAAACTCTGAAAAATTTCACACGTATTCTATGGTCGATTCCAAGCATTTTTTGCCGCACTAACTTTTTTCGCCAGGTGCCTTCGTTTTGTGTAAAAAATCGGTTTTCCGAACGTAAGTTTCTAATGAAAAAAAAAAAAACAATTGTGACCAAAAAAATTATACAGATATCGTTTTTAAGAGTCCTTCTTCCTTTTGAGTCGATTTCGACCCTATCTAAGGTCCATGTATGTATATCTTTTGATCCCCTAAAAAAACCATAAAAAAAGAATGCGCACATTTTGCTAAAAATATCCAAATAGGCATGGTTTTAAAGTAACCCGACTAGAAAAAAAGTTCAGTTTAAGATCAGATTCGGATCAGGCTTGCCTGGAGAATGATCAGGAATGAGTCAGGCTTGCTGATCCAACAATGACGAATAAACGTCACATCTCATATGAAACGAACCTGATTCGGACCCCATAAAGTTTTCAGTAACGGATCAGGATATTTAAGGTCCTCATCAGAAAAGTAATATATTTATTAGTGAGAATTAGGATCATATCCATGTAAATTAATTTTAATTTCGTCCGGCCACAAAACGCTTTCCTAACACATTTTGTAACATTAATTAAAGGTACATTAAGCTATAATTATTGAATACTTTCTTTAGTACAAAATGTTTTTTTTTTCGAAATCGCTCTGCTAGCTTAAACTTAACCTAGCAGAATCTTTTTTTTTTAAATGGAAAGCTTTTTATTTGGCGATTGGGCATTTAAATAGCCTATAATAATTGACTACTTACTTTAATTCAATATACGTCCCGTATGTGTTTTCTCGAAATAGCTCTGCTGGCTTAAACTTAAGCTAGCAGAGCTATTTTTTTTTTTTAAAAATGAGCCTAAAATTTGGCGTTTGGGCCCAAAATTAGCCTATAATTAGCCTATAATTCTGGCATATTTTTTTTTCAGTTCTGCCATTTTCGCTCTGCTAGCTTAATGTACCTATTAATTAATATGTTTGATTTAACAAATGCAGTTGTTATGATATAGACGTGATAACAATCTAAAATATGTTTGAGAAAACTGAAATGAACTGGATCAGATGAATTAATTATGAATTCCTTACTACAATTTAGTTCTGGAAATTTGATTTAAACAACGCACTAACAACTACCCGACTAGTTAAAAGTTCAGGTTGAGATCCTATTCGGATCGGAAGAATGATCAGGAACGAGTCAAGAACGTCACACCTCATATGAAACGGACCTGATCCGGATCCCATAAAGTTTTCAGGAATAAATCAGAATATTTCAGGTCCTCATCAGAAAAGTAATATATTTATTATTGAGGACCGGATCATATCCATATTAGGGGTGTTTTAGTGCACGAATTTTGGATTTTGATACTTGACACCCCCCAATTTTGTGAGGTTGGAAAAAAAATGAGTTTGCAAAAAAGATTTTGGGGGTGGGGTGAGGGTAAGGGTTGGCTCATCGAGGTCAAAGATGAGAGAAAAGGAGAAACAATATTCTTACAATATTCATACAAAATTGACGTCATGGACATAAAAAATATGGAAAGGAAATCGTCAAATAGGCCCATAATTGCCAAGGAGTCTCTACTAGAGTAGTCAAATATATGACCGACCCCCATTATCCCCCCTCCAAAGTTTCACAGCTTACCTACCCCCTATTTCCAATCCTTAAGGGGGCTCCCATACAAAGTTACGATTTCTTTAAAAACTGCCCCCACTGCCCTAACTGGACCATGGGTGCCCCTAGAAGGGTCAAATGTATAACTGACCCCCATTATTTCTAGGAAAATTTATAAAAAAAAAAAATTGTATGGCAGCTCCTTTCAGGATTGAAAATAGGGGGCAAGTATATAGGTCGCAAAAAAATAATGGGGGTCGGTCATACATTTGACCCTGCTAGGGGTACCCGTGGGCTAGTTAGGGCAGTGGGGGAATTTTATATAAAAACAGTAACTTTGTATGGGAGCCCCCTTAAGGATTAGAAATAGGGGGTTAGGTATGCTGAGAAAAAACTTTGGAGGTTGGCTAATGGGGGTCGGCCATATATTTGACTCCTCTAGGAGTGACTTCTGGGCAGTTATGGGCCTATTTGACGATTTCCTTTCCATATTTTTCATGTCTATGACATCTATTTTGTATGGGAGTCCCCTAAAGAGTCAGAGATACAGGGTAAGTATGTTAGGAAAAAATGTTGGGGAGGAAAAAATATTAGGGACCAGTCATACATTTGTCCCTTCTAGGGGCACCCAGGGAGTGGTGGGGGTCGATTTCCTAAAAATGTCAATTTTGTATGGGAGCCCCCTTTGGGGTTAGAGATAGTGGGTAAGTATGCTGGGTAAAAATGTTGGAAGGGGCAAAATAATAAATAAATAATCGGTCATACATTCCACCCCTCTAGAGGGGACCCCTTAACATTTGTACCTTTGACCTCGATGCGCCAACCTTTACCCTCACCCCACCCCGAAAATTTTTTTTGCAAATTCATTTTTTTTTCCAACCTCACAAAATTGAGGGGTGTCAAGTATCAAAATGTTGTTACTAAGGATCTCCATACATTCTTAAAACACCTCTAATCCATATAAATTAAGTTTAATTTCGTCGGGCCACAAAACGCTTTCCTAAAACATTTTTTAGTATTTGTTATGATATAAACATGATAACCACCTAAAATCTGTTTGGGAAAACTTTCTGTGGTCGTTTTGATATGGAACTCTTATTTATTTCTGCAAATTTGATGCGATACTGATTTTAACAACGCACTTGGACCGTATTAAGATTTTTGGTATCAGATCCTCATGAGGAACTAATCAGATGGCCGTATTAAGGAATATTTAATCCAGATCTGATCCTAATCCGGAATTCCTGAACTAATTTCTTGTCGGGTGACAACGTATTAAGATTTTTGATATGAGATCCTGATGAGGAACTGATCAGATGGCCGTATTACGGAATACCTAATCCAGATCTGATCCTAGTCCGGAATTCCTGAATTATTTTCTTGTCGGAAATATTTAAAAAAGACACCTTTTTAATCATATTACTATTCACACTTGATTGCAACACATTCTACAAAATTGTGGACAGCAATTTTTCTATAAAAGTAACCGTTAGCAAGATATTTGCAAAAAAACTGATTTTCGTGACATTTGACCATGATTACTTTTTATGCGGTAGTGATCCTAATTTTTGACATTTTTTTAATACTAATTAGTATTAATTATTATTAATATATATTTTTACTCTAGAAAATTTCTTGGCTTAAATGGTAAAATAACAGATGAATTTGCGTACATTTTGTTGTTGAAGCATTATTGCAAAAAGACGAATGCGTAACATTTATTTCGTAATTTTTAAATGTGCACAAGAACTTGTCGGGCCCCTCCCGAAAAATAATCCTATCTACGCCCCTTGCAGGTAGGGTAGAGATTCATGCACAACAAGGTTTAAAAATTAAAAAAAAAATAATTTTTAAGAAAGGACGGTACTATATAAAGAATACAAAAACCCGTATAAATTTCAAGTTCGTCATGATTACACACATACATACATTTACGACAATAACATCTTAAAGAAAAAAAAAATTCTGAAAAGATACAAACCAAAAATAAACAAAAAACCGCAAGTCCGGTCTTTGCATTTTTCGTACTTTAACAAAAATTCAGTATTTTACTTTTCATCGAGAAGATAACATCAAAAGTATCAGGGTAATACAACAAAGGCCAAAAAGCAAGTAAAACAAAAAAAAAACGTATGTAATCAAAATCTAAGCGGATTTAATATACCTAAATTTGTGAAATATTGCAGAATCATATATTTATTTTGTCAGACAGAAGATAATCAACAGAAAAAAATTAATAAAAACGGAAAAGAAAGAAAATGTTCAGAGCTATTTCCACAATAATTGGGTTTGGAGGACAACAAATAAAAGTATCACCAAGAAATGTTGTCTTCATCTCCGGATGTGATTCTGGACTTGGGTAAGTACGTGTACCTACATATGCTCACACATAACAGTGGACCAAAATTTTGAGAGTTTTCATGGTGTTCAAAAATAAAATGTGTACTTACAATATAGACACTTAAGTAGTTATCGAAAAATACCAGTTAAAGAGAAAAACACTTTACAGTTGAAGAAGAATGAAGGATATAATTACAAATCAATGTTCGATTCCTTATGATCATTGGATCATAAGGAATAATGAAAAAAATGCAAAAAAAAAAACGATTTGGCGGCCGGAACATGATTTAAATGGTGATCAAAAATAGCTTTTTTGCGCAAGACAATAAACGCCCAAAATTTGGGCGTAATTTCGTTTTTTTAAAAAAAAAGGAAATAACGCCCAAAAAAAAAACGATGATTATCGCCCAAATTTATATGAAAATATTTCGTTTTTTTTGGGCGTTATTTCCTTGGGCGTTATTTCCTAACGCCCCAAAAAACGTACTAAGGCCCAAATTTTGTGCGTTACATATTTCCAAAATGATTATCGTCCAAATTTATATGAAAATAATTTGAGCGTTATTTCGTTTTTTATTTTTTTGCCGTAATTTCATATTCCAAAAATGATATAGCGCCTAAAATAATAACGAAATACGCACAGTAGGCAGGGAGCAACATCTCATCCGACTAAAATGGACTGGAAATCTGCATTGATAGGTTATTTTCTTATAATGTAAAGATAAAAACGCACCAAACTTTGAAATCCTATCTGATCCCTTTTTTAAAAAAGAGGTCGTAAAACGATACACTTAAGAAAACACAGCAGACTAAATCAAAAATTGTCATTTTCGATGTAGTTGTCGGTGCTGAATCCGAATCCAGTCTGTGCAAACTTGACTTTTGCCGTCTACACGTACAGACTTACCTGCGCAAACTGGTTTGGTTTGGTTTAAGGTAAAACTGTGCGTGTGGACGGCCCTTAACAGTTCAAAAACATGATTTTTGATAATATATAGAGGACGCTCTAAATTATTTTGCTCTTTTTTACTAAAGGCATCGCTTCGTACAATTCTTCGGCTTCAAAATAAGCAGTGAATTGGTATTGTATAATTTTTTCTTAAAAGTTTATGATCACTTTAAAATGATACATGGAAGTTAAAAATCGTTTGTGGATTCTCATATGATTTTTCACTCCATGGTGTCGTTTTTAAATGATCATAATATTTTTAAAAAAATTCATACAAGACCAATTCGCAGCTTATTTTGAAGACGAAGAACAATACTAAGCGATGTATTTAATATAAATGAGTACAACAATTTAGTGCGTCCTCTATATATTCTCAAAAATCGTGTTTTTTGAACTTTTAGGTTAGAATATCTCAAAAACCATACGTGACAGAAAGATTTCGAGACTGGGTTCGGATTCAGCACCGACAACTGCATCGAAAATTATTATTTGTGTTTTAGTTTGTTGTGTTTTTTTAAGTGTACCGTTTTTCGACATCTGTTTACAAAAAAGGGATCAGATAGAATTTCAAAATTTGGTGCGTTTTTATCTTCACATCACAAGAAAAGAACCTATCAATGCAGATTTCCGGTCCAGTGTACGTTCAAATTTTTTACGAAATAAAGACCAAATTTTGGACGTTATTTCCAAAATGAATATCGCCCAAATTTATATGAAAATATTTTTAGGCGTTTGGGGGTTTTTTCATATTGTTTGGGCGGTATTTCATTTCAAAAATCGGGCGTTATTTCGTTATTTTATGGTTTTGGGAGTTATTTGGTTTTTTTTTTTTTTTTTTTTTGTCGGGCGTTATTTCATTGCACATTATTTGCTACCGCCCATCAATGTGGTTGCGTGTGCTCAGAATTTGAGGTAACTGAGTGCACTTGTAACCTGTTACTCAACTCGTTACTCCAGATCGTGTATAGCTCTAGTATATTGTCGATTTTTCTGGGGTCAGCAATTAGTTTTTTTGGAAGGGTAGGGCCTTATGGTCCTCCCACAGGGCATATCTTCCTTCCCTTTCCTTGCAATAACCGTAATCACTCTCCAAAAATAGTTGGATTACCCTTAAAATGTCTCTCAATACAGCGTTTCAAAGCTTTTGCTTTAATGGAATGTGCTACGCCCTCTAGTTCAAAAGCTCCTCATTTATACCTTCATATTGGCAGTTCAAACCAAATCTACGTTTGTTTGCAATTATTATCACTTTAAATAAAGGTCTGGATATGGCATTTATGTTTTGTTTATGTGAGCAGTACACTTGTCCGTGAATCGATTCTACCCATTTTCAATCTTACGTGAAAACGAACCCAGTGCACCAAGTTTCTTTAAAGTATCTGGCTTTGATTTCCACGGATAGGCAGACGAGCATGGATTTATTAACATAAATATACCCAGTTGTAGGATTTACAGAAAAATACACAGGGATAAGCTGGAATAAAAAAAATACTCCAACAACAGACAATGAATAGTTCCACTGGTACAACCTTAAACAGTTACTAACCTTTACACTATTTTTGCAGTTTTTCACTCGCCATGTTTTGTCACTCTCTTAACATGACCGTAATTTCTGCGTGCCACAATGTTAACTCCGAAGGTGCACGCTTATTACAAAGCCTCAACGACCCCAAGCGTATGATCACTGTCGAGTTAGATCTGCTTAGACAGGAGACAATCACAAATGCGCAACGATATGTCGCCGAACTTATGCAAATGAATCGAGACTATGAATTTACAGCACTGGTGAACAATGCTGGTGTTATGTGTTTTGGTGAATTTGAATGGCAAACATGTACACAATTTGAAATGCAAATAAATGTGAATTTGCTTGGAACAATGCGACTGACAAAAGCAATGTTGCCATTGGTGCGACAGCATCATGGAAGAATTATAAATATCACCAGTCATTGTGGTTTGCAGGTAAGGAGAAGATAAAGTTAAAAAAAAAAAAAAGATTTGAAATTAAAATTTTCATCAACAGGCTCTTCCTGCCTTGGCTCCATATGCAGCATCCAAAGCGGCATTACGTTTTTGGAATGATACGCTACGCATTGAAATGAAACAGTATGGAGTAGCTGTTATCAATTTTATACCTGGTTCTTTTGTAATGGCAAGCAATATTTCAGCACGGCAACAAGAGCATGCCAAAGTTATGCTTGAGGAGTTTACTGCCGAGCAACGAAATTTCTACAGTACATACTTTACAAAATTTAATGAATATTTAACAGTGATATCTGGCTTTAAGCAACCAAATCAAATGAATGATAAACAATTATTGCTAAAATTTAAAGATGCGGTAACTAATACACAACCGAAAGCCTTATATATACATGAACCGTGGCGGTAAGCAGATTCAAATTTTATTCATTTGTTAATTTTATTTTTCCATGATTGTACAAGAAATATTTATATATGTATGTACTTTACAGCTACAAATTTTATCGCATTTTGTTTAATATTTGCCCGACATCTGTCGTGGATTGGTTGACTGTGAAATTTTGTGCTATGCCTACGTATCAGCGAATAACTGAAGCTACCGCAACTGCCTCTCCAACAAATGGCAAATGCTTAGAAACAGCAGAAAAATAAACGAATATAAATTTAATGTAGTTTTTTATATTTTTATATAATAAAAAGTTTATAATAGTGTTACATATGTATACATAACTCTAGCAAATTATTTATGCATCAATTTTTTATGTTTCGGCTTCGCATCGTTACTCGTAATATATTTTTAACATGTAATCCTTTCCACTTTTCTGGACAAAGTTTTCCTTTTCTCTGATAAATAAATGCTTATATTGTTCCAAAAAAAAATAAAAAATAAAAACTTTAAATCAAATAACTGTGTTATTATTCTTAACATAGACGAAATGTAAACTGCACACACTCCCTTTTCTTCTTCAATGGATTCCTCATTTCTTTTGTCCATAATATTAATCGTAGTGAATATTTGGTTTAGGATTTGGATTATTCCAACCATCGTCGACATCACTAGAGCCACCACGTCCCAGCGCTGCCATTAAATAAATTATTGCCACAAATGTTAAAATACCACTTAATACCAAGAACCAAGTGCGTCTCCATGGTGGTCGCGATGAGGGAGCATAAAAGCGTCTTGACCAACGTGAAAATACTTCTGCAGGTGTACGTCGCTTATATTTATTGTCATCACGATCTGTGCCACCAATAGGAGTTTGCCGAGGCAGCAAAGGACGTCTACTGCTTGCTAAATTAACATTTCAAACAAAAAAAAAGTGAATTCAGCTTATTTGAAAGAAAGCAGTAAATCAAAACTTACCGTGAACATCATTAGCTGATGGTGGATTAAAAGCATCCATTAAAAGAACGGAATGTGGACTATCATGTTTTACTTTTAATGAGGCATATGCACCATTTGATTTCGAACGCTCCACACTAGTATTGTGAACTTTAGTCATAGAACTAATTGAAGCAGCAGTAGGGGCTTGCGATTTTGAAGCTGTTGCGGCAGCAGAAGAGCCAACAGATAAGGAATCTTCAGACAGCTTTAAGGTAAAGGCGATACAAAATTAACCTAATATAACGAAATTCATAATCCTTACAAAAATTTCAATATTACCAAAGCTAAGCCCAAGCCGTTACGTCCCCAATTGACTTGTGACAAATATGATTTTAATGCCTCGGCCACTGGAGACACTAAATTTGATGTTGGGAAAATTTCCGCATCGCAAGTTGGACACATATGTCCACGTGGTGTTGTGTTTGCTGGCAAAAGTGCTTGACGGGCATTCAGACAGTCCCAGTGAAAGACATCTGACGATTGCGTGAAGGAAAATAATAAAAAAATATATCTAATTAGTAACAAAAGATGATCATGTCCTTTCTAAATAAAGAACTTAAGGCATGTTTATTTTTTAAAATAAATTTCTTCATTTGAATCGAACGAATTTATTGTGACTCCACCATATTGAATAAGAAATGCATTATATGTACGTATGTGTTGCAATTTATTAGAAACTACCCGGTCGGAGAATGTTCAATGCCTGCTGATAATAATGGTTTCTTGCCTTCTTAAAGACCTATTAAACATGCTCCGATGTTTTCCACAAACAGACCTATTACATAGAAGGCCTGACACTTGCTTTGCTACAGATCCTCTAAACATGCTATTGTCCTTTCATAGGTCCCTATTGCGGTTATCGATTGGCAATAGATAAACGCTCTTTTTCGATAAGCGATTGTCTTTTGTATTGCGTTCAGCGCTTAGTAGAATAGTGAACTGCTGTCAAAATAAAATATTCACAAAATTTAAAGTCACAATGGTAATTCTTTCTATTACGTTCGCAATACCAAAATAGCGTTTATCGATCACAATCGATGGCCAACAGATAACCGCAATAGAGGACATAATAGAGCCGATCATAAAAGGCATTCATTGCTGCCTTTTTTGTGGAAGCATCCATGTCAAGTCATGGAGCCCAATAGCATCATTTGTAAAAAAGTTAAAAAAGAAGGGAAGGCAGCATGCCTGCGTCCTTTCATATGAGAAGCTATCACAGAAGGCTACATTGATTAATTTTTTTGAGATATTTAATTCTCTGTATATTTAATAAAAGTACTATTTAAGTATCTCTTGCTTGGTACATATTTTTGAATTTCTATGATAGAGTAGCTATCAATGAAATGCAATATAGGAAATGTCGATAGTAACGAATATCAAAATATGCTTGCGTTGCCGCCTTTTTCGAAGAAGCAAGCGTGTCATGTGTAAAAAAGAAAGAAGGGAAGGTAGCATGCTTTCCTCTGTCCTTTTTTATAAGAAGCGATCGTAGAAGGCCTGCTTTGCTGCCTTCTTTTAGAAGCGAGAGTGCTAGGCCTTGGCGCTCAATGACAACAAGTGTAAAAAAGAAGGGAAGAAAAAGGGGAAGGCAGCATGCCTGTTTCTGCCCTTTCATATCAGAAGCGATCGTAGAAGGCCTGCATTGCTGCCTTCTTTTAGAAGCGAGAGTGCCAGGCCTTGGCGCCCAATGACATCATGTATAAAAAAGAAAGGGAGAAAGAAGGGAAGACAGCAGGTCTGCTGGCACTCAAAGAAGGCCTAATATCATGCCTATTTGACTGCTTTTTCTCTGGGTTATATCTTGTTAAAAAAAAAAACATTCGTCAAACAAGATATAAGGCTTGAGCAAGATATCAAACGAACGACTGCTAAAGTCTATAAATTAATCTGAAAATTATGCGAAAATGTACACATAATGACCTTGGAAGTGAAGCAGAAAATACTTCCTATACAAAAGACGTATTTTTAAAGTCCGTTTTTGATGAAATAAAAGATATGCGTAACATTAAGATTTTTTTTGGGTAAAAATTATAGCTAATGTAATTCTGCACATTTTTTAGGCATCTTTCTAGCGTCAAAATTGGCCGAGATAAGTAAATTTTAAGTAAGAGAGCCTTCTCCTTTTAACATAAACGCACAAATTGCTTTTAGTTTCTTTAAGTTTTTGATGTCAAAATGTAGCCGTGATCATTGCGTTCAAAAGTGTGAAGAATTTTTTTTTTCTTTGTTCTAAGTGAATAAAGGTAATTAAAGGAAGGCACTTCCGTTTTTTTTATTTTTTCCAGTACAATATCCCAATTTTTTCAATAAATCGGATTTAAAAAAAAAAACGACCAAATCGATTTAGAAAATTCCTTCAGATTTGAAATCACCGCTATTTTCTTCGTTTTGCTTTTTTTTAACTCTGACGGTGAAACATTTTTTCATATATTTACGCGCGAATGTGGAAGGGGTTATTGTCATTGATGTTCTTCCTTATATCAGTCGTTCGACAAGGTATTTTGGCCTCACTTATAATCCTTTATAAGGAAAGATGGCAGGTGCAGGGACATTTGTGAGCTTTTTTGATCATAAAGAATTTGAATTTGATTTTATTGGGTTAATACATTAGTGCTATAAGACTTAATCTTTTGATGCACAATACAATCAGTAAACATATAGGAACAATGAAATACAAATTGTCTTAACACCCAGCATAAGAGAGCGTAAAAAAATGATGATCCCCACCCCCACAAATGTCATCTATCTGGATTAAGCAGTTCAAGGGATATGACGAATTATGTTACGTGGAGGGCGTGACACCGACCATTCTTGCAATTTATGCCCTAGCGCTATCCAATACTAACACCACTATAAAAGATTCAACAAAATTAATAGAAAATAAAAAAACCGGGCGCGACAAACATAATATTTTTGATATGTTTCATTGAGCATCAATAAATATGTATTCCATAGAGTAATAATCGCTAATACGTCAATGTTATTAACAAATGACGCGACATGAGAACTTGAGACAAATAGAGAAAGACTAAACAATTGCTTAAATAAAAAATTAAGTTCTATTGAAAAAGTGCATTGACTTACGAAAGCAAACCAGACGAACGCATTCACCATTCTCTAGTGTTGTGGAGCAAAGGGTGCAATTTGAAACGTAATCACTGTCACGCAACCACTGCAAATATGACTGAACAATGCACTGCAAAATTTCGAGTGTAAAAATAAATTAATAAATTTTGGCTCAGTGGGAAAATATAAAACTCCTTCCTACCTTTGGATGACTTTGAACCATGCAGTGTTCACAAACATTTACACGATGTTCAAAACAAAATTGATTTGTAACTTGCCGCTTTGGACATTTGCAAAGCCCCATTATATGTTGGAATCAAGTTTTGCTCTTCCCAATGATTACAAACTTAAAATTTCATTCAGTTGTGTCTATTTTCGCTATAAGCTGAATTTTGTTTCCGTCGATTTCTTTGCGTTATAAATTAGATTTATCAATAAATTTATCACGTAAAATATAGAATTTCTTTATTTTCGCTAATTTCTGAAATTTGTTTGACAGTTGTCAGTTTGACACAAGCCACGTATTGAAATGTTCGAAAACATTGGTGTTGCCATTTCACTAAACAAAGTTTAAAAAAAATCGAAGGCAAGTCCGTATTTGTATGAGGGAATTATATGAAAGAAATTCTTGTCATGAAATTAGTTTATTGACTGTTTTTTTATTGCTTGTATAGTACTAATGAAAGTACCAACGCGCTTTTTCTAAATTGAAGTATGATAATTTTATATTGAACTAATTAAACAGTCATTTTTGCAATTTTTCAACAACAGACGAAAGCAAGTGTTAACATGGAAATTGATTACATATGTTTCGGCTACTTCCACATACATATTTATATATTTTTCATATATAAACATGTATATAGCCTCATTAGATCAGTTTTAGTTAAATCTTGCCAGAAACCGTACTCGAACCCGTGACTCCGGGTTAACACTTGCTTTCGTCTGTTGTTGAAAAAATTGCAAAAATGACTGTTTAATTAGTTCAATATAAAATTATCAAATTCTTGTCTATTCTCTTTTCTGAATAAAAAATTAAAATTTTTCTGTTTCGAAATGTTAATGATATGACGATTACACCAAAAGAAGCGTATTAAAAAAACTAAAATCCTGGAAAATTGTCTTATTTCAAGTTAGGTTTTTTTGTCCTAAGTCCACAGATATGTATCTTCTATTTGCTTTGTGTTTATGCCAATTGTCAAAGTTCCAGGGGTACCACTAGGTCAAAAATTACTGAAATCGGTAGCCCTGTTGACTATGGCACAGATTTAACTTTAACTCTCATATCTATTTTGTATGGTAAATCATGGGATCAACCCCAGATTATGAGCTAAATCCAGAAACTTTCTTAAGTCCCATTTTAAATCTTCGGTGGAAACAGACTATTAGTTTGTTTTGTCAAAATTGCACAGACATATATGTACTAAAAAAACTGCTGCGCAAATTTTGACTATGCTATGCTCAAAATACATGAGCATTTTTCACGCATGCGCTTACGTGCGTAATTCTGCACTTAAAATATATGCGCAGCTATTCAGTTGGCATTAGATGCCGACTCTTGACTATGGGCTGAAAAAAAAAAAAATTTATGAGAAGATCACTATCAATAATAAAAAGATACATTACCAAGCACTTTCAGCTTCTGGGTGAATTTCTCCAATTTTTGCTTTTTTTATAAACGTGTTTTTAAAACTTCAATCGCTTTTATTAAACAAAAATTTGTGATTTTTGGAAATTCTATTGACTGTCGATTACGTTGCTTCCATTGTGCCTTTGTATTTTTCAAAACAAATCTGTAGACTTTTGACAAAACAACCTAACTCGAAATTGGCAACTTTTCAGGAGAGCCTAGAAACTGATAAACTACTTTTCAATAATGTGACTCAATTTCGTTGATGCTGCGTTGAATCTCCTCTTTTCATACATTTTTACTAATCTTAAAGTGTCAGCTGTCAAATTATTATTTTTTTGGTTCATAGCACTTCACCGCACGAATGGCGCTAAGTGTAAATATTGCGTGAATTATGGGACACCCTTATATATCTGCAAAAAGAAATCAGAGACATGGCAATTATACCAAAAGAAGCGTATTTAAATTTTATATTTAGGACTAAAATCCTGGAGAATTGTCTAATCTCGACTTAGGTTGTTTTGTCAAAAGTTCACAGAAATGATTGTCAAAGTGAAATTTCTCAATTTCAAAATTAGGAAATTTCGTGTATTGCGTAAAAATGAATTTCATAACTAAATACTTGCGTGATGCGCAAGGCATGCGAGTTTCAATTTCCCACATTACTCTTTTTATCCATTTGCTACGCTATAAACTTTTCGTGATTCTTACTTGGATAGCAACACTGAAACTTATGACGGGAAGGTTTTCGAAAAATTCGTAAATAAACAAAAGTTTAATTTTTGCATTATATGTGGGAGATGAAATTTTGTACAATTTTTGTAATCTTCTTCACTAGTTTCTATCAATTCGGAATCGCGAATAACAAAGATGTAAACGATGAACAATGTACTATTGAATCGGGGTCAAAATGCAATACTGATGAAACGACTGAATCTAAGACGGGAACAAGCGGACTCTATGATAAAAGTATGAACTCAAAACATAAATTATAAGTATTTTGAAGATTGGATATATTTTCAGAGTCCAACATAATATTGAAAAAAATACAAACTGCAATACGTGAATATGAGCCCTGCATTCCAGATGAAAACATTGATGATGACCGCTGCATTTGCCATGCCGCCGTAATTGTTAATGATCTCAAAACCTTTCGCAAGACCGGTATAACTAAGGAAATGATAGAACTCGCAGCAAAGTATGGAACACGATATAAAATTCTTAATCATAAATTATATCGTGAGGATCAATGCATGTTTCCTGCACGGTGTAGTGGTATTGAGCATTTTATTCGTCAGGTTTTGCCTCAGGCTAAAGATATGGACTTGATAGTGAATACACGCGATTGGCCACAAAGACAAGAAGGTTTCGATATAAAACTGCCTGTGTTTTCTTTTTCAAAAACAAAAGACTACATTGATATTATGTATCCAGCATGGTCCTTTTGGGCTGGTGGTCCAGCTATTTCGTTATACCCCACCGGCATCGGTCGTTGGGACTTACAGCGGGAGAAATTAGCGCGTGCCGCTAATAATACATACTGGCAAGAAAAGTTATCATTAGGATTCTTTCGTGGTTCACGTACTTCAAGTGAGCGTGACAGCTTAGTTTTGCTTTCGCGAAATCGCCCTGAACTGGTAGATGCAAAGTACACGAAAAATCAAGCCTGGAAATCTTTAAAAGATACACTTAATGCTGAGCCAGCGCCAGAAGTGTCCTTCGAAGATCATTGCCACTATAAATATCTTTTTAATTTTCGAGGTGTCGCTGCTAGTTTTCGTCTGAAGCATCTGTTTTTATGCAAATCATTAATATTTCATGTCGGTGACGAATGGCAAGAGTTTTACTATAATGCCATGAGGCCATGGGTACATTACGTACCACTTCCATCAAGTCCCAGAGAAGAGGAAATAGAAAAAATATTAAAATTCTTTCAAAAACATGATGATTTGGCGCAGGAAATTGCAAATCGTGGTTATCAGTTTATATGGGATCATCTCCGAATGAAAGATGTACAATGTTATTGGGAGCGTCTTTTGACGGAATATCAAAAATTATTAAAGTACAAAGTGCAGCCAGATAAAGGGTTAAATGAAATTTAATGACTTACATTCCAAAAGTGCCGATTTAGAAAATTCGAATACATATTTAGTACATATGTGCAAGTAATTTTTAGGTTTAGGATTTTTCTCAATTTTGGTGTATTCTTTGATATACCTTAACTTTTATATTTATTAGGTGTTTGTTTGACTTTAAGTGAAAGTTGTTGTATTTGAAAAAGTGGACTCAAGTCAAAAATAACTGTAATTTAAACTATCCGGAATAGTTGGAAGCCCTACCACCTAACACGTTAAAAATCAAAAGAACCAACCTAGTGGAGTCAATGAAGCATTTAAGATGGAAGTCCTCAAGAACAGCTCTGATTTTGATGATTTTTTTTTTTAAATTTTGTTTTTTAATTTTTTTATTTAAAATCAGAAACATTTTGGAGCGCGGTCGGAATTATATAATTTTTTAAACATTATTTAAAAAAGTTATGTTTTCATACAAAATACATTGTTAAAAGAAATACAACAAACAAAAATCAAAATCATTTATATGTATTTGGCGATTCTAAATCCGAATCTGGCATTAAAATTGTTGTATCTTGTATGGTTTCTGAGATATCTTCTCTTTTTATAGGGTCTAAAATTCTGTATATAAAAACTGTGGCTATGTTTTTCCTCAAGAACGGCTATAGCGATTTTAATGAAACTTTGGAAAATGATACCCGCTAACATATGCTAAGAATGAAATAGACTTTGTCTTGTGAAGAGGAGTGGCACCGCCCCAAACTTTTAATTTGATTTGGTCATATCATTTGAACCGTATAAAATTTTTTGATAAAAATTAGTACACAGCTACTGACTATCAATGCCTTATAATGGGCGAAATCGGAAAAGTGCCACGCCTATTTTGATTTTTGTTTGTTGCATTTCTTTTCACAATTTTTTTATGAAAACATAACTTTTTTAAATATTGTTTAAAAAATTATATAATTCCGACCGCGGTACAAAATTTTTCTGATTTTAAATAAAAAAAAAGCAAAATTTAAAAAAAAAAATCATCAAAATCGGATCTGTTCTTGCGGATTTCCTGATTTTGCTTGTTTTTTGGCTTCATTGACTCCACTAATCCCAAATTTTTAATTAAAAATTGTCTTATCCATAACTTTGTTAAGATCGGCTTTCAGTCCGAAAAAAAGACAGCCAGATAATAACGAAAAACTGGGGTTGAATCGCCGCATCAGTGAGCGTACTATTCGTGACGTAAAATCATGTATTTAGTTATGCGAAATACATATGAAACGCATGATTTTACGTCACAAGTTGTACGTTCACTGATGCGTCGATTCGGCCCCTGTTTTTTATGACCTTTGACTTTAAATATTTGATATGTCGCAAGTTGAAAATTTTGTTAACATCAAGAAATTGGGGGTTATCGTGAATCAATATTCCCGGGGAATTTTTCTCAAACTGCAATAGAGAATGCATGGCAGACTGAGAAAAATTCCCCGGGAATGTTTATTCACGATAACCCCCATTGTGTGTATTCTAGAATGGATAACTGGAATTTTTTCCAGAATTATGTTTACTAAATGTATAAATTCTTATATCATGCAAGAACTGTTTTAGAATTTAAAAAAATGAATGGGTTTATTTGAAAGTGGAAT
The DNA here is from genome assembly GCA_951812925.1 of Calliopum simillimum. Lineage (NCBI taxonomy): Eukaryota > Metazoa > Arthropoda > Insecta > Diptera > Lauxaniidae > Calliopum > Calliopum simillimum. Next base: position 152,046,796 of record OX638368.1, read on the forward strand.
AAGTCCACTTTCATTTATAATAAATTAAAAAAATTGTTATACTTTTGTATGACTTATTCCATTTTCAGTCACAAAATATTTTGTAAATAAAAGCAAAGCGTCACGCTTGGTGTAATTTATTTATTTTTTATATGAAGCTACCGTCACATATGGGGAGGGGGGTAATTTTAGCGTCACGGAATTTATGGACAGCCCCTTAGGACTAGTACGGAATAAAAGATATCTTGAAATTTACAGTTGGCAGTCCTTGGCGTAATTAAAATCTTGACAAGACATCTTTGAGAAATAAATCAGTTCATTAATGTATAATCATAAATCGAAAATATTTTTATAAATCTTCTTTGCAGAGAATTTAATAAATATACTTAGGTATTATTTAAAATTACTGGTGGAATCAATGTTTTCTTCTTGACCTTGGCAAAAAAAAAAACAACAAATAAACGTCAAAAACAGCTGTTCTAGTTAATAAAAAAAAAAAAAAAATTCGCTATAACGTAATTGTGGTAGCAAAATTATTGAAAATATTCGAATTAAATTATTATTATGGCTTTTCGACAAAGCTACAAACTTGTCAACAAAAACGCAATACGATGGTTTCCCGGTCACATGGGCAAAGGCATAAAACAAATGCAGGGAAAACTTCGTCTCACCGACTGCATCATAGAAGTACATGATGCCCGTGTGCCGTTTTCCGGTCGGAATCGGGAATTCAAGCAAGATATGGGCATAGTTAAGCCTCACATACTGGTTCTCAATAAAAAGGATGCGTCGGAACCTCGTGAAATGCGAAATATTGAAAAACAGCTGCTACGTGACGAAAACATCGAACATGTTATTTTCACAAACTGTAAAGATCAACAATGCCAAGGAGTACGCAAGCTACTGCGGTTGGCAAATGAATTGATCATTGGCGCTGATCGCTATAATCGTACCAACGAAAAGGACTTTTGCCTAATGATTGTTGGTGTTCCGAATGTTGGCAAAAGTTCCTTGATTAATGTTTTACGCAATCGTCACTTACGTATGAAATCCGCAGCCAAAGTCGGTGGTATTGCAGGAATCACTCGGTCCGTCATGGAAAAAATTAAAATATCCGATGACCCGCTTGTCTATATGATTGATACACCAGGAGTGTTGGAACCACGAATAAATAGTGATGAGACAGGCATGAAGTTGGCAGCAGTCGGTTGCCTACCTGATCACTTAGTTGGTGAAGATTTAATTGCGGATTATCTACTATACTGGATGAATCGGCAACAACGCTTTGAATATGTGCCTGCCATGGGATTAGAAAAACCAACAGATTCCGTTGCCGAATTGCTAGTTGGAGGTGCCAATAAATTGGGCGCTAAGAAAAAGATCAAAAAATTCAATGGTCAAGTCATGTGGATGCCAGACGTTATATTAGCAGCACAGCATTTTCTTAAAGAATTTCGACTTGGAACTTTCGGCCCCATTAACTTAGATAAAGAGTTCAAGTCATGAAGTCCAAAATTTTAATTATGTTCCTACCTTCATACATTAATGTAAATTTTAAGTCCAGATTTAGTCTATATTCAATAAAATGTGAAAATGCCATTTATTCCTTTTTTCTTATGAATAGAAAAAAACTTTACACATATCTCGGAAATCAAATACACTTAATCCATAGCTATATCGTTGCTATCTAAAATCGGCACATCTATAGCAATGTTTCCTACGCCTGGTACTGGAATTGAATATGACACAGCAGCATTATCTACACTGCTAACACTATCATGCAAATCTGTTTGCAAGTCCTGTTGCATCTGATCGTCGCTCCCTACTCCCATGACCTCGCTTAGATCCTGTTGCAGCTGTTGAGCCATATCTATGCCAGTGCCACTGCCAAATGAAGCATTTATAATTCGCAACTCGTCAGGAACTCCAAGCAATCGCTCGTTAATCACCCGCTGGTATGGTGAACGACGCTCATAGAAATCTAGAATTATATCAGGATTTTTCTCGCGCACCTCAGCACCAGGAACCAAATCAAATTCATCGCAAAATTGCCATTTAATTAAGTAAGATACATCCCCGGTTACATCGGTAGCACCTACAATCTGTTCAATAGCGAGCCCACGTTCATAGCCTCGTGGTTTTTGGATCTCCTCCACTTTGGGTTTCTTTTCTCCGCGTTTCTTGGATTTGGCGCGAGATTCTTCGAATTTTTGTATCATTGCAGAACAATCGCAATTCTCCTCAGGCTCCCACGTATTATCAGAGCTGCGTCAGAATAACTTTGTTACAAGTCGGCATTAAGCCAAAGAAAAATTAATTACTTACGATGGGTAGCCGCGCCATTTAATATAGTATTCAACTTTTCCCTCGGGTGTAATGCGTTTGTCAACTATTTTTTCAACAACAAAGCCAGTTTCTTTAACGGGTTTAACCATTTTTGCGGAATTTATTGTTAAAAAGAAGCTACTAATTCGGAAAATATTTTTTTCTTTTTGTGTACAAACAAACAAGCCAAAGAAGTTCTGTTCGAATTTTGAGAAAGACCCACAGGGCTGCCAGAAAAAAATTTCGAACCAACCCAAAAAAAAAATTTCTTTTTCCAAACATCTTAAAAATTTTTCCCAAGCTCTACAAATACACATTATATTTTGTTGAATGTTGACTACAAAAATATCTAAATTTTTTGTTTTAGGAACACTGTTGTCCCCCGAAGCTAACCAATTTTTTTTATATTTTGAAAAAAAATTAAATGAATGCATATTTACTTTTACCCGTAAAATTTCTCGCTTAGTGCGAAGAGATATATAACCAAGAGACGCAAAGAAGCACTGGAGCAATATTTCTTTGGTTTGTATTAGCAATAGACGGTAGCTTTGACGAATTTAGAAGTTAAACGGCAGCGTAATTCAACCAAAAAATCTGTATACATCTCTTCTTATCCGGAAGCGAAGAGATATAAATAGATTTTTTGGTTGAATTACGCTGCCGTTCAACTTCTTCGTCAAGGCTACCGTCTATGGCTAATACAAACCAAGGAAAAATTGCATACATCTCTTCTCATCCGGAAGCGACGAGATATAAATAGATTTTTTGGTTGAATTACGCTGCCGTTTAGATTCTAAATTCATCAAAGCTACCGTCTGTGGCTAATACAAACCTCAAAAAATTGCTCCAGTGCTTCTTTGCGTCTCTTGGTTATATATCTAGATATTTACGGGTAAAAGTTTCAAAAAAGCACTAGATCTTGAACGAATAGCACTAAGCTGGCAGCACTGCTTATTACTGTCAAAATTAGACTAAAAATAGTTTGTAATTCGTTCAATTCGTTGTGAATTATCGTTTTTTGCCGAGTTTCGTTCGTTTTTTTCCGAACGAAACTCGGCAAAAAACGAAGGCAAAAAGAACAACTCACATAACATATCCCAGCGAGAAAATTTATCATCAAAAAAAGAACAACTCACATATGTCAGCGAGAAAATCAATTATTGGTGACTAAACCCTCAGATAACCTTGTGAGAAAATTGGTCATTCGTCAAATAAGGCTATAATTAGAGTTCATTGAAAACATTTTTGCAATTCAATAGCTTTTAAAACTATTAATTCGTTATCAAGTTAAATTTTTTAAGGCGTTGGCAAAAACTTTTTTTAAGTATGCGAAATTGTTAGAAAAATGAAAATTTTTTTTATACATAATTCTAAACGAATATTTTCCAATACCTTTTTTTACTGTAAGGTCACTAGCTGTTATTAAAATTGAAGCAAGATGATTTTGTTAACTAGTTTTTGATTTAAGAAATTCGGTTCTTTTCATAGAAAAAGCAACTTATTTCGAAGAAGTGCTTGTGTCAAACTATTTATTGCCATTTAACCTGTATCTTATCTTGACTTCAGATGTTTTGTGAAGAAAAAACCATTTTCTTATGTCGATTTAAGTTGTTTTGTAAAAAGCATTTTTAAAAGTTTTTTGTTGTTGCAAATGCTCGAATTTTTTAGCCTATTTGAAATAAGATGTTTTGTCAAATGCAATTCGTAATAAAACATCGATATAGGTTGACTTTCGATTCGATTGACAATTACACCAAAATGATTAAAATCCTGGAAAATTGTTTTATGAGTTAGATTGATTACAATTTAAGAAATAAAATCATGTTGCATCCTGTTTTCGAACTATTCTTACTAACACAAAAACGCAAAAAAGCCGACTTTTTACTTGTCATCGGAAAAAATATTTTTTTAGTTAGAGTTTTTTATCTTAGCAATAACCGTATTCACGATCTTGTTGCATCGTAGCAAATGCAAAAATATTTTGAATTACAAAAACAAATTCTATAGAATTTTCAAAAGCAAGAGTCTTGTAAGCAAGACCAAATTTGCAACAGAAAAACCTATTGCACGATTGATTTCCAATAGTCTATTGTGACTGATTTTATTTTTTTCATTTGTGATTGGCACAATTGCTTAATGACTTTTATGTTTTTGACAACCGTATTTGTCACAAATTGAAATTAAAATGTAAACAAATACAATTAAATTTCAATTATTTTGTTTTGGTTTAATTAACAAAGATTTCTACGTAATGTTTGCATTAAGCACATTGTATGTAATTAATAAAATTGTGATTTTTTTCTAAATAACGCACAATTATTCAGTAAAGTTTCTTTTAAATCAAAATAAGATATCAAATAAATTTTAAATTCAAAAAATATTTGACAGCAAAACAAAAAACAGCTGTTCTGAAACGTTTGCAATAGCAATTTACAACAGTGTGTGCTCACAATTATTTACTCTTGCAAATTTGTATTTGCTACGATGCAACAAGATCGTGAATACGGCTAATATTTATAAAATTATATTTGCAATATAAATTAGAATTACTCGATAAAAAAGAGAAGAACCCTAGCAACGCAGCGCGAAGTAAGTAAACTGATTAAAATAAACATTATTAAAATAATATTATTAAAATTAAAATAAATAAGGTTGCCAGACTTATGAATAGTCTAAAATGTAAATTTTTCAAAAGATCTTTATTTGAAATCTTTCGCATTATGTCGAGTATAAAGAAAAAAAAATCGCATTCGTATTATTATTAAATTTTTTTTTTTTTTCTGAAAAAGGGCAAATAAAGATTTTTTGAAAAATTTACATTTTAGACTATTCGTTAGTCTGGCAACCTTATTTATTTTAATTTTAATACAGTGAAAGTCGCCTATAACGACTCCGCTTATAACGTCGAACCGCTTATAACGACCCTTTCTCAGTCGTTTGGTTGGTTTCTTCATAAACCTTATGAGCATTTTGTCGGTTATAACGACTGTCGGATATAGCGACAAGCCGGATGTAACGACTGCATTTTGCCACATACTTGTTTTTTTCTGTCGCTTATAGCGACACATTTGAATATGAATAAAAAAAACAATTAAAATTAATTTGAAGGCTTTTTAAGAATTTTTTTTGAACTTTTTTCGTCGAAAAGAAAATGAATTTTTGCGTTCTTTTTAAAAATTAACAACTGCAAAAACAAAAAAAGTTATTTTCAATGTAAATTACAATGTTGAATCCGGATCTGGCCTCAGAAAGCGAGATTTCCTTGTTCTCTATTATAAACCCCTTAAGAATGTGATATCCACAAAAATCTCGAAAAACCAAACTTTAAGGTTAAGATACAACCATAAAAGATAGGCCGGATTCAGCATCGAAATTTACATTGCAAATTTTTTTTCTTGTTTTGATTTGTTCATAAATTTGTAAAAACCGTAAAAATTCATTTTTTTTTTCAACAAAAAAAGTTCAAAAAAATCCTTAAAAACTCAATATTTCGTTAACGCGATCAGGTAGAATTTTCGAAAATACCATTTTTGAGTCTGCAAACAATTGGAAAATGAACTGCATACTCTAGTTTCTAAGATTATTTTTGTCAAAACTTTTTTTTTTTGATTTGGTAACTGAAATTTAACTCTGAAAATCGATTAGATCTTTGACCGATTTAAAAAAAACTTTTCCTGTATATTTGAACTCCAATGAATAACTTTGCATAAAAAATCATGGAGTGGGACGACATCGAGGTAAAAACTAGTTCAAACGAGGAGTGATGTATTGCATTGAGTACGTAATTCTCATAAAATTGATAGCAAATGCAAACACCGTTTTTTCTTTTACATAGCGTTAACGTCGGATATAACGACCGCCGGTTAAAGCGCGTCCCTTGACCGTCGTTATAAGCGACTTCCACTGTAATATGATTTTACGAATAAAATAACGTTTGATTTTTAATTATAATTGCGTACTTTTATAGGCAATTTACTCTGTTCGCTGGAAAATAATTAAGCAGGCAGAAAAAGTTTTTCGAAACAAAATTAAACAGTTAAAGGGTTTAAGAATATTATAATATTTTCTGTGATTCTAATACAAAAAAAAAAGCATAAGAAAGTAATAAGCAATGACCATATTTCCTGCAGGAAATATGAAGTTCTTTTTTGACAGAAAGTATATAGAAATTAGTATATAACAACGTTGACAACGAGGGCGAAATGGTTTTGCTGGACAATTCATCGGTAATAGAATTTATTTTATTTAATTAATGTATGTCTTAAATGCATGATTTCAGTTTATTATACGGCTAGAAAAGTTCGCAAATGCAGCTAAAAATGATTCTTCATTTACGGTGACATTTAAACGATGTAAGTATGCAGAGGAGAGAAAACCGCTGATGATTGCAGCGTATCAAATGATAAATGTTTTTAAAACTTGAAACAATAATACCTTCATTTGTTCTTAGTTAATGGTCACAACAGACCCGTGCCTCGTCAAGGAAAACCACCGCTGCCAGAACCAGAAGAATACCTGTGCCTAATGCGTGCACAAAGTAAATCGAAGAAGGTAATATTTTATTCTGTGAAATTCGTATTTCATGTTTCTTACTAGTGCGAACTATTGTAGATATCCACCGTAGTGCGACAAGAAGATGTACCCAAAATGATGAACATGTATGCGCAATTCATGAAGAGCAATATGGATGGCCTAAAACGTGTAAAGAAAGTAAAAAGTAAAGCTAAAGCAGCAAAAGGATAATAAAATAAGCTTCTAGTTTGGTGTATTTGGAGTATATTTGAGTTTTTTAATGTAAAACACTTTTTCTAACGCAAAGTAAGCATGAGCAGCGAAAGCATTTACATGATTAAAATTATTTTATGAATTTTTAAGGAATATATATGCATTTTTGAATGGGTTGCGAAAGCAATGCTAGTACACCACTTCAACAGTAATATTTTATTTATCATATGTATCTGTATGTATGTATTCTCCTTTAACTCCTAGGAGGAGCATAGGGCCAATATGAAATCTCTCCATTTGTCACGATCCCTTGCGATGACTTTGATCTCTTGCCACGATTTTCCCGATTCTTGGATTTCCTTTTCCAACGACCTTTTCCAGTTGGTTTTGGGTCTACCACGTCCTCTACTGCCTTGTGGATTCCACTCAAGGGCCTGGCGACAAACTTCGCTGTGTGGTTTCCGGAGAGTGTGACCAATCCATCCCCATTTGCGCAGCTTGATCTCGTTTGCTACAGTCTTCTGTTTGCATTTTTGATGTAGCTCGGCATTTGATATAGTGCGAGGCCACCAAACCTTTAGTATACGCCTTAAGCATTTGTTGACGAATACTTGCAGCTTGTTTGTTAGTTGTTCAGTAACAAGCCATGTTTCGCACCCATATAACAAAACCGATTTCACATTCGAATCAAAAATGCGCACTCTCGTTTTGGTGGATATAACGGATGAAGACCATATTTTGTTCAGTTGAGCAAACGCGCCTTTTGCTTTTGCTATTCTTGAGTTGATATCCTCTTTTGCTCCACCATCCATGGAGATAATGCTGCCTAGATACGTGAAGCTATCGACGTTTCCGATGTCATCACTGCCAGCTTTAAACGTGATGTCATTGCTTGCGTTTAGCTTCATGCTTTTAGTCTTGGATACGTTGATTTTTAGGCCGGTCTTTTGTGATTCCAAGACAAGGTCTTCAATTTTGCTTTGCATATCTGAATGTTTGGACGATAAGAGGCAGATGTCGTCAGCGTAGTCGAGATCTTCCAGATGTTCGGTAAAGTTCCATTGAATACCCCTTTTGGCCTTATTAAGAGCTTTATCTAGGATATCATCAAGAACGATAAGGAAGAGTGATGGTGATAGTAAACACCCCTGCCGTACGCCTGAATTAGTGGTGAATGTCGGTGACAACAACCCGTTGTGTAACACACTGCATTTAAAGCCTTCATATTGTGCACGTACTAAGTTTATGGCCTTTGCGGCAATACCTCTTCGTTGCAGTGACGCCCAGATGTATCTGGCCGTACTTTAAATTTTTCGGATTTAGTCATGTGTGATGAAATTGAATGCAGTTATTGGACTGTTTTGCAGTCGATATTTTATTCATGATTAGGCCCATAGTAAATTGAAACAAGAAGTCAATTTATCAAGTGAGTATTTATTTGTCCGTTATCCTATCTTTCTATGCCGTGAAGTACAAATGAGTTAGTTGGAACTAAGGTCCCTATTGCGTAACTATAACAATTTATTTCGCAATTTGGTTTTCATAAGCTACCACATATTGTAGTTACTTATTTTTAGCAACAGATTTCATTTCAATGGTAACTGAATTCAGGTCGCGTTTTAAAAGTTGAATCACTTTAAAAGATTTTTTAGATAAGTACTTGTGACTGGTAGAAAATGTATTTAATTGTTAAAGAATATATTAATGGAAATAAATAGACTTCAATTGTCGATCGATTGCATCATCCAACAAAATCAAACTTTTTGTTGCACTCATGAGAAATTCCAACAAATTCTTAAAATAGACGTATTAACAAATACCCGTTTCTCGTCGATTTTTGAAGTTTTTTTTACGAAAAATAACAAAATAACGCATTCTTGTGATAAATCAAAAGCTATGCTTATTTGGAAGACCAATATTTCAGTCACAATCGGACATTTTTGATTTGTTTTGTTCTTTCAGAGCATAGAGGGATATATGAGGAGTGATTTTTCAAAAGGGCGTAAAACCACTTCCAACCTCGAACAAACCAAAGAATGCCATCGCCATTACCATCCTAAAACGCATCCTCTAGTTCAAAATTCATCACAAAAAATGAATTTTTCCAAGGTAAAATCGTGATCAAAAGTCGCATTTCAGAACAAAAGGGCTTATTTCCATATAATTTCATAGAAATTTTTAAAGTTTAATACAAAAAGGCGTATTTCGAATAGTGTCCAAAAAAACTTTTAATATTTTTTATATGTCCCAGGCTATATAGGTGCTTACATACCATGCCTATAGACATCAAAATAAACTTCCAAATGGTGAAATAAGAGTGATTTCGAAACAAAAGGGCTTATTTCCAAACGTTTCAGAACAAAAGGGCTTATTTCAAAATGTTTTTTACTTTTTGCAATTACTACAAATATGTTACAACAAAAATGTTAAGGGGATTAGAATCTTTGGTCAACTCGCTATAACACTGGAGACATTAAAAAAAAATAAGTTATTGTAAACAGCCCATAAAAGTTTTTTCTCATTACTGAAAATTTGTTTAACATGGTTTTACGCCCTTTTGAAAAAACACTCCTCATATATGGACATATCTTAGAAGAACTAACTCGTATTCGACGTAAAAAATAAGAATATATATAAGAATTTATGGTATCGTTTAGATATCGGGTATACAATGTATACTATACATAGCTCGAAAACTTGAAAAAATTTAAAAACCTCAATTTTCCAAACTGTTTTTAGAGGTCGGCCAAGTCGATTTTAGAGTTGTAACTCTTTTTGAAAAGACATTCAAAGCTACTAATTTAAACCGCTTCCTTGAAGAAAAAAACGAATAATATGTAAATTTCAACAAAAAACTAAATCATCCATACAAAAAAAAAAAAAAACATTTTTCGGGCTTTTGGGACCACGTTGCCGCTTGCTTATGATGCTTCGAATTAAAAACCAAGTATACTGTAGGTTTATCATTGCCTGAGGTCATATTTCAAAAAGCCTAATTTTGGCACCTTGCTAATTAAACCATACGATTCTAGCTAAAAAAAAGAAAAAATAAAGCACTCTTGTGTTAAATCGACATATTAAACCATACGATTCTTACATTTGAGGTGTACTATGTGTTCAGCAAACGTATGCAGGATATTACGAGAATTATTTTTTGTAAAAATATTAACCCTTTATTATTTATTTATATTAAATCCTTTTTAAATTAGCTTATCTTCTTCACTATAACTGCCATACCTAAATTGGAGCGTTAGTCGAGTGTCAGCATTTTCTGTGACGAACAAAACTGGCAATAAGTCGACTTCGTAAGAGGGCCAAGGGTGGTGCAGTGATCTAGCGACTGGCACTGCGATTGAGAATTGTACCAATCGTGACGTCGTAGGTTCAACTCCGGCCCAGACCAAACACAAAAGTAATTATAATTACAACAAAAATGGTCTGATGAGTCTTTGTGGCGAAAGACGAAACATATGTCCACTATAGCCGTGTTTTTATTCGTTCCTTAATTTGTCATAATTTTGTGTTAGAAAAATGCATCGATAGATTTACATGAAAATCGATCTTTGCAAATATATAATTAAATGTTCAATTAAAAATTAATTTTCAATATATACATGTCATTAAGTAACATACTTAAAAAATAATATACTGTAGGTAAAATTATTACATGTAGCATTATATAAAATAGCAGCCAATTCTTAATAAATACTGTTTCCTTTTGTATTTCCCAACAATTCAAAAACCTATATAATAAATTCAAAGTGAGTTTTAAAGGAAAATGATAATATGTGCACCCAATTCTGGTTTTACACGGTCTTTTTTTACATGGTTTTGATTTAACACGGTCTAGAAAAAAAAAAAAAAAATTATTCCGTTTTTACAAGATTCCATTCGATTAAGCACGATTAAAAAATGTTATTTGATTGAAATTTTAAAGAACAAAATTTTTACTAACCGTAATCTTTTAGAAATTTAGTAAGCGAATCCCTGTAACTATTTTTTCAGGGTTGAAGGATATGGAACTAATCCCCTTTTTTTCTATGTACATACCTAATATCTTTTCTTTACATGCTTTTCGCTGGAACATTTCTACCGTGTAAAAACAGAATCGGTTGTACTTTTAATAGACATATCAGGCTCTATTGCAAAAAATTACCTTGCCTTATATAACATCAAAAATAACGAAAAACTGTATTTTCTAGCTTTTTTAGGTTAGGATATCTCTAAACCCTAACGTGATAAAGCAATTCAGTGGCCAGATTCGGATTCAGCATCCAAAAATTAGCAGGAAACTAAATTTTTTTTTGCTGTTTGTTATTGTTTTATTTATTTACATTTTGTGTAAGTCTGTTATTTAGCTTAAAACATTCGATTTAAGAAATTTTATATATTGCTCAACGAACAAAAGTTTTTGAAATGTAACTTGAAACTATTTTCAACAATCCGTGTTAAACGCACAGCGGGGGCTGTTACACATAAAAAAATATTTTATAGGCTTGTAATTGACATCTTAAGGCAGGTTTTCACCTTGTGGGGTCAAAAAGTGCTCTTTTTTAAGAATTTTTTTTGAGAAAACGGTTAAAGATACAGCGCTGAAATTTTCGTCTGAATATGACCATATATTTATTCAAAGAATACAATTTTTGAACTTGAAAAAATCCAAAAAGGGGGGGGAGGGGGCGCCCATTGGTGGCGGCATGCATTTTGCTCCCGTGCAGGATTGGCTCAAAACCCGTGATCTGAAACAAAAAAACCGAACACATTCTTAATTAGTATCGTATCATCTATCAAATGACCCTCAATCATGAAAAAAAAATCAAAATTCCAAAAGTTATGAGGTTTTGAAAAAAAAATGTGAATTTTCGCATTTTTTTCTGTACTGATTATTTTTTTAAATAAACAATTTCCAATATTTTTGGCTGGTTATGGGTCATTTGTTAGAAAAAACCCTAAGGAACATTTAAAAAAAATTTTGGTGACGATTGGTTCATTGTAGCGTCTTCAATCCTGCACGTAAGGTCCAAAAACATGGTTCTGAGAAAAACGCGTTTAAAGTGCCAAAGCGCGCTCGGCCGGTGCTCGACAGTGCTCTATGTAACGGGCTATAACTTTCGAAATTTTTCAGATTTTGATCTGAAACTTCTACAGCACATTTTTGGAACATATATCTACACGATAAGAAAAAAAAAAAAATTCGATTTTTTTGACCCCACAAGGTGAAAACCTGCCTTAAGACAAAATAATTTTACTATTAGATATGGATTTGAGAAAAAAACAAAAGACCTAAACTAACGTTTAAATTGAATAGTTATTTTCGTTGCCAAATGTCACTATACGGAAAACTGTAGTTACATTCCATACGATAATTATTTTAGAAAAAATAAAATTCAAACACTCATTCTCTTATTCAAAAACACCTATTTTAATTTCTAATAAATCTCCTAATAATATTAATAAATATCATTGCACTGCAAAAATCTATAAAATCATTTTTTTCTGTTGAAAAATTTCATTCACGACAGTATAATTCCGAACCGAAGATATGTATGCAAATATATTGAAAATTAAATGAATTAAGTTCTCTTTATTAAATCTTTTTCTTTAATTGACGTAAAGCACACTTTGCTGCAGTGCACTTGGCAATACGATAATTACGCCCAACACCACGAAAAGTGCCTTTCCAGAACACATCAACAGTAACACGGACGCGCCTTCCATCTGCGAGTTTTTCAGGTTTGCTGAAAATTAAATTAAAAACGAAAGTATAAAATATTTATAATGTCTAGGAAAACTTAAGTTTTAGAGCAATAGCTATAAATATTTTTCAATTAAATGAAACGAAAAATAAAAGCATAAAGCTAATTTGCATTCATGGCTTCCGAAAATAACTGCAGAAAATTTTTTCGAAATAAAGCCAGAAAAATCTTCATACGAAATTCTAGCTTTATTTTCGTTTTGTTGTGGAAGTTAAGTCCAAAACTTTTCTGTAGTTTTTTCCAAAAACTGGCATTAATTTTTGGAAATAAAGCCAAAAATTTAATTTTGGAAATTATGCCGTAGGAAATACCGCATAAATTTTTTTTTTGAAATAAAATCAGGAAAATCTCCATTCAAAGTTCTGACGTTATTTCCTTTTGGAAATAAACTTTATTTCCTAATTCATTTTTGGCTTTACCTACATATTTCTAAAAAATCCAGAATATTTCTGGCTTTATTTATTGTACAATAAACATTCTGGCGTTATTTCCATAAATTTTTGGAAAAAATGCCAGAAAAGTTTTTGACTTTATTTCCAAAACAAAATGGAAACAAGTACAGAATTTTTTCTGGGTTTAAAATATTGAAAGAAATTTTTTTGGCGTTATTTCCGGGAGCCTGCAAAACACATATTTTTTTTTTTTAAAGAAATCATTTGCAAGTCATTTTTAAATTCAAATTGCTCTTTTTCTTCCAATTAAATATTTTTAAAAAAATTTCAATATCATACCCGAATTTAGCCGTTTCTGGTTCCAATTCAAGTAACTCACGTATTGGTGACTTTGGTACTGAGTTACTAAATTGTTCTATTTCGGGTTTCATCATATTACTGTAGACCTGCCACACCACATCAAGCGACATATTCGAGTCTAAAAATATTGCACCAGCAACCGATTCAAACACATCTCCTAATGCTTTAGGTACTTCAACATCTTCGGCATCATCACACTCTTCTTCAGACAATAGATAAAACTAAAGTGAATAAAAATAAATGTTTTGAGCTTACTTTAAATAAATACCACCATCTTTATACCTCTTCGCTAATGCTATGCCCATTTTCATTTTGTATTCGAACAAAACGATCAATAACTTCATTAAGACCAGGAGATAAATGTCTGAAATATTTATGGAAACCATGACGCACCGCTAGAGATGCAAATATCGTATTATTAACCAAAGCCGAACGTAAATCAGTCAAGGCCCCCGGCGAATGCTGACGTGGATCTTCATATAAATGTCGTGTTATTAAATAATCTAAAACAGCATCTCCGAGAAATTCTAAACGTTGATAGCAGTCAGTTAAACGATTTGGCGAATAACTAGCATGTGTCATTGCTTGAAGCAAATAGGAACGATCACGAAATTTATAGCCTAATGTTGCTTCAAACTTGTCAAAACCCGTTAATAAAATTTCTAATTCTTCATTGGCATTTGGTGAATAGTGTAGCAATGGACTTATCGGAGCTGTCCATTCACCGAATACTGTAATCATATTGTGCGCATCTGGATTGGTACTTCCAGGTTGTCGTATTTCATTCGGATCATAGGGTTTGCGTACATATGGAAGAACACGTATACCTAACCAAGCCATAAAAAGTAAAGCACCACGTGATCCACATTCAATAAGATATGCACCAATGAGTGCTTCAACGCAGTCAGCCACGGATTTGTCTGCAAAAAAAAATAATAAGGTTACTACTGTTGTATTTGTTTTGCTTCATCCCAACAAACGAAAACGTTTGGAAAATAACTTATTATACGGTTATTGAAGCAAACATTTCGTTTGGAAATTAACTTGCTAAATGTTTGGAAACTCTTGAATTTTAATTATTTAATAATCGAACCTGGACCCTCCGTAGCAAGCTTGTGAAAATAATTTGGAGCAAGCTTATTATAACTGTTTTTATACAATATTTTCCAAATTTTTTTATTCAATATTTTTAAATATTTTTTTAACTTTTCAATTAACATTTTGTAAGAATTTATTAAGTTCATTAAACAATATTTTCCAAACATTTTTTACTTAATTAAAAATAAAAAAAAATATGTTTACTGAGGATCGAACCTATGACTTCCAAATTATGAGTCGACAATCTTATCAACTGACCTAACGTGCCAATTATGATTCAAATGCATTGTGTTTTGCTTAGCTCGATATGTCATTGAAAAAATAAAAATTTCTTCGAATGTTTGGAAAATGATTATTGAAAGTTTTGGAAATAAACATTTTTCTAATTGCAAAACAATTTTAAAAAT
Organism: Calliopum simillimum; assembly: GCA_951812925.1. Taxonomy (NCBI): domain Eukaryota; kingdom Metazoa; phylum Arthropoda; class Insecta; order Diptera; family Lauxaniidae; genus Calliopum; species Calliopum simillimum. The sequence continues at coordinate 152,061,838 of OX638368.1, forward strand.
AATAAAAAATAATATTTTCCAAACGTTTGAAAATTGGTTATGAAAACATTTGAAAATTAACTTTTTCCAAGCTTAAAAATTGAAAAGGTTATAAAATTGTTTGTTGGGATATTATTAACTTACCAGGAATGCTATGCTGTGTGACTAAATTATAAGGAATGAACCAAGTAAAGTCCGGTTCGGATTCATCTACAGAATTATCATCTTTCCATACTACTGTCTGTTTACTAAATTTCTAAAAGCGAAAAAAGGGCATGTTATTATATGCTCCGCAAATATAGTCAAAGGTGATTTTTAATGGGGGTTATCGTGAAAAATATTACCGGGGAATTTTTCTCAAACTGCAATGGAGAATGCACGGCAGTATGAGAAAAATTCCCAGGGAATATTTAGTCACGATAACCCCCAATATATTTTTTTTTTTTTTGCTCTAACTTGTTTTCATCACTCAATTTCGCTTTGATTCGAATCGCTGAATGTCGAAAAGTATCGAATATCTTAATAAAAGTATTGAAATATATCGAGAAAATATAAAAATGTCGAAAAATTCGATTGAAATATTTTTAAAAATATAGAAAAGTTTATAAAAGTGAGAAATTATTGAAAACTGTCGAATAGTATTGGTAAATTGAAAAAATAGCTTATACAATTATAAAACTTACATCTGGCTGCAGCCCCAATGCATCTCCTTTTTCTCGAACTAGATTGCAAATCTCTTCGTTAGAGAGTTTTCTAATGTTTGGCAGATCAACTAGCTTCCAGTAATGCGGTGGAATCTAAAAAAAAAAAAAAATTTTGTATGTCATCTTCCTTTATTTTGACATATAATTAGAGTGGCCATTAATTAGGCGAGTTTTCAATTTCCTTGATTATCGCCCAAATTTATATGAAAACTAGCATTTCCCGTTGTGAGTTGCTCCCCCTGGTCTTGAACATGGGGCAAGGCATCACCAAATCCTTCAAAGGATATAAATGGTCCCGATGTACTTTATATATGTACCAAATCTCATCTTTGTTCGTTAAATATTTTCAAAGCTATGACGACATTTTTAAAGGGCATGGCACCGCTCGTTTTTTTACTGGACACTATTTGCCCCGATACTCTTTATACATATACCAAATCTCATCCATGTCCGTCAAATGTTTTCAGCAAAATGATCAATCAATTTTTTTGGGGGCGTGGCACCTTTCACTTTTTCACTGAAAATTATTTGTTTTAAAGCACTTAAGCCATGCCAAATTTCAATAATCTGCGTCAAGTAGTTTCAGAGATATAACGCATTTATTTTAAGGTGGGCGTGGCACTGCCCACTTTTTTAGCCTATGACCTAGCTTTTTTTAATATTAAGATACCGTGAAAATTTTATTCAAATAGTAGATAATTTGGGCGTTATTGGGGGTTATCGTGAATAAATATTCCCGGCGAATTTTTCTCAAACTGCAATAGAGAATGCCCGGCAGTCTGAGAAAAATTCACCGGGAATATTTTTCACGACAAACAAAATGAATTAATCGTTTTTGAAACAACGTCCAAATTTATTATATGAAAATAATATGGGCTTTATTTCGTTTTTAATTTATTTTAGGCGTTATATCATATTTCTAAAATGATAATCGCACTTATTTGTATGAAAGTAAATTGGGCTTCATTTCGTTTTTATTTTTGGGTTCTTTGAGCGTTATTTCATTGGGCGTTATTTTCTAGCACCGTCCAAATATTTTCGAAAGTAGCTTCATTTAAAACTGTGTATAAATTTAAATTCCTTTTATTAATTTCTTGTCATTTGTAATTAAAAGAAACTCTTATGCGACTACTTATTTTCAGATTAAAAATTGACTTACCTTAGCTTCAATTAGAGCTTTCTCCAGTTCCTTTGGCACATAATAACAAGGCGGCAACCAATTGTCATGTGGCTCAAATTTTGTTGCAATCATATATTCGCCCAACATTTTTCTGCGTCCCAAACGATATAAATTTAAATTTGCGACTTGTTTTGAACGCAAATGACTTAGTTTGCCTTCATGTACGTTATCATATGTAATGTACAAATATGTCGTTATTGCGTACTTTAAAAAAGAATCACCAACTGTTTCCAATCGTTCCAAGTTAATACCATCGTTAGCATTGGACATTGTTAAAGCTTGAAGTATAATACTCGGACTCGGACCCGGGTGACCCATTAAATCTGGCTGTTGATCAAAACTAAACCGATTGCTTATTTTATCAGTGTTTAACTCTATTGGAATTCTATTCGTCTTATTGTCATGAAGTTGCGAATGTGCTATTGCATTATTTCTACATTTAAAATCAAGCGAAATTTGTTTGAGACAACGTCGTTGATCAGACTTAATAACTAAATTTGTTTTATCATTAAAACGATCAAAAATATCACCACAACCAATAATTGTTAAAAGTTCTTGAGGATGCTCCTTTAGAAATTCAGAATTAAGTTCATGAATATCTTCAATTGTAAGTGCATCTCCGCGTGCATGCAAAAGTCTTTCGATATCTGTACGTTGCGAGTATGGGAGTAACGTTAGAAACTTATCCAGTATTATATCATTAAATACCTTTTCCTCTTTAATACGATTCTGTTTTGGCAATGTTAATGCTGCATTGTATTCGATAAGCATACCTGAATTTTTTATATGCTTTTTCAGTTGCTCTGTCGAAGCTTTAAACTTTGCTATCGAGTTCTTGAGCTCTCCCTGATTGTGATTAGCTAAATCGACAAAATTATAACCAACTTGCATATTTTTTGTCCTTTGATAGCTACGTTCATTTTCTGTTGTGTCCTGGATAATGGATAACTGTTTCTTACGCTTTTCAATATCTTGTTCAGTTTCAATTGTTTCAGCATCATTTCTTGATTTAAAAGATATACGACGAAGTGGACCAATTTCTTCTTCATCATCTAACTCAAAACCATCACCATATAAGGATGCCATATCAGAATCGGAATCATAATATGAAGCTGAAAGAGAGTCTCTTTCAGAATCTGATCCAGTTCGACTATTTAAATTACTGGTAGAACCCATATTTGACTTTGTTGTTTTAAAATCCCAAAAAGTTGGCGATGCGTAACGTTTTGGCTGATTTTCTGAACAAAAATAAATAAAATTGTAAATTAACCTTTCTTGTATCTTAAACTAAAAAAAAAAAAAACTAGACTGAAACTTACCTAATAAATCAACGCAGAAGCTAACATTTGAGGGTACGTACTTAAGGTATTCTTCGTCCTCATCATCGTCATATTGCGTATCATCATCATTAATAGATTCCGATTTAGATTTTTCATGAATATCATTTGGGAAATCGTTTGACCATGTACCTATTATAAATGATGAGTCCTGGAAGCGAACATAAATATTACACAATATAATTACTTGAATTTTATGAAATTTCTTACCTTCAACTGTTTCTCTCCTTCAAGAATAATTTCATTCGCACTTTTTTCGGGTTTCTTGATAAAAGGTTCTCGTTTTTCTACCTTTGGCTCAACTTTTTCTTGTATTATTTCTTCTTTTTGTCCATTCTCTATGACTACGTCTTCTCTAGCTTTATTTGTTGTTTTCATTGCACTTTCTCTAGACTTCCTTAGAACCTCCGATAAACTCCAACCAAAGTCCAGCATTGGCCAATCAAAATCTTCATTGATTTCCTGCTGCCCCAAACCAATGTCATGTGAAACTTTTTTGCGTATGTCATCAGCCAAGAGAAGACCATTTATACGATATAAAATACATGGTAAACAAACTGCTGTACGCCACAATGATGCCGGAAATGGATGCACAGTACAAAGCTCTGGTACTAATATTTGTTTCTGTTCGAGATTTTCACGTTTAGCACGTTTAGTTTCCTCAGAACTAGTTGGCAATGCAACTCCTTTACGATTGACATAACGTGGTGTGAGAAAATTTAAGCGCGCACTTGTGTGATCGACATCAAGTAATGGTTGTTTAGTATTTTGTATATGTATGTTATATTTAAGTAAATAATAATGCTTGAATGTTTTGTAATTTTCACCCGGAAAACAACTAAGTGGACTTAACTGTGGACATATTTCTGCTACATAAAAGTACTGCGGTTGATCTTGATTACGATACCACGGCATGACAACAGCATCTTTAAATTTACATGCCTCAAATTCTTGTGTGCTTCGTACTTCTTCGGGTACAGGCGTTGGCATCATAGTTGAATTTTTTTCAATTAAATCTAAAAATGCCCAGTCGATAAAGCGATTAACATTATCAGTTGCTTCATTAATATTCACAGGTTTTGTGGTGGGTACAATGAAGACACAATTTTCGGTAGAATCAGGATCAAAGATCATTAGGAACTTTTGCAAACGCAACACATTCGTAAATGTGTAATTGAGGAATGTATTTATGCAAAGTATTTGTTGCTCTGTCAATACAACCATTTCGCGAGAAAGTCGTATCGATACTTTTACTTCCCCAGAACGTGTAAATATGGGAAATGAACTGACTTTAGGTATTTTCTTAAGTGTTAATATGCCAAACCCCTGTTGAGCATCCTCCGGTGGGTAAATTTTTCGACCGCGCGTGTTTTGTTCTTCAGGTATGGGACACTGTAGTGTTAAATCTAGAAAATATAAATAGCAAGGAGTTCCTGCAGTTGGTCGACAGTCACAGAATTCAGAAGCAATCTTAAAACATTGAAAATTTATTTTTAAGTTATTATGATTCTGTAAGATGTTTAAATATTTTAACTGTACATACACGCTTGTAGTAATATTGTCGACGTTTAGTTGTGCCCGGACGTGGTTCTAAATTATCCTTTACTATTTTTTCATCTTTTGCCTCTAATTCAAAATTTTCCCAATCATCTTCGATAGCTTTAAAGCCTTCTTTTCCAATTGGCTGCAGGTTATCATCCAATTCACCGCAAAGATGCAACTCCCTACAAGTCTGAAGAGCAACCATCCTTCTTGCTAGAGGTTCAGTAGGCATTAGAAGACCCTTGTTTATATTTTTATTAAATAAAGATATTAATTCGTTTAGTATTTGATAAAAAAAATGCTATTAAATTTTAAAGGAATAAAGCAGAAAGTGGTCCGCTTTATGGTTACGTGGCTTTAATAGCAGCATGTATGTACACAATATGTACATACGCCATATATATATATACTTATACGGCAGAGGCATATTATGCCTATATAGCCGTTTTTAGTCGATTTGTGTATTCTCAAATAATTTGTTTTCGGTGTAAGAAAGATGTATGGAAATCAGACCTTGAAAAAACTTTTTTTTTCTGGACCTCGACATAAATTTTCAATAGTATCCGGACTCAACTTAAATCTTTGATATAGACAGTAAAGATGGACATCATCCATTCTAAAATCATCGCACAACCTACGAGAAATGGCAGAACAACGTGTGCCGGGTCAGCTAGTAAAAGTATAAAAGTTTCGAGGTCTGATGGAAATATTAGTTAAGTTTACATGAATATCGATTCCTGAAAACCAATAACTTAGTTTATTATAACATTATGTTAATCTTTTTTTGGGGTGGCCTAGCTGCCCAACTTCGCTTAACATATTTAGTAAATAAACTTTGCTAAATATTTGAAATATTAAATTAAATTAAATAACTTTGTTTAAAAACTTAATACAATTTTCATATTCATACAGTCAAAAAAATCATATTTACATAAATGAGGTGTGATTTTTCAAAAGTAATGTCATAATATTAATTCCCTGATATTTCTCTGTTTTCACGAGAAGTTTCCTTAATGGTGTAAAATTTTAGGCATTAAGATAACAAAATGATATCGTTCAAATAACCTATTATTATGCCACGTAGTGTATGACATTACTTTTGCCTCGTTTTGGAAATAAGCCCTTTTGAAAAAAAAACTCCTCAAATATTTACGAAATTCAAAAAAAAAAAAAAAAATTTAGTTCCGAAAAATCAATCATGCATATTTTAAATACTTACAACGATATCATATTTAAGTGGAGAATTTATTGGAAGACGTAATGTGCATTGAAACATTTCAAAGCCATTTTGCATAATTTTGGCAGTGCGCCAAAGTGGTGTTAACTTTGTAAAGGTATCACTAGGCAATTTTGAGCAATATTTATTAACCAATGTTATAGCTGAGCTGAGATCAACTGAAGCACCAGTTAAAAGGTCCTCATTTGGCTTGTAGGCTTTAATGCAATGTGTAAATTCATCAGCTACGTAGTGCTCAGATTCTGCAGGTTCAGAGTTGCCACATTTTTGTAACAACATCTAAAAAAAAAATGATTTAATAAATATTTTATAAAAAAGAAAAAAAAAACCAAACCTTTTCAATTTCACGATATTGCGCTAGTTGGTCAACTATATTATTTGTAGTTTGCACCATGCAGTTTTGGTCCTCCTCAGTTGAATTGTCTTTGGCGATTTGCATTTTCAATGTTTCAATATAAGTATTAAATTTAGGTCTTTCTTGCTCTTGGCTATTAGTTTTTATTACTTCCTCTTGTTTCAAACCATATGTCTCCAAATGGTCTTCTACCGAAATGTCTGCTGGTGTTTGTTTGATATTTTCCACTGGGCTTTTAACTTTTAATTCTTTACTTTTTTTTGAACTTTTAGAGGGTTTCACACAATCATTCATTTTATCACTAATGTCTGCGATGGATTCATTCAAATCTATAACTTCAAAACACTCTCCTAAGTATTTTTTGTCTCTTGTTACGCTTTTTGTTGAAACGGTTGAAGCGACGCTAACAGTTGATAAATTACTGTCGTTTAAGTTGCAAGCGGTATTGCTGTCTTCTGTTTTACTTAAACTTATTTTTGTATCCTCAATAGCTAGCGTCTCATCTTTGATTTCTTTTAATATTATCTCACTAACTGTTGGTGGTTTATTCGTAATGACCTCAGGATTAAGAATTTTTACAATACCTTTTGCGGAACCAATTGTAAATTTTTTCAACTGCTTACTTAAGGCTTTGTCATTCAAGGTAATAACATCGCTATCGTCGTCATCATCATCATCATCATCTTCATCACTATCACTTTCGCTTTGTGCATCTTGTGCCGTCCCATCTACCATGCACTCATTTTGACATAAAAAACTATGACTACGATCACTTAGCTGTTCATTAATGCGCCCTAATGAATGTGTTTCAACGTAACGTTTTGGCGCTACCAGGATTATATGATAAGCAGGCACTGCTCTGGCACGGCCCTTACATTGAACATAGCTGCGATAAGTTTTTGGCAGATCCCATCGCACTACTAAATTACATTTCGGTAAATCAATTCCCTCCTCCAGCACTGCAGTACCAATAAGAACGTTAGAATCGTGCATGCGAAAACGTTTTAATACTTCCTCCTGCCGCCTATGCTCCTGTTCCGCTTCTTTCGGTTCAGTCAATGGATCCGCAACACGGTCGGTTGTAAATTGACATTTTAGAAATTTTAAATCAGGATCATGATGACTCATTTCAGCAAGTAAATCAAAAAGTACTCTTGCCGTATGATTTTGATTACAAAATATGAGAGCGCATCTAAAAATTTGAGCAAAAAGAAATAAAAAATTAATGAATGAATGGGTTTTTTTGAAAGTGGAATAAGTCCACTTTTTCATAAACTGAGATATTGAAGGGTTTGCGTACGACTCAATTTAAAAATATTGGCAAGCGCTATTAAACTGGTGTTAAGTGTTTACCACTGTAAATTTACCAAATTTTGTTATGCTGTAAAAATTTTTACAGGTGTAATAGAAAATAGTCGAGTTTTTTTGGTCTGAATGGAGTTATTCCACTTTCATTTATAATAAATTCAAAAATTTGTTATACTTTTGTATGACTTATTCCATTTTTACTCACAAAATATTTTGTAAATAAAAGCAAAGGAAAATTAAAACTTAGAAAAATTTTACTTTAAAAATTGTTGTTGTTTTTTTTTTCTTTTATTTTTGCCCAAATAGGGCTCTGGGAAATAATTACAACAACAACAACAACAACAAAAAGTTCTTATCGGACCTACTTTCGGAGATATAGGATATAGCCATCGGAAGATCGAGATATATATATCTTTTATAAAAACTATTATAAGTTGGGAACCCCTAAAAGGATTTCAATAATGTTAGTGTCATAATTTTTAAATTGAATTAAAAGCAAAACCTTCTGTAAAGCAGTAGATGAAAAAATGGACTTATTCCACTTTCAAAAAAATCATTTTTGTAAAAATGCTTTTCGTGAAAAGTTCTTTTGAGTAATTTATGATGAAATCATGGTCTAACGAGTCTGTAATTTTCAATATAAAAAGAGGACATATATAGCTAGCTATAACTACCAACTCAATTTTTCTGGAATTGGACTTATTCCACTTTCAAATAAACCCATTCAAATTATATTATTAACATAATAATTTTCAGTGAAAAATCCATAAAGAAATATGAGATTTGGTTTTACAAAATATTTTTTATCGGCAAGCGATATTTTAAATATCGTTTCCTTTAAAAAAAAACAAAATTTCGCACGAAACAATAACTTGAACAATAAGCTGTTGTAAAGGGTTATTAAAAAATAGGTAATTGGCTCCCCACGACCCCGATTCGATTCGCTATAAATTTGCTAGCGATTGCAAACCTTTTCTTTTCTGCTTTATCACTTGCTATAAATTTGCTAGCACGCAAGCGATTGCCGAATTCAATTCATTTATTGAGACTTTTTCTTTTCTGCGACTGCTTTAAATTAACAACACTTGCTATATTTGCTAACGTTGTTTCGTGAAAATTTATTTTGACAATTGAAAAAATTGTCAAAATATTTAAAACATTCTGTGAGTTAAATTTTAAAATAACTTAAATCAAACCATGCCAAAGGATAAAAAGGATAAAAAAGTTATCCATAATTCTAATTTTTTAAAATTATGGAATGAATATCAATCAAAAGAAGAAAATAAACACAAGTAAGTAATTTTTCCTTCCTGCCAAGGATATGCAATGATTCAAAAGACTAACCGGCGATGGACTTATAGCCCCATGTTTCACAGTAGAAGAAATAGTTTTAACATTAAATTCGTGTTTAGTTGTCGCCAAACACGATGCATCCTAATTTTTTATTGTCCGGTTAAACGTTTGAGCTCTGAAAAGTGAATTTTTTTTTAATTTATCACTAATAGTGTCACTAATAGTGATAGAAAATTATTTTTTTAATATAATATCTGTTATTTTAAAATGATTTCATTTAATTTATATTTTTGGCATTTTAAATATACATAAATTTAATAAATTTTCTTTGAATTATCTTTGTATGAAAGGTATTTGAATTTACGCAGGCTCTGTTTGGATTCATCAACTATTTCAATGGAACTGCTCGTATTTAAAACAAATCTTTATTTGGCATAATTTTAGGTACATACATGTCAGTGGGATCTCCAGAATTATCACGATTCTGTCGACGTTGAAAACCAGTACGACGCTTTGGACGCAATTGATTTGAACGACGATTATGTTTATTTTTTGTGGCGTTTACATTTGGATTTTGAAAATCATTAACGGATTTATTGGCTGACGATTGAGGAACTTCTTTCACTGTTTGCATATTGTTTATTGATGTTGTAGTCTGCTGATGCTGTATTATAGGATCTAGATTTTCAACAATTGAGCGTGATTCGATTTGTTGTTTGACAATGTTTTCAACACTTTGGCAACTATACTCAAGCGAGCGTGTTAATTTCTGAAAGTCCATATCATCCAAATCTTGATTAATTTTTTTCATCGCTTCATTTTCTGTTAAAACTTCTTCAGGTTTGAAAAGCCGAAAAATTTCCAATAAACGTAAAATTTTTGGACTCGAATATTGTTCAATCAGTTTTTTATGATCAGTGTATTTAGAAAAAGCTTGTTCGCAAAGAGCACGGATTTCGAAAAGCGCCGTATTCACCAGACATAACAAAATGTAATGACGTTCGTGTGGTGTTTTTATCTTTTGTTTTTCAATGCGATGAAACATGATGAATGCAACACGATCTGCCGCCCAAGGTCCCATTTCATGCAATACTTCTAATATTGTGTTCAGAAAATCCAGTGGTTCTTTTTTTGGATCAGGAATATCTAAAAACAAATGAAAGATAAAGGTCACATTTATCACATTAAATTGACATGAATTAAGTTTATGTACATATAATTTTAATAATACTTGGATTCGCCAATTTATGTTTATGTTATTCATTGCAATGAAATTTTTTTTTTTCTTAATTTAAATCCTTATCATCACATTCATGCAGATGGGAACTTATGTCATATTGCGACTTTCTGATTTTCTTCGTTCCTGCCATGAGTATGTCGAAGAAAAAACAATAACAAATATAAATTCACAATAACATAAATAATGAATGGAATTATTTTTCAAAATCGTCAACTAGGGAACTTTATAGCAAACCTTTTAGTTCTTCCAAAAATTCATCAGTATTGTATATTTCTGTAGGATCGTAACGATGGTCATTTAGAAAAGCTATACGCGTGCAAATTATATCTTCCATAGCAGCGGTCAACTCATTTTTACTATATGGCGCACATTGCACAATATATTCAATGGGTTTGGAGCAGTACCTAAAAAACAAAAAAAAAAAAACCATAAGCAAAGCGAAGAATTTGAAAGTGAGGACCTTTTTTCCATTTAGAAAATTTTTAACTTCTTCACCGGTCAATCTATATTACAATTCTTTAACATGCTGACTTCCGCAGTAATTTTCAGGAAACAGTATTTAAAGTGTAATAAATTAATTCAAGCCATAGGAATAACGCCAGAAATAAATAAAGCCAGAAATTTTCTGTCATAAATTTTTGCAAATGTGCCATCATTGTGGCTGTGATTCTCAACAAATCTATGCAAAAGGTTAAATATAGAATGCTCTGATGTGGTTTGACCTAAGGTGGGTCCCGAAACATGCAACGCTAACCAGCCTTCCAATAAACTTTTGTTTATATTATATATTTTTGCTTTATATTATCACATTGAAAAGAAAATAGGTCTATTAACATACACTTTTTTTTTTTTTTTGAAATCCTCGTTAAATTTCATTTAATTCGGTAGACCATTTGTCATACCAATTTTTTTTCAATTGAGGTCGGAAAAAAAATACTTTTCTATGTACTGTGTTACTCGCATATGATGTGTTCTTGAAAAGTATTTTTTCTGACCTGAAATTAAAAAATGGGTATGACCGATTTAAAAAAAAATTATTAAGGATTCAAAAAAAAAAAATATAAAAGGGTACAAATACACTCTTAAAAAGCTCATACAATTAGCTAAAAGTTTCCCATAATAAAGATTTCTCTAAAATGTTATGGTGACCTCAGGGGCACATTTTAGACCCCCTTTCAGGTGCAATTTTTGTTAGTCTAGGCTTCCTCTATTACCTCCAAGAAGCTTCGTAACCTTATGGGATACAACCTATACATAATACAACGTCTGTCTTTCTGTGTCTCCATAACTCAAGAACCATTTGTCCGATATGCTTGATTTTTTTTTCGTTCCCAGATATGTATATGTGTATATGTATGTATTTTTAGAATTCATTTTATTTTGAAATGCTCTCGGGTTCTTGGAAATTGCCATAGCTCTAAAACCAACTATCCGACTTGAACGAATTCATCAGTTGCAGGAAAACAATTCTTTGTCTCTGAAACTGTTTGACAGAAATTTGTGATGGGTATAGGGAACGGACTAGCGAAGTCGCTCCCGGTATAACTAGTGTATTCAATACTGCTAATTAAATTGAATTGTTACATTAAGTTTATAGGGAAACAAATGCAGCTTAAATGTAATGTAACAAGTGGGGTTTTAGCAATCATCGCTTCAATTCAAGTATGACGAATATGGCATGTACACCAACTACGAGATAAGTTTTAGTTAAGTTCTAGTCAAGTTATTTGGTACTTTGCAAATAGCGTGTTAAACTTAAGAGTTGCGAAAGTAACTACTTACCTTAACACCGTAACAATATCACTCGCCGTTTCTGTCCTACAGCAAACATTTTCTTCCAAAGCGCTTAACATTGCACTTAATTCCTGTAGATCACAACTGGCACTGTGCAGAGGTCCAGCTAAGCCTAAAATTTTTGGCATTTCACTCACTCCACCATCGGAGGAACAATAAAATTCCTTAAATATGGGCAATAATTCTTGATATACGTATGCCTCATGACAGTCTTCTAAAACGAGTAGCTGCACATGACTGAGGGACATATCTCGATTTTTAAGTAGGTTAAATAAATACGCAGGTTCCATGATATACACTTCATAATCTTGTGGAAGTCGATGCGAGGTTTCACTTTTTTCATTATCTTGCTTTTGTTGGTAAACTTTGAGATCCGTAAGATGTCGTATCATAGTATGCATCGACTGAGCTTCATTGCATGATAGATATATGCATACTTTTTTGGTTGTTCGCATATCTTTAGCTTGCTCCTGCAGTAACTTGAGCGCTATGAACTCTTTAGAAGATTTATGTCCTAAGCAGATCATAGTGTTGCCCTCATACGCAGCTGCTAACAGTTCCACTTGGTAATCACGAGGCGTAAAAACCGTCGTATGTATATTATCACACCAATGGAAGGACATTTTAGAGTTCTCAACTCCCAATAGATCAAATTAATAAACTTTTTTTATGAGACTGCTAAACCGGGGACTCCAACTTTTTACTCCAACCAACAAACCGGAAAAAATGTGTCAGTGATAAATGTCATAAAATTGTCAAAAGATTGGTGCTGCCATATTTACTGAAAAGCAATTTAATTATAAATCAGAAACTCCGCGATTTTGTTAGAAAAACTACGCAAAGGAAACGTTCAAACAGATCAAACAGACACTGCTCGCTCCACTGAAAACAATTTTTGTCAATGAATGAATGAGAATAACAAAAACAGAACCATATGTAGATACAAGCGTAAAGTTTTAGTTTATCATGTCACTTACAAAAGCTATATCCATTTCAAAACACTCAAAACCGCATAGAAATTTGAAAAGTTATTTAAATTAGATTTCTTTTTCCATATTTTTTCAAAATTTTGCAAAAGAGAAAATTTAAAGCTTAAGTTGCTTTAAAAATATCACGATATCTAATTTGGTTGAATTATTTTCATGAAGAACAACAAGTCATTTAACAATTTTAGTTACAATACTCTGGTCTACATATTTAGTAGGAGCAGTTTTTGTCTTGCGTATTAATATATAGATATTGCATTAGGCCGAAGGAGAAGACATTTAACTTCCCATAGCTATGTTTTTGTGGATATTTTATCTGGGCTTGTTCTTAGCACATTTATATCTATGGGTTAAATTAATCACATTTGTTGATTATTTCCCATACGTTTGTCGAGCGTTCTTACACAATCCCAGATTAATAGGGCTATTCTGGCTAAGACAGCAGAAAGTCTTTCTGAATACATGAATACATGTCAGAATTACTTTCTAAGATTCCCGAAGACATTCGGTATTCTGGCGCAGAAATCTTTTAGAAAAAGCTCATAAATTCACCACACAAAAGCTTTAGTGGTGAACTTGTCAAATCTTGACATTTTTAAAACAAAAAAAAAAAATTATTGTCTAAACATCAAAAAGCAACAGAAATCAAGGCGAAATTAAAAATTTAAAATATTAATGGCTTGTGACCTAATCCCGGTGGCCCATTCTCTGCTTTGACACCTGCAATGTGGCCACAAGAAATACTTCCATAGTTGGGGCAACCAGAAACAGAAGTTGCTGAACCGAGCGATCAACCAGATTCGATTGCATGGATTTGGTTTTCTTGTCGAAGAAGAGGATGGACCCGAGCAGAGTTCAAACAAGTTACTGGGTATACCATTTGTTGAGGATGCCCAACATCGTTTGCAATGGATTGCACATCCGGAATTCGCACACAATAAAGAAGCAACTGAATCATCATGGGAAAATGCGGTAGAGCTGTTACCATGCACTGAAAAATGTGTGTGCGTGCTCAAATGTGGATGCGTCTTTCGGGTGCGCTAGCTAAAAAGCAAAAAAGTGAGACAAGTTATCACGATATAGTAAAAGGTGACTACAGGATATAATTTAACGTTTTCCATTCGATAATTTCAATTGACATTCTATTTCTTCAGCATCTGGCAATGACCAACTTATGACCCCCAAGCAAATTGAAAAAGATTTATTGCTTATTTTACCAACGAATGCAACCCAAATGGCACTGGTATACCGCGTCTTCGTCGAATTTTGCGTGAACAGGTGTCATTGCTGCTTATCTATTGCTTTTCATGAAAGAAGAGAATGCATTTTGGATGATGGCAACTATTATAGAAGATCTTTTTCCTGCCTCATATTATTCTTCTGCATTGCTACGGATTCAGGCTGATCACCGCGTCATGGAAACTTCAATTGCGATTTATCTTTCTACAGTGGATGAAAATTTAAAAAAATTGCATCGAATTATCGCTTATAACACTGCATTGGTTCCTAAGAAATTATAATCATATGAAAATCTTGGTGCGCATCTGGAATTGGGGCTTAATGTCAGATCATCGACTGTTAATATTTGTTTTTTAAACCTTAGGTTTGTTAAGCTTTTAATTTTAATTAAAAACATGTTTTCAAAAATTCACCCCATTTTTTTCCAAAAAAACCATTATTTTTCCCAAAAAATGTATTATTAATCTTTAATTTTAACAATCAAATTCATTTGATATGCAACATGTATCTAAAGTTGTATCATTAATAAATTTTTATAGAAAAAAACAAAAATGGACCAAATTTTTCTTGAAAATAGGAATTTTTAACAACAACAATGACAGAACACACAACAACAACAACTTAAGAACTACTACAACTCCAACAACTTTAGGAATACTACTAGTACTACTTTAACAACAACAACAACTTTGTTACTACTATAACAACGACAAAGAGGATCAGCTACTTGTGCAGCGCAGTAGCTACTTATTTTAAATAAATTTAAATTTTTATTAAAAATTGCAACCGCAGCAGTTGCTTATCGCGCGAAATTTTTAATAACAATTTTGTATTTTCTTTCAATAAGTTAATACTATCATTTAGTACAAGCTAAATACTTTTCACATAAACAAAATCCTGATAGCTTGCAACTGACAGCTGTAAGAGATCTCTAAGACCTTCTACGTAGCAGGTATTACGTATTCATAAAGACGGAAAAGAGCTTTCGAAATGCTGCCAGAATACCAAAACATCTTCGTTGCTACTTTCGTAGCAGTGAATACTGTGGTGAGCTCCCAAGAGGAAAAATTTCTAGCGCTTCTGATCCAAGCACTTCAAAAGTGCTTGTCCCCATAGAAATTTAGAAGCACTATCACAATGATTTTTTATAAGGTTGCAGTAAGAACAACGTGAGTTCGAACCCAGCCCGGGAGATTTTGTTTTTTACTTTTTTTTACTTTTTTTTGCTTTATTTTTTTTTTTAATTAAATATTTTTTATTCAACATCTTTTATTTCACTTTTCTATTTTCCTTTCTCTTATTAATGTACTTTTGTTTAAGCGAGTTGAAATTGATTACACAATGATTCCATATAAGGCTGCAGTAAGAACAACGTGAGTTCGAACCCAGCCCGGGTGATTTTTTTTTTCCGTTTTTTTATTTGTTTTTGCTTTATTTTTTTTTTTTATTAAAATATTTTTATTCAACCTTCTTTAATTCACTTTTCTATTTTAATTTCTCATTTTTATTTACTTTTGCTTACTTGAATTGAAACTAATTGCACAATGATTCTCTGTAATGCTGCAGGACAGCATTTGCTTAATATACAAATTTAATACCTCTTCATATCATCGGGCGTTGGTGGAGCGGTCTAAAGGGTTGGTAAATGTAAGAAAAAATATCTAGCAGGTCATGGACTCAAATCCTGGCGCGGACAGTTTTTTTTTTTTTTTTCCTTTTTTTTCTTTTTTTTTTAATTTTATTGAACTAACGCTTACTGCAGCATTACAAATAAGCGCTTTAAAAACTCTTTTTTGGTAAGGCTGCGGTAAGCTTTTGCTCGCTTACATCCTATGACATGCAATGTTAAAAAGAAAGTATTGTTCTTACGGAGCGGAAGCGCTTATTGGTGAAAAGGATGCACTTCAGAAGGGTTTTTGAAGCACTACTTTTCCCCTTGGGCTGTTTGACAGCTCTAATACTGTCGCCAGAATAGCCCTATAAATGTAAACAACTTTCAAAGTCGATCGTCGTGTCGTGGCCGCCTTCACTATCATAAGTGTGTAACGAAAGAATTTCCCCAAATGTAGGAAAACAACTTGACAGGGTTAAGTCATAATCAAAAATCAACTGCAGCCAACTTTACTTGAAATGACTAGTAGAAAATCTGTTAAAAGCGGTGACATTTGCAATTTGGGAAAATTTTTAGAAAAAACAATTCATTTCTTGCAAGTCTTGGAATAAAATAAAATGGTAAGCATAATAATATCAACAGATACTTAAGACAAAATAAAATATATCGTGTGCGTGCCTAAAATTCTAAATTTTTCAACACAGGGTCAAAATCAATCTGGTCAGAGCGGTTCTGGCGACAAAAAAGATGACAAGGACAAGAAGAAGAAATACGAGCCACCAATTCCCACGCGTGTTGGTAAGAAGAAGCGTCGCGCAAAGGGACCCGACGCTGCAATGAAGTTGCCACAGGTAACGCCACATACAAGATGTCGCCTCAAGCTACTTAAGTTGGAGCGCATAAAGGATTACTTAATGATGGAGGATGAATTCATTCGCAACCAGGAACGGCTTAAGCCACAGGATGAGAAAAATGAAGAAGAACGCTCTAAAGTTGATGACTTGCGTGGAACACCTATGTCTGTGGGAAATCTGGAAGAGATTATAGATGATAATCATGCAATTGTTTCGACCTCTGTAGGTTCAGAACATTATGTTAGCATTTTATCGTTCGTGGATAAAGATCAATTAGAGCCTGGTTGTTCAGTGCTTTTGAATCATAAAGTTCATGCAGTTGTGGGTGTACTCAGCGACGATACCGATCCCATGGTCACAGTGATGAAGTTGGAGAAAGCACCACAAGAAACGTACGCAGATATTGGTGGATTGGATACACAAATACAAGAAATAAAAGAATCTGTTGAATTGCCGCTAACACATCCGGAATATTATGAAGAGATGGGTATTAAACCGCCGAAAGGTGTCATCTTATATGGGCAACCTGGAACGGGTAAAACTTTGCTGGCCAAAGCAGTAGCAAATCAAACTTCTGCAACGTTCCTGCGTGTT
This sequence comes from Calliopum simillimum, assembly GCA_951812925.1. Taxonomy (NCBI): domain Eukaryota; kingdom Metazoa; phylum Arthropoda; class Insecta; order Diptera; family Lauxaniidae; genus Calliopum; species Calliopum simillimum. The sequence continues at coordinate 152,079,092 of OX638368.1, forward strand.
GTTGGCTCAGAGTTGATCCAAAAGTATTTGGGTGATGGTCCGAAATTAGTACGTGAACTTTTCCGGGTTGCCGAGGAGCATGCACCATCGATTGTTTTTATAGATGAAATAGATGCAGTTGGCACCAAACGATACGATTCGAATTCAGGTGGCGAGCGTGAAATACAACGTACGATGTTGGAATTACTTAATCAGCTAGATGGCTTTGATTCACGCGGGGATGTTAAGGTAGGTGCTCGAAGATAACAAAGATTTTTACCAAGTTTGTTATGGTGAATTATTATTCACCACTATTCCCAATAGTCGTTTCTATTTCGTTTCTGAGGCGTTTTAGTCTTTATCGTCGTCCCGTTTCTAAATTTGGAGTCTAGATATATATTGAAATGAAAAGGAGTGTTTATCGCTGCATTAGAAACACGAAGCATATGTTTGATTGCTTCGTTTTCCTAACTATTCGATAAAATCTCCTCGTCGTTCCTATACATTAAAAAATACTGATATATATTGGAACGACAAGGGATGGTTATCGACGACGATAAAAAGTAAAACGCCTCAGAAACGAAATAGAAAGGACTATTAGAATAGGGGTGATTATTTATATTTTATTGCTAATAATAACTGCATTTTATTCATGTCTTTTTTATGTTTAGGTTATAATGGCCACAAACCGCATTGAAACGCTTGATCCCGCACTTATACGTCCTGGTCGTATTGATCGTAAAATTGAGTTTCCTCTGCCAGATGAAAAAACTAAACGTCGTATTTTTACCATACACACTTCCCGCATGACATTGGCTACAGATGTCAATCTGAATGAATTAATTATGGCCAAGGACGACTTGTCTGGCGCTGATATAAAGGCAATTTGCACCGAGGCAGGTTTGATGGCTTTGCGTGAGCGACGCATGAAGGTGACAAATGAGGATTTCAAAAAATCGAAAGAAAGTGTGCTGTATCGCAAGAAAGAGGGAACGCCCGAAGGACTTTATTTATAATTTTTTTTTTTTTTTAAATTAATAAATAATTTACAAATCATATAAACTTAAATTACGATCAGTTTTGTTGTTTTGTTAAAAGACTTGTTGTCTGCGGCAATTCTTGCGTCATGTGCTCAAAGTATTTTTCCACATAGTCGTTTTGAAGCTTGCTTACATTTTTAAGAGGGAGTTGGGTGTTTTTCAAAAGTTGGTAGTGCTGTGGGCTGTTATATTCTTCACACTTTAAGTTAAGATATGTATTGGCCTCCTCCAAAAGATTTTCATTTTGATGACATTTTGCCGTTTTTATTGCATTGCAAAAATATTTATATTTTGCAATTTCAAAACCAGTTTTCAAGCCATCTGCATACCCGTAATCAAAACCATCTTGAAAAACGCTTTCTCGACCATCATTTACTCCATCAGCATAGCCAGCCTGTTGAAATAAATTTTAAGCAAAGTTTTAGTTATACCAATGTAGCTGGCAACACCGAAGTATGCGATTTCAAAACAGGTCATATGTAAACATGAGTCTAACTTTTTCTGATTTAAAAACTTAAAAAATCATTAAGTATCAAAATCTGGTAATTTCTAGTGATGGGAACTATCGAATGATTTCGACGATCGATAGATAGTAACTGAATGAATTTGACTATCGAATGATTTTTTTCGTTCATGAACGATTTTACTGAATGAAATTTTCTGGCGAATTCCCTCATTTAGAATTTATATCATTCACTAAAATGAGGTACTAAGGATTTTAAAAAACTGTATATACTTATTTAGTATAAAATGTATAGCCTAAAGCTTAAGAAAATATGAATTATTTTAATCAAAATTTACTAAATTCACTTAGCTATGAGATCATATTAAGTATATTTAATACATTGAATGCAAATTTTTAATGAAAAAAACGGTAACTAACTAAAAAATACATTTTTCTTAAAAAAAATAAAGTAAACTATTGAAAGCCAAGATTGCTGTTTAAAAAAAATAATTTGATCAACTTTTGACCTTTTAGCCTATTTTTTCTGTCGTTAATGATTTGACCAGTCTTGGAGAAAGCTCTGGAAAAGCCATAGGGTGAAACAAAATCAATTCAATCGTTTTCGCTCATCACTTATTCATTGCTAAAAACAAAAGAATTCAATTATTTTCATTACTAAAAATCGTTCATGAATGATTTTTTCAAAACAATCGAATGAATGAATCGAATAACTCGATAGTTTTTATTCGATAGTTCCCATCACTAACAATTTCAGTTGGCTCGTGTTTTTGTGATAGTCGGTCTTACTTTTGAAATACTGTTGTGAACTCGTTGAAAATTCGTTTCGCTGACTTCAATAAAATCTAAATTATCCACGCTTTCATCTGTAAGTGACATTTTGTTGAATTGTTTGTTTCAAGTTTTAATAATTAGTAATTGATGAAATTATTTCACCATGGACACAATTTTTTTTTGTGATTTTTGACATTTCTCGTAAATGTTTTTATTGCCATAGTTGCCACACTGCTGTATTACGACGCAGTTACAGTTGCTCGCAGATTGTTTAAAAAATTGACGAGAAAGGTCTTGTGGCGCGGAAATTGTGCAAAAATAAATCTTTTCTTCCTTTATCAAAACGGGTCGCTTGGATTTATTTTTGGGGATGTGGGGTCAGAAGTTGCTGATATACCTTTTATGAAAACCAGTATAAGCTAGAAGCCCCTGGAATGATTTTAAAAATGTTGATACTGTCTAAATAATATTTTAACAAGCTATTTTTCTTAAATTTTTACCAAAGTTTTTTTAAAAAACCTTTGTTTTAGCATTAATCTATGTTTTTTTTTTTTAGTTTTTGTAATACATAATAGAGATTATCTGCTTCGAAACAGTTGGTGTATTTTTTCCTGTTATTCATAAATCCAATCAAATTCAAATAAATTTTTTTATTCCATATTTGTTTTGTTAATAAAAAATAACAGCACCGATAAATCAGGTGTAAATGTTATATCATATAAAAGTACAAAATATATATTTCCACATTTCTTGAACTAATTTTAGGTTAATTACGCATTTTTGAGGAAAATAGTTTTTAGAAAACAATAGGTCTCAATTTTAGAAAAAATTTATATATTGGCATATGAAGAGAGTTCATATTAATATTGTTTTTTTATAGTACAATCGAAGATTTTAAATCAAACGTTAACTTAAATTTCTGTTTCTAGCAAGAGGAATAAATTTTAATGCAGAAAATGTCGGCGGAGGATGCATCCCAACAGCTTCTTGCTCTAATTCAAGGCTTAGCTACTGGCGCTACGAATGAAGATCTTCTCAAAGGTCTACCAGAAATGCCTGCGGGCGCACGGGTTGAAGGTCTCAATAAGCTTTTACAACAAGGTTCTATAGAAGTTTTAAAAAAAGGAGAAAAATTAATCTATCGTGTAAAGGATTCAAAAAAGAGTGCGCTACCAAAAGATGCTGATAATGAAGAAAAAGTGATTTATAGAATTATTGAAGAGGGCGGTAATAAAGGAATTTGGATACGTGAAATACGTATGCAATCTAATCTTAACATGACACAATTAAATAAAATCTTGAAAAACTTGGAAACGAAAAAATTGATAAAAGCTGTGAAATCCGTAAATGTAAGTTCATGTCTATATATATTAAAATTCTTCCATTTAAACGAGAATTTTACAGGCTAGTAAAAAGAAAGTATACATGCTTTACAACTTAGAGCCTGATCGCTCAGTTACTGGTGGTGCATGGTACCAGGATCAAGACTTCGAAGCTGAATTTGTCGATGTTCTTAATCAGCAATGTTTAAGATTCTTACAAATGAAACGCGAGTCAGCGGAAAAGAAACGCGAAGGTCCATTAGCATTCAAACAGCTTTCGTGTTGTACTGTTAGAGAAGTTCACAAATTTATTTCAGATTTGGGAATAAGTAAAGTAATGCACTGAATTTTATTAATTTCTTATATAGACTATTTAAACAAAGTACATTTTCAGGTTAGCCTTGATGAAGATGACCTCGAAACCATTTTAAAAACTGTAGTTTATGATGGCAATGCAGAGCGCATTTTAATGCCTGATGCGACTTATGTATATCGTGCTATTAATTCCCCTCTGGCTCCACCAGGCTTGGTACAAATGCCATGTGGAATTTGTCCTGTAATAAAAAATTGTTCGAAATGTGGTGATATAATGCCGACAAAATGTCAATACATGACTGAATGGCTAGAGTAAATCTTTGGATACATATGAATTTGCTTAAAATCTTTGGAGCAAGCTTTTTAAAAATAAACTTGCATATGTATATATTGCATTTTTTTTTTTTTTTGGAATAGTAGAGAAAAAAGTACTCTACATTGCTGTTTTGGTTAACTTCAAACAAACATGTTTTTTTAAATTTTTGTTTTTTTTTTTAAATAAAAATAATGCTTGCCCTATAAGAAAAGCGGCACGAAAGCGTAACGCCGGCGAAGACTCTATAAGTGATAGAAGTCTTCGTAAACGTACTGCTTTGGCGATACGAATGCGAACCGTAATCGTTAATGTTAAAATAAGAACAGTAAGTAGAATCGAAAACGTAGTAATGTCTATGTATTGGAACTACGTTTGGAGTTCACTTTTACTTCGCTAAGATCGAACCCCTTACGAACTGATTTAAATAAAAGATTGCATTTTTTAATTGACAATAATTTTTATTAAATGCTTATCATGTTTAACTATTTCGAAAGATGATTCCTTCAAAAATGGTATCAAGCCTCTAAGTGCTGGTTCACACGACAAACTAAATTGTCGGGCGATAGTACTATTTTTAGGCTCTACTGGTTAGCATTAATATGGCAACCTCGATAGATAGTTACATTTTCTTTTTTTTGACGTTTATAGTTTTCATGTTTACTGAATTCCTATATTTAGCGCATGTTTTCTTGTTTTACACGACATTCGCCTAAAAAAATCATTACTCTTTTATTTTATTTTCATCCAATACGAAAACGAGAAAGACGAAGATAACAACTGCGGTTCGTGGTAAACTTCGTCTGTCATCAACGAAAAGGAAAAATATACAGCGATTTCGTCAAAATAATTGTGTGAAATTTTTAAAAGAAATTTGCCAAATTACATCAAGTAAAAGCGATAAAATGAAATTAAAATAAAATCGGAATAGAATGGAAAATAAAATACACAAAAACGTTTAAAATTGCAAAGAAAAAAGTGAAATTCAATGTTGGCTTAGCGAATTGTGGAGAAAAAAATAAAACCAAATTGAACGAGAAAAAAGCATAAACCAAAAATAAAAAAATGTATATTTTTTCATTAACTCTGTAAATTTAAAGGGGATATAATTTCATTCGCAAAAAAAAAATCGCCTGTAATTTGAGCGGAAATTAGCACAGATCGCTGTCAAATTTATTTCACCAACTGTTTGTTGAGAATTTCCGAGCCTGAAATTGGAAGAGGTAAGATTTGTCGTTAGAAGGAGCAATGCTAAATTATTAAAAACTGTAAACTTCATTTCTCTTTTTTAACATGACTCCAGACTAATAGTTGCCAAAATCGATTTTTAACATTTTTATTTTTTTTGGCAATGCAAACACATTTGAAAATCTCATACATATTGCCAAAATCTTTGTTTTTGCATTAACTATAGTTTATCCGACATGATAGTATTGAGGGTTGCCAGGCAAACCATAAGTCATTCAAATATTCTATAAAATGTCTTAGGCTACGTTTATGATCTAGCGGAAAAACTATTAGCTGTAGAAAGATGACCATTGGGAAGAACCAATAGCGCAGTATATTTTCTACAGTTTTTGGTGTATAACTTAACATATCTTTCTGTTTTTGGGCTATATACAGGCCTGTTCCGTAATCCGTGTGGTTTCAATTACTTTTCATTGATGAGGCTTTTTGATGAAAATGGTGAGTATCAGAATCTTTTTTGAGGAGCATTACATGCTCTACAAATAATATTGATTTGCATTAACGAAACAGTAACCGTTTAGGAAATATTCTTAAAAAACTTCAAAAAGTCGAAAAATTCGACTTTTTCCAATATTTCCTAAGCAGTTACTTTTTCGTAAATACTAATCAATAGTATTTGTAGAACATTTAGTTTTCAACAAAAAAGATTCTAATACTTTTTATCGTGTGATTTACCATTTTCTTCAAAAAGCCTTCTAAATGAAAAGTAATGGAAACCAAGCGGATTACGGAACAGGGCTGATAGTCTTTCGAAATTACAAAAAGGCGTTTTTGGGTAGAACTGAAAAATATCACAACGAAATTCGGAGGGAAACCAGAAACCGATTTTGACGTTCTTAGCCTTGAAAGATTCGCTATTTATTACGCTTTAATCTAATGTAGAACACAAAAAATTTTAAGTTGTGGATGCCAAATACACTGTAAAACAAAAATACCCAAATTCAAACCCATACAGAAAAAACGTAGTATGTATAAAACTGTCATATCTCACGCAAATTTAAACCAATTTTTATTCTCAAGACCATGTTTGAAAGCTCTTGACTTCTTTAGGCTCATGTTAAAATTATGGGTATATTTTAAAACTTAATCATAAAATTACAGAGCCTTCTTTGGGCAAATTTTTGAATAATTCAGTATTACAGTATTGTTCTACTTAACAATACCTAAAGAATGACTGTAGGATTTAGAAATGGTTCTGGATTACTCCTCTAAGGAATACAAACGGATTGACACCTTGATAATTAAAATCGATAAATTAGCTTAGGAGATAGCAGACCCAAAAAGTGAATACATTTATCATGTATGACACCTCATTTTTAAAAATCGGATCAGTATTTTCAGACTTATTAGTTTTAATCGCATTTTAAGCACAAATAATCCTGTGTGCGTCGCTCGTTATCGCTTGCTCATAAACACTTCCATAAGAACGCGTGTATTTGATTTTGCTAGCGACGTCGCTAGAAATGTCATCTAGTCTCGCCGTCGCTTGTCGCGCGTATCATGCACGCAGCCTTATGTCAATTATGCCATTAATAGCTTGGACTTACTTCAATACCCGACATTTTACTCATTAGTAATTAATGACTTTCTGATAAAAAATCTCGTTACCCTTTTGTTGACATGCTTTCGGTTTTCGTAGTCCAACGGCGGCTTCCGTATCATTAACCCAATGGACACCTGTCAATACGTTTTTTATCACCCAGGAAACTTTTGGTCATAATACTGGTCCTTTGGTAGGAATAAAGGGGGAAACTTCGATTTTCGAGGCACCCGATTTTAAGAAGAAACTTCCCAGTTTTCGTAAAAAAGTATGAAACATCTTAAGAATCCTACTTTTTATTAAAAATTGTATAACATCCTAATTTTCGTCAGAAGCATCGATAAACACCCTTAGTACAAGCAAAATAGCACCAAAAATTAATTTTTTTTTCAGTGTTACTTTTTTCAAAAGCACATACTTTTCTACAGAAACCCTGAAAACTTCATCCAAATCGAATAAAAAACCGAGGAGCTACAATATGAATTTCAAATATGCAAATATGTGAGTCTCCAAAGGTTGTATCGAACTTCGTGTGGCCGCCATCTTGAAAATTTTCGGAATTTTGGAAAATCATTTTACCACAGTTATATGTGTGTCAAATACTAACATTCCACCAATTTTCATACAAATCGGAGATGTCAAGTCGAGCCTTGGTCGGTTAAGCAAAAAGAGACTCCACTCAAAAATGGATATGAATGCTCTTCCCTTACCAAAATATATGTCAATTTGTTCGTCTGAAACTGCTCTACAAAAAGGCATAAGAGCATATTTTCCGTAAAATAAACACTTTGATGGCAATTCAAGGTTGAACGAAAACAACCCCTTGAATTTTTCAGTTTTTCGTTAATAACTTGGAAAATAATAAAGTTAGAGTAAAAAGTTCATCATCAAAAATGAAGATCTATTTTTTGTCAACACAAAAGTGTCGAAGTGTTTTTCCGAAAAAATGAACGGCTTCCATGTAAATGAAGAAAGAACATTACACCCTTCTTTTCAAGATGGTGGCGATCGCACACCCCCCTGTGTCCCGCAAATCGAGTTTTAGCTTCAGCATAACACGCTTAACAATAACCAAGACGATTCAAGCACCAAATTTTTATTCTGAAATCCGATCCACTTCGGAATCGGAATGAAAGCAATCTTCAAGAGCTCTGCATTGCGAAAAATAGGATGGAATCGGATTTGTATTTCAAAAATAAAATTTGCTAATGATTCCTATTCGATTTACCGAAACATAAATCCAATTTGATGTTAATGCTCTTGAAGATTGCTTTCATTAATCGGTGTTCAGAACATGCCTGATTATGTCCTAGTTTTCGTAAGAAGAGAGAATAATCCTACTTTTCGTATGGGGAATCGATATATTGTTTTAAAGTTGCAGATCTAGCATAATTTTATGTTGGGCTTGCTTGAGGTATTCAGGGTATTTCAGTGATATATTCCACGCTCTCTTACCCGAATCTGTTTACTACTGTTTGTGTGAAATTCATTAACCATGTCAGTATACAGTTTTGAAGATTTTGCCACGTCTTCTTTTCAAAATTCTAACAGTTGGTGTTTAGAGCTTGCACACATCATGTCATGTTCATTAAAAACCGCTTTCAGTAAATTTTATGACAATTTTGCTTTTAAGGGACGAGCACATCTTTTTGTCATAATTCACCTAGTCTTCGCTCAGAGCTTGGTTGCATTATTTTAAATATAGCTTAAATATTCTCCTGTAACTCCTTTAATTAAATGCGATGTTTTTCAACTCCAAGACATTCACCGATTCTTGTATCTCAAATTAACCCACAAATCGAACCCACGGCACTCATTTTATTCGGTTTCTCTCAATGGCGATAAATATATTGTGTTTAAGGCATTAAACTAGTACTTAGCTGTATAAACAAATTGTGGATTTTAGATTATAATTATTGGAACATCTGGTAACATGAATTCCTATTACAGCCTAACTGTGCTAGTGATTGTGTGGGTCTCAAGTGTTTTTAATATAATTTTTGTTGTTTTTTTTTGCGCTTTGACAACCCAGTTATTCGAGTAGTCATCAGTTGAGAAAAAAAAGCACTTCAAGTTTCAATGAAATCAAATTTGCAAAAATATTTTTATTTCCTTAGTTTCAGCTTTCGTTTTGGTGACTAGACATTTGATTTCCAGCGTTTATTATTATTATTTCTCTTTTACTTTATTTTCATACCTAACAATATGTTTTTGCTGAGTGTGCTTTTTACGGTTCAGTGGTTTTATTTATATTTTTGCACACCTCTGTTGTACATACGCCTTCCCAGCTACCTAATTTGCTATTTTTATTTTTTTATTTTTTTATTTTTAAGCTCCCATGGTATTGAACTAACTTTATACATTCGCAATCACACAAAACTCCACGAAAACAACTTGTATATACAATATGATGTGATTATCAATGATTTGTCCAAATGATTTTATGATTTCCCAATGTATTAAAGTCTTAATTACACTTTTTTTTTTACCAAGCAAAACTTTTAACTATTATTTTCCACCCATTGGCATACGATATTAAACTTGTTTTGCAATTTGGATGTGTGTTAGGTTTTAAAGTATTCACACCAAGATTTCAATGTATCTATATTATTTGTCTTAAAATTTTCTTCATTTAATACAAAATTAGTTAACTAACTTAAATTTGAGCTGTTATCTTTATAATTGTTAAATTTTTTTAACTAATGTAGCGTGACTTAAATTCTCCTTACATTTTGTTATCTACGTATATGTAGCTACAAATATCTTTAAAATTCCTCTGTTCAGATAAATGTAACCACGAAATTGGAAATTATATTTAATTTCATATGGTAGCTTACTCATTTTCTTTTTTATTTTAATATTAAAATAAAATTTTTAATAAACCATGGAAAATAATGAATTTTTGATTTAAAACCTTTTATTAAGTCTTACTTTCTCTTTATCAATTATTTTCCGTAGTTATTTTTAGAGTATGTAGCTGTTTATTTAGGTGATTAGGTGAGCAAAGATTTGATTTTGACTTAAATACTCGTTGATCGCCAGCTTCAGTCATTTTGACATATGAGCACATCTTCAATCTCAACTAAAATTTCACAAATAGATTTCTGTTTAATGGATTTCTTTCAAAAAATTAAATTTAAAACTTTACAGCGATTTGTAGCGTAGTGTAATCTTAGAAAATACGCTTTGACTCAACGCGAAATTATCTAAAAAAAAAAAATGTTGAAGAAAAAACAAGAGAAAAACAATAAATTATTTTAAACAAAGGTATTTTCACGTGTAGGTTGACTTTAGCCACAAAAGGTTAACGAGAAAAAAAAAAATTCAGTAAGCAAAAAACTTTGTGTGAGAATAAAAATGACAATGATTGTTATTGAATTTATTAACATTTTTCTTGTTTTGCTTTGAATTTCTTTTGTATTTTTTATTTTAAATAAAATGCAAACATGTTTCGCCTCCAAAAACTTAACACCTTGAAATAAAAGTTTAATTAAAATGAAAATATAAAATAACAAAAATTACATCAATGATTAAATGAAATAATTCTTTTTATCAACTCATGCCAAAGTTTAATATTAAAAAAAATTATATTTATACTAAAATTAATATTGAAACTTTCTATTTCATGTCACGTTCTAGAGACATTGGTACCTATTTTGTAAAAAAATTTATGAACTCAGAAATGCTTGATATTTTTTTTGACCTTTCGAATAGTATTGTATGAAATGATTTGCATGTCATGATATGCACAAATATATGAATTAGAGATATTTTTCTCATCTTAGGTCAAATGACTTGTTTTGCTGTGTGAAATCAATAAAAGCTAAAGTTTTATACTATTTGAACCAGTAACAATAGCAAAGGAAACAAGTAAGAATAATTAAAAAAAAAAAAATTACTCTTTCTTGAACATTAACCCATTCGAGGACAAAAATAAAATGGGGCCGATGATTTTTCTAATTTTTTAAGTGAATATTTTTTGTCCTGGTGACCTTTATATATAAATACTAAATTTCAAACATCTGCGTCAGTGGGGGTTAATTGCCCTGATGCCCTTTACATTTGTACCAAATCTCATTAAACTGGCTCGAACAGTTTCAGAGGTTTGACATTTTTCTTAACGATTCTAATACGATTTGGAAATTTCATCAAAATTAGGTGAATAGTTTCCGAGCTCATAAAGGCCAAACAAACCCTCATTTGTATATAATAAGTAACCTAGAAAAAATGGCATTACTCTCAAAAACGCAAAAAATTCTGAATGGCTCTAAAATAAAATAAACTCGCAAAATATTGGTTGATGCATTTCTGTTTCAGTTTGGTAAGCCGAACCCAGCCAAAATTTAAAAAGCTTACATACAGTTAAAATTTTAAATTATCCGCAACCGTTCTAAGCTTACTTTACAAATGGTTCTTTTTTTGAATGAAAAAAAAAAAGAAGAAAAATATACAACTTTTTTGAATAAAATCATTAATGCGTATTAGCTGAATATTCTCCATTTGTTATAACTATTTACCAACTTTTCACAATCACCACTTGAAACTTTGAGACCAAAACTAATCTCTCAAACAAATTTTCAATTACGTTTCCAAAAAATGACTTTAAGTGATCTCCGTCAAACGGTATTAACGCTCTCACTCACTCACTGTTTCAAAATTAAAATCTCCCCGGCTTTCTATATGTATTTTGAAATATGTATGTTGGGATTTAATTAGCAGCCAGAAGAACGATCCTCATTGCCATTTTGATGAAATATGCGGTCAAAGGTAAGAAACCAATTTAGATTTGAATGCACTGTGGCCGAACTCACAGTGAGAAAAATTCTATCCGTTCTGCCATTTTTAAGAAAAATAACTTAAAAAAAAATTTCTTTGAAAAAATTTACCTGATCCTCGAGTGAAATTAAACCCGAAGTAGCCAGCATAGAAAATACACTTGTGTTTAAATTTTTTTAGTTTAGTCAGGATTGATGTTTTGCTTGGACTTCTAAATATTATATGAGAAAGTGATTGTTCCATAAGCCATAGAATTTCTTTTAAATGGTGCACTAATTACAACCATACAGTCTGTTAAATAAGAGCGTGGTCACGATTACTCGCGATCGGTAAAGTATAATGCTGTAATTTTTTTTTCTCACACAGAGGGCAGCATTGTCCTTCATGCTTCGTGAAAGTGAATCAGCTGACCACTCTTTTCAATGCGTTCTCAGCATTTTTCCAAAACATACTTTGAACAAGATTTTGCGCATACTCTTCTGAAAACGACCTCCAAATTTTGTGAATGCGTCGAACCAGCTGTTTCAAGTTGCAGGGTCGGTTTTTCTGAAGCTTCATCTTCATTTGCGCCCAAACGTTTTCAATTGGATTGGCATCGGGCGACTGAGACGGCCAATCCAAAGTCACGACACCATTTTGTCTTTGGCCCATTCAAGACGTTTTTGGACATGTTTTTCACTGAGCATCGGTTTTTGCAAAGTACTTCGGTATTTCACACTATTTGCAATCAAATGATTACGAATAGTTCCGTGGGAGATATTCAAACCTTTTTGGGACAATTTCGAAGCACCTTCACGCAAAGTTAATGTTGGATTTTTCGAAAATAGAGCACAGATCAGTTTTTCCTGTTTTTCCGTCACTACACCGACAGACCCGCGATTTGGAAAGTCATCGACATTTTTTTCTTCTTTGAAGCGATTCACCCACTTACTTACAAACTGTTTCGACTTTTGCATATACTTCGCAGCCGCCGCTTGGGTCATTTTGGGACCTTTGGGGTGCAAACACAAAAAAACGGCTTCAAAGCGCGACGCGTACGCGGTACTCATTTTGGAAAAATGCTGAGAACGCATTGAAAACAGTGGTCAGCTGATTCACTTTCACGAAGCATGAAGGACAATACTGCCCTCTGTGTGAGAAAAAAAAATTACAGCATTATACTTTACCGATCGCGAGTAATCGTGACCACGCTCTTATTTAACAGACTGTATTTCACTCATACTACAATATTTTTTAAAATAAATTAATTTATCGCTTCAAAAACTTGACGTCCCAGGAAAGCAAATTGATGCCATAAAAATATTAATCAATTTTCCTTAATTTTTCATTTAAATTTAAAGGCATTCGTTTCATTGTTGGGTACATATATTTATTTTGATGGCCGTTGTGTATTTAACCAAAACTAAAGTAATATCTATAAAGACGGATAGCACGATGTGGGCCAAGCAAAAGGTGCAGCATACTATAATACATATGTGTGTCCAATGGTGTTGAAATAAGTGTGCCCTTTTAAAATTGTTGTATACTAAAATGTAAAGTCATAAAGAAACAGCCAGGCTGTCTACTAAATTCAACTACACGCGATTTATATAAGGTATGTTACCCAAAGCGGAAAAAGACATGAATTTCATAGAAGTAAAAGTAAATACATAACATTTAATGAATCTTTGTACCCTACACCGAGCGTATACTCTCTCTGTCTTATCGTTTGTAACGCATATAAGGTGGTAGGTATAGAAACGTAGTCGATATAGCCTTATTCGTCTGTCAGTGGAAATAACGATTTGATGAACATTTGTACGCACGCTATATCTTTAAAGTTAGCTCAGAGAGTTAAAAATGAGCGAAACGCGAACCGGTAATACAAATAATGTCTTTTAAATGCTATATTGAGGGCATTATTTCAGGAAATGCAACCAAATGCTATCACACGGTCCTGAACCAAAATAAAGTTAAATTGTAACCACGGAAAATTTGGCATATGCAGGATTAATATTTATAAAAAGACTAAGCAAAAAACAAATTCGTACCTGACTGGATTTAGATTCAGCTTCAAAAAGTACATCAGAAATGATGCATCTGTTTGTTGTTTTTTTTAATACGCAAAAATTAAATTTTTTAGTTAAAAGCTTAAAAAAATTATTGGTTAAAATTCAGTATCTTCTAAAGAAGATCAGCCATTTTCGCATTTTTTTTACTATAGAGAAATGCAACCAACTTTTCTGCATACTCGGTTATCCGGATCCAGCTATGACATTGAATCCAACGGCATTTTGTCATTCATTAATGACTTAAAACAACCTCATTTCTAGGATTTTTCCACAATTTTACAGAACTTTATGATGGAAAACACCGTGTGTAAACTTCCCCATACATTTTTGTATGAAAAGAGTAATTTCGAGAGAGGGGCACGCGATATTTCAAGTTTTTGAAATTTTTCTTTTTATATCGAATTACTGCAAATTAAGCCTGTCATATTGACGGGTCCCTTCTTAAAAGCAAAGAACTTGGTAAATAACAGACACCCTAATAGTACAGTTATATGGGACCAGAAAGGTTTTCCGGGATTTTTAAAAAGTGGTTATTTTTATAGATTTCGGTGTGCTCTTTCTGAATTTCGACTTTGTCACCTCGTACCTTGTTCGTTTGCGCCGCCATATTAGGATATTGGGAAAATGGCGCCTAAAATCAGTTTTTTGCAAATATCTCGCTAACGCTTACAAGCTACAAAAACAGTTCTTGAACCATTTTGATTGGAAATTTTATAAGCCATAAAAAATTGTTGAATATTATTTTTCTCTTAAAGTAACCGCAAGATGTTTGTAAAAAATTGATTTTAGGTGCCATTTTTTCAAAATGGCGGCGCGAGCGGACAAGTTACGAAGTAGAAAAGTCGAAATTCGAAAACTTTCCAGGTAAAACTACCAAATGACTGTATTATAATGTATGTACTGAAAAAGGATAAACTGACAGTTTTTTGGATTTTTTGTTGTAAACGGTGTAGGATATTTAATTTTTGACAACGGCAGTAATAACTCTTCCTAGTTTTGTTTAAATTTCTTTTTCGTGGTCTCTGTGCGTATTTTATGACTCATTTTGGAACTTATAGTACCATGGTTTTAATGACCCTAATCATATTTATGTGAGTTTCGTTTTACCTATCCTAATCAAACCATGATTCATCATACCACAAGTCAATTGCAATTCTTTTTCTATGTTCAAGTTAACCACCCTTTGTTACTTTTGTTTTTATATATGTATTTATTTCAACGTGCCCATTAGTTTGGCGCATGTCTTTTAAAAAATTCACTGGATTACTTCTTTGTGGTGTGGTGAGTTTCAATTTTGGTTTACTATGGTGACTTTGTGATAGGTTACCATTACCTTTTATAAGATTTTTAATTTATTAAGAGTGTTTATATGTAAATATAAAACCATTGAACAATTCCCTTTTTTTTTGTTCTATTGCATAAAACGAAAAAAGTTTTATAAAGATATTGTTTGTACTGTTAAGAATTTTTATGCCTATTCCTTTTTAGTTTCGCCCAATAAGTATTTCCCTTGATTAAACTCATTGATAGTTGTACGTGATTTGTTTGTAAATATCTGGTATTAAATTTTTTTTTTTAGTCGATTTGGCGTGGGTATAAATTTATAGTTGAGCTTTTATGCAAATTTTATATAACAGTGTGGCACAAGGAATGTCCTTTTACTTACTTTTTTTGACTCATTCCTCAATGAAGTGTTTGTTTTTTTTTTTACATAAATATAGCTTAAAGAGTCAAATATGAATGCTTTCCTAGCGCTTACTACATTAGAATCCCTCATTTGTGTAAAAATAAGTTCTTTCTGAGTGTTTATATCAACCCACAAATAATGCAACCAGTACCAGTATAAGTGGGCTATGATATTCTTCTTGGCAAGGTTCACAATATGCTCCAATTAGCGTTTTCATAACCTTGGCAAAGTTATAAGAATCAAAAAAAAAAAAAAAACTTTAAAAGAACAAGATCAAATTTCCAAAAATTAAATTTTAATCAACACTAGAAAATTTTATGAAGTTATTTTATTGACTGTTTTTTGCTTGTTTAGTACTAATGAAAGTACCAACGCGCTTTTTAATTGAAATATGATACACTTATATTGAACTAATTAAATTTTAAATTTTACTTATAAAGGATACACAAACCAGACTTTCAAAAAAATTTAAATTAAAAAAGAATTCCTATTTGTTTGCTAACAAATATGTGACCTTCAGCTGCTTAAACATTTCTGATTCACATTTTTTGAAATCTAATTTTTTTTTGTCCAATTTGGTACTATAACCCATAGCCAGAACTAAAATTAATATTATCGGAAAAACAAATTTTGTTTTGTAAAAACGCCTTAATTAGTTTTTTTGTCATACATACTTAAGTTTTCAATCAATCCTGATAGTATTTAAACGTTCATTTTTGTGAATAATCTTTGTTTTCTTAATTGTATACGGTTACCGGACATAATCCCAACGGACATAGTCCCCATTTCGTAAATTGTAGAGAATTACACGAAAAATTTGCGGACATAACCCCCATGGCCAAAATGGGGATTATGACCGAAAAATTTTCGGACACAATCCCAATGGGGGTTATGTCCGAAAAATTTAATTAAGATTGAACATTTTCTGCGAAAAAATTCCCAGTGGAAATTTTTCACCGGAATTGTCTTTATTTATTCATGATACACAAACTGTGAAAAGTCCATTGCAAAGTCGTGTGCGCATAAAAAGTTATTCGGGCTCAAAGGTCGCTAAAATCAGTTTTTTGCAAATATCTCGCTAATGCTAACTTTTACAGAAAAATGTTTGTCTCCAATTTTGTAGCACAGGAAATTTCCTACAAAAGTACGTTAAAAGTATTTGCGTACGACTTCTAGTTTAGGAGATCACCCAATTTAAAAAGTTGTTAACAGTTATGATATGAAATACTACCTATGAGTTCATATTAAAATATCTTACTTTTTAAATTGCAATAACTCTTCAATGAGAAGTTGGGTTACCGGACATAATCCCAACGGACATAATCCCCATTTCGTAAATGGGGATTATGTCCGACAATTTTTCGGTCATAATCCCCATTTTGGCCATGGGGGTTATGTCCGCAAATTTTTCGGACATAATCCCAATGGGGGTTATGTCCGAAAAAATAAATTAAGTTTGAACAAAATTTTTACAATTATCCATTTAAAAAATTTATATAGTGTTGGATGTTATAGACTGATCCGCGGCCGAAGGCCGCCGCGAAGCCGGTGTTAGATTTTTGGGAGTTTTAAATCCTGAGCTGCGGCCGCAGGCCGCCCACTTACCCCTACCCTTATGTGAAATTACTGTGGAATTTTTGGGAGTTGTAAATCCTGAGCTGCTTCTGTTGTCAATAACAAAATATCGTCATGGGGACTATGTCCGTTTTTTTCTGGGGATTATGTCCGAAACACTTGCGGACATAACCCCCATTGAAAAAATGGGTATTATGTCCGAATAACTTGCGGACATAATCCCCATATCGTGAATGGGGATTATGTCCGTGGGGATTATGTCACGGCACCGAGAAGTTGTACAAACAAAATTAAAATGCCGTTAATTTAATTTTCTATATACCGTACAAATTTTTTTTTTCGAACGGCTCATGACCTTAAAAATATTCTTGAATAACCGTTAAGGCTCCGAAATTACTGGTTTTTAAGGATATCTGCGAATTGGTAAGTACTACGATAAAAAGTAAAGGGACCAAATTTGTAGAAAATTACAAGATCTACAAAAAATAAGCGATATGTGTCCACATAAAAGTAACCGTTTAGAAGATATTCCAAAAAAACCCTTAAAATGCCAAAAAACCGGTTTCTATTGAATATCTTCTATACGGTTATTTCTATGTGTACACATATTGCTTATTTTTTGTAGATCTTGTAATTCTCTACAAATTTGGTCCCATTACTTTTTATCGTAGTACTTACCAATTCGCAGATATCCTTAAAATCCAGTAATTTCGAACGATTATTCAAGAATATTTTTAAGGTCATGAGCCGTTCGAAAAAAAAATTTTGTACGGTATATAGAAAATTAAATTATCTTTCAAACGGCATTTTAATTTTGTTTGTACAACTTCTCATTGAAGAGTTATTGCAATTTAAAAAGTAAGATATTTTAATATGACCTCATAGGTAGTATTTCATATCATAACTGTTAACAACTTTTAAAATTGGGTGATCTCCTAAACTAGAAGTCGTACGCAAATACTTTTAACGTATTTTTGTAGGAAACTTCCTGTGCTACAAAATTGGAGACCAACATTTTTCTGTAAAAGTTAGCATTAGCGAGATATTTGCAAAAAACTGATTTTAGCGACTTTTGAGCCCGAATAACTTTTTATGCGCACACGACTCTGCAATGGACTTTTCACAGTTTATGTATCATTCATAAATAAAGACAATTCCGGTGAAAAATTTCCACTGGGAATTTTTTCGCACAGAAGCTCTTTTTTCGTCTTATTTTCCTGGGCTATACGTGTAGCATCAATTTTTTTATGTGCTGCAGAGTTGTAATGTAATAAATAATCTAAAGTTAAACAATTGGGCCAAAACACAACAAACCCAGACGAAACGATGTTTTTAATCTTACTGTATACTCTACGTTTTTTTGCATTTCAAATAATTACATAGTCCTACAATGGCTTTCCTCTCTTTATTTCAAAAAGCAATTTCTATGGATTTTAGTGTGCTGATTACAACAAAAAAAGTAGAAAAATTCCATCACGTCAATAATTTAAATGTTATTTACGTCATACGTACGGGAAGCACCAGAAAAATTTATGGCGCATTAATGGTTTAAATGTCTTGAGCTGCACAGGCCAACAAGGGTAACCCGTTTAAAGCTATGAAAGTGATTTCTAATGTACTTTTTGATGCTGAGCCCGAAATTCGATTACCGAATTCCTCTATCACGTCAGAATTTCGAGAAATTTTCATATAACTGGGCAAAACACAAAATTTCTTGTTATTTTTGATGTTATAAATGTTGGAATATCGTAAAATCCTGACGTGTTAAAAACCAAGTTCAGATTCGTGAATAGGAGGTTCCAAACCACCATAATCGGCTTGCAAAATCAAGAGACGAAGAAAAAGTTGCAAACTTGCAGGCCTGTTATTATTACTTAATTATTGATAATTATAATAACTTTTGTAACATTGTTCAAACGATATTTTCTAAACTACATAACTTGGAGCAATTTTTTTTTTGTTATTCCGAAATAATCACCAATTTCGATCTTAAAAACGTAGCTACGCCATAAGCCTGAAAACAGCGTTTTTTCCAACTTTAAAAGAGGATATCTCGAAATCCTACAGCAGGTATATTGAACATTCTGAGGATGCAGTCGGTGTCAGCGTCAAAAAGTACATAGTTATAAGAAAAGAAAAGATTTTTCCATTTACCTTATGTACCTGAGTAATCAATGGTAAAGTCGTTAGAAGCGGTATTAATTTTTCTTAAAATTCGTCCAAAAAAATCGAACCTGTCATTTTCGAAATACAAATTTTCTTATATGGTCTTGAAGTTTCGAAATTGAAAAACATAGTACTATATCAAATACAACGATTGTCTGTTTGTGTCCCCATAACTCGAGAACCATTCGTTCGATTTGCATGATTTTTTCTTTCCTTTATAGATATTTTGCATGGCAAGGTTTTAGGATACATTTTATTTCGAAATAACTTCGGCTTCGTCCGGGTTCTTGGAAAATCTCATAATTCAAATATCAGTTATCCATCGCCCGGAATATTACAAAATTCTGGCACCGGTACGAATAACATCCGCTGGAAAAATGTCCAATAAATCGATATAAAAATGTCTCTTTGAGACTGTGTGACGGATATTGATTGATTGATTAAGTACATATATTTTTAAAGGATTTCGGGAACGGGCGAACGAAGTCGCTCCCGGACAACTAGTTTAGTTATAAATGGATTATTGTACAACTCCAACTCTTAGATACTTTCCATGAATGGACGCCAATGACCTATGAAACAAAAAAAAAAACATCAATAGACAATTTCACTCCAGCTGCATTTTATGCACTCTTAAGAATTCCAATAGTAATTTAATTTCAACTTTTAACTTGTTTATTGTTTTAATATCCATCGTGTATGTAGTTCTTTTCTTCTTGTTTTTTTCTTTTATTTTGCTTTGTCTTGTTTACAGTGCTTCAGCTCATTTTAATCAAAATCCATGTTATGCCATTCCATATCTACATCAGCGCTTTTTCTTTTCCTCTGGTTTAGCCTATGAATAATGCAGGAATTGTAAATTGTGATTACTTAATCATTATCATAATAACAATCGTCGTACACAAAAGACCAACATCATGTTGTTCATCAAGTTTTAAGTGTATTGAATATGTAACAATTTAAAATGTTTTCAAGATTAAATATTTGTTTTGTCTTTTTTTTTTTTTGTATGCACATGATCAGTCATTGTACGCTACGTTTGGTAATTTAAGTTTTCGTTTTTATATGCGGTTTTTTTAACTATCTACTCGGGCACGATCTAGTAAGCTCGAGTATTTCGAGGAGAACCAGTGATCCTCAACACTTAAACTTTCATGTTTTCCCAGTTAAAAAAAATTCCCAGACATTTGCCCTATAATCGTATTAAAACTTCTCGATCAAAATTTAGTAATATTTCTATTACTTTTTACAACATTTTTGACGCTTTTGAAAACCCCAAGAGTTTTGAAAAGTGTTTTCAGTGTATTTTGGTCTCCTAAACACGAATATGCTATGCTATCCGTTTTGTTGCGTCAGTCCAGGTTTTCGGTAAAACTGGCTTAGAGTTATTATGAAACCTGTTTCGTATGCCTGCTACTTTTATAAGTAAATAAGAACACGATACATTTTTTTTTATGAGAAAAGCCCATATTTATTGATTAACTCTTTCTTTGATAAAATACACAGTTTTTATAATTTACAAAGCTTGCTATTTACTTAACTTTTTAACAATATAAACTGCCTTATTTCAGGCATCCTAACCTTCCAAATACTCAAATACGACTGAACTGTTTTTTTCTTTTCTCAAAGTTAAAGAGAAAAAACTTATTAAGGGGATTCCTGAAAACGTGTAAAAGCCTCGAAAACCTCGTAAGCTCGTGAAACTGTCAAATTTTGTATTGATTTTGACAACTTTTACGAGTTTACGAGGCTTTTACACGTTTTCAGGAATCCCCTCATTATAAATATTCTACGAAAAATTTCACTAAAAGTCATCAAAGTCGAGAAATGCTTAAAACTTAAGAAAAATGTGTCAAAAATGTAACAAATATGCGAACTTCTCACTGATTTAAAAGATTTTTTGGCTTTCGGGATAAAATTTCAACTTTTCAGTGTTCAGCAAGTAGTGGTGAAATTTTATAGCAAATATTTCTGTAGTACATGTATGTATGTATGTATGTATTCTCTTTTAACTCCTAGGAGGAGCATAGGGCCATACTGATCAAATATTCCTCTTTTTAAGGTGTCACTTTTGTACCATTTTAAGAAAAAATGGTAAAAATGACCCATCTGAGAGGGAAGTAGGGAGTTAAAGTTTTCTACAAAAATATTACGATGAAAGGACTATCATTCGAGGATTTTTTGCAACTTAAAAATAATCATTCATTAAATTATAAAAAGTAAAATTTGCATTTGTGGGTGTAACCATGTCGTTAAAAATAAAATTTCACTCCGATTTTCCGAAACATACCCTTTACACTAGTTTGTTTAAAGACATTTTTTTCAGTAACTGGCAGAGTTGAGACTTCAGATAAGCATTGCGATTAATGAAAATTTTTTTAAGCACTAGAAAGAACACTCTAAAAATTGTGCAAATTACAAACGAATATAAGACAAAAAAAAATGGTATAATAACACTAGTTTACAGTAGGGTTACCAACATTTTTTCGGTAAAATATAGTATTTTTCCGAATAAGCCTTAAAAAAATATAGTACGCTACAAAAAAATATAGTATTTCATGGAAAAGTAAAAAATAGACAAAGATATATTTGGTACTTATTTATTTTTGTAAAAACTATACTTTTTAGAAATTTTTTGCATTTTTTTGTCTAACAGAAAAGTGTCATACGTTTTGTCGCATTCAATACTTAAATTAATGAGATACTCGCTCAGATTCTGTCTTCGCACCATTTCAAATTCATTACTGAAAATAGATGATTTTTTCATAAATCGGTGTTCTTGTAGACACAGATAGTGCTTGTAGAAGAACATTCTGATAAACGTATGAAAGAACGATAACTACAATGCTTTAGTTAACACAGAAAAATATAGTACGGTCAGCATGAATATAGTATAAATATAGCATTTTTGCGTACTATATATTTCTTCAACAGTATATAGTACGCAGACCCGAAATATAGTACAATACTATATATTATAGTACGGTTGGCAACCCTAGTTTACAGCCAAAATTCCCATTGAATACCATTATTCATTTTATATGTAAAATTGGCTGCTGATTCCGAAAATTGCATTATTTTTTTTTTCTTTAAACACAAAAATTGGTTCTTGAGATATTTGTATTTAAGTGAAACTATCTTTTTTTTTTTGGTCCAAAAACCGAAAATGACCGATATCTCAAAAAAGACATGAAAGAAAAAAAAAAAAAATGCGATTTTCGGAATCAGCAGCCAATTTTACATATAAAATGAATAATGGCATTTATTGGGAAACAAATTTTTAATCATTTGTAAACTAGTGTTATCATTGCTGTCGGCATTTCAAGTATGGAACTATTGATTCTTTAAACATTCCCAGTAGAAGACATTTACGTGATCGCCTTTTTTTTTTCATGCGCCTTCAACAATTATGAACAATTAACTTTTTTATGTCTTCTTAATTGTTTCACTACTAGCGTGCTACTGTCACTCTGGCCCGTGTGATTGCATTTCCTGCAGTGCTTTTTGGCACGATTTTCTTCTGCATGATATCTTGCAAAGAAAGCACGAAAAGCGCATTGTTGTATCTACGAATGCTGCTTTATTCCAGTAGTAGAGCGATCGACGGCTGACAGCAACAGCAGCATCATGCATGCATGCATGCATGATACGCATTTTCAGTTTTATTGCTGCATGCCAGCAAAGTGGTCGGTCGCGTGCGTGTGACACAAATGGGTGTGATTATTGTTAGTGTAAAGCTTCAAGAGCTGCTATACGATCAAATTGCTTTAAGGGCTTTAAGAAAAGAAAATCAGTGTGGTGAAAACAAAAATTCATTAATCAGTTAGTGATACCCAAAGAAAAGTTATCACCATTTCAGCATATCCACCAGAGCTCCAGCCACTTAGCATAATTTCAACACAACTGACGACTGCGTGCTCCAATTTTTTTATGCTGGCCTCTTGCTTCACACCACCGGCCTCCTCCTTCTTTTAAGAACTTAAACTTACAACAATCAGCATACGAAACATAAGAGTCGTGGTCGTGCTTTGGTACTCAATCGTGTAGATTTTGTGTATCTATGCGGTCGGTAGCACTAGAAATGTCAGTATTCAATACAAAATCCAAATGTTTTATGTTCTTCAATTCGCTTTTTTCTTCAATTTTTGTAAAAACTTGAAAGTTTATTTTCGGCAACAGATTATTGTGTAAAATTTTGAAAATAAAAACTACCGATTGTTACGAAAATTCATAACGAAATAAAAATTGATGTGCGCACAGAAATTCACCATGTCACCATCATAATCCACCACTAGTGATTTCAAAGCTATCGGGTTTGTGTTTTGTGTGTTGGCTTTTATGTGGTGTGCGTTTTTCCAGCGCTGTCAGTGCAATTTTTTTCGATGCGTTTGCACGTCATCGGTGCGAGAGGGGATATTTGTGAAAGATCTAATAGAAAATAAAAATAAATAAGAAAATAATACAATTTTCTTAAAAGAAAAACGCACCCTTTTCTTACGTTTTGTGTTTAGTGTTAACGCTTTCTTTTGCATTTGTTTGTCTTACGGTCGATATTTTCTACTTGGCAAATTTTGTAACGTGTAGTGTGCATCTTTAAGATATAAATAAAAAAAGCTTAATTTTACACAAATCTCTTTTCAATTTAACAAAAATTAATAAAATTGTGTTTGGAGAGTGTTGTTTTCATTAAAAATTAAATATATTTTCTTTTGCAAAGCTACAAAAAATATTCGCAATTTGTGCAAGTTTCAAGTTAAAAAGAAAAAACCCAAATTAAAAAAGTATTTCTAATTTAAATAAAAAGTGTTGCATACAAATCAAAAAAGCTTTATATTTTTATGAAAAAATATATAATTTTTTTTTTCAAGGATATTCTCAAACATCCTTATAGATAACTAGTTTGTGTATCTCTATTTATGTTGCATTTACGCATTTTGCTGTATCCATCAACTGCAGTTTCATTCAGGATTTTTTCAGCATTATATTAATTTAACAGGTAATAGAACACTTTTCTATTCTGCATTATCAAATCCTATATGTTATATTTATATATTGTATATACATATTTGTTTCCTATATAATGTGACGTAAGTTCCTCATATATTTGTCGTTTAAAACAAAATATTTCGTTTGTTAAATAAAAGTATCCAAGTATCGCATGTTTGCTCTTTCGCTACCCTTCTTTTTTGACATGGGAAAAATCGATTTTAGCCTCTTTGCTGTTGCTTGCTTTTTTCTCTCTTCAATTATGTTACATTTGAATGAATTTTTTTTTTGTTTGAGCTGTGAAAAATTATTTGGTTACCAATTTCTACTACCAAACCTTTGTCTAAATATGCTGTCAGCGCTTGTGCAAATCTAAAATTACCCTATAAAGCTACTAAATTTAGCCTATATTTTATATTAAGCTGATTTCATATGAAAACATTATTTTACTGGCCTCATTATAAGTAAATTTTATCATGTCTAAAAATCGCTTTTACCTTATAAAAATACTTCAACTTGTTTTAAATAATACCCCGAAAATTATTTTTTTTTGCCCGAAGGTGTGGGCCGCGCTTTTACATTTTTCGTTATGGGAAGATCCATATCAAATCAACCAAAAAATTTTGATTTTCAACCCTTACCATCTCCGAACTTAATGAAAGTTGTTATTGTTGTTGAGTTTCATCAAACTAATACTCGTGCAAAATTTTGGATTCGAAACCGAAGTGGTTCCCAAAATACGGGTTCGTAAAGTTCAAAAAAGTTTCAAAAAGCTGTTAAACTGACTAACATTAAAAGGCTGTAACTTGGTAACCAATTAACATATTTCTAAAAAAACAGGAGCAAAGGTAATTGTATGGGCTTCAAAATGTTTGAAAAAATTTGTATTTTTGTCAAGGTCAAAGGTCATATTTTCAGCATCAAAAAGTTCCAAGTCGAATATCTCAAAAAACGACATTTTAAAATTTAAAAAAAAAATATATGTCAAAGGCCAGTTCATCATCTATACTTACTGCAAATTTGAAGGTGAAGCTCTTTCTGGTTTTGTAATTATAACTAAAATAAGACACAAATATTGAAAAAAAATAGTATTTATTTGTAGATTTTTTTCAATAAAAAATTCATTAGACGCTGAGTAAGCCTTGACTTTAAGCGTGCCTTTTCCAACAACGCTAAAGCTGTGGAATTTTTGAGTTCCAGGTATAGGTCGTAACCTATAAAAGCGTTGTTCTAGAAACTTTTCTTCTTCAATGAAATCTTTTTCAGTTAAATATTTGAAAATGCAATTAATAAGAATTTGACTGCCCCAATCAAACAACTGATGAGGAACTTTTACCACATTCTTTCATTGCGAAGCAACAAACAAAATTTTTAAGTAATAAAAAAAGCATGTCTTGGTGAAAATGAATTTTTGGCCGTACGCGATGTTTCAGAAAATTTTTCATTTGTGGTTCAAGACTGCATACAAAATTTTCATTGCAACACTCAGGCCACCTATACCCTACAAAAAATATGAAAAAGTGGAAAGTACACATTTTTTTGTGATATCAGATTGCCTAAACTACATTGCAGTGCACTTATTTCATAAGCATATGACACAATTTTTGACACAGAAATTTGGTTCTGTTCCAGCAAAAATTATTTATTTTTCTGACGGTTTCGCCGCACAATTCAAAAATAAAAAAATTTTGTAAACTTGTCCTACCATCAAGAAGATTTTGGCTGTCCGGCCGAGTGGCATTTCTTTGCTTCTACCCATGGAAAAAGTGCGAGAGACGGCCTTGGAGGCACAGTAAAAAGAGAATCGCGAAGAGCAAGCATTCATCGGCCGCTGGATAATCAAATAACAACACTTCATCAGTTGTTTAATTGGTGCAGTCAGAATCTTATTAACTGCAATTTCAAATATTTAACTGAAAAGAAGAAGAAAAGTTTCTAGAAAAACGCTTTTATAGTTTACGACCTATACCCGGAACTCAAAAATTCCACAGCTTTAGCGTTGTTGAAAAAGGCACGCTTAAAGTCAAGGCATACTCAGCGTCTAATGAATTTTTTATTGAAAAAATCTGCAAATAAATACTATTTTTTTCAATATTTGTGTCTTACTTTATTTATAATTACAAAACCAGAAAGAGCTTCACCTTCAAATTTACAGTAAGTATAGATGATAAATTGGCCTTGTACACATATTTTTTTTAAAATTTTAAAATGTCGTTTTTTGAGTTATTCGATTTGGAACTTTTTGATGCTGAAAATATGACCTTTGACCTTGAAAAAAATATAAATTTTTTGATCCTGTTTTTCTTTTTTATATAAGTTACAGCCTTTTAATGTTAGTCGGCTTAACAGTTTTTTCATACTTTTTTTGAACTTTATGACCCCGTATTTTGGGAACCACTTCGGTTTGGAATCCAAAATTTTGCACGAGTATTAGTTTGATGATACTCAACAACACAAACTTTCATTAAGTTCGGAGATGGTGAGGGTTGACTCTTTGGTTGGTTTCATATGGATCTTCCCTTATATTTTCGGCATTTACAATCCGATCTTAAAGAATGATATATTAATGTTTTTGCCTCTAGGTGACCAATTTTTGGCACAATGGTTATTGACATCAAGTACCTCGTTCTAGTACTTTCCCATCAGATCTCAGTTTTTACCTAATGTCATAAAATTAAAGCTCACAAAAAATCGTTAAATTGTTCCTAAGGACATATTTCCATTATTGCATTAGAACCACTTTAAAAAATATTTTGAAATTTTTTTTTGCTAGGGTTTGGACTCCACTTTTAAATTTTTCTGCACATCTTTGTTATCATGATATATATATATCGATACATCCAACGTAAAAGTTGGTAACTCAAGTTACAAACTTTTTACGGGACAGCGTTTTTCAAAATCTGCACATTTGGTTCCATCTTGTGTCAAATTTTGGTACCTCTAGCTTGAAATTTGAAAGCCTGGGAGCTATTTTTGAAGCCACAACCTTAATTTATTTTATATAGGTTTCCAAACAAAAAAAAAAAAAAGTTCAAATACAAAAATGCTCATAACTAAAAACTACGATTTTCGAGTTACCAACTTTTACGTTGGCGGTATCGATATGTTTTGTCTTGAGGATACCAATTTTTTTGTAGGTATTTTAAACTTCAAAATGCACTTATTGGTTTTATGTATATTCGTAACTTTATAGAATTTTGAAGAAAAAGATCAATACTTTCAACTACCATTTCAGGTTTTATAGATATACTTAAATCACCATGTCTTGTTGTAAAGCTTCAAAAAGAGCAAAAATCAGGAGTTTTTCAACGTTTATCTTAGTATATCTCCAAAACCAAAAGTGATGTAAGATTCTACAGCCGAATTCAGATTCAGCATCGCAAAATACGTCAATTCCGACCATTTTTGTGTTTGCTTATCGGTTTTTTATGTTTTAGTAAAACTATGAAATTAGTGAAAACTTTTTAGAAACCGTTTTTACAACTTTTGTCGAAAGGTGCCCTATAAAAGATTTTAAAATTCGCTTTAATTATACCCATAATCAGGTAGAAGTCGGTGGGCGTGAAAAAAATCCAAGGTGGTCGTCAGTGTCAATTAAACCTCAAATTTGACCGGCGTGCCTGGGAGAGTGCATTTGAGTTCCAGACAAGTTTTTTTTTTTTTAAGTTATAACAAACATTTGACTCTCCCGCACATTCACATTTCATCAAACAGATATCATTTTTGGCCATATCAACAATATTTTAAGGTCCAGTTAAAGACATATAAATATTTACCGAAATTTGTTATTTAATAACAAATATTTTTTAGAATGTTCAATCAAATATATTTGAAGGAAACATACTCTTTTTCTCAGTGTACGTGCGAGAGTTTTACAAAAAACGGTGATTCGCCGACTGTCATGTTTTCTGCCGTTTTTGCTGATCATGGGTCGCCCCGTTTATGGTTTTTCCAATGTTGTACCGGTTTCTTCAAACTTCTTCACCCATTTTCGAATGAGAGGTATGCTTGGCGCGTAATTTTTTTATTACTTGAACCAACGCTTAAGAAGCAAAAATATTCTTCACGAAATGGCAGCGATAACAGTGTCTACCTGCCGAGCCGTCAATAGAAATTTTAATGTTCGAATAAATAAATGAGTGCCGTGATCGCGAAGGTTTACACTTGGGCGATATTATGATATTATTTTTAAGAAATAAATTCCCAAATTATTTACTTTAATCTATATATATAAAAATGAAATGGTGTCCGTATGTAGCTTATGAACGCGGAAACTACAAGTCCGATTTACATCAATTTTTTTTTAAATTGTTTGTTACGGTCTGTAGAAGGTTCTTAAGGGGGTAAGATGCCACTGAGGGGAACGGGGGTTGCACCCCCCATACGAAAAAAATACAAAAAATGCTATATCTCTACAGTTATATAAGCTATGATTATGAAAGTTGGTGAACTTATTCATAATGTATCTACCATTCACCATGCAAAACTTGGAGAGTAGTGGGTGTAGCAGAATTGCATCCACTTTACAAAAAATACACAAAATCCTATATTTCTTCACATATCGCAGATAACGTTATAAAAATTGGTACATATATAGATATTCTGTCTACCAAACTTGGGCGGGGGGTATGTGAGAAGGGGGGTTGCACCCTTCATACAAAAAAATATATAAAATGCTACAATATATCTCTGTACCTATGGGAGCTATGATCATAAAAGTTGATACATGGATCTTCAAAAACATTGGTAATTGGAAGGGAGAGACGATGGAGATAGATGGGACTTCGTACTTAAAGAGCATCGGGAATGGGCGAACGAAGTCGCAACCAGGCCAGCTAGTAAATAATAAACACATTTTCGATAGATGTTTTTTTTTTTTTAATTGGATCACTAAATATAGCTTTATTTTGGGACACCTTGTGTTATGAATATGGTCGGAAAACTTTAATGGTGTAATTTGTTTCCTCTGTCAATGAAAATATCATTTCTGAATTTAACACCTATATATTAAATAATTTCAATTTTAACAATGGGAATATCACACAGTTTTATTAAATTTAACTGCATATTTTTCTTTGACCTTGGTTGCTTAAAACAGTCCCACACTTAAAATACATATAACGCCAAAAATGGCCGTTCGTACAAATTGTAATTTAGTATGGTTTTTGGTATAATAAAAATTATTATAAAAAGTAAAACGTTCATATAACTCTACCAAAAACAGAAGCTACTGTCGGCTATTATTGAGCTAAACGAAGAAAAAGTGCTATATGTACGTCTTATGTACACACTGGTATATTGGTATTGGTTTGGTACATGAACTTAAATGGGTGTGTTGGTGGCTCTTTTCTGGGGGGTGAAATAAAAATATATTTATTTCAGTATATTGTTCGTATTTGGGAATAGGACATAAAAAGCAAAGGGTGTGTTGAATGCATATTACTGCTCCGCTTGCTGATAACTTATGAATGCACGGATGCATATAATTTTTACCACTTTTGGGGTGGACTTTGTGCAAATAAAAGCATCACAAGAGAATAAGTAGTAACTGTGCATTTCACTAAATTTGTAGACTTTAGTATGTATGTGGTTTCAATTACTTTACACTAAGGCTGATATTGTTTTCTTTTTCCATATTATGATGGTTTCTTGCTATATGGAAAACTTGGTCTTTATAAACGGATAAGTTGCGGTATTTGTGTATTTTATAGTAGATTAGAGAAGATCTATTCAAAAGTGGGGGTTAAAAGGCCTGCTTTACAATTAGAAACACCAAGCTATATGAAAGTATCGAACTCAGCTTTACATTAAGTAACATAAATAAATCATCATAACATCATAAACCAAATTCTGTTTTGTAAAGCATCGTCTGTACAATTTTTATCAACAAAAAAAAGACATCTTTTATATAAAAAGTAAAAATAACTGGTAATAAGAAAATCACAACTATAAATCAACCGTAAGCAATGAAAATTGGCAAAAAGAACAACATTCTATGGTGATTTTGTTGTTGTTACCGTATTGTTAATGATGATTGCATTTTACCACATAGACACGTAAACTACGACCTATATATGTAACTTTTCAAGGTAAAAAGCTACATATTAAATAAGGAGGTTAAGGTTACAAAGGACCGAAACATCAACACAATTTTATTTTTTTCAACTTCTAGTTAATTAAGTTGGTAATTAAACACCAGATGACATAAAAGTGCGGAAATAGTTTTTAATTAAAATATAAATTCAGGAAAAACAACACATCCTGGTATAAATATGTACGTACTCGTATGTAGACACATGCATACATAAGTACGCAGCGGCTAATTGCAGAGCAAAATCAAAACTAAGGATTCTAAAGTAAATCGCTCCCTTAATATACTATGCAGTGATGTCGTTTCAAAAAAAACATCGGTACTCATTTTTAGATTTTTGGGGAGTATTTTGGGCTAATGGGGAGTACTATGCTAACATGTTCGTTTTTTAACCGCTTGACAGAATAAAATGATTTTTAATGACGGTATCAATTACAAGCTGTTTATTGTATAAGTTTATAACTGACAATATTGCTTATTATTGTAATTCTAAACTCATATGTATGTATAGTTCCTTCTCTTATGTTATTGACTTATTACTAAAGAATAAGAATCAGAAAAATAATGAGGGTAGTCCTTAAAACGACTTAATGCCTCAAAAACCTCTTAATAGTTGTCAAAACCAATATGAATTTTGACAGCTTTACGAACTTTTCGAGGTATTTACACATTTCAAAGAATACACTATATGTAACACATACATTAAACTTATGTTATGTATTGCAACTTGTTTAATATAATGAGATCGCTTTTGATAGTTTGCTAAAAGTTCTTGAGTTGGAACCCAATTTTCACTACTATTGCCATCCAGCACTTCTTTTGCCATAAGTGGTCGCTTTTGTTTTCACGCATTGCAAGTTTTTGCATATATTTGAATCGGATGCTACCTTTTTATTAACGCCATTAGGTCAGTTATCAACAAAAATGGCAAGTTGTATTGAATTAGAAACAGAATTGTTTGGAGCCCACAAGTTTTGACTGCATTATTTTTGGCAGCTTTAGAGATGTCTGTTTGATTTTTCAAGCTCAGCACAACATTGGAATGAAATTTTGAATTTTCATGTCTTGTCAATTGCCTGACGTTGGTTGGAATCGAAACTTGACAATATTTTCAAAACGACTTTGCTTCATTCTTTGGACCCATTCTTGATTCGAGCCAACTAAAACTTTCCAACCAAGCAGTTCGAAATTTGTGTGCTCTTTTGTTGCTGGATGCTTCAGCACGTCTGATATCGTTTACCTCCTCGTTTCTGCTGATTTGCTAGCATCAGTGGAGTTTGCAGCTACTTTTTTTGCTTTAACTATAAACCTGTTATAAATATAAATTTAATTGCAGAAATATTCAAACTTTTTCACTTAAGGCCGCTTTACACTATCCCACAAAGTATAAAGACATGTCCAAATTGACATGTTGCAAGCAATGTGTGATAGTTTAAAGTAGAGAAAAACAATCTAATGAAAAAGCGTTTTGATTTTTTTTGACAGTCTATACATGAAATTTGACATTCCTCCCCACATTAATACAAAATTGACAGTATCTATCACACTTTTTTTCTGACATGTTGTAATACTTTGTGGGATAGTATAAAGCGGCCTTTACTTGTCCATATTTCATTATAACCACTTGTTTTCAACGCTTTTCCAAATTATCGCCATTCATTTACTGCGAATTTTTCAAATATTAAAAACTAATTTAAACGTGCGTATTGCCAGACAACATTTAAATCTTTTTGAATTATGTGCACTTCAAAATTATAAAGCAGCACATACACTAGATAGACTAAATTGTCTGTTGTGTGAACCAGCTCTAAGCAACATTGAAAATTTTAGTTTGCTTTACACATGTTTTTTTATTGAAAACATGCAATGAAGCACCAAGTATTGAAAGGAGTACAAAAATGGTTCAGGGGAGTATAGGAGTACGCTTGCTCAAATAGGAGTAAAATACTCCTATAGGAGTACAAACGACATCACTGATACTATGCATTTATTCCCATTACTTAGGCAATTTTTCGAACACCTTATATATTTACTAACATCAAGCGTATAAATGATATTCCCTCAAAAATTGCAATAATTCACAGCATGACAAATAGTTGGAGCTGTAGAAAAAAAAAAAAATACAGAAAAATGCTAATGCCGCACCTTTGTAGACGTCAAGAAACAAACGACATTGCAAGATTGAAATAAAAAACCGTTTATTACATACATACAAACATACATACGTACTTAGATATGTATGTGCTAACGTAGGTACGTTTCGAATTCTTTAGAAATTTTTTTTTTTTATTTTTACTTAGATTTTTCTTAACAATTTTTGAAATTTAACACCTACAGTGTAAAATAATTACTTTTTAAGCCACCCACTCAATAAAAAAGGCATTTTTGAATTTCAACTTATATGATGGATGTGTGCTCAACTTTTTATACACCCTACAACAGTTTTTGTTCTACACAAAGAATTACCGACTATGTATATAACGCGACCAGAGGATTCATTAAGAATCCTTTTCTTGATTGTTCAAGTGACACATATCCACTGTCTCTTTTCTGAAACTAAATAATGTTTTAAACATTCAAGTGCATTACATCGGCTGTTAGCATAGCGGTCTGATACACAGATGGCGCCACAAATACAGAATTTATATAATTTTTAGTTAGTACTAACTTTGAAAAGGTAGTTGTAAAAATTTGATGATTATCTGACGTTTGTTACAGTGGTTTCGGTGATTTTTAATGGGCAAAAGATTCCATTGAAATAAAAGCTTGGCTTGAACGTTTTATCTGGAATCTGCACCAGAAAAATCGATCATTATTGACTGGTTTTCTGAGTTTGTACACGGTCATACAATCACTGATAATGCTTAACGCTCTGTTCCGGAAAACATAAACAAAGTCTACAAAATAGTTTTAAAAGACCTTAAAGTTAAAATGTGTAAGATAGCTGACACCTTAAAGATATCAGAAGGTGATATGTTTACAATTTTATACTAAAAGTGGGTGCCGCGTTTGCTGCTTGTCCAACACAATACACCGTGTCCGAAGGTGATGAATAAGATGATAAAAATTTATGATTCCGTTCCAAATTGATTTCCCGCTTGCCCCATTCTACAGTTTTGGCTCCCAGCGACTTTTTCTGTTCGCAGACCTACAAAAAACGCTCACTGGAAAGAAATTTGGCTCAAATGAGGAGGCGATCGCCGAAAAAACACCTATTTTGAGGCCAAATAAAAATCGTTCCACAAGAAAGGTATTGAAATGTTAGAGAAGCTCTGACAAAATTATATCGCTCTAGAGTAAGACTATGTTAATGAATAATATCGAGTATTTTGAAAATGTTGCTTGCATGAGAAGTGCCAAGCCGTCTTGATGAGTTTTTGCTCAGAGCTTCCACTAATTATTCCTAGTATCTGTACGAAAATTTTGAAAATTTTGTGTATATGGGCGATGCCACATTCTTTCGTCCGAATCAATCAAATCGCTGATTAGAGTTTGTATTTAATATTCTTAAAATCTGATGGACTATCTCAAAAAACGTTTTCAGTACAGCTTTTTGAAACTTCTACTTATATGAAAGGTGCCACGCCCTCTTGTCCGAATTCACCTAGTTTATGCCTAGAGCTTGCAGTTACTATCCCTAGTATTTATGTCTATTTTGATTGTGTTATTGTGAATAATGCACATAAAATTGCGTTTTGAATTTATTTTTTGTATGGGCGGTTGGCGTGTGCGTTGACCGATTTCGCTCATATTCAATCCCATGAGCTAACTTTTACGACTAAAACAGTGTACCAAATTTCATCAACTATCTTGGATAGCTTTTCCGTAAAAAATATTTCCACGCATAGACAGACACCCAGCCAACCAGACAGACGGATATGGCTATATTGACTCAGGGGGTGACGCTGATCAAGAATATATATACTTTTCGAAATCACGAAAGTTTCTTACCGATAACACTTCTTGCTGAAAATAAATATACAACATCGCATTTTATTGTTGTCATTGCGCAGTCCATAGGCGATATTTTGATTTTCGACATAAAATTTAAGAAATAAATAAGTTTCAACAATCTCAAATCATAGCGCTCTTTTTTAACCATCCTGTACAAAATGTGTTTTAATTTTTTTTTTCACAATTATCGTGTTAATTTGGGTAATATTGACAGCGAATACTCAAAAATGTTCTGTTAAAAGGAAAACGGTTTCCTACATCTTAAGCTTAAAGTAGTAAAAAAGATTGTTAGACTGTATCGCTAGAAATTGAAGAATGAAAGTGACTACTAAAATTCTTACCATGTAAATATAACATATAGTTAGTGGGAAATTGGGCCTGAACTATTTATACATGTATTTTGCACGTATGAACTAGAGCAGATATCTACTTATATTTTGAAATTTTTGAAATCCGAACATAACTTGTTTTCTAACTATAACAGTGCTCATTGTCGCTTTTAATCAAACAAAGCAAACTCTTATATAAATCCTGTTAAGTGCCATCCATACCTACTCTTTTCAATTTCATATCAACGAAAGTATCCGGCTTTGGTTTCAGAGTTACAAAACCACTTTGCAATAAATAATGAAAACCCAAACTGCAACTATAACTGCATCGCTCGTTAAAGCTATAATGACACTTGATCAACACAAATTGTTTGCGATCGTAAAGATTAAATAGTCATATAGTAGTCAATAGAGTTATCGTTGCTTTTTCTAGATTTTTTATTTTTTTTTTTAAATTTCGTACTAGGATGTATGAACTCTCGCAATCCTGAGTTGTTCACATAGTTCTGAGCGATACGGCAATCCTACTAAATTTTAATTATGATCCGTATTTCTCATGAAGGAAAACATTTTCTTTTACAAAATTTTCCGTAAATATTACTTTTGCGAGCTTACTTTATTTCTTCAAAATACTCTTAGAAATTCGAGATTTAAATCGGGTTGCTTAAATGCTTTGTTGTATTGTAGTATTTAAAAATAAAAGAAAAGCAAATGCAAAAGTAGTATCATGCTGGCTTTAACTGTTTGTGGTTGTCAACAGTTTTTATCATTTTTGTAAGAGTTGTCAACACTTTCGCAATCACAATTCCATGTGTTTAATTATAGGCATCATTTGTGGTTCATTCCCCTAGTTTTTTTAGTATCGATTTTGCTACTGCCATACATAATTAAGTCGTTTGTATTTCACATTTCCATAATCTTAGTAGTCAATGTGGTTATGGCTTTTGTTGCAACTTTAAGTTACAATTTCTGTAAACGCGACTGCGGTTTGTTTGTTTTTCTTCTTTTGTAAGGTGCTTTACAGTTATTTATTTGTTTATGCTTTGCATAAGATGATTTATTAACAATTGGGTCAATATGTCTTTGTAATTCATCTAGAGTTGCCAAAATAATTTTTTCTTTGCCGCGCATTTAGAGGTCTGTATAAACTTTGTTTTCGTAAAAATTTTCAGAGTTTTAGTTTTTGATGTTCCCATAGCTTTCTCGGCTTTTGATGTCTCTAAAATACATGAAAAGTCATAATGTGTCTTTAAAAGGTTTTGCGTCTATTTGCACTTGTATTATGCAAATAAAAATCTCATTTATGCGTGGTAAATAATTTACTAAATACTCGTTTATAATATTTTACGCCACTTTTACTTCAGTGGTGCCTCATAGCAAGTAGACTCCCTAATGTTAATGTCAGAGAGTTTGCTTAGTTAGTTTTCTTTTTCTACCTTTTTAAGATTTAGGTACCATTATCCATCAATATGATACAAAAAAAAAAAAGCCATACACCCTTGCACATACACCCTAGTACATAATCGTAGACTGCTGAATTTTCTCGTTGGGGTTAAATGTAAAATATAATATAAATAAACACTTAATTATGTTTTTATGTATACACGGAGAAAAAAAAAAAAAAAAAATAGTAAACACTTTTTTGCGCAAGCGACCAAGATTCGACTTTGACATCTCCGATTTTTATGAAAATTGGTGAAAAGTTAGTATTTGACATAAGTACATACACAACTGTGGTAAAATGATTTTCGTAACTTCCAAAAATTTCCAAGATGGCGGCCATAGGAAGTTCGACCCAACCTTTGGAGACTCACATATTTGAAATTCATATTGTAGCTCCTCGGTTTTTTATCCGATTTTAATGAAATTTTTATGATTTCTGTTGAAAAGTATGAGCTTTTGAAATAAAAAATAAAAAAGCCAAAACAAGATTTATTTTTGGTGGAAAAAACCTTATTTCTTGTTCAAAGCCGTTTTGGGGCTTGGTGCACCACTTTAATTTTTTTGAAATATTTTTATTTAAAAGTAAATTTTATAAACATTATATTTCGACACTCAAAATTGTGATATGTTTTACGGTTATGAAGTTATGAGTTTTTGAAATTGTATAATGTTGTATTAATCATGAGTAGATGATGCGCGTGCGCTACCATACAGGGTTGCCACTGTTAGGACGGTATTTTTTTGGTGATCCCTAGTAAAATTATTCATAAAATTTTTTTTAAATATTTTTGAAGAATATAATAACACATAATAACAAAGTCTTTGGATAAAGGAGACAAAAAAACCCATAAAAACGCGATATATTGGGTTAAGATGTTCTGGGAGGTTAACATGAAATCAAGCAAGGAATAATTTTCTAGAACATCTTAACCTATTATATCCAGTATAGTAAGGTAATTTACGTTTGAAGTTAAGTGTTAATTACTTTAATTTTTTGATTACTCGTAAAAATTATGACACTAATTTTTATTGAAAAAATTAAATAATTTTAACTTGAATTATAAATTAAAGGCCGTTCACACATTATGTAACGCAATTTTCGACTAATTTTACACCCTCCCTCCCCGGCCGTAACGCAACGTAACAAAACGTACAACCCCCTGCTAACGTAAAAAATCTTAATTTTCGTAATTTGAGTTGAATTTTTTTTTCGCATAAAATTATAAAATCGACGTTACGTATCGTAGTTGTGGACCCCACCCACCCCCATGTTAAACTTCGTAACAAATAGTCCGACCCCTCTACCCCCTACCCTCTCCCCTCTTTTGCGTTATGTAACATGTGAAATATAATTTACTTTTCTATATCTGCCACGCCTCCTTCTCTGCGTTACAAACGGAAGGACAAAGTGAATATACCCTGGGTGTAGGGTATAATTATGACGCGGATTTTTCTCCGTGTAGAGTGCATTAAAACAAACCAAAGTTGCCTTAGCACTCCATTCATTTATGGAAACCCTGAACGTTTTTGAATGCTGCTGAATTGCTGAATTAAATGACTGCATTAAACACAACGCTTCATTAAAAAAAAAACAGCTTTATAAATAAATATATGTGGTATGAATTCACCTACTGAAATAATAAAATATGACGTTGTCTGTCACATTATTTACTCATATGGTTAGCTGCGGTTCAACATATGAGCAATATATGTATCTACAGATTAAAAATGATAGAGTTGCCAAATGATTTGGTAATTAGTTTTTATATGATTTCAGCTCTCTATCTACGTGGGTGAATCAAAATTAATATATTGTAACTTAAGATCTTACATTTTCTATTGGTTTTTTTTTTAAAGGCTAAAAGTCATTAACAGTGATGATAGAAATAGTAAGGGGATTCCTTTAAACTCGTAAAAGCCTCGAAAAGCACGTAAACCTCGAAAACTTTCGAGTCTCGAAAACAAAATTTAAAAATTTGTATGAAAAAAAAGTTTACCAGGCCTCGAAAAAGCACGAGAGCGATTGTTGTGAAATAAATGTATTGAAAAAATATTTTTTGTTTTGAAAATTGAATTTGAATTGAATATTTTTCGAATTATATGACAGCTGATACGTTGCTTACACATTTTTAGAAATGTGTGTTCCTGAAAACAAGCTCGTAAACTTTCGAGTTTTTCATGGTTTACGTGTTTACGAGATTAAAGGCATCCCCTTAG
This sequence comes from Calliopum simillimum, assembly GCA_951812925.1. Taxonomy (NCBI): domain Eukaryota; kingdom Metazoa; phylum Arthropoda; class Insecta; order Diptera; family Lauxaniidae; genus Calliopum; species Calliopum simillimum. Next base: position 152,117,361 of record OX638368.1, read on the forward strand.
TGTTTTTTCTCAAAAATTTTACCAGGCTTTGCTTGTCACATATGTTCTCATAGGAGTACATACAGTATTTCTGAAAATTATTGCCATAATTAACATCTTTACAAAATTTGTGATCTTGATGGTTTCGCGCGATTTTCATCTGGCAACCCTAATTCGTATTTGTGCTGTGCCTCGGGTCCAAAATGTGTTAACGCGCCTACTCTAAATTAAAATGCATTTTGCACAGTATCCAACGTGATGACTATATATGCATGTATATATCGTATGCATTCAGAGTGTATTTACATCATTGAATAAAATGTATAGCATGTTATGCTTATGAAGAAGTGTTTATTGTAACGCTATACAATAGCAATCATATACAAATATGACATGGAAATATAAATAAAACACAAATGTAAGCTTCAATCTGAATATAGAGCTTATGCTCTGTTTAAGGCATTCTATAAAAAACGTTAACGAGAGGCTAACAAAACTAAGCACTTGCGAAAAATATCTCTTTATTGTATGCGTTTTTGTACGACCCCGATAGTAAAAAATGCTTCAATATTCACAAGATTATAGAAAATATTAAATTTTGCTTGAATTTAAGGAGTTTCTCAATAAAGTTCGCTCGAAATAAGAATTCTTCCCCTATAATTCTTAGAGTGGATCACAGGATCATGTAGACCAACGTCTACATCGTCTACAGCGATTGTTTGCAATTATTTTGGTGTTCCTACATAACGTTCTATAAACTTGGATTTTCTTCTCTAATCATCTTTTCCTGGTGACTATGATATTTCTTACTGCCTTGTAGATTCCTCTCGATAAATTGTTGACTATTAAATAAGTGGTGGAAATAGCAACAAAATAATTGTCTCGAAAACCAGAGCTAAACCGTAAAAATGGCTGATATTTAAATATCACAAAATTCAGCGTACACGAATTGCTACAATGAAAGATTTGTAAAAAAAAATGGAATGTAATGAAATTATGAGCACAATTGAATAAATTTCAAAAAATGGTTTTTGGGGACGAATTCCGTTTTTTTCAGTCAGCTCTAGCATAAAATATATAGGGTGCATGGAAATGTCCTGTGCGCTCGCTATAATATGAACTAATTAATACCAAGTCTTTTAATTTTTGCGAGATTGCTCATATTTACGAAAGTCAGTGAGGGTATTCCTTAAAACGTGTCAATGTCTCGAAAACCTCGTAAATATGTAATAGATGTCAAAATCAATACGAACTTGACAACTATTAAGAGTTAAAGATGTTTTCGAGTCATTAACACGTTTTGAGAAATACCCTAAGTGTGCTCGCGATAATATGAACTATTTGTTCATATTTACGAAAGGCTCAGCAATTAAAAAAAAAGTGAGGGGATTCCTGAAAACTTGTAAGAGCCTCGAAAACCTCGTAAACTCGTAAAACTGTCAAATTTCGTAAACTCGTAAAACTGTCAAATTTCGTATTGATTTTGACAACTTTTACGAGTTTACGAGGTTTTCGAGGCTTTTACACGTTTTCAAGAATCCCCTCATTATCAAAATAAATATTTTTTATATAAAAACTCAAAAGAATCTTTTTTTTTTTATTTTGTTCGTTATGCAGGTCTCACACAAACAACAAGATTTAGAAGTTATTGAGGAGTGGCCGTACCAAAGGACCTAAGTACCATTTCGAAACAAAAGTAATGTCATAATTCTTATGTACTTTATAGTCAGTTGTTTGACTGTTATAATTTTTTTAATATAATGACATAAATTTCACACTATCAGGTAAATTTTAAGTGAAAACAGAAAACAATTTTATTAATTTCTAACAAAATGGCACCCGTGTCATATAATGACACTACTTTTGCCTCGAAATGGTACTTAGGCCCTTTGGTACAGCCACTCCTCAATTCGTATTCAAGTTTAAGAAAAATTATGTTCATATTTTACAGCTTGTATGGAATGGTAGGGAAAAAGTGTTCATATTTTGGGGTGTTCATATGTTGGGATGTTCATATTATCGCGAGTTCACTGTATTGCATTTTAAAATGTTCATTACATTATTTCCAACATCCCAAAAGTGTAAAGTAAGCGTTTTGTGCGCTTGCACAAAATCGTTTATAATAAGCATGTTAATTAGAAGACTTGTATCTTTTTACAAATAAGCACCATTTTATCCAAAAATTAATCAAACTTTCATCTATTCCTCAGAATGCTGAAGCATTTAAATTATAGTGTTAACTTAGAGCGCAAACTTGTTTCATTGAGATAGAAATATTTTTTTCCGGTACATATCTAATATCGAGATTTACCTTCATAAATGTACCGAATTAGAAAGCTTTACTCTTCAAATAACCAACAATCAATAAATTTTGGCAAAGAAAATTTTTTTTAAAAGGTGTTGAATACTTAAGAAATGATAACTTTTTTAAATTTCAAACTTAAAGTATAATTTTTTCCCAGATTTGCAAAAAATTTAAATTTATTTTTAATAATATGTAATGAAAATCGTATTTTCCCAAAAAGTTGAAATGCAGACAAGGCCATAAAAAAGAGCAGCTGCAATATAAATATTTACAACAAAGCTTCATCTGTCAGAGAAATGATTAATAACAACAATATACTCAAGCATTGACCTACTTTTAAGAATCTAAATCGATGTTTCTTTTCTATCAAAACAAAATCAAAAAATGCTGTCTCTCGGTGGTGAAAAAAGTACATAGCTTTAGCAAGAAATAGGGAAGCTATAATGTGACCGCAATCAACACTTGTGGCAACACTACCACTTTTCTTAGCGCTATACATTTCCACATGACTATTTGTTTATAATAAAACTGTTGTTGCTGGCTGCCTCCACAATACTAAAGAACAATTAAGGGAAGAGTAATTTAATGCATGCATTTATTAACCCAAATTTTGTTTACATTGTTAACAAACACGGAAATTATCTGACAACATAGTAGACAACAAAAGCCAGAGAATTTTCCATTAAGTAAAAAAGCTCATGTAAACAACAGGTTAAGTATAAGCTACATGAGTAATCTTTAAGCATTGACATACAAAATTAAGGCAATATGTAGGTACATGATAATCTGTCGATGATCTCCAAAACAAAACAAACGCTTTTTGAAAATTCTAGGATTTTCGGGTTCATTGCCCTTTGAAATTAAATATTATTGAAAAGTTATTTTTTGGGACGATATATTTGATTTTCGACTAAAATATCAATATCAGCGAACCACGAATACACGATATCTATATGTCAAAGATTTTCAAACATTTTACATTTTATATAATATCGAGATTCACCATCATAAATATGCCGAATTAGAGACTGCTAGAAGTCTTCTCATTACCATCATTCAATAATTAAAGCTAAAATAAAATGTTGAAGAAGAGATTGATTGAGATTGTAACTTTTTATATACAAATTACAAAATCTTAAAAAATGTTTTGTTGCCAAATATATTCAATGGCTAATAAGCTTCTCTTTGCGACCAATTTTTTTTGTCTTTTTTCTCAATAATACTCTCGATAAGAGGTGATATAATAATAATCATGTTCAAACATACGTATCTTCTGTCATTCTTTTCAACTTAAAATGATTTAAACAATCGATATTTAAGTAGACAATGTTGTTTTTGTTGTAAATAAAGGCAATGTATATATATGTATGTATGTATTCGTACATCCGAGTAAATGCAATAAAAAAGGATCAACACAAAATAATGATTTCAGGCTGCCAAGACAACGAAACAGAAGTAGAGACCACACCCAATGTTGGTATTTGGAAAAGGCAATAACGAGAAAAACAGCCAACAAACTAAAATAAAGTAAGACACAATGACAAAGTTAAGCACAGATTGTAAAGAAAAAACACATAACATTACTAGTGTAGGCGTCTACGGAGCGTTAAGGAAATAAATTATGAATTTTATTGTATAATACATACATATCCTATAAATGTATAATAACGTTTGCATTGGCCAGATGATGAAGGCAATACAAACAAATAATGCGAAAAGTTAAGTCAAATATTGTTATTAATAATAAATTTAATCTAATCTTCCTTTTACATATAAAAATACATTTTTGGAAGTTCCACGATTAAAAATCTGACCTTTGGTGACCCTTTGTGAAAATTTCCGTAGAATATTTTTGTAAAATGCTTTAACCCATTATAACCAGTTTTTTTGAAATAGAAAAAATAGAAAATACCCATAAAGACAGGATAAAAAGGTTAAAATGCAACAACAAGTTTTCTCCAAAATGTGGATTTAGAGTTTTTTTTTAGTTGAAAAACTATTTTTTTTTTAGAATTAATTTTTACAATATAAAAAGTGTTCTTAATTAAGAGCTCGACATTTCTTGCCTTTGGTGATCCCTAACCCATTTTAACCCAGTTTTTGTGTAAGAGGTCAAAAAGACATATAAAAACAGTATTTAAGAAAGTTGTTTATTGCATAATTTCATGGTGACCTTGGAACAACAAGTTTTATGCAACCCATTTCCAGCATTTTTGAGATCGTAATAAAATAAAAACGACATTAACCTGTAAATGACCTTCAATAGAAATTAAAAAAATCTCAGCACATTTTTTTGACACCTTTAAGATTTTTCACGTAATCGTGTAATTTCCAAAACTTTTTTTTTTTGTAATGTTTGAGCCCACAGTTATGAGTAGAGTTGTACATACATATGCCGAAAGTCAATTTATAATGCCCCTGAAACAGTAAATGTTCCATATTGAATACTACCATTAAGCCACACAACAAAAACTCCAAATCTCCATCGTCCACAATAACAATCTTTCCGAAAATTTAATCAAATACAGGGGTCAGGCAAGGTTATTTAATGAATACCCTACTAACTAGATAATTTTATATGCAAACCAACCTTAGATGGTTCTAACAGACAGCCAATGTTTGACTTCATATTAATACTGCGAATTTTAAAACAAATGTAGTGGAATACTCAGATCACCATGACGCACTGCCACAACATAAATCAACGAGCCGGGGCTCGAAATAGCATTTGAATAGCATTTTATTCAGGCCCTACGTTCCTAAGGTGTTATAGTATAAATATATAGGCTTACTCTTACAGATATTTCAATAGAATATTATGTTTTGATCTTATGGTCTCTCATGCAATACTAACTAACTTGGTTTTATCGTGAAAGGAATAAAGTTGCCCAAAATTATAAAACCTACACTCATGTACAATAAAAGTTCCAAATTGCTCTTTCAGTATGTACTTTTATTGTCTTGAATCATACATATGTTTGAGTGAAACAATCCATCTAAAAATTGTGTAAATTTTGGTTGCATGGCACAACATTTTAAAGACTTTGTTTGTATTGGAGCTTTTAAGTATTCTTTCAAACACGGGTGTTCAAAACATTTTTTAACTCTCAAATTGCATCACTCGGAAAATTTTTATATTTTCTTGTTCAGGGTACTTTCCTTATGATATAAAAAAAAAAAAAAAAAATTAAGAAAATCCATCGGGCGCTTTTTTTTTAAATCGAATTTTCCGTTTTTGGCAAAGTTGAGTTAAGTCAAAAATAACATGCGAAAACTAAAATCAATAAAAAGGAACACGAATAGTCTTTTCTAACTAATTTTTGGATGCTAAATTCAGATCCTTTAACAAAATCGTTCTATCGCTACCGAATTTTGAGATATCCTAACCCAAAAACTACCAAAATATAAGATTTTTCGTGATTTTTTCCCACTTTTGTAACAAGACAGTGTAATATTTTATCATAAAACCTGTTCTGTTAGTCAAAAGCACATATCTTTGCGTACAAAACTCTTTTTAAATTATATCAATATCTTTTTTTGTCTTGGAGTTATCCTAACCTATAAATTTAAAAAGAAACAAAAACAAGATTTTCGACTACGTCGAAGGCTACATAGAGAACGCACGAAATTTTTCTGCTCTGATGTAAGGAGCATTAAACTGATTTATAAAGCTAATTTTGTTTAAGGGCCGTCTATAAAATACTTACGTTTGCAATAAGAGAGGATTTGCGCCGTATAGTATATATTGTTAGATTGTTGTAGAAATTGCAGAAGTTCAAAAATGTTTGCATATTTCGTAACATAATTTATGAATGGCTCCTTAAGTTAAGTGTAATAATGAAATGTCATTGGCATATAAACTGAAAACTTCAATTCAAAGTAAAACTTTATTGTATTTTTTTTTTTCAATGAAGCGTATAAAAACAATTTTTATTTCTACCATATTGCGACCATGAGTACCTACTAAGAATCAGCCGCTATCCGACACATTTAATTGAATAACACCATGCTGTAGCAAATAGTGTGGACTAAAGCAACGGACAACTTCCGTTTGCTTATTATTAAATAACGATCATTAATATTTTTTTTTCTGTTTTTTGCCACAATTGTTTTTCTTCGATTTACACGTACAATGCCAATTATTGTTATTTTTTATTTTTTAATTACATCATCAGATATCATTTCGAAATCAAACAGCTGGACACAAGACATTGTTCATACACGCTAAAAAATGATCTGTAGAAAATAATATTTAAACTACAAAAACAAAATCTAAAATTACTATTTGTCCCAGTAATTCAATCATTTTACTGAATTCTTAAAAGAAAACTACAAAGACGAACTGAAGAAAATAATGAAACAAAAATTAAAAAGTCGTCACTGAAATCAGTTGAGTAAAACAATTAGCACTCGATAAAAAAATGGCTCAGCAGCTCAGCTGGTCAGAAAAACGTCACCATCAAACACAAACATCATGAGTTCGATTAAGCCGTGAACATAAGATTTTATAAATTTAAATTTTTTTTTTTTTGATAAATTTAATGAATTTTACCGTGTGTACACCGTAATATTTCATGGGCACTTTATGTAAAAATTACAGTTTGTTTTACGGGCTTAGTTTTATTGAACAAAACTGTAAAATCGTATGCGGTTTAGTTTTTTTTGTGTAGTCCAGTAAAATGAGAAATCTACTTTTGAAGCCAGTCAAACCGTGGCAACCCTATATGGTAGCGCAAGTGCACCAACGACTCATTAAAAACAGAACATTAAACAACTTAAAAAATTCATAACTTGACAACCATAAGACACCAAGATTTTGTAGGTTGGTAAATTATTATAGTAAAATTTTCTTTTAAATTAAAATATTTCAAAAAAAAAAAAGAAAAAAAAAATAAAAAGGGTGCACCAAGCCCCAAATTGGCTTTAAAAAAGAAAAAAATTTTTTCCACTTAAAATAAAATTTTTTTTTCAGTGTAATTTTTTTTTTCATAAGCTCATATTCTGCACTAACCCTGAAAATTTCATCAAAATCAAATCGAAATCCGAAGAGCTATGAATTTTCAAACATGTGAGTATCTGAAAGTTGGAACGGACTTCATATGGCCGCCATCTTGGATTTTTTCGGAATTTCGAAAAATCATTTCACCGCAGTTATACGTATGTCAAATACTAACTTTTCACCAATTTTCATAAAATTTGGAGATGTCAACCCAAACCTTAATCGATTACGAAAAGAAACACTCCCAATTAATTATTTCTAATCTCTTTACCTTCTGGAGATATTTTTGATCCACATCCAATTTAGCGCCACATTATGTTTTCCAGCTGTGGTGAGAAATTACGAGCGGACAGCGCTGTCTTAGGCTAAACCATAAGTATTCACGTGCTATGGCATAACGTTTGCTTCATACGCCCTATCATTATAAATCCGCTACTCTCTACTCGTTCGACATCACGTGGAATATATTCTCTAATGAGTTAGCTTAAAATAAAAAACAAAAAAAAAAATATAAAATGTCAAGCTTTACGATATGCCATATAAATTCTTTTGGGAGACCATCAAAAAACTATTCTCCTAAAAAAACATTCACCGAATGAAAATGTCGCCATTTCCATTCCGGAAAAGTTTTCTTAAACGAACTTAACAACCACTCTGCTTTGAACAAATTCTGGAGTTATCAAAAACTAAAATTGGAAAAGTTCGAGTCATCAAAGTTTGACTACTTATTTAAATGTTTATACATAAGTATAAATTAAGGTCCAACTGCTCTTTATGTTACATACATATATACATATATATCTTCGGTCCTACACTTTAAGCTGAACAAATTCATTTTTTGCACGAAACCCTCAACTTGAGTTTTGTTTTTTTTTTTTTTTTTGTGTTTCTATAATCATATTTATTACCTTGACCTTTATAAAATCAACGCAATTATATATATGTAAATACAATATATACGTATGTCGGCACAAATGACTAATATGGTTTCTCTTTCTTTGCAGGTATGTTTACTACTATTTCTATCCAATTTGCCATCTTCATGTCAATTCTGACAATAGTTGTTTACAAATTTTGCAACTAAGTACTCATAAACGAACAGTAAGTAAACTTATAATTTTATTGTAAGAAAAGAAACCGGAAATGCGTGAGTGATGAAGTCATTTGATTGTCTCAATAAAACATTTCATTGTTTTGTTTATTATTGTTCTGCTGTTGCTATTGTCTGAATTATTGTTATTATTATGGTAAAAGTTTAAGCAAAAGCTCTTTTCCGATTTTGACTTAAGTCGTTGAAAGCTAAAAATTTTTGATTAAGTATTGATTCGCATGCATGCTGAAGGCAAATTTTATTGTTTATTATTTATATTAATGTTTTTTACATTTCCATTATGTGATAGTTGCCATTGACATAAAAAATCAGTTGTTACTTAAAATAAAATTCTTATATATATATATATATATCTGTGGTAGAAGAAGGAGAATCAGCCTTAGTCAATATTAGGCAAGTGGAGTTAAGTCCAATTATTACTTTTTTTTTTTTTGAAACTTCCTTTCCGTTCTTAAGTGTTATAACCGTTAGAGAAATTTTACCCACTATAGTTCGAAGTCGAATTTTTTTGGTGGTTTTCTTTTTTCCACAGAAAGCTTAACGATGATTCTGAACCAACAGAATATAACGACAAATTTTGAAGAAAAGAATGTAGCTTAAAATTACATTGTCTTGTTATATAGTAGGGTCATTTACGCGGAGTTTTAAAATTTGTCCTCCGAAAACAATTAAAATTCAAGATTTTAGTTTTGACATAGTGTGGTTCACAGTTGTGTTGAAAATTTTTTTATTCTTATTTTTCCATCTCCACAAGCTTCTTGTTCGTTTAGATAAAATAAGCAAGTACGAGTATACAAAAAAATAGTTAAATCGGACTATATTAAGAGGTTCTTGAAGATTTTTGTATGATGATTGGAAAACGCCATGATGTTTATCGTAAAAAAATCAAGAATCTTGGTCTGTACTAAAATAGCATGACTATAGATGGTACAAAAAATTCATTTTATTAAGTCGTTTTTCTTTTTCATACAAAACCTATGTATACATAAATCAAACAAAACATAGCGATTACTAAATACGGCAGAATTCGGCTGACATGTGTGAGAGACATTAATTATCATGATTGGAATAAGGTATATAAAAAATATATCACCCTGGTGTACATTTAAATTTGTTACAAAATTAACTATATGAAAATACATGTGTCTTAGACGGCTTACTTTTATTTTGTGAATTTGAATGTTAAAAACATGTGTAATATTGCTGCTTAAGATTTAAAACAAGGGTGTCAACGTAGAACAAAAGTGAGCCAATTTTGGCTAACCTACAACAACAAGAATATTTCAGTACAACAATCACAGAAATAATTTTTGTTGTTATTTTTTGAGCTCGTCAAAATTTCGCGTTTTTGTTGTTTTTTTTTTTCATTCATACACTCAAAATTGAACTCAACAAACAATATGGGTATTAACGCGTTGATGCGCAATTGCGCATGAACGTTCAATGTAAATATTTCCATTTTTGCGAAATTGCAGAAGTAGTGCGATATTTTGGGTAGTATGTTTGTTGTTTTATAAACTTTCGCAAATCGCAATTTCGCATCGACGCAAGGGCATTGCGCATTAACGCGTGAATACCCCTAATTTTTGTGTGTGTTCTAGTTCTCAGAAGTTTTGAAAAATTGTTTAAATATACTTAGCAAATAGTTTTTGTTATTGTCGTCCTTCGAAATTGAAGTTGTTGTAAAAGCGAAAATATTACGCGGGTTACCAATGCGGTGCAACTTACAAGCGTTACCATATCATAAATTTTACTGTACATTTTACACTGACCTGAAGTATTTGTTTGTATAAAACACAGTAAACTGAAGTATTTGTAAGAATAAGTTTTTTTTTTTTCGAAAATGATAAAACAAGACAGTGTAGTTCAGTGTCAAAATGAAATCAGTGTAAAGTGAATATTTGAAGCTTGAATTTTTGGGATCACCTACTTCGATTTAGTACAAAAAAGTATACTATATGCAGGCAGTCCTCTAGTTACAACTTTCGTTATACCTCCGTGCCGTGTTTTTTTTTTGATAATCTTGACGGACAGATATTCTCCCCAATTCCCGTTGGCTTTTTCATTGATATATATATTATATCAACAGATTTCTTATTTGCTATCGTCAGCTTAATCTTAATTTATACTTTTTATGTATGTTCATGATTCTTTCTTTTGCTACTTTTTTGATTTTTTTTAACAATATTCATATCGCCTGGTTGCCTTTTTAATGTTCTATTACATATATGTACTTATGTATTTTATCCATAAAATGTGCTGCTTGTACTTTTAAAAAAAAGTCAGAAAAAACAATCTCAAAAAGGAAAACGTATTCCACATTTTTCAAGACGCCAGTTGTTGTTTGTCACTTAGTGCTGTGCGGCGAACAAACGGTTAATAAACTCTACCTAAGCGTAACCTTGAGTATTTCTCGCTATGAACACATTTAAATAAATGTATGCCTTACGAGTATTTCCTGACTTAAGTCATTCCATAGTTGCTTTGTTTATCACAAATGGCACTACTTCTACATTTATACACATTCGTGCAAGGTACGAGCTTTTTTTAGTCCTTATGTGATGATGGTATTTTGATGCATTCATGCAATTTTATAAAATATACTGCATTCTAATCGATTCTTTTTGAAATTGACCTAAAATGTTTCTTTCTGTTTGTATAAAGCGAAAAATATTTTATTTCAATTGCTCCATTTTATATACCCAATACTACTAAACAGTAAAATCCCAGTGCCGGATCAGTAACGGATAAAAAAGCGGAGATATGAACCGTTTGGCACACTGGGTTTTTTTAGAAAAAAACTCCTAATTTTTTTTTAATAACTATGGTGCTTAGGTTCCTACTAAATAAAATTTTTTGTTATAGCATTTAAACATTAGAAATCATACAACCTTCCAAAAAAAAATACCCTATTACGAGCAAAAACTTCTAAACGCTATTGCAGAAATTTCGAACATAAGTATTTTGCACTGGCACATGGTATGAATAGTTCGAACCAGCTGTGGATAATTTAACGAAAAGTATGTAAATGGGGGCGTGTCTTCTCTCGTAAAAAATTTATTGATTAAATTTAATTTTTTATTTTGCCATTCTACGGAAAATAGTCCAGGTTAAAAATCCCCTGAATATTTTTGAAAAAAAATTTGGTTTGTAATTGTTCCAGCTTAAGAAAGTAAAGAAAAAAAAAAAACTTTATTAAGAAAATTTTCGAATCATAGTACGTTTCAGAAATAATTGCTGCTCCTAATATATTTTTTTAAGAAATGTAAAAATTTGCGTCTTAAAACTTCTGCGTAAAAATCACTGATTCTCTAACAATTCCACCACTTTAAGGATGCAATTTTTTCCAAATGTTTCCGAACTTTTTCTCTATCACAATAAAATTTTGCATGTTTATAGATATAGCTAGTTAGAAATATTTCAAAATGTGCGCGTTACTTCAAAGGAAGCGCCTAGCTCCCATAGAAAATCAACTGAGATTCTTTAACCCTAAAGGTATGCAGCACATTATTTCCATACACCTACACTGTAAGTAATCATTGCAAGCTCGCTTTGAAAATCACATGACCTTTTTCAAGAAATTGATGAGATTTTCCATTGCAAACGCTATGTTTCAAAGAGTCATTTTAATTTGCGCATATCTTTTGAATCATTTAAGTAACGCAAATAATTTTTTCTGTTTATTTTTTTACAAAATACCATTTTTCATTAAAATATGCAGTAAAAATTTCTGTAAGAAAAATAATTATATATTAATACGCAAGACAAAAATTTGTCCATCTTTTTTTACTATGTATGTTAGAAATGAAGTACGACTTTGAGTTATATACCATTAGAAAGGTATTTATATGTAGATGTGCACAAAGTTAAAATTATGTTAATATTTTCACTTGAAGCCACTTAAAATTTAATACAAATTTTTCAATACTAACAACAACAAAATACACGGTCATACAGAGCTGAAAAAAGGATAAAGACAAAAAGCATAGCACTGACTTCATGTTTTTTATTTTGTTTATATTTCGCTTGAATCAGTGGCGGATCCAAGGGGGGGCGATCGCCCCCTCTCAAACCAAGTGATTACATTTTTTTAAAATTATATGTAAAGATTTTAAAAACATTCTGTTATTATCTAGAAATGTAGTTAATCGGCCCCCCTCTTGACATTGCTGGATCCGCCACTGGCTTGAATTATACCAGAGATGATAAAATAGCAAAAAAAGTATTGTGCTAAAAGTGTCCAAAAAGTACCAAATACATTTGTGGTCGAATTTTGACCACTGGGCGATTCTAGTTTGTATAAATGCAACACTGAGTTGTATGAAAAAGTTAATCAGTTTCAAACGTACACACTTTAAGTGACTGTGGCTCATTTTTTCGAAAAAAATATATGATTTCCTAAAAAAAATATGATTTTCTTGAAAAAGTATTAATAGCACTTTCTTAGTGAAGCATTTCTCTATAAAACTGCATCATTAGATTTTTGAAATTAAGTGGTCGAAAAGTTATTTTTTTTTCCGCCAAAATACCACTGTTCGCTACATTCAGAGGGGCATTTCAATTAATACAAACAAATTTGTTTGTGTAGGAATTTAACTTTTTGGCAAGGCCAAAAAAATCTATCATCTTAACTTTCTTCAAAAATAACAATTTCAGTTTTTATTATTTTATTGAATATATTTAATATCAAAAAATAACACATTTATCACCTGGATTCATTTGTGTTCCAGGCGCACAATTAAACTCCCTTGCAAATTCATCAAAATTCGACAGTGGTCCATTAACACTAAATCGTTCCTCAGTATGCCAGTCTGTTGGAATCATCATCTTCTGTTCGCTATTGTTTGTGGTAGCACAGCGCATTTGTGCAAAGTTTATAAAAAATAATTGAGTATTAGTAAAGTTAACATTCGTTAGTGTCTCCTTCTTTGAGTTCTGGTTACGGCTAGTGTCCAACATATTTAGCCATAATAAATACGCTCTAAATGCAATATTCAAACCACTACTTTGCGCAATTAAATTGCGCAACTTTACAGCATCGCGAAAGTCGTCTGGATTATTGTACAAATAATGGCTAAACTGTGTGCGAAAACATTGTGATTGTTTGCGGAAACCTTGTGTAGTGTAGTCATCCCAATGCATGGGACTTTGGGAATCTTTATTCCAACCCTGCTCATCGAAAGCGAACACTAATGCTTTTGCGAGAGCTTGACCTATAAGTGAGTACTTTAATGAATTGCCATAAAAAGAATGATGGTAAAAATTGCTCTGATGAAGACCTAAACCAATTTGTAATTCATTGTCTCTGGTCTCTAGGCCCACGTCAATGTCGTATGCTTCAACGACTCTTTCGCTTTGACGATTCGCAAAGTTATTAAGCTTATCAAGTTCTTGTGTCACTTTATATTTCATGATGCGCTCCAACTTCTGCCTATATGGTATATTGTCCAATTGCAGTGCTTGTATGTCCAAATTCTCATAAGGGGGAATTCGCACTTTAAACCGTGCAAGTTTTTGTTTTGCTGCACTCTTAAAGTTATCGCTCATCCATTTGACATCATCTGCTTCAGTTAAATCTTCTTCATCACGCCTTCGATATACATTTTCGACATTAAAGCTTTGACTGAAAGCATCTTCTATCTTTTGATATATATTTTCGATATCTTTTTTTATATCTTCATTATAATGCCGACGATAGTATATTTCGCCAAGGTGGTGTGGAAAGTAACGCATTGTTAAATCAGTGCAGAACCTGGTACGGTTTTGGGGACTATCATCCTCTGGAAAACTTAGTGCTGACACTGCCACATACATAATGTAGTAAGCTAAAGTATGTTTCGCTTTCACCTTAAGTAGTTGTGCTAAGCTTGTAAAATACGCTTCTGAACGTAAATAGGCCTGATCGTTAAAACGTGGTGGAAAAATGGTATTAAAATATCTTACGAAATTGATTTCAAATCTCTTGTTTAGTTCTTGTGAGTTTAAATGCAGATACTGACTATTTCGGCGATTGTTGTTGTGCAGTCTCGATTGCCCCACACGATTGGGGGCTGGCCTTTTGCCATATGATTTAGCAGACAATTCATTTTCTTCGCGTTCTTCATCTTCTATTACCTGATCTTTGCCCATTAATTTGCACAAATCATATTGGAAACTCACTATATCTCCAGCAATACGTTGTCTATCGGACTCACGTAGTTCAAACCAGTTGCCTAAATTTTTTCCAACTTCCTCTTCTTTATCGTCGAAAAATTTTTCTTTAGAATCAGGATCCATCAATGCCGCTGCACTGCAGTATTCTTCAGATACAAGATTTTGAATCGGTTCATCGAGAAAAACTTTGTTACCACCGCCTCGCGTATTCTCCATACTAGGTTCAATCCTTAGACCTATTAAAATTTCCATACCATAATTGGCAAACAATTCGCCGACCACTAATTCCCAATTATAATGTTTATCCCAGTTAGTACGGCTTAAATGAGGTAATCCACCATGTTTCGTTATGAAGTCCATATAGTATTTATGTTGATTTTGAGATTGTGCATTCTCTTGAATGCAAGATTCGTAAAAATGTTTGATTTTCCGTATACTTGTAGTATCTTGACCAGGAGGTGGTTTTTGTAAAAGTTCTTGCAGATTTTTAATGACGCGCATCTCTAATAACGAAAATTGTGTTATCATTTCGCCATCCTCTGCCTTATGAAACTCATTAAACTGTCCACAAGCGAATTCGTAAAAATCATCACATGGATCTACACTGAGATTCATATACTTTTGTATTTCATTTGATTTGTCGTCTCTTACTTTTAATTCTTCGAAACTCGGTCCCTGTACCGGTCCACCGACACTATGCTGCCTTTGTCCATTAACTGTTATTATTATTATGGTCAAATAATACCAGAATAACGTTGTATTTCTCTTAAGAAGTCGTAACATTTTTACGGTATGATGCACAAATTTCAACTGACGATCCATCCATCTCTGAAGCCATATTTTTAGATTTTTTTTATTGTAGGATTTCGTTTTTGCTTTATTTGCGATAAGCGATTGCGATTGATGGTATTGAAATACTAAACCATATTGTTGTTGGAATTAGTTCAAGTTCCCGATTTGTACTTGACGAAAAATAACGAAACATATTTTTTTGTACTTTTTTTCATGGGTTCACTGCAAGGGGTTATCAGAGTTAGTGAGCAGTGTGTTATGAAAAGAGAAGCAAATATGGTGAGTTTAGAAATTTTTAAATCATTATTTTCGCAATTGTTCTATACAATATAAACACGCCAAGTGTATCAGTTGAAAAAATGTTATGTGATGGATTGAGCTCAAAGTTGTAGTACCGATACTTGGCATAAATAATTCGGGAGGATTTTGTCCTAGTATTATTTCTTGTTATAATACAGGGAAAGACTGTTTTTCCAAAAATGCATAGCTTACCTTAAACTTTTTAGTTTCAATTGGATTATTACTTTCCGTTGGCAAAAATGAACTACACTACCTTTCTGGATGTACGCAATATATCTGAAAATAGCGTTTCCTGCACTTTATATCACGGATAACTTGGATCTCAGATCTGAAGGAAAAAAATGATTCCCAAATTCGGAATCAACGACTCTGAATTAGTCAAAAAAAAAAAAAAAAAAATTAGCATTTCTTTTTATATTTTTTTATATTAAATCCTCGTAAAATTTCCTTTAATTCGGTAGTACATTTATCATACCAATTTTTTGATATGAGGTTAGGAAAAATACGTAAAAGAATCTTTTTGCTTTGCAAATCAATTTATTTTAGAAACGTCATTGAATTTGTTGGGCAATATTATTCCGCTCCCAAATTTAAAAATAAACATAAACATGTAAAACATATCGTAAAACATATCAGTGAATTAGTTTTTTCCCTATAACTCCTAAGGGTACATTTTAGACCTCCACTCAGACACAATTTTTTATTACTCTAGGCCTCCCCTATCAACTCTCAGAAGGCGCGTAACCTTAACGTTTACACCCTGTATATAATTTAAATATAACATATTATGCCTTATTCCCACTTGCCTGGTTAACCAGCCTAAAATAAGGAGGTCTTGATAATCACATTTCCACGTTCACGCCTTTTACCTTGATGAGTCATCTGTCATTTCACTGACAATTAATTTGACGTTTACCAAATCATAGCACTATTTGCACTTATACTTTTAATAATTTATTGTTAAATTTTTTTAGGAGTGATTTTTCAAAAGGGCGTGTTTCCACTTCCGACCTCAAACAAACCTTAGAATGCCATCGCCATTGTCATGCTAAAATGCATCCTCTTGTCCAAAATCCATCACAAAAAAGACATTTTTCCAAGATAAAATCGTGATCAAAAATCGCATTTCGCATGCCAAGAAACCTTTAATATTTTGTATATACCCCAGGCTATATAGGTGCTTTCATACCATGCCTATAGACATCAGCTTAAATTTTCAAATGGTGAAATAAGAGTGATTTTTAAAAATTTCCAAACAAAAGGGTTTATTTCCAAATGTTTCTAATCAAAAGGCCGTAGTTATATCCAACAGTTTTTTATGTTTTCCATTAAATACAAAAATGCTAGAATAAAAGTTTTAAGGGAATTGTACAGTATCTCTTAAACTTTTAAAACTTTACCTGATGTAGGGCTAAAATCTTAAAAAAATATTTTTAATTAAAAAACAGAGAATAGCTTAATTTTTTTATTTGACAATATTAACTATATACAACACTAATATATTACACACTTATCAGTTGGATTCATTCCACTGCCGGGTAAACAATTAAATTCTCTCGCAAATTCAATAGAATTTGCCAGTGGCCCATTGATCGCATACCGCTCGAATGAATGACTCTGTAAAGGCAAAAAACTTGGTGGTGGTACACGATTTTGCCATTGTGCCCGACAATTCATTTGTGCAAATGAAACAAAAAACAATTGAGTATTGCTGAGGTTTAAACCCGGTAGACTCTCTTTGATGAGCACAGCATATTCATTGACGGGGTCCATGTAGGACAACCAACGAAGATATGCATTGAAAGCAACATTTAGGCCGTTGCTATTCGCTATCAGCTCATAAAGTTGAGTATCATTAATAAATTGATCGGGTTTATTGAAAAGATAATTACTCAATTGTTGCCGAAAACAGGAAATACGACTTAGGTACTCATGTACCGCCGAATAATCCCAAGTTGCTAGCCCCGGTATATGGGGATTCCAGTTATTAAGGTCAAAAGCAAAACTTAGCTCACGTGCCAACTTAAAACCAATCGTGGAATATCGCAATGTAGTTGAATAAGAAGTTCGATAGACGGGTGCCTGTAATATACCCCATGCTATATCCAATTGCTTATGCATTGGACGATATTTCAGATATCCTTCATAGGACTCTATGGGATCACGTGGTTGTGGTGCCGTTTGACTGCCAGTTTCGTAGAGACGCTTAAACTCGTGTTTGTGTACATTTGCCATCAATTGCTGCAAATTGTGCCAATAATCGTTTGGTGATATTTGCATGTTGTTATCCGGCTTATTTTGATAAACTGGAAACTTCACTCTGATGTCTTTTAATTTTTGCGTACCCACACGCCTGCTGTTTTCCTCAATCCATTTGCTATTTAAGCTTAGTTCAAGTGATTGCTTAATATTTTCATATATTGCCTCTATATCTTCCTTAGCGTTACTACTGCCATATTTGCGATAGTACATTTCACCTAAGAACTTGGCAAAATATTTCTTTAACTGACTAATACAATATCTAGGACGTTTGCTAACATGATCATCTAGTGGAAATGCCAGGTACGATAGTGCGCGATACATAATGTAATTGGCTACAGTTTCCATTGGGTGCTGTGAGATTGTTTTAGATAATTGTGCGAAATATGCCTCGGAACGCATGAAAACTGGTTTATTATACGGATGATCAAAACTAATTTCAATAAAATGATTAAAATCGATGGTGTCATTAAATTGATGTGAAAATTCATAGAGTGTTTTCCGTGTGTAATTATGATTCACATCAGAATCAGGCCTTATCTCACGCGTTTCTGTCTTACTGCGCATTCCCATGCAGAGTTCATTTTCAAATGTAACGATTTCAGCTGCTAACTTTTTAGCATAAGTTGAATTGATGGACAACCAACGCGTGAGTCTGTCTGCCGTATCTTTTTCGATTTGAGAATATTCTTGATCTCGTATATCCACCTGTTTAGTTCCCTCTCTACTGCAAAGTTCTGGCGGTATGAAAGTACTTGGTTCTTCTAGATAAATGCTATTCTCTGTTATATACATATAGTTGACATCTACTGTTACCCCAATCAGTATATCCATACCATATTCATGACGTAGCTGTGCAACAATGTTTTGCCAATTGTAGTTATGATTATGCACCAGCCAATTTGATCTTGATGTAGGTGGAAAGCCGCCATTAGCTTTTATGAATTCACTAAAAAATGTCTGCTGTGCAACGCCATTATGCTCAGCAATTATGCATGATTTATAAAATTCCTTAACCTTGCGTCCATTAAGTCCATCTTCTAAGGTTACATGTTCTTCCAAAATCTGCTTTAAATCATTATCTATTTTTGTACTTAATATGCTTGTAGCTGTGATCACTTCTGATTCATGTTTTGTGACCCAATTGCCGCAGGCGTATTCGTAAAAATTTTCACATGGATCCACATTTAATTTCATATAACTTAACATTTCTTTGCCCTTCGCTTTACGTGTGACCTCATCTTGATTATTGTTGAAGATCGGCTGAAATTCAGGTGTTTCTGCTTGAGTTCTGCTCACAAATGCCGCTATAAATATCAATATACCGAGATAGTTAGTGTACTCTGTGCGTAACATTCTCTCGTTACGATGTAAATTTTCATACTAACTATTGCGTTGACTCCGGACTATGATTTTCGTTGTGTTTGCAGTAGCTATTTCTGATAAGTGTGAATGTACCAAATGTTTAGCATTTTTGTTGTAGCATTATTTCGAATAAGCCGATGTTGAATGTTTTTTGAGAAGTTCATTGGGGGTTATCAGTTACTTAAAAATATAGCGTCTGATTTAAACAGAAAATTCTAATTGCAAACGGTGGCGGATTCAGGGTTTAATCACAGATCGTACATAATAGGGGTATGTATTCATACTCTCGGTGTATTTTTGTGCGATTCAGAATCACAGTACATTCGTCAAAAATTTCCGTTCGAAAGTACGCAATCTTACAGACTTTAACCCCTTGAGACCGATGGGGTTACATAGGACCTCAAGCATTTTTTGATACATCACTGTTTTAATTAAAATTAGTATCAAGGAGTACTCAAATGTATAGTATAGTCTCACCTACAATTTTGTTTTAATTGTTTGTTTGGCAAAATACGGAACGGTATTTTGTGATTCTGAGGCCCAAAACCTAATTTTTTCGGGTTAGTTTCTTGGACACTTTCTTTCCTTAAGGGCCGTTTTCACAATGTTCAGTTAAAAGTTAACTTTCAGATAAATAAAAATTTTGTATGAAATTTTATGTCAAAGTGCCAGTTAAAGTTCCAGTTAATGCTTAACTGGACATTGTGAAATTGGCCCTGAGTCTGTATTTACAACTTCGTTGAAGATAGGAAAACCAAATCTCAAACGGCTTACGACTTATAGCCGTGGCAACTTTGAAAAAGCAGTTTTGAAGCAATTTTTATAGTACTATAAAATTCGACCTGGAGCCAACCAATCGAAACGCAGATAGGGTTTTACGAGTGATATCATGTGCTTTCAGAAACAGCATTCAAAAGTTGTTTGGATTTTTTTTGTATAATATGACTCCACCATTTCCAGACCTCCGTTTTTTTTCATAATTTAAACACAAGAAAACTGAATCCGAAGCTAATTTTTCGATATCTACAAGGGTCTAGGCTTCGGTCTCAAGGGGTTAAAACAATAAGCTTTTTCATATCTTCAGCTTTTATGAGTTTTAATTACGTGTTCAGCAACTAGTGGTGAAATTGTATAGCAAATATTTCTGTAGTACATACTGACTCAATATTCCCCTGTTTTAGGTGTCATTTTTGTACCTTTTTAAGAAAAGGGCAAAAATGACCCACATGTGAAGGTTGTACAGGGTTAAAATTTTCTACAAAAATATTCCCCGCAATATCCTGCATAAGTTTGCTGAACACTTGAAAATCCTCAAATGTAAGGATCATATAGTTAAATTCATCGATTTAACACAAGAATGCGGTATTTTTGTTTTTTTCATGTACAGTGGATAAAAAAACTTCAAAAAACGATTAAAAAAAATATGACGTGCTGGGGAAAAACCACGAGACACGGGTATTTTTTTTTAACGTCTACTTTAAGAATTTTTTGGATTTACTCATTTGTTTTTTTTTTTGTGTCGAACAGTGTTATCAAAGACGATAGAAAAATTATTAATCAGAAATACAATTTTTTTTTTTTAAATTAAATTCCATAGAAATTTGTGACTATTTCTTTCTTTTTAATCAAATAAATAAAACATATGGTTTAACATATTTAACATTAAAATCTGTGACGTTTGCTGATAATGTTGTTTCCTTTTGAATCAAAAAAAAAAAAAAAAAAAAAAAAAATTGTTGTTTCTACAAATTTTAAGATCGAAATTTCCGACATTGAATCAAAAGTAAAATAACTGACTTTACAAACCAATTCTTCCCTGAGTTAAAGGATACTATATTCTCGAAACTTATCGGACAACAAACTTAGTTTAGTTCCAAATGTTTTTAATTTCATTCATTGAAAGTGGTTGCAAATTGTAAATGTTACGGATTTTTTATACATCTTACTTTGTGCAAAATTATAACTTCCAACTATTCAAAATGCTGGCCTATCTCTTCCTCTACTCAACTTCATTTACAAATTTTCTTTAAATTTTTCTTTGCTACAAAAAAAAAAAAAACAAAAAAAAAAAAAAATTCCAACACACCATAATAATAAATATTCTCCCAAGTACACTTAAAGACAATTAATTTTCTGAGTGAGTAAAAATTAAATATTTTTATTTGATTACAATTTTTTTTCTTATAATACATTTCACTTAATATATAACGCACTTCTTCTCAGGATTCATTTTTGTGCCAATCTCACACTTATATTCCTTTGCGAATTCCATAGAATTGGCCAAAGCACCAATTACGCGTAAACGCTCTGGTACTTCTGTAAACTTCTCCACAGAAGCATGATAATCGGCACACCATAACTGAGCGAATCCAAGGAAAAATAACTGCTGCTGTGTATAGTCCAGTAGTGGTAACTTTTCAGTTGCAGAAATTTCGTTACTAGCAACATTTTTCCACCATTTTTGATATGCCTGATAGGCAATTGAGAGACCACCGTTATCGGCTATAGTTGTAGATTGTGTTTCCAATCCAGCTAAATCCTTACCTTGAAACTTATAGCCAAGATATTGCTTATTAAAGCATTGTACGCGCTCTTTAAATGCATATTCTGATACATTATCCCACCAGGAACGTTGATAACCATGACTGTCGTAACGATGCCCATCGGTGTCGAAACCATGTACCATTTCTTGAGCCAACAAGACGCCAAGTGTGCTATATTTCAATGCATGTGGATATGCTGGATCCCAGAAAAAGCGCGCTTGCAGAAATATGATGGGTATAAAAATTTTATTACGATGATGTACATATTTAGGTAACTTAATATCTTCTTCATCTGGTTCTGGCTTTTCGATTAATTTTGCCAGCTGTTGATGCGTTTGCCATTCAAGCACATTAATAAGATTTTCATAATACTTATCCTTTCGGAGCACTAAACCCTGTATGTTTCGAGCATACTGATCGTAGTCATGCGAAATGAATTCCAATTCCATAGCGTCCAATTTAAGCACCGCCTTCTGACGTGCATCTTGTGTAATCCAATTTAGTTTTGTCGACGAATGCAATTGGTCACGGAAAGTTCTTTTTATATCGGCCCAGACTGATTGTATTTCATTTATCAGTTGTATGTTGTTGTAGCTGC
Source organism: Calliopum simillimum (assembly GCA_951812925.1). Classification (NCBI taxonomy): domain Eukaryota; kingdom Metazoa; phylum Arthropoda; class Insecta; order Diptera; family Lauxaniidae; genus Calliopum; species Calliopum simillimum. The sequence goes on from OX638368.1 coordinate 152,139,765, forward strand.
GATGAAACAGCGATTCCAATGGTTGCGGGAAATATTCAATCGTCTTTTGGATACACCATTTATCATTGGTCTCACGATTTATCTCGCCAGCGAAATCAAGATGCTCTAGCACACGCCACATTGTGTAGTTTGCTATAGTTAACTTTGGAGTATGCTTAATGACTTCTATCAAGTTGGACATGTAATTGGTGGGTGACTCATATACCTGTACATAGATTGTTTCATTAAATATGAGGTTCAAGTAGCGACTCAAGTCCACATAACTACCATAGGCTGACTTCAGATCCGCTATTGAACGTAATCTTGATATTTGTTTCAAGGTTAAATCCTTCTTCTCTGATAGACCTTCAGCTAATTGAATTTCTACGTCCAACACTTGTTGCGCTACCTCAGATGCCCAATTTCTCGGCATATTTTCATAAAACATACGTAATTTTCGCTCAATTGAATCCTTATATTCATGACGCTTATCATCATGATCTTCGTGTAAATAAATCTCTCTCTCAAATTCTAGCTGAGGTGCACCAACTATTATGCGATGCATATTAGCATCCTCCATATCGGGTATAACCTCCAATCCAATTAGCACATTAACACCTAATTTTCGGCGTAAATCTGCGATTGTCTTCAACCAATCATATTCACTTTCATACCATGACTTTGATTCAATCTTTGGCCAACCGCCTGGAAAATTTACCACCTTTACAAGTGGCTCTAAGCTGATCTTTTTTAATGACTCCTCATCACGACATGCCTCGAAAAAGTCCTTTAACATAATATCCACAGCTGTATCGATCTGTCTATCGGTTTTTAACATTTCTGCACTTTTACGTATATACAATTCCTCCAGCTGTTGTAAAACAGTTGTTGCTTCCCCTTCTGAACGGGCCGGTTGTATTTTCCCCCAACTTCCACATGCAAACTTGTAAAAATTTTTGCAAGGCGCTACATCTTCATTCATATAGGCCTTCATTTGTGCTGCCTTTGCTAAGCGTAGTAATTCGGTCGTATAATTTTGTGCGATATTATTATTTTGAAGTGTTTCAAAAGTTTGTAGTAGCACAATGAGTGCTACTATCAGCAGCGTTGATCTTATATTCATGGCTTGAATTTTTCTTAAGATCCTCACGAGTATTTTGTTCTTTACCGTTCGATGTTTAAACTAAGACTGATTTGAATTTTTTCAACAACTTTCGCTATTTTCACTTGATACTACTAAGAGTTTAATTTGTTTTCTGTTAATTAATATTAAGGCTAAAGCCTGATAGTAATATGTTTAGCAATTCTAGCTAGCATTCGTATATTGCAATTTTAAAAGTAATTTTATTATGTTCTTGAGTCAGAGGCTCTTTAATTAGATTAGCGGCAAAATTTAATTGAATTTACACTCGGTACGCGCTTTGTTTTTGATTAATTAATTTAATTGAACAGGCTTGTAAAATTAATGTCTCTCTCTCTTTAGTAAATTAATCTTTCTTTACTTTATTATTTAAGTATATGACCTTATTCGATTCAATTTGTTAATGTTTATTATAGCATCATCTAAATTCTTGACATCTTTGTTGTTCAAGTTTAATGTTTTTATTTTTGTTTTTAAATCTAGACATAACTACTTAGTACATAATTTTTTATTTCTAATAAATATAAGAATTGATGCAATGGAGGAAAATAAGGAATGTCTTAGAAAATATTGAGGGGATTCCAGAAAACGTGTAAAAGTCTCGAAAACCTCGTAAGCAGTTTTACGAGTTTACGAGGCAAACAGTTTTACGAGTTTACGTATTTTAATAAAAAATTTACACTGAAAAAAAAAAAAAAAAAAAAAAAAAAAAAATTAAGATTTGTTATTTTGAAAAAAAAGAAGCTTTTTTGTTTTTTAAAGCCATTTTGGGACTTGGAGCACCCATTTTATTTTTTTTTAAATATCTTAAAAGTAAATTTTATTATAATTATTTTCCGACCTTCAAAATCGTGATATCTCTTGCGGTTATCAAGTTATGAGTTTTTGAAGTTGTTCAATGTTGTGTTTATCATGTGTCGTTGGTGCAAATTTGGGTTGAAATTTCTCGTAGAATATTTTTGTAGAATATTTGTACCCATTTTAATCAAGTTTTCGGAAAAGGAGGTGAAAAAAACCCATAAAAACGGGATATGCGTTAAAATGTTCCAGAAAGTTCTTCCTTGCTTGATTTCATGTTAGCCTTCTGCAACATATTAACCTTCTGCAACATATTAACACATTGTATCCCGTTTTTATGGGCCTTTTTGACTTATCCGAAAATTTGATTAAAATGGGTTAAAATATTCAACGAAAAATCTCACCAAAAACTCTTGACAAATACAACACTGAACAACTTCAAAAACTCATAACTTGATAACCGTAAAAGATACCATAATTTTTAGGGTCGAAGCTAATTATATTAAAATTTACTTTCAAATAAAAATATTTTGAAAAAAATAAAAAGGGTGCTTCAAGCGACAAAATATAGCTTTAAAAAAAAAACTTTTTTAGCACATAAAATATTTTTTTTTCTCTCAGTGTAATATTTTTTTCAAATACTCATACCTTTTTGCACTAACCCTAAAAATTTACGTTCCGCTACATCAAAAACACCAATCAGAGGGCTATAGCAAACGAGTTCAAGCTGCGCAAGAGGATATAAATTGGTCACACTCTCAGGAAACCACACAGCGAAGTTTGTCGCCAGGCTCTTGAGTGGAGTCCACAAGGCAGTAGAGGATGTGGTAGATCCAAAACCAACTTGAAAAGGTCGCTGGAAAAGGAAAGAGATCTAAGTCATCGCAAGGGATCGCAACAAATGGAGAATACAGTACATATTATGCCACAGGCTGCATGCAGCAAATGAATGGAGTGTCGAGTTTTTTTTTGCACTCAATTATATTTTTGTGCTTTTTTACTAATTTTATGAGAAAATTCACTTTTTCATCACTAAAATTGCCTGCGCGTCCGTTTTCCATAGTTTTTGTTATCCCAACCACAAACAAACATAAACAAAAAACATATCGTCGGGTTAAAACTACAAGTAGACATCTACATTTTTCATGTTTTTTAAAAAAAGCATTTTAATTTTTTTTAAATTTGTTTTTTTTATGGGATTTTAAAGTTTTCTGCTTTTTATTCTTTATATAAAATTGGATGGGGACACCATTTCAAAAAACCTACTAGACTGGGGCATAGTGCCGTTTTGGTTCATGTTTCTGTATACTTAACTCAAAACATCAATATATGTACATGTCTAGTTGTAGTTTTAACCCGACGATATGTTTCCATAAAATCCACAAACGAAAGCGTCAAATTTATCCCGTGCCGCCATAATTTATATTGTTAAAGTTAACAAAATACTGTGAATATGAAATATAGTTAAACTATTGCCATCATTTAGTTATCTTCTTGGTTAACTTATGACTGTGAATCCGGGCCTAGGGGCTTTAGAACATTTTTTTTTTGTAGAGCAATGAGCATTGCAAATGATCTAAAGCAAAAATTTTTGTGGAGCAGCTGTGTGATAAAAAAATATTGAAATCTTTAGTTTTGAATATTTAATTAATAAAATCATAACTTTTATTTCTCATTACAGGCAAAGCTTCAAACTAAGTTTCTATACACGAAAACAGATCTATTTAATTTTATTTCAACATCTAAAGTTTAATGCTCGTACGTACACATTGATTTTCTACGAATACTTGTAAGCATTAAATATTCAAAAACCTTTTAAAAGGTAGAAAAAAGTTAAAGTTATAGAATACTACTAGTGCTGGAGGCTTGCAATAAAAAAACGAAACGAAAAACTTAAAATATTACTGAAGAAAGGAACTCTTAAACACGGTAAGCTATTCAACATTACTTATTTATATATTATGTGTACCTATATGTATTTCAATGTACATTTCTACATAGTAACTACATTTTAAGTATATACAAAAAGGGGCAAGCAGTCTTGATTACGCAAAACGAGCAAAATTGTGTAACTTAATTTACAGCAGAGCTTTTAGAAATTGGGCGATGGCCAAAAACGATTTTAACTCGTTTGTAAATAATAATTGCTTCTGATGACACTCCACGATAGGTTTACGTACTATGGAAAAGCAATATATGTACATATTTATATAGCTAACGTTCAAGGACATGTATAATTTTAAATTTTTTTTACCATGAGTAATTGTTGTTTTTGCCTATTATACGTAAAAATAGTTATTTTATTATGTGAACTCTTTTAGAGTATGTTAAGTTAAGACTAAATACTCACATGCTATTAATATTATAAGTTCATATATTTATGTACTTTTAATTCCTCAAATATGGCTATATCGGATACTTAGTTTCCGCTTAATTGCAACAGCAAAAATTTACATTATTTGTTGCAATTAAGCCAAAAATTAAAAAAACACAGTGGAACAAATTGATTAGAAAACAATTTGAATTTGATCTCTATAACTTTTTTGACGAATTCAGGGTCGCTGATTCTGAATATGGTTACCGTTTTTTCCTATCAGGTCTGGGATCCGAGTTATCCTTGATTTAAAGTGCAGAAAACGCTACTTCAGACATATAGAGTGTAGGAAGTAGTACAGTTCACTTTTGCCAACAGCATCGAAAAGCCCTAAGCTTCCTCCTTAACCCATACCTTTAACATTTTCAATTGGATTTTTTAAGTCTACAAATCTTGTTTTAATGAGCGTTTGGTTCTACGAACGAATATGTTATCAGAAAGTGTCAATCGCATCTAGTTTCGGAGGTATAGCCATCGAAAGATGAGGATATAGCTTTTAGAAAAACTGGTACAAGTTGGGAACCATTAGATAAATTTTAAAAATATTGATGTCATATGCAAAGTATTTAAAGAAGATACAAAATGTTTAGGCAAAAATGTATAATTTGAGTTATATTTCTCGAGATTTTTCGAAGACCTGAACCACATTTCTAAAAAGAACGGTTATTCCTTCCAAAAAGTTCACTACACAGTAAAAAATGATAGTTTACTTTTGATTCCATTAGGTATTGATTTTAAACTGTTTTGGTATTAAATCCAAGAAAAGTATTGAAATATTCTCTGCACCAATTTTAATACTTTTGGTTTGAAATTAATGCCATCAAAGTTTGAATTTAGCTTGGAGAGACTTTTAAGTTTCAAAATTTGAGAAACTTTATTTATCAAAAGAGCAAAAAAAAGAACCTGAACAAAACAAAAAAATTTTTTTTTTTTCAATTGCTTAAGGGGGGCTCCTCATGTAAAATTTTCAAAAAATCGATTTTTTTTTTTTCATAGGTTGATAGAATAACGTCTTGGGAGTATATTCCCAAAGTTTCATGACTCAACTCTCAATATTATGGAAAATATGATTGATTGAACCAGCGCGCTTTGTGTGCGAAACTCAAACTTTAAATCGTTTTTTCTCAAAACTATGGTTTTAAAATCGCGGTACACGATTGCGAAAAAACTACTTAACGGATTTTTGATTTCTAAAAACTGTTTTGCAGATTATAAATTGAACGAGTGCATGAATGTCTGAAATTGTGGAAAAAAAGTTATTTTATACACTTTTTAGCCCTATTTAGCGACAAAAAATGACGAAAAAATGGCACTTTTTTTTCAAGACGTGATTTCAATATTGTAGAATCGAATTTTTTGGAATTGCAGACATTCATGCACTCAGGGGAACCCTGCTGAATAATAAAAAAAGTTTGTTTTATGTTTCAAACTTTGGGCTCCACAATGTACCACGATAAATCCGTCAGCCGCGTCATGCCACACGCGACATTTAATAAGTCCGCCATTTTGTCATTTTAGTTTTTGAAAAAATGCTTTTTTTATAGTTCAAACATGTTTTTAAATATATGCAAAAAATTATTTGTGTGTGTTTTTATTTTCCGAGTGAAAAAAAATCCCGAAAAACAACTACTTTTTGACGTGTTACATGAGAAGCCCCCCTCACGGTGTGCCTTAACCCGTTCTAAATCGGACATCGTAGCACATCAAATTTTTTTCCAGATTCTGTTTACTTATCGTTCAAATGATGTATAAAAAAATTTTCACTCGTGACTCCTCGACTAAATTTTGAGAAAATCGCTTTTCCAATTGGGGCATTTTCCCATACAAAAAGAAAAAAAATTTTTTTAACTACATTAAACAAAAATTAAAATAGTCACAATCGATGTGTTTTGCGATGCTTAGTGCGAATCCAATCTCAGAATTGCTCTATCGTATATAGTTTATGAGATATTGTAACCTAAAGACCAAAAAAAGTCGTTTTTTGCCATTTTTTGAAGCTATATAACTATGAAACATATCATTTATTCGTCAAATATGGCTTGGATACGTAAAAGCCCCAATCTTTTTCTTTAAAACCTATTTTAAATTATATTTATATCTTCATGCTTCTAAGAGATATCGTAAACCGAAATATTGTCAAAACGGGTTTTTTGCACTTTTGTGTCTATTTAGGTTAGGATATCTTTGAGGAAAAAAAAGATATCAACATAATTTAAATTAGGTTTTAAAGGCATAGATTAAGACTTTAAAGTTGCTTACCAGACTTAACGGAATTAAAATTTCTTTCACATTTTAAACATTTTCAACGAACCGACCATTTCAAAATTCGGCCGTATGCCATACACGTAACAACACTCGGGGTGTCAAACGGCTGAATTTAGAAGTAGTCGGTTCGTTGAACATGTTTAAAATGTGAAAGAAATTTTAATTTCGTTAAGTCTGGTAAGCAACTTTAAAGTCTTAATCTATGCCTTTAAAACCTAATTTAAATTATGTTGATATCTTTTTTTTCCTCAAAGATATCCTAACCTAAAAAGACACAAAAGTGCAAAAAACCCGTTTTGACAATATTTCGGTTTACGATATCTCTTAGAAACATGAAGATATAAATATAATTTAAAATAGGTTTTAAAGAAAAAGATTGGGGCTTTCACGTATCCAAGCCATATTTGACGAATAAATGATACGTTTCATAGTTATATAGCTCCAAAAAATGGCAAAAAACGACTTTTTATGGTCTTTAGGTTACAATATCTCATAAACTATACACGATAGAGCAATTCTGAGATTGGATTCGCGCTAAGCATCGCAAAGCACATCGATTGTGACTATTTTAATTTTTGTTTAATGTAGTTAAAAAAATTTTTTTTTTCTTTTTGTATGGGAAAATGCCCCAATTGGAAAAGCGATTTTCTCAAAATTTAGTCGAGGAGTCACGAGTGAAAATTTTTTTATACATTATTTGAACGATAAGTAAACAGAATCTGTAAAAAAATTTGATGTGCTACGACGTCCGGTTTAGAACGGGTTAAGGCACACCGTGCCCTTACTTACAAATTTCACACAACTTCCTCAATAAGCTTAATAGCCAAATGAGCTAAGGACTTCCTAATTTATCTACATAGGTATAAGATGTTGTACCCTTGGTTCGAATCTCAGTATGGATGGTTTGTGTTTTTTTTTTCAATTATTTTTTAAAATTAAAATAATTTTTTGATTTTTCTCTCTCTTTTTGCTTACTCCAAAATAGTTTAACATTAAAACTTTTTTTGGCATTGTTCTTTATAAATACTTTTTTGGTTTTGAAATTTAACTAAAATTTTTACTGTGTATAGTTTGAAGTTGCTTTATTAATAAATTTTTATAGGAAAACAAAAAAATGGGGAAAAAAAAAAATTTTCTTGATAAAATCTATAACTGTATTTGAATTTTTCGAAGTTGGCAGAAATGCGAGGATTTCATGGAGTCCCTAGCTCTTGACTCAATTAAAAGGGTATTCAAAATAAGCGGTAAACAATAAAGGGGGGGGGGGGGGGGAACTACTCTACTCTATATGTATTTCGAATCCTGATATTTTTACGAAAATTAGTCTTTAAATTATCGTCGTCTTTTTTAAGATCTTGATCACTGGATTGTAATGCAACCACAATCTGAAAGTCTTTATTTTTTGTTTAATTTATTTATATATGTATTAATAGATGTTGAAAGAGCGAAAGTCAATAAAAGTAAACTTTTGGGAAACTGCTATATTTTAATGTTTAATGGAAAATTTTGTGTCTTATTATATAGAAGATAATATGTTTTTATTGGAATAATCATATGAGCCGTTTGTTTTCAAGTTTATTTAGTTCATAAAGGAGCAAAAGTTAAGTCATAATTTGCTGGCATTTTGTTAGAACTGAATAAAATTGAGCTGTTTTCACGAGAAGTTTGCCTGATGGTGTGAAATTGATGGCAATAAATTGAAAAATGATACATATCATTTTAATTACATATGTATGTCACATGATGTGTAGAACATTACTTTTGCCCCTTTATGGACTTACCCCACTTTTAAAATAAATGAATCATATCGTCCCTATACAAGTGAAAAGTACTAAGTCAGTTTTTAAAACATTCTTTGTTGATTCAAATCATGTATTTGCCAGTAACATCTGTAATCCAGCAGTTAAAAATCGATCATCTTAATTGACACTTATTGTCATAGGTGTAATACTGCGATGAATAGAAAAATTACCAAGTCAACAGTACTTAAGTATTATTTTAATTAAATATGTTGAGAATCAAATATTATCTAAAGTAAAACCAAATAATAATATAGATAGCAAATTAACTTAGATCCAAAAAAATCTCCTTAAGTGCATCAAACAAATATATGTATTTGGCTCAGTGAAAAATGCTTTAACTTCCAATGGAAACAGTACTTCTATTTTACAAAAAAGTTTCAATGCTTGTTTGGCATAAGCGTACTCTTCGTCAGTATAGGAGTTTAATTCTTGATATGTTTTTTTTCCATTTTTTTGACATGGCTCTGATATGCACCCTCTTAACATAATTACCTTTTTTCCTTTCAGTCTGTATTCGCACGTCAAACTGCCAAACTTTTCGTATAAATTTTGCAACCACAAAGTTTCCTTCATTTTCAGCTAACAGCAGACGTCGAACATATCAGTGAGTCAAAAACTGTGAGCCACATTAGTCATCCTGTGAGATTCAATATATGTATACGAGCATAAAGTGTAGTACACATAACTTATGCAGCCATTTTTTCCTTTTTCTTTTGCTCTGTCTAGAATTCAATGATTAAATGATGAATTGAAAACTAAATTTAATTATTAAATTTTATCCTTTTTTTTTATTTCAAAGAAATTTTTCACATGAAAATCAACTGACTGAACAAAAGGGTCTACATTTTTATCCCGCTGCTACTTTTAGTGCAAGTGCACTTAGCCTATCGGTAATTTTGGCTTGTCTTATTTTATATTTAGCATAATATCCATTTTTACCAGCTGTGTAGTCGGTTCTTTCTTCGTATACCCTGAAACTGTCTCCTGGTATTTCATATTTTATAGCTCTAACGCCATACACGACAAGTTCTTCATTCGGCTCACCGGGATTATGCAATTCGGCAATTTCAAGACGTTGCGACATGTGTGGCTCTGAATATCTAAAGTTATTATGGTTAAAAAGTTTATTTTTATTTCTAAATTTTAACTCTCTTAATTATGGCTTACTTTAAATTGTATAGTTGTTTCGTATTTGCTTCAATGTTTCTGGCCAAAAATAGAATTATTAATGCCGCCAATTTTTTTTGCTAAAATGATGAAATTTTTAAATTTCTTTCTTTCTTCGTCTTTTTGTATCGAAATTCTTACCAAAATCTTCACTGACATCTTGTTACTCAGATTATAAATTTAATACTAAAGTATTTGATCGCTGATTCTTTTAAAAGTAAATATTTCTTTTTTTGGTTTTTAAGTTTTATGTTTTTATTTTGAACAAGAATTACTAGTTTTTAGTATGTATCTTAAATATACGATGTTATGGGATATGATAATGTGCCATCAAGCGAAATTGGATTGACGTTTGAATTATTTGTTACAGTAGTTAATAAAGCGATTTCCTTGAATTAAAACGAATTTTGGCGTTTTTGTGTTATTACTTTATTCATCTTCAATTTAGTCATGGTAAGGTAATGTATTACAATTTACCGTACGTTTTTTTTTTTTTTCTTAAATTGAAGATATCTTTTTTTTATTATTTTTAACAAGAGACAATGTCTCCATTTTGAAAATTTTTGTGGTTTAGAATAGATGTAGGATTTATGAAGCGGTTTTATTGTATTAATGAAATATTTTTGATTTTTCTCGATTGGGGTAAATAGGTTAATTATGCAATATGGGGAGCGAGACACCTTTCATTAATCCATTGGCTTTATATCTCCTAAATCCTTCAAAGCACGTACCAAATCTCATTATTAGCTCAAGTGTGTAGTTTTGGAGTTATGTATACCCACCTATCCTTAATCAAAAAGAAGTTTCATGAAAATGTCTTATGAAACGGTTCACTTCATCTTATTCCAGCTATTTCATAGTTTCGAAATCTGTTCCGAATGAAATCCAAGCTGATCGTTTATTAAAATGACGTCGAAAAACGGTACATTTGAAAAAAGAAAACACACCAACAAACCAAAATAGTCCTTTTCGGTTCAGATGTCGGTGCTTAATCCGAATCCACTCTCGAAATGCTCACTAATGGTTTTTGAGATATTCTAACCTAAAAGTTCAAAAACACGATTTTTGAGGTTATATGGAGGACGTATCAAATTGTTTTGCAATTTTATACTAAATTCATCTTTAGTACTATTCTTCAACTTCAAAATAAGCTGTAAATTGGTATTGTATGATTCTTCCTTAAAAATTTGTGATCACAAGACCAATTCATAACTTAATTCGAAAAGGATGAATAGTACTAAACAATGCAATTAGTAGAAAAGAGCAAAACTATTTTTTGCCCCCTCTACATAACCTCAAAACCGTGTTTTTGAGCTTCTGGGTTAGAATATCTCAAAAACATAATATGGCGATTCCGAGCAAGGATTCGGATTCAGCATCGACAAATAAATCGAAAATAACAGATAAATCGGAAATAATTTTTTTTTTTTTCTTTGAAATATATCGTTTTTGATCTCCTTTTTAAAAACGATCAGCTAAGATTTTATTCGGAACAGATTTCGAAACTCTAAAATAACTGGAATAGGCTTTTTCATGAAACTTATTTTTGATTGAGGATAGGCGTGATTTGATATTGCATATTTTTCCCGATGGATTTTATTTCCCCCAATGCTTTTTAACATCTGTAACATCAGTAACAAACAGTATGAGGGGTATCGTGGCACCGCCCATTTTGTTAGTGAATGTTTATTGAGCTATTGCTTTTTATATACACTAGAGTTCGCCTTGTGGCCGAAATTCGACCATTTCGATTTGACCATAAAATAAAGGAAAAAGTTTTTATACCCTTCCTTGGTCGATAAAACACAAAAAGCTTTTAATATTCTTCCTTAGGGTTCGGGTTATCTGCATCGGTGCAGCAGCTAAGTTGCAATATCGTACTTTCCATTTAGAGGCGTGTAACTCCTACAGTTTTTGATATCTTTCTATACCAAAATTCATAAATATCAATCATGCTATCGTGCTATATAGTGCTAACTCTATATCTATACCAAATTTCATAAAAATCGTATACAGTATTTTCGCCGTGAGAGCGTTTTTTTCATTTAGAGGCGTGGCACTGCCCACTGAAAACATAATGGTCATATTATCGTTCCTTAGTGCCAATCCTATCTCCATACCAAATTTCGTTTAAGCCGATGCAGCGGCTTAGCCGTGAGAGCGTTTTTTCCATTTATGGGCGTGGCACCGCCAACTGAAAAACATAATGCTCATATTATCTACCGTTCCTTAGTGCTAACCCTTTCTTCATACCAAATTTCGTTGAAATCGATGCAGCGGTTTAGCTGTGAGAGCGTTTTTTTCATTTAGGGACGTGGCACCGCCCATTGAAAAACATGATGGTCATATTATCGTTCCTTAGTGCTAACCCTATCTCCATACCAAATTTCGTTAAAATCGATGCATCGGTTTATCTGTGAGAGCGTTTTTTCCATTTAGGGGCGTGTCACCAACCACTGAAAAACATAATGGTCATATTATCGTTTCTTAGTGCTAACCCTATCTCCATATTAAATTCTGTTAAAATCGATGCAGCGGTTTAGCCGTGAGAGCGTTTTTTCCACTGAGGGGCGTGGCACCGCCCACTGTAAAAGAGATATAGTCCTATGCACTGCTCCGCCTCACAACCTTTCCAACAAAAACAAAATCAAGCAAATCGGTTGAGATTTAGGTATAGAAACAGGGACTGAACCGATTTCGTTTGCCTATTTATATATACATAAGTACTGAATTTCATACCTGTTGCACCAAAAAGTTTTGGAGATGTGAATTAAATTACACTTTCCGCCCAGTTGCTAGATCTGTGAAAATTTCTTTTCAAAACTCGCGTTTTTTAAAAAAATAAGTTTTTCATCTTTTAAATCATTGTTCATGTGCAAAGCGATCCAATTATTACCGAAAAAATTATATGAATCAGCTGATTTCCAATCTTTTGCAACTAAGGATTTCCCGAGTTGTTAACAGTATGTCGTTTAGTGCCTAATTTTACGGCTAAAAATCTTACGTAATTTATTGCAAATAATTATCCAGGGAAGATTGAGCCCTCGGTATATGTCCTCTTATTAGAACAAGTGCACAAATGATTAACAAAAGATAAGTTATTAATTTTTTATATTTCCTTATTACTGGGTTAATGCTACTTAAAACTAAAATAACAATGTCATTTGTGATTCTCCATAGAAATAGAGTCGTTATCATGCATTTTCGACGTTATTGAGGTATTTTTTATAGAGCTTATTGGAAAGTTATGAGTTCCTTAATTTTTACGATTTTCTATTTAATTTATAAAATTATACAAAAAATCTGAGATTAATTAAAATGTTTGTAAAAAAAATTATCCATAATATATCGAGAACTATATCATTAAATTTAAAATTTAATCAAGTAAGTAAATGGGCTATGGCACACTTGGTATAATCAAACCGGATAAGGTCTCGTTTTCAATGGATGAACTTTATTTTCAACTCAAAATTATAGTCCGGGAGCGGGCAATACTAAAAGTGCCGTCATCGCGGATTCTGAAATTTTTAAGCAAAATGGTAGTTTACACTAAGACGAATAAGAAAAGCTTGGTCAGCATGGTTGTAGCCTGGCAGAAATATTTTCAAATGGTTTTTGAATTAATAAATTTTCGGAATGTTTTGCCGTCATCGCGGATCTTGATCAATTTTAATATTAATCGATGGTAAATTTCATAACCATTCAGAAAAAATCCGGCCGAAAATTACCGGCAGACCTATTTTAATGGTGGGTACAATTTCTCTGTTATTACGGAAATTTGTTTTTTTTTTTAAATTTACTTGTTTTAATGTCAAATTTAAAAATATCTTGGTATGCGAGCTTAGAAACTGCCGGAAGTACCCACTGTCGCACCATTAAAATAGGTCTGCCGGTCATTTTCGGCAAACAAAATTTGGTCGGCCGGATTTTTTCTGAATGGTTATGATATTCACCATCGATTAATATTAAGATTGATCAAAATCCGCGATGACGGCAAAACATTCCGAAAATTTAATAATTCAAATATCATTTAAAAATATTTCTGCCAGGCTACAACCATGCTGACCAAGCTTTTCTTATTCGTCTTAGTGTAAACTACCATTTTGCTTAAAAATTTCAGAATCCGCAATGACGGCACTTTTAGTATTGCCGGCTCCTCGGCTATTACGAACATAAAAATGTAAAAGTCGTGAAAATATAAACAAAAACCAATATTTTAGCGATTTTTTAACCGGCACCACTTTTTAGTGTTGTTATACTGAGCCTCAAGTTAAATCCAACCAAAATATTATCAATAAATTTCACAATGCTCTTGCTGGTTTTTTTTAACGTTTTGTATTCTGAACTGGAAGTTTTATTGTTATGCAGCTGCAAAAACAGCTGTTGAATTGGTGATTGGTATTTTTCTGTTGGTAGCCTAAAATGCAAATTGTTTGATATAAACTTGGTCGAATATTTACTTAATTAAAGAACATACACGACTATACGTTGCAATTCTTTCATTATCGGTGTTATTGTGTTGTTCGGATAGACTACCATTTTATTATCTGGAAATCTGTAAAAAAAAGTGAATTTACTTTATTGTGTTTAGCGCAAATACTATCATTCACTTTATGGGATTGGAATATTTTTTATCGGTCGCGCTTCCTGCTTCTGTTATACTCGCATTAAAGGTTATATAATTTACCATATCTGGAAAACTAGAAATATATTTTCAGTCTTGATTTTTTTTTTCCTATGGTTGTCTCCAAAATTACATTATGCCACTGTGTTGATGTTTGCTTGGTGGCTTACTTTCAATAGAACAGATCAGTCCAAATAAAGTTAGGATTATCAAAGACTTCTGTAAAATTTTTCAAAATCTTAATAAAGTGCTTATGCGATTAATATGCATCACTTTGAACTTACAATCATTTTGCTAACAACTGCTTGCTGGACTTAACACACTTTAACTGAATTTGTTCTCTTAAAATTGAGCGTATGAGTAAACTATTTAAGTTGAAATATTTTAATTTTAATGGAATTTTGAATTTATAAAAAACAATTATTTGATGCCACAGGTTATCAGTTCCGAAAATTTGTTTGTTTACATTTAGGTTATACCATGATTATTGGTAAAATCCTATTCACGTTTATTGTTTATTTTGTAGAGATATGCAAATTTTGTTTTCAGCATTAAACGCAATGTTCATAGTTGCGATTTTTTCTTAAAAACATATCGATAAACAATGTTTTTCCCAAAATATAAACGGTCTTGTTAACTTCTTGAGTATATTAAAATATTTTTCTGTAATTTTCCCCAATGCAAATTTTTTTTTGTTGAACATAAAAAATCCGCTGAAAAGTTCAAGGTCTTATTTAGAAAAAAAAAAAAACCTTTTTGGTCAAAATCGATTTTATTCATAAACATAGGATCGATCATTCAGGAGCGGTACACGCATTCCAGCGCTACTCTAACATTTTAATACCTTTCTTGTAGAACGATTTACATTTGGCCTCAACAGGCATTTTTTCGGCGACCACCTCTTCATTTGCGCCAAATCTCTTTCCAGCGAGCATTTTTTTTCGGTCTGCTAACAGGTAAAAGTAATTCATTAATTTTAATCATTATCTTGGAAAAACAGCAAACTCGGCACCAACTTTGAAAGTAACTTTCTGTTATCTCACACAATCTCTGTATAAAACTATTTTATGGACTTTTTTTATGTTTGCCGAATATGGGCGAACGGGCATTTACCATTATTAGTGCTTTTAAATTCAGTATGCCAGGTCGATTTTACAGCCGGATTACACTTTTCAAGCCAGACTACGCTTATCAAGCCAAAACTAAGTTTTAAACGATGTTTTTTCCCATCAAGAAGCAAAATACGGTTTTTTTTTTTGCACTTTTAGATTACGATATCTCAAAATCCAGATAAGATAGCGCAGATAGGCGTGGCATTACATTACTACACTACTTCATGGCTCAAAGGGGCTTTGTAAGCTAAAATTCAATTTGCTTACCATGTCTGCATTAAAAACAAATTAATGCTGATTTTTTCTATATAATATATAAATACATATTTGCCTTATTACTATTTAAACAAATTGGTTCAAATAAATCATACATAAAACTATTAAAATGATTTATTCATTGAATGCTTACATTCATTAATATTGAATTACAGATAAAAACAAGTCAACTTACGATTTGCATTTTACTCTCGTGTTTACTTTAACCTGAGATGTTAAAGATCTGCTGAATGACCCCAGCAGAATAATACAAAATCTAAAATTTCTGATATTTTGAAATTCAAACTTATTCCCTCAAAATCCCTATTCAAAATAAAAAAAAAAAAATCAATAGCTTACCTCTTCTGGGAGGTAATAAATAGCGAATAAAAAAATATTGAAGTTCAATATTTTACGCACTGATTGGGTGAAGTTCTTTAGAATTCGAGTGATGATGAGATATATCCATATACACGCTATTCATGATAGATTTGTGATAGAAATTGTTTTCCTCAATTAATTGAGGCGCTGCGTGCAATAACGCCCAAAGTCGAAGAATGGCATTTCGAGATCATACAATTTAAAGTTTCTAAATGCTATACAAAGAGCAAACCATCATTTAAACCTTGGAAAACAAATTTATACAATTAACACTACCAAAATGAGTAAATTATTGCCACTAACACATAATACTAATGCATATTGACAGAATTATCGAAGAAGAAAAATTTAAATTATAGGGCGTTTTTGCATAAATCCATTTGACTATCACTGGAGTAGCGTTAGCATTTTGTTTGGGAAACCGGTAAAACTGCTTCGATTTTAATGATTTTTTTTTTTAAAAGAGGGGAATGAAAAATACTTTAACCTCAACTATTTCCAAATGTGCGTTTTTCTTTATTTCTTCAAAATTTTAATTTTATGAAATGCATGCATACATTTGCATCTAAATTTGCACCTGGTAAATATTTTTATTTTTACTCAAGACCAAGGTGTCTGACGAAAAAAGTGTGTAAGGCAAAAAATGCTTAGAATTGTCCAAAGAATGTGTGTGAATTTTTTAAAATGTTATTTTTTTTTGTTTTTTAGCCAATTTTTAAAAATTATAAAATGTCCCAAAAAATTCTGAAATTCACACGTATACTTTGAACAATTCTAAGCATTTTTTGTCATATATACTTTTTTCGTTAGGCACTTAGGTTTTGAGTAAAAAGTGTTTTTCCTACCGCGAACTGATTTATGCAATTACGCCCCAAGTCGCAATACGCCCCAAGTCGCAATACGCCCTTCTTGCACGCAACTATTCAAATAGTATATACATATTGCTCTACCACATTTTGTTATCGGAATTAGGAGTTGATATTAAGTACACATATATTTGAGGACACAAACTTTTCAATAAAGCGATGGGCGCAAAAACGCCCAATGTCGACTTGGCCTCAATTGATAATTTTCAAGTGAATCGTTTCATTTAAAAACTTGTCTTATCGTTGCTAATTAAAACAGAAGATTAAACTTATGAAGCATGAATCAAATTAACTCTCCAAGTGGTACCCACCAGAATGTGATTAATCCACCTGTCTTGGCGACATGTACATTGGATTTGGAGGTGCAAGAAACATGCACAGTTAGTATGATTCTCCTATTATTGGGACCAATATGGTTACAGGAGATTGCAAAAGTCAGATGACTGTTTTCCTTGAATATTCTTGCTTGGTAAGTGTATTTTCAAGCTACAATTTTCTTTTAATCTGTTATTTCTACAGTAGGTTAAAATCTTAACATCGATTCTTAAAGTGCCGGCTCAAAACTTCCATAGAAATCGACAAAAAAAAATTATGTTTTGATTTTTGCAATGTCAAAAACATATAGTTTCAAATAAATAAATTTTTGGGTGTTTTGGATAAGATTAGCCAAAAACATAAGTAATTATTATTTTTGATCGATATTACTGTTGATGAAACTATTTTTAATCTCCTTGTTAAAGAAAAAGTTATTATTGGGTGTTCAACTTAAAAACCGGAATTTGACGATGGATGTCCGTACTAACAAATATCGTGAAAGCTCGAACTTTATATATATGTCATTTTGAAGGTACATTTGACAGCTGTCAAAATCAGTCAACGAAACAATTTTATCTTGTGTGCATCATTATTATTTTTCACGATGAATAACTTCGAAAATTGGAGAAAAAGACAGCATTTGCGGGGGGGTTCTAGTGGGTCATTTTTTTGCAAAGAAAACAGCTGCCGAAAGTCATCGCATTCTTGTAGAAGTTTATGGGGACTATGCTCCAATTCTATCGTCAACAATTGATCCAATTGAAGCAGAAAATCCAGGCAGAGCGGCCAACGTATGCGACCAGACATGAGTCAATCATTTTCCTCCACGATAACGCTCGGCCACATATTGCTGCCCCAGTCAAAAATTACCTGGAAAACAACGGAAAACAACGGATGGGAAATTTTGCCTCACCCGCTTTATAGCCCAGACCTTGCACCATCAGACTACCATTTGTTCCGATCGATGCTAAATGCCCTATCAGGAATACGCTTCACTTAAGTTCAAGATATCGAAAATTGGCTCGATTCATTTTTAGCCGCCAAGCCGGCGCAATTTTTTTGGGATGGAATTCATAAAGTGCCTGAAAGATGGGGAAATGTTGTAGCTTCCAATGGACAACACACAAAAAATAGAACATCAAAAAATTCATCGAATTTGAGCCGAGAACAGAATTCATTGACTATATGAATCATTTTATTGAAATTTTAGAACTTTTCATAAAATATAAGAACGAAATTCGTAAATTTTTTATTTTATTTTTCAAAATAAAAAAATTTACGAATTTCGTTCAAAATAAAAAAATTTATGAATTTCGTTCTTATATTTTATGGAAAGTTCTAAAATTTCAATAAAATGATTCATATAGTCAATGAATGTTGTTTTCGGCTCAAATTCGAAGAATTTTCATTAATATTATGTTGTTTTTTTTTGTGTGAATACTTTGAATAAAATATATTGTAACATTTTTCCACAATAAAGCATCAAATTTCGCTAAAAAATTCCGGTTTTTAAGTTGTACACCCAATAGTTAAGTATATTATGCCAAAATCTTTTCAACTGACAAGAAATGTGATAAAATTAACTTATTTTTTTTATTGACTCAATTTTTTTATAAATATCTTCTTCGACAATTTTATTCTTCTTATTCAGGAGCATTATGTCCCTGGATAGACCAAAGTTTAGCCTGCGTCGTCCCATTTAAATATCTTATTTGAACACCTTGTCGTACGTTGAAACTTTGCGAGTGATGGTTGATGACTTTATTTAGAGTTCTAGATTTAAAAAGCTTGATGTGAGCGTATAGACATTTGTTAGCAGCTTTAGTCATCACTTCTGCTAGAGTAACACCCATGTACATATTTCAATTGCTGCTCTGCTTCAAAACTATATCGTCCCACGAGGAAATTACTCAAGCTTATATGCTTCTAAAATATGTGAATTTAATTTGAATAATATAAGTAAAATGTCAATTTTTTTTTTTTGGAGATCTTATAGTGTTAAATCAAGACTAAAAATAATATTGTAGTAATTAAGTTTATTTCACTATCATTTACAATATTCACAGTAATCGTTCGTGTAAATTTGATCTAAAGCAATTAGATGTTGTTATTAATTGCCTCATTCAAATGTTTTTTGTTTTGATTGCTTGAAAGCAATGGAATTTCAGTTGAATAATTCAAAATGATATATCATGCTGTTTCAATAAGCACGTGTTTTATATTCTACTTTTACTTTTATTTTTCTCTTCCACCACCCTTTAAGACAAGTTATACTAATTTTTGTAATGACAAATCCCTTTAGACTTGACATAAAAAAAAACATTTTTGGAGCCACAGAGCTTATGAGTATTTTATTTCGTACATTTCTACTTTCAATTTCTATGTTTCACAATAATTTTATCCCGTAAGTATTTTGAGCGTAGCTGCGCCAAGTCTTGTTGTCGGATAATTTACAGCTGTTATATTAAATCCTGCATGGTAACCATTTTTATCAGCCTTGTATGTAGTGACTACTAAATAGATCTTGGTACTTTCTCCAGGTATAACATGAACAGCGGTAGTATTTCCAGTTACAACAAGTTCAGCATTTGGTGATTCAGCATTTCGAAGTTCTGCTCCTTCATTCCGTTCACTCAATTCAGGTGCTGTTAAACTTTATTTTATAAATTTATGAAATTATTCTATAAATTTTGGTTAAAATAGAAACACTCACTTTATTTTATAAAGTTGTATTGTTTTTGTCCAACTAGCGTTGACCCAAAAAAGTCCGATAATACTCACGAGACACAAATGATTCTAAAATTGCAAATGATTCTTTCTTTTTATGTTTTGTTCTGAATAAAGTCTTGAATTTTTTTCCCACTTACTATAATTTTTGCTAACATATTGACGTCTTTGAAGTTAAGTTAATACTAAGTTTTTTCATTGTAACGATTGTTGATTTCTTAATAGCATGCAATTTAGATTTGCATTCTAAACTTGTATTAACATTAACCCATTCATACATAGTGTTGCAAAAAATGGTCAGATTATGCGTTACAAAATGTAGGTATATTAAACAAATGGTATATTTGTCATATCGAATTAAATACTTATAATATTCGATAAATGTTATTGCAACATATATTACTTGAACAATTGCAGTCCTTAGAGATACCATTGACGTAGTTCCTAGAAAAAGTATAATTCAGTTTTATTCTATGACAGCACCCATGATCTTCCTCATTTTCGAGTGTGATTAGGTAAGACAGATAAGCCGACATCCACTTAGACCTTTTTTTTGGCCCATTCTGATCCCTCTTTTTAGTGGCTGTACTGGATTTGTACCACTATTCCAGTCTTCTGGTCCCATTATGTATGTATTCTCCAGTAACTCCTAGGAGCTTAAGACCAAAGTGAAACGTCTCCATTTGTCACGAACCTTTGCGATGACTTTTATCTCTTGCCACGACTGTTTCGATTCTTAGATTTTCTTATCCAGTGACCTCTTCCAGGTGGTTCTCGGTCTACCACGCTTTCTACTGCCTTGTGGATTCCACTAAAAGGCTTGGCGATGCCTTAATGTACTTATCATCCATTGAAGTAAACGTAGAGATACAAAGTACTAAATTATATTTGTATTAACTTTATTCGAGTGGAACTGAGACACCTTTGCTTCAGTAGACAATAGCTCTGAAAGCTGAAATATAATCTTTAATGACGAAGATTATTGCTATGACACTGAAAAAATGTGCTACGCTGTTTCATAGAACTGAGCCATAAGAATGGAAAAAGCGTTTTTTGCAATTTTTAGCAAGAATAGCTTAAAATCCTTCAATTATACGAACAATTCCCATTGTGATGGGGATAATTCACAAGTTAATTTGAATTAAGACTGCTTATGCAAATTAACGCTGTCGCCTATCTATGGTATTACCATATTGAAATAGCTTTATTTAGTATAAATTCTCTCCGAGTTTGTGCATTTACGTTAGAGATAATACGCATTGGGATGGAGATAATTCACAAGTTAATTTGAATTAAGACTGCAAACTAACACTGTCGTCTGTCTACAGTATTACTCACTTTTCAATTCAATTCCAAAATTTTTACATTTGTAAAATTTTTTCTTTTCATGAAAGAAGTAACAATAATAAAAGAGACGCGCAGAAATTGTTGTAAAAGAATGGCAAACAAATCAAAATGGCGGATTGAGTAGTTTTAGATTGCAACGTGTCGCTGACCCATCTGGTCAATTTGAGGCGCACACTAACCGAATCATAATTTTCCAATGCAAATACTTCTTAATTATTTATATTTTTATACCAATTTGGTAAATATTTGTGAATTATGTATGTTGAAAAGTGAACTTAGTTGTTTGGTTAAACGTGAAAAAGTGTCCTTCTGAGTGAAACACAACAACTCAGTACCAATCAAAAGAACTCTCCAGCAAACAAATTTAATGAAACATTAGGGGTATAATGTTATCTACATGCATTGGTTTTTCAAAACACCTGGGGAGAAAAAACAAGAATTGCACGAGTCCGCCGTTGGAGATCTGATGTATCAGTTAATATGACATTGATTTGAGCTGTTGATGCTACTCAGTTTCATATAATTTATGTTGAAAATTAATGGTGCTACAAAATTTAATTTGATTGTGCAGGTTAAAATATGCTACGCTTAGTCATTACTTATTTAATGATAGCTAACAATACTCATATTACACTGTGCGACAAAAAGATAATATTTATTTTTGCAAATAGATAATAGATTTGTTGAAATAGATAAACTTTAGATGCTGCTAAAGCGTTGTAAACATTCTGTTTGCTTTCCTCTATTTAAAGTCTTTTTCAAATGTTTGTATTTAGTCAGGATCATATATATTAGGCCGGGTCAATTTGTTCGGGAGGCAAAAAATTGGCAAAGAGTATAGCAACAAAAAAATCTATGGATAATTCTATAAAACTTTGCCCAAAAAACCATGGGTCTAAAATCAATATCGAGCCGCCGTAAATTGCGTTGAAGTTTTGTGTGTAGTACTTTAAAATACAATAAGAAAAATAAAAAATTCAAATTTTTTTTTACTTGTTTCATATAAAATTATTCAAAGTATTTGAATTTTTTGTTTTTTTTTATTGAATTTTAAAGTACTACATACAAAACTTCAACGCAATTTACGGCGGCTCGATATTGATTTTAGACCCATGGTTTCTTGGGCAAAGTTTCTTGGAATTTTTCGTAGATTGTTTTGTTGCTATACTCTTTGCCGCAAAACAATTTGACCCGGCCTAATGTATATTGTTAATTTAACCAAAGTATCACATCTTTTAAAAAGACGCCACTGAAACAAAATAATACCAAAAGTATTTAAATGTGAAACTGAAAAAATTTGGAATCTTGAGTCATTTTTCTTCAATTTATTTTCTTTTACTTACAAGGACTTACGTAAGGACTGTCCCATTAAATTTTTATACTTTTATTTCTTAAGATTATGATTTACCTGATGATCGTGCAAGTCGAAATATGGGTGATATTTTTTCTATATAACATGACGATTAAAATAATATATAACACTTGGTGAACAAACTTCAAACTTTAAAGATGTCTAGCAATCAAGAAAAAAAGCGCGAACTCATTTTGTCCACTTACCTGCAAAAACCAGAAAAAAAATATTCAGCCATTGCTAAGAAAACAGGTGCATCAAAAATCACTGTCCAGAGTGTTATTTCGACTTATAGAAAGGGTCGACTTACTACACGAAAAAAGGGTTCAGGTACTAAAACAGGTACAGACCCACAGTTGTTGAAGAAAGAGAAGTAACTTTTTAAGCAAAAATCCAACACTTGTACGAGATATGGCTACCAAAACAGTTACTTCAAAATCTTCTAAACAAAGACTAAAGAAAAAAAGTAAGCTGAAGACCTACATAAGTAGTTCAAAAAGTGGCAGACCGTTCCGATGAAAAGCAGTTGAAGGCTTAAAAGTGAGTTCGAAAGTTATATGAAGGTTACCTGACTAAATTTGACTGCTACATAATAGACTATGAAACATACGTTAAAGCAAATTTCAAACAGCTACCATAACACGAATTATATACCTGTTCGGAAAAGGGGCAGGTACAGAGCAAATTCAAAGAGAAGAAAATTTTAAAAATTTCCCAAGCAGTATATGGTTTGCAGGCCATATGCACCTGCGATTTGAAAAGCAGTTTATTTGTAACATAGGGCACAATTAAATCGAAAATTTATGTTGATGAATGCCTTGAAAAACGTCTTTTGCCATTTATTCGTGAGCACGGGGGTACTGTAATGTTCTGGCCTGATTTAGCATTCTCTCACTACTCTAGAGCAAGGTTTTCAGCGTAGAACAAAAGTGAGCCAATTTTGGCTCGACCAACAACATCAATATTTGTGTACAACATTCGCAGAAATAATTTTTGTTGTTTTTTTTTCACGCCTGCAAAATTTCGCGTTTTTGTTGCTTTTTTTGCGTACACACAAAATCGAACTTGAACCAACATAAAACAACAACGACTACGTCGCATCAAAAACAACAAACAATATGGGTATTAATGCGTTGATGCGCAGTTGCGAAAATGCAAGTCTTTTACGAACTAACGCCTGAACGTTCAATGTGAATATTTCCATCTTGAGAAAATGCAGAAGTAGTGCGAAATTTTCGGCACTTCCGCAACGACGCAAGAGCATTGCGCATCAACGCGTGAATACCCCTACTTTTTTTGTGTATCCTAGTCCTTTGAAATTTTGAAAATTGTGGAAAAATTATTGTTGTTGTAAGCGAGTCATGAAAAAACAACAAAAATTGTTTTTGTGATTGTTGTAATTCGAATTGGAAGTTGTTGTGAAAGCTCAGTGATTTGAAAACGCTGACAGCCTTGCTCTAGAGCCATCATAGAATGGTACAATAGCAATAATGCAAATTTTGTTCCCGAAAAGGCGAATCCACCTAACTGCCCAGAGCTTCGATCTATTGAGAGATATTGGGCTCTTATGAAATCAGACCTTCGGAAGAGTAAGATTACTGCAAAAAATTTAAAAGATATCAGAAATAAGCGGCGACCGTCTTATGGTACTGTCGACAAAACAACTGAACAAAACTTATTGAGGAGTCTTGAGAAAAAAGTAAAATATTTTTAAAAAATATAAATATTTGTTTATAGTGTAAGGCTATTTATGTTCTTTATAGTATAAAGTTTATACTACTCATTAATAAATAAAAAAACCAATTTAAAAGAAAATCATTGGGTATTTTTTTATTGATGAAAAACAAAGTATCAAATTTTGATGGGACATTACCTTTTTAAGCATTATAGCGCTGGGCACTATTTTATTATCGTTTTTAATTGCTATAATATCTTCTAAGCTAGAACTTTGTATTACTCATATTGTATTTAACTTAATGTAGGAAGTAAATGACAGTTTAGGCATTACACTTTGCAATTGGTCACTAATATTTATTAATCAACAACGTCACAATTTAAATAATTGTTTCATAAATTTATACATAAGAGCTATTGAATTACTTGGACTTACGTGGGCTCTTTGAAAAGTTTGATACTTTTTGAATAAGATAAAAGTGTTGTATTTTTCAACATATTCTTCTTTAAGCTCAATGCTTTTAGTCCAGCATTCTTCCAACTTTTTTTTTTTTTTTTTTTAAATAATGGCTCATCGCAAGGCCCTCAAAATAGGCGTTTTTTTCACTACCGACCTCTTCATTAGACCCGAATCTCTTAAGACCCAGCCATTTCTTCATGTTTTGAAATAGGAATTAGTCGCAGGAGGCGAAATTTGAAGAATATGCTGGATGGGATAGCAGTTTGAAGCAGTTTATGGGTTTTTGCCATGATTACTACGTGCGCACTGTATCACAACAAAACAAAGGTCGCTGCAATCCGTCCATTTTAAAAGGTTATCTGAAATGATTTTTAACTACCCCTAGAACTCCGTCATTTTACGTGCAATCATCAAGAATAGTATATAGTTTTAAATGTTTCGATGTGCGCTACATTTCATTCATAGAGGTAATTCCTTTGAAATTTTTTTTTGGACTTGTTGAACACATTTTCTGAGTTTAATACCAAAAATTAGTGGGTATGCTCTTGTCGATAAACAGATCGAACCTGGCCTTCTCTGGTGCACGTTCTCCCGAAAAAACCCATTGTCTTGATTGTTCCTTTGTCTCTGGTGTCTTGTGATGAATCCATGTTTCGTCCACGGTAACGAAACAGCGCAAAAACTCGTTCGGATTGCGCCTAACTCTCCTTTGAAGTAGTCAAACGATTGCGCTTATGGTATAGTATGAACAATTGCGGCATCCATCGCACGGATAGCTTTTACATGTCCAAATATTCATGTTTAATGTGTTG
Source organism: Calliopum simillimum (assembly GCA_951812925.1). Taxonomy (NCBI): domain Eukaryota; kingdom Metazoa; phylum Arthropoda; class Insecta; order Diptera; family Lauxaniidae; genus Calliopum; species Calliopum simillimum. The sequence goes on from OX638368.1 coordinate 152,165,215, forward strand.
TACCCGCTCAGTTGAGATGCCTACAGCTTCAGCCACATCACGCACTTTAATTCATCGATCGTCGAATATCATTCAATGGATGTTATCGACGATTTCTGGCGTGACGATTTCTTTTGGGCGACCTAAACGTTTGGTGTCACTTGTGGTAGTACGACCACAACGAAACTCAGCAAACCACTGTTTAACCATTGAAATTGGTGATGCAGTATCCCCATAGCATTTGTCAAGCATTTCCTTGGTTTCTGTGATGGTTTTTTTACGCAAAAACTAATGCTTGATCAGCACGCGAAATTCACTATTTTCCACTTTTTTTTTTTAATTCACGAGGTCGTCGGCTTTCAATAGCTGTCCAACACAAACTTAATAACCCAGCTTGCTCTTAATTTCACAGTTATCTGTTGATAGAAGACAGTTGACTACGGCAGTGTTGGATTTAAAGTTACTGTCCTCGTATTATCCGATGAATGCATGAGGTATGAGAAGCAAAATTAAAAGAATACCCTATGCTTTATGAGTTGTTGCGTTAAGATCGTATATTTTGAGTGAACAGTTTTGCAATTTGTGAACTTTCTCAGCAGTGGCTATAGCATTTATTTAAGTATACAATTTTATATGTTTACAATTAATCGATAAACAATAAAATCAATAGACATAATACAATTTTTTTTTTGTGTGTGTTTAATGTGACCTCATCCTACTGCTGATTTTAAAAATAGTGCACCAACATAGCCCCCTGCATCAAATGCTACATGAGGTTCAATAGAATACTTCACTCTATTGCCATTTTTGTCAGCAATATACTCAACATTGGACATGTAAGACATTTTACCAGGTAATACATGCTTTACATGGTATTCACCTTTAACAACAAGTTCGGGATTTGAAGAATCAGCATTTACTAGCGTTGCACTTTCATCACGCCAAGAGCCTGCTGGTTCATTAAGGCTATATAAGAGTACATACATACATATAAAATTAAATGAAAGTTTTACTTCATAAAATATAAGTACATACCTTATTTGATATAGCAGCTTATCATTAGCCAATGCGTTGGTAATTAACATTAATCCAACAAGAAACACTGCAAGAAATTTTCAAATTAATAACTACTTTTACGGAAATCTTTTCAAAGTACCCGAAAAAATTCTAGTATTAAAAAACAATACCACTTTATTTGCTAACATGCTGACTCTGTTGCTTATTTTGTACTAAACTTCTGACCCCCAAAATTTGGTTTTGTCTCTAAACTTTACAGAAACATTTTGACATCAATAACATGTATTTCATGATTTTTTTTCTCAAATTTTATTTTACAATTTTATTAGCTACTAATTAACATAAATCGCTGTTTTATTGCGATTAGTTTGGTGTAAAATATAATGATTCATGTCGTTTTTAGTCTTAATATTAGCATCTAACTCGGATTACTCGATTAGCTTCACCGTAAAAACTCGATTTAAGATGCTTATGTTAATTTACAGTTTCACCTCTTCCGAACTAGAATTTAGCTCGAAAAGTAAATTTATTTTGGTTTCTTCAAACAGCTGGCAGATTGAAATAACAATATTTTACCATGGCGCCAAATCGTTGAGGGGAATCCATGCTCAGTCGAGAATTTTCTTTTTTTTTTTTCTAAAAAATGTATGCTTAAACAGATTGGCGAATCAAAGAGTATGTTATATGAATATTATGTTTAATGTTTTTTAGACATTCCGTCCTAAACTCCAAACCATTTTGATTTTGCGTCTCCCATTTTTATAATTTTTTGTTTTTAAATTAAAATTTTTTTTCTCCCAGACACATAAATTTTCAAAAAATTGTAAAAATAAGATAAATTTTTTTCAAATACTCATAACTACGCCATTAATTAGATAGCGCCACCAGTAGATTTCAGTCATAAATGACAGATCTGTCAACAATATTGCATCATTATTTATGTGCATTTCTATTGGCGTCGTATAAGCGCCATTTGCTGGGGCGGCATAAAAAGAAGCCGTTTTTGCATCGTATAGTCGCTGGTGATCAAATGACCATTGTATCGAAGGCAACTAATTTGTTTGGAAGGCCAGAATATGAGACCAGGAACGATTCCGTAATTTTGCATCACGACAACGCTCGGTCACAAGTTGCGGCTTCGATCAAAAGTGGGTGGGAAATTCTGCCGCCTTATACCATAGTCTAGACTTGGTGTCATCTGACTCTTATGCTTCACTTCAGTCAAGGGAATCAAAAATTGGTTCCACTCGTTCTTGGGCTCAAAAGACGAGATTTTTTTTTTTGGTCCGGAATTCATAAACTGCCAGAAAGTTGGGAGAAAGTTTTAGCTTCCGATAGACTATACTTTGAATAAAAACTATGTAACCATTTTTTCACAATAAAGCCTCAAATTTTAGAAAAAAAAAAACGGCAGGTGGCACTCGGGGAGTGGCCGATGATATTGGAAGCTAATGCTTATTATAAGCTAATATAATAAGCTAAAACTTATTATAGAGAGAGAGAGAGAGAGAGAGCATGAGCTGGTGCGCGCAATGTTTATAAACATATATATATGTATACATACATATATACTGTATACTGTACTTTGTATACAGTACGTCTCTATTTTTATATGTGTGACGCATTTTCGTTGCAAACATCCGTTACACTTTTTCGTTGCATGTTTTCGCTGTTCAGACTCTGCCTCTCAAAACGTCCGATAAGGAAGCATTAGCTTCCAAAAACCGCTGAAAACTTTCTTCTAGACCCAATATTTTTTTGAATAATATTATTATCATTATATAAAAAAGCATACGAAATCGGTTCAGCCAGTTTCTATCCGTTAATCTACACATATTCGCTTGATTTTTTTTTTTGCAAAGGTTATGAGGAAGAGCAGTGCCCTGGCTCGATTTTAATGCAATTTGGTGTGGGGGTTAAGCTGACACTAAGGAACGATATCATAACTTAATGTATTTAAGTGGCGGTGCCACGCCTCTCAAGAGTAAATTTACAGACATGATTACTAATGAGAATTTGTTTGCTTAAGTTAAGAGCTGGGTGGTCTTTTTAAAGTCAAATAAAAATGGTCGAATTTCGTCCACAAGGCAAACTCTGGTTATTATAAAACTTTCAAGTTACAATGATAAATTCTTAGTCTTTATGCATTTTTTAGTTCTTTCAATTTCGTTCGCCCCTTTTACAGTCCACTTCCTGGGTTTTTTATGTAAAAATTTACTTTTTAGTTTGGCTTTTATTTAAATAATATAATTAATTCTTTTTTTAAACTAAACACTCAATTTCACCTTAACCGGCTGCTATTTTCAATGATGATCCACTTAGTCCTACACTCATTAGCGGTATTGGTTTCAATTGGTATTTCACTCTGTAGCCATTTTTATCAGCAATATACATAACAATGGAATCATAGTTTGTTTGACCAGGTTCTCTATATTCAATACCGATGTTACCTTCTACAACAAGTTCAGCATTTTCTGAATCAGCATTCAATAGCTTGGCACTTTCGATGCGTTGCGATCCATATGGTTCATTAAGACTATATAAAATGATAAAACAATTACATATATGTTATCAACAAAAAAAATTTTAAAGTCAAACCTGATTTTATAAAGCTGTTTTTCATTTGCCACAACAACACCAGCAAAAAATAAAAGTCCAATTAAAAATTCTAAAGACAAAATGTTAAAAGTAAACATTTTCGAAGAAAGTATTTTGGTGATAATATTATTCAAATGTTAAATACCTTTTTTGAAATTAAGTTTGTTAACTTGTGCCATCTTTACTGCAAATGTTTTGCTATGATTGTCAAAATAATACTAAATTCACAATACAAAAAATACATTTTATTTATTTTGCATGTGAATCAGCGTCTTAATTTTAAATATCAGGATTATCCAGTTTTCTTTTAAGGTTATTAACCAGAAATTGTTTGGTCTATTCATCTTTTAATTAGAGTATTTTTTTTTTATTATTAGGGGAGATGTGTGTGCCTTGGTCCGAGTGTCGGTTGCCACTCAACAGTTGCGCGTGTACGATAATGTTCTTCTATGGAATTTTCCACTCATACCGGTGACTCATATTAGTTGACTTCAGACCGGCAAGCTGTATGCGTGTATAAAAAGCGACAGAAAAAGTGTTTTTTGTGTGTAAAAATTTGTTTTTGAAGTAAACTACGTAACGTTTTTTGAGAAACTTACTTGAAATATTTCGGTTTTACAACATCAGGAAGGAAGTTTAGTTATTGTTTTAAACTTTTTGTGTGTTATAGATGTATTTTCATTAATATATTGTATGTTATGGGTGTTGACAGTTTTTAAAACATGCTGTCTGTATGTACCTTGGGCCTATGACCATAATCGCCTTTCAATACAATATTATTATTATTTACGTGATTAATGTATTTATTTGCAACCAATTTTGTTTAATTAATTGTTTTTTACTAAATGCAGTTTTTTGTGTTATAATTTTTGTTTATGATAACACTGTGCTCGAATCGGAGCAATTTTTTTTCTAACATTGATGGAACCCATGTAGTAAACATAATTTGGGTATGCTGATTTCAATGGTCATTGTCATTTTTATGGTTTGGCTCTTGTTTTTGAGAAATTCAAGGTTGAAAAATTGACTAAAAAAATATTTTCATAAAAAACAAGTATTTTTTTTTTTTCATTTCAACAATTTTTTCGACAGATACCTATTCAGTTTAGTTCAATTTTTTTCTTTTTTAACTTATTGAGTGTTCACGACCACCAAAGTGCAGCAAAATGTTGAAAAAATCGTCTTTATTGTCAAAATTTAAAAAAAACCGTTTTTTTTTACAAATTTATTCTATTTTTGAAACTCTTTCTTGATTTTTTAATGAAATTCTAACATTCAATGCCAAAAAGCAATAATTTATTCGTATGGCAGTGCATAATTTTATCGGTTGGTCATATTAAAGTTAAAAATATAAAAAAATTAATAACTGTGCCAAATTAAACAAAGTACAGTCGACGTCCAATAATACGAATTATATAATGTCAGGCCTATTCGTAAAATCGAAAAATTCGTATTATCGGAACGAAATTTTGTTCCTTTTTTCTTTTATATTGAGACATATCGTCGGTTTAAAGATAAAACTTATTAACAAGAATATTTTATTTGAGAGAAAACAAAGTTTACTGAAAAGATTGTAAGATAAATAGGAAATTTATGAATTTTTCTTCCGAGAAACATGGTAAAAAAACGGAAAATACAATATTTTCATAAAAATAAAAAAAAAATTTGATAGTAAAAAAATATGTAGTGTCGTATGTTAAGCTCAATTTCAAAAAAAAAAAAACAATGAGTTTTGCCACTAAAAGAAGAAATTTGAAGTAAAACACGCCAATTCTACCATTTAAAAAAGCATGATGTGACCGATTTGGCTAAAATTTGGTATTGTTGTATTACCGATGCCTGGCATTATATTTAGGCGAGGATATTGCTCTGGTATTATTTTTTGTTAAAATAGAGGGCCGCGATATTGGCGATTTTTTTAAGAAAGAAAAACTGCTTATTAAAAATGCAAACTTTTTTTTAGATTTTTCGTACCATTTCATGATTTTTCAACAATTTTTCTAAGTCCAAATATTAAGAAAAAAGCATTTCAAAACGTTTTAAAAATTCTGAAAAAATTCTCACGTATTCTATCATCCATTCTAACCATTTAATGCTTAGCAAAAAAAGCAAAGCCTACTATGAAAAAAATCTCATTCGTATTATCGAACCGTAAAATTTACTGTTGTTCGTATTATAGAATCACATGTGGAAGAAATATTGCATTCGTATTATTGGACATTCGTAATACGGAGCATTTGTATAGCTGGACGTCGACTGTAGTATTTGAGGAAAATTTACTATTCCGTCAAGCAAGCGTGGTGGGAAACCACGGAAGTATATCATTTATACTTTGGTGAACATATACATACGAGTAGTTCGTGATGTAGAATGAACCCGTCTATTATCTGTACAGGAAGCTTGTTACATGATCCAGAAGAATGTTATGCGTGCTTGAATTCTAGAAATAGCTAACAAAATTTATTCAGTTGCAGTTGCCGCATTCAGGAAATATTCCCATTCTAATTAGACCAATTTCAATGAGTGAATATTTGCAACCATCATTGAAGAGCATTGAAGAACCATCTGGAGAATTGTTTCAACTATCAAATGTAACTCCACAATGCAACCACATCAAAATTATGCAAAATCGTTTAGATATGATTGTACGACTTCTTAAGTTTTCGCAACGACAGTCAATTGCAAGTAAAGGAGAAGCATCAGAAGTAGAATAAATTCGATAAAACAAATTTTTCCATGTGAAACATACAAAATTTTTACAAAAAAAAAAGATTTTTTTTAGCATTTTGCTGTACTTTTTGTAGGCGTGAACACTTAATTGGTTACAAAAGTGAAAAATTTGATCAAACTGAATAGGTATCTGTTGATAGGTAATGGTTGAAATGGAAAAAAATACCTGTTTTTTATAAAATTTTTTTTTTCAGTCAAATTTTCAAACTTGAATTTCTCGAAAACAAGAGCCAAACCATAAAAATGACTATGACCATTGAAATCAGCGTGCCCGAATTATGTTTACTACATGGGTCTCATCAATGTTAGAATTTCCGACTAGCACAGTGTAATTGATTACATAATATATGGTTCTTTCATAATTCATTACCTACATACAATGTATTCTCTTTTATTTTTAATAGTCCAAGGTACACTTGCATGGTGTACCTTGGACCGTTTGAGATTGCAACGGAAAAAGTAATATTTCTACTCAAAGGCAAGACATAGAAATATCATTGTCACGTCATTTGATGCTGCAAGCATTGTATAAATATAACTTACTCAAAAACTAAAGAAACTTTTTTGGAAAATCCAGCACATTGAAAAAACTGAAAAGCGGACCAAGGTACACACATCTCCCCTATTGTTTATTTGCTACATGATTTTATAATTAGTATAGTAATCTTATTGTATTCATTCGTTATTGAAAACCAAAATCATTGCTTTAACATAATTACCGACAACAATATTTAGTAATATAAAAATTAAAAATTAAGCACGGAATAGTAAAGGATTTATCCCGGGAATGATTTTGACTCCAGAACGCTAGTAACATTAATATTTTTTATTGATTGTTGAAAGATTTGGTGTTTTGATTTATAGCCGTTTTCCTGCGCCATATATGTAATGAGCTCTACTAAATTCTTTTCTCCTGCAAGTGAATGTCTATTTACTATATCGCCCTTCACTGCAAGCTCGGCATTTGAAGAATTAGTATTATGTAACTCAGCTGTTTCATGTCGTTCTGTGAATATGGGTTCTGTAAACCTAAACGATATTTGTATGCACATAATTTGTGAAATTTATTCTTCTGTTTATTTCAGTTTACTAAGCTCATTTCACCTTATATCATAGAGTTTTCTTTGGTCCGTTAATAAAGTATATAAACAAATCAGTCCGACAAGTATCACCGGGCAGAAGTTATGCTAAAAATAGGTTTTTTTTTTAAGAAGAGTTCTAAATTATTCATTTATCTTTTTTTTTTTTTTTTTTTTTTTTTTTTAAAAAAAAAAAAATATTCATTTATCATTTTAACTTACTATCATTTTAAGCAAGATGTTCAAGTCTCTATTTTTAAATTTAAACTAAAATCGCAATCGACTGAAATCTTTTAGTGTGGGATCATTCTTAGAAAGTTGCAGATTTGAACTAGAATTTCTAGTTTTTTTTTTATTTTAGCATTTTCATATTTGTTTTGATCATAATAATTGATTAGTATATTTTTGTTTGTTTTTTTATTCAAATTTTGATAAAGGTAAGCTGCTATTTGTGTACGCGGAATCGGTAACATTAGTGTTGCAAGATGTCATCTGAAGTAGACATCATAATGTTTGACATTTTCACACCTATCCTGTATCAAAAAGAGGTTTTATGAAAATTCCTAATGAAGCGGTTCACCGCATCTTTTACCTGCTATTTCATAGTTTCGAAATCTGTGTCGAATGTAATCCTACTCCAAAAAAAAGCACCACAAAATAGTAAGAATATTTCAAAAACCCTATGGGATAGACTAATTCCGAGATTGGATTCGGAATCACCGCCGACAAATACATGGAATATTACTATTAAAGTTTTGGTTTGTGATGTTTTTTTTTTTCAAATGTACCTCATTTTAATAAAAAATCTGCTACAATTTTATTCGGAACAGATTCGAAACTATGAAATAGCTGAAATAAGATACCGTGAACCGTTTCATGCTGACGATCTGCAGCTATATTTTTCGCGCCCTCTTGGTCTAATTGAAGACTTACATTTTGGAGTGAATGAAGATCTCTCTTTTATTGGTAATTGGGCAATGCAAAACAAATTGATTTTAAATCCGTCTTAAGTCCCGCGCATTACCGATCTCCAAAGCTAACATTTGTTGGAGTTATTTTCCATCTATTGTGTTAAATAATTTGGAGCTGAAATCTGAGCTGTGATGACTACATAAACTCCGTTGTGAGCAAATGTACTATGTACTACGAAACTTGAAAATGACCTCATCATTTGTACCCACTGAGACTAGAAAACGCTTAGTAATACAACTGATTGTCCCTATAATTTCCTACTCTGAAGTAGTATACAGTGGGTTAAATTCGCGATCACTACATAAGCTACAAGTCGCCTATAATAATGCTGCACGCTGTATATATGGGGGGTTATCGTGAATCAAGATTCCCGGGGAATTTTCTTAAACTGCAATAGAGAATGCACGGCAGTCTGAGAAAATTCCCCGGGAATCTTGATTCACGATAACCCCCATGGTGTCAGTAGCTTTAATCACATAACATGATTTAGTAATAGGATACTCCATTGTAGTTTAAATAATTATTTGATGATAAGAAACTGTGTCTTTTTGCACAATATCATTTACAATAAGATACCGCAGTATTTATATGACAAAATAAACTTTTCGCACTCGTCTCGCACAATGAATATTACTTTGCAAAAAAAAAAAAAAAAAAAATCGTAGATGACCACTCACCACTTTTTTGAAAAAGGGATGAGCAAAATATTCTAGTGCACTTTACGGAAAAGAGCAGAAAAAATCTTACGTGCTGGAACTTCATTTGAAAAACAGCAAAAACGTCGTTTTTTCCACTTTTAGTTTAGGATACCTCAAAATCCTGACGAGGTAGAGAGACTCTGTGGCCAGTTTTGGAATCAGCTCAACAAAATCTATTGGAATCGTTTTTTTAAGTTGAAAAAAATTCACGTTCCAGGTTTTTACGCACATCAGTTAAAGTGGTGCAAATCTGTCAACATGTTTTCGAAATGGTTTTTTGTTTATTATTTTTTGATGGTGTGAAGTTTGGTAAAATTGTTCACATATTTGAATAGAAAAAAGGTTAAGCTTCCGTTAGGTTCATATTTCTTGTTGATCATGTAATCAGAACGGACGCTATAGCAATACTAAGTCGAAAATAGCAAACATGTTGACAGTTTTGGAACTTACTGTATGTTACGATCTCTATTATATGCTTTCCTGCAGCAATTAAATGTTTATTTTCAATTTCACCCTTAACTACAAGCTCAGGACTTGAAGATTCGGAGTAACTAAGCTCAACGGTTTCATTTCGTTCTGTAAACCTAAAGGATATACATTAATAAATATGTGGGGTATTAATTTTCTTTGTATTATAATCTTACCTGATATCGTAGAGTTTCTTTTGATCAGCAAATACACAATGGAAACAAAAATTTCCAAGAAGCATCATGTAAAAGTACATCTGAAAATGTATTCTTATCATTTTTTCAACATAACTTACTATCATCTTTAATGAAGTGCTTGTGACACTACTCAGATATTCATACTAAAATGTTTATCAGATAACATGTGAAAATAGATTCTCTTTGTTGATTCCCTTTGTAAGAGATATCAAAAATTTAGTTTTAAACTAGAATATCTTGTTTTTCTCGGGTTGTTAAAACTTTAGTATTAAGCAATTTGCGTTAGCTATAATTTTTGTAAAGCAAATTCGTGTTCGTTCAAAATATCACATTTACGAGTAGTTATTAGGTAAAAAGTAAAATATCTTAAACTGCATCAAACTGGTATTAAGTTGATTCATATTGTTTGGAATGAACATGGGTTGATTCATATACAGAGTGAAACAGGTGCTTACTTGCCAGATTATTGTATAGGATTATTATATCAAAAGAACCTACTTAGTAAGCGGGTTACATTTGGCCTGCCCATAAATGACTGCGTTGTTGTAATTGACGCTATTTTTTTTTTTTTTGTACGTAGGCTGCTATATATATTTCTAGCCTAGGCAACACTAATGTCAATAGCTAAAATCTGGCAACACCATAATAAAGTTTGAAATTTTTTTAGCATAAACGTACTCAGAACGTTTTGACCAACGACCATCATTTGTGTTGTTTACAGTGACTTGAAAAAATCAATTTGGCAAAAAAATGGAATTAACTCGTGAACATTTTCGTGCGATCATTTTTCACAACTTTCGACGTGGATTATCACGACAAGAGTGCATCGATGAACTTATATCTTTGTATGGCGATGAAGCACCATCTTATAGCACTGTGAAAAACTGGTTTAATGAGTTCAATCGTGGCCGACGCTCGCTCAAAGACGAATTCCGTGAAGGTCGTCCAAAACGGCCGTTGTGCCAGAGAACATTGATGCCGTGCGTGAACTGATAGTGCAAGATCGTCATGTGACATACCGTGAGATAGATTTCGATTTTGCATGAACACTTAGTTGTAAAAAACGTTTGTTCTTGTTGGAAACCCCATAATTTATCAATCGCTTAAATTATCAATGGAAAAATTAATTTTCTTAACTCACTGTAAACAAAACAAATAGCACTTGTACATCAAAACGTTGTGAGTACGTTTATGCTAAAAAATGTCAAACTTTATTATGGTGTTGCCAGATTTTAGCTATTGATATTGACTTAGGAGGTGACGATGATCAACAATATACTACATACTTTCTATACCTGCCAATATACCAATTTTTTACCGCTCCCTATCTCCTAACTCTCTGTTAAGTCATGTTAGCTGTGTTTAAGATGTCAACGTGTTAACACTGAGTTAACTCTGATCTTCTTAAACGAATTTGTGTGCTATCTCCTTTTTATTCTGTTTTACTCTATTCTGCTTTTCATTTCCGCACCGCTTCCCTCCGCCACTATGTTTAACTCCTATTAAACACAGCTAAAACGCAGCTGATACTCAGTGAAGTATGGCAACATCAACAGTTTACTTTATGCTTAATAACACTAGTTTACACTAACTAACCAGACAAAAAGCGATGTGAATATCATTTTTAAGTAATTTAATTACCTTTACTATGACATACAATACGTTTAAACACAAACATTGGTTCTTGAGATATTTGTATTTAAGTGGAACTATATTTTTTTTTGGTCCAAAAACCGAAAATGACCGATATCTCGGAAACGACACGAAAGAAAAAAAAAATAATGCAATTTTCGGAATTAGCAGCTCATTTTACATATAATGAATAATGACATTCAATGGGAAAAAAATTTTTAATCATTTGTAAACTAGTGTAATTAAACACGCAAATTTATCTGTGTTAAATTAAGCACTTAAGTTGTTGCTTTAGCATATGTTTCTCAGAAAATGCTTAATTAAACACTGAAAACTGTCGTCTAAAACACAGCTGTTGTTTGTCTTTCTTTTAAGGTTGCCATTGAATTTAACTTCTTGATTTTTTGCTGTAATTGTGTATTTTTTTGTTGTTTCTGTAAAATAATACACTTAATTTATATTTATTCAAGTAAAATAATATTCTTCTTTGAACTATCTGACAAAACTAGTTCCATATCAAAAACTTAAAACACACTAATGGCACAAATGTATGCACACATTAAAGAAAATTATATTTTTCCCAAATATTCATCGCGTGCATATCGGCTATTTATGACAAATGTATGTTTTAAGGCCAACAAGTTCAAAATGTGGTGCTTCCATTCTTAAGCTTTATCTTTTTTTTCTCTCAAATTAAACTTTTGTTGGTATCGCGTGCCAATTTTTAATATTTGATTTGGAGCCATCAAAAATGTTAATGCATTGTCGGTCTTTAATGTTGGCATAAACATTTTGGTATTAAACTTTTAATTTTATTCTAGAAATTAATTTTGACTTGAGTTTGATCATAGTGGTTGAATTAATTCTTTAGCTGCATAAATGGTAAGGCCTTTCAATAGCAAATATATTTAGAGCAAATAATTCGCTACTTATAACATTTAAGAATCAAGTACGTCGGTTTATGTCTAAAAATCTTCTGCAGAATTGCATTAAAAACGATTAATAAGTCGGTTAAGAGGTAAAACTAATTTAGTACTTAACAATTCCTATGCACTCAATGAGTTTAACTTCTGAACCGACGATATGAAATGGACTAATTAACCAAAAACTTTAAATCCTCTTCAGAAATATAATGGTCTTGTATTAGGTGCGTGATTTCTGGAAAAAAAATTTGTAGCAAAGTCATAAAAATACTTAGCTCTCATAAAATAAACTCTACTTTTCTCCTCTTCATTAGTTTCTATCGTTCACGCTCATTTAAAGAAAACACAAAATGTTTTAGTTTTAAAAATTTTTATTTTTGGATTGTTAAAATTATTCTCGAAGAGGGGATATTAACGTTAATCTCTTTTCTTTGTATTTTTAATTTCAATAAAGTAAAACTCAGAAATTTTTGCAATTTTAAAAGTTTTTGAGAGTTTATTTCGTTGTTGTTTTTTTCTTTTCTTTAAGCCTAGAATATAATTTTAAAAAGTAAACTAAAAATTGCTTACTTTTGTTCGTTTAAATACTGATACGTGTATCCCCTCTTCAAAATTTTATTTTCAGACTATTTTGTGTTTTTATGTCTACTTTGCCTACACGCCTAAAAACATGCATTAGAAAAATCTGAATCTGAAATTATACATTGATTGTTGGTGGTGGTGGAAGATTTACATTTATATAAGAACAAATAATAAAATGATTTGAAGAAACAAAAGCATTATCACACTCAAAAGCAACAATTCAAAGGCAGCATCAAATCACAATCATCATCAGCACTTATCCAATATGGGTGCCAATGTTTCTCAATTGGAACGTGAGATCGGTTCCGATCTCTTTCCACCAAACGAACACTATTTTGGGCTTGTAAACTTTGGAAATACCTGCTATAGCAATTCCGTACTGCAAGCGCTGTATTTCTGTAAACCTTTTCGCGAAAAAGTACTCGAGTATAAGGCAAAGAATAAGCGTCCCAAAGAGACATTGCTCTCGTGCTTGGCTGATCTTTTTTACAATATAGCAACACAAAAGAAAAAAGTTGGATCTATAGCACCCAAGAAGTTTATAGCACGTCTACGCAAAGAAAAAGAAGAATTCGACAACTACATGCAACAGGATGCGCATGAATTTCTCAATTTTCTAATAAATCATATAAATGAAATTATCTTAGCCGAACGTAATGCGAGTAAAAATGGTGGCAACGGCGGCGGTGGCAATAATCATCATCATAGCAGCAACAGTGGTGGTGGCGTTGGTGTTGGCGTCGGCGTCGGCAGCAATGGCAGCAAATCATCATCGACATCATCAACCAATTCGACTAATGGCATTGTTGGCGGTATTAACAGCAACACCAATACAAATGGTTCCGGTTCACTAAATGGCATTGAATTCTCCACATCAAGTGTTACCGCCGCCAATGCCGCCAACACTGAGCCCACTTGGGTGCATGAGATATTTCAAGGCATCTTGACAAGCGAGACACGTTGCCTGAACTGCGAAACGGTGAGCAGTAAAGATGAAAATTTCTTTGATCTACAGGTTGATGTTGATCAAAATACAAGCATTACGCATTGTTTGCGTTGTTTCAGCAACACCGAAACACTTTGTTCGGATAATAAATTCAAATGTGACAATTGTTGCAGTTACCAGGAGGCACAGAAACGTATGCGCGTTAAAAAATTGCCCATGATATTGGCATTGCATTTGAAGCGTTTTAAATATATGGAGCAATTTAATCGTCATATTAAAGTCTCTCATCGTGTGGTCTTTCCATTGGAGTTGCGACTTTTCAATACATCGGATGATGCAGTTAATCCAGATCGCCTATATGATCTTATGGCGGTTGTTATACACTGCGGATCGGGTCCAAATCGTGGGCACTATATAAGCATTGTTAAGAGTCATGGACTTTGGCTGCTTTTTGATGATGATATGGTCGATAAAATTGAAGCTTCAACAATTGAAGATTTCTATGGTTTGACTTCGGATATACAAAAATCTTCGGAGACAGGTTATATTCTTTTCTACCAGTCCAGGGATTGTGCTTCTTAGAGAGAGAGAGAGAGAAGAGAAGGAGAGAGCGAAAAGCAAAGCATGAATTTAATCATTGGAATTTCGTATATAAAATGCGAAGTTTATTCACTAACAATGGCAATTTCAAAATCGAATGCTTTGTAATTATTCTAACATTTAATCGTTAAATTATTGTCAAAAGAAAAAATTAATCATAAATTAATTTCAATTTAATAAATTACTATAATCATCAATCAAATATAAATATAAAGCTTTTGCAAAAGATCAGATCATGTAACTTAAAAGTTAATTCAATTAAATTTTAAGGGGAGATTCGAAATTTCTTCACTAAAATATTTTTTCTAAGAAAATCTTTACATTTTATTATTACTGATACAAACAACAGCTTAAAAAAAAAAAACAGTCAATCCTTAAGTAGTTTAAGTGAAAAATTTAAAGGTACAAAACAGTTGAAAAAACCACTCAAGCACCTTGAATAAACCAGTTTATTGACATTTAGTAGATCAAACTTCAACAAATACGAAATAAAAGTGGTAAAAAAAGCATGTTTTCTTTTTTCGAATAAAATGAGAAATCTCCCCTTAAACAAAAGTAAGACACACCTAACCTCAAAGTGAGTTTTAAACAATATATGTTTGTTTTTGCATTTGAAAGTCTTAAGTTTATCATGTTTCAAATAACTTACGATAAAGATAAAGAATTTGCGATTATATTATTAATTTAAATAATTGATGCTATATTATAAATTATCGTATAAATATATCAAAATTAAATTGTTTTCAATTATTTTAAATTTAAACTGTAATTTAAATGTTATAAATAAATATGCTGCTAATAAATAAAATAAAATAATTTAATGAGTTTTTTTTATAATTGTTGAAAGAAGCTCGTTTTAAACGAAATCTTTTATATATGATGAGATTTATTTTTAGTTCTTTAGTCAAAAAGCTCTGTTTTACCTCAAAATATGGTCTGACGGGAAATAGGTCACTCTTAACTAATTAGTGTACGGTGAATTCAGATGAAATTTTCATATGATCATTTTGTGTGGGGTGATGAACCAATCCAGCAAAACGGTTAGTACTACTGAATTCCCCGTATCCGAATTAGATAAGAATGACATATCTCCCGCCAGACAAAAAAAAAGACCCAAAAATTAGAGCAGTTTGTGAAATTTTTAATAATTTTTCCGAATGTTTAGTATTTTAGTAAAATTGCCTAACCCGTTTTATCCGGGCAAATATTCAGCGCAAATAACTGATAGTAAATAACAAAATATACAAATTTTGCTTAAAGTGCTACCGCTGTCACCAACCCAGTCGACATTTGTTTTTTAAAATTTTGTAGACCAGTGTTATTAACTACGTTTGTTCTGATTTATTTGATGAATAACATTTTTCTTTTTGATTTTATTTGACCTAAGCATTTATTGAAATTTAGATTATAGTTTGGAAATATGTTCACATTATGTTTTAAAAATAATATCTCTCAAATGGTGCCCATTGTTAGTTTTTACCCGGCTCACAGTGCGTTGAGCCCATACAAGCAATGGTCAGAAATAGAAGGAGTGGTTGGATATCGATGAAGTTTGGTACTACATATAAGTAATTTGGGGTCGTTGAGTTCAAAATAATCTCAGGTTTGTTGTTAACTTTATAGTTTTGCTAAAAACCATGTGTTTAGGACGATTTTCTTAAGCCCTATATATAACGATGATGAAAAAGTAATATTTAATATAAAAAATGAAATATGTGTACGTAGAAGAAATAATGTTTTGTACTTTTCATACCATTTATGTTAATAAAAACAAAAATGCTTATGTATGCTTATGCTTATTTTATGTAAATTTTTCATTTTATGCATTTAAAAAAAAAAAAAAAAAATATTTGTAGGACGAAATAGGAAAAGTTATTTGCAGTCCCTGATTATATAGAGTCCGTACTAGTAGATTAAAAAAAAACGGCACTTATTTTTTTAAGATTTGTTTTTTTTTTTATCATCGAAATTTGTCAATTTCTGAAGTTTTTCATATGATAATATCATATATCAAAATCACTACAATATATATTAAACTATATATTTTCTAAAATTTTTTAATTCAATTTATTTACTTAAATATAATATATAATAAAAAACTTTATTTCGCTTAGTTTAATCAAAACACAAATTTGTGATAATTATTTGTTTAAGAGAACCCAAAACGAATTGAACAAAACATGATTTTTTTTCTTGAAAAATATCTCAACTTTGAAGTGTCACAGCGTGGCCAAAACTGAGTCTTTCCCCTAAATATTTTGTTTTTACGTCATTGATGCAATTACCTGTCGATTGATACCAATATTGTTAGGTTTCGAGTCATAAAAAATTTTAATTTTTGGCTATGGGCTAACGCAGTGTGCGGCGTGCTCTATCCATAGTATTACTTTTCTGAGAATTTCAGGTCACAGCGCTCTCACTTCTTCTGGGATATTGGCCTTAAGCTGTTGCATGGTTCTTGTCTTATGGGCATACACCATTGCTTTTAGGTAGCCCCAAAGAAAAAAATCTGGACCTGCTAAGTCGGGCGAACGCGGTGGCTACTTAAAATCAAGAAAAATGCGATATTCGTAATTGCGGATTATTTGCTTTAAACTCGTGAACCAATTGAATTTTATTAGAAAAGAGGGGTTACTGCTGCAAAATTCTTTGCAAAGACTGCCTAGAAATCACCAACTGCTGCGGGGTTTTACTCAATATTCGCTTGCACCCGAGCAACGTTCGTTTCATTTTAAACTGCACGAGGTCTTCCAGTACGCGGAAGATCACAGACAGCCCCTTGATGCTAAAAACGCTAGAACAATCGGTAAATTTTTGGAGCACTGGGCGCATTTGGAGCATGAAAGAAATTTTGATATTGTTCTTTGTGTCGACTTTCAAAATAAAATTGAAAAACTTTAGTTCTTTGTTCTGTGCTGAGTTTTTCTGTCATAAATTTTCCGAACCTTAAAAAAAGAAGTTATTTATGCGCCACCCTGTATTTACATATACCTTTGTTAGTAAACAAAATATTGGCCTTAACTAACCCATTGAGTAAAAGAAAATACTTACTAGACTGAGTGTTCGTTCAATTTAAATGCGCTTAGATTGACGCCAACAGTGCAATATTGTGTCGAGACATGGAAGACGAGTCTCTTTATTGTTCAATTGTTCGTATAATAAATTCTGATGACAATACAGTGGCGACAACTACTGACCGCCCGCTAACTTTTATTGACATTCGATATTGTACACGAGTATTTTATGAGATTTTATGTTTTTCTCTTTTCTTTACAATAAAAAGTTGGAATATAAAAATAAAATTCAATTAACCACAAAACAAAGGTTTCCAACAAGTTGCAGATTAATTTGTCATTAGACAATAACGCTTTTTAAAACTGCATTAATTTCTGTATAAACAACAGGGTAGCGGTTATATGAATGGTCGTTAATTGGCTCCAAATGTGTAATGAAATGAATCCCTTTTTTTTGCTGATTTTTATATTCAGCCCTGTTGACCCTGTTTCGGTTATATGCTAGATTATGATGGATGATCGATGATTTTTATGTTGAGACCTGAATGACCTTTAGTAAACTAGTCCGTCTGTCTGTTGAAATTATGACAAGATCTGTTTGAAGAAGAATCATTTGTTTTAAACTCTTCGAGACGAACATTTTCTTCGATAATAGTTTTATCGTCAAGTTCTTAATTGTATGGCTTTCGTAGCAGTTAAACTTCACTTGAACTTTGAAGTTGTAAATTTTATAGAACATCAACCTTTTTACACATTGATATGTCAAGTCAAAGCGTTCTTTCATAACTGATGAACGAAGTATTAATATGCAAATTTTTCAATCAAAAATCTTTTTTTTTTGACCGGAAACAAACTTTTTTCACATTGCAATAATTTTTGTTTAAAAATGTTATTAATTTTGTTTAACCAACTTTCAGTCACTCGTATTACCATTTACTTGTTAATCATTATTTAACTATGGGGCAACTATTGCCACTAACCGTTATTATCTATTTATATTTAATTTACACTTGGCGCCTTTAACAAGTTTACCATTGATAAACATTTACGGAATACACTACGGTATGTCTATGCGAATATAGGTTTCTGGTTCATTCAACAGCTTGCTATCGATTAGTTTGTTAGATAGTTGTAGTAACTTCAAGTCTTTACATATTTCTCAATGTTGCGGTTACGCTTTGTCTGAATGTTGCATCAGTAGTTCTTATATTACAGTATTACAAAAGATTACGACCTAAAAAAATTACATACGATAAATAAGTAGTAGTAAATCATTTATATGTAATAGTCGGTCATACCTTGTAATCTTTCGTTTCCAGCTGGTGGCAAGCGTTATAAAATCGCTATCGTCTATTTTTGAAAGTTTTTTTTTCTTACTTTTTGGAGTAAAAGTTCAACAAAAATAATGTTAATAACACTTACAACACTTAAAAGTGGAAGTTTTTAAGTCCGAGGAATTCTTCTGCTTCCCTTATACATTTTTTCTTTTGGAAGAATACTTAACGCGTTGTTTTCTTTCAGGCTTCGTGGGCATTCTCGGCACCCATCTGGCACTGACTTCAGTCATGCCAAAGTTATCTTAAAGAATTTTAAAAATTGTTGTATCTGATACTCCAACAATTTCTGCGAGCAGTGTCTTCTGTAGTCGAGCATCTTCCAACATTAATTTTTGGAGTTTTTGAATGATTCCAGAGTGGTCTTCTCGATCAGCCGTCCTGACCGTGGGTAGTCTTCAAGTGAACAAGAAAAATATATTTGTATTTATTTTTTATTTCCACTCCTCACCCCCAATTCCGCGGAATTGAGGTCTGATGCAGAATCAATATAAATAAAAAAATGATTTCTAAAGAGCTCCGATACTTTAATACTTGTAATCGGTAATACTTTAGATTTTACGGAGGGACTTACAAAATTTCGCTTAGTTGGTCATTCTTTTTTACTTTCGCTACATAATCGCCATTCACTTTAATATGTTTTTTAGCCTGTAAATCCACTTATTAGCTCCGCATTGCTGCCCTCTCAAATGCTTTTTAATTTTTGGAAATATCCAGAAATCACTAGGCGCCAGATTCAGAGAATATGGTGCTTGGCGAATTTCTTCGACCCCAGAAACTGTAGTAAAACTACATGTTATATCGACAGTGTTCCTTTTTTTTTTGTTTTCCAACAAATTTTCGAAAACTTTTGGTAAGTAGTTTTCAGAACACTATTTCGAATTTAATATCTGTTCAGTATTCAAGGTAATAGCAATTTACGTCTGTTGAAGTAAGTAGACAGTATCACTTTTGTTAACGATTTTTTTTTGCCTTGATTTATTAGGACCATTCACTTCTTCCAGGCTCCATACCATGGATTGTTGTTTGGTTTCCGGGTCGTACTTACAAAACTAAGCTTTTGCGATTTTATTAAAGTTTCTAGATCGTGCTTTTTAGAGTTTGTTTAAGAAATATTGGCCAAAACGTTCTCGTACCCATCGAAGCAGATTTTTTCGTGTACAGCAGATCATTATACAATTTCGCCACACAGCTGTGGCATTTGACCCCAAGACGTCAGCAATCATGTCTTGTGTCAACCGTGGATCTTCATCAACTTAAGCCTTGACCAAGGCCTCACTTCTCTCATCAGGCGAAGATTTTAGCCCATCTTGTAGCTCATTTTCTACAGAAATTTGTCATCGCTCATTTTCGTTTTCTCGTCTCCATTGCTATCGATCTTTCGAAAATTTTAAACGAAATATAGTAAGGCAATACTGTGTTCAGTCAAAATCTCGATTACTGTTTGTGAAAATGAATTATGTACTCCAGAGTATTGTTCTTGGCGAGATCTACAAGCTGGCAAAACCGGATTTGTTCATACGGGTATTGTGATATTTTCAGAGCATATACGAGTACAACTTTAAATTTGAATCTTTAAAAAGTCCAATGGCTTGGTATAGGTAAAGTTGTATATCATCAGCATAACCATCATGTTTGCAGATGAAAAGAATGTCATTAATGAAAATTGAGGATAGCTTTTACATAGCTTTTTGTCATGCAACTCACCGTTTCAATCAAAAAGCTTTAAATGTAATTGAAATCGCACGGCTTACGGAACAGTACAGAGATAAACTGATTTCAAATGATTACTTCCTTCCTTGAATGGTTTCCTCAGACATACATAACTAATTTCAGTTAAAATATGTAAGTAAGTAGTCTAGCGAAAAATATTTTACGCATAGTACAAGAATTAATCGCAGCCAAATGGTGACTACCTGTCAATCTTATGGCATTTTCAAGTGAAAGTCTGTCACTTAATTTATTCCTAACTGCAGTGTTACTACAGACTACAACTTGTAATTGCAATCTAAATGCGGAATAAATGAACTGAATTTACAATTTTTTATTTTGTATTTCGCAATAAGAAACCTGTCAAGATTTGTAGCCACTGCCGCCACTACCGAAATCCATCATACACTTAAATAGATTTACAAAACAGTAATAGCAGTAGCAGCCAACAGATGGCGTCGTATGCGTCAATAATTACCATTCAATAAATACAACAACAACAGCAGCGGCATTGACGCAAGATAGTTTCTAACTTGATGAAAAAAAAAAAAAAAAACACGTTCGTCAACTACGCTAAAAGGCATCAGCAGACTCTGGACCCGTTAAAGCGTGTAACTTAACGATGCAACACGCACAGCCTCCACCTACTGCGTTGCCAAATGCATGCAGCAACAGCTACATCAACAGCTGGAGCAACTGGGCGGTGGTGGCGTTAGCAACAGCAACTTTGTCGTCATGTTGCTAGCTGTTGTTTGTAATTTGAAACGCATTTCTCAATTTAAGTTTCACTTGTTCACAAAGATCGCTGATGGTGATGGTGCCGCGGCGTTGAGAAAATGCGTAAAAGTTGTTCCGAACAAATTCGTTTGATATTCGCTCGTGATGTTTTAATGAAAAACATGCGGTAATTGCTGCTTGATTTATTTTGCGATAGGCACAAATAAAATCAGGAATGCGTTTCAGTGTGACATTGCTGATAAAATGTAGGGGATTATATAAGTTTTCTCAATTAAAATAAAACATGCTTCGTGCCTACGAAACTTTAATTAAAAATTTAATACGTTTTCAAAAATTTAATACGTTATTTAAACTATGAAGTTTTTTGGAGGGCTGTTTATCAGACTCTGAAAAAGTCCTTTTTGTTTACTATGACGAGCTTAGTAATAGTTTACTTTTTTGGAAATTTATAAGTGAAATTTCTTTGGGTGCTCTAAAGATCACATTTCGTTACATAACCCTCTGTGTATGCGAAAGAGAGATAGAGGACTGGCATGTGATTTATTTCTAACTCTTTTTATTTATTTTCTTAAATTTCTTTTTTGTATACTTTTTATTCTTTACCTTGCCCTATGCTCCTCCTAGCAGTTAAAGGAAAATACATACATACCTTGCCAAAGAATTTTCATCTCTTTTATTTATTTCCTTTTAACTTGAGAGTCGGCAAAGATACGTTGTTGTCCAACTTTTCTCTTAATTTTCTGTAGTTCAAGACCGCATCGAGAATCTTAAGTTGTTTGAAAGCAATTTTGATTGCACTTAGGCCTAGCAGTTTTAGGGAATTTGGAGTATAAGCTAACTATGCACATTTTTTTTTTCTTCACAAAGGACTCCTTTTGATGGACACGAGTCATTAAGCCCTATAATCTCTGAAACATAACTTTTTTGTCCTCACGTATTTTTTATACCCTACACCCATGGTATATTCACTTTGTCCTTCCGTTTGTAACGCAGAGAAGGAGGCGTGGCAGACATAGAAAAGTATATATATTCTTGATCAGCGTCACCTCCTGAGTCGATATAGCCATGTCCGTCTGTCTGTCTGGCTGGCTGGCTGGCTGGCTGGCTGGCTGGCTGGCTGGCTGGCTGGCTGGGTGTGTGTGGAAATACATTTTTTGGGAAAACTGAGCAACATAATTCAATGAAATTTGGTGCACAGCCTCCGTCGTAAAAGTTAGCTCAGGGGATTGAAAATGAGTGAAATCGGTCAACGGACACGCCTACCGCCCATACAAAAAATACATTCAAAATGCAATAATAACAGCATTATTCGCAATAACAGAAGCAAAATACACATAAATACTAGGGAAAGTAAATATAAGCTCTGAGCAAAAACTAGGCGAATTCGGACTAGAGGGCGTGGCACCTCCCATATAAACAAAAGTTTCAAAATGTTATGCGGAAAGCGTTTTTTGAGATAACCCAACCAAATTACACTCAAACACTTGGATCTATAAATGCATGCTATACGCAAGATCTAGGTAAACTCGGACAAGGGCATGGCACCTCCCATATAAGCAAATGTTTCAAAATTATATAATGAAAGTGTTTTTTGAGATAATCCAACCAAATTTCACTCCAACACGAAGAACATTAATTGAAAACTCTGAGCTTAAAGTAGGCGAAGTAGGATTAGAGGGCGTGGCACCTCCCATATAAACGAAAGTTTCAAAATGCTATACTGAAAGATTTTTTAAAGAAAACCTAACCGAATTTTACTCAAACACTCAGAACAGTAAATGCAAGCTCTACGCAAAATCAAGGTAAGCTCGGAGGTGAGGGCGTGGCACTTCCCATATAAGCAATTTGATCTTATACTCTCCTAATAATATACTTCAAATGCAGTGTAGGGTATTTAGTTTTTGGCCAGGCCAAAGATACCACCCTTACTAGTGGTTCTTAGCATTTGAGTAAAATTTAGTTTGATTATCTCAAAAAACGCTTTCAGTATAGCGTTTTGAGGCTTTTGCTTATATGGGAAGTGCCACGCCCTCCTGTCCGAATCCTCCTGGTTTTTGTTCAGAGCATTCGCTTACAATTCGTAGTATTTATGTGTATTTTGGTTGCATTATCGTGAAAAAAACTCAAAAAGTTGAATTTTGAATATATTTTTTGTATGGGCGGTAGGCGTGCCCGTTGACCGATTTTGCTCATTTTCAATTCCCCGAGCTAACTTTGACGACGGAGGCAGTGTACCAAATTTCATTGAATTATCTTGCTCAGCCAGCCAGCCAGCCAGCCAGCCAGCCTGCCAGCCAGACAGACGGGCATGGCTATATCGACTCAGGAGGTGACGCTGATCAAGAATATATATACTTTTCTATACCTGCCACGCCTCCTTCTCTGCGTTACAAACGGAAGGACAAAGTGAATATATGCTGGGTGTAGGGGATAATTAAAAAAAAAAAAAAAAAAAAAAATAGTAAGGGTGTTACCTTTGGCCTGGCTAAACATTAAATACCCTACACAGTAGTATTTTGAAAATTTTGCTTGTATGGGAGGTGCCACGCCCTCTTGTCTGAATTCACCCAGTTTTTTCTCAGAGCTTGAATTTATAGTTTTTAGTACAATATTTGAGTGAAATTTAGTTTGATTATCTCAAAAAATGTTTTCAGTATAGCGTTTTGAATTTTTTGCTTATATGGGAGGTGCCACGCCCTCTTGTTCGATTTTACCCAGTTTTAGCTTTAAGCTTGGATTTATAATTCTTAGTGTCTCAGTAAAGCGTTGTGAAGCTTTTGCTCAGAGCTTGCGCTTACAATTCGTAGTATTTATGTGTATTTTGGTTGCATTGTCGTGAAAAGTACTCCAAAAGTTGCATTTTGAATGTATTTTTGTGTAGGCGGTAGGCTTGTCCGTTGACCGATTTAGCTCATTTTTAATCCCCCGAGCTAACTTTGACGACAGAGGTTGGTGCACAGCCAGAATAATCTTGATTAGTTTTCCCAAAAAATTTATTTCCACACACAGCCAGCCACCCAGCCAGCCAGATAGACGGACATCGCTATATCGATTCAGGAAGTGACGCTGATCAAGAATATATATACTTTTCTATACCTGCCACGACTCTTTTTCTGCGTTAGAAACGGAAGGACAAAGTGAATATACACTGGGTGTAGGGTATAAAAATTGTAGCAAGCGTAGCTTGTCTCAAAACCAGGGTGTCGTACCAACTAAAAACAATTAGCAATTTTTCACAACAGACCGCGCCAAGTGAGTTTATGATTTTACGTAGACCGTTCTTGTACAGAGGAATTGACTTAGTAATGCGTTTCTCTCATCAGAAACATGGAGTCGATGGTTCGAGTGTGGATTCTGACTAGAACTAACTAAAACTGATCTGATGAGGCTATATACATGTTTATATATGAAAATATATAAATATGTATAATATACATTGTATATAGGAAAAGCCGATACATACATATATAATCAATTTCCATGTTAACACTTGTTTGCGTCTGCTGTTGAAAAATTGCAAAAAAATTACTGTTTAATTAGTTCGATACAAATTTATCAACTTGAAGACCTACAGATTTCAAAATCTACAGATCGTACCGATGAAAAGCAGCTGGAGGCTTAAAAGCAAGCCCAAAAGTTATATAAAGGTTTCCTGACTAAGTAAATTTGACAGTAGCGAAATGGAAAATAAAACACACTTTAAGGCAGATTCCTAACAGCTACCGAGACACATATCTGTGGACTCTTGACAAAACAACCTAAGTCGAGATATGACAATTCTAGAGGATTTTAGTCCTAAACATGAAATTCAAATACGCTTCTATTGGTATAATCGCCATGTCTATATGTCACGCAAGATTTGAACTTGGAGCCATTCGTGCGGTGAAGTGTTATGAACCAAAAGAAAAAATAATTTGACATTTGACACTTTAAGATTAGTAAAAATGTATGGAAAGAGGAGATTCAACGCTGCATCAACGAAATTGAGTCACATTATTGAAATGTAGTTAATCAGTTTTTAGGCTCTTCTGAAAAGTTGCCAATTTCGAGGTAGGTTGTTTTGTCAAAAGTTCACAGATATGTTCCACCTGTGCGGAGGAGAGGCAGATGCAGAGCAAAATCAGAGCAAAGAAAATCACAAAATTTCCCAAGCATTATATGGTCTTCCAGGCCATATCCACCTGCATTCTGAGAAGCAGTTTTTTTTGAAACACCGGACACACGGAATTCGAAAATTTTTATTGACGAGTGCCTTGAAAAACGTCTTTTAAAAAACGTGATTTAGTCACCTCTCATTACTCTTAAGCCACCATAGAGTGGTACAATGAACATTTCGTTTCAAAAAGGGCAAATCTACTTTATTGCTCAGAGCTACGACCTTTTGAGAGATATCGGGCCTTAATGAAATTCGATCTTCGAAGGAGTAATAATGCTGCAAAAAAAATTACAAGCTTTCAGAAATAAGTGGAGAAGGTCGTTTGACGGTGAAACAACTGGGCAAATCTTAATAAAGGGCCTCAAGAAAAAAGTACAATATTTTACAGAAAAAAAAAAAATAAATGTAAATAGTTCTAAGGTAGTTTATATTGGTTATTATTAATAAAAAAAATTAACAAATAAATAAAAAAAAAAAAAATTCATTTGGCACTTTTTTACTGATGCAAAACAAAGTATCAAATTTTTCTGGACCAGTCCTTAGGAAGGTATTATTAACTCTTATGCAAACATTGAACATAATTCTCTTTAAAGAAATTTTGTAATGAGTTTTTAACTGTCGGAAATTCACAGTGAAATTTTCACTAAAAAATTCGTTTGCATTTTCTACCGCAACTCATAAATCTTTCATAACAAGCAGAGGAATGTTAATTGATGCAAATAAACGCATAAAAATTTCATGCGTAAAACTGTCGCCAACGTCTGACCGACCACTGCAGGAAGTTGGGAAGAGACAGAAAAACTTGCTTGCTGCTGGAAAATTGTGGCTATACCACAAATTTTATTATCTTTCGAAACAACTTGTCAGCGGTAGTTCATTTTATCGCAAAAACTGCAAATCCTACCTGGCAAAGCAGCTGATAACAGCGCCCGTTTTTGTTGTTGTCGTAATTTCTAACGCCTGTCTGTGATATGTCAGTGGTTTAAATGGTTTTTTAATGACCATGCAGTATAATAATCAAATGAATTATGAAAAACACTTATATATTTGTAAGGAGTTCGTTATTTTTAATACCTGCGGTAATTAATTTCTTAACAGTTTGTCCTCGTGAAATAATGACGTGTGTACGTGAAATGAAAAAGATGCCTGTGGTTCTGCTGATAACTTCGTAGAATGTTCATTTATCAAGATTTTTATTGATTTATTAAATTATGTGTATAGATATTTTGAAGAATACAGATAAATGAAACAAAAAAAATGAATTTATTCTCATTTATGTTTCATTTTCATTGCATTTAAAGTGTGGTTAAAGAAATGCAATTAAAATTTTCTTAATATCAATCATTGACCTCGCTCTCCTTCATTATTGCATCTGAGTATCGGAAACCTGACATAAATACATACTTCTAAGACAGCTGACATTTGACATATGGCATAACTATGTAAAGCAAACAAAACGCTTTGTGCTTTCAAATTTTCAATCAAACTTAGTGGCACAGAAAAATGTCCTGTTTGTTTGCTTCTACTGACTGACAGCAACAACAAAGCATGCTAACCGATTGTCAGTTTGTAGTTTGTTTTTTATGTGATATATCACTGTTGAGGGCTTTTTCTTTCTGATACGTGTATTTTTTATTTTCTCTAAATGTCATTTGGTATTTATCATGTTCCATTGTGTTTAAAATAACTACATTTTATATGCCAACATTGCTGGAAGTTCGTATTGTCAATACTCTTGTCTGATGCCAACAAGAATTTTTAATTCGATTTTTCATAAATCGCAGCCGATATTGTAATGATGAACTGTTCTACAAACTCTTTATTCAATGTCTAGACCAATTTTTTGTCTAGTTATGGATTTCATGTTCCAGCATACTCAATAATTAGTTTTAAATAAACTTGTAGTGTGATCATTATTGTTTTTCTTCTCTTCTTTATTGAGTTCCATATTTGTCAACATATCGTTCCACAAAAAATGCCATTTTCCATTGATGTTTCACTTTTATTATCTTCGTCTGACAATTTCTTGTGTTAAAATAGTTTTTTTCTCGTTATTGTTGCTGACAGGGAAAGCAGTTTTTGCGGACAGGGAAAGTAAATTTTATTTCTAGTGAGCATACCTAAAAGGAAGAGAAGACCTGATCTTATTGAAAAAATAGTATGTACTTATTATACTTAGAAGATCTTTGGTCTTTCCCTTCTAGAACAATTCCAGACGTTTACTACAGCTCATCACTTGCGCTTAGATACTTGATTCTACATCTAATCACATAAGACTAAGTACATAATGTATGCTCTGTTGTTTCTAGATCCTATTGAAAAGGACTAAATGAATCATCGTCTATCAGATAGATCTTCTGTAGGTGGTATTGGAGTCTTAATACAGTGTCCTATCATTATTTCAGTGTAGATTTTTATACCTTTTCTGCTGAGATGTAATAAGTTTCATAAAACACATTACTTAAAACATTATCTAAAAGTGTGGTACTCAAATGTGTGATGCAAGAAATTGAAGAGAATATAATCTGAATTAGATTCGACAACTTTATTTGAATAATTTAGGGTCGCTGATTTAAAATCTGCCAACCGTTTACATAGTAGCCTTAGTTCAATTTTTTCAACAGCATCGAATAGCATCAATGATTTAAGAAGTATGACAATCGATCTCGATCCCAAAAATATTTCATGTAAAAACTGTATTTTAAAGGCCCAAATCCTCAGTCTCCTGGCATGTCTCTCTCTATTTCGAGAGTGCAAATATATTTTTTTTCCATTTTAAGAAAATGCTATAAAATGTCAAATCACCCGAGACTAAGGTTAATATGGCACCATATCATGGGTGACTTGGCACCCTAGTGGTTTTTTAGTCTTTGTTGCCAGAATTGTTACACTTTTCGTGTAGAGAGAAATGGCACCAGAGCCATATCACCCGCAGTAATTGGGTGCCATTTCCCCTTTTCAGTATATACCGAGGAAAAAAATTTCATGACGCGAATAAACAGGTTTGCTCGCGCTCGATTTCATCCGAAAACGAAATCACATTCAATTCTTTTTTTTTTGATGTATGCGCCATAAATCTGTATCAAATACACGCCGCTCTGCTGCCTCTCGAAATATATGCAAAACAAAAGTCAGTCGTTTATATTCCTAATATTTTTTTTTAAGTCCCACACAAACGTAATTATTGCAACTACAGCTAAACGAACTACTCACCACGAAGTCTCTCGCACAGCCGAATGCTATAAAAGCTGAAAATAATAAAATTGAAAGGGGTGCCACCTCTCCCGGCTTTATCTTAAGTAAAAAATGGGCTTCTTCCTAAACGTCAGTTGCTTTGCATTGAAACAACGTTTTCATAAAAAAAATGTCGCATAATTTTAGGAGCTAATTTTTTACTGTATCATTCTTGCATTTCATTTCTTTTAATTTAAAATTTTTGTTTATAAACATACTGAAAAATTATATACTTCATGTTACTAGCGCTTAAATATTTATAAGTAAGATCATTTTTTCTTGTAAGTGCTAAAATTCGTAAATACAAATATATATACAAAAAAAAAAAGCCGAACTACAAAATGTTGACAATGCATAGCAATTAGCGCACCAGTAACAAAGTTGATGCTTTTCATAAACTTTGCTCTTATTAAATAAATGCTAAAAAAGCCCTAAAATTATGCAACATTTTTTGCATGAAGATGCTGTTGCAATACAAAGCAACTGACGTTAAGGAAGATGGCCAATATAATTTGTATGTCCTAAATTACATTTTTCAAGAATTTCTTTTGCCCGAATATCTTAAACTTATTCTTATTTGAATGTAAAATGTATTAATGTAAGTACAAATTCATTCATTATATTACCAGTATCTGTTTTTGTATCTGTATTTGCTTGTATATTAAGTATTCTTAGAATTTATATTATAGACATTTACTAAGTTACTTTTCTTTCTTTTTATTTACAGGTAAGATATTCCCAAAACAAGTTGACCTTTTACAGAAGATACTTTCTAATATGATTTGAGCCAAAAATAGAATAGAAAGTAGAAGGTGCACTAATTGGTAAGCTATTCCTAGGAAAATGTAGCATATTTTTGGGCATATTAAATATTTTATAGCTGCATGACATTTCAACAAATTGCTTTTAGGGTTTTGTATTTTTTTTTGGTAAGAATTTCAATATCTAAATACCGAGCCAACATTAAAAAAATCTAAACAATAAAATTTTAAAGCATACTTTCAGGCACACTGCAATAATGCATTAAACTTAATTGAGCAACCACCAATGTAAACATTTGATACGTGACCAAGAAAGCCAGCCACTTCATGCCATAAAAATATAAATTTAATGGAATTTTTTTTTACAAAATTAAGGAAAAAACTCGAAAAACAAAGAAAAGTTTTTTATTTACAGCAAATGCGTTGTACAATTTCTAGTTTTTACTGCTGTTGGTTGATATCTTGTGCTCCCTCCCACTGGCAAGTGCAAAGTGCAAAACGCCCATTGCAGGCCACCACATGCAGCATTACGCATGGCAGTGCAGCCTCCCGCCCAGCAGCAGTGTTGCCGTGCTAACAACAGCCCTGCGCTTGAGTAGTTTTTCGTGCCTTTTTCTTCACTTATCGCCTTCGATTCGATTTGTTTATTTAATAATTTATTTTTATTTTTGCTGTGGCTGCTATTGAAATTACGACTCTTTGCCCATCTCATCTCAACTGCAATTGATTTCATTTTCTAAATTTCATTGCGTACATTTTGTGGTTTTATGATTTCTTTCATCAATTCAACCATTTCTGCGAAGTCATTAAGATTTCCACGGCTGCGAACAAGGGTGAGGATTCGAGTGCTTCGATCGTTGCGTTGTCTTGGGTTCTTGTAATATATGGCTTTCAGTTTGCCATTTTTTTGCAGCTCATTATTTTGTGTCTGCAATTTATGACCAACGTTGAGTAATGAAGTCGTTGTTATAAAAATGTTTATGCGTTAATGGGACTTCAACACTTATTTAGAACGTACCTACACTGAGTTTGCTTTTCAACAAATTTGCAGTGAAATCACAATCCATTCAGAATATGTAATTCTAATAAGCGGTTTAGAAAATGATTGTTCGATATGAAATGAACTATACCAGAACTACTTCTATCTATCCCTTACTACTTAGGAGCGTAGTATTCTTTAGTCACTTTTTCGGGTAGCATGAGGCCTAAATGTTTCATATCCATTGAATGCAATGACTGTCATCTCTCTCCACGACTCAATTCTCACATTTTCTTCTCCAAAGCGTCTTTTAGTTTGCGTTTTATGGTTTTTAGAGCTTATATTCGTTTGTCTTGGTGTTGATATATCCAGTCTTTAAAGGTGGACTTCGCCTTCTTTTCGATCAGTGTATGATATTTATGTTCGCCGTCTGTCCACCAATTTTCATCAAAATAGCTTGTATAGTTTGTGAGATATGCATGACAATCTAAAAACCATGAAGTCATTAATCCTTTGTGTGGCGTTGAAAAAACCATTTTTTGTGATGGTTTGTAACTCGGAAAGTAGTAATCCAACCGAAAAATTGTATAAATGTGGCTTGTTGAGAATAATTTTCTCTATCCAAATCCCTTGACAAAATTAATTTTGCCCTTTGCTTTGTAGCTTTAAGTAGACATCAAAAAAGTGATTTTTGCACTTTTAACCAAGGATAACTTAGGATCCTTACGTCATTAAAAAAAAACAAGTTCAGATTCGTAAGAAGGAGGTCCCAATCCATAATAAACGCTAATAAAAAACGAGGACGGAAAACCATGGTTGGCCTGGACGGCGGGAGGTAAGTGATAAAAAATGGACCACCGCAGATCCTTATAACATCCGCTTTCCAGTTACTTGGAGCCCTACCTATGAGAACATGAGCTCAGATTTCGGTGCTCATATATTGCATTGTCAGGTCCGGCTGGAGCCCGCACTAATCGCTGTATGCTAGTTCTTCTAGATGGCCCTAAAAGTCACAAGTATCAAAAGGTTTTCAGTAAAAGTGAAGTTTATTGCATCGTCCAGAAGATGAGACACTAAGAATCTTTCTTGACAACTGTATTTAGTTGAATTGGCGATGAAAATAATGTGTCAGCGGTTGAAGATGAATTAAGTTGGTACCTTTACTCCACCGCTAAGGTGAGATTAAATTTGGGGGTCCAATGTCATCACTTTAAGCAACGGAGGCAATCTAGAAACAGGCGATACGTTACTAAAAATCTTTACTTACTTGGGCTGCTATATATACTTCTGGCCTAGGCAACACTAATGTCAAAAGCTAAAATCTGGCAACACCATAATAAAGTTTAGCATTTTTTAGCATAAACGTACTCACAACGTTTTGATGTACAAGTGCTATTTGTTTTATTTACAGTGAGTTAAGAAAATAAATTTTTCCATTGATAATTTAAGCGATTGATAAATTATGGGGTTTCCAACGAGAGCAACCGTTTTTAACAACTACACTGAGAAAAGAGTATGTTTCGATCAAAGAATTATATTTGATTGAACATTTTAGAAAATATTTGTTAATAATTAACAAATTTCGGTAAATATTAATATGCCTTTAATTGGACCTTGAGATATTGTCGATTAGGCCAAAACTGATATCTGTTTGATGGAATGTCAAATATTTGCTTTAACTTAAAAAAAACCTTGTCTGGGATTCGAACGCACTCTAAAAAAAAATAATTAAAAAAAAATCTTTCTTGTCTTGGATTTGAACCTACGCCCCCAGGTTATAACTCAAACATCTTATACATTGAGCTAACTCTATCTACTTTAATTCTAAACAAAAAGTCATACAAAAAATTCAACAAGTATTGAAAAATTTCAAAAACATACTGACATTATTTTCAAAACATTATTTTCAAAAGTTACAAAAAACAATCAATACTTGTTAAATTTTGTGTTTGACTTTTTGTTTAAAATAAATTCAAAATAACAATCACTACAAACGTAGATAGAGTTAGCTCAATGTATAAGACGTTTGACTCATATCCTGTGGGTTCTATGTTCGAATCCCAGACGAGAAAGTTTTTTTTTTTAAATTAATTATTTTATTTTTTTACTTCACTTTGATTGACTTTTTGATTTGATATAACTTTTTCGTATTTCAATTTGTATATGTAGAACATCTATAGTTATAATATAGTTCTGATTGTTAAGCTGTAAGATTCAGTAATTTACATTCGGTCATTGCGTCCTGAGGTTTAAAGAATTCAATACGCGCGGCATAGTTCCAATTCGCTATACATGGATTCCCTCTTACGATTGCAATGAACCAAGGTTACAAATGTAGCTGGTAAATATATGGTAGCATCTAACAAAGAACAAAAAATGCCCCGGGGGTATGAGTTCAATCCCCACCCAGATATGATTTTTTTTTGTGTTTTTTTTTTGTTTTTTTTTTTGTTTTTTTTTTTTTTGCAACTTGGCGAGTGCATTCAAATTTCAGAGAAGAGTTTTATTTTTAATTTATAGCAAATATTATATATTATGATGTCGCCGTGATCCTAGCAAATATTGTCATATTAGTTTCTAATAAATAAAAAGATTAATAATAATAAAGGTCTAAATTCAAAACAATAAATGTCTTTATATGCAAACACATATTTGGTAATTATTAACAAATATACGATTGAACCAATAAAATTGCTCAAATATGCCACTCATTAAATGATATCAAATATTCGATTCGCCTATATCAAATATATTATTTGTTAATTATAACCAAATTTTGATGTATATAATCATATTGTTTTCTCAGTGTAAGTGTTCATGCAAAATCGAATGTATCGGAGTGGAACTAATGCCCAAGGATGCCTCTATCTCACGGTATGTCACATGACGATCTTGCATTATCAGTTCACGCACGGCATCAATGTTCTCTGGCAAAACGGCCGTTTTTAGACGACCTTCACGGAATTCGTCTTTGAGCGAGCGTCGGCCACGATTGAATTCATTAAACCAGTTTTTCACAGTGCTATAGGATGGTGCTTCATCGTCATACAAAGATTTAAGTTCATCGATGCACTCTTGTCGTGATAATCCACGTCGAAAGTTGTGAAAATTATTGCACGGAAATGTTCACGAGTTAATTCAATTTTTTTGCCAAATTGATTTTTTCAAGTCACTGTAAACAACACAAATGATGGTCGTACGTCAAAACGTTCTGAGTACGTTTATGCTGAAAACTGTCAAACTTTATTATGGTGTTGCCAGATTTTAGCTATTGACATTAGTGTTGCCTAGGCCAGAAATATAAATAGCAGCCTACGTATGGTGTTGCGGTATTTTCTGCTCTATCTTTATAGATATCATGGTTTTTGATATAACTTTTTTATGGTGTACAGGAACTACCAGATGGGGATTTCTTGCCTACTGTTTTAGTCCGTTCGAATTAATCCTTAAGTGTAAATAAATGTATTGAAATGAATCACGTACGTTAATTACAGGCAAGGCAATTATGTACATTGTTTTTACATACAATAGATTTCTTTGGTAGAAACAATCACTTTCAAAACATCCAGGTCAAAGGTTGAAAGTGGGTTTTTTTTAGATTATGTTGGTTTCTATATGAAACTATGAAATTTTGTTACCTGCTTTTGGCGTTATCATATAGATTTTCTTATTTCTGACCCTCTTCTAGATAACTTTATGAGTTTTTATATTGATTGGTTTACCAGACTGTATCCTACGTATGTATCCTATGAAAATTTTTTTCTGTGATTTATGCTTATATGAAATGCCTACATTCATTTTTCTGTATGTTTAAAATTAAGCAACTCGTGAATATATTTATTAATGAAGAAACTGATGTTATTTAGAAAATGAAAAACGATATGTGCAGATGTCACGCTTAATTTCCTATCAAATAAAACCAAATGCCATACATACATTCAAACCACCACTTATTACTAAGGGTTCCTTCTTACAATACCAAGTATTTCCTGTTATTGTCTTCTTATAAGCATACAAGTCATTGGATTTCTATGTGTATTATAAAACTATTGATCATTCCGTTTTCTTTGTTTCCTTACAATGGCCTTTAAAAATATTTTACATTGAATTGACATGCGACACGCGCGCCTGCGCTTCGTAATGCCACCAGCATAACTTAAATTTCTCCCGTCACTTTATGTCCGTTCATATTGCCGCATATCCTTCACGCACTGATAACAAACAGATTGCTTGTTCCGCCTTTGGTTTTTTTTTTTCTCAGTTCATATCCTTAGGGAAAGCGGTACCTTCCTTCCCAATCGTTTTGTATGTATCCCCGCTTGTATTTATGGCTTTTTTTGTTGTTTAATATTTGTTGCAATTTATGCGTTATTTTAGTTATTTTCTCAAGTGTTTTTGTAGTGTTTGCCTACATAATTTCTTTATTTGTCTCCGAATTCTTAGGGTTCAATTCTCATTGTTATGGGCAGAATAAATGCATATACGATATTGAAAAATAAACAGCTCCAAGCATAAGCGTATCTTAAAGATGTCAGTGTTTATCTTTTGAATATAAAGTTGTGGATCATTAGGGTCGCACACAAATCATGTTGATGATGATGATTCAAAAAAAGTTTACGAGGGGGTCATGTGTTATCTGTAAGTCATCGAAATATGAGCCTGAATAACATTTTACTGTGCTAGTGTCGTTTATAACTTTGAGAAACGCCAGCAAATTCAAAATTATCGGGGGTATGTTAAAGTAACAATTTTGGATTTTTAATAATATTTTGAAACTAAAACTCTTTCCAGATATTCTCATTATGAATAAATAAATCTTCAATAGAAAATATTGAGTATGTATAATGCCTTCAAATATGTTGTGAAAAGTCCTAATTTAGCATTCAATTTTTAGTCAACAGTAGAGCGTTTTGCATTGTATAATTTTAGGCAAACAGTGCTATTAAACGTTTGAAGTGTTAAATATGGGCAAATCCTGCATGTCGGACGTTTCCTTCGTAATGTTCTTTTACAAATTTTACTTACGATTCAGTTATGTATGTATTTTGGAAAAAGTGTATGTCAAAAAGCTTACTATTGGTATGACAAACTCAAACTAAAATGTGTATTTCCGAGTTAATTTAAAACTTGTGAAAAAATATTTAGATTTAATATGTATTCCGACGTTTAACAAAGCGGCAGTCGCTTTGAAACTTACTTCAAACTAAGCCTTGTTCTGCGAATTTAGCAGTCGTACAAAAAAAGTTCCAAGAACAATTTTTTGATAAATTTAATAAGCTTCGCGAAAAGTCATACCTCAAAATATTATGATATACTTTTAGAAAGGTAACTTAATTGGTTTACCTAAAGCAGCCAACTTATTTTGAGTGAAAATCAGGAGATTCTAATCCAAGTAGGAATCCAACAAAATTTTCAGTTTAAGATTTTGTCAATCTATTCAAAACATTTTTAATTATGTACATATCTGAGCACACGGTGTAAGGAAATAAATAATATAATTAATTGTCCTTAATCGACATTGCTCCCGGATCCAGTTGAAACAACGGAACTGCATCGCCTACTGCAGCTGCAGATTGGCTGCCATACCAAAAACTTATTCGGAAACTTCGTCTTTTTTTGGATCTTAAACTCTTGAACATTTCCTCTACAACATAAAAAATCGACATCTGAAAGCTGCGAAAAGTCACCAAGTACGTATGTCTCATCGTCCATAACAACAGTCCAACAGTCACATTTTTTGATGAGTTTTCGGTAATGTGTTTTGGCTCGCTTTGTTGCCTCAACGTTTTTTTTGGGAATTTCTGTCCGGAACTTTCTGGACTTTAAATGACTTAAGCTCTTCCTCCTAGGCCCCAGAGCTTTGGACTTTCCCTACTACTTTTCACCTTCTTGGCAGCATTAGGATTATCAAAACCTTTCTTTTTCCACTTCCTTGCTTTCTACTAACGGTCAGACGTTCCTTATAGATTTTAATAACACGCGAAACGGTATTCCGCGAAACCTTATCCATTCTAGCAATTGCTTTGAAAATCCAATTTGGATTTTCTTTAAATATTTTACAAATTTTATCACGCATTTCTATTACGCAGTACATGGTGAATTTTTTTTGAATTTTTTAAATTTGAACAATTAAAAATTAATAATGTCAAAAATCTAATGATTCAGTTTGATAAAGAAATGTTTCACTAAGAAAGTGCCGTTAAAATTTTTTCAAAAATGGTCATATTTTTTTTTGAAAAAATGTGTCGAAATCTCTTAAAGGTTGTACATAAGTACGTGTGAAACTGATTAACTTTTTCATGCAGCTCAGTAGTGTATTTATTAATATTATTAATATATATTAAAATATAATTTACTACAGATATTTTTATTACATTCTTTATTGTAACTCATTAAAAAAAAAAAAAAAAAAAAAAATATTTGTATTACATACATAGATGGTTTAAAAAATATGCATAAAATAAAATGGCTCCATGAAATGCAGCGTAGAATATTACTAAGTTAGCTAAGTCTTCTTTCTATAAAAAAATCAAAGGTGAGAATATACTCTTTCAATTTAAGTCAAAAAATGTTCGACATATTTCAAGCCAATTGGAAAACTTAACAATATTCCGAAAAAGGTCATTTGGTTTTCAATTCGAGTTTGCAATGTAGGTAATTGCATATGGAAATAATGTGTTGCATACCATGAGGCTGAAAGAATTTTAGCTTATTTATGGGAGGTAGGCGTTTCCTTTGATGTATCAGACCCATTTTGTGAGTATTTTTTAACTAGCTCTATCTAATTATGCACTGTACGTCGTTCTCCCTACAGATAGATTGCTTGAAGTAAAGTCATACCTCGAAGAACAATTTTTATCTGGCTCAGTATTAGAAAAAAAAAAAACTATTTCAATTTAACGCTGGACTTTGCATTATTATAATCAAAACTAAGAAAATACAAATTTAAATTCTTCACCATTTTCATGATTTGCCAGACAGCACTATTTGCCGGTATAAATACAGGAAAAAAGATAAGAATAACGAAAAACAAAATGTTCGTTGAGTCACCCTGCATTTATGATTATCACTACACATATTCATAAGTTTTATCAACGTAACCGTGCACTTGTATAATGTTTGTCGCCGCTACAGATACAAAAACAAATACCACTTGCGTTCTACATGTCCCACATGAGATAATTAAGTTTCAAGATTTCGCTCTGCTGTTTTTTCAATTTCAATTGCAATTCAAATCTGCTGCTCTCAAATATAAAAATACGTTCTTCTATACATTAGTTGCAGATGAAAACCGAATACATACATTTAGAGAAACTACTCTACTTTTCGTTGCCAGTGCCTGTCGCTCTGTGGCAAGTGAATCGTCATCGTTATATTAATTTTTTATTATACCAATGGTAGATGCAGCGCTGTTACTACGGAAATAATAAAAAGAAGAAAAAACGCATCTTTCGTCCTCCATATAATAAATGTATCTAGAACGTCGCTTTCGTCGTTTATATACGGGATACACTTTGGGGTTAATTTTCTAGCGCTCGTTGTATAATCAACTGATGAGTACAATACGCCACGCCACACACCACAACTCAGCATGCCATACATGACACAAAGGCCAACAGCGAGCAAATACGAACTCAGATACTCTGACACAAAGGCAATCGCAAATACCAAGCGAGAAATACTTGAAAGGTGCACTGCAAATTTCTGTAGCCTTGCTTTCGGTTACTGTTCAAGAAGGTCACACGATTTTGGCTTAGGAATATATTTCTTTTATACAAGTTTTTCTTCCAGACAAATAATTCAAATTCAGTGCCTCTTCGAATATAGCTGAGCCATAAAACATGATTGGTAACTTAATGAACTAATTCTTCTTCTTCTTTGAAGTGTTCTAACCTTTAAGGGTGAAAAACAATATATACCCGACAAGAAATTAGTTCAGGAATTCATCGAACCTAGTCCTTTTGTAACTAATACATATTTCATATCAAAACGACATCAGAAAATTTTCCCAAACACATTTTAGGTGGTTATCATGTTTATATCATAGCAAATGCATTTGAAAAATCAAACATATTAATCAAAGCTACAAAATGTTTTTGGAAAGTGTTTTGTGACCGGTCGAAATTAAAATTAATTTATTTGGGTATAATCCGATCCTCAATAATAAATATACTACTTTTCTGATGAGGACCTGAAATATCCTGATCCGTTCCTGAAAACTTTAGTTGATCCGAATCGTATCCGCTCAAACGGATCAGGTTCGTTTCATATGAGGTGTGATGTTTATTTGTCATTGTCGGATCAGAAAGCCTGACTCGTTCCTGATCATTCTTCAGGCAAGCCTGATACGAATTGGATCTCAACCTGAACTTTTTTTAGTCGGGTACCATAAAAGCGTTCCCATAAAGCGTTTCTATGGATTTGGATTTAACATGGAAAATTCATTAAACGATTATTTTTCTTCTTTTTGATCCGATCTAACTAAACAAAATTCTCTATGTTTGGACCTCAGTGAATTTTTTTGCATAAAATAACAAGAAGTGATGATCTATCAGACGTTCAAACGACTTATCCAATACATATACTGTACATGTACATGTGATAACTCATGACCGGTGGATCTCACGTTTAAAGTAAAAACGCCTATTTATATGGAACTACTTGCACCTCAAGCTACATATTGTTTTTTTTTTTTCGGATAACCTACAGCTTAGGAGATATTTTTTCAACAAACCTAAAATTTAGAAAAAAACCGTTTTTCAAAAATATCTCCAAAACGGTTCGTCCTAAAAAAAAATTGTTCATGCATTTTTTAGAACGTTCAATTCCCTATAAAGGTCTCTACGAACTGTTTTTTCGTCCGACTTATCGTTCATGAGATATCGCTACTTGAAAATCATTCATCATTTTGGAGATATTTTGAAAAAACGGTTTTTTTGTTGAAAAAATATCTCATAAACTATAGCTCATACGGAAAAAAAACAATATGTAGCTTGTAGTGCAGTAGTGTAGTTTTCCTATAAATAGGTATTGTTACTTTAAACGTGTGATCCACCGTTCATGAGTTATCGTAATTTTAAGTTCAACACATCACTGTGCGCACTCATAAACGGCATGCACAATTTACGAATTTTTTCACATTTTGAATTAGGATATCTCCTGAATTACATAAGTCATGCGAAAACAACTTGAAA
The DNA here is from genome assembly GCA_951812925.1 of Calliopum simillimum. Taxonomy (NCBI): domain Eukaryota; kingdom Metazoa; phylum Arthropoda; class Insecta; order Diptera; family Lauxaniidae; genus Calliopum; species Calliopum simillimum. The sequence goes on from OX638368.1 coordinate 152,204,756, forward strand.
GTAATTTTTGTAGAAAATTTCATAAGCTACATTATTATGCCTTAATATTTTTTTTTAAAAGTAACCGTTAAAGAGATATTTGTAAATAAATGATTTTGGGCGCCATTTTTTCAATATGGCGCACAGTGTGAGATTTTGCCAATCTGGGACGTCAAAATGAAAAAAAAAACAATGTGCTTGAAAATCGATCATGTTTAGTAATTAGTTAGAAAAGATCCCAATTTTTACGAAAATAAGCATAAAAGAGAATAAAAGAAATGTCATTGGCATGATAACAGCTATCAAACACGTACTATTGAACAGCATGCAAAAACAAATTTTCAAGCTTGCATCGATAACAAAACTTTGAGCGATCAAATTGAAGTTGCTCGTTTGTTTTTTTGGCAAAAGGTTAGTTTCACTAAAAATACACAACCCTTACATTTGCACTTAAGTATTTTAATCAAATCATTTTATAATCAGCTAAAAGGTAAGACAAATTTAAAGAATATTGAATCTTTCATAGACTATAACTTACAAGTTGGGCGTGGTTAGGCTATGACATAGCATACAGAATGAGGATACATACTCATAGAATAGACTTAAAAAATAAAATCTTGCCCATTTTTTGCCCAAAGGCTACTTTTTTTACAATGACTGAAGTGTTATAATGAATAATTGCACTGAAATCATGAAAAAAAAAAAATGTATGTTATTTTTTTTAATTACTCCCATTATTTGACAGTAGTAATCAGTTACCACTGAAATGGTAAATACAAATTTTCAAGTTGATATCTTCATTACAACCAATTTTTTTAAATTTTTGTTTACAAAAAAGGCACATTTGTATGGGAGGAGCAAGTAGATTTTGTCCGATTTTTTTCATCTCTGAACCAAACCTCCGCATAAAGAATTAAGGCACAAATACAAAATTTCAACTCGATATCTTTGAAACTACGGCTATAATTGGATTTTGACGTCCTAGATTCGCATAATCTCACACTGTGTGACGGCGCGATCGAACACGATTGAAAGTGGCAAAGCTGAAATTCTGAAAGAGCACTATAAAATAACTCAGTTCCAAAAATCCCGGAAAACTTTACAGGTAAAACTACCAAATGACTGTACTATTATGTCGATATCCTTTTTTTCTTCTTAGAGATATCTTAAGAAAGTGCAAAAAACACGTTTTTTCTACAATATCTTCTAACAAAATAAAAAGAATTGACATAATTTAAATTAGGTTTAAAAGAAAAGTATTAGAAATTTCAATCGGGAACAGGTTGGATTCTGGCCAAAGGGAAATTATCGCAAAAGCGTCTGGAATCACCCCAAATTCTTAGTTTTTGTCATATTTCTTTTTTAATAATCATGTCCTTCAAACTCAATGTGAGCAGACTTGACTTCGTTCTTGTTTCTCGAACTGCCTTGATGTCTGTAGTGAGGATATTTCTTTATTTATATTTAGTCCAGATTTGCTCTAGGTTCTGTAGTTCCTTAGAAAAACAACTTGAAAAAGCAGATAATGTTGATTTTTTCATATCAACTAAAAGTTGAAATCTGCTTTCCTGAAAAATTACAAAAACATGCAGTACTTAGTTTTACCATTTTTGCACAGAGTTCATCATGATAAGGCTCATAATTACCCCAGAGATTTTCCCTACAAGGTGTTTAATTCCGAGCGTTTTACCGAGCGTGCGACAATATCGTGTGGTGGTGGTGGTGGTGTGCTCTTGCCACTGCTAATGCTGTAAAATGCTTTTCCTATTGCTGCGTTGCTGCTGCAGCTGTGTGTCGGTCGCCGTCGAGTGAGCGTGCGAACGAGTAACTTTCGGCTTTTTCTTTCAGTTCAGTCAGTCTCCTTGAGTTCGTGAAACTGTAAAAATGTTCAACGCGTGAAATTGTCGTGAATTTTTCTTTTTATCTCAAAGATTTTTTCTATGTGAACGTCTGCCGTCTCTTCCAATTGGATTTTGTAGATGTGAAAGATGTGAAGTTGTGACGCAAAATAAATGCAAACAATTTATTTTTTCTTTTTCTTCTTCATTTCTTTTTCTTTTGAAAACTATAACTTTTATGTTGGATATTTTTTTAATGTAAAAAACAAAGTGTGAAAAATAAACAAATCTAAAGAAAATATTATTCAAACATAAAAAATTTTTTGCAAAGAGTGAGTGCCTTAGAATGTGTATTTTGTCCAAATAATAGATTTGCAAGAAAAAAAAAAGAAAATCAAGTTTTTTTAAACCAATTTTGAACAACATTGTGGAAAATTTTCGTGTGACATTGAAGTGTCTGCAAAAAAAAAGTATAACTATCGAACATAATTCGCCAACGAAAAACCATAAAGATACAACCTGTATCTTTAGTTTGCAACGCACTTAAGTATTTGGATTTTTGCCACTGCGCATTTTGGATTATAAACAAAAACAATTTTCAAATCTTATAGAATCGGTAAAATATAAAATTTATTTTAATAATAGTAGGTACGATAAGTAGTTTTTATTAAATAAATTTTATAAACTATTTTAAGAGCTTTTCTTTGAATTTTGGAACCAATTCTTCATGCCACGTCATGTTTGCTTAAATAATTTAATTTAGTTTTAATAAATACAGCAGCATAATATATTTTAAAACATTAATTTAACCCGTTCGACCCGGAAAAAAACTGTGGGGTACACAATATTTGTGATAGGTTAATCTTAGAAACTAAATTTAAGTAAAATGTTTGACCGTCTCTAAAATCAAATTTTCACCGTCAGAGGCGCTTCCGGTCTGTACTCCCAACAGATGTTTTTGATTTGAATTTTCGGGATACAATGTCCTTTAAGTGGTTATAAGAACAAATAGTGGTTACTAAAAATTGCATTGATTTTATTACTTCATTCAATTTAAGTGACAAATTTCTTGACAAACCTTCTCACATAAAGTTTACAAGTTTTTTTGCCTAAGTTTTCAAAATATATATAAAAATTAGCTAAGTAAACCTTCTTTTATTTGTTTAACATTAATTATTCCAGAAGTAAAGGCCGTCATATTCTATACTTTTATTAAATAACAAAAAATATAAAAAATGGTACAGGACACGTTTTGGTAAATTTTTTACAGAATCACCCATAAGTAGGTATATTTATTTTATGGAATTTGGGATATTTTATAAAAATTCTTAAAAAAAACCACATTCAAATAATTCTAAACAAACCGAAACATAATTTAAAGATGTTTTCTTAAAGAGAAAGTCCAAAATTCAAATGCAAAACATTTTCACTTTTCTACTTTTCATGGCTGGCAACATATTAAGTTTTCCTTACAAATATATCCTTAAAATGAAAATTATATGACTAATACATTTTAGGTGTATTGGTGACACTAATTGAATTTTAGAAGGAAATGAACTTAGTCATAAGTTATACTTTACATATTGCATTTTCAAAGTAATGCTGGTGTTGCTACTAAACAAAAATGAGCCTTTAGTGCAAATGAATTCGCTTAAAATGAAAATAATTTTTTATACCCTACACCCAGGGTATATTCACTTTGTCCTTCCGTTTGTAACGCAGAGAAGGAGGCGTGGCAGGTATAGAAAAGTATATATATTCTTGATCAGCGTCACCTCCTGAGTCGATATAGCCATGTCCGTCTGTCTGGCTGGCTGGCTGGCTGGCTGGCTGGCTGGCTGGCTGGCTGGCTGGCTGGCTGGCTGGCTGGGTGGCTGGGTGGCTGGCTGGGTGATGTGTGTGGAAATACACTTTTTGGGAAAACTAAGCAAGATAATTCAATGAAATTTGGTACCCCGCCTCCGTCATCAAAGATAGCTCGGGGGATTGAAAATGAGCAAAATCGGTTAACGGACACGCCTACCGCCCATACAAAAAATATATTCAAAATGCAATTTTAGGAGTATTTTTCACGACAATGCAACCAAAATACACATAAATACTAGAAATTGTAAGCGCAAGCTCTGAGAAAAAACTGAGCGAACTCGGACAAAAGGGCGTGGCACCTCCCATATAAGCAAAAGCTTCAAAACGCTATACTGAAAGCGATTTTTGAGATATTCGAACCAAATTTAACTCAGACACTAAGAATTATAAATGAAAGCTCTCAACAAAAATTGGGTGAAATCGGACAAGGGGGCGTAGCACCTCCCATATGAGCAAAAGTTTCAAAATGCCATACGGAAAGAGTTTTTTGAGATAATCCAAACAAATTTCACTCAAATACTAAAGACTATAAATGCACGCCTTAAGCTAAAACTAGAGGAACTCGGACAAGAGGGCGTGGCACCTCCTATATAAGCAAAAGCTTCAAAACACTATGCTGAAAACATTTTTCACTCAGACATTTAAACCTATAAATGCAAGCTCTGAACAAAAACTGGGTGAACTCGAACAAGAGGGCGTAGCACCTCCCATATGAGCAAAATTTTAAAAATACTGCAGTGTAGGGTATTTAATGTTTGGCCAGGCCAAATTTTACACCCTTACTAGTTTACAATTATTTTCGTTAGAGATACGTAACGTTACTTTTTTGGAAAAGGAATTTTGAAACTACATATATAGACAAAGAGCTGAGCACGAAAAGATGGAAAAACTCGATGTAGTGGAAATTTATATGGGAATCGATAGCTTAGCACATGTTTATTACGAGTCCATCAGACTTCCAAGCTTAATCGGCCTGAAAAAGTTGCAACAATCGAGTTTTTGCAAATATCTCGTTAACTGTTAATTCTATAGAAAAATGTCGGGCTACAAATTTTTAGCTCAGAAAATTTCCTGTTCGAACGACTTACAGTTTCTGAATTATTATTTGAAAAATCAACTTACCTAATACTCTTCACACTTGTGCGCAGCGTACATATATCTTTAGTTAGGATATCTCCTTAACTATATGTAGTACGGAAACACTTCTCACATATTTTGACAGGTAATTTTCCTAGAAGTAACCTTTAGTCAGACATTTGCCAAAAACTGATTTTCGCAACCTTTGACTTTGAATAATATTCTATGCGGACATTAGCTTTCTGCCTGGCTGTTAACTGAAAAACCCTATCTTATTTCGTTTACGAGATATTGCATTTTACTTATTTTTTTGACTTTCTACCAAAAAATTAAATTTTTGCGTATTAAAAAAATAATAATCAACAAATAGAAAGAAAAATACTAGACAGTGCCGATATTGTTTTTAATCCAAAGCAGGTCGCAAAATTGCTCTATCTTTTTTAGATTTTGAGATATTCTTACCTAAAATTTTGACATATATAGTCTTTTCATCACTTTTGAGGTTGTAGTAGGGTAGTTGTAAGTCATAAAACGTGAAATGATTTTTGAAAGTACTATTATTTTCCTTCAAAACTCACTTTGATTTATATCGATATCTTTATTTTCCTCCGAAATATCCTAACCTAAAAAAAGTTCAACAACGCACCAAATACGCCATTACCAACATTGGTTCCCCATACTGGAAACTAGCCTCAAACCATGATGGAACAACTGCATTGCATACTGTTTTTCCGATGTTTTTCTCACTTACGTCCGCATTTTACTATTCTCCATATTTTTCGACTGTTTTCCGTTCTATGCACCGAGCGGAGTCAGTTTGAGATAAATGGTGAAGGAAATTATCATCAAAAAATCTGAAAATAGGGCAACGAGGAGCTCAATAAGAAAAACGTCAGGAGTACTCTAACCAATGCTGCTGTTCCATCATGGTCAGGCTATTTTCTAGTATAAAGAGTTGGAGAAATACAAGAAATTACATGAAAATACATGATCATTTTAAACAAAAATATTCTGCCTAGAATAGCAAAATTAGAGTTGCCGCAACGATGATGATCCGAACCAAACAACCAGATTAGCAAGAGAATGGTTGCTCTACAGTAATTCTAAGCAGATTGTGCACGCCCGAAATCTTCTTTTTTTGATCCAAAGGATTTTTAATGCGATTATTTAGAGTCAAAAATAAGAATAATCACGTTTTCCAATAAGGAAACTATAAAAACAGCTCTTTTGAAGGATTGAAAGCAAATTTGGTCAGAATTCACAAATAAACTGGAAAAGGGAATGCTCGAAAAGACCAGAAAGTATAATAAAATACAAAAGGAGACACACAAAATATAAATTTTCAATTTAAAGTTAATATTTTTTTAGCTATATGATTTCAAGCTAACTTAGAGTGAAAATGTTGACTTAATTTTGGGACGAAATATTTATTATTAATAAAAAATCAAGCTTTTGTATTTTTATTATTATAATAACGTAAAGGATAAATTAGAGTTTCTGTTACCTCAATAAAAAATTTAAATTCTTTCGTCTTTTTTTATAATTGCTAAAGGTGTTGACTCACTTTTGACGCTCATAGTATATATTTGGTCCTAGAGTCATTCTTAACATTTTCCCGGAAAAACATTTTCGGTGCAAGCACTTTTTATTTAAAACACAATAGGACAGGTGTGACGTAAGTGTGAATGATACATGTTATTGGCAGTAAACACATTTCAAGTAAGCTTAGTTCACTGATCATTGCTATTTTGACTGTTTATCTCTATGATTCTCAACCAATTTATGCTGAAGGGTAAATATAGTACGCTTGTAAGTTCTTGTCGATGTCAGCAAATGCGTCTAATGATAGACCTGCGGTGGATCTTGAGACGTAACGCAAACCAGCCTTTCGATTTTTGTTTTTGTTTTATGCATTTTGACTTCTGCACATTAAGTTTTGTATTTTTATTGGTATTTGCAAAAGCAGTCAACAGAACACTAAACGAAACTTAACTAATTCATGCTAGGAAATAATTTTAAAAAATTAAAATAAATTCAGAGTTGTGAAAAATTAATTTTTAAACACCGTTTAGTCAAGTTTAGAAATCAGTTTTAAGTTATGAAATTAATGAATGCCTCACATATAAATTTTTTGGCACTAGTGAATGCTTCCTTTTTACGTAACACAAAAATATTTTTCATTCTTATTTCGAAAATTGAAAAAGCAATTTAAGTTTTTATTATTTTTTCCAAAAACTTATGCCATCTGTGCTTCAACTACAATAAACTTTATAAATCATGTTTCTAAGAATTTCTTGTTTATGCTCGCACATTTAATTGAAATATAAAATCGAAAAGATATCTTCAAAATTATTTTCATATAAACAACACATGAGAAAAAACACATTAAAAGCTTTAAACGAAAACATGAAAAATTGAACACAGCACTACAATCAACACAAATTACTTTGATGCTTTCAAATGCTTTGTGAAAAACACACTGCCTTCCGCATTCCTTGTGCAGCAGCAGGCAGATTACGCTTAAGGTACCACTGCACTTTGTAGCTGACATTCAAATGGACTATAAAAAGCAAATAATACAAAGTTCACTTGTAAATCCAATCATTGAATTCCCAATTGATTAGAGAAAATTCAAAAGAAAATTGTATCTGAAATGCGCTAGAGCAACAAAAGATGCTGCTCAGTGCACTCTGATGTTTTACATTTTCTCTTGTGTAAAGAGTTTTGTAAATTTATTTTATATTTGTTTTTATTTATTTGGAATCATTAAGTGTTTGCAACAGTTAGGATTTATGCTGTTTTTTTATAGTTTTTCCCGCTTGCATTACTTTGTTTATGCATTTGGCAAATGCTACGCTGCTGCTGCATGTGCACGCAATGTAGGCCAAGAAGTACGAGTACATTGAACCAAACCCAACCATGGGCAACAACAACATAGGTACTACTACTACTTGGCACTGGGTGCACTTTTTTTCGTTTTATTATTCGTAATATTTTGAGTAGGCCCGCTCGTTCGCTAGATAATGTTGCATGATAATGTCAACCTAAATTTGTGATAAAGCGCACAGGAAAATGCAGCCTTTTTGTATGGCACTTTCGGAAGTAAGCCTTTTAAAAGCTATTTATGTTCTTTGCTGATAAAAACAAAAAACCTAGAATATAAGTATTTGCAATAATTCATGGTTTAGTTGCTTCAAATATGCATAGGCTTAATACCGATAAGTGTAGGAAAAACATGCACTTGAGTGCATTTTTTTGTTCAGTTCCTCTGGTGTATTTAAGACTGGTCGACAAGGGTTTGTCTTTTCAAAAGGAAATACAGCAGACGCGAATTGGATTTTATCCGATGGTTCGTTAACGATAATTCTTCATTACTTCACAACTTTGAACAAAAAGGAAGCGTTTTTTGGCACTTTTTCAGTCACTTTACAAAAAAAAAAAGTCGGCACGATATATGTGATGCGGTCTGACAAAGCATATTTACTTTGCCCATGTAAAATTTTCAGTATACGCCAAAATTTGTCTAAGTCTAAATTTCATATTTTGGGTTTTTTCCCAAAAAAATTTGGATATACATCTCCAGATTAACTCTAAAATGGTCTGGATTGATGTTTTGTTCTCTATATAGTACACAGATTAAATTTTCCTAACTTTAACGAAATTTGAGCCGAACTTCAAGCCTTTTTTTAATTTTAGATTTCAAAATGTCATAACTTTAAATTTGCAACATGTTTGCACTATTTTAGTGTCATTCGTTTCAGAATCCAAAAGAATTAATATCTCAATTCTGACTTAAGTATGGTGTTGACAGACCGCATCACTTATAAACCTCTAAGGCCCGGATTCACAGTCTGTATTTAACTAATGACAAAGGTTTAACCAACAACAATTTATTTTCAGTCATTAGTTAGTTACCCATTAGTTAATACCCCGAATTTCATTGGTTATCAACAAAAAGCTGATGCTGAAGAAATATAATTAATTAATCCAATTAATCTGATACCGAAAGCGACGCAGATATTGTTGAAATTTGGAACACATATTGTGGTTAATCATCGGTAACAAGCTTTTAAAAATCGCCTATATGTTTTTCAAATGTACGACGCTTGTACTCTAGCACACTTGAACTTTTTTTTACTCAATGATATATTGGTGTGTGCATTAATTTCCATCGTTTTTCAGAAGATGTCGCCATCAATGCTTGGTGACTTAAATGTAAGATCAGAAACGTCATATGTGAAGCTTAGGCATCTGTCAACAACTCGGCATCATTAGATTTGTAAATTTTCATCCGCATCATAAATTTTACTGTGCTCCAAAATGTCCGAGATCGTGCCGAAAAAGCAACATTAGCGGGAAGTTTTACTTCACTACTATATTTCAAAGAAAACAGCTGCCGAAAGTCATCGCATTCTTGTAGAAGTTAATGGGGACTATGCTCCAGCTGAATAAAGCTGTCGTGAGTGGTTTCCACGGTTTAAAAGTGATGATTTTGATAGGTGTGATCCATTATGAGCTGTTGCCAGTTGGCCAAACCATTAATGCTCAACTCTATCGTCAACAACTGATCCGATTGAAGCAGAAAATTCAGACAGAGCGGCCAACGTATGCGACCAGACACGAGTCAATCATTTTCCACCACAATAACGCTCGGCCACATATTGCTGCCCCAGTCAAAAATTACCTGGAAAACAACGGATGGGAAATTTTGCCTGACCCGCCTTATAGCCCAAACCTTGCACCATCATACTACCATTTGTTCCGATCGATGCAGAATGCCCTATCAGGAATACGCTTCACTTCAGTTCAAGATATCGAAAATTGGCTCGATTCGTTTTTGGCCGCCAAGCCGACGCAGTTTTTCTGGGATGGAATCCATAAATTGCCAGAAAGATGGGAAAAAGTAGTGACTAGCGATGGGCAATACTTTGAATGAAATACTTTGTACCATTTTCTTTAAAGAAAGTCTCAAATAAAAAAAAAAAAACGATGGAAATTAATGCACACATCTATTTGATTAGTTAATTCACTTCTTCGTCACTAAAATTTGTTGCGCGTGCATTTTCCAAGAACAAAATCCACAAATTTTGCCGTGCTGCCATATTTTCCTCTTGTTCTGTGTTTTAGTTAACCATAACACAGTGAATATTAGTTTAACCTTTCTCATCATTTTAGCTAACCAGTTAGGCAACAAATGAATCCGTGTTTTCGAAGCTGTCCATAAACCTCGTCTAGCTGAACTCGTGAAAAATGTACCCCCTCCCCCTATATGTGAAAAAACCTGACGCCGATCCAGTCGAAAGTCATGTTTTTTCCCTTATAAGTACCAGTGAAAAAACCGTTTTAGTTGACATATGTACAATTCTAGCCAACAGGAAAGATCATATTTGAATTAATAATACTGTATACTTTTCTTCTTCTAAGGAATGAATTATTTCATGAGCCGTCCCATAACGGTTAAAGAAAGCGTCTCCCCTAGAAACGGGTTAAAGGTGCAATTGAAATTAATGAAAAAATTCAAATTTCAATTTCTCCTCTCCGAATCAGTGAAAAAAATGCAAAACCGGTTAAGAAATAACAGAGCGCATTAGGCGCACAAAGTTACTCAAAAACAGTTTTTTAAGGGTAACTTAAGATTTTGAGGTTGTATTACAAGTCTCATGCAAAGTGTAAAATCATTATAGCACTGTGTTATTAATAATATGCAAATTTTTCTCATTCCTAAAGAACGCCCCATATGTGAAATCCACCGCTTTTTCTAAAGATAAAAGGTTTTATCTCTAAAATGATGAAACATGGATACTGTATCATAATATTATATTTACAAAGGTTTTAGCCGTTTCAAAACACTTTATTATTTAATCATGTGCAGCATGTCGTATGAATAACATTTTATTAATATGAAAAAAATTAAGTCTCTTTTTAACGTTTTTTTCTGTGCTTTCTGCGGTCGTTAGAAAAGTAAAAAAATATTTCATAGAGAGATGAAATTTGAGCAAACCGAATAAGTATCGAATATGTGCATAAGTATCTGTTGAAGAAATGATTAAAGGAGACAAAATTACGTGTTTTTGGGTCGTTTTGTGTGTAATTTTTAAACCCACCACCACACACCGTGCAGGAAGTATGAAGTATTTGTCTACACCCTTTCACGATGAAGACGCTGTATTTCAAAAAATCGTAGCTGCTGATTTTCAGTCGGAAGATATGCCTATATACTTCGGTATATGATCAAAATTTAGAAATGAGATCTTTTTTTATTATTTTGGGAAATACAGTGCTTTCACTGTGAAAGGCTGTAGAAAAATACTTCATACTCTAAAAATCTCTACATTATAGGTTGATAATAACTAGCTTCTTCCTGCATGGTGTGCACTAGGGATCCATCATTAGAAAAAAATTTAAGATTACCCATTCGAGCATAGCGCAATTAGTACAGTGCACTATACTTAATAACATTCATTTGGAGTTCTGTTATATGCAATCGCGTTATTAAAGTCAAAGCATTTTCTTCAGTAATACTCAGAAATTTACCTTATAAGTATTTTTGTCAACTTGTCCTAACAAAAAACAAAAGTTTGGACTCCGCTGTCAATCAGTAGTTACTCACTGCTCAACTTTCGACAACTGCCAATAAATAATTTATTTTTTTTTTTTCCACTCAAAAGATTCTAATTTCTCTTACTACACTTTGTAAAGTTCAAATGTGATTGAACTTTGTTGTAGTCGTTATTTATTTATTTTTAATAGGTGTATATGTGGATGTATTTGTATGTTTTCTTATAAAAGTGTACTCGCGTATCTGCGGTTGGCCAATCACCACAAACATACGTGTCCTGCAGCGCGTTGCAATCGCTGAAAATTTAATGCACTGCAAACGGAAAGGTGCAATAAAATCCACACCATCGGCAGAAACAGAATTGTAAAATCAACATTTCATGAAATAAATTCTTAATTTCACTTAAAACAGATGCGCGCACAGCTATACAAATTCGCAAAGATACACAGATACTTTTTTTTTTTTGTATATTTGTTTTTGTTGTTCTAAGATCAACAAAATGTGTAGAGTTTGAAATATTGAAATCTGTATGTATTTTTTTTCTTTAATTTTCATTCTACGTGAAAGCCAATCGATTTTAGAGATGCATCTTTGCCTTTGCCATTTCAACAGATACAATTTGTCATTTCAACTTTGCAGTTTCTTTGCTTTTTTTCTTCTGCTTCTGATTCTCTACTTATGTGTGCGTTTTGTTTAATTTGCGTAAAAGTTTCAGCAGCAACGCTCATTTGCGTTGCGTTGCGTGGTCCCTTCAGTTTGCTATCTTTGCGATACTTGGATTTTGTTGTTTTCTATTTTTTCATTTTTTTTTTTTTACTGCATCGTATTGTAACTTGCTGTTTATTTCAATTGAGGCATCTTATAGACAAAATGTGAGCAGTATTTGTATTCTCTAGTTTAATGTACAGTACGTTTCAAACGGTTGCTGCTACTTTTTGCGCTCTGTTGGTCACGAATGTCAACAGCAATCTCCAATGTATGTATGTTAATATCTGCATCTTTGAAGTGATATCAGTTGCATGCTTCAGATACAACTGTTTCTAATTGAGTAATTATTTGTAATGAATGTTTTATATTAAATGCATTTGAGATAATTTTGCAACGATAAATTTAATTGAACAAATTTTAATTTGAAAATGGAAACAGTTCGTCGATCAACGTCTTTAAATAAAATTATCTTTGGCATAGCCAAAAACTCTATATCATATACTGCCGTTCTAAGCAATAATGCCGTAACTCCAGTTTTGAAAAAAAATGAGTTTATGGCGTTTTTTGGGTCATCACGGTTCTGTCCGTCAACCCACAAGAACACGTTGCATTATACCTTTATTTTCCCTATAAAATCAACTACGACTTTTGTCGTAACTCCCAGCCGTACACATTTTACAATTTAAGAATACCGTATCTCCAACTCCACAAAAATTGATGTAGTATCATACATTTTTAAAATCATTTCATTTCCCTAAATCATTTCAAAAACAAACAAATGCTCTTTATGACACATCTCGTGCGCGAAGGAAGTTTTGATTATGGCCCATGGACAAGTCAGTCAGTAAAATTTTCTCTAAGATCTATTTTAGAGTATGGTTCCACAGAGGAAAATTGTAGCAGCTCGGATTGATTGAATCTGTCATTTTTAAAAGGGGATATGTGACTAAATTGAAACTTATGAAAAAATTAAGAAAAATCCTCATAAGCTTGGTAAATCTTATTTCAGTGCGATTTTAGTGATGGGGATGAACTAACAATAATAGTAAGCAGTAATCTGCGTACTTGGAAAATAGATAAACCAACCAGTGCCATCGCCACAATGACAAAAAGGCAAAAGAATAATTCTCTGTCGACCGACACATATCCCCTTTTAAAAATGACCGATTCAATTAATCTGTGATTCAAGTTGGAATTCACAACTTAAGGAAATTCAAACCCACATGGCGGACAACGAATCAGATCAAATCCCTCTTACAAAAAAAGGAACTGTGCGTAAGCGGAAACATTACAAAGACACTGCAGAACAACGAAAAAGAGCTTGCCAGGAAGAAAAAACCAGTAGACACAAAATTGGTATTGATCTTGGTCACCAAAGACAAGAGTGTTTCTTCGGATTTACTCTTTCTTCACAGTAAATTTAATCAAAAGTTGTCTTTACGGCATTTTTGATTTGTATCAGTTCGTCAGAAGAAGTGCGATGCAACACATATTACCGTAACTCCATTTTCGACTAAAATTCACGGAATTGGCTATTTCTACTATTGCCATTATGTAGAGCGTGAAAAATCCTTTAGGAGTGAGTAATAAAAACTAGTTTTCCTTAAAGCTGAAACCGTTGAGGAAACGACACAGCAAGAAACACAAAAACTCATTTTACAGAAATAAAAATTTATTGGAGTTACGGCATTCTTTCTTAGGACGGCAGTATACTAGATACCGTGAAATTTTCAAATAATTCTGTCGGTATATCGGTATTAAGTTTATGTTTGCATTGGACTTTCCACGGTCTCTCGATCGGATAATTTTATGTTGGGGTTGCAATACGTGTAGTAATTTCTGGGTTTTAAAAATTTTAAGTTCAAAAACTTTCTTAAGATACGAGTATTGCTTTTGCACTAACTTTTTGCGTGATTTTCCTGAGCAGAAAGCTCAAAATTTTAGTATTGAACACGTGCCCTCTTATTAAGTGTAAAATGACTTCACCGTGTCACGTCTTCACCGTGGATATTTTGTGCAAAATCTGTAATTTACTAAGGAAATTTATACACTCACGGTCCAAAAAAAAAAAAAAAAAAAAATAACCGATTTTAATTTTGTAAGATATTTTTAAATTCTTGTGTCAATCAATATTTACCCTTATTTAACTGCCCAAAGTTTAATATTATTAAGTTTACCATTATTATTGAAATTTTTGAAAACGCCACTCGGCTTTCAAAATTTTTTATTTTCTGTCTGCTTAAATTTTGGCGAAGGAGGTGGCCCGGTTAATGTAAAACGTCCCATATACAGGGTGTACTGCATAAGGTTACGAAGCTTTTGAAAGGTAATAGAGGAGGTCTAGACTAACAAAAAATTGCACTTGGAGGGGGGTCTAAAATGTACCCCTGAGGACTTATAGGGTTAAAACAGATTTTCTGACTTGTTTCAGAAAAAAATTTTTCTTGGATCACCCTAACGTTATAGAGAAAGCATTTCTATAGCGAAGTTTTAGTTAATTGTAAGAGCTTTCAGATAGTGTATATGGTTTATAGGGTTTAAAAGGATTTCGCAAAGTTTTGGACCTTTATTTTATTTTTTTTTCCCTATTTTTGACTTTCGCGGCCATTTTAGTGTAAATGACGCTACATGTCATTTAATTTTTTATTTGGGTTATTAGTTTCGAATGATTTTACCTACTTGTACTATTTATGGTTTCAATCAAGATTTTTAACATATTTTGTTAATAATAATCTTGTTAATGGTGTCTTCGTAATCCAAAATAATTTGGTGCCATTAAATTGTTTACTTTTTTCATATTTTCTTTGAAGCTTTCAAAAAGTTTTATAGCTCAACCCTTAAATATTTACAGCGACAGTTTTTTAATTTATTTTGGCCTTTTGCCAGTTTCGCGTTCGTGCGACTGCAGTGACATAAGAAAAAAACACCTTTGCCATTTTTCCCCAAATATATTTTTCCATATGGACAAACATACTAGTTTATATGTATGTACATTAGGGTGAGACAAAAAATCTTATAAGAATTACTAAAAAACGAATTTCATTCTTTTAGGATTGTGATTTGAAGTTGCTATTTTTGATTAAGGAAAAAATTACAAAAAACTAATTTCAAGCCAACTGCAATCTCATTTTTGGCAATGAAAGAGTTTCGAGAAAATATTCTAAAATCACTTTTTTCAAATAATTTTGAAATTTATTCCAAAAAAGTCTGAAATTTTTTCCAAAAAGTTTTAAATTAATACTTTTTTTTGTCATTGTTTTATATAAATACTTTTTGGTATTAAAATTAAACTATAATTTTTACTGTGCATTTGCTTTTTTTAAGTGATATTTAATCCAAATTGTCAAAGTGAAGGTTAGCGCTCTGAACATTCGGATACCTTCGGTTTTTTTGTATTACCCTAATGTTTACATATCTATGGAATTTATAATTTGGCGCAGCATTAAACAAATTTATTTTGGAATTATTCTGCTTTTTTATTTGCATTTTTTTTCTTTACTGTTGATGACATTCAGACAGTTAGTTTAGTTGAAAATACATATATCTTTGCTATAGATAATAAGACGCGTGTACTTTCTTGATAAATATCCGCACCGCTCATCAGCACCACGACACTTACTGCACCCACCCACTAATGTCTGGTGTTTGCTTTGATTCTTCTTCCCTCTCTAAAAGATTTGCTTCAGACAGACTTTTGGAGAAAACTTTGCAAAAACACGTTTTTAATGTTAAATATACATACATACACTCGCTCTGGAAGACATTAAGGCAAACATACACACAGACTCATACAAACTTTAATGAAAGCTTTCAAGTAGCCAAACAAAAATGGCGTCGTTTGTTGTCGTGTCTGTCTGTCTGTCTGTCTATACTCTTATACAGTTGTGGAGATAAAAAACAGTACAATTCTTAAAAAAAATACTTTTCTTTCTATGTAGCAGTCTTAAGTTTTTTTCGACGTTTAATCCAACTCCATTCATTGTCAATGTACACACCTGATATCCTTGCTTGAAGTTGGACACATTACAGTGTATCTACTTGATTTTCATTACAAAATCAAACGGATAGTTACTTTTACTTAAAAACAACACATACAGGCCTGTTCCGAAATCCGTGTGGTTTCAATAACTTTTCATTTAGGATGCTTTTTGATGAAAACAATGAGTCGAACGATTAAAAGTATAAGAATCTCTTTTGTGGAGAATTGCTGGTTTTAGAAATAATATTGATTTGCAATAACGAAATTGTAACCGTTTAGGAAATATTAAGAACAGCAAAAAGTCGAAAAATTTTTATCGAATATTTCTTAAACGGTTCCTTTTTTTTTTAACTTCGTGTGACTTACCAGCTTCCGGAATGAAAAGTAATTGAAACCACACGGATTACGGAACAGGCCTGATAAACACTTATTTGTTATTAATAGTAACTAATTCTTAATTTTATGACCACGACTGTTTTCGCAAGTTGCATGTGAGGTGAGTCCTTCGCGTGTAAACTTGTGTATTTGCTTTTTATTCTGAATGTCATTGATGTGGCAGCGCTGCGATTGTTACGGCGAGTACTTAACGATTGCCGTTCACAACTTTACGATACATAACATTGCAGATACGCTTGTTAGAGCAGACTTGAACTGATACTAGTCGGTCCTTTTTTCTTTTGTTGTTGTTGTTTTCTTTGTTGCAAAAATGGCGCATGCATTCACCCTTAGTTAATAGGGAATATCCTTACTTTTAATCTGGAAGATTTATTTATTCGTTTTTGTCTTCTCTCATACTTGTGGTTGTTTGCAGTTTACTTTCGGTTTGGTCAAAAGAAACTTTGTCTGACTGACTGCATGTGTAAAGTGCAAAAAAGTTTTCAGCTTAAAATAAATAAATCTTAATAATACCTAAAGTTTTAAAAAACTAGACTAAAGTGAGGAAATAATTTTTATAAATTTTCTTACTTGAAAAAATTCTTTATTACACATAAAATGAGCGCACAGGAAATGTTGATATCTTTGCTGTTTTAAAGAATTAATTTTTTGCAGTCTTATGGAATCAACCTAACCTGTATTTAAGTATCTTACGCAAATTTTTATGAACATGTTTTTTACACATAAAATGTTTGTTGTGAGGATCACAAAAAGAAAAAAAAAAAATGTTTGTCCTTGAAAACAGATATCTCAAAAACCTGTCGCTAAGGAAATAAACTAAAATTGGGGTTTTTTCAATTATAACAAAAATATGTTTGTGTACCTGTATAAAAAATCAAGCATTTGTAAAATATTAATTAGAACATTATTTCAAGATATGTATGAAAAATCAATTTGTTTTTTAAAACTTACACTAATAAATACTTTTATTTTATAAAAAAAAAAAATTTTTTGTTTCTCTTTAACTTTAGACATATAAAAACAAACGTGTCGATTAGTTGTGTTTTTTTTAAATTTATTTTTAACCGAATCGACCTTAAGTAATGATAAGTAATGTTTTTGTTGCTATTAATACATTTGTTTTTGTAAAATTTAGTATATTTATGCACATATGTGTGTACTTATATTGGGCAAACCGAAAAAGTAAGATATTGTTTTTATATTTGAAGCAAGTAAAAGTATTACAATTGCTTTTAGTTGTCACTCAGTAGAAGGGTAAATACAAATAATTTTGTCAAATAAAATACATTAAAAAACGGACAGAAATTGCTTGTGTTGCTTCAAAAACCCTTCTGAAGTGCATCCTTTTCACCAATAAGCGCTTCCGCTCCGTAAGAACAATACTTTCTTTTTAACATTGCATGTCATAGGATGTAAGCGAGCAAAAGCTTACCGCAGCCTTACCAAAAAAGAGTTTTTAAAGCGCTTATTTGTAATGCTGCGGTAAGCGTTTTTTCAATAAAATTAAAAAAAAGAAAAAAAAAAGAAAAAAAAAAACTGGCCGCGGTCAGGATTTGAATCCATGACCCTCCGCGTGCTAGATATTTTTTTCTTACATTTACCAACCCTTTAGACCGCTCCACCAACGCCCGATGATATGAAGGGGCATTAAATTTGTATATTAAGCAAATGTTGTCCTGCAGCATTACATAGAATCATTGTGCAATCAGTTTCAATTCAAGTAAGCAAAAGTAAATAAAAATGAAAAATTAAAATAGAAGAGTGAAATAAAAATGGTTGATTAAAAAATATTTTAATAAAAAAAAAAATAAAGCAAAAACAAATAAAAAAACGGAAAAAAAAAATCACCCGGGCTGGGTTCGAACTCACGTTGTTCTTACAGCAGCCTTATATGGAATCATTTTGTAATCAATTTCAATTCGGTTAAACAAAAGTAAATTAATAAGAGAAAGGAAAATAGAAACGTGAAATAAAAGATGTTGAATAATAATTATTTGATTAAAAAAAAAAAAATAAAGCAAAAAAAAGTAAAAAAAGTAAAAAAAAAATCTCCCGGGCTGGGTTCGAACTCACGTTGTTCTTACTGCAGCCTTATAAAAAATCATTCTGATAGTGCTTCTAAATTTCTATGGGGACAAGCACTTTTGAAGTGCTTGGATCAGAAGCGCTAGAAATTTTTCCTCTTGGGTCATTCCCCTATAGGTTAGCTTACATTTCTATTTAATTAAAATTGAGACGCTGCTTATCCATTTTCTACATTTTACCAATGATTCAAATCAAAATGGATATGTTAACAACTCAACTATCGCTCCTCATCGATAAATCTTATTTTATTGGCTCTCAAGAATATTCAGCATATGTAGGGGTAAGTGGGGTTAAGTGGGAAATTTTTTTTTGAAGCTCCATAAAATGAACAAAACTTCTTATTTTTCCATGTTTCAACTTCCTATAGTAAAGAAAATTAAATAAGCTATATTTTAACCGAAAAAACGAACCAAAAATATGGATTTTCTGTTGAGTACGACGCTTTGACCGAGGATGCCCAAAATGGCAAAAATTAAAAATCGTGGGGTAAAGTGGGAAACTTTCAAAAAGTCATTAAAACTAACACAAATGTTGAAACAAAGTGTTAATATCTTTATTGTAAGTCAAAAAAGGTTCAGAGAACACACCCATAAGAGTAAATATGGAGAAAAAAAATTATTTGCTGGAAAAAAATAAATGAAAAATGTGTTTGAAAAAATGTGTTTAAAAAAGGTGAAATTGTAGCTTATTCGTCGCTCTCTGATGAAATATTCAAGTCCGAGTCACAGTTTTTGCAATAAAAGAAGCTTATAGTGAGGTTAACGCATTTCAAGTGAAATGGACGTTGACAATCCTTTTTGTTGCATTTGAAGGTATTGTGACTGGTCATGATTTCGGGCATGAGTTCCTTGCAAATGGTGCAAAAATCACGATCTTCATCAGAGCTAGCACTTCTTTGTTTCTTTGACGCTTTCTTTGCTGGTGCTGCTTTTTTTGCTCCTGACACTCTATTTTTTTTTTTTTTTTTTGATTCGCTTTCTTCTTTCTTCCGTTTATTGCCTAAACGTTCCTCAACTGCTTTTTGCAACTCGTTAAGCTTTTCCGGGGTTGTTAAAATGGCGCTTTTCATGCTGTCCGACCTCTACTAGATTTCTGTTTTGCTTGGCCAATAATACGTTAACAAATGGGGACAAGCAATCGTAAAATAACTTAACCCCATATCAAATTTCCCACTTTACCCTGACAAACAAATGTGAACGTCAGTCTTTCACTCGATGAATAACACGGAATCCTTTTGCGTAATCAAAATTAAGACTACAAAGAATGTTTAAGTGTATTTACAATCGGTTTATCTCCAAAAACAGTACATATATCGATGTTTAAAAATTTAAAAATGAAATTTCAAAATCACTTAAAAACTTTGCATGATTCCAGAGAGCACAAAAATGCGTCTGCACGCATCGCGATAGCATAAAGATTTGCTTACGGTCATTACAAGTACAAGTCAGAAGCGCATGACAGCTATACTTCGCTAGTTTGCCCGGAAAGGCGCATTTCCCACTTTACCCCACTTCCCACTTTACCCCACTTCCCACTTTACCCCACTTCCAACTTTACCCCACTCACCCCTTCATAATCGACTTATTCTAACCGATTGGTGCACAGAAACTTTTTACAAAAATTAACTAATTTTTAAACCAAAAATTTAATTTCATTTGCAAATGTATGAAATTTTTGTCACAACTTTTTTTGAGGCATGTTTTTCAAAAAGCAAGATTTTGACATGTTCTCGTTAAGAATGTCAAAAATAAAGCCCCCGCAATAAATAATTTCGGCAAAAAAACAAAAAAAAAAAAAAAAGAAATAAAAAATATTTATAAAAATTATATACATATATACAATGTTTTTTTTAAAATAATAGTCATGCTGTTTGGGCTGATGATTTCACCAATTAAACATTTTTCGCTTATTTTTCCCCATCAAATTATAGACTGCAAAAACACCTGATTTCATATGAGATAAGGTTTTTTGTTTATTTTAGAAATGTTTTTCTTCTTGGCACATCATGCGAATATTAAAATTTCAGATATTTCGAAATTTTTAAGCAAATAAAATGTTTACAGTATATACATTAAATTGCTTCAAATTTTTGCTTCTGTTTTCTTTTTGCTTTCAAACAGGTTAAAAAGTTAAAATTATAGAAAATAATGATAATGGTGCAAGAAGAGCATATAATCTTAATATTTACTGGTGGTGCATTTCATAACTTTATTTTTAAAATTAGTTATATGGTAAAGAGTTTTTTTCTAAGCACTTTTGTGTTTATCTCGTGAAAAAGAAACCCATCGGAAGAGCATACAATTTTTCATAAAAAAGTTTATAAAAGTTTTTTTAGTCAATAAGCCACTTCATTAGTTTGTAAAGTTTAGGATCATTTAAAAAATTATGAAAAAAATACTACTGGTTTCTATAAAACTTGTCTCTGCTTTTAACGCATTAACGGCGTGCAACAAATCTCACCAAAATTTTGAGAAAATAATCATCGTGCAATATTTCCAAATTTAATTCTGTAATAAAAAGTTTTTTTTTTTTTACTTCCAGAAATTAATGACAATTAATTTCATTTTAATGACCGACTAGCCTTTCAGTAGCCCATGTTTGCAACTTATTTTTTCAGTACAATTTCCATTTTTTTTTTTTTGTAAATTTTTGAGTCAGTCAGTTTTCAATTTTTCGAAACATTTTTCCATTTTGTATCGCAGACATATTATAGGTACTTTGTTTTCAACTTAGAAAAAAAAAAAAAAAATATAAAAACTATTAAAAAAAAAAAAAAACGGCAGATGGCCGTTGTATTTGAGCGCATACCATATACTTGAAACTTAAAAATAGCATTTCTTTTAGACACATTTAAATTGTCTTATTAATAATGAACTTGTGCGATTTTTCTGTTTTTTTTTGCAGTTGTTTATTTATTAAAAATTCTCAAATGTTTATTTATTATATACGACTATGTTTGCATAAATAAATATATTAATAGATGATTCATTGAAAAACTTAGATAATTTCCTTTTAAATGAGCCCTTTATTATAATGTTTTATTTCTTTTTTCTTATCGGAATACCGATTTTCATACGAAGTACAGATGTACTTATATAGCACATACTCGTGCTCATTGACGTTGAAGATAAGTTTTTATTTCTAAGAATGTTAAGTCCAACCATACCATTACTTAATAAAAATAAATTTTGATAAACAATATTTTATTTTTTGATAAAGAAAACTTTATTTTTAGATAGCCGCAATTGATAACTCAATAAAAAAGTATTTGATTAAATAATTGGTGAATTTGCAATATTTTAATCTATTATGCATATATGGTCATTTCTTAAGTTTCCAAGTTCCTTTATTTGAAATTATTGAAATTATAAATCTTTTTAGAATCGAAATTTTTAACGAATATAGGAAAAACAAAATAAAACTTGTGGCAAAAGAACTGAACAAAAATATATATATATGTGAAATATTTGGTAAAGGCATCTATGAGTACCAAAAAAGTAGATCAAGTTAGAAAAATATCGAAAAATTCCGATCAAAGGAATCAAAAAAAGAATCGAAAAGTATTGAAAAATTCGATAAAAGCTTGAAAAGTTATACCAGCATATCGGTTATTTTGTAAACAAAATATATGCTATTGAACTTTGGCTTAAATAACACTTTAAACAATATAAAAATTTTGAATTAGTAAACATTTTTTTAAAAAAAGGGTGGTGGAATGGTAACAACCAAACACAAGTTAACTATACTGTTCCACATAGATTGCGAAAACTATCAGTAAAAAAAGTGTGAAGCCATATCGATTATACTCTATAATATTTCAAGGAACACATTTATACGGTTGAAAAATATTTTCATTTTAAACATTTTTTCCGAAACGAACCAAGCGATCGCTAAATTACTGATCATTAAAATTTTGGCAATAGATATTCAGAATTCTGTATTATATGCAAAATAAGCAAGTATCCTGCAAATGCTTTAAATTTTCATCTCTTTTGATGTGCGAAGCAGAATACCACTTAACAAGTACTTGCGAAAAAAACCATTTAAAAATGCTTTACTTAATAGTTATCTGCGCCCAAAAGTCTTTAAAAATTTTTGTTAGTACATAATTCATACCTTTTCACCTCATAAATCAAAGATAATTAGACTCATAATTGTGGTTGGTTCACTTTGAACAAAACATATTTTTAATGCCTTGTCAGCTAAAATGTTTGCAGTAGCACAAACATTTAAACCACGGGGTGATGACGATAATGCAACTGCAACATTTCGACTTTGTCTTTAAATTTATGGCGCCCTTTTGAAGCCTGCCTGCCAGTAACAAAAAAAAAAAAATAAAAAATTTATTACACTTGCCTAGTATATGCGCAAAATATGCACATAAATTACCAAAGCGACGTTGGCGACGACTATGAACTCCTTTAGAGCAGCAGAAATACCACCAAATAAGGGCAGCTTAATTTTACATGCAAAATTTATTGCAATTTAACAAAATAAAATGCGATTTCACAAAAACAACCAATACAACACTTGCTATGTGAATTTTAATAGATTCACCGCTCGCTGGATATGTTGACAACATTAATTTTGAATACATTGGAATTTTATTTCTGTTTTGAAATTTTAATAATATTTACATTGTACGTATATCACAAAAGTATTTTCCATAAAAAAAAAAAATATTCAAAAATTCAAATTTATACAAAAACTTAGAAGTAGTTTTCTCAAAACATCAAAAGTGTAGATGTCTAGTTGTAGTTTTAACCCGATGATATCGTCGCGTAGTGTAAATTGTAAATTATCCCATCTCAAAAATCGTACTTTTCAAATTTATTTTTTTTATTACATGACTCCATCATGTGCTATGTTAAGCTCACGTTTACTCAAAATCAAAACATCTACAAAAAAATCTTCATCAGACGTGCTTAGAATCTTTCAATGAATGGGTGTGAAAATTTTCAGAATTTTTGGAAATTTTCTTAATTGTTTTTTTTTTTTTTTCAATTTTTGGAAAATTATAAAATATCTCTAAAAATTCACTCGTATTCCTTGAACAATTCCAAGCATATTTTGCCTTACACACTTTTTTCGTAAGATGCCTTGCGTTTGAGGAAAAAATCGTTTTTCCGATCGCCTAATTGAAAAAGGTAAACAAATTTTGGGACGCAAATATTATCTACACCCCAAAAAGAAAAATTATCATTTTTAAACGCCAAAACGTTTTTGTTCCTAAAGCACCTTTGCCTAACCAGTTCGCTTCCTAAGCCTTTCACACAGAGAGAAGCTTTGACACTGTTTGACAATCACTGTGTCAATACAGTTTGAACAGGACTGATATAATTCGATCACAGTTTGGAAAACACTGTGATTTACTGTGTTTACTGTTTAACTGGAATAATTTCTATTCGTTGCAGTTCATAAAGCACTGTGCTAATGTAGTTTGAAGGTTTGTGTATCGATTAAAACAGTTTTGAAGGTTCGGTTGAATAAAAATTTCAAAACACAGGGTGATAAGATATGATCTTTTTGCGCAGAGTGGAAGAGCGAAGCTTGCAGGGGCCAGACCAAAAAATATGTTTTTTTTTAGCGTAGATGGGCCCTCAGTAGAATCAAATGTGCTCCATTAGTTTTTCTCGGAATGAAAAAAAGTGGAAGTATTGTTTTTAAGAGTCCTTCTAACTCTTGAGTAGGTGTCGGGATGAATCTAAATTTCGACCCCATCTAATGTCTATCCATAATGCCACCAATAAATTTTAGTTATTCCACTCCATGAACAGACAAGCAAGCCCCAGTCCCACAATCTTGTTAAACTTTGGGTTTTAAGTTATTTAAGTAAATTTAATGTTTTATTTGCCTTGTTCCAGAACATGCGGCATCTATTGGATCCGGAGATTTCATATATTTTATGCATAAGGATTCAATAACATAATATTTGCTTTTCATCGGATCGATATACAAATTGTAATAACCTTGGACTTACAATTTAACATGATAGTAGGTTTTGTTGCATTCTTTTCCGTTGATTTTAAACATATGCCAGACTGAAATAACTAGTTTAATCTAAAATTGACCTTTGAGTAAATTTAATTCAATTTTTGCGTATATGAAACAATTTTTATTCTTTATAAATAATATACCTAAGTATATATTAGAAAAGGTTCACTCTGATAATGAAATATACAAAATTGTATGTATTTTTTTTTATTATCTAAGTGCTAAATTTAGCCTGCATTCGTAAAAACGAACAAGTAAAAATTTCAATATAAAAATGAAGAGAAAAATTGGTTCCAAAAATTTCAAACGAAAAACTCGTAAAATATTTGGTAGCGCATGGATTTGCTTTAATTTTATGGTACGTTTTTGGGTAGTATTGGATTTTTCATAACATTATATTTTTAGTACGTGCGGGTAAATAAAACAAAAAAATAAAATTTAAAAATAAAATTTGAAAATATACAAAACTTGAAAGAAACCAAAAATGGAAAACGTGGAAATTTTAATAGCAAAATAAAATTTGATGGAGTTAACAAGCCAAAGAAAAAACCAAAACATTTTTTGGCTATAAATAAAGTCTATGCTGCAAGTGAAGTCCTAGTAAATGCAGCAACCATATTAATACAACAACATAACAACACCGCGTTGGTCGAGTAAAAAAAAAAAAAGAAAAGAACAATTAAAAATAAACTTAAAGTGAAAAAGAAAGAAAACGAAAATCTTCATAAAATAAAATAAAAAACATTGAAAATATGAATAAAAAAGTAAGGCAACAGCGACTCTAATGCCAACAACAAACCACGTTACAACACAACAAATGTTGCACGATCATTTACAACATTTCTCCTTCAATCTCTTTTCTAAATGCTGTTAATTTTTCTTGCTTTCCTAATGAAATTCATTGACGTAACAAAACAACAACCGCCCCAGGGTGGTGACACCAACAACAACAACAACAGCGGTTGGCAACATGTTGCCCGCAACAAAACAATCGCTGATTCTAACAGCAGCAGCACTAGCAGCGGCTGTGATAGCAATAACACTTCATCATCATCCAAAGAAAATGTTGAACAAAATCATGCTATTACCCCACAGCAATTGCAGCAAATGCGTCATTATCAGCGTTTGCAGCAGCAACAATTGCATTTATTGCAACAACAGTTATTGCAACGACGTCGTTTGCAGCAACAATTGCTTGCTGAAGGCGTTGTCTTAGATCGAGCAGCAGCACGAAAATCATCAACAACAGCAACGTTAACTTGTAACCAACAGTATTTGCTGCAACAAAAACAACAACAGCAGCAGCAGCAGCAATACTTGCAGCAAGATAACGGCAATTTGCATTGGCAACAAAACCACATTAATAACAATCATCATCATCACAATGATAATAATAATCGTACCAATCATAATCTATTAAATCTACATAATAAAAATGATAACAATACTCGAAAAAATAACAACAGCTACAGCAGCAGCAAATTCAACAGCATCAACAACAACAACAACAATAATGATGTTGATTATTTCGTACGTTGCGGATTTGCAAAAGGTTTGGCTTGTTGTGATAAATTTAAATTTTTATATAATTACATTTTTATTATTTTGTTTTTGTTTTTCCATTTGACATTTTCATATGTATTTGCTTAATTTCAAATTTTATTTTCCATCTTTATTTGTAATCTTATTGTTTATTTTTTTTTTTTTTTAAAAAAAAACCTTTTTCGTTTTAATTTAATTTACCCGTTTATAAAGTATTTTTTGAAAAATAATAAAATTTTTCTATATCACCCTCCAAAAACCACCCAATCAAAACTAATATTCTGTACTTTTACCATACTTTTTACCTCTACTTTAATTTAAACATATTCATACTTTTTCCATATTCATACTTTTTCCATAAAAGTTCGATTGAATACCTTTTTAAAAAAATCTAAAAATATCTTCTTTTGCCCCTTTATCCTTAGCTACTCTGTCGTGCCTCAAACCGTTTTCTTTACTTTTCGAAACTATTTGCTGGGTGTAAAATTCAAATCAAATTGGAATGAATACAAATCCAAAGTTTATATTTACTTTATCCTCAAACTTTTTGCTGTATATAATAACGCTTGTAATACAGCATTTTAAAAATTTAATTTGCACGCCCTCAATTCCGAATTTAGCTACTTAGATTTTATTCTGAGCTTTCTTTTAGTTTTTACTCTAGGCTTGCATTAACCAACTGTAGTGCAAAATTTTGGTGCATTATCTTAAGCAACCCGTGATTTACAGTAGGGTTGTAACGGAGCTTCGCATCCGCAAATGCAAAACTTCGGCATGAAATCTTCCCCCGCCTCCACTTCTGACTCCGCAAATTTTGATGCGATAAAACTAAGGTATAACGGAGGTGGTAACATTCATTTTAAACTAGAAAAGACAACGCAAGAACTGACTTGATTCAGCTCTCTACTTATTTCAAATCTTAAAATCATGAATCATCACCCTCTTACTAGGATGGTTAAAAAATTAAAGTTGCTTGAAATTTCGTTCCCAGGGCACCAAAAGTTTCCTTTTGATGTAAATAAGCGCCATGTAAATTTGGAATTTTGAACAGCAAAATTGAAATCTGCAGTTTATGTCTTCGTAAATTCTGTAGTTTTGAAGTTATTCGGCCTTATTATAGTAGGCGTCGTCGACACCAAATAGCTTCGTCGACAGCGTAAAATTTATATAATCGATTTTAAGATGTCGACACTATTATGATAAGGCCGATTGTTCATTCAAGGTGGAAAATTAACGTACAAAATGGCCAATATCTCCAAAATTACAGAACTAACGAAAAAATCAATTGCAGATTCGAACTGAGCGGTTAAAAATTTATACAAAAAGTTGAGCAGTATAAGTTTCGAAACAAAATTTTGCCCTGTTTGTTGGCCGAAATTCGAATTTTAAACACTTAAAAAAATAAAGTTTTGGGTATGCTATTCAAATGTGAATACTTGCGAGAGAAAATCCCCATACATACTTAGTTTTTTCTTAAAGTTTTTATCTTTCAGCTGCACAAGTAAGTGTCAAAGTTTCTTCTTCTGAAAAAATAAAAAATTTGTTCTTGTTCAAAAAATTCGCATGTATTAAAAAGTGAATATTTCTCTTAATTCATAGCTAATTAAAAATATTTAGAATGGAAACGGGAACTAATAAAAAGTAGTTACTCTGTATATAAAAAAATTTGTCTTTTCGTATAATGGTTCAAAAGAAATTTACGTTTTCTTCAGTGAGCTTCAAATCGTAAAATTTTTTTTTAAATTTAAGTTTTGGTGAACCCGGAAAAACACAGCCCAGCCTAGGCTTCTTTCTAACTTATATAAATATGTTGAGCAAGCAATTTTGTGTTCTTCTGTAAATGAAATTTTTTGCGCTTTTTTGCGATTTTTTAATAATCGACATTTTTCTCAGACAACTTCTCACTACGAAATGCAGACTTATTCGATATCAGGAGAGTCGAAGAAGACAAAGAGTTAGCAGTTTTAAATCATTTGATAAATCTCTTGAACAAAGATGATAGATCGAACTCGTTTGCGAAATATTTAGGTGAAAAGTCTAAAACCTTTTGCAACATTTTAAAGAAAAATGGGGAAAAACCACTCGTATATCATGTCAATATCTACTAAATTTGCAATACTTTGAAAAATTTTGTTTTGAGACTTTTGTTTTGAGACTACTGATATCATAAAAAAAGTATCCCTGGTATCTGATGACACGAAGTCCTTATTCATTCTAAGGAAATTATTCAAAATATGGTACTTCTTGAAGGATACTTTGGAAAAGACGCAGATGAGTGTCGGAATAAAATTTTTAAATAAGATAGACTGCATCACGCTCGCAATAAATCTTTCTGACGGTTTTCATAGAACTTTGAATACCTCAGATCCCGTCATTTCCAGCATTTCTTTAAGTAAACGGATAAAATAAGGAAAGAGAGCGCTACTTGCACTAGAAGTCATAAATTTATTAAGTTGCGTTGAAAATTATAAGGAAGATAGTTTAAGCAAAGTAATAGAAAAGGAAGATGAAGCAGAAAGCAATGATATTTATACGTTAATAGACGCAAAGTTCGAGAATATATTGGAAAATTTAGAGCTTTTAATATGTATTTTACTCATGAATTTATAATGTTTTCTTATGTTTTTAAATTAGCTCAGTTTATGTAATGTTTGAAAAAATTAGTTTTTAATATAGTATGCTTTTAGGTCTCTGTAATTTCACTGTAATTGTTAATATATGTACATTTGTGTGTATGTATACACTTAGAAAATATGAATATACCATACCAAATTTTAATAAAAAAATGTTTTATAATAATTTCTTTGAAAAGAGGTTGAAAAAGGGACATGACAGTTGTCCAACTTGACCAATTTTAAAATATGATATTCTCTACACTCATAGAAAAATGTCCACGAGATTTCAGCTCAATATCTTTATTTATGTTCTTTTGGCCAGAAAAAAGCTCAAATTTCTCATAGTGCTATGTATATAGGAGTACTTTTTGGTTTTCAAAATGATTTGGTAACCATCAAATGGTTTCTGAAATGGACCATTCCATCTCTTTTTCTTTAAGTCGTTTACTTCGTCTATAACACAACACAGCCAGCAATGGTATGTGCAGAACATATGTAGCATACCCTGGTCCAAAAGCAAATACTAACGGTACCACGCCTACTTTTTTACAGTTGGATCGCTTAATAGCTAAAATGTGAAATGTTTACCCCCTTAGAATATGCTACTTATGTTCTGCCCCTAACTACTAAATTTTATCATAATATCTTGTATAGTTTGCGAGACATAGCGTGTTAAAATTCATAATCGTAAAATTATTAACTCTGTATGGAATTGAAAGATATCCCTACTTAAATAGCTAGTAACTCCGAAAGTAAGGATCCAATTGAAAAAAAGTAAAAGCACGGCTTGATGAAGTAAAATATGGCTATCCAAATCCATTGTACCAGTACTTGTGGTACATACTTTGAAGCAAGGACAACCTTGAAGATATTGATCTGCTGGAGAAAAACGAGACACGCATATTTTTTTAACGTCTACTGTCAGAATATATTTATATCTGCAACAAAAGTTTTGAATTTTGTCGGATGGTGTAGTCAGTGAAGCACGGAACAAGTCTCTCTTTCAACTTGACCTTTAAGCTGAAAAAAATTTCAATTTAGCTCTTCTTGAACAAAAATAAAGATAAAAGGACTGTGTCTTATTTCACCAATGTTGAAATAAATAGCATTGAGGATAATGATCCACATCTTTTAAATCACTTTAATTTTCTTTCTGACATATAAAGATTAACAAAATTACTTAAGCAATGCATTTTCCAACTTAATTTTATTTTAATACAAAACGACAGTGAACTTGGTTCATTTCAAATACCAGAACTTCTTCAGGCTTTATATAAATTGCATAGTAAAGTTGCATTAAAAAGAAGTTTTGTTTTTCTGCTGCGCTCTTAATGACCACATATATGATTTCATTGTAATAAAGCCCAGACATATTGCCCTAAGATGTCACGTGTCGGGTAGTGACATAATAAAATAGTGATTTTCTTCACTTTGAAATGTGATAATTTGCTGTAATAAAAAAACGAGAACATTTTCAAAGCATTTTTATAACGTCATTAAATCGAAAAAACTGATCTTGTTACAAAAAACCACAAGTTTTTTCTTCAACTTTTTAGTGACAAACACTGAAAAGTTTATGTCAACATCATGCTAACAATAAAGTTGATTTCAAATGATTTTTATTGTTCTCTCTAGAAATTTTTTAATTGTGAACATTCGAGTGTCGAAAGTGAGAAAAGAATTAAAACATAAAAACACTTTGATAAGGTAAAATTTATAATTTTTTTAGACTTTTTGTTAAACATTTTATCATATTTGAGTCCTTTGCAGTGCATCATAAAAATTATTGCTCTATTAAAAATATTAGTTTTGTCTGAATGAAGATTTTCCAACTGTCACACCCTAATGTTAATGTGTTACAGCGGCAAAGTGTACAATTTTTATTTGATTTTCTCATCTTTTTTTTTCTAATTTATTAATGGATATGTTGACGTGGGAATTTTTGTTATTTCTTTTTATGTAGTTCAGTACTTGAATGCACCCCAAAATATATTCACTTGTTTTTACTACACTGCCTCCTTTTAGAAAAATTGTATATTGTCCCCCTACGGTTTTACTTGTTGACAAACATCATTTAGTTGTCACTTGTACAAATACTGTGGTACTTTATAATTTTGTCTTATTAACAGAAGGCATTTTTATTTCTCATTCGTTGATTTGGTATGGTATTGTGATCATACTCACTTAGTAAAAGCTATGTATATCTAATTCTTTTCATTGGGTTTATGTAACTTTTCCGAAATATACGCCTAAATATAGTAAACGTAGGGTCTAACAAAAGTTCACTCAGTAGGTTCGAAGAAAAATAGGAAAATTATCATTGTTTACTTATTTTCAATCTCTATAATTTTTTATCTTCTCTACATAGTCGCCATTCATTTCAATACATTTTGCTCAGCTCATAAATCCATTTATTAAAACAGCCCTCAAAATTGTGTTTTTGAAGCTTCTCGATTTGTGTATTAATTATATTCAATATCTCCGCATTGCTACCCTCTCATTTTTTTTAGTTTATGGAGATAACCACAAATTACAAGGAATCAGATCCGAAAAATATGGTGCTGGCCGAGTTTTTTTCAGAAACCGCAATAAAGCTACATGTTATTTCAGCAAATTTTCGAAAATTCTTGGAAAAGCAGTCTTCAGTATACCCTTTCGCAGTTACTGTCTGTCAAGTATTCAGGGCAGTACCAGTTACAATTTTCGCTCTGGCATTGTAAATAGACATTATCACTTTTGTTGTCTTGCTTTAATAGAAGGATTCGCTTCTTCGGGGCTCCATACCGTGGACTGTTGATTGGTTTCCGGGTCGTGTTTATAAAACCATGGAGGCCACTCTGTAGTTCGATTTGGAAGTCATTTGTATTCGAATACCAAATCTAATTCATACTACCTAGTTTGTTCGGATTGGCTTTCGTAAATATTTTTGAAAAGCAGCAATAATGCTGTCAAATGTCAAAAACCAAAACCGATAACGCAGAAATTATATAAGAAAAACGAATTTTAGAGTAACAATTGTTCGAATTTGAACAGATTTATTTACGAATCGAACAACAGAGTGACTCTTCCAGCTCATCACCGATTACGATTTTATTAAAGTTTCTAAATCAATTAAAACTTATGGAATACATCGAACTTCGGACTTCTTCATGTACAGCAGATCATTGAGACATAGCCTTGACTTTCATCCCATATCATCAGTAAACATTTCTTGTGACAATCGCTTATCTTCATCAACTTTAGTCTCTTATTGGTTGAAGATTTTGGCCGGCTTTCTCATATCTCGTTCTCTACAGAAACGTGTCCCGTCTGGAATCTTTGAATCCTCTTTGAAAAGGTCTAAGGTGCTTTCGTTCTATGTGCAATTTGGGATTCATTAATAACACAGTCCTGCGTTTTTGAAAAAGTTAAAAAAGTATGAGATGAGAGTAGGTGATTTTTATAGATTTTTGATTGCTGAATCCGAATATGACCTCTGATTTGCTCCATCATTTGCTGAGATCCGAGTTATCATTGATTTAAAGTGCAGAAAACGCTATTTTCAAACATATGGCGTACATCCTGAAAGTAGTCTAGTTCACTTTCGACAGCGGTATTGAACAGCCCTAAGATTTTTCTTTAAAGCATTTTTTGAACTTTTTCAATTGAATCATTAGTTTCCGAGATATCATCGATTGAAGTAAGGGTATCGCTAATCCCTGTAAAGGACTATATGCAATTTGCATACCTTTACTTCAATGGATGATTTCTCAGAAACTAATGATCCAATTGGAAGTTAAAAGTACGCCTTAAAGAGGAAGCTCAGGGCTATTCAATGCCGCCGTCGAAAGTGAAGTCGACTACTTTCAGGTTGTACGCCATATGTTTGAAAATAGCGTTTTCTGCACTTTAAATCAATGATAACTCGGATCTCAGACGTGATGGAGCAAATCGGAGGTCATATTCGGATTCAGTGAGCAAAAATCTATAAAAAAACACTTACTCTGATCTCATACTTTTTCTCATCGCAAGACGCGCCGAAAGCTGTAAAGAATCGCATGACAAATGTCTTACTGTGTTGGTATCGGAATCTTTTTAGACTTTTCCTCAGTTATTTTACGTTCCAATTTACGTCCAATTCAGCTAACTTTTATTAGACCCCTCGTACATACAGTTATTTAGAAAATATCATTATTAACTAGAAATAAATCAAATGATTCAACAAAATAACAAAATAAAAAAATAATTAACGTTTTTCAACATCTCATTCAATGACATTCACATATAATTGAAATTTCTTGAAAATAATTTTTATAATGAACCAAATTATTTTGGTGCAATGTGTAGTCATTTTTATATAAAATTTCAAATACAAGTATGTGTGTATATTTGTGTATTAAATATGTAGTTTTACTGAATACATATCATGATTTGAACAAAAATAATAATAAAAACACTTATTAAAAATTTGCACCGAACTATTTCAACTGCAGACGTCGACATTGACGTTTTAGGGTGTACCTGATTTTCACACATAGCACGCAAACTCTTTTTGTAATTCAAGTCATTTAAATATTCTTATGTTTTTCCGATGTTTTCCGATATGGTGAAAAAATTCTTTAGCTTAAAAGATTGCGATACTTATCTGGAAATCTATATGACTGACGATAAGTGTTTATAAAATCAAGCTTTATCACTTCCGATTCTTTTAAAGGTACTAAACTCTTCCGTTTTCAAATTTTATATGAAAACAGGAAATGATTTTGTAATATTCGTATACTATGATATTCAAACGCAACTGCTCAGCAATTATTTCTGGTGCCAATCTTTAAACTTTGTCAATTAAGCTTTCACCAAAACCACAATTGCTTCGTCAGTTCAAGATTTCGAGAAAGGGCCCCTAAGGATCTTCTCAAGAGAATGATTTACATAAGTAGAATGAATTTTTCATAATCTTTATGACAAAGGTGAGTCATTATCATGCTCATAAATTTAAGGTATGAATAAAAACTAACACATAACAAAACTAAGAATATCAAAGTTAAATAAGGAGCATTACACGTGTAGCGGACAGGAAAACATTGTTGATGTTTCCGATTTCAGTAATTTTTGACTATGTTATACCTACTTATATATACTAGAGCTGGGCAAAGGCCTAACTTTTGAGACCCGGCCCGGTACGAACACGAAACAAGCACTTGAAAAAAAGCCCGGGCCCGCTCGAATATTTTTTGTCGAGGCCCTAGTCCGGCCAGTTACAATCATTTCGTCAGTATAATTTGAAACTGTATTTGGTCTAGCTCCTTAACAATTTCCACGCCTACTATGAAATTTGGCAAAAATTATCTATTCACTATTGGCTATCTTTAGAAAAAAAATTAAAATGGACTCCAAAAATTAAGGTCCACCTTCTTCTAAAAACGAAAAAACTCATTAAATGAAATATAAATTTGGCCCCTTTATTTTTTAAGCTGGATAATGGGATTCGAAGTAGTACGTATCTTCCGGTCAGTCAAAATTTTAAAGCCTTCTAGCTTGTTAACCTGCCCTTATATTTGAAAAAAATTTTGTATCTAGACTCAAGTTATAAATAGGTATAACATTGTCAAAAATTATTGAAATAGGATACATCAACATTTTGTTCCTGTCCGCTACACGTATAATAATGCCCCATAAGTAATATACATATTTGATCAGAAAGCTGCTATAGGCCTTACCGTTTCCGTCAAGGTTTTGGTTCTAATATAGTTCTTAAAAATAAAAGTGCCAACACACAATTGCGATGAAGAGTCGTTGTGTGAGATATTTAACTTCCAGCTTGCAGCTAATAAGATGTTCACCAACCACGTTTGGTCGTATTTGTATGGGATCTTGTAGTTTGCTCAACGGCCAACGTTCGATTAATCGAACACTTTTTTGATGATGGATTTGGATTCAGGGGGTGCCATTTACTCTAAAAATATAGTTTATATCAAAAAATAAAATAATTTTTGCTACGTTTTGAAGCTATATAACTAAAAAATAGAACGTTCATCCGTAAAATTCGATAAATTAGTTGAAAGTTCTAATCTTTTTCTTTAAAACATAATTTAAATTATGTTGATATCTTAATTTTTACCGCAGATATCCTGACCTGTATTTTTTTTTTCAGTTTTTTATTTATTTTATATGTGTTATGTATGTTTGCGATATTTCGCGGAGACGATCAGCTACGATTTCGAGGGTGTAAGACCACTAAACTAGTACAAATGAAACCCCGAACTCTGATTTTTTGCGCACTTTCATCTCACCTATCAGCTCTTTAAGACAACCGTGATCGCCTATGGGCTTGAAACAAATGAAGAATAACTACTTTATTTTTGGCTAGTTTCTTAGCTCCGGTCGAGCCTTTAAAACCAGCTGAGCTTTGAGTGCAGAGATTTTAAAGCCGCCTAACTATCGTCGAATTTATGACTTTTTACATCGAAAGATTCTGCTTAGATTTTAGAGCTAGAATATATTCATAACGAAACTTTAATTTCAGTTTTGTTTTTAGGCGCTCGTCCGGTTTTCGAACTATTCTTATCGTCGAAATGTTATGTATTCCCTTTTGTTCTGGCGATTTCTATACACAAAAGCACAATAATGAATTTTACTTGCTGAGTTTTTCCTAAATGTAGTTCCAAACTTACTCCCCCTAAATGCTTTATTACACTTTATGGAAAATATGTTAAACATGTGTTTCTGAGCAAGTATTTCTTGAATGCTTTAATAAGAACAAAGCAAAAAATATCTCTAGCATTATCTTTTAAGCTCCAGTGGGACATGATTTATGTGAATGAAAATTGAAATGAAAAGCTTTTAATGTCTGCCCTTTTTTTGTTAAGTTTTTGTTAGTTTATTTGATATGTACATAAGTGTATCCAAATAACCAATATTAATACTTATTGCTAACAGAAAAACATTTCAATCTGGGGGCACTTTTATATGTAGACAATTTATATGCATTCTCTTTCGCATAATTTTGTCTGGCAATTGAAATTCCTTTTAATTTTAATAAATTTAAAAAAAGTCTAAATGTTTTTTTTCTCTCTTGCTTCACTTTATTTAATCTTACCCTACAGTGGGGTAATGACGGTCATATTTTATACAACGAATTATTTTTACATTTGAGTCATTTTTCGTAATCTACACATGAATATGCATTCTGTCTTTCTTTAATCTTTCTTTGGAATTTAAATTCACAAGTGCTTATTTATTTCTTTCTTGTTCTCGTCCCATATTCATTCTCTCAATTTGTTTTCGCTTTTTATTTACTTTTATTCTTATTAGTTGATTTTCATTACTTGCTGGTAAGGGTGGGTGTGTTCAGTATGTTCCACGGTCATGGAACGATATCACTTCAATTGCTGGTAATTTTTGTAATACGCATACGACAACGAGTATGTAGACCCTCTGAACCAGCTTATTTATCATTATTGATTGATGTTGGGCTCGGCATAGTGTTGCTTTTCTTCTGTGCCACTGAATAAGAGATTCGTTCTTAAAGATCTCAACATGGGGTGAGGTTCTTTATGAGCACTTCTATAAATTAAATGCTACTAGGCATATTTTCGAGTACACTTGTGTTTGATTGCTTGTAAATTTCACTATTTTCTCGTATCCATCGATTGATTAACAATATGACTTTAAACATTTATTTAAATTTTTATTTTAAATTGCTGAATTGCTGTGGAACTTAATAAAATATATCGAGCCCTAACCGCCAAAAAGACTTAACCGACAAAAAGTAAATTTTACAGGAGAATGTTTTTTTTAAATATTTGTGCATTAAGTATAGCTATTACAGTGAAATCTAGTATGTAAGCTATATTTTGTGTAAGGTATGCGATGCAACTAGTTTCATTTACATATTTATAATATAGCGGCTATTTTTCAGAGTTTTGTTGGTTAAGCCTTTTTCACTTTTCCGGATTCCCCATCTGATCTTCAGTTTTTGTACCAAAAAACATTTGTGGTCACAAATACTGTCGACCCGCATCAAGATTTTTTAATAAATTTTCGTTTTTCATAAGAATATTTGCAAATTATTTTTGACACGAAAAGAAAAAGTTATTTCGTTTGAAAATTTAGACTTAACCAACTATAATTCCGTAAAGGTACTTTTTACAGTTATGAAATTTGTAGGGAAGATAGATAGGAATTATAAATTTTCATCAAAAAACGAAAATTCGAAATCGTGTCGGTTAAGTCTTTTTGGCGGTTAGGGCTAGATATTTTTCGTAAAATTCGCTCTATGATATATAGGCAAAATAAAATAAATTTCATTAAATTGATTTTAATTTACTTTATTTTGCCTACATATTAGAGAGGAACTTAGGCAGTTTTGATATTTAACGGCACATACAAATATAATAAATTAAAATGCAAAAAATAAATTTTTTTTTTTTTTTTTTTTTTTTTGAACTTCACAGTAAGGTAAATATCACGCCAATTTTTTCAAAAAAATTACTATCAAAAATAAATTCTGAATTGACTAAAACAGTAAGGTGAAATTTATTTCAGTGTAAAGTTGTCACTATTCTGACTTGAAATTCTGGGAAAAATTTATGAGAAATAAAGTAGCGAGTACTATTTTTTTTTTCTCCGTGTGGAAAGACTAAAAACATTTTATTTATTTATGTAATTAATTATATAGATAAACTTAAACAAGCCGCTAACAACTGTGGTCTTCAGTCAAATTTTTTAAGATAATATTATTGAACTTGATAGTATATGTCTACAAGATTTTTTTAGTTCCTCTATAAACCTCAAAAGTCGTGTTTATGAACTTTTAGCGTGGAATATCTCAAAAACCATACGTGATGGAGCAATTCCGAGACTGGATTCAAATTCACCGTCAATAATCACATTGAAAAGGCTATTTTGGTTTTGTGTTTTTTTTTTTTTTTTTTTTTTTTTTAAATGTAGGTACTGTTTTTTGACCTCATGTAAAAAAAAGATCAGCTAAGATTTCATTCGTAAATTGAAATTTTGAAATAGCTGGAAAAAGGTGCCGTGAACTGTTCCATAAGGTATAAACTTCTTTTTGATTAAGAATTGGTCCGCTAA
Organism: Calliopum simillimum; assembly: GCA_951812925.1. Lineage (NCBI taxonomy): Eukaryota > Metazoa > Arthropoda > Insecta > Diptera > Lauxaniidae > Calliopum > Calliopum simillimum. The sequence continues at coordinate 152,242,463 of OX638368.1, forward strand.
AAAACGATTAGAAGAAAACATAAAAAATTATAAATTAACGAAAATAGACAAATTCCGTTGGATTTTAATTAATTTTTGTTTCGAAAACATTTTGTTGAAAACGTTGAGTCGCCCAAATAAAAGTATAAGCTTATCTTTTGTAAAGAATTACATGCTCTACAAAAATTATGAATTTGTGTATACGAAAAAACTACGAATTTTGAAATATTTTTTAAAAACCTCAAAAAGGTCAAAAAATTTGTTTTATCAAATATCTCCTTAACAGTTACTTTTTGCTTTGCAAATAATTACAACTTCCCAATTCAAGTGAAAAATACTAAGTCAGTTTTTTAAGTTACGAGATATTTGAGTTAACAGAGGTATGGCTCATGGGTCTTATCAGTCTTAAGACTATAAAAGTTTGAACAAAAAATACCAAATTGCTCGAATTCAGAGTTTTTGTTTTTGGTAAATTTATTTTTTTTTTTTTGACCAAGTTTTAAAAATTATAAAATGCAGCTTATCGATTCTGATTATGGCGCCTCCTTTATTTAAAAGTGCCAAATTTTCCTTATTTACAATTTGTGCTTTCGTTTTCCATTTTCTAAGTGACTGTGTACATTAGGCCGGGTCAAATTTTTTTGCGGCAAAGAGTATAGCAACAAAACAATCTACGAAAAATTCTAAAAAACTTTGCCCAAGAAACCATGGGACAAAAATCAATATCGAGCCGCCGAAAATTGTGTTGAAGTTTTGATGTACTACTTTAAAATTCAATAAAGAAAAGCAAAAAATTCAAATACTTTGAATAATTTTATATGAAACAAGTAAAAAAAAAGTTGAATTTTTTCTTTTTCTTATTGTATTTTAAAGTAGTATATCAAAACTTCAACGCAATTTACGGCGGCTCGATATTGATTTTAGACCCATGGTTTCTTGGGCAAAGTTTTTTAGAATTTTCCATAGATTTTTTTGTTGCTATGCTCTTTGGCAATTTTATGCCTCCCAAGCAAATTGACCCGGCCTAGTGTACATATTTTTGTCCTTGGTAAAGCATTTCTGACACTAGAAAAACTATGTACTTTAAATATTTCAATAAATTTTTTGGAATATGTTATATATAATTCCTAGTTTTCACCGTAAAAATTACCTTTTTTACACTGTTTAACACATTGGCTGCCATGGCTATTGATTTCAATAGCCAGTACAGTTTCATTCAGGCTTGTGGCTATGGATTTCCATAGCCAGTAGTTTTTTGTTATTTTGCCTCGCCATGAAAAATCCATAGCCTCTAGAAACAAAATTCAATACAAAACGAAAAGCGTAGTACCACCCTTTGTGCTAAGTGAACTTGGTTTGAGGAGTTTGCGGTTTGCTTAGATTTTATAGCCATTCATTTCGCAAAATAACAAAAACTATTTCAGTGTGGGAAAATTCTAATAGCTAGAAGTCGAAAAAATAACGCTAGGGTTCTCAAACTATGCAGGCATGATACCTTAATATTTCTAAGCTATATGTGTAAGTTTGGACAAATTTGAACAACTCTAGCTTTATTTTTTCGACTTGGTCGAAATAAGGATTTTGCCACAATATGTGCATTCGCCATCTTGGATTTAAGAATTCGCAAATTCTGGCGTCAGATTCGTGATCAGCGACCTCCAAATCCCCCGGGTGATGAAGTTAACGCCAAAATATAAAAAAAAAAAAATTATTTTACGCCCCCTTTTGGCGCGTTTTACAACGTCGCCATATTGAAATTTTTAAAAGCTCCACTGGTCTTTCGAAAGCATTTAAAAAACGAAAATTTTGGGATCCAAAACTTTATTTTCCGTCCGCACAAATTCTCGCGACGGAGGTTGGCGGTTGACGTGAAACGTCCCATATATATTTATGTACAGTACTATTAACTTTATAACACTTCTTTCTTCTTTCTGGCTATTGAAAATAATAGCCATGGCACTTGGCAAACAGATAGACGTCTATCTTTACATAGGGTGCCGTGGCTATGATATTCAATAGCCAGGACTAATTCTTTTCTAGGACTTCCAAAAGTTGTAGAAATGCAACTAAACACTTAGCAATGACTGTTATTTTATATAAAACATGAAAATAGAAAAAAAAAATTTTGGCACCCTGGGAAACAGTACAAAAATTGGTCTGGCAGTCAATGTGTTAAAAAAACTTCTTAAAAAAACACTCAGCAAAATCATATTTCTAACAATATTTTGTTTATCTTTTTATCTTTGCAGGACAAAAATCCCGACGTGGCATGACAGACATCTCAACAAACAACGATATCAGCAACAATTCGCATCACTCACAACCTTTACAAAATTCTCCACATCATCAACGTCATCTTCATCAGCAACAACATCAACACTACAATTCTCCTCAACACTATACGCATCAGCAGCAATCTGCGCTTTATCATCAACAGCTTGCAAACCTTAACAATCATCTAACATCAATAAATAAACAAACTCATAATCATAAAATTAACCATCAAACGCTTCCTCTTAACTCCTCTTCTTCTGCAAATATTAATCATAGTTCAACAACAGTTGCAACAAATTCGCCCACATCAGCCACACATTCCCCATTGCATTATAAGAATCCATTAAATAGCCCAAACAATTCACCTTTTGCATACGCATACTACGGTGCACATCATCCGCAACAACAGCAGCAACATCAGCCAACAACAACGGCATCACAGCAACAGCAACAACAACAATTACGCCTGTTACATAGCAAATTGTCACAAACGAATTATCAGCAACATTTGAATGATTTGTTTCTACAGCAGCAACATTTACAACAGCAACAACAACAATTGCTTAACGTTGCTGCAGCCGCATCAACAGCAAAAGACGAAAATGGTGATGATTTGAGTGATGAATGCTTGAAACAAAATGTTGCCATCGTTCTGAATAATTTGGATCGCTATAACAACGCTTTACGCAGCATTATTTTGAATGAGCAGGTCAGCAATAGTTTATTTGATGACAGCTTGTTAGATTTTAGCAGCATTAGCAGCAGCAATAGCAACAATAATTTCTTGGCAAGCAGCAACAACAATAACAATAGCAGCAGCAAAATGGCAACGGCAGTAACACCTGAATCCGATTATAATAGTAATGCAACAACGCCAGGTTCACGTGTGGGTAGCAATATGTTGCCAATGCAGCAACAACAACAGCAACAACATGACAATGTGGTAGGTTTTGCAACAACAGCATCTGCTGCTTGTGTTAATGGTGGTGGTGTTGGTATGCGTAATGGGTGGGACGCTGGTGGTGGTGGTTTTTGCTCAAATAATATTGTTGGTGGCGGCATTGTCAGCAACAATTTAAATTGCTCGATTGCCTCTTCACATGATTTTACTCATGACAACTCTGATTATCAGTGGTTCCTGGACTATGGCTATCGAGATGGTTGCAGCATGCAACGCAGTGTGCTCTCTTCACTCTCTGCTTCCTACAATGGAATCGGTGAGCTGCTATACTATGAAGATTTGGCCAAAAATATCGATGCCAATTTGGCAGAAGTTGACATGGAAAGTTTTCGTGCTGAGGATATACATTCATTGCTCTCGCAATTACCATCATATTGTAAGAATCTAGTAGGTGGCGGCGGTGCTGGTATCAATTGTAAATTACAACAATCGCTAATGCAACATCAGCATCTGTTGCCAGCACACAACATGTTGTCACAGACATCAATCAGTTCGGCCAATGAGTTGATTGACAATTCAATTTGTAAGTCAGAATTACTTTTTTCACCGGTAAAGGAATCGCACTTATCGGTAGATTCATTAGACTTGGATGCTTATCCAGATGATGGTGACATTATACTGACATGCAAGGCGAATAAAGACAACTATACGATTGCCTTCGAAGGCAGTGTTTTATATTCAGATGATAGTTTTTATGGTAAGTTGATATATGCAGACTTTTGACTTGCAAGTGACAAATGAAAATGTGGTTTTTTAATGAAACTCTTATGTACAATATTGCATTTATTCAATGTCATATCTTTTTATTGAAAATGTTGTACATATAATGAAAACATATGGCTTTTAAGACGTCACTTGCGTTTCATTTTCACTATTTAACGTTCTGGTTTAACACAAATTTTACCCTTTTGCAGAGCCCAATGAAATCTCGTTGAAAAACAAACAAAACTACATCAATTTACATAGCAATTTAGATGACATCGTCAAGCGAAAGTCATTGGAAGTCTCAATGTCACGCTCAGAGCATCAATTGACAACATGGAGCAAATTGAAGAAAAACAACGTAACACAATTGCAAAGGTATAGAAAAAACAAACATATGCAGTGGAACTTGATAGGAATAATTATTCAGAACTCGAATTGAGTATCATGTATATAATAGGATGGAGTTTGCCCCCTATTCGAAAAGAAAAAAAAATTAAAAAAATTGCCACAAGTTTTCTATTTTCGCTGAACACTCCAAAAACTTAGTCCAGTTCTGAGGTTTTACCGAATCATTCGGCGGTAGGAAATAACGCCAAAAAATAAAAACGTCCAAATTATTTTCATATGAATTTAGGCGATAATAATTTTAGAAGTAACGTCCAAAATTTGGGCAATATTTCGTTTTAAATTTGGGTGTTACCCAATGAAGTAACGCTCAAAAACATAAATCGAAATAATGCCCAATTTTTGAAATGAAATATTGCCTAAATAATATGAAATAACGCTCAAAAACCAAAACGAAATAATAATTTGGACTATTATCATTCGGGAAATAACGCCCAAAATTAATTTTATATAAAAATACTTTTTTGTTTTGTACGTTTCTATTTTTTTTAAGAAATAAAGCCCAAATTTTGAGTGCTGTTTCCAAAATGATTATCGCACAAATTTGTATGAAAATAATTTGGATGTTTCTTCGTTTTTGTGCGTTATTTCATATTATTTTGATTAGCCGTAATTGTTTCTGGAAAATGTTGTGGTGTAGTTATGAAAATATCAAACTTTAAAAATGCTTAATTTCCTATCGGTGATAATTATTCGCTTTTTCTTGCTCCTTTTTTATTAATAATTATGCATTCACTTTCAATGCTTAGAACTTGCTGTTCATTTGAACTCAATCCATTTTATATGTTTTCCGTTTATTTGCCTCGTTGGCTCTGGCATTTACGTTTTATTCCGATAAGCCGTTGTCACAAATATACGTCAGCTATTTGTTTTTTTTTTTTGTTTTTTAGTAGCAGAAAGCGCAAAGTATGACAACTTAACGTTCGTATGCATGTCATTGCATACAGTTAGGGTCATATCAATTGAAACAATTTAAATTCATTACGATTTCTGAAAGTATAATTGAAAATAATGAAAAATTGCCATTTTCTAGAGCACCTCTTTTTTATTTGGTTGTTGATTGATTTGGGGGATAACTGCTTAAAACATATATGTATATGGTTTTAAAATATATTTTTATCTCATCCTTAATGCATTTGTATCTTTAATATCGAAACGTCCAAAATTATGTACCAAGCAAGAGATACTTAAATAGTACTTTTATTAGTACTAGCGTTCGCCTTGTGGCCGAAATTCGACCATTTCGATTTGACCATAAAATAAAGGAAAAAGTTTTTATACCCTTCTTTGGTCGGTAAAACACAAAAAGCTTTTACTATTCTTCCTTAGGGTTCGGGTAATCTGCATTGGTGCAGCAGCTAAGTTGCAATATCGCACTTTCCATTTAGAAGCGTGTGCCTCCTACTAAAGAGCAAACAGTTTTTGATATCTTTCTATACCAAAATTCATGAAAATCAATCATGCTATCGTACTATATGGTGCTAACTCTATATATCTATATATAAATAGGCAAACGAAATCGGTTCAGTCCCTGTTTCTATACCTAAATCGCAACCGATATGCTTGATTTTTGTTTTGTTGGAATGGTTGTAAGGAGGAGCAGTGCATAGGACTATATATTTTTTTAAGAGGGCGGTGCCACGCCCCTAAATGGAAAAAACGCTCTCACGGCCAAACCGCTGAATCGATTTTAATGATATTTGGTATAGAGATAGGATTAGCACTAAGAAACGATAAAATGATCATTATGTTTTTCAGTGGGCGGTGCCACGCCCCTAAATGGAAAAAACGCGCTCACGCCTAAGCCGCTGCATCGATTTTAACGAAATTTGGTATGAAGATAGGGTTAGCACTAAGAAATGATAACAAGATCATTATGTTTTTCAGTGGGCTGTGCCACGCCCCTAAATGGAAAAAACGCTCTCACAGCTAAACCGCTGCATCGATTTTAACGAAATTTGATATGGGGATAGGGTAAGCACTAAGGAACAATAATATGACCATTATGTTTTTCAATGGGCTGTGCCACGACCCTAAATGAAAAAAACGCTCTCACAGTTAAACCACTGCATCGATTTTAACAAAATTTGGTTTAGAGGTAGGGCTAACACTAAGGAACGATAATATGACCATTATGCTTTCCAGTGGGGGGTGCCACGCCACTTAATGGAAAAAACACTCTCACGGCTAAGCCGCTGCATCGATTTTAACGAAATTCGGTATGAAGATAGGATTGGCACGAAGGAACGATAATATAGTCATTATGTTTTCAGTGGGCGGAGCCACGCCTCTAAATGGAAAAAACGCTCTCATGGCGAAACTACTGCATACGATTTTTATAAAATTTGTTATAGAAATAGGGTTAGCACTATATAGCACGATAGCATGATTGATTTTTATGAATTTTGGTACAGAAAGATATCAAAAACTGTTTGCTCTTTAGTTGGAGTTACACGCCTCTAAATGGAAAGCACAATATTGCAACTATGCTGCTGCACTGATACAGATAACCTGAACCCTTAGGAAGAATATTTAAGGCTTTTTGTGTTTCATCGATCAAGGAAGGGTATAAAAACTTTTTGCTTTATTTTATGGTCAAATCAAAATGGTCAAATCAAAATGGTCGAATTTCGGCCACAAGGCGAACTCTAGTATACCAAATTTCATAAAAATTGTATGCAGTATTTTCGCCATGAGAGCGTTTTTTCCATTTAGGGGCGTGGCACCACCCACTGAAAACATAATGGTCATGTTATCGTTTCTTAGTGCCAATCCTATCTTCATACCAAATTAAGTTGAAACCGATGCAGCGGTTTAGCCGTGAGAGCGTTTTTTCCATTTAGGGGCGTGGCACCGCCCACTGAAAAACATAATGGTCATACTATCGTTCCTTAGTGCTAACCCTATCTCCATACCAAATTTCGTTGAAACCGATGCAGCGGTTTAGCCATGAGAGCGTTTTTTCCATTTAGAGGCGTGGCACCGCCCACTGAAAAACATAATGTTCATATTATCGTTCCTTAGTGCTAACCTTATCGTCATATCAAATTTCGTTGAAATCGATGCAGCGGTTTAGCCGTGAGAACGTTTTTTTCATGTAGGGGCGTGGCACCGCCCACTGAAAAACATAATGGTCATATTATCGTTCCTTAGTGCTAGCCCTATTTCCATACCAAATTTCGTTAAAATCGATGTAGCGGTTTAGCTGTGAGAGCCTTTTTTTATTTAGGGGCGTGGCACCGCCCACTTTAAAAAAAAATTTAGTCCTATGCACTGCTCCTCTTCACAACCTTTCCAACAGAAAAAAATCAAGCAAATCGGTTGAGATTTAGGTATAGAAACAGGGACTGAACGGATTTCGTTTGCCTATTTATATATAGAGTACCTGGAGACCGATCCCTGCTCGGTCAACAATCTAATCTTATTATTTTAGTCGATGTTTTTATTCATAGCTATTTTTTGTTATGAAACTTGTATCTTTTCACTTCTAACCGTCATGCTTTCAAAATGATAAATAAACCGATGAGAATAATAATAAGAAAAAACTCGGAAAGCATCGAATGGTATAGAAAAATATCAAAAACTCAATTTTTTTTTTTGGCGAAATAGAATGCCCTAAAATAAATAAATGGGATATGCCACGCACCCAAAATATTTTGTCTTTTGTATGGGGGCTGAAATATCTTATCTTCGAAGGATCATAACTCGGAAAATAAGAATTCTATTGGAAAAATCTGAAAGGATATTTGGATAAGGAAGAGTGTAACTATCCGATGCTATTAATAAAAAAGAATTTCGCCTTTTCTTGTAGCTACGCTGTAAGACTGAACACAGCGTTTTCTTCAACTTCAAGCAAGGATATTTCAAAATCCTGCAGGTATAGTGACAGTTCTGCTGTTGAAGACCGATTTAGCGTCAAAAAGTACACAAGACTGCATATAAGAATTAAACAGTTCATTCCATTTTTTTTTTTTGTGCCTGAGTTATTAACAAAAATTTTTATTTTGATAAAAAAGTGGGTGTGGCAATTATTAAGCAAAGCCATCTTTTTGTTATGCTTTAGATACTCCTGATCCAGATTCGCATACCAAATTTCATCAAAATATGTTGTATCGTTTGCGAGAAACAGCATTTAATGTGTTTTACTTGTATGGGAGGTTCCACGCGCACTTTCGATATTTTGCCTACTTTCAAGTCGCAGGTGCCTAATAGCAAGTAGACTCCCTACAATTAAATTCAGAAAGATTGCTTTAGAAGTTTTCTTTTTATAGCGCAATATATTTTTGTGGGCGGTGCCACGCCCTTGAACGAGTTTTCCCAATATAATGGCATAAGACACATTAATACTTGTTTGAAGAGGTTACAGATCCTAAATTTTCATCAAAATTGTCGGAGTCGTTTTCGAGTAATATTGAATCAAAATTTTCAAGGGTTAAAAAGTGGGCGTGGTAATTACTCGATCCCGCCCACTTTTCGTTTGTTACAAGATATTATTAAGCAGTACCTTCATACCAAATTTCATTAAAATACCTTGCAACATTTGCGAGAAATAGCATTTTACGTATTTTGCTTGTATGGGAGGTTCCACGCGCAACGGCGATATTTTGCCGGCTTTCAGATCAGAGATGCCTTATAGCAAGTATGCTCCCCACGGTTAATTTTAGAATGATTACTTTATTAGTTTTCTTTTTATACCGTATTATATTTTTGTGGGCGGTGCCACGCCCTTCATCGAGTTTTCCCAATATAACGGCATATCACATATTAATACTTGTTTGCAGAGGTAAAATCTCCTAAATTTTCATTAAAATCGTTGGAGTCGTTTTCGAGTAATATTGAATCAAAATTTTCAAGCGTTAAAAAGTGGGCGTGGCACTTCTTCAATCCCGCCCACTTTTTGTCTGTCACAAGGTATTATCAAGCAGTACCCGCCTACCAAATTTCATTTAAATACCTTGTATAGTTTGCGAGTTATGACAAATTCAAATTTAAAATTTAGGGCGGTGCCACGCCCCCTGGTGAGCATTTACAAAGTTCAAACCTAGCTCATTCTTCATTGTATGCTAATATCTAACACTGTTCTAAGTTTTATTAAAATCGCTGTACCCGTTTTCAAGAAAAAGTTTTGCCCGTTCCGAACAATCATACATAGTGGAGTGCCTGGGGCTTTTAACCTAGGATTTCTACAAGACCGAATGAATTTATATGGTTGGGATGGGATTTTGTTTTAAATGCCATAAAAAAAAAAGTTTACCCAAAATTTTTTTGTGCTTTTGATTTGTGTATTAACTATAAAAAGTTAGTATAACACTACAGTAAAAATAAATTTAGCAATTTGCAAACCATTTTTTCTAAACTAATTTGAGGTCGCTGAACACGAAAAACGCAATATATTTTTTTTCCTTCTAACCGTTCCCGAGTTATTCGGCCATTTTTATTTTCGAAATTATAGCATCATATACATCAATATATTTGTATAACGCCAAATCCGATCGATTTTATTTTACCACGATTACAAAGAATGACTAATGGCGTTTCTAACAGGTATACCAATGATTATGCTCCGATTAAAATTAACTGAGTTATAGCACGAAAAACATAGATTTTTTAAAAAAATTTTTAAATTTTTCATACCAACGTCAAATGAAAAACTTAGTTTTTCGCATATATTTATTTAAAAAAATTTTTTTTAACAATTTTATTCAATGGCACATTTAATTCCAAACATTTTAAGCTAATCTTGAGCAAAATCGAATGAAATCTCGTGAAGATATTAAGGTTTTAGTGCAATGAAGGCATATCGTTTTCTTTCAAAAATTTATATTTTTGATGCAATTGCAACCCGGTCCGAAATGTTCTTCTACAAAAAATGATGAGAGCTTCTTTAAAATGTTCAATGAGTGTAGAATGGCCGATGTGGAAGCTGAAAAATTGGATCTGTTGACTTAGGCTAAACATTTTGAAAATGCTCTGGACAACTTCTCATCATTCTTATTGTACCAAATCCTTAATATCTTCAAGAAATCGCATTCGATTTTGCTCAAACTAGGCTTAAAATGTTTGGAATTAAATTTGCCATTGAATAAAATTTTAAAAAAAATTTTTTTTTCAAATAAATAAATGCGAAAAACTAAGTTTTTCATTTGATATTGATATGAAAAATTTTTTAAAATTTTTAAAAAATCTGAGTTTTTCCTGCTATAACTCAGTTAATTTTGTTCGGAGCATAATCATTGGTATACTCGTTAAAAGAGCCATTACTCACTCTTTGTAAGCGTTGTAAAATAAAATCGATCGGACTTGGCGTTCTAGAAATATATTGATGTATATGAAGCTATAACCTCGAAAATATAAATGTCCGAATAACTCGGGAACGGTCCAAAAAAATAAAAAATAAGTGGGTTTTTCGAGTTCAGCGACTCTAAATTAGTTTAGAAAAAATAGTTTGCAAAATGGTACATCTATTTTGGGTTTAGTGTTTTATTATTTTTTTATAGTTATTGCTTCAATAAAGAAAAAATCAATTGCACAAAAAAATTTTTGGTAAACTTTTCTTTTTATGGTGTAAAAAACAAAATCCCACCTCAACTATATAAATTCAAGCACTCTAATAAATATCCTAGGTTAAAAGTCTCAGGCACTCCACTAATCGTAAAACACATTTAAAATTACGATTTTTATCTCTGTAACGGGTACTTCTAGAGAAAAATTCTAGTAAATTTCTTCGTAATTGAAGTCGTTTCCAACACCGACTACGGTGTTTTGTCCAAAAAGGCAAAACGAAGAGGCCTACTGCGTTTAACTTTTCATAAAACTATGTTCGTTTTCAAATCGCGATATCTCATGAACGGTAAGTCGGACGGAAAAAGTGTTGGTAAAGACATTCATAGAGAATAATATGTTCTGCGAAATTCAAGAAAAAAATTTTTTCTGCTGCATATCGTTTCGGAATATTTTGCAAAAACAGTTTTTTTTCTAAATTTTAAGTTTATCAAAAGATATCTCTTAAACTTTAAGTTGTACAAAAAAAAAAAACAAAATGTTGTTTGTAGAACAAACAATTCCCTATAAGCTAGTATTTTTGTTTTATTGCTGCAACGCTCCGTTCATGTATTATCACAATTTAAAAGAAAAAATCAGTTTAAAAAACTTCGAAAAACTTTCCAGGTAAATCTACCAAATGACCGCACTACAAAAAAGATCACAACTTTTTAATAGGTAAACTTTTTTATTTATATTTTAAGCTAAGCATTCCACTTTTAATAATTAAATTTCATGCGGTCTTGTAGAAGTTCTACGTATACAGTGTTCTTAACTCCCTGGGAACTCTACTAACATAAGTACATAAGTACATAAGTACATACAATTTTATCTCGTATAAGAAGAGAAGATATTGAGAATTATAATATCTGAAAAAAATTTTACAAAAAATAGGCAATGTAGCCTTCTATCATCGCTTCTATTAGGAAAGGATAGATGCAGGCATGCTGCCTTCCCTTCTTTCTTTATTTTTTTACGCATGATGCCTTTGGGCACCAAGACCTGACAAGTCCTTCTACGATCGCTTCTAATATGAAAGGACAATAGTGTGTTTAAAGAATCTCTAGCAAAGAAAGAGTTACGAGTTCTAAAAAACCAGTCCTTAGAAGGTATCCGATCTTAAAGAAGGCAAGAAAGAAGGCATGATTATAAGCAGGCATTGAATATTCTCCTACTGGGTACTCTTGTCACTACATAAGCATTTAGTAATGTACACCACTATTATAGTATATATACGTAAGGGAGATGTGTGTACCTTGGTCCGAGTGTCGGTTGCCACTTAACAGTTGCAATTGTACGATAATGTTCTTCTATGGTATTTTCCACTCATACCGGTGACTAATATTAGTAGACTTCAGACCGTCAAGCTGTATGCGTGTGTAAAAAGTGAGGAAAAAAGGGTTTTTTGTGTGTAAAAATTTGTTTTTGGAGTAAATTACGAAACGTTTTGTGAGAAACTTACTTGAAATATTTCAGTTTTACAACATCAAGAAGGAAGTTTAGTTATTGTTTTAAGCTTTTAGTGTGTTTTAGATGTATTTTCATTTATATATGTTATGGGTGTTGACAGTTTTTAAAACATGCTGTCTGTGTGTACCTAGGACCTATGCTTATTGACCAGCGAGTCTTTTTCTACGAGCAACCAGGAAGCCATAATCGCCTCTCAATATAATATTATTATTATTATTTACCTGATTAATGTACTTATTTGCAACCGTTTTTGTTTAATTAATTGTTTTTTACTAAATGCACTTTTTCGTGTTATAATTTTTGTTTATGATAATTTTTTTGTTTTTTTTATTGAAAAAAATTTTACTTTTGATTACATAATATATGGTTCTTTCATAATTCATTACCTACATACAATGTATTCTCTTGTATTTTTAATAGTCCAAGGTACACTTGCATGGTGTACCTTGGACCGTTTGAGATTGCAACGGAAAAAGTATTTTTTCTCCTCAATGGTAAGACATAAAAATATCATTGTCACGTCATTTGATGCTGCAAGCATTGTTGAAAGTCCAGCACATTAAAAAAACTGAAAAGCGGACCAAGGTACACACATCTCCCCTACACTTAACTAAACTCTCTTTCAAATTCTAGTTCTGTCGAGACATTTACACACGACACTGAACTGAAGCACTTGATAAATAAAAAGTGGGTACAAGATAGAACGTATCTTGAAACGATGTGTCTTAAAACTCTTGTGCAGTATTAGGGTGTCCGTTATTTACCAAGTTTTTTTTTTTTTCGAAAAATGGACCCATCAAAATAACGGGCTTAATGGGCAGTAATTAGATAAAAAAAAATTAAATTTCAAAAACTTCAAATTCAGAGTGCCTCTCGCAATATTACTTTTTTCATACGAAATTGTATAGGAAAAAAATATCACTCGGCGTTTTCCATCATATTAAAGTTTTGTAAAATTGTAAGAATATTTTAGAAATGAGATTCTTAAAAATCATTTATGCATGACAATATTCAGTGGTCTAAATGTAAAAAAAAAAAAAAACAAAATTATCATGTTTCCTGATGAAATCTTCTGGATTTTTCGCGCGTGGTCTTTTGAAGAGATAAGATTCCCATTCTCTTTTAAAGGTTTTGACTAATGCAAAAGCTTCTGATGATATTGTTAGTACCAGAGACATGCTTAGGCGTTAAGTTCATTGGAATATCCACGTTTTTGTTATATTAATTTCCTTTCTCATTGGTTTTATTCTCTTTAGGCTTTGCATTTCTACCAACTTTTCTTAGTATTACACAACATGAGTATATCTCCTTCGTCAAAGTTAACTCGACTTATTGACAATGAGCGGAATCGGTAAACGAACACGCCTACCGCCTATACAAAAAATGCTACTTTAGGAGTATTTTTCATGACAATGCTTCCATAATACACATAAATACTAAAAACTATAGAGTAACTTCGGGTAATGTGATATAGGCGGGTAATGTGATATACCAGAATATCTCTTTAAATAAACAACTCTCGTTTATGATTTTTTCGTCAACACCACAGTAACAGAAAAAAAACGTCCAAGTTTATGAGCGCCCAGCTTTGCTTATTTTGCCTTCGGCGTGGTAAAATCGATTTAGCAGTGTTCCAAATCTTTATTTGTGTGTGCTTTATGTTAGGATCTAGCCTAAATTAAAATTGATATCAAAGCCGAGATATTGAATTTTGCTAGTGGGTGAATATACCTACCCATAAATCAAATGAGTTTTTTATTTGCTGAAGTGTATTTTTCAAAAATAACCTGATTGTTTTAAAAGTGAAATTCGGGTAATGTGATATAGTGCACTTCTGGCACCGAAAACATATGAAGCTCCACTTGCAATGCAAAATGTTTGACACGTTGGTCTTTTGGCCCAAACCTAAAACGTTTTTCCTTATTATCAATTTGTTGGTCCTATATTTTTGTATAAAGGCCACAGTTTTGAAGAGAAATGAGCTAAAGCTTTGAAAAAGTGATTTTAAAATACTGCAGTGTTGGGTATTTAATGTTTAGTCAGGCCAAAGGGGTAACACCTTTACTAGTTTTGTTTAAGTTTAACTTCGGGCTTTGAAGTCCTATATATTAATATACCATATTAATCGCTGTTAGCGTGGGTACAAATTGGGTAAGAATCTATGTCTTTTATGTGGCTGCAGATTGGGTAAGAATCCATGTCTTTTATGTGCAACTTGACGGTGCAAAACCGCTTCTGCTGTACTTTCACTCGCACTATCCAAAAATTGTATTTTTGACTTTAAAGGGAGGGTTAAATATTTCAAAGTAATGGTTTAGTGAAATAGTTCAATGCTTGATTTGCATTTAAAGATATACCATTTTTTCTCTTATTTAAGATATCCATCGGGCAACAACAATACATCGGAAAATGTAGCTCAAGTACTGCATGCACCGCATTGTACTGTGCGTAAAAGCAGCAGTCTGCCCAATTTGCGTACGAAGAAAGAACCTACCTGTACTCGAGAAAAATTAAATGTTTCACATGTTAGTACTTCAACGGTAAGTTCAATTTTGAATGCATAACTTAATAAATAAATATTTTTACTTCTTCTTTCCACTGTATAGATTGACTCCTGTAGATCACGTAATCTTCTTCCAATGTGCCAGATGCCCATCTCATGCAGCTCGATAACGGTCTCAACATCCGATCGCTTAACGTCTGACAATAGTCAACAGCAACAGCAACAATTACAATTGCAACACAATCTACAGCAGCGTCACCATCATCATCACCATCATAATCATTATCATCACAAGGCACAGCAACAAAAACAGAGTGCCTCTTCTGGTGAAACAACTACGGCAACAACAACATCTTCAGCAACATTACAAAAACCACAACAGCAACTACAAAACATCGGTAGTGGTGGAAATATATCCTCTGGCCATTCTGGCACCTCATCCAACAATCAGCCAGCATTTAATCTAGTCAAGCTTTTTATCAAACAAAAAAGTAGCTGCAGCTCAAGTGAGGAACATGCTAGCGCACATACCTGCATGGATGTATCGTCCGGTTGTTGGCCCTCAAGTGATGCTGCTGGCTCGAGTAGTAGCTCATCGCTGGAGCAACGTTTACGGAAGAAAAGCATGAACGACTCTGGCAAAGGTTCAGCGCTCAGTCGCCATGATGAGGAAGAACTACGTTGCGATATTGTTGTTGAAAGTGTTGCTGATGATAGTTTTCACTACGAAGATGGTGGTGACTTAGATGAATATGATGTTCGAAAAGAAATGTTGATACAAGCACCAAATTCAACACCACGGAAGCAAATGCGACGTCTTCCCAATGAAGTTTTCTATAATGAAGGTTCTCCAATGTTACGACGACGTAGTCTGCCATTGAAACATCCACAAGTTTGCCATTTGGCGCATCAAAACAATAATAATAACAATAATGGTTCATCCATTGGCAGTTTACAATCGTCTGATGCGAGTCGAAGTAATTCGGAACAATTGATGACGCAAGTATACTTGTCAGCAGGAAGTGGTGGTACGGCTTCTAATGGCACCTTAGAACGTAAAAAATCACGACGGCGGGAAGTTAACTCAGCCAGCTCTGAAATGATTACACGTTCTATGCAGACATCTTGTGGTTCACTATCGACTACTCGTAGTAGTTTGAGTGAACGCTTTCGTTTTGTGCCACCGTCATTTCTGGCAAAACTTAACAATTTGGGTGAAGAGAAGCAGGCACCCATTTACGTTATTTATCCAAATTATGCGCTACCCGATTTGGGCTTTGTGAAGACAGCAGCTAATGCTAGCGATGTTATATTTTCGCCGTTCAACTATAAAACAGCTATTGATGGCGGTAGCACTAATAGCATTAATGCACTTAAACTTAAATACACTGAGGATGAAATACTCAAAAATATTGATTATAAGCATGTAGTAGACTGGAAATCACTGGCGACATTATTGCCACCAGATTATCGCAAACGTTTGCAACACATTCCAGAGGTAGGCAACCTCTTGTTGGATAGAGAAATATCACAAAAACCGCTATTCTGTATGACGCCCCCCATACGACGACCAAATCGCACGAATATTTGCGATTGTGCACAGTACTTCCAGCAGCAGCAGCATCAACACCAGCAACAACAGACCCAAGCGGAGGGCTCCTCAAGTTCAGGTTCTAGTCAACAACCCAGCTCAGGCTATCGTGGCTCCTCAACATTATTGACTGAATCAGAATTTGATGCAGCACAAACTCATACAGCGCAAGATCCACTAAAGCAAATGTATGTCTATCAGTATGACCAACAACGCATGGATTCTGGTGTAGATGTTTTAGGCAGTCCTGCAGTGTGTAATAAGCCCACTCCACAACCGCGTGGTATTCTACGCAAAACTGCTAGCCAGGGTTATAAACGCAATTCTATGATTGAAGGACAATCCGAGCGAAAAATGACAAAGTTGGAAAAGCGACGTAGTCTTCAAGAGCCACCTTATCAGCAATATTTAGCTGGTGGTGGTTCTTCGGATGAATTTTATGCGGTTTTACTCGAAGAAGAAGTATTCGAGGATCAGTTGGAAACGTACTATGCTGGATTGCAACAACCATCGCAACCACAACCAAGTCAACGTCTCTCACGTAAAGATTTGGATGCGCGCGCACGCGCTGAGAATTTCCTCTCCTCATTGCCACGTTCAGAATTGAAGTATTATGCAGAAATTGCTTCAATATTGGAGTCTTCCGAAGATCAGCAACACACAGTTCCAGTACAGTATGATGCAGCTGCGCTGAAAAAAGAAGTCAGTCGTGCTCTAAGTCAACAGAAGAAGGTATCCTTCAATGAGAATGATAATCAACAACAACAACACCATCCACAGTTGATTCATGCTGACGCCACACGCCAGAAACGCTTCTCTACGCCGCCAAATTCACCAAATATTTCTGTAGCTGGTGGTTTGCGTATGCCACCAAGCGGTCAACAAGCTGTGCCTCGACGTTCTCTACAAACGAATTTGTCTAGGAAATCAACAACAGCTGATAGTAAGGAGCAGTTGAAAATATCAAGTAATCGTTTTAAGCGTTTGCAAATCCAATGGGAGCTTCTTAGTAAGGACTCCAGTATGATGCTTAAAGATTTGGCTAATGAGAATGAAACAAAGAGTGGTGGTTCAACGCCCACATCTGCACAAGCTGCTGCGGTAGCAGCACAGCGATCACGCATACCTCGTCCAGTTAGTTATCCAGCGGGAAAGTAAGTTCATGCATAAAATATACTCCAATGTTCTCAAGTAGTGTTAGGCAAAATATTTTGAAATATTTTAACGTTTAATTATTCTGTCCAACACTACGTTGTACAGCTGCAGTGTACACATTATAATTTTTATATCTTTATAAAATTCATTTTTGGTTTTGGTCTTATTTTCATTTTCTAATTATCTTCTTTTTTCTTATTTTTTATTTTCAAACTTGATATTATTTTGCTCGTTCTGTGTGTACATACTTTTTGCTTCTATTACGTTACGTTGTTGCACTTTTTCGATATTTCCATTGGCATGTACACAAATACACTACCTAAAATTTTGTGAAGTAGACGTACTCCAATTGTGAAACCCGAAGTTAAAAATGTAGCCAATACACTAAAACCAATTGTACTTCCTCAAATTGCCAGAATAAGCAATCAGGATGCAACAAAAACAACACGTTCGCCAAGTCGCATTGTGCCACCGAAACGTTATAGCATGACATCACCATCGGCTGTGATAGCAACACCGCCTGGTAATGTGGTCACCACGCCTACAGGAACGATCACTGGAAGAGCACGTACACCCACTAGTCGAACGGCCACTACGGCACCAAATACACCAAAGCGTAGGGTGCAGTCACCGAGGTAAGTAAAATAACAAAGAACCATAACTTTGCTATCTAGAGTTATTTTTCGTTTGTTAGAAAAGTTATTCCAAGTACTATTCAATTAGATTTCAAGGCTTTAAAACTATGAGAAATTTCCATAAGAAATAGCACTTTATATCGATACCTTAGGGCGCTATAGTCCTATCCCCACATTTTGCAATGTTGAGATTTTTGCAGTTATGGTATCCTTGTGGGCTTTTTACTGAGTGAACAACTGTGGGATGTCAAAATACCACTAAAACACCAAAATATTCGAGAATTAAGAAAAATCCTGTCTCCAAACTGTAATTTTTGAAGAGCGCCGCTACTGTGCTATCTCCACTGAATATTCAAATGTCACATTTAAAAAAAAAAAAAAAAAAAAAAATGTTTTCGTTTTTTTCGTGTTTTTTACGACATTTTAGTGAAAACATTTTTGTTCACCCCCCTGGAATGTCGGAACCAAAAATTTTTAAAACATTTTTTTCTTGTTTTTTCCGTGATTCCAAAAAAATTAATTTGTTATGTCTCTGAAAACATTTAACGCACATGGATGAGATTTAGTGCGTTTATAAATTGCATCGGAACAATTTACATCCTTTGGTTTAATTTTATTGGAGATGCCTCGCCCTTTGTACAAGAGAAGGTGTCGCAACGCTCACTGGGAAATACTAGTCGTTCATAAAATTTACTAAATGTGTCGTTTATTTTAACAGTAGTGCAATTCCATGTGAGAACAAAAGTAATGGCTGGGATTTTGTTGGAAATTAATTATATTAAAATATACTATAGGGTATTTCCATGTAAATGTGGACAAGGTATTGAAAAATTTCTGGTTTCTTTTCAACCTTCAACTATATTCAAAGTAATGTTTAATTGAAGAAACATTAGCATTTAGTGTCAAAATTAAGACTGGACATTGCAATTCGTTATTATCGCGTTTTTTAGTTAAAGTCTGCACATCAGAAGAAGTAAAAACGGGTAAAAAAATAAAACGGTACTTCTCCGAGGAAAGTTATGAATCTGGTGGTGACAGTAATAGTTGTAATGATAATATACCATCTGTATTTAACCCATAAATAATTTCAATCGCGATAGAATAGACTTAGTTAAACAATTATTAAATTTTGATCTAGTTTTGGTTCCTGTGCATAAAGGCCAGAAGTAGTTCTTTATTATTCTTGTATTTTGACCCAATTTTAATTTTTATACCTATGAACTTGAAAAGGCTTAAAATCGATAGTAACGCGAGTTACCAATTTTTTTGTAACGAGAGTTACCACATAATTTTCGCATTATTTTAAAAAATACCACTTAGTATTGTTGTTTCTAATATAGAAATACTTATTGATATGCTTCTGGCTTTATTTCTGTCTAATGTAAAGAAATTTACCCACAAATTTCGCAGAAACTTGCGAAAGAAATTTACGCTCTAAACATATTGTCAAAAAATGGTAACGCGAGTTACCAGCACTATTTACTATTTTACTGGTTAAATATTAAGTTACCACTGAAAATTTCAACTAATATGCAACAAGAACAAAGTATTTTGTTTAGAAAGAATCCAATTTTATTAGTTTATCCAAAGGCTGTAGTTTATTATATTTTGTGATTCAAAAATGTTCAATCAACAGAATTTGTTTATTTCTTTTCAAAGTGGCTGTCAAAGTTGATTGTGGGCACCCAATAGGGTCGGTTGTGGGCACCCCTCTTTTTTTATTTAATGCGTGTGATTTACTGAAATATCGCCATGAATGGCAACATAACAAATTTAAGTGAAGTTCTTATCCCTTTTTACACTTTTTCTTAGTGAAAAGGAAAGAACAAATAGGCCCTTTAAAAATATCGCAGAAAAAAAGTTGTTTTCATTAAGTGTGGGTGATAAGTTGGAGTACCATTTTGCAAAAGATCTCCGTATTGAGTTTCCAAGAAAGTGGACCTAGGCGGCCATGGATTTGTACAAAAAATCATGCTTGATAAAGGAGCAATATCAACAAGTGCTAGAAACTACGCCACCAAAGCTCTATTAAAGTCTTAAAAAGTGTTCTAATTGTAACGCGAGTTACCATAGAATTACCCTATAGGTAAAATTATTGGATGTATCGTTATATCAATAGATATAATAGAAGTCAATTCAAAATAGCCACTGTTGGAAATCTTCTTTTTGCAATTTCCAACAATTGAAAAAACGGAGATAGAACTATAGCGCTCTAAGGTATCGATATATCCTTACTATGCTTAAGTATTTGAAAGAGGCTTGGCCATAAGTTTTAATCATATTTTGAAACGAAGATTAATTCTGTGCGATGGATTTAGTAGAAAAGAGCAAAACAATTTCGTGCGTCCTCTATATAACCACAAAAGTCGTGTTTTTGAACTTTAAGGTTAGAAAATCTCAAAAACCATACATGAAGAGCAATTCCAAGTCTGGATTCGGCTTGCGCACCGACAAATACATCAAAAATTACTTTTTTTTTCAAATGTACCGTTTATCGACATCATTTCAAAGGACGATCAGCTAGGATTTCATTTGGAACAGATTTCAAAGCTATAAAATAGCTGGAATAAGATGCCGTGAAGCGTTTCATTAGGCATTTTCATGAAACCTCATTCTGATTGAAGATAGGTGTGACCCTATCATTTTGGAGAAAACTTTTCTATAGGAAACTTAAAGCCAATTGTATGAGCTTTCTAATGATAGAATTGAAAAAAAAAAAAAGGATTTTGGAAAGTTCTGGATCATTTTTATACCCTACACCCAGGGTATATTCACTTTGTCCTTCCGTTTGTAACGCAGAGAAGGAGGAGTGGCAGATATAGAAAAGTATATATATTCATGATAAGCGTTACCTCCTGAGTCGATATAGCCATGTCCGTCTGTCTGGATGGCTGGCTGGGTGGCTGGCTGTGTGTTGAAATACACTTTTTGAGAAAACTAAGCAAGATAATTCAATGAAATTAGGAACATAGTCTTTGTCGTCAAAGATAGCTCGGGGGATTGAAAATGAGCAAAATCGGTCAACGGACACGCCTACCGCCCATACAACAAATATATTCAAAATGCAATTTTAGGAGTATTTTTCACAATGCAAAGGAGAATACATACATACAAACAACCAAAATTCACATAAATACTACGAACTGCAAGCACAAGCTCTGAAAAATAACTAAGCGAATTTGGACAAGAGGGCGTGGCACCTCCCATACAAGCAAAAGCTTCAAAACGCTATACTGGAAGCGTTTTTGAGATATCCACACCAAATTTGACTCAGACACTATGAATTATAAATGAAAGCTCTCAACAAAAATTGGGTGAAATCGGGCAATGGGGCGTGGCACCTCCCATATAAGCAAAAGTGTCATAATGCTATACTGAAAGAGTTTTTTGAGATAATCCAATCAAATTTCACTCAAATACTAAAGACTATAAATGCACGCACTAAGCTAAAACTAGACGAACTCGGACAAGAGGGCGTGACACCTCCTGTATAAGCAAAGGCTTCAAAAAGGTATACAGAAAAAGTTTTTTTGAGATAATCCAATCAAATTTTACTCAGACACTAAAAACTATAAATGCAAGCTCTGAACAAAAACTGGGTGACTCGGACAAGAGGGCCTGGCACCTCGCATATAACCAATATTTTCAAAATACTGCAGTGTAGAGTATTTATTTTTTGGCCAGGCCAAAAGTTACACCCTTACTAGTTTTGATTTGGGGTCAAAAAAAAAAAAAAAATATTTCAAGTCAAAAGAGCAAATTAATTTCGTAAGAATTTTTAAAATTTAGGAGTGGAATAGTTTTGTCTAACAAAAGCACTGACGTTTAAAAAAAAAAAAAAAATAAAAATAAATTTGCTAAACATAAAGGTTCTTTTAGTAAAGTAATTTTCCTGACCTCAAATCAAAAATTTCGTATTACGGAATTAAAGGAAATTTAACGAGGATTTTAAAAAAATTTATCAAACAGTGTGCTAATCAAAAAATATGAAAAAAATGTAAGCTTTCAACTTTAAAGGTCCAGAACTTTGCAAAATCTTTTTATACCCTACACCCAGGGAATATGCGCTTTGTCCTTTCTTTGTTTAACGCAGTGAAGGAGGCGTGACAGGTATAGAAAAGTATATACATTCTTGATTAGCGTCACTTCCTAAGTCGATATAGCCATGTCCGTCTGTCTGGCTGGCTGTCTGTGTGTTTAAATACATTTTTTTGAGAAAACTGAGCAAGATACTACAATGAAATTTGGTACCCTGCCTCCGTCGTCAAAGTTAGCTCGAGGGATTGAAAATGAGCAAAATCGGTGAACGGACACGCCCATCGCCCATACGAAGAATATGTTCAAAACACAATATTAGGAGCATTATTTGCGATAACGCATGCAAACCACAAATAAATACTAGAGACGGTAACCTTAAGCTCTGAGCAAAACTAGGCGAATTCGAACTAGAGGGTGTGGCACCTCCCATACATGCAAAAGTTTCAAAATGCTGTACTGAAAACGTTATTTGATATTATCCAACCAAATTTCACCCAAACCCGAAGGACTATAAATGTACGTCCTAAGCAAAAACTAGACGAACTAGGACAAGAGGGCGTGCCACCTCTCATTTAAGCAAAAGCTTTAAAACGCTATATGAAAACGTTTTTTGAGATAACCCAGTGTGCCAGACGGTTCAAATCTCCGCTTTTTTATCCGTAACGGGTAAAAAAGCGAAGATATGAACCGTCTGGCACACTGGAAATCAAACTAAATTTCACTCAGACACTAAGAATTGTAAATGCAAGCTCTGAGGAAAAGCTGGGTGAACTCGGACAAGAGGGTACGGCACCTCCCGTACAAGCAAAATTTTCAAAATACTGCAATGTAGAGTATTTAATGTTTGGTCAGGCCAAAGGTAACATCCTTACTAGTTAAACTTATGTTCAAAATAAAAATACCTTTTACTCGCATTTTTTGTTTTTATTATTTCGAACTAGAAACACTTTTAAATACTACTGTTTTATTCTTCATTACAGAACCATACCACGTGTGCGATAAAGCGGTTGGAAGAAATCTTCTGAAACACTTTCAATACGGAACTGAGATAGAAATATTTGTTTTGGATTGCTTTGGAGTCATTAAATTTAGTCAAAAATGACGACAACACCAACAACAACAAATACACACAACATACATATACATTAATACATATATTTCAATACATAAATATTTATTAACGCATAATTGCATTACATAAAACAAAAAAAGTAAAGACAACAAACAAAATGTTGCATTGTAATTTAGCATATGCATACAAAATCAGAAACAAAGCAAATTAATTAATTAAAACGCGCTCTTATCATTGATTTAAAGAACAAACAAAAATATGTTTAGCAAATGGAAAAAACAAAAAATAAAAATGATATTATTTTGCTAATGAACAACAACAATACAACATATACAATAACACACAATCCTGCTAGTGATTGATGTTTTATATCTGCGATTTTTTTTGTTTGTTTTTTGCTTACCAGCTGTATTAAAAATAAAACAATCTTATTTGTATCTACAAAGTGAAATGTATTAAAACATAATAATATTATATTATATTGTTCCCTCTATACAAAATAAAACAACAAAAACTATTTATATATTATATACATAAATATAAATAATATAAACAAAATGCAATTGTAAAAAAACAAAATGTGCAGTTTGCATGTGTAGCAAATTTAAAATTTAAGTTGCGATATTTCAACATTGAAAAGAAATTTATTTATTAAAACACATAAAGTGAAATTAAAAAAAAAGCAAAATATCCAAATCTGAAATCAATGCATACAAAGTTTGCTAGCTGTTGTGCGCCTAAAAACAGCCTATATATTGATTTGATTTAATACGAAAATATTTTGTGAGCGATTTTTGAGAACTGATTAGAGAAAAGTAAAGTTAAGATGATGAAGCGCATTAAAATTGGTGTCATACAATGATTTTTTTTTAAAAAAGCGATTTTTTTATTAGTCGTGTGCTGTCGTAGAGTGCGTAAGACAATGAGAAGAAGACGTTTTAGATACAAAAAACAAATTAAAATGTTTATTTCAAATTTAATTTGTTAATTTTGCGATTTTTACGTTTACAAGCGCATTTTTGCTAAATCAAATGCAACAAAAGTGACGCATTGAGATAAAGTTTTTGTGCTACAGTTGCTCTGTTGCTTTGTATGAAAACGATTAAAAAAAGCATAAATTTAGCGCATGCAATTTGCGTTTTTAATTTTCCGTTTGTTTCTTTTGTTGCTTTAATTAAAAGGCCTTGATGTGTAGAATTTTAATTAAATTATGTAAATACTTTGCAATTGAAAATTAAATGGCAAAGTAAACATAAACATTATTATTAGTTGCAAAATGTAGAAACGAGAAATGTTGCGAAATTGTTTTAAACTTAAAGCTGATTTTAAGTACGCGGAATTGTACAAAGTTAATTTATTATTTTATTGAAAATGAAAATGAAAAAAAAAAAACAATTTTTTTTTCACATGAATTTGCTTTTTTTTTATCACAGCAGCGATTGAAAAGTAATTAGCTAAATAATAATTATGCATATTGTATGCATTAATTTTGGACTAAACGCTATATGTCAATGCTATAGAAAAATACGTAGCTTAAAAGCTGTATGTATTCTTTTAAAAAAACTCTATTTTAAAAGCTCTTGCGTGCTTCTTTAACAAGTGATTTACTGTAATTCTTAATTATAACATACCCAATTGATTATAAATGTGTAAGTTTTATTTAAAAAACGTTTTATATTATATACTTACTTTTTTTGTTGTATTTTATTGGGCTTTGTATCATTATTATTTTCTTTTATTTTTCATTTTATTTAATTTTTGCCTTTTTTTTTTTGAATTATTACAAGACATTAGTTTAACAGTTTAATGTATAGTTTCCCCTTATTATCTATTGTAAACTGATCCTTTATTAATTAATATTTGCAGAAGAAATTTATCACAAATTAAAATTATAAAAAAAACCAGAACTAAAATATGTAAAAAATAAAATTTTAATTTTAAAATATACATATAATAAAGAAAAAGTATTAAAATACATAAGCCATGTCTTTTTTTGTAGTTCTATATATACAGCTATGGAAAAAGAAATAGCGCGATTGAGTTTATTTAAAAAAAATTATTTTTTTTAGTAAGTTGAATGGATTTTTTTGGATTATTGAAGTAAAAAATTAACTTGGAATTCATAGGCTTAAAAAACCACTAACTTAAAATATTTTTCTCCATTTAGCTCTGCTAAAGCCATTTAAGCGTTTGAAGATGCAGAAATACCTGGAAAAAGAAATAGCACTTGTGAAGTCCTATGAGAAAGGAAAGCAACCATATTGAATAACCTGCTTAAAACAACTTGTAACTACTTAGAACGTTAGTATTTTGTGGTGTGGCCACAATTTTTGATTGTTTCGCGACATTTACGAGGCAAGCCTTCCAAAAGTTTTTGGCATCTGCTCTTTGGAAGCTTCTTGAATTCTTGCCCAAAGTTCTTCCAAATTTTTATAGTTTCTCTATCCAATAATATTTTCCACATAATTCTGAAGGTTTTCTATTGGGTTTAGATCAAGTCTTTATGCTGCGCAGTCGAAAACATAGATTTTGTCAGCCCCTACCCAGTTTTTCCCTAGTTTAGCTGAATGCTTTGGATCATTATCCTGCATAAAGATCCAATTAACTGGCATGGAATCAAATAAAAAAGGCGCGATCGTATTCTGGAGTAAGCTAAAGTATCTGAATTAGTCGAATTTGCTATCAATTTTGACCAATCGTCACACTCCATGCTAAGAAAATGCGCTGTGCATATCATGATAGAGCTTCCACCGTGCTTAACGTTTTTGGTGGTGTACTTTGAGTTGAACTCTTAGCACTTTGGGCGATGCAAAACTGTTTTCCCATTAGGTTCAATGCGATTAATTTTAGTTTCATCTCTCCAAATGTCAAGAATTCAACCCAAAATACACTATCAAAAGCGTCAAGTCCGTTGGAGGTATTGTCATGGTATAGGACACATTTTCTTGGCATGGAGTGAGACCATTAGCCAAAATTGATGGCAAATTGAACTAATTTGGATATGATAAAGCCATTTTCATTTGATTCCATGTCAGTTAATTGCATTTTTAAGCAGGATAATGGTACAAGGCATTAAGCTAAATTAGTGAAAAACTCTGTAGGGCTGAAAAAATCCATGTTTTGGACTGGCCAGCTCAATGACCTGATCTAAACCCTATAGAGAATCTGTGGAATTATGTGAAAAATACTATTGGGTAGAAGAACTATAAAAATTTGGAAGAATTTTGTTTAAAGCAAGTTATTCAATATGGTTGCTTTCCTTTTTCACAGGACTTCACAAGTGTGCTATTTATTTTTCCTGGTATTTCTGCATCTTCAAACGCTCAAATGGCTTTAACAGAGCTAAATGAAGGAAAATATTTGAAGTTTGTGGTTTTTTTAGGCGTATGAACTCCAAATTAATTTTTTACTTCAATAATCCAAACATTCATTCGACATACTAGGTTAGGTTAAATTAGCGCGAAAGATAGCAGTTGCTATCATAACTTAGGCCGCGATTGGGCCCATTGTATATCCGATATATAACTTCGTTGTCAACCTATATGGACCATTTAGAAATTTTTATAAACTCCAAAATGGATTTGGGACTCTTCTGAGCGATATCTTCAAGAGAGTCGAAAAAATTACTTTCGAACACCTTATAACGTCGGTTAGCCAACGCTGGGCATTCACAAAGGAAATGAAAAATGGACTCTTCGACATCAGGATCTTTACAGCTTCTACAAAGATCACCTACGTCGGTAAGCCCCAACCTTGAGGCATTCGACATACTAAATAAAATACATTTTTTTTTAAATAACCTCAATCGTGCTATTTCTTTTTCCATAGCTGTACACATTCATATATAGTTTTTAACGTAAGAATAGATATTTAGGGATAGACGGTAGTTGTATGTATTATTATACCTCTTTTCGTGTATTTTTCGCAGTTGAATCATAAAGCGTAATAAGACACTATGGAAATAAATTAATTTTTAACTTGTGACTGCAGTTCGAAACAGCCCTTAAAATCTTTTCTCGATTTTTGCATTAACTGCATGACTTATCTCCGCATTTCAACCCTCTCAAATTTTTTTTTAATTTTTGGAAATAACTGATATACAAGTCGCCAGATCCGGTAAATATGGTCTAGGAGGAAGTTCTGCAACCGCAGAGGCTACTTGTCATTTCGGCAATATTTATTATAGTGTAAGAAGTAGCGACGCAGTTTTTTTTTTTTTGGTTTACTTTAAACAAATTTTCGAAAACTCTTGGCAGTTTATAAAATTCTATTGTAATTCGGAGTTCTTTTTTGTCCGGTATTCATCTTTATTTATTATCAAAAAACAGTTTTCCGACCTTTTTTCAAAAACTGCATAAATCTAAAATTTTTTTTTTTTTTTTTTCTAATTCAATTACGAATAAAATGAGCCATATCGGATCAAAATTGGTGCTTGTTCAACAAATTGTTTTACTTTCTTTAACTGCACTATTTTCAAATACCTTAAAAAAATGCCATTTTTTGAGTATTGAGGTTATGTGTGTCTCTAAATCTCTAAATAGTGGCAGTAGCTAGGGAGGAGAAAGGGCCACCGCTCAGGATGACATGGTCGCACGCTTTAGATGCGTTGGAAAAGTTAGTTCTTGATATTTGTATTGTGGTATAAGACTTATGGGCTTATCATGTACAACAAAATGAATCGAGTGACTGATTTTCAACAGCTTAAATCTTTAAAATTAAAACTTGAATTAAAATTTTTACTTACAAACTTCATTCTTAGTCAAAGAAAATTCTTATGAAAAAGTTTTAGTCGGTTGATATTAATGAGTGACTGACAGTCACTTTAATCGTTTCGTTATACGTGATAAGGCAATTATATAGATAAATATATTGAGGCCCTATGGTCAGTAAATATGGTCACTCAGCCATTGTGCATACGTACTTATATGCTTGGTAACTTGTGATTTTTAAATCATCGCAATCAATGCAATATATTTCTCACGAAAGACTTTTAAAATGTTTCAACATTGGATTACATTGAATAATTTACTTCATAGTCGCAATAAAATATTGTGTAATATGATCAATTGCATAAAAACCTGATCGATTTTACTGCCTGTATTTAGTATAAATGCAATTTTTTATTTTAACAGAAACAGTTTAATGCGCTAAGCTCAATAAAACGCACTTAAAATTTTAACAAAAGATATCTGCAACATGACCTCAACAATAAAATTCTTATCGTTGTTAGCTGCATTCATAATGGTCGCTACTATGTTGGAAGTCACCACAGCTGTTGGCAAAGTACCGACTTGTTATCAGGAGACGTTTGGTACGAGAAGTGGTAAATATCATAATTTTTTTTTTTAAAGGCTTCTCGCACCAAAGCTAAAAAATAAAACTTTTATTTCTGTAAGGTATACTACATTGTTCCGCACATGATAGCAAGTATTGGCTGGAGCCCCACGATACAAAGTTTTTTATTCGCTGTCCAGAAGAAGGCGTGATCAATGGTCGAATTGTATTTGCCGAAATGGAATCATGCATTACTTCCACGGAGCATCAGCTTAAAATAGTTGATGGTGGTATTGGTATGAATTACATTTTAATGCAACTTGAGGCAAATAATACCATTTTATTAGATTATAGAGCTAAATTTTATATAATTTAAAGCTGCAGTTTAACTTGTGAAACAATAAAAGTAAATTTTCATAAAGATGAATAACTAGTAAAATCTTTTTATTGATCGATTGATTGCGCATAGGATTTCTCAAGAAATATCTGACCAAAATTTTATTCAGTGTCTTCAGCTGTGATATTTTAAATACAACACAGGTAAATGCAGAGTTGGGCGAATTGCATTAATATTTCACGGCATTAAAATGGTTTTTTAATAATAATGTAAATGGAAATTTGAATGCATTTGCATTATAAGTATTTATATTTAGTTAAACATGTTGATTTAACACCAGAATACATTATTTTTGTTATTTTTTGTACATTTTTGGGGCATAAAGTTTTGCAAGAGAATAAGCATAGTACATATAGCTTTGAAAGCTGCTTAGCACGTTTTCTAGTTTTTGAATTAAATTTTCTCCATAGTGAAAGGATTTTTAACATTTCAGGACTCCTGAATTGCTGCACAATAAATAAATGAGAAAAGGAGCCTATGTCATATATCATGTAATGTAAAAGCCAGAAAATTATCTTAGTTACAAAATTAGATAGATGCAGAGTTTCCGTTTTTTTTTTATTTTTGTGGAATCGCCCATCTGATTTTCAAAAATATCTTACAGAAGTGATTCGTACTTGATTCTCCTGATTACACTGTTCGACAATTTCGAACTTTTTTTAAAACACATTGGAAAATCCAAAAAATTCTTAAAGTAGACGTTAAAAAAAATACCCGTTTCTCGTGGTTTTTCTCCAGCACATCACATTTTTTTTTTAATCGATTATTGAAGTTTTTTTATCCACTGTACATGAAAAAACCAAAAATACCGCATTATTGTGTTAAATCGATGAATTTAACTTTATGATCCTTACATCTGAGGTGTATCATGTGTTCATCAAACTTATGCAGAATATTGCGGGGAATATTTTTGTTGAAAATTTTAACCCTGTTTGACCACCACATGTGGCTCATTTTTGGCCTTTTCTTAAAAAGGTACAAAAATGACACCCAAAACAGGGAAATATTGAGTCAGTATGTACTACAGAAACATTTGCTATAAAATTTCACTACTAGTTTCTAAACACGTACAGGTCGAAATTTGAGCTCGAAACCAAAAAATCGTTGAAATCAATTAGGACTTTTCACATTGCATAGTTATTACATCCCTGACGCGCTTAACATAAGTTATAAGAATTTTTCGTCTTTGGTAAACTCTAAGTGAAATTTTTTGTAGGATATTTTTTGCAAATTTTTTTAACCCATTGTGGCTCAGTTTTAGAAAAAGGGGTCAAAAAGACCCATAAAAACAGGATATAATAGGTTAATGTATTCTAGGAAAATAATCCTTGCGTGATTTCGTTATGATCTTGTGAGAACGAGTTTTGTCCAAAATGTAGTTTTAAAGTTTTACAGTGGGATGAAATTGGGAAAATATTTATTGTTAGAACTGCTTACTGATTGTAACGATTTTTTTGCTTTCGGGATAAAATTTTGCTTTTTTAGTGTTCAACAACTAGTAGTGAAATTGAATAGCAAATATTTCTGTAGTACATACTGACTCAGAATTCCCTTGTTTTAGGTGTCATTTTTGTACTTTTTTAAGAAAAAGGCCAAAATGACCCACATGTGGCAGTTAAACAGGGTTAAAATTTTATACAAAAATACTCCCCGCAATATCCTGCATAAGTTTGCTGAACACACGATACACCTCAAATGTAAGGATCATATCGATTTAACACAAGAATGCGTTTTTTTGGTTTTTTCATGTACCGTGGATAAAAAAACGATAAAAATCGATTAAAAAAAAAAATGTGACGTGCTGGAGAAAAACCACGGGAAACGGGTATTTTTTTTAACGTCTACTTTAAGAATTTATTGGATTTTCTAATGTGTTTTTAAAAAAGTTCGAAATTGTCGAACAGTGTTATTTCTCAGTAATTCTTTGTTAAATTTATGATAAGAAAATAATAGTACAATAAAAAGAAAAACCTTTTCATGTAGTAATATTCAATAAACCAATTTTGCTTAAGGTTAATAGCGCCGATGATAATTTATTGAGCACTTGAAATGCTTGAAATGTTATACAAATTATAAAAATATTGTTAATTTATTTGTATTTTATGAACAAAAAAACACATTAAAGGTAATTAAACTTTTATTATTGTTGACAATTTTGCTTGCGATTCTGTATAATGTTTTTGCTACATTACTATTGCTGTGCATTTTTAAGACTTCTCCTTCGCTACTAACTATTATGGAACATTAAGTTCAACACAATCGTCCTTTGCCATAAAAGCGCGCATCATAATTGAACCAAGAGGTATTCTTGGCAGTTATCAACAATTCAATGTAACTCCGTCCAATGCACCCACTGATAATCTTGCATTCATGCTCCTCAGAACTTTGATCGACTTTTATCTCAACGTAGTTAATCACTGTACAAAATCCAAGTGGAAGACGCAGTGTTGCAGTAACATTTTGTGGTTGATTAAATTGACGTGCATCAAGCATATGGGAAACTTCTTTATCAGCTAGAAAAATGTTAAGAAATTTATTTATCATTTTCAGTACACATAAAAGATTCATCTACTTACTACGTCTTCTAATTCCATAGTCATATGTGTATTCTTTGTTTTCAAGACGAGGACGTGCTTCTAATGAGACAGCCACATTTTGATTTTCCTCTTCAAAAGGATTGACTGCAGTTACCTCGATACTGGCTGTTCCTTTATTCATTTTCGTTGCTTTTCGTTTGAATCTGTTTGATTAAATTTCGTTTATCTGAGATTTCCAGTCGCTTATATAGTGTAGTTATTTTGCAACGTTTGCTCTTATCTTTAGCCTGGTTTGTATGTTGGAAGCTTTGATCGGAATATTTTTTGTTAAGAAATTATTAAAATGTTACATAAGCCTCCTGACATAATTTTGCTAAATTTGTTGTTTTCCGATTTCATCTAAGAGTTTCGCAAAACGTTTTATCTTTTTACCTTGACTACTTATATGTAATACTATAAGTTGGCATTGCAACACCTTTCACGCAACTTGTTGAACTTGGACTAAATTTTTTTTATCTTAAACTGAGTCATCTGTGGTTAACAAAGAAAACTATTAAATGACTCAAGCAGGGGTTATAATTTGTAAGCGTTTTCCAAAATAACCGTTCGATTTTCCAACCGTAATCGTATCCGAAATTAATGAATTCATTTTCTATACAAAATTAATCTTTTTCCAATTTAATTTAAACTTTTCCAAATCAAATGAACTCCACTTTCAAAGTATATGGGTCAACCAAGAGCAAAATTTTAAGGTTATCGCAACAGCGCAATTTGCCATTAGGTGAGTGGTATCGCCCACTAAATAACTAAAGTTTTTAATATACTTTCTAAGGGTTCTTTCCCATTCCGAATTTCCTAAAAATTGGTGCATTAAATTAGCAAATTTATGAATGAACGAAGGACTATTTGGTTCCCCCAAAAACTGTTTCGATATAGTCAAATATTGCTCTTTCTTTGTAGAATTTTTTTTTTTTTTTGATTATACCGCAAAATTCAGTAAAAATTATGAGAATGTATATTTCATTTACTTCTCAACAACGGCTTCTGTTTTTTGCAACGTCATTGAAGGTACTCTCAAAAAGTAACTTACCATTGGAGGTAAATTAAGAATTTAACATTCAGAGCACCTGCTGGATTAAAAAATATGCGTACAAACGTAACGTGCACAACGCAGGATTAGCCCATATATGGAAAAAACCAAAAAGTCTACAAAGTAATGTCATACACATTATTTGGCATATTATTCGGTTATTTGACCGATATCATTTTTCAACTTATTTCCATCAATTCCATACCATCATGTAAACTTTGCGGTTAAACGGAGACCAATTTTATTTTTTTCTAATAAAATGTCAGCAAATTTATATAATGACATTACTTTTGGTCATTTTTGGACTTACCGCACTTTTAAAATAAACGGCTCATATGATGAATTAGCTTTTGGGGGTGAAGGCAACCACCCATTTTTCCGGTGAACATTATTTGTTCATATGTACAAAATCTCATCTTTGTGCGTCAAATATTTTCGGAGACATGATGCAAGTATTTGTTAATTTGTCCTGATACTTTTTGTATGTGTACCAAACTTCAATTACACAGTGCCTCAAAATCCCAAAAATTTATTGTGGGTCTCGTCAAGTACTTAATTTGTTTATACTTAAAAATTGTAATACACCCTCAAAATTTTAAATTACACTTAAAAAGCGGTTTTCGGATTTAGAGAGAAAAAATAATACTTTTGCCTCGTAATGGTACTAAGCCCCTTTGGTACGGCCACTCCTCAATTATATATTATTAAGATAGTATTGCTTTTTTAATGGGTTTTTATTTCTTAAGTGCTGAATCCGACTTCAATCTTAGGATCAAAAATATGCCTAAAGATTTCGAAATATCTTTGCATGTAGTTTAAGAAAACGTTATTTTTAGGCATATGACCTAGCTACATGAGAATATGATATTATTTTTTTAATTGCAACGAGGATCCACACTCTTACTCATCAAAATATATCTGCGAACTTTTCCAATACGACTCTTATTTTCCGAGTATTTTGGGAGCGTATGATCGCTCATTTTTAGCTCAGGGCCTTTCCCTTATTGGCACTAACACATTTGATAACCTGCAGGAGATTTTAGCTGAGATTAGCTTAATTTCTCTGTATAGAAAAACGTGTAAGGATTTGAATATTGTTTATTTGGACATCGCAACCGATCTGAGGTATTCAAAAACGATTTTAAAGCTTCCAGATAAGTAAGATTCCCGTATTTTGAGCTTTATTAAGGTTAATGATCTGGGGTGACACACTTTGTCTATTAAATGCATCCTGTATGCAGTTTTAGTCGGTGCTAAACCACTCAAAATTTGTTAGAACTCTTGTGAAAGCCTGATTTCAAAAGTCTATTGAAATCTAAAATAAAACAAATACGTAACGTCAGAGTTATATTACTTTTCAGGTTGCTTTCATCAAAACAAATATTTAAAACAAAATAAAAAAATTTCGCAAAATCCTTAGATAAAATCGAATAGAAGCTATTTCATGAAATAATGTAAAAAAAATGTGTAATATTTCTTCACAAAAAATATTCCTATTGCAAGTTGCAACATGCGATCATGATAAGATCAAACGTTGCAAAAGAACTGCACTCCCTATATAAACGACGGAAAATCTGAGAGTCGTAACAGTTTGATTTACTGAATCCAAACAAAAACAAACGAAAAGCAACAAAAATGAATAGAGGAACAGCCCATATCGATGCGACTCCAGTCATTTCCTTTGATAAGGAAAATCAAAATGTAGCCATCGCATTAGAAGCAAGTCCTCATCGTGAAAATAAGGAATTCACATATGACTATGGAATTAGAAGAAGCAGTAAGTAGTTTATTTTCATGTGCTTAAAATATGTATATTTTTTAAACTTAACGATTTTTTTTTAATTTTTTCAGGTGATGTTGAAGTTTCTCACATGGCTGATGAACGTAGATTTGCTCAGCTACAGAATGTTACGGTAACACTGCGTCTACCACTTGAGTATCGTAGCGTGCTTAACTACGTTGAGATAAAAGTCAATCAGAGTTCTGAGGAGCATGAATGCAAGATCATCAATGGAGGCATTGGACAGAGTTACATTGAATTGCAGCTTACTGCCAAAAATACATATTGGTTCAATTATGATGCGCGCTTTTATGCTCGAGGAAGAATGTTTTAGGCATTTTGATGACAATAAATGATT
The DNA here is from genome assembly GCA_951812925.1 of Calliopum simillimum. NCBI lineage: Eukaryota > Metazoa > Arthropoda > Insecta > Diptera > Lauxaniidae > Calliopum > Calliopum simillimum. The sequence continues at coordinate 152,277,227 of OX638368.1, forward strand.
TTGGAAAAGGACAACGGCTTATATTGCAGAAAAAAAACTTATTATGAAACAGTAAAAAAAACTAACAATTTTATAAACATAACTCTAATGTTTTTTCTTATTCATAAATTACAATTAAATTTACAACATTTACACAGTTGTTATTACACTTCAAGTACACAATAAATCTTATTCGGCGCTACTTACCTTAAGCACAATTTTATTTATTGATTATCACTTTGTTGTAGGTATTTTTCGATATTTTCTAGACATCAATGTTACAACTTACAGCTTTTACTTCATTCAGTGAGTTCATAAATTGAAAAAAAAATAAGGGTTCCCTTAAATTTGTTCTTGATAATATTAACATCATAATTCAATTGCCAGCCAGAAGTTTTGTTGTCTTGATAAGCCGTATCGAGTTCTTAATTGAACTATTGGTGATTTTTCATTCAGTCAACATTTTTACTCGGTTCGATGTTGTTCGTTAAGACTTGTGACTTTAGTTTATGAGAAATAATAATATGAAAATGTTTTCTTTTCAAAGTTATCTAGAAATACTTATGGTACTGGTATTGTTGCATTTCGCGGAAAATGCATGTGGTGAAAAAGTTCTTATTCAAGAGTTATCAGATGATTGGCGTTTAAGCAATCAAAATGGAAGTGAGTTGTAATTAATACGTCTGTAAGTTTATTTATTAATGATAGCACTGGCTTATGCGGATTTTATACTTGAAAGAAAAATCTTCAGGTGCACTGGAAAATTATTAAATTATTCCAACACTTCAGGAAAAAAAATATTATTCAAAGCATGGCCAAAGCTCCTTCCCACACACAACAAGAACATAAAATTACTGAATTTTCATTTATAATATTATATACCAGCATTCTTCCCCATCAAATTTTGGTTAAAGATTTTTCGATTTGGATGCTAATTTTCCACATTGTAAAAAACTAATTTATTTCTTTCATGGATTTTGTTCTGTGTATGGAGTTCTTAACTTTAATTGATGATGTTTCGAAAAGGAAAGATCGTATTAAAAAAAATAAAATGCCAATTTGTAATGTTGATAAAAACGGCTAACCGATGCCTTTGGCAGAAATAAATTGCACTATTTCCTATAAGTCAGTAATAACTTTTAATATGCCTCAAAAAAATGTTTTTCGCAGAATCCGGACGAAGTTTATAAAAATATTCAAATATTTGTTAGCGTGTATAATTGAGTTAGTGAATAGGTGAAAATAAATACTTCAGAGAAGAGCAAAAGCAAATAAGTTAATCAATAAATAAAGGGAAAAACCAATAGAATAGCAACTTGCAAAAACAATTGAAAGTTAAAGTTTAGCAATTACAAGGCATATTAAGTATCCTCTCTAATTTTGTCCATATGTATTATCTATATCTTATCATATACAGGGTGAGTAGAAATCAGAAGAACAACGAAATATTAAAGATTTCTGTGCCTATTCTGAACAACTTTCTCTACATACATTTTTCGAAATTCGCAAAACTAAGCGAAATATTTGAGTCATTAATTTTGAATGTGGGGCAAGGAGGCAAATGTGAATTGGCTGACATTTTTTTAGAAATAAGAAAAATTGGAAGAAATTTACTTCATGGTGTGAAATTGATGGCATTAAGTTGAAAAAATGGTATTGGTCAAATAACCGATTATTATGGCGTAAAATGTGTATGACATTACTCATGCATCTTTATGGACTTCTTATAAAACCTGGTCCTGCAGCATATAAACAAATATATAATTTAATAAAAAAGAAGGGTTCAGGATGACTTTGTGATTACCGATGCCGACGAGAAACTTGAAGTCATAAGAAGTCATCTTGAAAGGGTTTATGAAGAAAACATCCCAATTAAGTCAGATATCAGTGACTTGGAATCCAACATTCCAACTACTCTTTATTCAAATCCAACCTCGATTTACAATTTCCTTCAGAGTGCAACTCTTCTACTAATGTAGATACTCTACTACTCTACTTCGTTAAATCTGATGATATATGTCGTTATGTACAGCAGCTTTATGCCAAGAAATCTGCCGTTCCGGATACCCTTTCGAATTATATTATTAAAAAACTGCCCAAAGTGGTTTTTGATTTTTTAGCAATAATTTTCAACAATTGCATTATCAATGGATATTTTCCTAACTTCTGGAAAATTGCTAAAGTAATTTCAATTCAGCAGAAACCAAATTGTTATGAAGTCAATAACTTCAGACTTATTTCCTTATTATCAAATTTTGGAAAACTTTTTGAACGAGTAATTTTGGATAAAATGGATGAATGTGTTAACGTTCAATATATTTCAGATTTCCAATTTGGATTAAAAAGCAGCATTCTACTGAGCATGCTCTTTTAAAGTTTGAAAATGACTTAATCCTTAACCTCCGGTGGAGAAAATGCACGGTTGCAGTATCTTTAGATATAGAAAAAGCTTTTGACAATGGTATTTTCTGATGATCTATTGATCCGTCGTTCGTAAAAATTTTACATAGCTTTTTAAATGATAAAAAGTTTTTTGTAAATATAAATCATGTTTCTTCAGAGTATGGCTTTATTAGAAGTGGTGTCCCACAGGGTGCAATAATGGCTCCTCATCTCTATAGTACTTTCATTCACGATTTTCCGCATACTTTTAACGGTTTATCATGCATTCTTTACGCAAATGATTCGCTAGCTTATGATCACGGTAATACTCTAGAAGAGGCTTCAAGTTTGGTACAAGTACACTTAGAAAAAATTAGCAGTTTTTATAAAGATTGAAGGATAAAAATTAATACAGCCAATTCACAAGCCCTTTCCATCAGGAATTTTTCAGAAAAATGTCACTGGAAAACAGTTCCTCAAAGTAAACGGTTAAAATTATCACTAAATGAAACGACTATTCCTTTCAAAAATGAAATTAAATATTAAGCTGTAACTTTCAGCAATCTATTAAAACTCAATAAGCATTTAAAAATCGAACTCATAGTGGTTTTCATAGCGGATCTTCCGATGACTATATCTCCGAAACTAGGTCCGAGATACCCTTTTTGATCAAATATTCTTTTTAAGGAACTCAATGAAAAAAAATTAGTTTCAGAATTTTAGCGAATTGATTACTAAACGACACATGACCTCCATATGACCTTGAAATTTTTTTTCTCAGACGTTCTGGAAAAATACGGACCCGGGATTCGGATTCAGGACGTCAAAGTCCCTAGGGAACACATAGTCTGGTCAAAACGCCATGACATTTTTTTTTTTTTGTAAACCTGTGTTTTTAATTCAGATAGCAGTTTCAAAGGTGTGCTTATAATCAGTTCAACGTCTCCGCTGATAGTAGAACCCAACTACAACAAAACAATCAATAAAATTTTGTAATTGAAATTTGTTCCTAATGTTGTTTATCAGTAACATAAGAAATTGCCAATTGATAAGTTGTGTAAACATGACTCCTCTATAATGCGATTGGTTAATATCTAGAAAATGCAGTTTATTAAAAAAGCTATTGTTTTTTTTCAAATTTTATTTTTATTTTTTTTGCTCTTTTTTCGATTAAAGTTTGTAATCAATCTTTTTCACAAACAGAAAATAGAAATCAAAACAAATGTGAGAAAAAGATAAAGTGACAGCAGCGTAGCTAGAGGGGCCATCGCCCCAGACAGCAAACATTGGAGTCAACAAAATGCTTCTTTTAAAAACAGAGGAATGAGTTTTGAAAAGATGGGTTTTTTTTTTCATAATCCAATGATTGTATGTATTTTAAAGAACTTTCTTTCTTGTCACTTGCACAACAGGAAAACCGTTTATGGGCTTGTGATCTTTTAAACTAAATTTGAAGCTCGCATTTTATAATTAAAAATATATTTTAGTGGCGGATAATGTTTCGCCTCGTGCGTGAAATATCCACAATAAGCCACTGTATAGCTACAATAACATGTAGACGATCTAAAGATAAGTGGTATTAAAATATAGGCCAAGTTAATAAGTACAAGGACATAAATTTATTTATTTGTTTCAATATTTCACTAAGCATTTTTATCAATACAAATTGGATTAGCTCATACATAAGGTACAATGAGCAATTACAATTCCTAATGCTATATAACCCATTTCGCATAGTTAGGAAATTCTTAAAATTTATCGTAATTTAGTACTTTGTAAGAGTTAAAGTTGTTTACACTTTTTTTCGCACAGCTTGCTATAAGATTTCTATGATTATCTTAAATAACTCATTCAATATACCGTGTAAATTGCTTAATTTATATGGGCGGTAGGCGTGGCTGTGAAGCATGTGCTCATTTTCCATCCCACTAGGTACTTTTCATTTTCTCGGTACTGCTTTGTTATCAATTAATAAGTCGGCAAATGAGCATCTGCTGTTGATGCTTGCAACCTTTGAGAAGTCTTTTCAAACAACATTCAACATAACTGTTACTAAAACTATGTACTGATAAAGTTCCTAGGCTTTGCTATGCGTCTGTGCGTAAAAACTAAGGACATTTTGAAAGCTTATTGCTTTAAGTGCCAGCCGACTTGTAATTTGATTGCAGTGCAGAAAAGTTGAAGTGTTGAATATTAAGAAAAATGAGTTTACTTATTTAGTTAAGTTTATAAAAATGTATAAAAAATAAGGATCATGATAGTGTAATAAAATAAGGACATCTGAAAAAGATGGCTTGATTAATCATTGTGTTTTGATTGGGAAAAAACACCGTTGAAACAAAAGCTCGTCTTGAAAAGTGTTTTTCAGACCCAAGAAAAAAAAAAAAAAAAAGAATTGATAATTTTGACTGGTATGCTAAATTTAAGCTTGGTTGTGCAAACACAGATGATGCTGAACGCTTTTGTTGCCCAAAATTTACAGTAGTTTTGGAAAACATACAAAAAGTTTACCAAAAAACTTTCAGAGACCGAAAAGTGACCTTTCGTGAGATAGTTGACACGTTGAAGGTATCAAAAGGTAGTGTGCCTGCAATTCCCCACTTAGATTTGAGCACTCGAAAGTTACTTTCGAAATTAAGGATTGATGAAAACAATGGTAAAAATTAATTCCGTTTCAAATTGCTTTCTCATACACCCTATTCTCCAGATTTGGCTCGCAGAGGCATTTACCATTTTGCAGACCTAAATAAATGCTCGCAAGAAAGAAATTTTGTTTGAATCGGTGATTGCCGAAAGAAGAGTCTATTTTGAGGCCAATGATAAAGCGTTCTACAAGAAAGATATCGAAATGTTAGAGAATGATTGCATCGCTCTTGAAGGAGACCATCTTATGTTGTTTTTCCGACTTTCCATACTTTTTGTTCAGAGCTTGCAATTAACGTTCTTAATGTTTGAGTGAAATTTGGTTGGATAATACCAAAAAACGCTTTCAATATAGCATTTTGAAACTTTTGCTTTCATGGGAGGTGCCACGCCCTCTAGTCTTACTTCGCTTGGTTTTTGCTCAGAGTGCTCGTTGAACGATTTCGCTCATTTTCAATCCCTCGAGCTAACTTTTACGGCAAAGCCACTGTATCAAATTGCATCACATTATCGTGCTTAGTTTTCCCGTTAAAAATATTTCCACAGACAGACAGCCTGCCAGCCAGCTAGATATGGCTATATCGACTCAGGAGGTGACGCTGAACAAGAATGTGCATACTTTTTTATACCTGTCACGCCTCCTACTCTGCGTTACAAACGGAAGGACAAAGTGAATATACCCTGGGTGTAGGGTATACAAATTATGACGGTGACTTATAGAAAATTGTGATAAATTTGTGAAGTTCCTAAATAAAGTAAAACATAGACTTATCAATGAAATTATTTAGATTGGATCAAAATCAAATAAAAAAATTTTTTTTTTTTTTTTTCCAGCAATCAATCTGCCAGTCGCAAATATACCTTCAGGAGTGTATAGCGCACTCAGTGAACGCTACGGAGATGTATTGCAATCCTATAATGATGTCAATTTGCGTTGGATTGCGCTAGATAATTGGACTTACACAAAAACTTTTAATGGTATATCCTGCTATGAAATTATTTCTAATATAAATCAACTTATCCATACCAATCAGTTAGCATGACCAGTCTACTAAGCGTAAGGTGTGTGAATTTGACATTACATGGTATTGATACGGTGGCAGTTGTACGCTTGAACGGTCAGATCATTGGTCATACGAATAATATGTTTGTACGTTATTCTTATGATGTAAAAATTATACTGGAGGAGGAAAATATCTTGGAAATTCAAATCAAATCACCAATTCTTGCTGCAATGGAACTGGCTGAGAATATAAAAACTACGAATTTGACAGAACCGCGCCCAAATTGTGAGGAGAATCAGGAGACTGAGTGTTACCGTAATATGTTAAGAAAAATGCAGCTAAGTTTTGGTGGTAACACTTTTCCAAATGTGCCATCAATGGGAATATGGTAGGGATTATTTTGAAATGGAGTTTAAAGAAGTCACTACGAGTACCTCGATAATATAACGCTTTTGTCTCATTAGGAAACCAGTAACATTGGAATTTTTCGAAGTTGCTATAATGCGTGACGTTGATATTGCGTTGCGTAGGACTGGCAGACACTGGATTTTGGATATACGCGCATTTTTAAGCGTTGGTTTAGAGGAAAATTTTTATGGCGAACTGACAATTTATGCACCGTATGTTTTGTTTGCACTTTTATGAAACTGTGACACTGTCATTTTCTACTTATTTTTAGTAATTTTTTTGAAATACCAGTCAATGCAAGTCGATTTTTGATAAATGCTACTAGGCCTGTTATTGAATTTCAGCAAAGAATACCAGCTGTAAGTAATTCTACTTGATAGTTCTCTTGGATGATATACTGATGTTATTTTTTAACATTTCAGAATGATGTAGATCTTTGGTGGCCCAATGGTTTTGGTGCTCAAACGCTGTACCCAATGCATTTCACAGCAAATTGTTGGATAGGTGAGGACGGTCCCAAATTACGCTTACGTTCCAAATCGAACAAGTCTTTGCAAATTGGTTTTCGTACTGTGGAACTGGTAGAGGAAGAAGTTGGTATTGTTAAAAATTAATTCTCTTATGCTTTTGTTATAATGTTGATGAATTCTAGCAACTGGCAATACATTTTTGTTTAAAGTGAATGGAGTTGAAATATTCATGAAAGGCGCTATCTATATGCCAGCTCACATACTGCCGGAGCTAGCTTCCAATGAGACCAGAGGTTGGCACTTCAATTGTTATACACAATTTATATTTTTTTATTATTAAAATTAATGGTGTTTATAGTGCGGCATTTACTGCAATCTGCCAAAGACGCCCATATGAATATGTTACGCATTTATGGTGGTGGTCTTTATGAATCTGACATTTTTTACGAGTTAGCGGACAATTTTGGATTGTTTATTTGGCAGGATATGGCCTTTACATCTGCTACGTATCCTGTTACAGAAGAATTTCTCGAGTAAGTTAAACTTTTTGATATGTAATTAAAATTTTTACTTGTGAGCTTTGTGCTGAAGTGAGGCTGATTTTCTTTTTTTATTCTGTTATATTTTTTAGTAAATATGTAAGTCGAGTGTAATGCTAAAATTTGATTTTACTCGCACTAATGAGTCATTGCAATTAATTTATGGCTGTAGTAAATGTTTGTATGTTCGTTTGTTAATCTTTCTGGCAAAAATTCTGCAAAATTAAAACCTCAGAAAATATAAAATCAAACTTAAAAATTTATAATTTGGCAAATAAATTTGGTTTTTATAACAAATATCAAAGCTGCATGAACGAATTTTTTCATTTCGGAGATATGACTATACAAAATTCAAGATACCGCTTTTCAAAATATGATCTATGTATAAATATAATTCATGTCAAAATGAATCACTACCTCTTTTAGCTCGGAATATTCTGCTCAATGCCAATGCAATAAACAAAAAATTTGCATTTATTAACTCAAGGTCACATGTCGCTCGGGAAAACTTCGTGCATTAAGTTAAAAGGGGTTCAGTAAAAAAAAAAATTTAAATCTTCTTGTCAAGGAATAAGTCTGATAAAGAATGTCTTGGTCAGCAAATTTAAGAGAGAGAATTTATATTTGAGAGATAATATACAAGAGATAGAAAAAGGAGACAGAAATATATTAAAATTGAGAGCTCAATTGAGATATGGAATGCCGATCACTGGCTTAATATTAATGCGCAGACAAAACGGACAACTAAAAAACGACCTGGAAATGAAGTGCGAATAAAAGCCCAAAAATAAGGCGCGGAGCAGATCTGACCCTTCCAAAACAATGAAGTAAGAACCTCCTGCAAAAAAAGACATACGGCCAATGTTCAACAATCTTGCATTACCATTCTCCACAAATCTGCGTCAGCGCCTCGCCTCATGCCAACCAATGTCATAAGAACAATAAATCAATGGGCGCTGATCGCACAATTATCGAAACGAACGCTGATCACGCGGTGTCGAGAACTCATTTTAAATAAAATTTTATATAACCCCATTTTCAAAATCTTTTGTTTACCATTCTTAAAAAGAGGTCGAACGGTACACTTGAAAATGATATGAGAATCCACATACGATTTTTAACTTTCATACATCAATTGAAAGTGGTCGTAACTTTTTAAGACAAAATCATACAAGACCAGTTCATTACCTATTTTGAAGACGAAAAATAGTACCAAGCGGTACGTTTAGTAAAATAGTGCAAAACAATTTAGTGCGTCCTCTATATGTTCTTTATATAGCCTTAAAAATCGTGTTTTTGAACTTTAAAGTTAGAATATATCAAAAACCAAGCAATTCCGAGACCGGATTCGGATTAAGCACCAACAACTACATCGAAAATTACTTTTTACTTTGTTTTGGTTTGTGGTGTTTTTTTCAAGTGTACCGTTTTTCGACCTGTTTTTAAAAAATGGTAAGCAAAGATTTTAAAAATAGTTTTATTTGGTAGGTTTCGCTCAAAAGAAACATATATTCAATAAAAAAAAGGGTTATATAAAATTTTATTTAAAATGAGTTCTCGACACCGTGTGATATTATTCCCAAAATTCAGCACTGAATTTATTTCATCGAAATGTTTTGTACTTACCTTGCCTTGAATGCTAAGGTTAATTTTTACCCTTTAATACTAATGCTCGTCTGGAAGGCTACCTTTATAAATTTTTTTCCTTATAAAGTACAAAAGTTTTGTTCAATAAAGGTTAAATCGTGTTGAATGTAAGTTATGGAAAAAAGACAATTTTGGCTGATTTTAGAGTGATACAAAAAAAAGTTGTTTTTGTTTCCTAGATACTCTCGAGGTAAGCTTTCAAATAAAGCGAGGTTTTCCATAACTTTTCTTTTTTTGTATGGAGACTGACCCGGCCAAATGCATCGTGGTTTTTTGGCGCAATTGGAAGAAAATAGTATTAATGCTGAAAAATGATTTTAAATTCTCGAAGTACTTACGATTGCAAATGATTCTTTTTGAGTCCATATCGTGTGTTTGGAAAATTTGTATGTCACAAAATATGACAGTCCACACAAACAGTTCGCGATATGGCCTAGAATCAAATAACATGTCATATATTTTCCTGAAGAAGCAACCGATCAAATTATTGGCATCGGGTGTTTAGCCATGCTTTTAATTTCTCTACATAATTTTCTCAATTCTAGTATTGCTTTCTCTAATGACATTTTACCATGTGGTTTTTGGTTATACTGCCACCTCAAGTTATATAACAATTTACTATTTTTTAGATCCGTACGCCTTGAGACCAGACAAAATGCGCAGCGCCTTGCTTATCATCCAAGCCTGGCATTGTTAGCAACTAACGATGAAACTGAATTGGTATTAGCGAAAAACACCTATAATACACTGGAAAATATTACAGAGTACACCAGGGAATATAAAAAATTATTTGCCGATACAATACGAGAGGAGTTAATTTCGACAGTCGGTAGAAATTATACTAAACGACTGACCGTTTTTATGTCAACACCATCGAATGGCATGTTGGAGCAACCAGGAGAGATTTCTGCAAATCCACAAAATCCCGACTATGGTGATGGTATGTTGATGAATTAAAAAGAACATTTCCGAAGAAATTAAGTGTATTCATATCTTTACAGTGCATGTCGTCGATCTTAAGAAAGAAAAATGGAATCCAGATAGCTACCCGAGACCACGTTTTGTTTCGAAATATGGCTTTCCTAGTTTGCCCATTAATTTAACGTGGCAACAAACTTTGGGCCCACATGACAAACTCATTGATTTAATTAAACATCGTCAAAATTTCATGGATGATACTAATATGCTAAACAGCTTTATTGCCAAATATTTGCCAAAGCTTAATACAAGTGCACCTGATTACATGGAAACTTTAATTTATTTCAGCCAAATATCGCAGGCGTTGACAACCAAAATGGCAACTGAACTTTTTCGCAGTCAACGCAATACGGAGCACAAGACAATGGGTGCGCTTTATTGGCAATTAAATGATATTTGGGTTGCCCCCACTTGGTCAATTCTGGATTACAATGGTAATTACAAGGTATGTAAATGTGGAATAGTTTTGTTTTACAAAAACATAATGTGTTTGGTAACTTTTAGTTGACCTATTATTGGTCCAAGGAATTTCTAGCTCCTACGGCCATCATGGCGCTCTATGATTCCAAGAATAATGCAATAAATATTACACTTGTGCGTGATGATATCAATGTTGATCCAGAAGTCTTTAATGTTACAATGAATATATATTTGTGGACAGAACTTTATCCAAAAGATACATTAACATGGCAAGCGATATTGGTGAGTGTTGGATGAATATATTTTCATCTATCTGAAATGAAATTTAAATTTTTTCAGCGTCAAAATGACACGCAATTGAAACAACTTGTTCTGGATCGCATTTATAGTGATACGCTGACACCAAACAATTGTTTCTTGGAATTTTTATTGAGTGCCTCAAATCAAATAATTTCCCGCACCTTTTTCTATCAAGGTAGCTTTATCAATACAAGCGGCATTTCGGATCCACATATACATGTAAGCGGTATACTTTTTTATAATATTTACCTATATATATATTTTATCAGCTTATATATTTTATTTATTCCACAGTACCATATTGAAACAGAATTTTGCAATGAAGACAGCAAAATAGTGAGCTACAGCTTGAGCATAAAAATCAGTCGTCCTGCTCTATTCATATACATTGAGGTTACTCATCCTCAAATCAAAAGTTACAGATTATCCCATAATGGTTTTATACAAGTAGTACCCATTCAAATTGTACAACTTGAGTTTGAAAAGAAAACGAAATGTTTTAAATTAACTGATAAAAATATCAAAATAATGACGTTGAATCAATTTATTTCTGCTCCAAAGGATGATGATAGCGGTGTTGTCAAAACAACGGTTGCCGAAACAGTTGTCACGGAAAATGATGTTGCGACAGCCTGATTATATATGTAATAAATTAATGAACTCCATTCACTCGTATTATTATTTTAAGATTAAAATCGCTTTAAATAAATATTCTTTGATTTATAAAAAGGCTAAAACGCGTTTAAATTTTTTAAAAAATAACTCGTATTATTTATTGTTCACTTAAAAACTAAAAACAAAAATTGGGTTGAATGTTTTTCTTTCATCGGTCGTGCTACCACTACTTGTACAATGACAAAGTAGTAATATTTCCGCTTTGCCTACACAGTAAAAATTTTAGTTTAATTTTAAAACTAAAAAGTATTTATATAGAACAATGCCAAAAAAGTATTAGTCTTAAACTATTTTGGAATAAATTTCAAGTTTTTTTTGGAAAAAAATCGGAATTTAATACCAAAAAAATACTAAAGGGAATCAAAAGTAAGAAAAGAAAACTATAACTTGTTGGTGTGTATTTATTATTACTTTTCACCGTTTTTAAGAAGTAGTATGAGGAGCTTTTGGTTTTGATCTATCTTTGGCGTCAAAACCAGCTGCAAAGATGTCATCTTTCATTCATTGTTAAATGCTATATTTCATCAAATTCAAAACTCTCGTTAGTCACACAGGCAGGAAAGGTTAGGAAAGTATGAACTATTCAAGTATTTTCAATATTGTGTTATGTTTAGGATACACTTAATTTTACGGTTTGGTTCCGTAGCCTAACATTTTTTGCTCTTTGGTGAAATATTACAGACAATATCGATTTGAAATGTTTTGGTTCATTGTTTTTACCAAATTCTCGTAGCTTTTATTCTCTATAATCTAGAAGAGATTTTGCAGTAATTTACAAGATAAGTGAGACAAGCATTAACCAACTGAAATTTTAACCACAGAGGTCGTAGTAAATATTTGAAAATATTTTCTGCCCTTGAAACCTGATAAAATTCGTGACATTCTAAATGGTAGTTTATAGTCAATAGGTGTGTCAGGCCCTTTTCAAGCATAAAATCATCTCTTAATTCGAAATTTTGCATCTTAAAAACCCAAATGCTTTGGAAAAATAAGATTTCGAAATTTTGAATTCTCAAAAATCTGCAGAAATTTTTTCAAGACCAAGACCAAGATTGAGACCAAGACTCAATATTAAAACCAAGAGCAAAACTCAATGTGCAAGATCAAGACCAATATCAAGAGTGCAATAGTCTTGGTCTTGGTTTGCTCTTCACTATATACAATCTCATCATATCTTCGTTTTAATTTCATTTGTGGAGTAAAACATTTGAGAATTCTTCTATATATTTATACAATATATGAAGCAAAACACGCCAAGTGTCTTTTGTCTCCGATTTTGCTCAAATTTGGCAATATTGTAGATCCGGTGTGCAAGAGCAACAATCCGGGAGGATTTGGTCCTAGTACCATTTGTTGTTAAAATACAGGGTGTTGAAGTTGGCGTTTGTAGTCATTTTCATGCTTAGAATCGTCCAAGCAATACGTGTGATTTTTTTGGAATTTTTTGAAAAATTAAAAAAAAAATTTTTTTCCTTTCAATAATTTTTGCGAAAATTTTTAATAAAAAAAATTTTTCAAAAATTATTCAAAAAAAAAAGTTTTAAAAAAATTCCAAAAAAATTCACACGTATTTCTAAGGTGATTCTTAGCATTTTTTGCCTTGTACACTTTTTACGTAAGATGCTTTCCTCTCGAGTAAAAAAAGATTTTTGCCTTCCGCGGGCGTTCAAAAGCCAAAAACTCCCATTTAGCGTCTGAATCCCATCTTGAGTCATACATCATTTTATAGCTTATAAATTATGCTTTAATTTAAAGTCTTTAAAAAAAAAATCGAAGGTGGCTTTTATAAAAAAAATTCAAAAGTATTTTTAAGTGTAAAAATTTTTTTCACCAAGAAATATTTTTTTATAAAAAGAACACTTCAAAATGAATGGGACTAGTAACTTAGATTTATCAATTTACAAACTTTAGTGTAAGCTATTGTATAAATTTTTGAAAAAACACCCTTTTCATGAAAATGACTAAAAACGCCAACTTCAGCACCCTGTATTTTAACAACAAGTGGTACTAGGACCAAATCCTCCTGGATTGTTGTTCTTGCACACAGCATCTACCATATTGCCAAATTTGAGCGAAATCGGAGAAAAAAAAATTTTGATCAGGTACCTTGGCATGGAGTGCTTCATATATAGGGTGGTTGGGATTCGGTAGAACACCGGAAAATATAAGATTCCTGTTATTATTCTGAACAACTTTTCTTTGTACTGTTTTTCGAAATTCGCAAAACTGACGGTGATATAGCCATCGGAAGGTCGAGACATAGCTTCGTGAAACCCGGAACTGGAAAATCGGAACCCTTTGATGGATTTTTGTAATATTGGAGTCATATAAAAGGTAATCTTTACCAATTTTTTTTAAAACACTTTTTTTCCAAAAAAACTGTATGATTTACACATAGTTTTTAGTTTTCAAACTTACAAAAGTAATTTTGATATTATTTAATTTTTAATTTGGGCTTTAGGTCCGACAACTGAAAGGCTAAAAGTAGAGTGCAATAGTACCATAACTATTTGTGTCGTGTGTTTTTTTAATTATTTTATTTATTTATTTTTTGAAATTTTGTGTGCTGTATTGTCTTGTTTTTTGACAATTAATCAACGTCCCTTTTTAATCAACGTCCCTCAAGATGCCAGCCAATGGATGTCGAAATGTTGGACAAAATTTTTATTTTAAGGCTTGGAGCCCAAAATAAAAATCAAATATTTTAAGCCAAAGGGTCACTAAAATCCATATCAAATATTGATATTAATATTACCCTGTTTCAGCTACTGCAATCTGAGCATCTACTGATAAGAGCAACATAATCAGTCAATAAATCTAACCACAACACAGTTAAATATTCCACTTTATTTTGGCCAGAAATTTTGATTTGAAGCTAGTTATCGTCTGGTTTTCAAACGTTAAACATCGATAGCAAAAGTAACAGCAACCATATACAGTGCATACATACATACATAAGTACTTCGAATTGCATACAAACATATGCATGTAGTATTCAAAAGAAGTTTTAAAAACTACATAAATATAATTTCTTAATATGTTAGTCTAGCCGTAACAAGGTTTAGAAAAAACAAAAATAATGTTTTTCAAAGGATTTGGTATCTTAATAATTGCACTTTTCGCAATTAATTTGGATTACGGAGCTTTCGGTGCGAAGGTGAAAGTGTTTGAATTAACAAATGGCTGGAAGTTGCGAAATCAAAACGGCTGTGAGTGTTTACAATTTAACATTTAATACTCGTAATAAAAAAAAAATATTGCTATAAATTTATAATTTCATTCTTATTGATTTTATACGGGCTGAATTGGTTATCAATGTCATTCGCAGAATTTATAGCATACTTATTTGTATATACTGCCTAAGAGTTTGTTTTGAGCTTAATTCTCTTATCAGCTATATTGGCCAATTACCACTTAAAAGCGACAACGATGATTATTGATGATACGAGGTTTTCTAGCTCTTCTTATGTATGTATGTACATGTATAAGGCTGGCGTTTGTGCAAAAGTTGTTAGTTTTTTTTTTTGTATAATTTAATTAAGATAGGGATACGCCCTTCTCTACTTATGTGATTTAATGATAGTATCTAAAGCATAAAGTGACACAATCAGTTGTGAATATGTAAAAACCAATTTCAGCCCAACTCTTTTTGTATCCTACACCTTCAGTTCGTATATTCTTTATCAGTGTTTTGCCTCTTGAGTCGCTATAGCCAGTGGAAATAATTTTTTGCGAAAAAACAAAGCCAGATAATTTGATGAAATTAAGTGCAGTGGCGACGTCACCAAATTTTACATAAGGGACGTTCCACATCAACTGGACCAGGTCTGTTGTCAAAAATTGTGTGGACGAAAAATTTGATTTATGTTATTTTAAGAGTTTTCGAAAACCGAGTGGTGTTTAAAAAAATTTCAACACGGCGACGTTGTAACACGCCCTGAAAGGGCCTGTTAAGTTATTTTTTTCAATCATTTGGCGTAAATTTCATCACTCGGGAGTTTTCGGGGTCGCTTATCATGAATTTTAAGACAGAATTCATAAATTCTTAAATCCAAGATGGCAGATGCAAAGAATTAGGAAAATCCTTATTCTGGCTAAAAGTCGAAAAACTTACACTAGAGTTCTCAAACTAGGCAGGCATGATTCTTTAATATTTTTGCACTTTATGTGTAAGTTTGGAGAAATTTGACCAACTGTACCGTTTTTTTTCCGCCATCTTGGACATAAGAATTTTCACATTATGACTTCAGATTTATGATAGGCGAGCCCGAAAATCCCCGAGTGACGAAATTTACGCCAAAATATTGGAAAAAATAGTTTATCGCCCTCTTTCGTGGCGTGTTACAACTCGCCATGTTGAATTTTTTTTAAACACCACTTGGCTTTTGAAAGCTTTTAAAAGAAAAAAATTTTGACATCCAAAACTTTTCTTTTCGGCCGCAGAGCAGGTCGAGTTGACGTGAAACGTGCCATATGTAAAATTTGGTGACGTCGCCACTGCACTTAATTCCATCAAATTATCTGGATTTGTTTTTTCGTAAAAATTAGAGTTATTAAAAAAAAACTTTTTGGAGATTCCACGATCATGCCCACAAATCTGAAATAGGGTTTTCAAAAATTGAGTTGAGTTTTTTTAATTTAGAAGTCGCTCAACGTCGATTTATAAAAAATTATAGTTTAATTTTCTTACTTTGATATCCATTAGTATTGATTTTATTCTTTTTTGGTATTTTATTCCGATTTTTTTTCCAAAAAAGTATGAAATTTATTCCACTAGGTGTCACCAAAGATAAGAAATGTATGGATCTTAATATAGAAAACTTTTCATATAATTTTTATATTGGAAAAATTAATGCTAAAAAAACGTATAAGTAACGTGTTATGACATAAGCGACCTTATTTTGCCATAGTAAAATTTTCAGTACAAGACAAATAATAAGCTTAGGTCAAAAAAGCTTCTGTTTACATGTATCGGAATTTGTTGCGAAAACTCCAGCGCTAACCCCATCATCTTACTTGGAACCATCTTTGCAGATGTTTATTTCATTCGGCAGGTCGAGGTTATGTCCAGTAGTTCCTGGACGGAAATTTCACTGAAAACTTCCTGTTGAAACGCGTTATTGGTGATAAATACTTTTTAGTATTATTGTTAATACCATCTACATTGCTATGTTCAAAAATTTCGTGTTTGAAATGATTCGAATCTTTCAGCACACTTTTGGAAAGATCTATATTGGTAGTAAATTTAGAATTGCGTTGAGTGAATCTGCTGATGTTGTTTTATGCCAATGGATAGTTGGCGCTGCACTTTTTTAAGTTTTTTGAGTTTCACTTACTGTCCAGAGACTTCCACCATATCACCACCCCATATAATAATTTTTGGGTGCAATAAAACTTAATTTTTTCTATATTTATGACAACTTTTTGGTTTGGTTTGTACTCTGCAATGAATAAAAAATTTACATGGTGATTATTTACATCAAAGCGTATTTTTTCGTGCCCTGGGAAAAAAATTTTAAGCAATTTCAATTTTCAAACCACCCTAAAATTCATCTTAAATATGATATTTTTAATGAATGGACGTAGTCGTATTTGTTATCAAAAATAAATGGTTGTAAAAAATAGATTTCTAAACCATAAACTACGATTCCACATATGATACGTCACAATGAAATGCTCGTAAAAAGTGACCGCAAAGAATCAAAACAAAATAGTGTGAGAAATAAACTATCAAATATTTGAAAAGTAACTTTTGGATGACGGCCTTTACAGCAGCCACGGGAATTTTAAAATAAAAAAAAATAAATTTTTTTCATATTTTTTAGACAATATTTAACAATGTCCAAAAGAAATTTTGTCAATAAATATAATACTTTTTTCATAATAATATTTTTAAACAGTGTTTTTATGTTTTCAATAACAAAAGCGAATGTCCCCTTAAAATAATTTTGAAAAATTTCATAGTTTTCATTCATTTTATTAACACTTTAAATTTTAGTGTGATTTTTTTTTTTTTTTAAATTTTCAATTTATTTTCAGCTATTGAGCTTAGTGTTGGAAAAATACCATCAGGTGTATTCACAGCACTTAAAAAACTTCATGGTGATATCCTTCATTCTTATAATGATGTTAACCTCCGTTGGATTGCATACGATAACTGGACCTATAGTAATAGCTTTAGCGGTAAGAATAAATTTAATATTTATATGCAAGTTACACCTTCAGTTTTGTGTAAATGGAATGGTAAACTTTCGATTTCAATTCTATAAGGTTCCATCTATGCAAACTATCGCAAAGTGTCAAAAGTGTAACGATATTCCAAAAAAAAACAAAAAAAATTTTCTTATGATCCCATAGCATACTCAAAAGATTTATCAATTTTTTATAGTAAATCCTAAGGATTATACTGAAGGTGATAATGTAAACTTAACATTACATGGTATCGATACTATGGCTATAATACGCTTAAACAAACATTTGGTCGGCAATATGGACAATATGTTTGCACGTATATCCTTTGATATCTCACCCTATATCAGAGAGGACAACATTTTGGAAATTGAATTAATATCACCAATACATGAAACACGTCGACGAGCGGATATATTAAAGGAAAAAAATACTCCAGCGCCTCCGGATTGTCCATTCGAACAATTCAAAGGAGAATGTCATCGTAATCTATTGCGCAAAATGCAGTCAAGTTTTGGTACAGATTGTGGTCTGGCAGCACCTTCAATGGGAATATGGTGAGTTATTTAAAAAAAGATAATGCATATGTAAAGCATAAACTTAAACAAAGCCAAATGTTTAACTTTTTATTTTAAAGGAAAACTGTTGCGCTGGAATTTTATGAAACTGCGATCATGCGTGATGTTGATGTGGCGATTCGTAAAAACGCTACTCATTGGACACTAGATGTACGTGTCTTTTTAAGTACCGGTCTGAGGCAAAATTTCTATGCTGAACTAACTTTCTATGCAGCGTGAGTTTAAATTAATTTTTTAGAATGCTTTTATATACTATATAAATTAATGGTAATTTGTTTTCTATTTCAAGGGACTTGCTAATGCAACCGGTTAACATAAGTCGAAGTATTGTCAGCTATAAATCACCAATTATCGAGTTTAAACAGGAAATCCCTATTGTATGTTTTGAAAGCAATCGTAATGAATTTTACGAAAAATTTGCAAAAATATTAGACACTTCAAAAATTAATTTTAAATACTCGTTAATGGGCAAATCCCTAAAAAGTGAAACGTAAGACATAAAAGTATAGAATTAGTTTGCAACAGTCAGTAAGCATGTAAACTGGACCGTACCAGAAAAAAAAGTAATAGGCAATTTGGAAATAAAATTTTTTGGACCAGATATAGGGGTCCCGCATTAGCATTTTTCGTCATACCTTTGACATTTACTGTCCGATCTTGAAGAGATTTTTTTTTACTTCTAAGGTCATTGACATCAGGCACCGCGTTCTATTACTGACCCATCAGACCTTAGTTCCCACCATCCTAACTTGCCACCTTACTGTCAGAAAATTAAATCATTAAACTTTTCCTCAGATGGTATTTAAATCATACCTTATTTCGAAGATGAGGAACAGTTATGAACGATGTATTTAGTAGAAAAGAACAAAACCATTTGGTGCGTTCTCTATATAACTTAAAATATTGCGTTTTTTAACTTTTAGGCTAGAATAAACTAAAAACTTTTCGTAAATAGAGGAAGTCTGAGACCGGATTCGGACTCAGTATTGACAATATATCGTAAGGTACTATTTTTGTTTTCGTTTGTTGTGATTTTTTCAAAAATACCATTTTTCGACCTTTTTTGAAAAAGCACTCGATGAACCTATTTTAGAAACTTTTATGTTTTAGTCAGTAAGTGCTGACGAATAAATTGACTTTTAAGTGTTCCTAAAGGTTCATACCTCCGCTTTTAATTAAAACGAGTCGGCTTTTTTGAGAATTTCTCCCGTAAACGGATCGGTAACGGATCCGTAACGGATAAAAAAGTGGAGATATGAACCGTTTGGCACACTGGGACGTATAATTTTAGAAACCTGTAACAAAAGTTTCGCCAAATTTATATAGTTTTTTTCTTTAGTTTTTCTATACTCAATACCATGAATTTGAAAAAGTCAGATCTCACAAACTAAAAATATCAAAATTTATTCATATAAAAACGTGAACATTAATATATTTCTATAGCTAAAATCATCAAATAATACCATATTCGATGTTAATGATATATTTCGGCTTCCCTAAGTAGTTATTGGAGAATACAATACACTAACAGTAGCAAACGTGTTGAATTTTGTCAAATATCACGAAAATAATGGGTGCTATTATTGATTTCGTTCGATAAGGAAATTTTCGCGGAAAGAAATATCATTCGATATGAAAACTACTATTATTGATTCCAACGGTAGAGGAATATCGAACGAGAATATTGGAAACCCTGAAATAAGAGAATCTCTAAAATTTTGACAGATGACAAAGGTTACAAAAAAATTAGAAGTGTCAGCAAAGAAAAATTATGAATCTTTGATAATTTTTTGTAAATATCATGTGGATAAAATAGCTTTTTTAGTGCTATTTAAGAATAAATTACACAGGCCTGCAAATTCGACACTTTTTTTTCCTCTCTTAAATTTTGAAGCCAATTATGGTGGTTTGGGACCTCCTGATCACGAATCTGAACTTAGTTTCTTTCCACCACGTCAGAATTTTGAGATATTCCAGTTTTCATAACCTCAAAAATAATAGAAAATCGTGTGTTTTTCACTGCTTTTTAAATTTTCTCAAAATTTGGACGTGCTAGAGCAATTCTGTAAACGGATTTGGGCTCAACATCAAAAAATACATTAAAAAGCACTCTCGTAATTTTAAGAGGCGTACCCTTGTTCGTCTGTGCAGCATTTGAAAACTTATTAATTCAATCGTTTGTGCTTACGTACTCTTCAATATCACGCCTAAAATACTCAACATATTTAAGCCATTCTTGCACCATATATTTTGTTGGTGCTTCCCGTAAAATCTTAATAGTTTCTATCCATAATATTCATCCAGATATCAAGTTTCATAATGCAGGTAAAGTGAGTAGAAATGAGTTTTTTTTTTTTTTTTTTTTTGGTTTTGGTATGTTTTCTTTATGTACCGAGCGCACCGTACTTTCATTCAATTACCCCTACTATCAAGGAAAATCTGTCGGAATATCAGGCAGATATATGGTGTTAATATGGTTTCAATATACCAACTGGTGCGGGCGTAGGAGCGACTCAAATAAAATTTTCAATTATATTGAGTTTTTTTTTTCATATGAGGGGTACAACACCCCCTTGTCCAATCGATCCCATATTTCTTATAAATGTGTTGGACCACCAAAAAAACATCTGGTGCAAATATGGTTTTGATACGTCCAGTAGTATAGGCGTGGTAGTCTTGTATATACAAAAAAAGCACTAAAGTAAAACTTAAATCACTGAAAATTGTGACGTGCTGGAATCTTTTCACTATTTTTCTCGTAATCAGCACACTTAAATCTATAGAAATCGCTTTTTAAAACTTAGAGAGAAAAACCCATGCAGGACTGTGTTATCTATACATTTTAGAGTTCGGTGAAGACGCGTGTTTCCCAAAAGTTGTTTTTTGTAAAAAAGTGTTTGTTGATAATTTTTTTTTTCCAAGTGATTACATTTCATCGTTTGATCACCGCAGCGAGGGTTGGATGTGAAAGTGACTTCTTCTGTATGAGTTGTATATCTAATCAAAATAAAGATGAATTGTTTCCTTTATTTAATAAAATAAAATAAAATGTATTGTTTTATGAATTTTGAGTTTTATTTTAAAAATTATTGTGTAGTAGTAAAGTGTTTAAAATTGATATTTAATATTTAGCTTAAAATACTGAAATATATCTATTCGTCGGAATCAAGAACATACAAAAATGAACGTCACTTCGATGTCAGGGTTGTTAAATTTGTCAAATTATTTGGAAACAATAATGCCATATTTATCTGTTTTGCGGAACAGTGACGCATATGTATCTACTTTTTGGAATCAAGAATAGAAAAATTTGCTCTCGCGCGGAAAATGCTTTCCGACGGAATCAAGAATAGCACCCAATATGACTGTGCAGGGTTGACTTAAATACCAAATAAAGATGATGGGGTCGGGTTCTGAAGACAAGTCAGTAGCAACTGGAAATAGCACAGTATGTATCATGCACATGTCTCTCGCAATGAGTCGCAGAAATTATTATCTACTCATATGCCGGGATTCTAAATCCCATTGGCTTCGCCTAAATTTTTCCCACTGCAGTGACTAGATTTATAAATATTCGGAAATTAAATTTTTAGTAGGAAAGATGAAGAAAAAAATATATTTTAGGTCGTGGTATAATACATCACACAGTTTTTTTTAAGAGTGTAAGCAATAATTAAAATATGCTGCACTAAAATTTGTAATAAATACATCTTTAAATCTTTTTTTCTTTCTTTCAGGAAAAAGTTGAGCTTTGGTGGCCTAATGGTTATGGAAAGCAAAAACTATATCCATTATTTTTCTCCGCTAACTGCTGGCTTTCAAAATATGGTCCGAATTTGCTTGCGAAAACTGTATCACAAAAATCATTGAAAATTGGTTTTCGTACCATAGAGCTAGTGGAAGATAGAATCGGTAACACCGAAGGATCACTTTCTCATTGTTTTCAAAATTTAAATTATATGGTTTTTTTATTTCAGACCAGAGACGACCTGGAAATACTTTTTTCTTTAGAGTAAATGACGTTGACATTTTTGTAAAAGGTGCCAACATCTTACCAATAAATATACTGCCGGAACTTACCAATGACGTTGATAAAAGTATGGAAATTTATTATATTTACACAAATATGAAACCAAGTCAAGAATTTTATTTATTCCAATTACAGTGAGTCATCTTTTATCATCGGCTAAGGAAGCCCATATGAATATGATACGCATCTGGGCTGGTGGTGTTTATGAATCCGATAATTTCTATGGCTTAACTGATCATTACGGATTACTTGTTTGGCAAGATATGCCATTTACATCGGCAACTTATCCTATAAACGATGATTTTGTTGAGTAAGTTATCCCGGTTTTAATAGCAAATTATATAAATACAATTTTTACTCTCAGATAACGTATATTTGCAGAGCTGTACGCGTTGAGACGGTACGTAATGCACAACGTCTTGCCTACCATCCGAGTCTAGCGATGTTTGCCACCAACGATGAAGTGGAAATGGACCTGTTTAATAGTAAATATGACACGGATTCAGATTATGAACGCTATTCGGACGATTTCCGGCAATTGTTCATTGGAACCGTGAAATACGAACTGAATTTAATATCACGTAGTGATTTTAGCCCACGACCGGGGCCATTGATATCAACGCCATCAAATGGCATGGAAAAGAAAGAATTGTCAGCGGATCCAGATGATAAATCTTATGGTGATGGTAAGCTTTGAAATTTAATAATATTAAAGTTAAGTTAGAAAGATTTTTGAAATTCTTTTTTTTTTAGTTCATTTTTACGATGATGATAACGACAGTTGGAATCCGGATCTTTACCCAAGGGCACGTTTTGTTAGTGAATATGGTTTTCAAAGCTTACCGGCTATGGGTGCTTGGAAGCGCATTTTGAATAGCGATGATACTTTGCTGGAATTAATAGCGCATCGTCAGCATCATCCAACAGCAACAGCAAGTGTTGAAGCTCAGGTGCGACGTCATTTGCCGCTGCTATTGAAGGATGATAAGAATTACATTGATGCACTGATTTATTTCAGTCAAATATCGCAAGCGATGTCTACGAAGGTAGGAACTGAAGTCTTTCGTTGTTCACGTTATACGGAGCATCGCACAATGGGTGCACTACTTTGGCAACTTAATGACATTTGGGTAGCACCCACTAGATCGATGATAGATTTCTATGGAAACTATAAGGTACTTTAGGTGTGCATATTGATTAAATGTACGAAAGTTAATTAACGTTTTGATTTGTAGCTGGTCTACTACTGGGCGAAAGAGTTTTTGAGTCCGACTGCAATAATTGCTTTATACGATTCGAAGAATAGTGCTCTCAATGTAACAATAGTACGTGATGATATTGATGATGCTAGCCAATTATATGAAGTTAATATGTACACGTATTTATGGTCAGATATTTATCCAAAATACAATGTGACTTGGCAGACTAAAGTGGTAAATAATAAACAGTTATTCTTTTCCGATTTGGATTATATTAAATATAAGTAAAACATATGTAAATTTTACAAGATTTGGTGACCTATGGAGATTCTTAATAATGGGATTTAATAGGTTTGGTAAGAAAATACATTAGCCAAAAAAGTGTGGGGGGGGGAGAATGGGCAGTGCTAGTTAAGTGGCATCACATCGAGGTAAAAGTTAAAACAAAATAAGAATAAAATCGACAAATAGCTCAATAGCTGCCCAGGCGTCGCCTTCAGAGTAGTAAATTGTAAGATCAATACCAATATTTACCCTTATATCTACATTACATTTTTATGAAGTTGCCTCACTCCAGTTTTAAGGTTGCCACGGAAGGGTGGCATGTAGGGTCAACCTCCATTATTTTTTCCCTCTAAACATTTTCTCTGAAAGTTCTTACCACCTCACGTATATCTTACACTTAGGAAGACTCCCCTGCAAAAATTACACTTTTGTGAAATTGACTCCCATCTCTTTTTGGGTGCCCCTGGTAGGGTAGAATATAAGACCAACCTCCATTATTTTTTATGATCAACATTTTTCCCGAACATACCTACCCTCTATCTTCATCCCTTAGATGGGGTCCTCTGCAAAAATTACCTTTTCTTATAAAATTGGCTCACTCCAGTTTCAGGGTGCCACGGGAGGATAGAATGTAGGACCAACTTCCACTGTTTTTCCCCTTAAACATTTTTCCCGAACGTAACTATCTCCCATTCCCACTCCTTAGCAATTTCATAAAAAAGTTGATATATTCAGGGGAGCCCCCTTAGGGGTGAAAAAGGGGATAAGTTTGTACAGAAGAAATGTTGAGGGGATCAAAATATATGAGGGTGGTCTTACATTCTATTCCACTAGGGTCTCCCTCGAGGTAGGGAAGTCAATTTCATAAAAATGTTGTTTTTAGGGGAGCCCCCTAAGGGTTAGAGATAAGGGGTTAGTATGTGCGGAAAAATGTTAAGGAGATAAAAATAATTGGAGCTATTTTTACGATTTAACTCCCATTTTTTGGAAATTTGACCTCGAAGTGATTCTACTTAGCCCTACCCAATCTTCCCATTACTTCGCTAAGGGCGACACCTGACCATCTATTGAGCTATTCGATTTTTTTACTCCCATTTTTTTGACCTCGATGCGACGGCACTTAGCACCACTCAATCCATCAATTTTTTGGATCATGTACAATATTTTCCCACCAAATCTGACAAAATCAAGGGTTCCAGCGTATCCAAATCGAAAAATAGTGCACTAAATCATGTCCAATGTAATACATACTTATATCTAAAATTCAAATATTTTTATATACAAAACAGCGTGGCAGCGGTTCCGCAGTGAATATATTTCCAATGGATACAATTTTCGATGATCGTTTTACAATCAAAAATTCTTTACTTGAACTTACCTTGAGTTCCAATCAAAAGATAGTTTCACGTACATTTTTCATACCTGGAAATATAACGCAGGTGGTTGGTTTACGAGATCCACATCTAAAAGTAAGTTTTGGTATACCGTAATTCGATGATTTATCCGAAATGTAACTTAAACCTTTTCTTCAGTATGAAATATCGAAGCCAAAATGTGATCCAATCATTCCTAGCTACACTATAACGATACGCATTGATCATCCAGCACTTTTTGTATATATAGAGATTGATCATCCCAATGTTGAAAAATACAAACTTTCCGATAATGGATTTATACAGGTGGAACCAGTGAAGTCAGTGCACTTAGATATTGAGTCTGCAACCAAATGTATTACGATCTCACATGGAGATGTAAAAATTAAAACAGTTAATCAATATATGATCAATTGATAAAAATGGTCTCATAAGTACAATAACTATTCTGTTGTGTGTATATAAGTATATATGTATGGTAATTTGACGGTCACACAATTATTTTCTTTAAGTATATAAATTAACCCAATAAATTTCATTCAATTGTACCTAACAACTGCATATCGAAACGCTTCGTTGCGCAGTTTTATTGCCTACTTATAGTATTTGCTTTGGAACAAGATCAACTGAGCGGAGTTTTGTTGGAGTTTATGAGAAGAATATGAGTTGTCTGTGAATGTGGAAAATTTTCTTTGTTGCAAATTCTGTAGTTATTACAGTTTTAATGAGGTAAGAGAAAGAAGTTCACTGACTGTAAAAAATAAAGTAAAAGTTTACTTATTCCACATGCATGCAGTTGTTAGCTTTGCTATATTACAGTGACGGTTTTAGTATGAATTTAGCTACTAAGTACAATCAAAAATTCTCAACAAAATCAAAGAGCTTCATAATGATTGCGAAAATATCGATAAAACTCATGGGAGTCGAGTATCATCTGTTGTCAAATACAAAGTAAGAAGTATCACAGAAGTCACAAATTCTTTACAAAAAAAAAAAAAAATGATGAGAGAAAAACTAATAAGCGGAAAATGTTAAAGAGACGAGAAATGTTAAAAATACCACAAGATTTTAAAATGTTCATTAAATTTTAGATTCAATAATATTGAAAACTGAAATGGTTTTAAAAAATCGATAAATTTTGTATCGAAAAAATTTTTAAAGGTCGAAACATAAAAAGTTTCGCTAAAAAAGGCGATATGCCTAGAAAAGGTAAAATAGTAGAAAATGCTAAAAAAACCTATATAAAAGTATACAAATAAAAAAGCACACTGACTTTTAATAGTTGGAGAATCATTTAGAAATATTAACATTTCAAATAATTCGTTAAAAATCGAATAATGTAAAAAAGTCGATTATGTATATGGGGCATTACATACGTTACCGGATAGCATTTGGCTTCTGCATCTCCGATTTTTTTTAAACTTTTTGAACTAGTTGAGACTAGCATTCATGATTTTTTTAAATTATTTTTATCAAACCATTTAAGAGACATAAATTTTTAAAAAACTGAAAAAGCTGCAAAAATGACATTAATTAGTTTTCTAAAATGCTCATACCTCCGCCAATAGTCGGCCAAATCATGTGATTGTTTTTTTAAAAGTTTTATTTTTTAAGGTAATTTTTATAAAAATTTCAGCTTTTAAAAAAATTTTGCAAAAAATTTTAATGTTTTTGACAGATTTTAAGACTATTTTTGGAATGGACAAGCGATGGAATCTATTTTTTATAAATTTTTTAATGAACAAAAAAGTGAGTGAACGATCACTATTCCTAAAATTCACTAATTCACTAAAACATTTCAAATTTTCAAAAAATCATAACTTCTAAGCCTCGGTTTTTTTTTTCTTTCCAAAAAATATATTTTTGAAGGTCAAAAAAGTGACCAGTAGTAGTTTATTAGTAGTTTAATTCTAAAATAGTGGGTAGTTTAGTACTTTTTATCAAATACGAAAAAATTTACTTTAACCTCATAGACTAATTCAATACCTTTCCAAAAGTGGTCTGAGCATGAAAATAGGCTCAGAAATGTACAACTTATTAACAATTATTTGAAGAAAGTTTGTCGCAATTCAACGATTTTTGCACCCTTTGCACCCCTCCACAAGCCACAAACAAAATTTTTATTTAGCCGCTTCTATCAGATTAGGTTAGGTTAGGTTTAAGTGGCGGCAAATTAGCCACACATAGACCAAAAAGGTCCGTAGTGATACCACATCATCCCGGACGTTGAGTCGCGTAGATGTAATTAATTAGATGTAATAATGGGGTTTCAGCCCTCTTCAGGCTTGAGCGTGAAGGCTTTAGAAGCCATTGCGAAGTTTTTAATTGGTTTTAGACCAGTATCTGAAAGTTCTTCAAGATTGTTAAAAAACATTTGTCCAAGGGTTTTAAATCTGGTCCGCTGGACAAAAACACAGTAGATGCTCCAAATTCTCCTCTTCGTCTTCATTACACCACCGACACCTACTATCCGCTAGAATACCCATTCTATGAGCGTGATAACCAATAAGACAGTGTCCAGTGATGGCTCCCACAACAGTTCTACATGTTTTACGAGATAAAGCGAGAAGGTAGTCGGTTTTATCTTTACAGAAAGTTGGGCAAAAATTTTTGGTTATTTTGCTAGTATTTGAGTTGATCCATTTTAGGCTAGCCTCACAGTAAAGCGATTTCTGATATATAACATATCAGATTAGGCATGAAACGAAATTTAAGCGAATTCGGCAGGGGTCCTCAGATTTCTTTAGGCATAGAATGGCTATATAGTCTTGAAATCTTAAAGAGTTGAAGAATGTTGAATAAGATTGCAAAATTTCAGGAGCAAAATTGAGTCGTAGAACATTTTCCAAATATGTGAAAAAAAAAAAATTTTAAAGTCGGAAAGATGAGGTAAGCAATTTTCTGAAACATATTATGATTTAAATTGTCACCTGAATCGAAAAGGAAGTAACAGCAAAAATTCAAAATTGAGTTTTTGATTGATTATAATGAATTTGTCTAAAAGAAATGTCCTCACATAGTTTTAAGCTCATACTTACTCCTAAAAGTGCAGATTTTATATTAAGGAAATTAGCAAAAAATGGTTTTTAAGTTGAAAACAATTCTAACACTTCTAAATGTTTTTTGGTCTCTTGTGTGGGTGATGATATTTATGTACGCTATACGTAATGCATTTGAAAAATAAGCTTTGTAATTAAAATATAGGTCAGACCATAGATAAAATTAATTAAAACCTTCGTGACAAATGTTGGTTTTCTACAGTTTAAAGAGTGCAAAATATTGGGGAAATTAAAAAAAAAAAAAAAAATGGAAATATTTTTCTATTAGGGTGATTCTACTCACGAGGGCATATTCTGTAGCTCACTTAATTTTACATATTTTTTATAGCAATATTTCATTGATTTATAATCCAAACTAAACGTCTTAATTGTTTCTAGTATGATACTGAAAATAAGCTTGACCCCAATGATTTTTTTTTTTATACAAAAATTCAAATTTAAAGTGCCGAATCCTCAACCTCCTGGCATGTCTCTTTTTCAGTGTAACTGACAAATTTATTTTTGAATTTTTTTCTACTCGATTTAAACTCAACCTCCTGGTACATCAAAACATTTAAAAATTTTAAAGAATTTGCATATTTATCGCGTTGATGATTTTTGATGCGAATGCAGGAAGTAAGGTTATCTTAAACTCGCTTTCAATTGTCGCTGACCGCGGATGTTTTAGTCCTAACGCCGAATTTTGTGTGTAAAATTTTGTTGCGGACAGCCAAATCCTCAGGTCCATGGCAAGTATTTTCGTTAAAAATATATGTATTTAGTATGAAATTTTTATAACATTCATAGATTACAAATTCATAGCATTTTAATGTGGAAATCCATAATTTCATTGTTGAGCATTGTATTATTGCATTGTCGATTTATTGACTGAAAGTGAAAAAGCCTCAGCCTCCTGGACTCAGTTTCCTGGATACTTAGAAACTTAATTTTTAATTTTTAGTTTTAAAAATAATTGGGTTTTAACAAACAGCGCTTAATAAGGTCATTTGTTTAGGTACCAAGCCTCCTGAGCGCAATTTTCTTTGAAATGGACATAAAATTCGTGAATTTTTTGTGTGATCGGCCCGTTTCAGAGAAGTACAGAGTACAAATACAAATAAAAAAAAAAAAAAAACCAAAAATAATGCATTTTCCTTCCTTCGTGTGTAGAATTACTCATAAAAATTAAAAAAAAAAAAAAAATTGTAATAGTAACAAAACTTATCGATATGTGTTTTATTAGGAACCGCCTCTGCCATGAAGCTTGTAACATTGACAGCTGATGTTCATGAGCATTATCTTAAAGAGAAAATGCAATCACTTTAATTTGAATGAGTAATCAACAAACATATGAAAAGAATTGCGTAGAATTTGACTTTTAACGCGGCTGAAGAGAGATATCAAAACAAAACTGAAGAGAAATTGACAATATATAACTTAATTAAGTTGGAAGTTGCCAGCCTAATTACACAGTGCAACACAAAAAATGCCCCTGGGGTCACGGGGGTTCAAAACATTTTTTAACCCTCAAGTTGCATCACTCGGAAAGTTTTTATATTTTCGTGTTTAGGGTACTTTCCTTATAACATAAAAAAAAATTAAGAAAATCCGTCGGGCGCTTTTTTTTTAAATCGAATTTTCCGTTTTTGGCAAAGTTGAGTTAAGTCAAAAATAACATGCGAAAACTAAAATCAATAAAAAGGAACAAGAATAGTCATTTCTAACTAACTTTTAGATGCTGAATTCAAATCCGTTAACAAAATCGATCTATCGCTACAGAATTTTGAGATATCCTAACCCAAAAATTACCAAAATATAAGATTTTTCGTGATTTTTTACTACTTTTGAGGTTATGTAACACGACAGTGTAATACTTTGTCATAAAACCTGTTATGTTAGTCAAAAGCACATATCTTTGCGTACAAAACTCTTTTTAAATTATATCAATATCTTTTTTTTTCTTGGAGTTATCCTAACCTAAAAATTTAAAAAGAAACAAAAACAAGATTTTCGACTACGTTGGAGGCTACATAGAGAACGCACGAAATTTTTTTGGTCCTTTATACTAACTAAATTACTGACTACAATCCCTCGTCTTCAAAATCAGCCATCGAGTGGTCACCTACGAATTTTTCCTTCTTCGTCAAAACAATTTTAAGCAAACTAACTTTTTAGCTTCAGTGTATTACTTGTTTTGGCATAACGTTTTTGTGTTTCTTGATGTCATTTTAAAGAGCTCATAACTTTGTATAAAAAAATCGAAGATGACTATTTGATAGCTCATTTTGAAGACAATAAATGATTATAAGTGATACAGTTTGCATAAAAGACCAAAAAAATTTTGTGCGTTCTCTATGTAGCCTCCAACGTAGTCGAAAATCTTGTTTTTGTTTATTTTTAAATTTTTAGGTTAGGATAACTCCAAGAAAAAAAAAGATATTGATATAATTTAAAAAGAGTTTTGTACGCAAAGATATGTGCTTTTGACTAACATAACAGGTTTTATGACAAAGTATTACACTGTCGTGTTACATAACCTCAAAAGTAGTAAAAAATCACGAAAAATCTTATATTTTGGTAATTTTTGGGTTAGGATATCTCAAAATTCTGTAGCGATAGATCGATTTTGTTAACGGATTTGAATTCAGCATCCAAAAGTTAGTTAGAAATGTCCATTCGTGTTCCTTTTTATTGATTTTAGTTTTCGCATGTTATTTTTGACTTAACTCAACTTTGCCAAAAATGGAAAATTCGATTTAAAAAAAAAGCGCCCGACGAAAATATAAAAACTTTCCGAGTGATGCAACTTGAGGGTTAAAAAATGTTTTGAACCCCCGTGGGGTCTCATAAAGTTTTTCTGATAGGTTATGAAAAATAAAAATACACGTATTTCACCGAATATGTGTATCAGCGATTTTTTCCATCTTATGGCTCCTCAAAGCTTAAAATTCGCGTTTTCTATGAAATTTTGAGATTTTATGAAAAAACCATATTATTATGAAATGGTGCTCATGTCATTACCTTTAATTTAAGATATAGCACTTGAGAATCCGCATGGTAGTTTTTGTTTTATAAGCAAAACTGTAAAAATTTTGCTGTTTCAATATTAGAAGACTTTGTGATGATTATTTTTTTTTTTTATTTTCCGAAATATATGAAAACAAAAAATACATTGAAAATGATTTTGCTTATAAAACAAAAACTACCGATCCGATTCTCAAGTGCTATACCTTAAATTAAAGGTAATGACATGAGCACAATTTCATACTATGATGGTTTTTTCATAAAATCTCAAAATTTCATATAAAACGCGAATTTTAAGCTTTGAGGAGCCATAAAATGAAAAAAATCTCTAATACACATATTCGGTGAAATACGTGTATTTTTATTTTTCATAACCTATCAGAAAAACTTTATGAGACCCCAGGGGCAAACATTTTTTTCCATTTTGTCGCACTGTGTTATTTTAAAGAATCGATGGTTTTATAATTGTTAGATCAACATTTTTTCAAGAATGCGAGCGACAGATACTGTCTAGGATTTATGTAAATATAGATAATTTAGTTAAAAATACAATAGTTACACAGTTTACAACTATTTATTTAATTAAAAATAATTAAAAAATTTGAAGATACTGATAGTATATATATATTTGAAACTTTTAGTTAAAATATAGTAATTGGAAAATGTTTCTTATCTGATAATAAATAAGTTATCTACATAGTTTCTTTTCTACGCTGTTGTGAAGTTTTGCAATAACCGTGAAAACAGAAAATAAAGTAATGAAGTGAAGTAATGTATAATTAAGTATGTCGTATTTGCACTTTTTTTATATTTTTGACATATTTTCAATCTCATATATCGTCACCTCAATACTACAATAAGGTAGCTCCTAAATTATAATTTTTGAGATGAGTGGAATATTTCATTCTTATTCACTTAGTGTACAATTTGTTTTTATCAGAATACTTTAAAAGCGATATAAAAAGTAGATATCAAAGCAAAGGTCCCTTTACACAGTCATAAATGACGCTTTCCAGCTCAAATTTTTCGAAAATTGCAGTTAGGTACTCAGATTTTTATAAAAATTCACAGAGCTGTCCTAAGTGCTCAATATAGAGACATATCATTATTAGCTTTGCGGAAAAGTTTTTATTTTCGCAAGTTATGGGTATGGAACTTCAGAATGTCAAAGTAGTGTTTTTGCGAAAAATCAATGTAGCTCTACCATTTTGTTAAAAATAAATTTTTTTAATTTTTGTTTGTAGCATTTTAAATGTTATTTTGATTTCCATTTTCAATTTGGAAAATATTAAAATTTACAAAATGGCGGCCATTTTTTGAAAAACCTTAAAAGTTATCTGAAAATAATATTTTTTTTTTCTTTAAATTTTTTTCACAGTAAGGTGGATGAAAAACAAAAGTTTTGTAGAAGACTTGTTTGCGCTAAATGGTTGTGAGAGCCTCGGAAAATTTCAAAGTAGAAGAATATATCTTCCATTGCTTATAAAATACAAGGCATGCAAAAAGCCAATATTTGTGAATTTTTATAAAAGTCTGAGAACCCAACTGCAAATTTCGAAAAATTTGAGCTGGAAAGCGTCACAAACATAGATCAAAGTTCGTTGAATATTTTTGTAGAATGCATTAGCCCATTATAATACAGTTTTTGATATAAGGTGTCAAAAACACTCATAAAAACAGTAAAAAATAGGGTAAAATGTTTCAAAAAATTATTTATTTCGGGATCAACAAGTCTTATCCGAAATAAAGATGTAGGTTGAAATTTAAAAAAAAAAGGTATATTTTGTGTGCATTTAAAAAACAATAAATCGCACAACTCATTCCGAGCCAGTGTGGGGAATTGGTTATTTTTTTTTTTTTTTTTTTTGGTAACGAATTTACGGAAAAGGTACTTTTTGGACAAAAAAGTACTGAAACTTTTTTATTTTGAACAAAACCCGCAAAAAAATGAATTTTAAATGTTTGTCTTAAAAAATATAAGTTCTTGAAATTGTAAAGGAACTAAAGCAAGGATGGATAAGATTTGAACCATGCTTAGCACTCAAATTTCATGTATTCAAAGTAATACGAGTATGTTTAAATAAAGGTTTTTAACCCCAAATTAAATCTTTTCCACACGAAATTCATCTTTCTAAATTCAAATTAAACTTTTTTCAGTTTTCTGTGGTAAAACAAATTAACTTCAAATACCAACAAAGTACTAAAAATAAGTTAAAAGTAAAAAGGTATTTTTAAAATGGAAAAGTATTAAAAAAGGTACTAGTAATGAATTTTCCCACATTGTTTCGAGCATTTTTGAGATCGTAATAAAACTAAAATCTCATCGAGCCGAGCCGAGATTTTGCAAAAAAATTAAAAAAATATTCAGCTCACTTTTTTGACATCCTCTCTCAAATTTTTGGGAGTAATCGTGGAATTTCCAAAATCGTTTTATTTTAATCTGTCTAAAAGCAAAGTATGTAACTTTTTCTGATATTTTTGCTGAAAATATACTAAATTTATCGTAAGACTATTCAATAATTTAAAATTTATTTCTTGTTTTATGACGTACAACATGTCGTATGAGTAGTAATTGATTAACTTGAGAAGATAAAGTTAAAATTTTTATTGCGCTAAATAGTATCGATCCCCATACAAAAAAATAAAGTTCGCTGCAAACCGCCAATTTGAAAGCTTATTGGGATGATTTTTAAGGAAAAAAAAAAGTTATTTTTTGACCTCTTTTTTTCCTATAACTTTGCCATTTGACATCCAATCATCAAGCATAGTATGTCGTTGTAAATGTCTCGATGTGCGCTACATTTCACTCATAGAAGTCATTTGTCTGAGAAATTTGACAGAAATGAGTAAGTATCTAAAAGAAAAAGACAAAAAATATGTGCTTTTTTGGATCAATTTGTGTAAAATTTTCACACTTGAATATTTACATATCTCGAGCTCATACCAAAAACCGATCAATGTTAAAAAAAAGAGTTTCCAATTCCAGCATAGGTAGTGTAATTTTCACAGTGTAACTTCACAATAAATTTTCGGACACTTAAAAACTGCTGTCATTTGTTTATTGCTACATTTGGAAAAAGATTTACAGCACTACTTGCGATAATGAAGTTATCAAATAAGTGTGATTAATGGACTTAACTGATCGTAATTAAAAACAGCTGTGGCCAAAAAGAATAGATAAGTCAATTTGAATTTCTCAGAGTAGTTTGTTGCAATGCTCTCACTTTCTCAGCGTTTCTCTTTGTTTCCGCTCTACCACTACAGATCAGTACAATAATTGTTATCATATTTCTTTATAAAACAACGTACCGGGCTTATTTTACTCATTGGACGCTTTTAGTAGCACATTTACTTCGATACGCGCAAGTTGTCATTCAAAGGAAAGAAAAGAAGAACTTAAATTCATATCGATGAAGAAATTTTAAATTGATTTACAATTTGCAAAATGAAAATTCAATTAATTAAAAGTTTATTAGTGGCATGTTTATGGCTTTATTTAAGTGATCAAATTAATGCAGATTCTGTTAAAGTTGTGGAGTTAAAGTCAAATTGGAAGTTGAAAAATCAAAATGGCAGTAAGTGCATTTGGAAAATAAACTGACACTTCAAATGTCAAAACATTAATGGAACGGTTCTAAATAGATCGCAATTTACGCGTACTAATAAACCTTGACCGCTTGGTTGAAAGTTTGTCAGTTTGCAAAATTAATCGATATTTTTATTTTGCTTAAATCTTATCTTATATTTTACAGTTTAATGGAATAATTGATAAAGATTATTAGCTTCGACGGTGTCCGCTTTCAGCTATCGACATGTTGAATCTACATATGTACGTACTTATGTTGAGTTCTTGAACATATATACATACATGAATATATTATTTCAAAAAGGTGGTATGTATCGCTCGGCCGAAAATTGTTATTCTGCTTTATTGCATACTACTATGTAATGTAGACACACTTCTTAAGCTTAACTTTGGTTATAAGCGAATTTTATTGAAATAATTTGATTCAAGTTGAAAATGGAATATGTGACTAACATATCGTCGGCTTAATGAGAAAAGGTGCTAAGTCCACTTTAAGGCAAAAGTAATGTCAAACACATTATTTGCATACTAATCAGTTTTTTGAAAAATATGATTTTTTTCAAGTAGATGTCATTAACCCTACCATCATGTAAACTTCTTCTTTAAACAGAATCCAATTTTATCCATCTTCAACAAAATGCCAGGCACTTCATTTAAAGACATTACTTTTGCCACAAAATGGACTTAGTACCTTTTCTCATTAAGTAAACCGACGATATCCCTTTTTAAAACTTTTGTTTTTTTAAAGGTTTTTTTGAATATCTTCTAAACGGTTACTTCAATGTGTACACATATGACAATTCCGGTGAAAAAAATTCACTTGGAATTTTTTCGCAGCAATATTCTTATTTTCCTCTGCTATAAGGTTTTGTTTAACAATACATAGACCTTATAAAAGAAAATATGAAGAGAAATTTCCCTCTACACGGAAAAAAATAATAGTTTGTACTACTTTATTTCTCGTAAACTAGAACTTCATGTCAATTTAGTGACAACTCCCCAATAAAATAAATTTTATTTACCTTATTAGTAAATTCAGAATTTTCGGATAATATTGCAATAAAGTATTTTTTTTTTTTGAATAAATTGAAGTGTAAAGTTCAAACAAAAAAAAAAAAATAACCAAAAAAATAGATTGACAAAATAAACGAACTGACCGAACTAGGGTTTGAACCGGGATCCGTCCGTGTTTAAGATAGAAACACATTATTTTTACTTACTCAATTACTATTTACAAACTTATTACACTACCACACCGCTGATGCATATGATGAAGGTGTATAAAATTTGTATATTAAGCGAACTTCTGTCAAAACGTTATTTTTTTGGGAGTTATTTTATTAAAAAAAAAAAAAAAACGAAATAATGCCCAAATTATTTTCATATAATAAATTTTGGGCCTTATTGGTTTTGTTTAACCAGAACGTTAGGGCCAAACGCAGGAGCCTAACAAGACGCTCATATAAGATGTGTTCCTCATATTTTCCCAATTAAAAATGCCTAATACCGGCCTAATTAGGTAGGCATTAGTAATTAGGAAAATTTTACGCTTACCAAACTAGGCCATCGTTGGGCTTCCGCATTTAGCACTAACGTTCTGGTTAGGCAAAACCAATGGGCCCCAATTCCCGCCAAACTAATAATTTGCAAATCATTAAAACGAAAAGTAGCTTAGTAATCTTTTTAAGTAATTTATTCAAACAAATGTTTTCTTATTTGTATTTAAATTTTTTGAACAATTGTTGATAGAATAACGTCTTGGGAGTATATTCCCAAAGTTTTATGACTCAACTCTTAATATTATGGAAAATATGATTGATTGAACCAGCGTGCTCGGGCGCGCTTTGTGTGCGATTTGAGTGCGATTTAAATCGTTTTTTCTCAAAACTATGGTTTAAAATCGCGGTACACGATTGCGAAAAAACTACTTAACCGATTTTTGATTTCTAAAAAGTGTTTTGCAGATTATAAATTGAACGAGTGCATGAATGTCTGAAATTGTGGAAAAAAGTTATTTTATACACTTTTTAGCCCTTTAAGCGACAAAAAATGACGGAAAAATAGCACCTTTTTTCAAGACGTGATATCAATATTGTAGAATCGAATTTTTTGGAGTTGCAGACATTCATGCACTCAGGGGAACCCTGCTGAATAATAAAAAAATTTTGTTTTATGTTTCAGATTAAAACTTTGGGCTCCACAATGTACCGCGATAAATCCGTCAGCCGCGTCACGCCACACGCGACATTTAATAAGTCCGCCATTTTGTCATTTTAGATTTTGAAAAAATGCTTTTTTTATAGTTCAAACATGTTCTTAAATATATGCAAAAAATTATTTATGTTTGTTTTTATTTTCCGAGTGAAAAAAAATCCCGAAAAACAACTACTTTTTGACGTGTTACATGAGAAGCCCCCCTTAAAGAAAATTGAAAACAAATACAATTGCTGACATCATTTTTTAGTTATAACACATAACAATATCAATAATTAACCGCTTTGTATTAGTTGTACGAAACAAAACAAAATATTTTGGTCGCATCAGCCCAACAGAAAAAATCCATGTGCATCCCCAAGATGCAATAATGATGCGCGTCCTTCTCGCTTCTAGAGAGCTGATGTTGGTGTGCATGTTTTCTGCGCTATAGGATTTTCAACTTTTCAATTAATTTAGTAAAATAACTAGTAAGGGTAGTATCTTTGGCCTGGCCAAAAACTAAATACCCTGCACTGCATTTCAAGTATATTATTAAACACTGAGTTGATAAATACTGTGCAATATTCTTGTACACACAAGTTTTTATTAAAATAAATTGTTTTAATTGTTCCGTAACTCCTAGAGTATAAGAACAAATTGCTTAAATGGGAAGAGTGCCACGCCCTCGTCTCCGAGCTTACCTAGATTTTGCGTAGAGTATGCATTTACTGTTCTGAGTGTTTGAGTGAAAATCGGCTAGGTTTTCTTAAAAAAATCTATCAGTATAGCATTTTGAAATCTACGCTTATATGGGAGGTGCCATGCCCTTTAGTCCTACTTCGCCTACTTTTTGCTCAGAGTTTGCCATTAATGTTTTTAGTGCTTGGTGACATTTGGTTGGGTTACCACATAAAACGCTTTCAGTATAACATTTTGAAACTTTTGTTTATATGGGAGGTGCCACACCCTCTTGTTCTAATTCGCCTAGTTTTAGCTCAGAGCTTATGTATGTATGTATGTATTCTCCTTTGACTCCTAGGAGGAGCATAGGGCCAGTAAGCTTATACATACTTACTATTCCTAGTATTTATGTGTATTTTGCTTCTGTTAGTGCAAATAATGCTATTTTTGTTGCATTTTGAATGTATTTTTTGTATGGACGGTAGGCGTGTCCGTTGACCGATTTTGCTCATTTTCAATCCCCCGAGCTAACTTTAACGCCGGAGGCAGAATACCAAATTTAATTGAATTATGTTGCTCAGTTTTCCCAAAAAATGTATTTCCACGCACACCCAGCCAGCCAGCCAGACGGCCATGGCTATATCGACTCAGGAGGTGACGCTGATCGAGAATATATATACTTTTCCATATCTGCCACTTCTCCTTGCCTGCGTTACAAACGGAAGTACAAAGTAGGGGTCTGCACAAGACGTCTTGTTTGCGTTTTAAGACATTTCGTTTCAAGATACGTTATATTTTGTATCTGTTTTTTATTTATCAAATGCTCTAGTTCAGTGTCGTGAGTAAATGTCTTGACAGAACTAGAATTTGAAAGAAAATAAACAAATACTGTGCTAATTTGTCTTGTTTGATTTGTTTCAGTTATTTTAGTTGCATACTGTAGTAGTAGTGTACACGACTAAATGCTAATGGTGTGATAAGAGTAGTTTATCGCTCTCTTCTTGTGCCTCTTTTTTGTTTACGCTCTCTCTCTCTGTCGCAAAAATGTATGAAAGCTACTACAATTCTGCAAGTGTTACCATATCATAAATTTTATTGTAGTTTCTCTACACGCACGTTTTACAGTGACCTGAAGTATTTGTTTTTATAAACTAGAGTACACTGATGTATTTTTTAGAACCAAGTTTATTTTTCACACTGATAAAACAAGACAATGTAAATAGTGTCAAAATGAAATTAGTGTACACGATGATTTGAATCTTGAATTTTTTGGATCAAATGCATCAGTTCAGTGTAAAATGTGGGTGTAAAAAAAAGTACACTTTATTTCAAGATGTCTTGTGCAGACCCCTAGTACAAAGTGAATATACCCTCGGTGTAGGGTATGAAAATAATTATAATAATGACAAAAGTAGTCCGATGAGCCTTTGCGGCGAAAGACGTAAAACTTCAATTAAAAATAAATTTTTAAATATTTTTATTGTCATCAAAAAAGCATCTAAAGGGCAATTCTGAATGCGAGAGCGTTGCGCATCCAAAGAGCATTTCTGATAGCGAGAACGAAGCGCTTCCTTCCAATGACATGCCAATGTAAATTTCAGCGCTTTTGGATGCGAGAGAGATGCGCTTTACTGCTGCTTTAGAGCGCTACATAAGTGCTATTGATGCGCTCCATTCCCCATTGGGTCGCATAAGACTAATACAAAGATATTAATATTGAAAAATTAATTATACAATACTTTTTTCTATTAGAACATGTTTTGGTCGTATGGCTTTCAGATGACGATCTTCTTCAAGTAGCTTTCGCACAGCATCGACGTTAAGATGAACGTACTCGAAAATCATAAAAAATTGTCGCATGGAAGTTTTCACGAGATATTTCTATATTTTCCATGAATTGAATTTTTTAAGTGTTACAATGCGAACAGAGAAATCAAGCCTAAAACAAAAATTATCGAACTATATTTTTATTTTACTTTAATACGTATAACAAGTTAACAGACTGTTCGTTAACTCCAAGTTTTTGAAAGTTTTCACCCGAAAAGCTTTCGTTTATGTACGTTTTATGCGTAAACAAGAGCTTTCGGGTAAGAACTTGGAGTAAACGAACAGGCTGAAAATAAGTAAAAATATAAATAGCTCAATTAGCTCACCTTTTCTGTAAAAATATCTTGCAACTAGGCAATATTTCCATCAGACTTTTCAATTTGCACTACTTCTTCGGAGAGACCTTGCAACTTATGGTATAATTGCATATTATCTTCCTCAAACATTTGCAGATCCTGTGGACTTAGTTGTTTTGCCTCTTCATCGAATGTTTGTCTATCGCAATTTCCTGTGATGTTTGCGTTAGTGATGAGCAAACCAATAACAAGACCAAGACCATAGCAGTCTTGGTCTTGTTCTTGCACATTGAGTCTTGGTTTTGATCTTGGTTTTGATATTGAGTCTTGGTCTTGATCTTCCTCATTAAGTCTTGGTCTTGAAAAAATTTTCAGAGATATTGAGTATTCAAAACCATATTTTTCCAAAGCAGTTGGGTTTTTAAGATGCCAAAATTCAAATCGAGAGATGATTTTATCTTCAAAACGGGCGTAAAACAACTTTTAACTATAAATTAGCAAGACTGAAAAGCAGTCTTGGTTTTGGCAATTATCGTGTGCAAGACCAAGACCATAGCAATCTTGGTCTTGGTCTTGCAAAAATATCAGCATCTTGGTCTTGGTCTTGCAAAATTAGCAAGACCAAAAGCAAGACGTAAGACAAAGAACAAGACGCAAGACCAAGACTAATTTTGCTCATCACTAGTTTGCGTTTGGGATTTGATATCGATAACCGAAACAGCAGCATCTAATTTGTCAAAGGTATGGAATTGCTTTTGTTGTTGTCGCTTTGAACGTTGACGTTCGAGATGTCCGAACTATTTGTCTCTTCCCAAACTGTCTCTATTGCGTGACTTTAGAAAACGTTTTTTTTTTTAGTTTAAGTAAACGATTATTCTAACTCATGTATAACACGATATTGCTTTTGCTCCAAGCAAATTTGATACACACTTTTCAAATAGTTTCTCAGCAATTCGAATACACATTCCATATGCTTCTGCTGCTGCGGTTTTATTTATGTCTTTTTCCAATTAGCCAGCAACTGCGCCAAATGTTTTGTATAGAAATTCACAAACTTTTCCGTTTCGCGATCGATAAGATCCCGCTGTTCAACGGCCATTTGGATAGCGTTTTTAAGCTGTTGACAAATACGCATATGAGCAGAATGATTTCCAGCAATGCATTCCGAAGTGTAGTAATTTTATTACTGACATCTTTGGCCTGCTTGGAAAACTCATCGCGTTTCATTTTTTGGAGTATACGGTTTTTGTCCTGCTGTTATAACTTTGATTTTCTGCCATAACATTGACTTTGTGATGTTATGTCTATTCTGCAGCATGGAATTATGCATAAGAGCATAACAATTAAATGTCGTAGTTTTGTTTTGTTACAAGGGACTTCATTTGTAATTTTATTTTTTCTATATCAGCGTAGAAAGCTAGAACTAAAATATGATTTGCCTTGGCTTTATCCGGTTGGCCATAATCGTAATTCCAATAGACAGACGGAAAAATTTACCATAGGCGCAATCCGAGCTCTAAATGGGAAGTAAGAACTTATTATATAAATTTTTTAAATTTTTCCACCACCCACCATGACACACAGGGCATTATCGTAAATAAATATTCTCGAGAATTTATTCACAAACTCCCTGGTTTGCAATCGCAAAAAAAATTTCGTGGAAAGGGAAAATTCACTGGAAAAATTATGTAATCGCCAATAAGTTGGGAGCGAGTTTTTTCACTTTATTTGTTAAATTTGCTCCTCAACTTTTTGCTAGGGAGTACTAATGTATAAATGAATAATCATAAATAACGTTTGACAAATTAAAAACTTTAGTACAACAATTTTAAAGCTTATTGAAATAGCTTTCATAAGACACCAAAGTTTTTAATATTCATCCAAGCGTTTCCAACTTATACTGGTTCTGCTAAAACTACTTTTCACTCAAATTTATTATTTTTTTTTTTTTTGGAACTTTTTGGTGCAAACTTTTGATTTTCCAAATCCACAAAAATGATTAAAGACATTTTTTACTTTAAAAAGCAAAGCATTAACTTCAATTTCACTGCTGCAATTGCTTCTTTTCTTCTTTTGCAATTGCTGTTTCTTGTTTATCTTTTTTTTAAGTCAGCTGTCAAAATCCAGTGGAAAATGGAAAAAATTGTCAACGATTTATGGAAAAAAGCGTTGTTTCGTTTTGTGCAAAATGTCTACGAAATTGGAAAAAATCAGCGTTCAGACAGGTTGTTTGCGCAAAATGTCAAAGATATGGGAAAGACTCAGCGTTGCCAGATGTTGTTTTTGTGTAAAATGTCAACGCTCTTGGAAAAACACAGCGTTGCAAACTGGTTATTTCTGAAAATGTCAACGATATTAAAATAAAAAAAATATCCCTGCAGGAAGGGGAGTTTCCATTCATGAAATATTCACTACTTCCAGTGCTCCTTCCCCGGGAGGGAGAGAATGGAACTCCCTTCAGATTTACGATAAGGCCCACAGTGTCGCGGGCCCATATATAGAGCGGCCAAAACTAGTAAACGTTATCCGATTTTGATAAAATTTTGCACAGTGATGCTTTTTGTTAAGATTAGGAAAATTCTAGAAAATGGGCGTGGTCCGCTCCTTTTTAAGCCTACTCCCAGTACGAAGTATTAGTATCGGGTGATTTTTTTAAAGGTTTTTTATACAATTAGAAGGTTAAATTTTACCCTTTTGAATGCTTTTTGATTTTTTACGATCAGATAAGAAGAAAAAAAGTTATAGCAGTAAAAATTAAAGTAAAATATTTCAATTTAGGAAATTCACTCATTTTAGAAAGTAAAAAACAGACTTTTACTTTAAATATTGGATTTAAAAGCTAATCAATTAAAAATATGAAATTTTAAGCTTTAAAATACTTTTTGATCTATTCTGATCTGTTAAGAAACAAAAAAGTAATGGACGTTAGAGCTCAAAGTTAATATGATATATTTACAATTTTGGTACTCGCTCGTTTTAGAAAACGAAAAAAAGACTCTTAAAAATTAGTTATCTCGGTCAATTTTTATGCTAGAAAGATGTTTTAAAAACCAAAATGTGCAAAATTGCATCAGCTTTAATTTTTTTTCCGACTAACAGTTTTTAAGTTATTTGTCAAAAAATTACTTTTTTGATTCTTAAGCCCCCAAAAAGGGAGGTTAAACCCCCTGTTGAGCTAAGGAACTTTTTTTTTGTAAAATAACTGGTCTAATAAATCTATCTGTTTCAAGTTTCAAGCCCGCAGCAATTTTTTTCTTTAAGATAAATATATTAATCCTAAGAATATAAATTTTTTATTGAACTTTAATCGAGGTTACTTTAGAAAATTAACGAAAAAAAAAAAAAATTGGGGCACATTGGGGCACTTTTTTTTCATATGCTTATACACTGCACTTACCTAATTAAGACAATGGGATCTTTTGCGTCATTTTTTTTTATGGTCTCCCAAAGTTTTCTTTAGAATTCACATATAAGCAAAAAAACATATGTCCAATAAAATAACTGTAAACAAAAGGTTAATACAAAAATCTGCTCAACAATTGCTCCACTACATAGAAAAATGTCATTTATTCCTAAAAAGTTAGTTTTAATTAAAGTATTTAGTAAAATAGGCCTGCTTCAGATTTAAGAATCATGGAACGAAATTTTATTTTTTTGTGGCATTTATTCTATCTTTCCAAAACTTTAAGTTTACGTGGCTCGTATAACTATGCTCACAAGATATATTATTTTTTTTTTAAATTTCTATTAGTTTAAGTATACTTAACAATATGCCATCCTTGATGAATTTATATT
Organism: Calliopum simillimum; assembly: GCA_951812925.1. Taxonomy (NCBI): domain Eukaryota; kingdom Metazoa; phylum Arthropoda; class Insecta; order Diptera; family Lauxaniidae; genus Calliopum; species Calliopum simillimum. The sequence goes on from OX638368.1 coordinate 152,320,769, forward strand.
TTGACTTTAACTTTGACCCTTTTGGCCGCACTCGCAACACTCTGTGACAGTTCATATAATGGCCACCACATTAATGCACATACATAAGAGCTCATTTGCAATTTTTGAAAGCTGTCAGAATAGATACTTAGAAAAAAAAAAAAAATAATGTCAAGATTAATTTTAGAGTACACAAATTGAATGTAACGTATCGTTTTCTTTGACATTGAAATTCTTATCAATAAGAGAGTGTCTATAAAAAGCACATATACGAGTATTATACCTACTCAGGTACTTATCAAAAATATTCGTTTGAGTTTAATACGTGAATTATGGTGATTTTTTAAAAATTTGGGCTCAAAAAGCCAAAACCGAAAAATTTCGATAACATTGGCATTCATATTCACAAATTTTTATTGTTTTAAAAAATATCTGTACCAAAGTTTAAGAGCCTAGCTCTATTATTAGGGTAAGGGAGGGAAATATGGACCACCAACCTTTCTTTTTTAAATAAAACTCAAAAAACATAAAATAAAACAATTAATTTTATGCCATTCATTAAAGGAAACAATTTACTTTTATTCTGATTCACTTTTAGATAAATATCTCATCAGGATAATACTCAAAATGAAGATAAAAAAAAGTGTAGTGTTATATGGACTATATAGTCCATATTGCCCCACATGTTTATTTGGTACAGAAGTTGCATATAAAAATGTCACTTCCATAACCGGCACATTTTTCATGACTCCAAGGACGTAAGGTTACACATTCAACCCAAAATTCGCCACGGCGATTTTCTGAGTAAAGGGTATTACATTATATGCATTTTTCATCTTTTTTTCCTTTGTAGTTAACGAGTTACAAATAATGACCATCAGAATCGTCATAAAATCTGCAGCAAGATTTCCCATCTGAAAAAGATGATAAATACATTTGTTTTTGAGGCTTTTTTCTTTGGTGGTCCATATTACCCACTGCACGTGTTGGTGAAATAAGTGGTTTTTTATCAAAAAGTCTTGTGGTTAATGAACTAATTTGTGCTCATAAATAATAAATAGTATTCACTGACTTTATATAATTAACCATTTATTTAAAAACCCGATGTCTTTAAAGTGAAATAATGAAATATATTCACTAGAAAAAAATTATCACTTATCTTTTTTTTAGAAAAAACAACTTTACAGAAACATGCGACTTCACCGAACGCTAAAATTGCACTATTATAAGCTTTAGGTATTAGCGTTAAGTTTGTACATGAAAAACGGTTAATCCTATGTATGCAGTGGAAAATAACCGTGTGGTCCATATTACCCACGTAGTCCATATTTCCCTCCCTTACCCTACTACTTATGACCGTCGTTCCATATATGCATATTAACCCGTCCACTATGCGACGTTTTGGCTGCTTTTCTCCAAAGTAGAAAATTATGATAGTAGTTTTTTAGTTGCATTTTATATATTGTATATTTGGATTTCCGATATCAATTTATAACATTTGTTTTTTGTTAAAGTTTATTTCACGATTCCACATACATTTTTTTTTAATTGATGATACTTTGCAAAGTTAATCTAAGTTGTATATGCGGTCCATTGAATATATGAGCCGGTCATTTTGAAAGTGGCCTAAGTCCATTTCTATTATGATTGTACTTCACGTATTTCCGAAGTTATGGTGATTTAAAAATTTTGGTCTATATGGGAGGTGGGAGTATCCTTAACCCGATCGTGCTTATTTTCAACGAGTAGCTAGACGCTACCAATTTTACCTCAGATATCAAATATTAGTATTGAAAAAACATAAATTGAAAAAATTTGTGTTTTTAATTATAGGGGAAGAGTACCGAGTGTGGGCAACTTTTTGTTTTCGACTCATAACTTTTGACCAAATGAATATTATACAGACATATAAGTATCAATGGAAAGCTAGAGATCTTAGCTAACTACTGATGAGAAAAGTAAATTGATTTCGTCAGTTGTAAAAACTATATCAAAAAATAGTGAAGTGAACATTTTTGACAAAAAAAAAATGTTGATTCGGTTGTGTGCACCTTTAGAAAATCGGCTAAAAATGGGAAAATATGAAGTTGAAATGGAAAAGAAAGCAAAATTAATTTATTTTGGAAACATTGACGCACACAAATTCAAGAAATTCTGCTCAACGGCTTTAACAAAATCAGCGTCACTGAAAACGTCTGAATCGTATGGCATCATGCCTGTTGTCCTGAAACCAGGCTTGATTGTCTCCGACGTCAATGCCAGAACAATTGATTTGCAGACTAAGCCGGCTAGGTGACGTTTTTGCAAGCCCGCGTTGACATTGCTCTTTTGCCAAGCATTAATTTTTTGTACCAATCAATGCCCGCCAGCTGCTCCTCGGTCCACTTGTCTGGTAACTCAATACCGAGATTTTTTGCAAAGTGGTATGCCACCTTACCACCCTCACTTAATGAAAACAACTTTTTTTCTGCGATATCTTTAAAAGGCCTATTGGTTCTTTTCTTTCCACGAAAAATGCGTAAAAAGGCATGAGAACACCGTTTAAATTAGTGATGTTGGCATCCACGATGATATTTTAGTAAAACGCACGCCTTAAATAAAAAAAAGGGTGCCCACACCAGAACCAATTCGGGGTTCACACTCGACTTTTACAGCCACATTGAACAGCAATAAGCAAATAGTGTTGTATGAACATTTTGGTTGCATTCGGTTTTGAATCACAAAATATAATAAATTTAATGCATACATATAGATAATATCAGCTTTTCGATTGCTTCACTTCGATTGAATAAAACTTTTGTGTTGACTTTCGCCTACTCAAAAATTATTTTCTTCTCAGCACAAAGCAAATGCGCGTGTTTGCTCCGGTATATGCGCAAGAACTTCGTTCTGTGATAACACTCTCTTAACGTTTGTCAGAATAGCCGCATTTGTTTTCTGTCAAAAGTTACGGGGGGTGCCCACATGCCCGAACCATGCCCGCAGGCGGCACTCTTCACCTACTTATTTTGAATATTCTTCTGAAATTATACCAAAAAATATCCTGAAGCTATAAAAAAGGGCCATTTGAACTAGGAAAAATTAAGTAACTAGTAAATCCTTTAGTAACCAAGAAGAATGTTATATTTTCTACTGAAATTATCAAAAATCAGAAAATATCAAAAAACGGACTTAACCGCATTGGCTTCTGAGAGACTCAAATGACTAAAGACTACCAATGCCATCTCATTTATTGCTACACCTCAAATAGTTTTGCTATTACTCGTATAAAATTTTACAAAACTGGAGCGTTGCAAGAATACAGAAAAATCGCTGAAGAAAAACTTATTGTACTCCAAAATGCAGCGTGAACGGGGTGGCTGATAATTGCTCATTACCTTGAGAGAACTTAATCCTATTCACATTGAATGCCACTGATCGTTTGCAATAACAAGATACAATCAGTATTTACCATTTTTATCGCTTATTTTTATTTTGCATTTATGTCTTCAACAGCCATAAGTAAAACTCGACTCACAGTTCCAACGGGTGTTTATAGCGCGTACGGTACAGATGTGCTCTATGGTACCAATGATGTGGACTTGCGTTGGATTGCATATGACAATTGGACCTATACAACAACATTTACTGGTAAATACTAATTTTAGTTTAAATTGTTATGCATATTGAAATATTTTATCTCCTTAGTTGACAAAAATAATTTTGAAAATGCACGCGCGATAAATTTGGTCCTACATGGCATTGATACAGTGGCCGAAATACGTTTAAATCACTTTTTTGTTGGACGTACGGACAATATGTTTGTACGATACTCTTATGATGTACAAAAATTGCTGCAAGTGGATATGGAAAATTTGCTGGAAATTGAAATCACATCACCAATATATGCGGCTAATGCCACCGCCCAAGCACTATTTAAAACGAATGAAACAGTGCCGCCAAATTGCCCAAATTCGCGCTATCATGGTGAATGTCACATGAATATGTTGCGCAAAATGCAGGCAAGTTTTGCCTGGGATTGGGGCTTAGCAGCGCCATCTATGGGTATATGGTAAGTATGCTGTAAACAAAAAATGATGGATCAGATTTCAATTGAAAGAATTCAACTTTAATTAGGAAAACTGTGGCATTGGAGTATTATGAGGTGGCGATATTGCGTGATGTAGATGTCATTACGAATAAAAATTCAACTCATTGGAATATGTTTATACGCGTCTTTATAGATAGTGGTATAAAAAAGAACTTTTATGCTAATTTAACTTTTTATGCAGTGTAAGTTTGGACAGCGTAAAAAAGACGGTCTTAATTATGTTTCCTTTCTTTTCTTTGTTTTTATACTACAGTGAACTACTAAAAGATCCGGTTGTCATAAGTCATAGCAAGAAATCAATTGATTATAAAGCCGCCGTTATTGAATTTGAGCAGGCTATTCCAATTGTAAGTAATAAAGGTAACTTAAGCTAAAGAATAGAAAAATGCGACATTTGTGAAAAATTGTGTATTGTGAAACATTTTGTAATCATAGGGCAATGTAGTTGAGTGGTGGCCGAATGGTTATGGTGATCATAAAGTTTATCCACTACACTTTACACTCAATGCTTGGCTGGATAAGAGCGGTCCCAGTATACGCATGAAGTCAATATCGCAGAAATCGATACGTGTGGGTTTTCGCACACTAGAACTTGTAGAGGAAAGTTTGGGTAAGATAACACTTAAAAAAATAACACATAAAAATATGCATACTAAGTAGAGCCAAATTCAGATAATTATTAGAATTCACTTAAAACACTTAAGCATCATTGCGCGGTAGTTACTAAAAAAAACTAAAAATTTTTTTTTTTTCTTAAATCATGAGACAAACCATGCCAAGTGTGTACCCCAAATTCCACTTATTGATGCAATTTAATTATAATAATCTGAATCTAACGCTTAGGTGATTAGTAAACATTCCCTATACAACAAATTTTTAAATTTTTAAAATTTAAAAATTTTTTTTATAATTTTTTATAAAATTCAAAATTGATCGAACTTAAGTTTTGAAAATTAATTTCATGAAAACTGTTTACCCAAACTAAATGAAATTTTGCAGGCATGTAAAAAAAAACTTCAAATATAAAAAAAATATTTTAAAAACATTTTGTTTTTTTTTTTTTAATTTGTCACTTTATTTAAGTTTTTAAATAAACAATTTTTTATTAGAAGCGTATAATATTGTATTTGAGTTCTTAAACTCGTAAGAAAATTTAACTGCCTGGCACGAGCTGTAAATCTGCAGCGCACGCTATTTAAAAAAAGCAAAACTGACTGAGGTGAAAAAGATTTAAGTCACCTCTTTCCCTTCACTTTTACTTAAAAAAAGAACAGTTAGAATAAGAACTGAGCGGAGCCAGTCTAGAACGAGGGACCAACATCTGTGTAAGTCAGTCCAATGTAAATAAATTTTTTCCGAAGACGAAACACAGAAACAAAAATATATTATAAAAAATGTCGTAATATGCGAAACGAGCAAATTTAGTTCACGATGAAGCGGTTTGGGGCAGACGTGAGAATGAGTTTTTAACACTTTATGTTATAATTCCATAGGAAAATATATAGAACATTTTTTTATTTTTAGCTATTTATATCGGTTTTGAATAGATATAACATAAAAATTTAAATTTATGCTTTTATAATAAATATCTCATTTTGTATTCAGGAAATGGTGATTCATTTTATTTCAAAGTGAATGGAGTACCCATCTTTATGAAAGGTAGCAACTACATACCTTCCCACATATTGCCGGAATTAGCTGCCGACACAGATCGCAGTATGTATGACATTTGATCATATTTATTTTATAAAACTCATAATTTTTCGTATTACAGTAAAACATCTGCTTCAGTCCGCACAGAGTGCCCACATGAATATGTTACGCGTTTGGGGTGGCGGCATTTACGAGTCAGATTTTTTTTACGATTTGGCTGATTCACTTGGTATTCTCATTTGGCAAGATATGATGTTTGCATGTGCCATGTATCCGGTACAAGAAAGCTTTCTGAAGTCCGTACGATTGGAAACCGTACAAAATGCAAAACGTATTGGCCATCATGCCAGTATTGCTATCTTTGCAACAAATAATGAAAACGAAGTAGCGCTTGCCCAAAATTGGTATGCGACTTTTCATGAGTTGGATCGTTTTTCAAAAGAATATCGCGAATTGTATGTTGCAAATGTTTTGCATGAGTTGAAAATTTTAGAAAATAGTGCGCGTCCAAGTCCGCTGGTGTCATCACCATCAAATGGTAAAAGTAGCATAGCTGACAATTATCTATCAGACAATCCACAGGATGACAATTACGGTGATGGTAAGTTAGTGATAAACTGGTATATATGAGGTGATCTGATAAAATCGACTTTATCATGCCGATGATAAAAATTTATTAAAAAATGAAGGGGAAAATTCTGAAGTAAATGACATACGGTAAATCGTGTAAAGTTATTGGAAATTGACTAAGTTATGGCGTCTTGAATTATGAATCTCAATAGAAATAGTTGGATGGCCAAGGGGAAGAACTATGTAAGCCGAATATTGACAAAAAATAAGATTTGTCGAAATTTTGACTTTGAATGTCCATCTCTGAATAAGAAAAAGTGAGCAGGTCTTTCCGTCAACAACAAGAGAATTAAAGTACTTTTTTGGGTTTCTTTGATTTTGCGGATATTTATCTTCGGATAAAGATCTTACGATCATTAGAATGCTCACCTGTTAAATAAGAATGATTCAACTTAAATAGATTTTTCACGTGATAATCGAACTATCTTAAGTTTGGAAAAATCGGGTATACATACGTTAACATTATGGAAAGTGATTTTTTAGCTATGAACTGAAACCATTTTGTAGTCCATCATGAGATAAGTAGGTGGATTTTATACACACCAGATAAAATTTTGACCTAACTACGTCTAGATTGAAAGTCTTACTTTGGCAAGTTAAGGTTGATTTTGTAAGATCGCGTCACATAAACATTTGTCAATATCACAACCACGCTAGAAAAAGTCAAGTCCCAGAGGTTACACCGTCCAGGTCGCATGTATTTTGGGGCGCTAAGCACGAATATTGCAATAAAAAACATTTGAGATTTGCGCATATTTTTAGGTTTTTAAGTGCTCTGAAACCGAAAATGGTTACCAAAAATAATTTGAACCACAACTTAAACCCTTCAGATGAGATATAAGGAGGTAACTGTGTTACCGAAATTGTTTTTTGCTGTCATACTTTCCCCCAGTCCATCAAAAAATCTGAATGAATTCGAACTTTTTAAATTTTTATAAAATTTGAAATTCCAACAAAACGGGTACTAGGGGATGACTGAGTGGTTCAAATTAGAGTTGGGCATGGGCCTAATTTTTGAGGCCGTGACTTACGGGCCTTTTCGGGGCTTTTGTTGTTAGGCCCGGGCCCGCACGAAGCACGAACAAAACTCAATTTCATGGCCCGAGCCCGTCGCCGAAAAATAAAGGCCTGCGGGCCACGAAAAAAACACGGCCCGTGCTCAGCTCTAGTTCAAAAGATATTTGTCATCCTTTCCAGAGCACCTAAAAACTTAAAATATTTACACATTTAAAGTGTTTGGAATAAACAAAATTCTAACCCCAAAGTGGGTGTTAAGAAAGCGCTAGCGAGAAAACTATCATTTTAATTGTTTTTTATTGCTATATTCGGGCTCAGCGCCCCAAAATACATACTTTATTTTTGATTGTGTAATTTGTAATTCATTGCATTTTCAATTTCAGTGCATTTCTATCCGAGTTTTCTCAAGGATGGTTGGGATCCAAATATCTATCCACGTCCACGTTTTGTTTCCGAGTATGGCTTTCAAAGCTTACCTATGATGTCTTCATGGAATCGCATTTTAAACGATGATACCAATCTCATTGACTTAATAATGCATCGTCAACATCATCCTTTTGCAATGTTACCAATAACTAGTCTTGTGCAACGTCATCTACCGCTACCATTGCCAGATGCTGAAAATTATCCTGAGGCTTTGATTTATTTTAGCCAAATTGCACAAGCTATGGCAACGAAAATCGAAACCGAATTATATCGTAGTCTGAGAAATACTGAACACATGACTATGGGTGCATTGTATTGGCAATTGAATGATGTCTGGGTGGCGCCATCGTGGTCCAGCATCGATTTCTATGGTAACTATAAGGTAAACCAGTCACACAGGTGGTTTATTGGCGATTTAAACTAAGGTTAACATTTTTTAATTTTAGTTGCTGCATTATTGGGCTAAAGAATTTATGGCGCCAATTGCCATTACAGCTTTGTATGACAGCAATACAAAGTCACTAAATATTTCCTTGATATGTGATGAGCTTAAACCAAATATGGATGATTTGGAAGTTACGAGCAATATTTATTTATGGTCAGATCTATATCCGCAAAATTCAACAAGTTGGGCGGCAACGTTGGTATATATTTTCCTTTTTATATCTTTGGGTGTTGTGTTTCGTCTAGATCAGTGTTTCTCATAGTGGTTCATGGATGAAGGTTCGCAGCGAAAAAAACATTGGGGGTGCAAAGTATTTTTAAAATGAGGACTTGATTCTGTGCTCACGGATTATTTTTGAAATCTAAAGAAAGTCTTTTTTTGAAATTGAAGTAAATTTTTCAAAAAAATTAAAAAGGCCAAAAATAGAAACTGATTTGGGTTAGACACCAATTTTATCGCAGAAATATACAATTATATTTTAAGCCTGAGCTCAATATTTATGTATCATACTAGCATTTTTTTACGCTAGAATTTTTTCGCATACAAGTGAAAAACACTAAAAACCTTTTTCAAGCCCATCATGTGGGTATTATTTTCATATAAATAAGTCTTGAATAGTATTTCCAAATCGATAAAAATAATGTGGATTTTATTTTGGTTTTTTTTTCTAAAGTTGTGGGCTTTATTTTGTTTGAATGGATGCCTTATTTCCTATTGCTATGGCGTTAATTCATTTTTAACTTTGTGGGCGTTATTTCGTTTTTTTGGGGGCGTTATTACATTAGACGATATTTCCTACCGCCATTTTTTTCATTTAAGATACGCGAAATAAAGCCCACACAAAATGAGAAACAACGCTCACAAAGTTAAAAACTATTTTATATAATAGTGATTCTAATAAAGGTCTTTAGATTCAAACATATATTTGGTAATTATTAACAAATACACGATTGAACAATAAAATTGCTCAAATATGCCGCTCATTAAATAATATCAAATATTCGATTCGCCTATATCAAATATATTATATTTTAATCATTACCAAATTTTGATGTATATAATCATACTGTTTTCTCGATGCGCTTTATTTTCATAAAATCTAGGCAATAGTTGATTTAGAAATAACGCCCCATGAAAATAATATGGGAGTTATTACGTTTCTTTCTTTTGGCATACATTCATATTTCTAAAATGAAATAAAGCCCGCAATAAATACGAAATAACGCACACATTTTATTTCGTTCTTGTTTTGAAAATTGTGGGCTTTATTTAGTTTTTACGTGGGCCTTTTTTCATATTATAGTACGCGATATTTCATTTTAATAAATGGGTTTACTTTGGTTTTTGTTTTTGTGGGCGTTATTTGCTACCGCCAAGAATATGGTTTCGGTCCCATCAGTCAAAATGTTTTTAAATTATGTACCAAAAATTCCAAGAAACTCTAAGTTATAAAAAATTGACTAAGTGTTTTTCACTTTTATTCAGATGCTATAGAAAATTGTTGTAAATTTGCTTCCATTCCTTTTAAAATATTTTTAAAAACCCTTAGGTACCCAATGGAGTGCAATATGATAAAGTGATACCACTTAAAGAAATTCTAACGGATAAGTTCAATGAGTACAACTGCTTTTTGGAGTTTGTACTACATCGTGGCACTAACGTTATATCCCATACTTATTACTTTCCTTCAGCGATAGATCGCGCTATAGGCATGCATCATCCTAATATTGAGGTAAGTAGTTCAAAAGAGCAATTGGTATTATATTTTGCTGCAATATTCATATATTTAGGTTAAAAAAGCATGGAGCTATTGCATCTCATCAAATAGCATTAAAATTAATAGCTACAGTTGGAGAATCACTGTGAAATATCCCGCTGCTTTTATTTTTATCGAAGTAATGCATCCAAAGGTTATCAAATATCAGCTTTCACGTAATGGTTACATGCAGTTGCTGCCAGTGCAGACGATTCATTTAGAGTTCGAACACAAGGAATGTGTTGATTTGAGCGTGGAAAACCTTAAAGTGTTGACGGTTAATCAATTTATGAAAAATATTTCTTATAAAAAATAGAAATTTATATTGTAGACACTTGTCTACCTAGATATGCATATATTTATAACACATTGTATGTAGAATAACAAAATAATAAATTTGTCAGATATTATAGAATTTTGAGCTTCGAGCTCTTTTCAATGAAGTTTTTTCCTTAATACTACATTTTCACCGGATTTTTAGCTGTGACGAGACTTATACATAAGTCTAATAGTTTAATCCTTCCCATTTCCAACAGACGAAAGAAATTTATGTTTGGCAATGAATGTCATAAGCGGGAAAATGAAAGTTGTTCTTCCTTTTCTTCTTTGCTATACAGGTAATGAATAAATTGGTAGAACACTGAAAAATGTAAGATCTGAACAACTTATTCTATCGCTTTGTTTTGAAATTCGTAAAACCAACGGTATTATTTGAGCCTTTAATTTTTGAAACTAGGGAAAGCATAAAACTGGTTGGCTGCGGGATCCAGAAATTTAGGAAAAGTTACTTAAATCATCCATCAATCTCGTGACAAAATAAGAAAAAAATTTATCTCGGAAAGTTTTTGGTATCTATAGTCAAACTTTCTTCACCGATTTGCGCGAAATATATATATATGTATTTGTATGTTTAAAAAAGGGGCCCCAAAAGTTCTTATTGCATAGGGTTTTTTTAAAGGGTTAATCCGGCCTTGTGCCTATACTTATTACTTCTGCAAGTAAAACTAAAACTTTCTGAAAAATTATAAACTTAACCAAATAGCAAATACATAGAGTCTCAATAATTTCTTATTTTATTCATAAAAAAACATTGTTAAATTTATAATATTAATAAATAATAAAACTAAGGTTAGAAAAGCGATAGCTTCACAATATAAGTAAATTATTACAAGTCTTAGGGAATTTGTTATACATAATTAAATTACAGTTATATTACATAAGGTACTAAAATTATGATAATCCCTATAGTTATGAACAAACGCGATAAAACCTATTAATCTATCTATCAAATGTCGCAATTTGCACTTTTGGCGGTGTGTAACCTTTGGGGTATGGCACCAGTTGATTATTCAAAACGCGCGCATTACGCCAGGTCTTCACTTTGTCCTCGGGCATATCTGGTTCGCGTATGCCCTCGATAACAGTGACAGCAGGACCATCAACAAGTGCCGCAGATTCCGCAGCCGGTCGTGGTCGTGGCGCAACTGAAGGCACAGTCACATAATTTGTTTTTGTAATAATAGTAGTCGGCTTAGCATTAAAGTAGCGTGTATTTTTGTACAACTCCTCCATTTGCTGCCAAGTGGGTTGTTGGCTAAAGTCTATGGGAAATGTTACGGGCACCATTTGTTGTTGAACTTGACGCAAATCATTTGTACGCAACTCACGCACTGTATTCGGATTCCATTGGCGACTTTGAGCTTGCTGCTGTTGTTCCGTGCTGTACTTTGAAGGGAAGGAGAAGTTATTACCAATGCTACTGCGTTCCAAGGGTATAAAATGTGGTTGGAATTTCTTGGACTGTGGTCGCTGTTGTTGGGTTGTTGCAATATTGTGAAAGTACATGTCTTCGCTGTAGTGTTGTTTAGTATACGCTGGCGGTTGTGCTGGCACGTTGGCATATCTATTCGCCCATGTAGTTTCCGCAAATTCTGGTTCAGTATTTTGAAATCTCAATTTGCGTGCGTATTGTGATCTTCCGGCGGCGGTAGCACTGCTGTATGGTGTACCTGATTTTATAGCATTTTGTACCACCTTATATTGCAGCTCTTGCAATTGTCGCTGACGTTGTTCGGCATCTGACTTGCGTTGTTGATACTCTTTGGCCATACGCACCAGTTCGCCTTGATGCAGCAGTGTTGGCGTATGCTGGAAGTTTACTGTTCTATCAAAACTGGGTTGCCAATCACCATTGGCAGTTGACAATGCATCGCCTCCGCGTGGTATACGTTCTGTTGGTTTACGCACTTCCGAGCTTTTGACCCAAAAACTGGCACTTGCTGCACCACCAGCGCGCCCTTTTCGACTGTCTTTGCCCACAATTATTTCCACATCTTCACCGGTATTTGATTTGACATTGACAACACGTATCTTCTCCGGGTCAAGATTCCGTCCAAAGCGTAGTTCTGTGCGTATAATTGCTGGTTTTAGCACTCTGGGGCTTTCAAGTTGAGGTCGTTCTTCACTTTCAGGGGTTGCCTGTGCATTGCATTGGTTGATTGCCGTGATAAGGCATAGTGCCAATAGAGCTAATATGGATATGGTATATGAAGCATCCCGTAGTGTCATATTGGCTGATAAACGCAGTGTGCAAAATCTGTGAAAATAAAAGAAAAGGGAAATGTAAAACGTTTTAAAATTTTGTTAATTGCTGTGGAAATTGAAATTATTTCCACTGATCTCATTATTTTCCTTTTTTTTTAATCAAAATCAACGCTGTGTAATATAGCTACCTCATTTATAAAAATTGTGCATGCGTAACGGTGACAAAAATATCTTCACAAAGATAATCGAGTGTGCAATGTTAGCTTGTTAATTAAGATATGGGTGATTCTATTCACGAAAGAAGAAACAAAATTGTGTTTCGGAACTGAGTACAGACATGCACCCTTAATTAAGCTTGGGTGATTTTGGCACTAATCAAAAACGAGATGGCAAAAAATAAGTTTCACGAATTTTAGTGCCGTTACAAACAAAAAAAAAAAAAGAGGTAGAATCTTATTAAGCACTGTTGTTTTACATTTTATTATTTTAACTAAGGACTGCCCCAGAAAAATTTGATACTTTTATTACTTAAGATTATGATTTACCTGATGATCGTGCAGGTCAAAGTATGGGTGCTATTTTTTCTATATAACATGACGACTACAAAAATATATAACACTTGGTAAACAAACTTTAAATGATAAAGATGTCTAGCAATCAAGAAAAAAAAGCGCAAACTCATTTTGTACACTTTCCAGCAAAAACCAGAATTAAAATATGCAATCATAGCTAAAAAAACAGGTGCATCAAAAATCATTGTCCAAAGGGTTATTTCGAATTATAAGAAGGGTCAACTTATTACGCGGAAAAAGGGTTCAGGTAGAAAAGCCTGTATAGACCCATAGTTGGTGAAAAAGTTGAAGCGCCTTTTTAAGCAGAATCCTAACACTTCAGAACGAGATATGGCTGCCAGAGCAGGAACTTCAAAATCTTCTATAAACAGACTAAAGAAAAAACTTAAGCTAAAGACCTACAGAGTTCAAAAAGTACCAGACCGTTGCCATGAAAATTAGTTAGAGGCACAAATGCGAGCTCGAAAGTTATATGTCGATTACCTGACTAAATTTGACTGCTGCATAATGGACGATGAAACATTCGTTAAGGCAGATTTTAAACAGCTACCAGGACACGAATTTTATACCTGTTCGGAGAAGGGGCAGGTACAGAGCAAATTTAAAGAGAAGAAAATTACAAAATTTCCCAAGCAGTATATGGTTTGGCAGGCCATATGCACCTGCGGTCTGAGAAGCAGTTTTTTTGTAACACAGGGCACAATTAACTCGAAAATTTATATTGATGAATGCCTTGAAAAATGTATTTTGCCATGCATTCGTGAGTACGGGGGTACTGTAATGTTCTGTCCTGATTTAGCAACCTCCCACTACTCTGGAGCCACCATAGAATGGTACAATAGCAATAATGTAAATTTTATTCCCAAAAATGCGAATCCACCTAACTGCCTAGAGCTTCGACCTATTGAGAGATATTGGGCTCTAATGAAATCAGATCTTTGGAAGAGTAAAAGTACTGCAAAAAATTTAAAAGATTTCAAAAATAAGTGGCAAAGGTCGTATGGTACTGTCGACGAAATAACTGTACAAAACTTAATGAAGGGTCTTAAGAAAAAAGTAAAATATTTTTATATAAAATAAATATTAATATTTTCAAGTTTTTGACCTTTTTTATTGATAAATTATTGATTAAAAAACGAGCTACAGGTCAGTATTTAATGTCAAATTATCTAAATTTTATTTTATTAATCATCGACGTCCAGTGGTCAAGTGTTGTTTGAAAAATATTATATGTAAGATGTTGTGTTTTTTGTTTATTATTTTTTTCAAATAATGTTTAAAATCAAAAAATTTTCCAGTCAATTATTTATGTAATTTTTTTTTGTTCCTGATGATGTTTTTCAAAGAAAAACGAAATATCGACAATAAAATTTTGATAATTTGACATTAAATACTGACCTGTAGCTTGTTTTTTAATCAATAATTTAAAATAAATATTTGTTAATAGTGTAAGGTTATTTATGTCCTTTATACTACTCATTAACAAATAAAAAAACAATATTTAAAAAAATTCATTACGTATTTTTTAATTGATGAAAAACAAAGTATCAAATTTTCCTGGGGCAGTTCTTACTTAAAAACCTTTTAATTTATAGGTGACTGAGATTAAGGGGTTGAGATTTTTCTCCTTTTTAGTAAACTTATCGTCAATACAACGTTCAACTACGTAATTATGGAGTTATATACCTATTAAAATATCAAGGATTTGCAACGTATAATTGTATACGGGTCATTCCACGGAGGATTTTCATTGAAACAATTTTTTAACCCGAAAAATTTTTTTTAGCATTCATTGACTCAAAATAAAGAACACATATTTTTTTTTCCTCAGGATATGCACATTTCTCAAGTTATGACGCAAACCTGAGCAAGCGCGCGTATTTTCCAGCGCGAACGCACAAGTTTAAAAATTCATTGCAGCTACAATTCTTGACGATCCATTCTGAAATTTTGAGGCTATCTGCAAAAGTGTTAAGAAAATATTTTCCCGCAAAAAAATCGAAAAAAAACAGCACCAAATTTGAAAAAAATTAATTTGTTTAGGAAACTGTAATTTTTTTATAAACAATTACTTGGATCGATTTGTAATATCCTTCATTCAAAAGCTGAGAAAAAAGCATACATTTCATCATGGTTTGATACATTGTTAATTAAATATTTCTTTTGCATATTAGCAAGTACAAAGAGGAACTTTCTTTGAACCTGAAAAATTCATAACTTGAGAAATGTGCATATCCTGACGAAAAGAAAAAATACGTGTCTTTTATTTTGAGTCAAAGAATGCGAAAAAAAATTATTCGGGTCAAAAAATTTTTTTAATGAAAATCCTCCGTGGAATGACCCATACATTTTTACATTTTTAATATTTCTTCTCGAGCAAGTTGTTGACCGTCCGTTGTTCAGCTATCGACAGATTTTATGTCGAATTAGTTGCTTGTAAATGTGTGCGCAACCGTCGAAATGTAAACATATCTGTATTTTCCTTAGATTTCCTGATGATGGCTAAAAAATTAAGCCGAAATATTGAAAATAAAAAA
Source organism: Calliopum simillimum (assembly GCA_951812925.1). Taxonomy (NCBI): domain Eukaryota; kingdom Metazoa; phylum Arthropoda; class Insecta; order Diptera; family Lauxaniidae; genus Calliopum; species Calliopum simillimum. The sequence continues at coordinate 152,336,418 of OX638368.1, forward strand.
ACATAAAGACATAAAATTTTGTTTTTATTACCGCGGCTGAAGCTCAATATTTTTACTAAATTTACATAAAAAAGCCGATTACCACAACACATAAAATCAATAACTCTAAAAATTTCTCACAAATATTCAGTAAACCACCTTAAAATGATAATTTTCTTTATTCATTTCAATGATTTTCAAATGTAAGTAAAAAGTTACACTTTACGATAAAAACTAAGTAAACAATAGCACGTGCCAGATTAGATTTATCAGGGGGATGCATTTACAAACCATGCAACCCGATTTCACACCAATGCACATGCGCACGCAGATTCAAAACTCACTACTTCCCAAGGGGAAAAGTAGTGCTTCAAAAACCTTTCTGAAGTGCATCCTTTTCACCAATAAGCGCTTCCGCTCCGTAAGAACAATACTTTCTTTTTAACATTGCATGTCATAGGATGTAATCGAGCAAAAGCTTACCGCAGCCTTACCAAAAAAGAGTTTTTAAAGCGCTTATTTGTAATGCTGCGGTAAGAGTTTTTTCAATAAAATTAAAAAAAAGAACAAAAAAAGAAAAAAAAAAAAAAACTGGCCGCGCCAGGATTTGAATCCACGACCCTCCGCGTGCTAGATATTTTTTTCTTACATTTACCAACCCTTTAGACCGCTCCACCAACGCCTGATGATATGAAGAGGTATTGACTTTGTATATTAAGCAAATGTTGTCCTGCAGCATTACAGAGAATCATTGTGCAATCAGTTTCAATTCAAGTAAGCAAAAGTAAATAAAAATGAGAAATTAAAATAGAAAAGTGAAATAAAAAAGGTTGAATAAAAAATATTTTAATAAAAAAAAAAATAAAGCAAAAACAAATAAAAAAACGGAAAAAAAAAATCACCCGGGCTGGGTTCGAACTCACGTTGTTCTTACTGCAGCCTTATATGGAATCATTGTGTAATCAATTTCAATTCGGTTAAACAAAAGTAAATTAATAAGAGAAAGGAAAATAGAAAAGTGAAATAAAAGATGTTGAATAAAAAATATTTAATTAAAAAAAAAATAAAGCAAAAAAAAGTAAAAAAAAGTAAAAAAAAAAATCTCCCGGGCTGGGTTCGAACTCACGTTGTTCTTACTGCAGCCTTATAAAAAATGATTGTGATAGTGCTTCTAAATTTCTATAGGAACAAGCACTTTTGAAGTGCTTGGATCAGAAGCGCTAGAAATTTTTCCTCTTGGGCTTAGTCTACTTGCAGCATAGATATTGCGAAAATACATGGTGACGTAGGTTATGGTTATACGGATACATACGAGTATACAAATGTAAATCGGTTGAGGTTTTATTTATTTTTACTCTTAATCTTTCGTATTCATTCAATGCAAATGAAGTTAAAATTTTATTGTGTTTTGCTTTCTGTTACGCATTCGCTTATGAATATCTTGTACCAATATTGATTAGGCGCCGTCTTTGGGCGTTTGCATAATTTTATAGCCCCATTTTCATGCTGATCATGATGATTGCGTTTTCGTTTTGTTGATTAAAATGCTAGTGAGCAAGCGATTGATCGCAATGGAAGCGGAAAATCAAATTACATTTTTTCATTTTAAGTGGGACTATTTTATGATTATTGAGTTTTAAACTGTGCATTTTTAATTGAATTCTGTAATTTAGCGGTTAATGACTTGGCAGCACATTAGTGTTAAGTAATGTCATTGACAAGTGATAAATTGCTGTAACATTAGCCAATCTATGAAGTCATTGCCTTGGTGTTATATGCAATTTTGCTTATTAAATTACGCGGTACAACAAATTAAAATTTTTAAGGACCTCAAAAGTTTCGAAAAGTATTTTTAAAGTATTTTTATCTCCTTAACACGAATATGCTATCCATTTTGTTAGGTCAAGTTCGGTTTTCAGTTAGGCATAGACGTTATTAGGAAACCTATGATATAAAATTATAAAATTTTCACCGACTCTAACTTAAATCTTAAAAAAACCATATTTCACCAGATACTTAGTGCTTTAAAATTCATTTAATGTCTAAAATTTGATTTTCTTTCATATTTAATTCATTTTCTTAAATTATAAGCATTTCTCGTCTTTGATGATCCCTAATTTTTCCTGAAATAATTTTGTATAATATTTGTAGCCCCGTTTTTTGGAAAATGGATAAAAAGGATCCCTATAATATACTCGTATATGTGCCGTCAAATAACTGCCTAAGTCCCTCTCTGATATGAAGGCAAAATAAAATAAGTTTCATTAAAAAGTAATGTCATAATATTAATTGGCTGACATTTTGTTAGGGATGAATAAAATTGATTTCTGTTTTCACGAAAAATTTACTTCATAAAATGGCATTGTTGAAATTAAGCTAAAAAAATGATATCGACCAAATAACCGATCATTATGGCACATCATTTTTATGACATTACTTTTGGCTCGTTTTGAAGTTGCACCATTGTCATTTTGTACGGCTCATATAATGAGTTAAGATGTCCTAAGAAATGTTTCTTGTCTAATTCCGTTATGATCTTCGGTGAATAAGACTTGTCCGAAAAAAATTTTTAGAATTTTACAGTGTGAAAAATCAAGGCATAATACGGTTTTTATTTACTTATGATCTGAAAAAGGCTTGGAAACTTTTTTTTTCATGAAATTTTTTTTTCTTGATTCAAGATATAAAAAAAAATTATATCTGTAGCTAAAGATCATCACAAATGGTTTGTTTAGCTTAAATCCTAAAAAGTAACGCATTTTAGAAATTTCGCCTTTTGAATAAAGCTTTTTGTCCCAAGTTCATAATTAAATCTTGCAAGGAACATTTTTTAGAATATATAGTAGCCACTTTATTCTCTTTTTATGAATATTTTAGACCCATTTTTCAAAAACTTGGTTGTAGTGGGTCTAAGTATTCTACGAAAATATTCTACGACAAATTTTATTAGGGGTCACTTAAGACGATATATGCTTAAAACTTAAGAAAAAAACGTTAAAAATGTAAAATTTTTTTAGCACCTTAACAAGATCTACTCTGTAATACCTTTTAAAGGAGCTCACTATCATAAAAATCGATTTCACTCAAAAATATCAAAAAAAATAAAAAAAAACAAAAAAAAAAAACATCCATCAAAATAATTTAAATCAATTTAATAAAGTCGATGATTTTTATTCCGATTTTTATGTTTGAACATTTTTTTATTGGATTTGTTTTTATTGGATCTTTTTATTTTTGGATTTACTTTTGGGTGTTTTTTTTAATGTTTTTTTTTTTTTTTTGACATTTTTGATAATCACCATAAGAATCGAAGCTTTTTGACACTAAAGTTGTCACGACTTTTGCACAATATCAGTTTAAAGTTGAATTTTCTTGTGTTTGTTAAAAATTTTTTTTTTTTTTGTGTTTATCCGATGTGAGCAAAATTGTCTAAAATTTTTTGCTCAACTTGAGGCAAGATCGTACTCACGCTTTAACAGAGCTACCGCTGCTTATCACTACTTATGATTGAGCGCTTTAGCATTATTTTCAGTAATTTTTTATTAAGGTCAAGATCAAAACCAAGACCAAAGTCCAGACCAAGACCGATATCAAGATTTAATGTCCAAAACCAAGACCAATACCAAGACTTAACATCATAACCAAGACCAAGACACAATATTCCAGAAGAAGACCAAGAATTTTTTGACCATATTTAGAAAATTATACCTTAGTAATTCCTAATAGCCAAAGTATTCTTTCTACTCAAAAGTCAATCTAATATTTTAAAATCTTTATTTTTGTCCCCTTTATTATGAAATAGTCCCAAGGCAATTTTTCTTGACGGTATTTTGAAGTGCGAATCTGTCTATCTTTTATAGTTTTCCGTATTTTGTCTTCTTTGCTTGAGCGTTGTCTTTACTCTTTCGTAGTCTTGTGTTTCACTTGCCTTCTGTTGTTGTCCATTAAATGCACAGGGGCCAACACTTTAAAGTTTCCACTGACTGACTTAAGTGACTTTCACAACTTTCACTTTCATTCGTTCGTTCGTTCATTCGCTCTTCGGTGGCGGTTTTATGTTTGTATGCGCAATATGCAACGCCTTGCGCTTGCTCGCTCAGCTGTTGCTGTTGCCCACTGTTATTACGAAATCGTAGGCACAGATGTCATCCAAGTCATCGATCAACTGGAGCGCGCGTACTGTGGCACCGATAAGACAAAATACCGAAAAATAGTTGAAAATAACCAATTTTTGTCGAATTGCACAAAATCCGGTTATTTTTTCGGCTTTTGTTGTATTTCGTCTGATTCGCATAAAATTCATTGAATGCGGTTTAGGTTTCTTATTTTGCTTTTCTTCATCCATTTTTGTTTTTGGCCAAGTAAAGTACTTTGGTTGTTTCTTTAACTGCTATTTGTAGCTGTTAGCTGTATTTTTTAGGCCGCTGTCTGTTTTTTTGTCGCTAGTTGTTGGCTATTAACTTTAAGTTAACTTTGGCAATAACAAGACAATGATGACGGCGATGATTCAACTTTACTCAATGTCACGGCTATTGATGGCGCAGTGATGCGTTTTTTTTTTCTTTCTGGTTTATCATGTGTTTATTTTTATTTTTGTGTTTTATTAGTTTTGGTGGGGCCGCGGGGTTTTCATTTTTTTTCGTCATATGTTTAAGGTTATGATGTAATGGAACAAATCGTTACTGGCTGCAGCGTGTGATGAAAGAAGTAAAAATGATATAGAGGCTAATTTGATGAGCAAAAGATTTTTTCAGTTTTATGCAGATATTTGAATTCGTGTACCTATTTCATAATGAAAGAAAGGTAGCGTTCATATGCTTATAGTTGCAGTCAAAATTACCATACATAGAGTATTGCAATTCATAGAAGTTCAACTAAAGTTTTTCAATTCTATATATCATAAGGTCTATTTTTTACACAATAAAATAAGTATGATGTGGGAGGAATCGAAAATCAGAGTCAAAGATAAGAACATTTCATGTCACAAAAAAAAAAGTTTTAAATTTACTTTAGAAAAGTCGTCTTTGGTTAATCTTCATGTTTCGTTGAGTTGCTTTTCAGTTTCTTCACTCTTGAGTCTCGAAGTTTGAGCAAGGATTTGAGAAATTTAAATCATACAATATAACACTGTGCAACATTTTTGAGATCATCGAATCCAAACAACTTTTTGTGTGCTGTTCCTGAAACTACTTGATTTTACTAGAGATACACTATTTGGGTTTGATAGTATGGCTCCAGGTCAGATTTTATGGTTCTGTATTTTGCCCAACAATTAAAACAAAAATGTAGTCAAGATCGGGGCCATGTTTAGTATAAAATGCCTTCGTTTTTTTGTATGAAAAATCCCCCTCAAGAGCAAATCAAGTGCACGGTCCTGGCTAAGACTTAACTGATCAACTCTCTAAAGCATGCCAATAGCATTCGAGTAATCCTTGATACTGTTTTCTACCTACACGAAAAACTTATTTTCGAAATTTCACTCTATTGTTGCACTTTAAAACTACATGTTGGAATAAACTTGTTGTGCCAAGGTCATCATGAAATTCCACATGGAACGATTTTGAGTAGAATATTTTTTCCACAGCAGACTAATTCAACTGCAAAGAATAAGATGATTTGGACAGTTGTGCATTTAAAGTACTTAACAAACAACATTGTGCGAAGCAAAAAGATAGTAGTGAAAGATTTAGAAGATTTTTGATGGAAATGAGCTATTTTGCAATAATTTCATTTTCTACAGCGAAACTCCGCTTCTCCGGAGATGTAGAATATTCATTCTTAAACTCTTTTCGCACTCCGCTTAACTACCTTAATTACTATATGAGGATGATTTTTGTTGGAACGGCTGGAGGAGGAATGGTCTAGAAATTTCTATAATCTTACCTATCCTAACCTAACCTAACCTAACCTAACCTAACCTAACCTAACCTAACCTAACCTAACCTAACCTAACCTAACCTAACCTAACCTAACCTAACCTAACCTAACCTAACCTAACCTAACCTAACCTAACCTAACCCAACCTAACCTAACCTAACCTAACCTAACCTAACCTAACCTAACCTAACCTAACCTAACCTAACCTAACCTAACCTAACCTAACCTAACCTAACCTAACCTAACCTAACCTAACCTAACCTAACCTAACCTAACCTAACCTAACCTAACCTAACCTAACCTAACCTAACCTAACCTAACCTAACCTAACCTAACCTAACCTAACCTAACCTAACCTAACCTAACCTAACCTAACCTAACCTAACCTAACCTAACCTAACCTAACCTAACCTAACCTAACCTAACCTAACCTAACCTAACCTAACCTAACCTAACCTAACCTAACCTAACCTAACCTAACCTAACCTAACCTAACCTAACCTAACCTAACCTAACCTAGCCTAACCTAACCTAACCTAACCTAACCTAACCTAACCTAACCTAACCTAACCTAACCTAACCTAACCTAACCTAACCTAACCTAATCTAACCTAACCTAACCTAACCTAACCTAACCTAACCTAACCTAACCTAACCTAACCTAACCTAACCTAACCTAACCTAACCTAACCTAACCTAACCTAACCTAACCTAACCTAACCTAACCTAACCTAACCTAACCTAACCTAACCTAACCTAACCTAACCTAACCTAACCTAACCTAACCTGAAGAAAGGTGAGAAAATGAGAAATGCATATACAGGGTGGCTGATGAAAGCTGCTACCAAAAAAAAACGGTATAACTTTTTTTTTTAACCAATTAATCTTTTCCATTTTTTTTTATTTTACAGATTAATCTTTAGATTTAACGAAAATCGAGGATTGGGACACTGAGACAAGGATTTGGATTGTCCGCCGTTATCACGCATTGGAGTCCGTAGTTTCAGTACAAAGAGAATATAGGCGCACGTTTGGGGGCACTACTCCGAAGAGATGGACTATAGGCTCGTAAACAATTTTGCCGAGCACGGGACAGTTGAAAGAAGGCCTTATTATCGAAACGCTTCAGTTCGGATGCAGGAAACTATCGCTGCTGTAGCTGTTGCCATACAAGCCAATCCCAGAATTTCGACAAGGAGCTTATCTGTCCAAATGGGTATCAGCAGACAGTCACTGCAGGCAATTATGCACAAAGATTTGAACTTGTTTCCATACAAAATTCAAAAGACAAATAAACTGAATGCAGCAGACTTGCCGATTAACTTGGAATTTTGCCAGACGATCCTTCAAATGGCAGAAGAGGACGAAAACGTCTTAAACTGTATTTTTATGTCTGACGAGGCTCATTTTGTCCTAAATGGCAATGCTAACAAACAAAATTGTCGAATATGGAGTGATTATAATCCCCAGATACTCCATGAGACGGAATTGCATCCACTACGTGTCACAGTGTGATGTGCAGTTTCATCAAAATGCATTGTCGGGCCATACTTCTTTGAAGAGAACGGTGCTACTGTTATGGTCACTGCAGACCGTTGCATAAAAATGTTAAAAGAATTTTTTTACCAAGAATTACGCCGAAAGAGAATCTCTCTCAACTCTGTGTGGTTTCAACAAGATAGTGCAACTCCTCACATTGCCCGGCCTGTTATGACAGAATTACAGCGAAAATTTTCAAATAAGCTGATTTCCAGAAACTCCCCATTCCGTTGGCCTCCCAGGTCTCCTGACCTTACTGCACCTGATTTTTTCTTATGGGGTTATTGCAAACAGGAAGTTTGTGAAACAAAACCAGCAAATTTGAACGACTTAAAGCAATCCATTCAAACAATAATTGCAGCGATTCCTGCTGCAACTCTTCGCACAGTTATGAACAACTTTTTACTAAGATACCGCACATGCATCACCGAGCGTGGAGGCCATTTAAACTCCATAATTTTTAAAACTTTTTAATTAAACTAAATAAAAATGTATTATCTTTCAAATGAAACAATATAACATTAACTAAATGAATTTAAAAAAAAGGTATTTAACTTTCTTTATGTAGCAATATTCATCAGCCACCCTGTACATATTATAACATGAAGAAATTTGATTAAACTAATGTTTGAATAAATGTTTGAAATGGACAAAAAATACGTGTTTTTAGGCATTTTTGTACAAAATTTTCAAACCCTTATATGTAAAAATTTCTGATATTAACAAAATCATCGTACTCGAGTCGTATTTAGTACCTAGAACAAATCAATATTAGGCAAAAAAATTGTGTCCAGTGTTATTGCAGTGAGTTTTCATGTCCCACTATCTTTAAGACATACTTAGCTCAACTAAGCTATAAATTGCAACTAATCATGGGCACTCAATTTTAAAGGGATTAAGAAAATCATTTCTCAGCTTTTCGATTTCTTTTAATTTGTTTCTTTATTTAATTTACTGGTCAAGTGTCATGCTTGTTGTTTGTAAATACATTAAGGATAGATTTGATACCTACAGCCGACTTGAAATTGAAAGTCATTTGAAAGTGTTGTCTTGTTGAGGTGTCATACATTACAATAACAACAACAACAACGACAGATATAACGAAATATCATCATAGCCATATGGAAAGGTTAACAACACTGTACAACTTAACATGATTTGCTCACAAAATGCATTAATCTCATATAAGTGACAATACAACAAAACAGAAAAATGCTCGAAAAGTGTCACTTTTTTTGACATTTGTCAACAATTGAGAAAAAGACTTTGACAACGACAAACAGCAGCAGCAAGTAACCAACATTGACAGCACTCGTAAGATGCAAATTGTGTGGTACCTATTGGTTTTGTTGCTTATTTATATATATTTTGTCTTGATGAATTGTTTTCACTTTTCATTTTTTTCTTTGATTTTTTTATTTATTTATTTTAATGTTTAATTTTAATTTTCTTTTACATACAAAGAAAGGTTTATTGTAACACACTAATCATATGAGTCGTGTACTTTTCAATGGTTACTTCAACGGCTTTATCTCTTGAAGATTTTTTTTTAATTAAAGATTTAATTTATTTTGTACTTTGGTAGATTTTCAGTAGGTTGCCAAGGTTCGCATACTTAAGGGTGCTTCAAAACAACTTTCATCTATGTTTTTATTTTATTACTGTTGAAGAATTATTACTCTGTAAACACAAAAGTAATTGAATTTTTTTTTTTACACTGGTAGAAAAATCATAGTGAGTTTTTATGAGTTTTTCTACATTTGCATCTTATGAATGCCTTTGCAATGAAGGTGAAGTTTTTAATTATTTTTATTAGTTTTTTTGTGTCAATTTGTAAATGGTTACCTTTGTTTTTATTGATTTTTTAAATTCATTAGATGAAGAAAAACTATTTATATACGCCATAATTTCACTTTTTAAACATATATATGGGAATTCCTATTTTGTTTGTTTTGCATTATGAACAAAGTTAAATAATCAACACCTTCTAAAACAATGCTCAGGGCTTTCGTAAATGTTTTTTAAGTAGATAATGCAGTGATTATTATCAATTAAGTTTATGTTGACAAATTTACTTAATAATGTGAATATTAACAATAATTGCTTGATGGCTGCAAGAGACAGACACCGGAAACACTACAATTTCTTTTAATTTACAATGCCGATTCAATGACATTTTTCCCTTGTTCAAACGAATTTCACTGTTTGTCTTGAAGATATGTTTCCACTTATTGTTCGATATAAGAGTTGATACATAAACATACAATGTATAAACAACTTATTTGATAGATTTCGAAAGGGAAAGGAATCTCAAAACTCTTACAAAAAAAACGGAAATATTAACTAGGCTGGACATATGAACTTTCTTTCAAGTATATTGAGTGAATTTATGCTGGAATCGATTGGTTTCTAGGTTTTTTTATGTAAAGTGTTTTATTGAGGTCAAAATATACAGATTTATTTTTTTTTTTAAATCGGAGTAATGCATACCTGCCGAAGAATCAAATTTTTAAAGTTCTCTAGCTTGATAAGAAGACTATACTGTGAAAATATTTTGTATCTGGATCGAGGGCATATTTTTATACCCAAATATAATAATCAAATATAACCTAAATTGGAAACGTCAACGCCCGCGGAAAGCAAAAATCTTTTTTTACTCAAGAGGAAAGCATCTTACGAATTTTTTTGGAAACAATTATTTTGAATAATTTTTGAAATTTTTTTTTTTTTTTTAAATTTTTTTCAAAAATCACTCAAAACAAATTGTTTTTTAACTTTCCAAACAATTCCCCAAAAATTTGACACTAATTTCCTTGATGATTCTAAGCATTTTATGCCTAGTTCACATTTTACGTAAGATACTTTCCTCTTGAGTAAAAAAAGACTCCCATTTAGCGTCTGAATCCCATGTTGAGTCATACATCATTTTAAAGCTTATAAATTATGCCTTAACTCAAAGAACTTTTAAAAAAAATCTAAGAGAGGTTTTTTTTAAAAAAAATTCAAAAGTATTTTTAAGTGTAAAAAATGTTGGTCAAAAAAAATTTTTTTCACCAAGAAATATTTTTTTATAAAAAGAACACTTCAAAATGAATGGGACCAGTAACTTAGATTTATCAATTTACAATCTTTAGTGTAAGCTATAAATTTTTGAAAAAACACCATATTCATGAAAATGACTAAAAACGCCAACTTCAACACCCTGTATTTTAACAACAAATGGTACTAGGACCAAATCCTCCCGGATTGTTGTTCTTTCATACCGGATCTACCATATTGCGAAATTTTGAGCTGGTACACTTGGCGTGGATTGCTTCATATGTACATATTGCTTTTTAGCTGAAATTCCCAAAACTAACGTATTATCGAAATTTCACCATACTGTAAAGCTCTTAATCTACATTTTTTTAAAAATGTTTTCCCAACATCATGACGAAAACACACAAAGACCGTTCTCCTTGAAATCGTTAACCCATTAAATCCTGCTTTTATGGGTCTCTTCGTCCATTTTTCAAGCTTGGCTACAATGGGTTAAAGTATTCTACATAAATATTTTACTGCAAATTTCACAAGGGGTCATCTAAAACAAAAGAATGATTTAAACTTAAGAAAATTACGTAAAAAATGTAATAAATATGCAATTTGAGAAGACCTAATTGATTTTATCGATTTTTTGATTTCAGAATGAAATTTGGATTTATTAGCGTTGAGCAACTAGATGTGAAATTTTTTAGCAAAATTTTCTGTAGTACATACTCAATATTCCCCTGTTTTGTGTGTCTTTTTGGACCTTTTTGGAGGAAAGGGTAAAAATTACCCTTATGTGGGGGATGTAGAAAGCTAAAGTTTTCCACAAAAATATTCCTCATAATATACTTCATAAGTTTGCTCAAAACATGATACACCTCAAACGATCATATAGGTGAATATATCGATTCAACACAAGAAATCGATATTACTCGTAGACCCTACATCCAGGGTATACTCACTTTCTCCTTCTGTTTTTAACGCAGAGAAGGAGGCGTGGCAAGTATGGAAAAGTATACATTTTCTTAATCAGCATCACCTCTTGAGTCGATATAGCCATGTCCGTCTGTCTGGCTGGCTGGGTGGGTGTACGTGGAAATACGTGAGCAACATAATTCAATGAAATTTGGTATTCTGCCTCCGTCGCGAAAGTTAGCTTGGAGGTTGAAATTGAGCGAAATCTGTCAACGGACACGCCTACCGCCCATGCAAAAAGTATATTCAAAATGCAATTATAAGAGCAATATTTGCAATAACAGAACAAAAATAGACATTAGAACTAGGAATAGTAAAAGGTCATTCAATAAGTCCGTAGGATAAGTAAGAAAAAAACAAAATTTTGACAAAACTCCATTTAATTTTTCAACATAGTTGCCTTCGAGGGCGATACAACGACTATAGCGATTTTCCAATTTTTCGATACCACTTTCATATTACGATTTCTCTTTTTCGTCGAAATAGGCCTCAGCTGACTGTCTTTTAGATTCTGGTGTGTAAAAGTGAAGCCATGTTTCATCTATTGTCGCATATCGACGATAGAATTCGATTTTATTGCGGTTTAACAGCGGTTTAACACTCCTCTGAAGCATCAATTCGTTTTTGTTTTGGTCGACTGTGAGCTAACGCTGCACCCACTTTGCACAGAGGTTTCGCATACCCAAATGTTCTTGTAAAATTGTGAAAACTCTACCATCTGATATTTTTACAATGTCAGCTAGCCCGAGCACCTTCAATTTGCAATCGTTCATAGCCAATTTGTGGATTTTTTTTATGTTTTCTGGAATAACAGCCTAATTTTGACGTACACAGCGCTCTGCATCATTTGTGCTGGTACGACCATGTTTAAATTTAGCAATCCATTTGTATCGATGGAGCAGAGTTCGGATAATGTTTATCAAGCCATTGTTTGGTTTCCACTATATTTTTTTTTATCAAAAGGCAATGCTTTGCCAAAACTCGGAATTCACTTTTTTCCATTTTTTTTTTACTAACAAAAGTTGCTTCACACAAAATGCTGTAACTCATAAATCAATAGTCCGATTGCTGTCAAATTTATACACGTATCGTTTGAAGGTCAGTTCTAAATAAAAATCATATGGAAAAAATTCTAGTAATGCCATCTATGTGTCATCCTACGGACTTATTGAATGACCTGTTAAGTACAAGCTCTGAGCAAAAACTAACCGAATTCGGACAAGAAGGCATGGCATCTCCCATATGTTCAAAATTTTATACTGAAAGCGGTTTTTGAGATAACCCAACCAAATTGCACTCAAACATTCAGGTCAATAAATTCAAGCTCTGAAAAAGAAAAATAGGCGAACTCGGACAAGAGGGCGTGACACCAACAATAAAAGCAAAAGTTTCAAAATGATATACTGAAAGTGTTTTCTGAGATAATCCAACCAAATTTCTCTCAATCACTAAAAACATTAATTGCAAACTCTAAGCAAAAAGTAGGCACAGTAGGACTAGAGGTCATGGCACCTCCCATATAAGTGAAAGATTCAAAATGCTATACTGAACGATTTTTTTAAGAAAATTCAACCGAATTTTACACAAACAATCAGAACAGTAAATGCAAGCTATACGCAAAATTTAGGTTAACTCGGAGACGAGGGCGTGGCACTTCCCATATAAGCAATTTGTTCTTATACTCTGCTAGGGGTTACGGAAGAATAAAACAATTTATTTTAATAAAAACTTGTATGTTCAATAATATTGCACAGTATTTATCAACTAAGTGTTTAATAATATACTTGAAATGCAGTGTAAGATATTTAGCTTTTGGCCAGTCCAAAAATACCATCCTTACTAGTTTTTGCTTTCCTTTTGTACAATGGATTTAAAAACTTCGAACTACAAAATTTGTCCGATTCGAAATGAACATTAACTGCACGAAGCCTCAGCAGTGTAGTTTTTTTGTACGCGGGCCCACGGACTAATAACACGGTTCAACACAAAAAAAAACACACACGTCTTAACCCTTTAACGATCAGGTCTAAATACGCGAAAGAATTTCAAAATAAAAATACGACAAAATCGAAGTAATGGGGGTTTATAAAACTTTCAATCAAATGGGGTTCTGGCAAACATACTTGCCTTTAGTCGTTAAAGGGTTAAAGTAAACGTTTAAAAAAAATACCCGTATCTCGTTGTTTATCTCCAGCACGTCAGAATTTTTTTAATCGATTTTTGAAATTTTTTAATCCACTGTACATGAAAAAACAAAAAATAACGCATTCTTGTGTTTAATCGATACATTTAACTATATGATTCTTACATCTGAGATGTATCACGTATTCAGTAAACTTATGCCACGGTGCTTGTGGGAGAATTTAAATAAAATTTTGATGTACCTCGGATTTTTTTGTAAATTCTTATTATAGATGTCAATAGAAGTTATTCTATGCAAAAAATAAAATTATAGAGGTGGCGCTTTTTTAAAGATAATCCCTTTTCCAATTGGGGCATTTTCCCATACAAAAAAATAAAATTTTTTTTTTTAACTACATTAAACAAAAATCAAAATAATCACATTCGATGTGTCTTGCGATGCTTCACTCGAATCCGACCCCAGAATCGCTGTATCGTGTATAGTTTTTGAGATATTCTAATCTAAAAGCCGAAAATGGTGGGTTCGTTAAACATGTTTAAAATGTGAAAGAAATTTTAATTTCGTTAAATCTGATAAACAACTTTAAAGTCCTAATCTTTGCCTTTAAAACCTAATTTAAATTATGTTGATATCTTTTTTTTCGTCAAAGATATCCTAACCTGAAAAGACACAAAAGTGCAAAAAACCCGTTTAGCCAATATTTCGGTCTACGATATCTCTTAGAAGCATGAAGATATAAACATAATTTAAATTAGATTTTAAAGGAAAAGATCATGATTTTCAAGTATTTTAACCACATTTAACGAATAAATGATATGTTACATAGTTATATAGCTTCAAAACATGGCAAAAAACGACTTTTTTCGGCTTTTAGATTAGAATATCTTAAAAACTATACACGATAGAGCGATTCTGAGGTCGGATTCGCGTGAAGCATCGCAAAACACATCGAATGTGATTATTTTGATTTTTGTTTAATGTAGTTAAAAAAAAAAATTTTATTTTTTTGTATGGGAAAATGCCCCAATTGGAAAAGGGATTATCTTTAAAAAAGCGCCACCTCTATAATTTTATTTTTTGCATAGAATAACTTCAATTGACATCTATAATAAGAATTTACAAAAAAATCCGAGGTACATCAAAATTTTATTTAAATTCTCCCACAAGCACCGTGATGCAGGATATTGCGAGGAATGTTTTTATAAAAAATTTCAATCCTCTAACAACTCTACATGAGGGTCATTTTGACCATTTCTTAAAAAGGTACAAAATTACACATAAAACAGGGGAATATTGAGTCAGAATGTACTACAGAAATATTTGCTATGAAATGTTTCTGTTAGCTGCTGAACACAAAAAAGTCGAAATTTTATCCCGAAACCCAAATAATCGTCAAAATCAAGTAGGACTTCTTCCAATCAATATTTTCCAAATTTCACCCCACTGTAAAACTACATTCTGGATAAAGAGAAAGAGTCACAAGGTCATAATGAAA
Source organism: Calliopum simillimum (assembly GCA_951812925.1). NCBI lineage: Eukaryota > Metazoa > Arthropoda > Insecta > Diptera > Lauxaniidae > Calliopum > Calliopum simillimum. The sequence goes on from OX638368.1 coordinate 152,351,453, forward strand.
TCACACAAGGATCATTTTCCTAGAACATATTAACCCATTATATCCTGTTTTAAGGGTCTTTTGACCCCTTTTCTAAAAACTGGGTTACAATGGGTTAAAGAATTCTGCAAAAATATTCTACGGATAATTTCACTAGGAGTTACTTAATGCGAAAAATTCTTAAAACTTAAGAAAAGCGCGGCAGGGACGTATTAAATACGTGTATGCAATGTGGAAAGTCCTAATTGATTTTAACGATTTTTTGGGTTTTGGAATAATATTTCGACTTTTAAGAGTTCAGTAAGTGACAGTGAAATTGTATAGCAAATATTTCTATAGTATATTCTGACTCAATATTCCCCTGTTTTAGGTGTACTAGCTTTTCTGGGATCGTACTAATAAAAACTATATCAATCCGAGATTTTGCATTAAAGGGCTATAGCGACCTCTAAAGGACTTTAAAAAAATGTTTAAAAATTATGAGCTCACTTTTGTGACAACATTTTTAAGACTTTTGGGGGTTATCGTGAAATTCCGAAAATTGTTTTTTTTTTATCAGCTATGTACTACATTGGCTGAGTATTATTTTGCCGAAAACGCCAACTTAGGATGCAGTCGTGTTTTTCGGTGTACGCTCTGTTATCCATTTTGATCTATCTCATCTAGTTCTGAGACATTATTTTGCCAAGACATAAATTTAAAACGCGATTTTCTAAAAATGTAAATTTGACACAAATAGAAAACCAAATTTTATGGCGAAGATTCATATGTTTATAGTAATGATTTCATATTTTCCAATTAAATATTTATGTGTTAAAATTTAACACCCGCAAACCGTTAAGTTGTTTAAGTCATGCATAACACTTTATAAACTCACATTTATTTTGAAAACAAAAATATCTATAAATTTGATGCACAAAAAACCGCAGATAAAAAAAAAAAAATTTAAAATGGATCTGTTAGATGTTCGGAACGATTAATTTTAACGCGGCAGATCACTTCACGAACCGAACGGCAACTGAATGAAATTGAAAAACTTTTGCTTACAGGTAAAAAATAAGAAAAAAATATAAAATAAATGAACATATGGCAAAACAGTTAAGACACGCCGACGGTATCGTCGATACATTTATAAGATGCAGATACACAAACACTAACAAACATAGTACAACTTAAATGTGCGCTTATGAGTATCTCGTAAACCGAAAACGAAACAAAGCAAAATCCAACTGAAGTCGGGCTTAAAAATGCAAAACGCAATGAAACAATAACAAAGCGTGGTAGTGTTAAAGTAGCAACAACAACAACAACAAAAAAAAAAAAAAAACAACGAATTACTGCCACAAAAAAAATTACACCGTGATTATTGCGCAATTGTGACATATACGACTTAACATGTATTGGACATACATACCCAAGAGGAAAAATTTCTAGCGCTTCTGATCCAAGCACTTCAAAAGTGTTTGTCCCCATAGAAATTTAGAAGCACTATCACAATGATTTTTTATAAGGCTGCAGTAAGAACAACGTGAGTTCGAACCCAGCCCGGGAAATTTTTTTTTTACTTTTTTTTACTTTTTTTTGCTTTATTTTTTTTTTTAATTAAATATTTTTTATTCAACATCTTTTATTTCACTTTTCTATTTTCCTTTCTCTTATTAATTTATAGCCTTATCATGTATGACGAACGAATCGTTTTACTGATTTTCAACTGCTTATAACCTCCAAGTTAAAAGATGATTTGAAGTTTATGCTTACAAACTTTATTCTTTGAACTAAAATGAACGCTTAGGTTATAGTAAGTTCTTAATAAAAAGTTTCAATAAGTTGATATTAATGAGTGAAAATCAGTCACTTTATTCGTTCGTCATACATGATAAGGCTATTAATTTTTTTCAACCGAATTGAAATTGATTACACAATGATTCCATATAAGGCTGCAGTAAGAACAACGTGAGTTCGAACCCAGCCCGGGTGATTTTTTTTTCCGTTTTTTTATTTGTTTTTGCTTTATTTTTTTTATTAAAATATTTTTTATTCAACCTTTTTTACTTCACTTTTCTATTTTAATTTCTCATTTTTATTTACTTTTGCTTACTTGAATTGAAACTGATTGCACAATGATTCTATATAATGCTGCAGGAGCGGTCTAAAGGGTTGGTAAATGTAAGAAAAAAATATCTAGCATGCGGAGGGTCGTAGACTCAAATCCTGGCGCGGGCAGTTTTTTTTTTCTTTTTTTTTTAATTTTATTGAAAAAACGCTTACCGCAGCATTACAAATAAGCGCTTTAAAAACTCTTTTTTGGTAAGGCTGCGGTAAGCTTTTCCTCGCTTACATCCTATGACATGCAATGTTAAAAAGAAAGTATTGTTCTTACGGAGCGGAAGCGCTTATTGGTGAAAAGGATGCGCTTCAGAAGGGTTTTTGAAGCACTTCTTTTCCCTTGGGTACATACATAAGTATATGTGTATATGACTACAACAAAAAACAAAACATCAGTTAAGATGCACGTATGCTCCATAGAAAGATATTGTACACTCTTTGTTTTTTCACATCAATTTTACTTTATTTTATATGTGAAATACCCACTGTCATACAATTAATTTGAAAAGTTGGTAAATTTATTTGCGGCGAAAATACCATGAGGGTGTGTTGTATAATTTTACAACCCAATAGTTGTATTTTCAAATCATATTCATTGTAAAATATGCGGCACATGAACGTTGGAGTTAGTTTCTATTCAGTGTTCATCTCGTACGATAACTTCCTTTAACCGTCTGGTAAAGTTTTGGGCTTTTTGGATCATCATTCATACGATTTATACCTCAAGCTACTAACAATGTAAACATTTTGTAAAATGTTTTTAGACAAATCGGGATTAAATTCCTCAGAAATCATATGAGGCGTTGCGTGCAATAATGCCCTAAGTCAAAGAATGGCATTTTGAGATAATTCAATTTAAAGTTTCTAAATGCTGTACATAGAGCAAACCATTATTTAAGCCTTGGAGAACAAATTGATTCAAATAACACTAATGAAATGAGTAAATGATTGCCACTAACACATTATGCGTGGGCTGATATATATAATTCTGGCCTTATAATGAAAATGCGAATATTTATCATCAAAAATGGTTTTATTGTTTTTCAAAGTATTCTCCAGCATGATTTATACACTTTTGCATGCGCTCAAACCAATTGTTGAAGCCTTTTTTCCACTCCGATTGAGACACCTCCAAAACATGGTTTTTGAAAGCTTCATCAGCATCTTCTGGCGACGAAAATCATTGACCACGCATTTTTTTCTTGACGTGCGGGAATAGAAAGAAGTCATTGGGTGCCAAATCAGGGCTGTACGGCGGATGACCCATCAACTCGACGTTTTGGTCGGTCAAAAAGGCGCTGGTTTGAGCCGATGTGTGAGAGCTTGTATTGTCATGGTGAACAATGATTTGTCTTCTCTTGTTCGTTTTTCGAATTTCTCCGAAGACTTCAGGCAAACAAATTGTGTATCACTCAGAATTGACTGTCCTATGTTGCTCAAGCAGAACAGTCGCCACATGACCAGTTTTGTTGAAGAAACAGGCGGCCATTTGCTTCGAAGTGCTTCTTCCACGAACAACTTTCGTTGGATTTGGCTCGTCTTCGAAGACCCACAAGGTCAATTGCTGTTTTGTTGGGTCATACGCATAGATCCATGATTCGTCACCTGTGACAATCTTATAAACGTCTTTTGAAGCACCGCGATTGTATTTTTCAACATTTCTTTGCACCAATCGACACGAGCCTTTTTTTTAACCAATTGTCAAATTGTGCGGGATCCAATAAGAAGAAACCTTTTTTACGGCCAGGTGTTCATGCTGATGAGAGCAATGCCCAAGGATGCTTCTATCTCACGGTATGTTACATGACGATCTTTCATTATCAGTTCACGCACGGCATCAATGTTCTCTGGCACAACGGCCGTATTTGCACGACCTTCACGGAATTCGTCTTTGAGCGAGCGTCGGCCACGATTGAATTTATTAAACCAGTTTTTCACAGTGTTATAGGATGGTGCCTCATCGCCATGTAAAGATTTATGTTCATCGATGCACTTTTGTTGTGATAATCCACGTCGAAAGTTGTGAAAAATGATCGCACGAAAATGTTCACGAGTTAATTTAATTTTTTGCCAAATTGATTTTTTCAAGTCACTGTAAACAACACAAATGATAGTCGTACGTCAAATTATTCTAAGTGCATTTATGCTAAAAAATGTCAAACTTTCCAATGGAAATGTCAGATTATACCGGGCAACACTTAGTGTTGCCTAGGTCAGAAATATATATAGCAGCCTACGTACTAACGCATATTAACAGAATTATCAAATAAGGAAAATTTTAATTATAGGGCGTTATTGCATAAATCCATTTGACTATCACTGAATAAAAAATACTTTAATCTCAAGCATTTACAAATGTGCATTTTTCTTTATTTTTTTTTAAATTTTAATTTTATGAAATGCTTGCATACATTTGCATCTAAATTTCACCTGGTAAATAATTTTAATTTTTACTCGAGAACAAGGTGCCTGACGAAAAAAAGTAATAAGGCAAAAAAAGCTTAGAACTGTCCAACAATTTGTTTTAGATTTTTTTTTTTTTTAACAATTTTTTGAAAAATTATAACATGTTCCAAAAAATTCTGAAAAAAATCACACGTATTCTTTCAATAATTTTAAGCATTTCTTGCTAAATGCAATTTTTTCGTTAGGCACGTTGGTTTTGAGTAAAACCCGTTTTTCCTACCGCGAAATTGCTTTATGCTTTGTTGACAAAACATTTAACACAACTCGATTTTTCCAATTTTTAACTATGGGAGAAATATATACACTTGTTGTTAAATATTTTTAATTTAGTCAAGGCTTTGGTTTCTTTACAAGTTTAGATAGATTGGAATATTTCTAGCCAATATATCAATAAATCGACTTGTTATGTTTGTGCATTTAGAACAAATCTTGGCCAAAACTATCATAAGGTTTGTTAGTAAGCCGCCAACATTTCTTTTGGGTTTTTGGTAGAGGACGAGATTTTTTATTTGGTTGGTACCCATAGATAGCGTATAGCATTTTAATATCAAAAAAAAAAAAAAAAACAACATTGTTAAAATTACCATTTGGTCATAATTATATTGGTTTGTTTAAGATTTTTAGTTTGAAGGAAAAGTGTAATTCTGTACTGGAGCCTTTCCATGTGCACGATTTTAAATTTACTTTCAGAATGTCGAGTAATTCTTCATCCTTATGAATGTAATCCATTTGCATCATAAAAGTAACATGATATAAAATGATAATTCTTTCTTAGGAAAAGTTTAATAATTTCTTGCAAAGCCTTAATTTTCTGATATTAGGGCGATAGATTAGGGTTTTAAGAACTTAAAAGTGGTGGGTAAGTACTTGAACGGGGTACTTGATGTCAATGACCTCTGAAGCAAAAAAAAAGAGGTCTCCTTGAGACATAATTATTGATACCTCATAATGTAAGACAGTAAATGCCGAAGATAATAAATTATTTTTTCGAAATTGCCTTGCAAAAATGCTTCATATTTATTGGTGTTTGTTGGACTTTTTTTGCCCGTAGGTGACACTCTCAAATGTACATTAGCTATGGGCTAGTTTGTAAGGACATTTTTAAAAATTAACTTTTTATACCCTGCGGTGGTTTTTTATGTGACGTTTGATGAAAAAGTAAGTGAGCCAAAATTTGGAGGGGGTGGGGTGGGTCTAACCCTTGCCGGTTTTGAGTCAAAGTTCGAATTTCGGGGGTAAAATTTTGAAAAAAGCTTCTAACTGCAAACCAGTTATACTTACAGGCATAGAATGTATGACCAACCCCCATTATATTTTTTACCCCAACATTTTGACCAAACATACTTACCCCCTATCTCTACCCCTAAGGGTCGCTCCCATATAAGTCTTCATTTTCATGACATTTTTATAAAATCGACCTCCGCCACCCCCAGGCTGCCCCTACATTGTTCAAAAGTATGACCTACCCCCATTATTTTTTCCACCCCATCATTTTCACGAAACATGCTTGCCCCCTATCTCCACCCCCTAGGGGTGCTCCCATACAAAAATACTCATATTTATGTTAATTAATAAACATTTTTTCTCTCATCAACCCTGCCCCCATAGTGCTACTTAGGAAGGTAAAATGTATGACCGACCCCTATTAGTTTTTCCAGCTCGACAATTTTACAAAACATACTTGCCCTCTATCTCCGCCCTCTAGGGGTGCTCTCATACAAAAGCGGTCCGTTGTGCGACTTTATACTGGTGTACTAATATTGCTTCTGTTACAAAAATTAATTGCCACAGTTACAGTGGTTTTGAATTAAAAACAAAAAAAACGCGTATCACGTATGACGGAATCGAGCAGTAACTGGGTGTGCCGATCGTACCATCCGGTAAAGGTAAAGGACGGAGATAGAGGGCAAGTTTGTTTAGTAAAATTGTCGGGCTGGAAAAATTAATGGGGGTCGGTCATACATTTTACCTTCCTAAGTAGCAATATGGGGGCAGTAGGGGTGATGAGAGCAAAAATGTTTATTAATTAACATAAATATGAGTATTTTTGTATGGGAGCACCCCTAGGGGGTGGAGATAAGGGGTAAGTATGTTTCGTGAAAATAATTGGGTGGAAAAAATAATGGGGGTAGGTCGTACTTTTGAACAATGTAGGGGCAGCCTGGGGGTGGTGGAGGTCGATTTTATAAAAATGTCATGAAAATTAAGGCTTATATGGGAGCGACCCTTAGGGGTAGAGATAGGGGGTAAGTATGTTTGGTGAAAATGTTGAGGTAGAAAAAATAATGGGGGTTGGTCATACATTCTATGCCTGTAAGTATAACTGGTTTGCAGTTAGAAGCTTTTTCCAAAATTTTACCCCCGAAATTCGAACTTTGACTCAAAACCGGCAAGGGTTAGACCCACCCCATCCCCTCCAAATTTTGGCTCATTTACATTTTCATCAAACCTAACATAAAAAACAACCGCAGGGTATAAAAATCTAAAAATTGTTATTAAGCCCATAGCTAATGTACATACTTATGTACGCCGAATTAAGTAGTATTATTTGGAGCGAAAAAATGTGCCGAGTTGCGTGGTATTTACCAAGAATACGCATCTTTTCTTTAAGAAAACGTTTGAAGCAAAAAAGTATGCTTGAAAAAAATGCGACTTTAGTGGTTTTTGAAATGATAGAATTTTTAAAAAGCAATGAGGTCGAGCTTAAAATCTAAATTTCGAAAATATGATATTAATGTAAGTATTGATAATATACAAAAATTTGAAAGAACAATTATTTTTACCATAATTTATTTTTTACTACGTAGTGCGTTAATGTCATAACAAAAAAACTATTTATAAAAGTAAAATTTAAATTTTAACCTACATTATACTAAAGGTTTGTAAAAATAACTAAAAATTATTAAGTTGAATCTGGCCAAACCATTGTGGTGTGGGCGGTTTGCGTACGCGTCCTTTACGAAAGAAGCCTTCATTATTATTATTGTTGTTGTTGTGGTTGTTATTGTTTTCATCATATTCCACCGAGATACCACTGTAATTTTCTTCCAATATAATGTCCTGTCGCTTGACATAATCACCACTAACAGTATTTCCCATTTGACCGCCGTTTGTCCATTGCTTACGACCACCGCCTCCACCACCACCACCATTCAATTCCATTTCATTAGAAGCTTCCTCTAAATCGAATTGCATCGCCTTTACAAATTGCACGCCATTCACACCGAATTGCACGCAATCGAATTGCAATTCAAACAATTGATTCATCAGAAATCTTAATACGAACGAGAGGCAAATTTGTAGGTTGCCAGCATAAGCGCGGATATTGTAAAGTCTGACGCAGCCAAAGAGCGGTAATGGCAGCAGAACGGGTAGACACAAAGGCGGTGGGTTGCTGGCGGAAAATACCAAGTTAAGAATTGTGCGTTGGTTGTGCATAATGCGCATCTGTATAGACATCGATGAAAGACTAAATTCCAAGGAGGCACAAACTACAAGAACGAGAAAAGAATTTACAATATTTCAGTATGAATGAATGATACATAACTGAGGTATGGCAGTGTTAAGCCTTTCCTATAACAAAAGTAAAACGCTTCTTTTGTGCGCACCATTTACGAAACTGCATTTTTACCTCTATGATTGAAGCTGTCACCGATACGCAATCCCAAGCAACAGATGCATCTAAAATCTGAACACGAACAGGGATTCCATAGCTGCGGCAATTCAATCAAATTGCCAGTGGCCTTCAGTGGTTGCTTTTTTGTGCCCAATTTAATTGGCAAATACTGCAATGGTTCAATTTGTTGACCCGATTTCGGATCATAGATGATGAGTTCATTTTTATTGTTGGTACTTTTCGGTTTTGCTGCTGTATTGCTCTGTTTATTGTTTGACATATAGGAATGTTGCACTGCTGCTGCGGCATGCAGTTGTTGTAGACTTAAAACTAAGGTCAACAGTAGTATGCAGCAGTCGATCGAATGCATTTGTGTTTGCATTATGACAAAAGACAAATATTTGTTGGAAATAATTAAAAAAGGAAAAAAAACCAATTGTATTAAAAACGTGTATTTTCCCGTGAGTGTTTCTCTCAAATGATATCAGGGGCATTTTTTTGTTTTTGTTATTTTGAAAATTTTACCATCCGATCAAATTGTTTTTAACATTGAACACAATTAATCGAATTAGAAGTGACAGTTAAATGTGTCAATGTTATTGCAGCATTTGTGTATTGTTATTGTTGTTGATACATATAATATAATTGATATATTAATTTAATGTCTTACTTTTTAATGGGCTTTTTTTTAGGCAAATAAAACCATTACAAAAAAGTCTAATTAAATTAAATTAGTTGAATTTTTTGACGTTTTGTGTTTTACCACATTTATTTTGGATGTTGATCATCCAATGGAATAACATACATCTCTTCAAAGTAAACGGAAAAATACTTTTTTTTTTCTTGCACAAAAATAGTTGCTTCGGACAAACTGGTGTTTTGTACAGATTCCATAAGCTAAGTCAAGGATATCTAGTAAAATTTACTACTTTATTGAGCATCTCAGTTAATTATGATTTTTTTGAGATTTTGAAACCGAAAGTTTTCTACCGCTCTCGAATCGTTCAATTACAGATGTCTTTTTGAAACACACGCTATTTTTCACAAATTGTTCTGTTGACCAACTGATTTGAATTATGCGATTTTCCATCGAACTCCGGTATCCGTTAAAAATATTCAACTTCCTATAACTACGTATACAATGAACCCATTTTTGATGACAACATGATCATCTCCCGGATCTAACCTAGGCTAACCATAACTACTTATTACATCGGCTGAAAATTCCAGGGTCTGACGCACAGATGGCGCCACAAATACAAACTTACATCTTTTTAGTATGTGGTAACATTCAAAAGGTATTTGACGTTAGTTTCAAAAGTTACAGTAGTTGCAGTGACAAACCTTTGTTATTTTTAAGCAAATGAAAAAAAAAAGACTTGTGTGTTGATAAAACATTACTTTTTGATGGGAAACAACACCGTTGAAACAAAAGCTTGAATTGATAAAAGTGGTCCGGACTAACAAAATCGACCATTAGTAGCATTTTAGACGGCAGCATAATAATACAGTGTTAAGCTTTAAGAATAACATATGCTTGTCAAAGGCTATATGGTAAAACATGGGGACTACGGCCAAAAATGATGGCATGGTCCTATAAAACTATCACCGTACCAATGGTCACCTATGCTGCATAAGCATGGTGGCCAAAGGTAGACCAAGTAAAGGCTCAAAATGAACTAAACAGGATATTCAGATTAGTCTGCTTGGGTATTACAGGGGCACTAAGGACGTGCCCGACAGTAGCTCTAAGCATGCTTACGGGTCCCACCCCTCTTCACCTTATGGTTAAGAAGGAAGCAGCCTGTGCGGCCCTCAGACTACCTCATTTACAACAACTTAAAGAAGGTAATCTAACAGGGACATACCATGCCTTTCGGTCTCCGACAAGTTAAGTACAATAAAAAATTTGTTTTCTCTAGAAAATTCAAAGTGGTAATCAATGACCACGCTGAATGGAAGAGGAAGGACATAAATGTAAAACAGGGCTCACAGTTATGGTTCACTGATGGGTCTTAAATGGAAAATGGCAAAGCGGGAGCTGGAGTTGTGGGACCAAGATTCCAGAAAGCAGTTGCAAGGGGAAAAACAACTTCCATTTTTCAGGCGGAGGTCCACGCTTTAGAGTTGTGCGCTAGAGAATGCCTAAGAAGGGGCACTTACGGCACCGACATATACATTTATTCGGATAGCCAAGCAACTCTAAAATCACTAATGGGTTTTTCAATGCACTCCAAGCTTGTCTGGGAGTGTTTTGAACTTCTTCAAGCCCTATCCAAGAGGAATGAAGTTACTCTAGTTTGGATACCAGGGCACGAGGGGCATGAAGGCAACGAAAAGGCAGACTGCTTAGCCAAAAGGGGCACACTCAATACTTTCATAGGCCCAGAACCCTTCTGCGGAGTAAACAACAGATTTAAAAATAATTTAATATGGGAATGGGAAAAGGAAAGCCTCTCCGATCACTGGAGAGCCAAAGAAGATAAGCGACAGGTGAAGAGGCTGATCGATCAAAAACATATTAAGGCAGAAGCTGTTTTAAATCTCAGTAGAAAAGATTTAAAAACGCACAGTGATATAATGACAGGTCACTGTAAACTTAATTATCACCTAAAAAAGATAGGTTTGGTAGACGATGATTCCTGTAGACTCTCCTTAGAGGACTCGGAAACAGCGAAACATGTACTATGTACTTGCCTCGACGCGGTAAGACGCAGAGTAAGATACCTAGGTGCCGAGATTTCAAATCCAAATGACATAGGTAAAATTAATCCCACGGCAGTGACACGATTTATAAATAGTCTAGAACTGTTCTGATAGGGAAAGAGGCTGCACAAAAGATCTTTTAGGTCGCAGTGCAATCCAAAACCTTTGAATAATAATAATTAATACAGTGTTAACACAGTTCTTTTAAAAAGATTTTGTTTGCTATCTCCTTCTTCCTATTTTATTTTACATTTTTCTGGCTTTCGTTTCCGCATGGCTTCCCTTCGCTGCCGACAAGCTCCAAGCCACTATGTTAAAATCCGATTATTGTAGTATTCATTCAGTGCAAAACGGTAATATTCACAAATCTACTTCATGCTTAAAAATTAAACACACAAATTTATCTGTGTTAAATTAAGCACTTTTGTTGTTGCTTTTCTAAACGTTTCTCAGAAAGTGCAAAAGCACTGATCTCAAAAAATCTCCGAGTGGGGTCTTGCTAATCTGGTCGATTTCAATGCTAGCAAGACCCAATGTTGTCTGTTATCTCACAGATGAATGAATTGCTTTTCTGCTCACCCTAATATGGCTGGCGTAAATAAAGAGTGTGTCAAAAAAACTTATACACGCTTAAAGTTAAATAAAACTTAAACTTAAATTCTTATAAATATGTGAATTTATTATAGTGCAGGCAAATTAGGTAAAAACAGATATTCATTTCTAATTTTGTTGAACATGCACCGATTTTGATCCGACAGGGCTCATTTTGTTTGTAATAAAATTTTGAATAAAACCAACACATTAGTTTTTTCCGGCCTTTCCCCAAAATTTCTTCAGTCCCCCGTGAACCCTCAAAATCGAATAAATTCAATAAAACTGTTCTAAAATGCTTAAAATTGGAAGTTTATGCTATTCACGGGGTTCTCTGGATTGCTGAATCCAAATATGTGTTGGAAAATGAAAAAACTCAAAATGGCGCCCGGAAAACTGCGTACATACCCATTTTAAGCACCAAAAATGGGAAAAAATCGTTACAGGGGGTTTTAGCCTAGAAGTCTTGTTACACTGAATGAATTTATACGGTCGGTGTGGAATATTGTTTTTTGTACTATAAAAAGTAAAGTTTACCAAAAATTTTTTTGTGTTTTTGATTTGTTTGTTATTTAAGCAATAACTATAAAAAGTTAATACAACTCAAAATTAAAAATATTTGTAACATTTTGCAAACCATTTTTTCTAAACTAATTTGAGGTCGCTGAACACGAAAAACCCAATTATTTTATTTTTCCTTGCGGCCGTTCCCGAGTTATTCGTTAATTTATATTTTCGAGGTTATAGCTTCATATACGTCAATATATTTCTATGACGCCAAGTCCGATCAATTTTATTTTTTCACGATTACAAAGAATGATTAATGGCGCTTTTAACAAGTATACCAATGATTATGCTTCGAACAAAATTGACTGAGTTATAGCAGAAAAAATTTTAAATTTCACAAATTTTTGAAATTTTTCACATCAATTTCAAATGAAACATTTGGTTTTTGGCATATAATTTTTATTAATACTTCTTTTTTAGTAATTTTATTAAATGACGCATATAATTGCAAACATTTTAAGCCTATGTTGAGCAAAATCGAATGAAATTTCCAAAAGATATTATGGTTTTAGTGCAATAAGGAAGATGTGAGAATTTTTGAAATGTTCGGCCTGATTCGACAGATCCAATTTTTCAGCCTCCAGATAGGACACTCTACACTTATTGAACAATTTAAAGATATTTAAGTAACTTCTAATCATTCTCTGTAGAAGAACATTGCGGATTGTATCAAAAAACTAATGTGTTGGTTTTGTTCAAAATTTTACTACAAACAAAATGAGCCCTTTCGGATCAAAATCGGTGCATGTTCAACAAAATTAGAAATGAATACCTAATTTGCCTGCACTATTAATATGTTATAGAAATTCATTAAATATGAAAATATTGAAATGTTAATCGGAATTTATAAATAACCTTTTCCAGGAATCCTGTCATTAACGATTTTATAGTTGTTTCCGTTACCTTTTTGGAGGAGCCAGTCCATTTACGCTTAAAATCAGACATGTGCTGGGATGACTTTCCTGTGATCTTCAATTCTCTTTTCACGAGCTCCCAATATCTATCTACAGATTGGACTTCTGGACAGTTGGGTGGGTTTTCCTCCCGTGGTACAAAATTACATTATTATATGCATACCACTCAAGAGCATTTTTTCCATAGTGGCATGATGCTAAATCGGGCCAGAAATATGTAGGCACTCTGTGCTGTTCTAGGAAAGGCAAAAAGCCGTTTTTAAAGACACTCCTTAATATACATTTCTATATTTATCGTTCCTGATGTCACAAATGCTTGGTTTCTTTTGCCACAACTGCTAATGGCTTGCCACCCAAGAAACTTCTTAGGGAATTTTGTTTGCTTTTTTGTCCGGTATTGTTCCTGAATATAACCTCTTGAAACGGTGTAAGAAATACTTCACTCCTTTTGATCTTTGTAATGTCTACTTCACCTATATTTGTCCGAAACTAGAATACAATTCACACATTTGGGCCGGGGCTTCAAAAACATCTTTAGAGCTGCCAGACCGAGTTCAGCGACGTGTGTTTAAGTTTAAAGGTGACATAAATATTATATCCACAATTGACACGCTTGAGCACCGACGTAACGTAGGGTGTATAAGCCTTTTTTAAAGATATTATAATAGGATGTGCTCTAGAGAAATATGCGACCTGATTCCCTCAGTACGTGTCTCTCTCAAAGCACTCGGTCGTCCAATTCGGCCCATCCTTTTTGCGTCCCACCGAAGTCAAGCAAAACATCTCACTATTGCGATAATTCGTTCTTCGGCCGTCCCAGTCAGTGTTTTCATCGTTGGATACGGAATCAAAAAATTCAAGAAAAACGTTTACCAACACTAATCCATTTTTCCCCCACCCTCTTACCTTTCTCCTTTCTTCAAACCAACACAGTGCTATGCATTTATAAGGGCCATCCCATGAGCGTTGGTTTCAATTAAAAAGAAAAAAACCCAACAATGCTAAATGTTCTGTTTGCCCAAAAACGGCAGTTGTTCTGGAAAACATGAAAAAATCCACAAGATAGTTATACAAGATCTTAAAGTGAAATTTTAAAGAAATCAGTAGGTGGTACTTTTACAGCTTCACATGAAAATTTGAAAATACGAAAACTACTTTCAAAAAGGGCGCCGCGTTTACTGTTTTTCTAAGATAACGCACCGCACACTCACGTGAAATGCGTTTTCTATAGGATTTTTATGGGATGATGTCAAATTCGAAAAAAATTTAAAAATTTTATCGGCAGACTTTTTTTAAAACCGAGTTTAGTGATATTTCGGTACAAAATTTTAGGCTACTTTTTTTAAAAGACCAAAACAAAGACCAAGACAAATGTGAACCTTAAATTTAATTCTTAAGTTTTTTCCCTATCATTTGATATCAGGAACTTGACAGTTGTTGGGAAAGTTGCAGAAAATTATAAAAATAAAAGATAGGATTTGTGTGGCCCATTTGATATGTTGACCATCTTAAATGTTTTTGATTGCTACACAATTCTAAGATCATACTCTTAAAAAACGAAGACGATATTCAGAAAAGTTGAAACAAAACCTTTTGAGAGATACGGCGGCTTAACAATAAATTAAATGGCTCTTTAAACAACTTATTACTTTACAATGCGGTTGCACTCCAGCGACTACATCTTATGACTTCACATGACGACTCTTCCTTCAAGACTGTTTTTTACTGTTCGTCCCTTTTCGTTCGTCTCTTATCGTATGTGTTTAAATCAGTGTTGTATTGTCTGTTAGTACTATTGACCACGTCTAGTACCTTTCTGTCTAATTTGTGCCATTCCCACATATTGTACATATTAAAAGTACTACAAATGAATGATTCCATTTGCACAATATTATTCTCCTTAAATGTTTAAGACAAATATTACCACCTACCGGAAGGAAATATGTAACTCACTTGAATATGAAAAAAGTTACATAATTTTATTTACTTTTCTGTTGAAAGTCAAAATCAAAATAACAGTAACAGCAATGTTGGTAATAATCTGGGTTTTAATTTTTAAATCTCTAATTAGTATGATACATAAACTGCAGTGTGTGTACAAAGTACGCAACAAACCTTTCGCATGAATATTTATAAATTTTCCCATAAGGCCTACAATTTTATTCATAAAAATGTAAATTTGGTTTATGCAAATTACGGATATTCAACCAAAATGTCAACAAACAGAAATTTGCGTAATTAAAACCAAACCAAAATTAAACAATCGCTCGCTGGCTGGTATTAGAGCGAAGTAACCCACAAAATTTTTGTGCTTATGTTAATTTTATAAATTGAAACAAATTAAATTAAATGTGTAGAAAATTATTTATGCTACATTTGAAATTGCAGTTGCACTGCATGCATTGGATGCATAGCAAAAGGAAAAACAAATTCGCCTGATGATTTATTGTGGTGATCAATGAAACGTAACGAAAACCAGCCTTCCAAAATTTTTTTGTATTTTTATACCCAACATTTTCATTTTGTCCTTCCGTTTGTAAAGCAGAGAAGGAGGCGTGGCGTGCATGGATAGTATTTAAATTCTTGATCAGTGTCATCTCCTGAGTCGATATAGCTATATTTGTTTATCTGGATGTCTTTCTAGATGTCTGTCCGTCCGTTGAAATCATTTTAAAATTTTTTGTGAGCAAGATAATTGGATAAAAATTGCTACACTACCTTCATTGCTTAAATTAGACCGTCGGATGGAAAATTAGTGAAATCGGTCAACGGACACGCCTACCGCCTATAAAAAAAAATATTCAAAGCGCAAAATTTATATAAGAATTAAGAGAATCATTAAATTAAAAATCACATAAATACTAGAAAAAGGAAATACAAGCTCTGTGCAAGAACTGTGTGAACTCAAAAATGAGGCCATGGTACCTCCCATATAGGCAAAAGCTTCAAAATGCTACATTGAAATCGTTTTTTTTTTTAAATCTAACCAAATTTCACTCAGACACTAAAGATGGAAATGAAAGCTCTGAGAAAAAACTAGGTGAACTCGGACTGGAGGGAGTGGTACCTCCCATATAAGCAAGAGTTTCGAAATGCTATACTGAAAACATTTTTTGAGATAATCCAACTAAATTTCACTCAGACATTTAAAAAATTTGATAAAGATCTGAGCAAGTGAGTGAGTGAGTGAGTGAGTTTAGAGAAGAGCGCAAGTAAAATTTTCAAAATATTGCAGTGTTGGTTATATAATTTTTTGGCCATTCCAAAGGTAACACTCTTACAAGTTCCTTTGTTCATTTGAACTTTTTTTTTGTAATTACGTTGGTGTTTTTTACTAAAACACATTGAATACTAAGCTTAAGCCAAAAATTTCATCTGATCCATGCTTGTTTGGTACCTAGCTAATAAAACTGAATATATACTTGCATCATAAAGTGCCTTTTGCTCTTTTGCCCCATTATTCCTGGAGACAATTCTGCCTCTAAATAAGTGAAGTGTCAACTTTTTAATGCCATCATTGCCAACTTTAAAAGTGATGCTATTTATGTATGGTTTCAGCTTCATGCTTTGCGACTAGGTCACTTGCTAAGGTCACTTTTTTGGCAACTTGACTTACATATCGTATAACCAATCTTCTAACGGGCTTTCTTCACTTCTTATTCTGGATAAGAATTGTAGCTGACGCCAAGGAAATCTTTTAGGATAGGTTTGGATAGGATTGCATTCACCTACTGCGAGGCTCTAATGCAGAAGATTGTTTTTTTTAAAGTACAGTTTATTTTAAATTTGGTTCACTTTAATTTGCATAACGTATTATATTAGATGAGCTTAATAATACTGTTATAGTCTGGATTTAAAACAATTCTGTTTTACTTAAATATCATTATTACGATTTTCATTGCTTCAGTTTATAAACATACATATGTATCTGCGGAAATACCACAAATGGATTTGTGTGATTACGTAAAATTAATTATGATATTCGCATGGGGATTAGAAAGAGGATATTCAATCATCATCGAATGTACCGTTTGTATTGATTATGATTATGAGTTAATTATTCAGCTTTTGATTTACTGATTGACGCTCTTCATTTGCTATGAAGCGGTATTTAACTTCCTAAACTTCATAATACGCTTACTACAATATCTATACCTGGATTTCATTGTTGTTATCATTTGCATTATATAATTGATAGTGACATAAATTCACATTATTTGCCATCGTTGGTAAAATGTGTCAAAATAACTGTCATTGTGTTATGTCAGTTTTTGACAGACAAATAAAGATAATGATATGTCTTGAGATTGAAAGATGAAAAGAGATAGAAAATGAAAAACATAAAGGTTTTACACTTAAACCTTTACGCTTATTTTCGCACAATTTTATTGTGTTATTGTACTTAGATGCATTGCAGTTGTTGTAATTCAATCGTAAGTTTTATTTAAAGGAAAAAATTGAATAGTTAAGTGCTGTACGTTTGGCAAAAGTGCACTGAAATTGAGCTCATTTGTTTCTTTCCGCAATATATCACTTTTACTGTTGACAATTTCGCACGACAATTGATTGCATTGACATAGCATTTGGCTGTTATATTTTACAATTTTACAACTTTGCCATAAAGCCGTGAAATTATGTTGTTATACATCTTGAGTTCAATTTGCAAATTTTCGGCAAGATGTTTGATAAGTTTTAAAATAACAACAGCTTATGGTTATGCCAAGCATAAATGGGTAATTGAATGTGTTATATGTAAGTACGTGCCAATAAAACTCAACGGTATGATTGTCTCACAAGCCACAGCATTATTTTAGTGGCTGCCCACTGTGCCAGACGGTTCATATCTCCGCTTTTTTACCCGTTACGGTTTCCCAAAAAAAAAGCGAATCGTTTTTTTTTTTTTTGGAATTTCTCCCGCAAACGGATCAGTAACGGATCCGTAACGGATAAAAAAGCGGAGGTTTGAACCGTCTGGCACATTGGGTGACCATAAAGCTCATTCAGTTAACCGTTGAAACTTTGGGTAAATTTTTGATTTAGTGCCATGTAATAGTACCTGAATTGATATTTTTGTACCTAAAGATACCCAGTGTGCCAGACGGTTCATATCTTTGCTTTTTTACCCGCTACGGATCCGTTACTGATCCGTAACGGATAAAACAGCGAAGATTTAAACCGTCTGGCACACTGAGTATTTTCAATTGGTGGTCACTTTAAGGAATTCTGATGTCTTACTCGGCTAATTTGATTAAATAATATTTACTTATTATAATTAATAAACTAAAATCAATAATTTTTTTTTTTTTATTATAATATTATATTTTTTAGGCTACAGATCTACAGTGCTTGTGTAAGCACTTTCTGAGAATTTAACACAGATAAATTTGCGTGTTAAAATTTTAAGCACGAAGTCGATCTGTAAATATTGCCAAATAGGCCAAATGGCACTTGGAGATTGTTGGCAAAGAGAGAAAACGAAAATCAAAACAAAATTAGAAGATAGCACACATAATCGTTTTAGAAGAACTCTGTTAACACTGTGTTAACACGCTGCCGTCTAAGACACAGCAAATATTATTTTAAAGAAATGTCTGTGGACAAGGTATTTTTTAACCCCCCTCCCCCCCTTATCAAACTACTGGATCGGGTTGTGAACTGGTATATAATTTTTTCGAATTGATTCTGCCAAAGGGTAAAAGCCCGTATGTTGGAATTATCTGTTAAGACTTATTACGTGCAGTAGTTTCGTTTGATATTTCCAGCTAAAGAAATTAAAGTTATCAAAAAATCCAAAAATCAATGTCGAACAACTATTGATGAGCAAAATTAGTCTTAGTGTTGATAAGTTTTCGAGATCAAGATCAAAACCACTATTCTGATTTCAAGACCAAGACTATGACGATGATTATCAAGACAAAGATTGCTATTCGGTATTGGTTCTTTATGTATGTCACGCCCCTTTCGAGCATTCAATTATTTCTTTATTCGGAATCGGTCATCTTAATGCGTTTTGGAAATTTTGAATACTTGACAATCTTTAAAAATTTTAAAAGACACAGACCGAAACCAAACTTAGTGCTCAAGATTAAGGTTCAATTTGAAAACCAAGACTGTTATGGCCTTGGTTTACTTATCACTAAAAACAACTATGTATTAGTTAGATGATTAAATAAACTTTTCAAGTCAAATTAGACAATTTTGAATACTTTTGGAAAAAGACATTTCGTATTTGAAGCTATGTTACCTGTTTTATAAAAACATGCCTTTCGTGTGAAAATATCGATTTTGAGATTTTCACTGTTTTAAATTAATTGCGTGGTGATCTTTCCAGTGGTGTCGCTTACAAAAATTTAAAAACATTTTTTGGCCTTCAAAGTGTTGAAACGAGTCCTAAATGTCAAATGCGCATAGAATTTTTGTCAAAGACCGCTTAATCGATTCACACCAGGTATTTATTAAGGAATACAACTAAGGGCCATTTTCTCAATGTCTGGTTATTTTTATAAATCACTCTTATTTCACCATAGGACCATTTAAGTGGTTGTCTTTAGCACCTATATAGCCAAGGCTATTTACAAAATTTTAAAGGTTTCTTCGGCGACTGTACGGAAGACGTCTTTCTGTATCAAACTCTAAAAATGTCTAAAAAAAAAAAACACAAAAATGCGATGGAAATAAGCCTTTTTGTACGAAACTCTGATTTTTGATCACGATTTTCTCTAGGAAAAAATTTACCTTTTCTGTTAGATTTTAAACTAGAGGATGGATTTTATCATGATAATGGCGATAGCATTCTCAGGTTTGTTTGAGGTTGGAAATGAAAATACGCCTTTTTGAAAAATCACTCCTCAAATTTAATATTTAATATGATTAATATCGACTCTCCAACTGAAAGTAGTTGAGGCTTTTAGTTTCAGAGAATTCGGAAACAGTAACTTATGCTCTGCTTGTAAAAAATCGACTGACTAATATAAACCAGCATTCTGTTTTGATAGGAAGTTCTCTATAAAAAATATAATCAAGAGATTTTTGTGTTAACTCGCCACGAGACTGTAACTTCTTCCAAGCTGAATTGGAAGCAATTCGTATCGCGACGGAACATGTCCTGAAGAAAAGTGACGTCAATTACATACATTTTATTGTTGACAGTCAAGCAGCCCTACTTCCAGCCTTCAGCTGAAAGTTTGAAACATTCCTTAATAGGGTACCTAATCGCTGCGGTAATGAACACAAAAAGTGGTCCTACTCCTCGAATCACCTCGTATCATGGATTAACTCGAATAGGTACTTGCAAAATATCAAAAAACATTTGGCCAACTTTCTGTTAAGATAAGTAAAATAGACTGTCTTTATCTCGTAAAACATGTAGAGCTGTTGTAGGAGTCATCACTTGGCAATATTTTATCGGTTATCATGCTCACAAAATGGACATTTTAACTAATAATAGATGTCGCTGGTTTGATGACGACTAAAAGGGAAATTAGGTGTATGTATTGGTAGATTTAGATTTAAAACTCTTTGACAAATGTTTTTTAACAATCTTGAAGAATTTTCAGAGACTGGCCTTAGACCACTCAAAGACTTCGCAATGGCTTCCAAAGCTTTAACGCTCAAACCTGACATCTAAATACGTGACTCAACGTTCGGAATGATGTTGTATTACTATGGACCTTTTTGGGCTATGTGTAGCAATTTTGCCGCCACTTAAACCTAATCTTACTTCTGTAGGATTGGGTCGTGTATTTTCCAAAAAAATGGTTTGAACATCTATTGAACTTATTGCTCCCACTTATTGGCACAAATCATTAAATCGGCCAATGCCATCTGTGGTTTAATAGTAAAAACTGTGTCACCGCATCAGATTCAACCACCAGCCGAGCGAGTCCTCAAAAAAGAGAATGATAAAAAAAGCTCGAAAAGAGCACCGAAAAGCATAACAAAGTTCTCCCATTTAGAATGTTAGTGCGCATGTCTATTTTTTTTTTTTTTTGCTACGTGCACGAACACAACATTTGACAGTTTGTCGAAGGCTCCGTGTAGCAAAAAAAAAAAACAAAACACCATCAGCTGAGCTGAGTATGCTGCAAAGCAGCATTGCCACATTGAGCGCCATTTAATTTGTCCTGTATCGTGCGAAATTCCTTCAGTCGAATACGGCTCTTTGATGCGAACAGTCATCAATTTCAAACGGTACGTGGTGTGATTATACGGGTTGAGTTCTTTAAGCAAAAAAAAAAAAAAAGCAGAAAATTAAAGAAAACATTTCCATCGTGGTGCGATTGTGTGTGTAAAGTTTTCGCAGTGTTTAAAGCATTTTTGTGTATGTACTTATGCATAAAAATAAAGTAAAATTTTGAAAAATCTTTAAAAAAGTTGCAAATACCTAAGGTGAATTTTTAATTCTTACGAATTTTTGCGCGTAAATCGGTTGTTTTTTTGTTTCGGTTTTGCAATACGAAACGCGGTGTCGTCGCGGTTGGTTATTTTACGTGCCGAAGAGTGCGGGTGTAAAACGTAGTAATTGCGATATTTTTTTCTTCTTCCTTGAATTTCTTATCAAAGTGTTTATAACGTTGCAGGATACTCGAAATCCTGCCTGACAGCCCATTTCACTGTCTCACTGTTTGTGTGTTGGTTGGTGCGTTTGTTGTTTACAAGTGTTTGCACATACGCACATATATAAAAAGACATTTTAATAGAGTATGTATACATATACAGTAGCTAGTAATATATATTATGTACTCGCATGTACGAATATTTGTTTTTATTTATTTATTTTTTATATTAAAAATATTTTATCCGCCTTTCATCTTTTTTTCGGGAAAAAATATTTGCCGTAAATAAAAATTTAATATTAAAATCTGCTTAAGTTGTTTTTCCTGTTTCTTTATTTCTTTTTTTCTTTTTTTTTGCTCCTCTTCCGTTTTGCACACAACGTTAACAAAAGGCAGCAAGTAATTTAGTATTCTGCACACTTTTGCTACCATTCATTTAATTTTCATTTGAATAACTTTGCCGCGTCGTCTGTCAGTCATATTGAGCGCTTATCTAATGGCGGTGAGTCCCTGTCATGCAATTTAATTTATCAAAATTTTGACCAAAACGAAAAGTTGTAAAGTTTCATAAAAATTCAAATATAAATTTTCAGTAATAAAAATGAAAGTAAAAGGAAACCCAATATGTACTCTTTATGGGTCATTCCACTTTAGATAAGAACCATATAAATATTTAAAACTCAACATGATAACCTTTATCTTAACAGTATCTTGTAGTACACTGGTTCTCAACTGGAGGGGCGCGTAAAACCCTTTTTTCTTAATAAATGCAACATTTTTCTGATCTTATTTTATCCCGATCTAACTACTTATATTGATGATTTTGAATTATTCTTAAAACGTTAAATACAGCCTGGTTTTGAAATCCAATTCTCTTCAATATCGGAATTAAATAAAATTTAAAGTGAGAAAAGATAAAATCGGATTTGTATTCTAATAAACCAAATTGGCCATCAACTACCGTTCTGTTCTGTTTTACTGAAAAGTAATTTCGGTTTGATGTTAATTATACAGCAGTATATTGAGAGAAAAAAATTTGATAGAAATCTTGACAACTTTTTTTTTTTTTTTGCGGTAGCTGATTTCAAATCTGCCAACCGTTTTTTTCTCTCAGGTTTGTGATCCGAATAATCCTTAATTTAAAATTCAAAAAACGTTATTTTCAGACATTTGGCGCATATCCTCAATAAACCTTACATTTTAACTTTTCAAATTGGATCATTACTTTCCATTGGCCATTATCATAGAGTTTTGATACATTTCTTGCAATGGAGATATCGTTGAGTCAATTGTAAACTATCCTATCTTTTTTATAATTTTGAGGGGACTTAAAAAACAGCTTATTACTACTGAAGTTTGGAAAAATGTTTTTTTTTATTTGATAGATCGACATTCTGTTTATTTAATAGAATACAAAAATTTGTGCAAACTTTAATAGAAATGGAGTTCTGAGCTGTTATTTAACTTCTCCAAAAAATTAAAAAAAAATAAAAATATTAGATAGTTTACAATTGACTCAACGATATCTCGGAAAGTTATGATTCATTTGGAAAACTTAACAGTTACTCTACACTACTGCCTGGATGAGCGCCATATGTCTGAAAAAAGCGTGTTCTGCCTGATTTGGATTCAGCAAATTAACTAAAAAAACGTCATCGAGGTCTAATTCAAAATTCAGTGTTTTTGAATAACACAATTTCAGAACATTGTTAGAAAACTTGATTTTATAAAAACCCTTTTTAAGTACCTCTTAATCATTTTCGAATAAGAAGATAATTTTTATGTAAAAAATAGTAATGTATTTATTTTGTTCTTGCATTTTTAAAGGGGGGGGGGGGGGGGGTCGCGTGCTTGTAAGAACTTGAAGAGGGGGCCTGACTGAAACGGTTGAGAACCACTTTTGTAGTAAGTAAAATGTTCAGAGTGAAATTTGAATGTAGAGTAGAACGGGGCAATGTCGTGCACTCAACTTTGACATGATCGTAAAGCCGTACATCTCAAGCGAATGCAACGAGTAAACATCCGATCGAAAGATAATTTCATTGGTTACATCCATGTGTAACAACATTTGTGTAGCAAGAAATTGTGTTTGTGTAAGTGAATGTGAACGACATTACCCCAATGGTCGTTTTAAAGGTTAACTTCGATAACTCGGTGAAGCCCAAAATTTTTTTCGAAAACCAAATATGTACTTCTTTTCTTTGGCAGGATATTTCGTTTCAGAAAACGCTTACCTGGTATATATTCCCGCAAGGAAAGTTATTTTTCTGACCCGATGAAAAAACACTTTCATTGTCCCGAAAGCGTGCGTTTTGAAAAAAAAGGTTACTCTGTAGAGACGAACTGGTGAAAATTGCTAGTATTATATGCATAAGCTCAGTAGGTCAGCAGGTCCCTACCTTACGAACAGTTGGTAAATCATTCAATTCTTTGGGCTAAAACAGCCAGTGCACGACATTGCCCCCTGCACGACATTACCCCGTTCTACTCTACTACTTTGAAATACAATAAGAAAAAGAAAAAATTCAAATATTTTTATTCTTGTTCCATATGAAATTATTAAAAGTATTTGAATTTTTTTATTTTTTTTTTCAATGTATTTTAAAGTACTACATTAAAACTTCAACGCAATTTTCGGCAGCTCAATATTGAGTTTTTGAGATTTTTTTGTTGCTGTACTCTTTTCCGAAAAAAATTTGAACCGGCCTCGTACCTAAACATATAGTACAGTAAAATTAAATATTTAAAAGAAAAACTGTGGATTTGAAACTTAACACAGTTGTTTATTGAACTATAGTAGGTTAGGTTGGCGGCAATATTGCCACACATAGACCGCAAGGGTCCATAGTGATTGAACTATAGTAACTTTACAAAAAAAAAAAAAAAGTCAAAGATCAATAGAATTTTTTAAGTAAGTTCTTTTTATCCTTTTCTATAACGAGCTAGTACCAAAAATTTAAATATTTTCTTTTGATTTTAAACACAAACTTCTATAACTTTTTTGTTTTTTAACTAATCTGAAAAGAGCAAAAAGCATTTTAAAGCTTAGTAGTTCATCTTCTTAGGGCCCTTTTCACAATATCCAATTAAAATTTAACTTTCAGATAAAATTAAATTTTGTTTGTAATATAATGTCAAAGATTCATTCAAACTTCTTGTAGAGACTTATCTGAACATTGTAAAATTGGCTCTTAGTTGTTCAAATTTAAAATTGAAAGACTTAAAAAAATTTATGAAAACGAAAAAATAAAGTATGAACTTGAAATAGTGCTAAATATTAATGCTTAAAATATCGACTTTATTCTTAAACCTTTCAAAATAAATATTCATTATTTCAATGAAAAACTTAAAAGGAATATTCACGATCTGGCGTTACATACTGTGTAACAGAGTAACAGTGCATAGCCCCAGCAACAAAATGTACGCAAGTTACTTCGTTACTTTTTTGCCCTTTTAATCAACCAATTTTCTAGTGTAAAGTAATCTTAGCCCCGGAAAATAAGAATATTTCTGCGAAAAAATTCCACCGGAATTATATTTATTTATTCATGGTTAATAATGTGTAAAAAGTCCATTGAAGTCGATTGTGCGCATAAAAAGTTATTCAGGCTCAAAGGTCGCTAAAATCAGTTTTTTGCAAATATCTCGCTAACGCAAACATTTACAGAAAAATTTTTCTCCACAATTTTGTAACACAAGAAATTTCCTATTTAAAGATGTAAAAAATGTTTTCGTGTAGCTTATAGTTTAAGAGATAACCCAATTTAAAAAGTTGTGCACAGTTTTTATATGTAAATGCTACGTATAAGATCATATTAAAATATCTTACTTTTAAAATTTTGAATACTGTTTAACGAGGAGTCGTACAAAAAAAATTAAAAAATCGTTCAAAAGACCATTGGATTTTGTATACACCGTATTAAATTTTTTTTGGAGCGACTCGTGGTCCAAGAGATATTCTTCAAAAACCGTAAAGGTTTCGAAAATGCTGGTTTTTTAAGGATATCTCTGAAACGGTAAGTCATACGACAAAAAGCAACGGCATCAATTTTGTAGAGAATCACAAGATCTACAAAAAATAAGCCATATGTGTACACATTGAAGAACCCGTTTAGAAGATAATCAAGAAAAACCTTTAAATGGCAAAAACACGGTTTTTATTGAATAACTTCTAAACGGTTACTTCAATGTGTACACATGTGGCTTATTTTTTGCAGATCTTGTAATGCTCTACAAAATTGATGCCGTTGCTTTTTGTCGTATGACTTACCGTTTCAGAGATATCCTTGAAAAACCAATATTTTCGAAACCTTAAAGGTTTTTGAAGAATATATCCTTGAAAAACCAATATTTTCGAAACCTTAAAGGTTTTTGAAGAATATCTCTTGGACCATGAGTCGCTCCAAAAAAAATTTAATACGTTGTATACAGAATCCATAACTCATGAACCGTGAGTTGCACAAAAAAAAAAACAAAAGTACAGGTACGATGTTCTAGAAAATTATTCCTTGCTTGATTTCATGTTAGCCTTCTAGAACATCTTAACCCATTATATCCCGTTTTTATTGGTCTTTTCGACCTCCTTTTCCAAAAACTTTATTAAAATGGATTAAAGTACTTATTCTACAAAAATATTTTACGAAAAATTTCACTAGGAAAAAAAATATCGTCCGGACGGTGGCAACCCTATATCGTAGCGCACGTGCACCAAAGACTCATGTCAAATAAACATTCACAGTTATATGTATATCAAATACTAACTTTTCGCCAATTTTCATAAAAATCGGAGATATCAACACAAATCTTAGTCGATTACGAAAAGATTGACTGTTTATAAGGGATTGCAAGCTCTATAAATGATAAGCCACATGCGTACACATACAATTTACAATTTATGAGTTATTCCATAAGAACAGATTTTCTGACGTTTTTGCCAAAGTTTGAGCAAGAATATACATAATTTTAATTTTTTATGCAAATTTGGGCACCCATTCTATGAAGAAAAAAGTTTTGAGCAAAAAACTCGTTTTTTTGGTTGCATCAAAATGTGGAATCAGTATAAATGCATAGTTAAAAATTTGAAATCTTTAATCGAGTTATTTTCAAAATATCATTGTTGTTTCATATTCTTTGTTAGGGGAAGATGGGGTAGATTCAGACAGTTTTGACTTTATGCCTAAAAACAAAACAAACTACAGCTTTTCAAAATAACTAGTATGCAGTTAAAGTAAACTATTAGGCTTCTAAAGTAGTGTAATATAAAGACGATTCAATTTATCAATTAAGAGTAATGACAGATTTTCCAGAGATAGTGGTTGAGGATGGTGTGTAGTGTGTGCTGGGAGTGAGAGGTAAACTATCCCGTTGCCGAAAGCATAATTAACTGCATCTATTGAGACATGACTTTCACAGATGTCGTTTAGCGGTAAAATAAGGTTATCTTTGGAGACAGCTTCTGTTTTTGGACGAGTTTAAGTAATTCAATAAATTAATTGGTAATCATACTGCCACTATTACTTTTTTTCTAAATTAAAATTAAATATACTATATAAGGGAAAAATTCGTGCGTACGAATGTACCCCATAATTATATGTATAAATCTGCCTCAATCTGATCAATAAAAGATTTTGTTATTTGTATTAAAAACTATGGGGTGTTTTTTTAAGCACAATAGAACTTGAAACTGTAAAAAATAACACAAAAAATTTAATTTTAATAATTTTTTTTTTTTTTATTCGAAAGATCAATACATGGCTTTTCATTTGAAAATTATTTTGGGCGATTGGTAGATTGTGTGCGCCATTACGAGGGCTGCTAGATATATTTCTGGCCTAATAATGAAAATGCGAATATTTATCATCAAAAATGGTTTTATTGTTTTTCAAAGTATTCTCCAACATGATTTATACACTTTTGCATGCGCTCAAACCAATTGTTGAAGCCTTTTTTCCACTCCGATTGAGACACCTCCAAAACATGGTTTTTGAACGCTTCATCAGCATCTTCTGGCGACGAAAATCATTGACCACGAATTTTTTTCTTGACGTGCGGGAATAGAAAGAAGTCATTGGGTGCCAAGTCAGGGCTGTACGGCGGATGACCCATCAATTCGACGTTTTGGCTGGTCAAAAAGGCGCTGGTTTGAGCCGATGTGTGAGAAATCACATTGTCATGGTGAACAATGATTCATCTTCTCTTGTTCGTTTTTCGAATTTCTCCGAAGACTTCAGGCAAACAAATTGTGGTGTACTACTCAGAATTGACCGTCCTACGTTGCTCAAGCGGAACAGTTGCCACATGACCAGTTTTGCCGAAGAAACTGGCGACCATTCGCTTCGAAGTGCTTTTCCCACGAACAACTTTCGTTCGATTTGGCTCGTCTTCGAAGACCCACACGGTCGATTGCTGTTTTGTTTCGGGCTCATACGCATAGATTCATGATTCGTCATCTGTGATGATCTTATAAACGTCTTTTGAAGCACCGTGATCGTATTTTTTCAACATTTCTTTGCACCAATCGGCACGAGCCTTTTTTTTAACCAATTGTCAAATTGTGCAGGATCCAATAAGAAAAAACCTTTTTTACGGCCAGGTGTTCATGCAATATCGAATGTATTGGAGTGGAACTAATACCCAAAGATGCTTCTATCTCACGGTGTGTCACATGATGATCTTGCATCATCAGTTCACGCACGGCATCAATGTTCTCTGGCACAACGGCCGTATTTGCACGACCTTCACGGAATTCGTCTTTGAGCGAGCGTCGGTCACGATTGAATTCATTAAACCAGTTTTTCACAGTGCTATAGGATAGTGCTTCATCGTCATACAAAGATTTAAGTTCATTGATGCACTCTTGTCGTGATAATCCACGTCGAAAGTTTTGAAAATTATCGCATGAAAATGTTTATGAGTTAATTCCATTTTTTTGCCAAATTGATTTTTTCAAGTCACTGTAAACAACACAAATGATGGTCGCACGTTAAAACGTTCTGAGTACGTTTATGCTAAAAAATGTCAAACATTCCAATGGCAATGTCAGATTGCACCTAGCAACACTTGGTGTTGCCTAGGCCAGAAATATATCTAGCAGCCTACGTATAATCACGGAGACGACTTAAGTTGCACGAATCGACTACTGATTTTCAAAGTAAATTTGGATAATTTCATAGAAAATATGCATCAAAATTGAATTTTTTGTGCTATTTTTTACAATTTGAAGTTCTATCAGTCTTAAAAAAACACCCCACTTTAGCAAAATTGCAAAAATACTAGGCACACCGAATAATTATTAAATTTAAGCAAAAAATTATTGCCACTAAACGATGTTGAAGGCAGATATGAAAAAAAATTTTCGTACAGGAAAAACACACAAAGACTTTTTTCGGAAAAGTGAACAATCGCACCATTGCCACATTTCATCAGTAAAATGGTTGCAAAAGCATCAATATTGCATACAAGCGGGAACATGTTAACGTCTATAGTTTTCTAAATAATGCCACTGTACGAAGATGCACCGTGTGCGAATCTATCCCATCTTCCCCTATCATATTTTTTAAAGGAATAACTCGGCACATTAAATCCATGAAAGCGAAACGTATTTAAGTTAAATTCATCATACAAAACCAAAAAATTAATTTTTGATTCCAGGTGATGAGCTACTTTCTGAGCTTGAAATGCTAAATTCTATTTAAATATTACACCCATAAATACATAGAAGGTATCGTTTTTTAAATGCACGCAGATTCAGTTGCAAATACTGTGCACGCCACTGTTTTAAAACATCATTCTAAAGAGTAAACTTTAATGATGACAAATTTAAAAGTAAACATTGCACTGCAATTGTTGCTGTCGCTGTTGCTGCTCTGCTCTAAGCAAAGTTTATGCGTATCAGCCCACTACTCGGCCGATAAAACTTGCTCCATGCCTTAGCTTCATGTTTCCATTTGTGGACTTTCTACTCGCACCTCTGGCTGTACTGGAGAGTAATTTATATTCAAACATGCGGATGAGCTTCGTGTTGTTTTTCCATCATTGTTTTTGTTGTCGTTGCTGTTTGCTATCCATTTAAATAACCTCTAATGTCTGCGTTAGCCAGTTTAAATGCTGGCTATTTAACGTATTTAAATGCTTTTTGGCTTAAATCACGCCAACTATTTTACTGTTACGACTAAATGAAATAAAATGCAAAAACCAGAGAGAAAAAAAACTATATCATGTTGTTGGGCTCATGTTTGTTGCTGAAGCTTTTAGTCTTTTTTTAATTGCTGTAAATGTTTATTTGCTTGTCGGTCTGTTTGTTTATTTGCTTCTCTTATTTACAGTTTGCTTTACTCTTTGCAGTAACGTCACTTATCTTATATCGTTAAGTAACAAGAAATACTGCATACTTTTAGGAGTTTGTGATTAATTCTTTTTAACGATGATTGTTAGACATAGTGTCTATTCGGTTGGTGGTAATTTACTAAATTGATTAGATAGATTAACAGTTGACTTTTATTCAAAATATGCTAATCTACAGTGGATCACAGCTTATTTGATACTGCACTGTTGTAAAAATTTAGAATATTCTATCTTAAAAACAAATAAGAATGTCATACAATTTTGAATGTGGGCTTATATGGTCATGCTTATTGTTCATAATACGTTAGACCTTTCATGCCCGAATTAATGTGGGGGGGACTTAAAATTTTTTTGAGGCCATACAGTTGCAAGTATAGAACTAAAGAACAAATAGTATTACTTTCAAGGTCCTGCATATCCTAGTTTGTTCTCTGGAAGATGTTGCCTATAGACAACATTAAGCATTACTGGTAAACTTTGTAAAATAAAATGAATGAACGATACAGTTTTTACAGTTTTTCTCAATGGGCTTGCAGGGTCCATAGTGTAAAAACATAATAGACGTTGAAGGGGTTTCAGCAGGATCAGTTGACAAATTTGCTCTCTTGTGTGTAAATGCTGTTCCATTTGCAGTGTTGCAGTAGTTCATCAGCTTTATCTAACTGAAAGTTCCTGTTTTATCATATTTTATATCTCTGCGGTAGAATAGCTATCTTCTACTGCATTTATGCTCCATCCCAAACTCTGAATTACACCTAAAATGCAATCAGATGCCGAAACGAACGCAATCCGATCACCAAACTGCTAAATTTACAGCACTTGAGTGGCATCCACAAGGCAGCTAAGGTCGTGGTAGATTAAAAATCACATGGAAAAGGTCATTGGAGAAGGAAATCCAACAATTAGAACAGTTTTGGAAAGAGATAAAAGTCATCGTATATTGGCCGTATACGTGTACTCAAGTAGGAGTTAAAGATAAAATACATACTCGCACAATACACTTACGCACCAGGATGCTAAGTATGCGCAGAAATCATTTCTTGGAACGACGGTTAATCGCATATAGTTCCAGCAATTTATCAGAAAGATCAACACCTCCCATGTTCTCACTGTAGCTATCAATAGCTAGACAAGGAATACCTAAATGCTGTATCATGTGATTCTTGTTTTTTTAAGCTCCATACCTCCGTTTTTGAATTAGAGAATAATTTCCTAAACGATTGCTACGAATTGTTCCTACTCCTAGGCAGGCCTGTGCACACGGTGGTTTTGGGGGTTCATTTGTTAAGTATAGTTCTCCTTCGTTTTTTTTTATATGAGAACCTCTCGCCACCAAGAGCTAATCCTGCTCACAACCGTGCTCCTAAGAAACGTTTATATTTCAATCCGATCATTAGAAGTTAAACCATTATTGAAAAACACTTTGAAAATTTTGTTTATGGAAATGTCTGAGGTCAAGTGAAGAACAATGTCTGAAGATATTCCTAATTTAAGCCATTCATATGGTTCCTCTCCAACGTACAGACAGAAGTCATATAAAATTCCTGAAACACCAACTCATTTTAAAATTTCCAAAGTTGAATTTATCAAAAACCTCGTGTTCTATTTCTTGTTCAGTTTCATTTTCCACGTCTGTGTGAATATCCACTACAGATAATTCTCTTCAATATTTTCATCTCTGTAATTGGGTTCTTTGGGGTTTACCGAAATTATTCTGGAATTTTACTATATTTTGCTTTTCTTCTGGTCCACTCCCTTCAACAGAGGAATCCTTCTTATCAAACTCACATATCTTTTTGATTTACGCCATGGAAAGCATCCCAAATACAAAAGATTAAGTTATTTGAAACATATTCATTAGTGCCCAATGTTGCCTATAGGTAACATTGATTTTAGAAAATTACTGAGGAATAACTAAGACCTTTTTTATACAATTATTTTATTTTTTCTAATTCTGTTACATGCTTTTAGTTATTTTGTTTCCTTTTTGATCTAAATTTATATATACATATATAAATTTTTAATTATATTATATGAACATTCACTTTTTAAATACATTTTTTTTAATAGAATAATTTAGACCAGAAACATCAAGAAACTCAAAACTAGATAAAACCGACTAAGTTCTGATTTCACAAGACCTTAACCTTTTCAAGGCCAATGTTTTCTTAACAATTGGAGCCACTCAGGTAGTCGTCAACAGAAGATAGATATAGATTTTCAAATGTGTCAGAAAATTAGAGTTCAGGGCCTCATGAAATGTTGTGTCGCTAAGCACGAAACTTTAAAAAAAAATTAAAAATTTTCCAGAGGTTCAGCAGCGATTCTAAAAGGGTTAATTGAAACTTGACACACAATTTATAATTCTCTGGAAGTTAAATTTTGACTGGATATTGTGAAAATGGGCTTTTGCATTTTTCACTTGAAAAGCAACGATAATTGGATCTATATCTTAATTCGTGCGTTTCTTTTTCAAAATTTGAACATTTATTTAAGAAAAACATGCACAATCGTATTACTCAAAGTATCGCTAGCCACTACTTTTTCCCATCTTTCTGGTAACATATGGATTCTGCGCCAAAATAACTGCTCCGGTTTTGAGGCCGAAAATGAATCAAGCCAATTTCTGATACCCTGTTCTGAAGTGAAGCGTTTCCCGGTGAGAACGTTTTGCATGGACCGAAATAAATGATAGTCGGACGGAGCAAGGTCCGGGCTATAAAGCGGGTGAGCCAAAACTTCCCATCCAATATTTTCCAAATAGTTTTTAACCGTTCTTCCAACATGTGGCCGCACGGAGAAAAATACGTATCATAATTTTTACTTTATCGGCTAGTCGAAAAATTAAAGTAATCAACACTAAATTTCAAGTATAATTTACCTTACGTAAGAACTGTTAGATGAGTCCGTAACGTCATATCTACAAATAAAATTTAGTTAAATAATAAAGGAATATTTACTATAAATTTCCTACATTTGACTTTATGTAAGGTAATTTATACTTCCAGAAAAAAAATGTGTGACCATTTTGAATTCATAATTCTAGTCAAAATAACTTTATTTTTTTCACGCACAAAAATGAGTGTCATAATTGTCACCTTACTCGAGTAAGGTAAATATCATAAAAAAATAAAATCATTTTGACTTTTATAATTTTAGTAAAAATTTCTATTTTTGGACAGACATTTTCTTTATATACAAATTTTTTTGCTTCTACATCACATGCGTGAGCAGCGCAGAGGATATGTATCTGACTATCATACGGAAGGGCAAGGGTTCGTACCCCAGCGCCGGTCAGCTAAGTTTTTTTTTTTTTTGTCGTTTGAACTATACAGTAAGGTAAATATCACGCCAATATTTTCATAAAAATTACTAGCAAACATACATTCTGAATTGACTAAAAAATTAAGGTGAAATTTATATCGGTGTAAAGTTGTCACTATTCTGACTTGAAATTCTGGTAAAATTTATGAGAAATAAAGTAGCAAGTACTATTTTTTTTCTCCGTGCGAGCGTTGTCATGTTGAAAAATTATGACTTCGTGTCTGGTCGCATATTCCGGTCGTTTCACGGCTATGGCTGTATTTAAACGGATCAATTGTGTTCGATACAGGTCACCTCTGAGCATAACAGAGCATTACCTTGGCACCATGGATATTTGGCTGGGAAGGTCCTGGTTGTCAGGGCTTCACATATGAATGTTTGCGTTTCGGGTTGTCATAATGGATCCATTTTTCATCCCTATGACTTTCGGCAGCAGTTTTCTTCATATTAAAGTAATGAAGAAGAACTCCCCGCAAAAACACTTTTTATCTCACAAAGTTCGACATATTTGAGTGAAAAAGAAAATATTGTTGTTTACGCTTCAAATGAATGACATATACTGAAAAAGACGCACAATTACAGTAGCTTTCCAACGAATGTTCGGAATATTGGAACGATGGAATAATAATCAAGTAACGCCATCTCTTAGCAAACCGCACGAATTAAGTTATAGACCCAATACTTAACTATACTTGCCTGGAGTGCATAAATTTAAATTTAATCAATAAACTTGTCGACAAATGCACTGTACGTTGGAAAGAAAATAAATAAATTTCAGTATTGAAGAAACTCAGAGGACTACACAGCACTTCTTAAAGTAAACAATTGCACAGAAAATTATCCTTATTTTTTTTTCGTGCTTTATTGAAAGAATAAAAACTTCATATAAAAAACACTGTATATGGCAATAACAAGCCAAACTATAGTTACAGTGCTTGCAAAAGAACCTTTTTTTTTACTAATGATTCTAATGATTAAGAGCTTCGACAATGTAATTAATTCCTTAATTGCAGCATAAATACTCTTGAAAAAGGGACTTTATGTAAATTTGTGTTAAAAGCAAACAAAATTGATTTTGTTTGGATTTTTCCACATCGCAAACAAAAACAACTCTCTTCACTTTGGGAGAAAGTTAAGCTTTGAAGATTAAACCGACTTTAATTATATAAAGTTAATTAGCAGCAACACTCCGAAGATAAGCAAGGGTGGAAGATTCCATCATTTTTATTAGGTACAGGTTTCTTTATGGTATTTTTAAATTTATTATTATCTTTAAATTGAAAGTGATAAAAAAGTTGTTGCCTAACGTTTTACAGAATATTAAAAATTTTATACACGTACTTAAAAATTTTCATACAAACGCACAGTTAAAGGAAAACAAAAACTAAATTTATGCAAAAATCCGTTAAAAATTTTGCATGTTTTCAAAAGAATTTGTGTAAATTTTAAATTTACAGCAAAGTTTACTTAAAGTTTTCTAAATATCCTTTGTGAATATTTACCTCTGCATAAAAAAAAAAACATAAAACTTAATTTCGTTGTACCATAAAATTCCACTTCAATGAATAGATCCATCTTGCTGCAAAATATGTAATTCCTTCATATCTATTTATTACCAGTACTTGCTTGCCGCTGTATTCCATTGGGTCATTGACAACCAATGCTGAGGGATTTTGATTTATACGCAGCTTTGAAATCCTAAGCAATAATAATAAAAACAACAACAATGATAGAAGCAACATGATAGCCCAAGAGCACCGATAGCTAGGGCAAAAAAAAAAAATGTTTGTTATGGTGTTATCTTCGGCCTTAATACAAATGGAATACGCTACATCGCATACAGTAAAAATTAAGAGTGGTCCTGTCCTTTTGAAGTATATTATTAGCAAATTAGATCTTGAATTTATTACATTAACTTTTATTGAAAACATATCGTCGGGTTAAAACTACAGCTAGACATCTACATATATTGATGTTTTGAGTAAAGTATACAGAAACATGAAGAAAAAACGTTTCTATTCCCTAGTCTAGTCGGTTTTTTGAAATGTAGTCCCCATCCAATTTAATATAAAGAATAAAATGCAGAAAATTGCAAATTTCCATACAAAAAGCGAATTTCAAAAAACTTCAAACGCTTTTTCTCAAAACAGGGAAAATGTAGATGTCTAGTTGTAGTTTTAACCCGACGATATGGCAAAGAAGTTTTCAAAAACTTTTTTTTTAAAAAAAGTTTATTTTAAAAGTTTTCATAAATACTTTTTTTGGTATGGCAGGTATCGTGCCACTCTGCCCGTATTTGCCGATTTTACATTAGAGCTTTGTAATGTTGTATGTAATTTGATTTAAATAATGATCTGATACATTCATTTGAATGTTTATTTTTTTGTGTGGGTGATGGGCGTGTCTGTAAATCTATTTTGCTCAATTTTCATCGCCTGAGCTGATTTTGATGATGAAGAGAGTGCGTATTGTAACGAAGCTTTTGCTACGGCCGAGGTCTTGGCTCGCCGTTGGCCAAGGTTCGCGTCACAAATATTTTAATTTTGGAGAAAGGCTTAATAATTATTATTAGTTCCGTTTAAATTGAATATAAACACCGGTTTTCGTTCCTTTGTTTCTTTTATTTACAAATTTCTTAATATTGCGGAACTCTATTTACAGATTTGCTCACTTTACAATTTGATTTGAACGTCCGGCCTATACATTATCGGCTTGGCTCAATACCGTTACAACGGAATATCCCTGGTTATTATGTTTTCTCACTCACACAGTATCGGCTTGGCTCAATACCGCTCCAACTAGATGCCACTATTTATTATGATATCTCACTCTCACAGTATCGGCTTGGCTCAATACCGTTCTAACTAAATGCCACTATGTATTACGATTTCTCACTCTCGCCGTATCGGCTTGGCTCAATACTGTTCGATCTAAATACCGCTAATTAAGTACTACGGTTTCTCACTCTCACAGTATCGGCTTGGCTCAATACCATGCTAACTAATGCCACTAACTACTATGCTCACCACCTTTACTCGCTGCCGGTCGACGCTCGTATGATAATATTTTCTGCCTACACTGAGGTTATAATCATCCCAACTCACCGCGGTGTGGTGAGCGAACAGCTGATTGTGGTAACAGCTCTTGACTGGTGTTGCCACATGTTACTAAAACTATTGCACTTAATATATTAAACTGTCGTACACTATTTTGTTGGTCTTCCTCGAATTTCTCATTGTACTAATTAACACATTACAAATACGATGCTAATCATATTAAATCAATTTAAATTCAATGTTCGATATAAAATAAATATGTGGAGGCATCAAACGAGCGCCCAGCGACATGTTACCTCACAGTATAGAGCGTTATCTTGCAATATTTTTTTGTAATCGTGATTTCCAAGACAGACTCAGAGACTTGTAGATAAAGAGATATGCCTATAACGGCTAGGGAGGATGTTTAATTTTCTATACATTTCAAGCTTTCTTCTATACAAGTGGAAGAAAAAAGTGAACATATTCATAGTGTAGGGTTTAAAAGAAACTCTGTCGGGAATATTGCCATAACGACAAAAAAGCAGAAACTACAAATACAATAACATTGAAGTCAGTAGCAGAAAAAATCGATTTTAAAAAAATGAAAAATAAATTTTAAAGCGCAGATTTAGAGAAAAATACAAAATGAAAAAAGAAGACGTTGCATAGTATTTGGCGCAAACTAAATTGCAAGAACTGCATGCGTGCAACATTTTAGCTTATGACAAAAAACAATGGAAAAGCCAAAAGCAGACACATTAAAAAAAAAAAAAACAGTAAAAACAAAATAAAAATCCTTACACGCTGCTGCGTGGCGCCTTTTTTCGAGACGCTAGGTACTGTTCAACATGCCTTCGCTTGTTCATCATTTGGGGGCGAGTGCGTTCAGTGCAAGTAACACTGCATGTAGCTGCTGTTGCATGTTGGTTGTGCTCGATTTAATGCTCTCGTGTATGTAAAATGGAAATTTTCATTAGTTCATGGATTTTCTTGTTTTTCTGTTTTTTTGATTTTTCTTTTAATCAACGTCTAACTACAATGCAGTTATTTCAGTTGGTGTGTACCTACTATACACAAAAAAAAAAAAAAAAAAAATAAAAAAAATAATTACTTTGCATATCTGGTGGCGCTCTCACATGCAGCCTGATTTATAATTTGATACTCATTTTCTTTTCCTTAACATTTAAAATTGTAAGATGTGTAGTTGTAATAACATTTCACAGGCAACAATTTATAAAAGGGAGAATTTGTATTTGAGTCCGCGGTCTGCAATTTTTACATGAAGTTAGTTCACAAATATTTTGGTTAATAAAAAGTTTTCAGAAATTTCGCTATGTGAAAAAAGTAATTCGCACATAGCTGAAATGGCTCATTTTTCAGAGTCATACCTTGGAAAATGTTATAAAAATTATGTTTGCGAGATATGTAAATCCTAAGTCACTCAGAATATTTTTGACCTAATGTGTCATAAAATTTCATTGCTAACAGCTAGTGTCGGATTAAGCCAAATGGGGTCCCTAGGCCACTCAAACTTTGGGGCCCTCTTATTTTAATAATTGTTATATTAATCTTTATTTATGCATTTATAGAATTTAAACAGGTTATTCATATAATTTAAAGGTTGTAAACAAAATAAAACAATCAAAATAGTTTTTTTTTCTGACAAATTATATTTTTTTGATTTTACATTATTTACAGTATAGTAATTTATAAAATAATCTTTGGACATCTCTTTTAAACATTAAAGCGACGTTCATCTTTAAAAAACTTTTTTCCTACATTTCAGATCACTAAAATAATTAATGACATCTTAAAAATCTATTTGACGAAGAACATCCGATTCAGGATAAAAATCTTCCAAATCGTTAGGGTAGAAGCCAAATAAGCCGGAAATTTTTTCGCGGTACTGATTTTCTGTCAAACTTAAGTCAGCCAAAAATGAAAATCTCTTCGAAACCTCTAAGTGAACTTGGCTTCGGCTGTTGATTTCGATCCTGAGCGCATCGATAATTACAATAAAACCGTTGACACTAAAATAGTCTCGCGCATTTAATACAACTTTTGGAGCGTTGCCATCGTTTGTCTTGTCTGTCTTGTCCTTCGTCGAACTCGCGATGCAACATTGCATAATCCGTGTCAGGTAAAATTTATCAGGTTTTTTTTTCAAACACCTCGAACTTATTTCTCATATCATCTAACAAATTTTCTACTGTCGAGTACATAAACGGGCAGGTTTCCAGATCAATCTCTTCTGACTGCAATGTTTTGCTCGTTTTAGTGGGGGCCCCTGCTCGTCGGGAGCCCTTGTCCATGGCCTAGTCCGGCCTAATGGGTAATTCAGCACTGCTAACAGCAATAGTCTATCGTAGTTGGACAATTTTTTCTTAGCACAGGAAATTAGATGCAAAAAGAGCCATTGAAAATTATGTACTCATAAGTAATTATTCAAGCTTAAAGTGTAGGCTTAAGTTTTTTCCAAATATCTCAATAACGATTCCTTCGACAGAAGTAGCCTAGGAAATTTCCTACAGAAATAGGTTAGAATTGTTTTCGTAGGACTCACAGTGCTGCGATAAAAGGCATTTGCGTAAAAATTTAATGTTAAAATTTAAAATTTTTTTTTACGTCATACAAACATACAGATAGAACAGATACAATATTTTAAGATACGGAAAATTCACAGCCCCGTTTCATTTATTTAAATATTTTAAATGTTTCTGAATATACCAAATTTACGTAAAAATCTGTGTTTTCTGACATTTACATTTCTTAAGGTATGCAATATTTTCCAATTTTTTTTAAATTTGGGCTTTTTATTGTAGCATACCTACTTTTACATGTTAAAACTTAATTTGCTTTTAATGCTGTTAACTCAAATGTATTTAGTTTTTCATGAAGGTTACTTCCATTATTTTATTTACTTAAATAACTATTTTTCTGTTTATTGCATTTTTGAAAATAGCGTGAAAAAATACATTAGGAGGATATTTCCGAAAGGGCGAATCTTATGCCCCAGACAGACGACAGCTTAAAACTAGATTATAAACGTAAAATTTTTTTTTTTTTAATGCTTGAATTCATTTATTGAATCTTCTCATCTTATGCCCCAGACAGACGGAAGCTCTAATGCACATTACAGACACAATAATGTGAAACTTTTTATTGCATAATTTTAGGCTTTATTTAAATACATATTTCATAGACATTTACTTAAAGAAAATATCCCAATTCAGGGTCCAAAAAATTTGAATTAGCTTGTTGTTAATGTTTTAGAATTTTTTGGACCCTGAATTGGGAAATTTGCTTTTAGTCAATGCTTATGAAATATGTATTCAAAAAATGCCTTAAATCATGCAATAGAAAGTTTCATATCATTGCGTCTTTTATGTGCATTAGAGCTGCCGTCTTGTCTGGGGCATAACAATAAGTTTAAACATCTTGATAATACGAATCTTTTTATTGCATGATTGTAGGCATACGAATCTTTTTATTGCATGATTGTAGGCATTTTTTAATTACATATTTCGTTGACATTGACTAAAAGAAAATTTCATACATAGAAATAAGCAGCAGTCAGCGATCAGTACTTTTTTTTTTGCAATTGTAAAAGTAATTAAAGGACATCATTTGAACCAATATAATTTTACTATCCAAAACTATATTAAATTTTCATTGTTTTCAAAATGTAATATAATGTATTACTTAACCTTTACGACCCGAAAGAAAACTGTGGGATACACAATATTTGTGGTAGGTTAACCTTAGGAACATAATTTAAGTAAAGTGTCTAATGTTATGGTCTATACTCCCAACAGATTTTTTTTGATTTGAATTTTGTGGATATAATGTCGTTAGAGTGGTTATAAGAAAAAACAGTGGTTACTAAAAATTGCATTAATTTTATTAATTTACTCAATTTAAGCAATGTTATATTGTCCCAACCGGTTCGGAAGGGTTAAAACAAAAAAAAACTTTTTAAAAAAATTTGTGTGTTCATGTTTAAACTATGTTATATAAATAAATGTCACGATACTTAATATCCTGAAATACTTTTAATATCGTTTAATTTTAACACTAGGGATGTCGTCCCAGAATACCTTGATATCAGGATCCAGCATCATAGTTTGTTTCGATAATTCCGAGATTAGAAATAAATTGAATTGCATGCTCATACGTCGTTTGACAGTTTATCTAAATAGATTTCATAAGCGCAAATTAGAAAATAGGTCTAGAAATATTTACTGGTCTATGCATTATGTCTTTAAAATAAAAATTATTCACTTTGAAATAAGAATCCAATTTAAAATTATTTTCTCTTTTGCTACAATTCATACACGAATTTTAAATTGAACTGAATGCTCTGGGCAGTCTTTTAAATTGGAATGAAAATAAATATACATACTTATGTATAATTTTGACATCTGTGAATGAGAGTCGAATATCGATCATTTCCGCTTGACATCTTGTGATAAAATGGAAACATATATATATAATGTCTGTTTGAACTCATTAAAGGAGAGCAAAAAAATTAAGCTACTTGTCAACTATCACTTGGCTGACTGTTCTAAATGAAGCCAAAAAATTTAGCATTATACCAGAAAATTAGAAAATTGAAAGCGCTGAATCCCTTTCTAACAAATTAAAGTAACGGAATAAATCGTTCGAAATCAAATCAACTGTTTATCATCTTAAGTAAAGTTTACAAACAACGCAAAAACTTAAATAAAGTAAATATTTTTTTTTTTTTTTTTTTTTGGTTTAGAAAACTTAAATACCATAAACAGATAAGAATGAGATTTCCTTTATAAATTATGTTTTAAAATACGTATAAGGAGAAAAACAAAATTATCCTGCAGCATGCAACTTCCAGACAGTGAACACTATCTATAAATTGTTCTCACTTCACATCACTCACTTTGCTTGCATACCAGGGCCCTCATTTCATTTACTTTGCACCGAGAATCGCGTTGTAAAATTTTGCACCCCGTTAAAAGCATTAAACTAAGGTAACAAGTTTTATGTGTCTGTGTGCAAAAAGACTTAAGGGCGCTAGATAAAATAATACCATATGCATCTTGAAATATGTTGTATACTGGTGAAAATGCCTTTTGTTACCATTCTTATCAACTTTTTATTTTATAAAGTCAATAGTTATTTTTTACTAAATTGATAAATCCCGTAAAAGAATAAAAATTTACGTTTGTGTTTGTTTCTAATTTTTTAAAACTTCACAAATTTAGCAAATATCCACCATACAAATTTTAAATTGAAAATCTTTCAAAAGACCAGGACTTAACTCTGAATATATACAATATATACATATATAAATTGATTAAAATACTGCATTCTGTTATTCCTGGGAATAAGTGGCGAATACAGTTTAGTTTATTTCTTAAGTTAGGTAAATAAAAATTTAAAAGAAAAATTATGAAAACTAAAAATAGTTGATGGTAAGTTTATTTAAATGTGTAACTACTAAGGGTGTAACCTTTGGCCTGGCCAAACATTAAATACCTTACACTGCAGTATTTTTTAAAATTTTGCTTATATCGGAGTTGCATTCATAGTTTTTAGTAAAATTTAGTTCGATTATCTCAAAAAACGCGTTTAGTATAGCGTTTTCAAGCTTTTGCTTACATGGGAGGTGCCACGCCCTCTTGTCTGAATTTGCGCAGATTTTGCTCAGAGCTTGCGCTTACAATTCGTACTAATTATGTGTATTTTGGTTGCATTATCATGAAAAATACTTAGAAAGTTGCATTTTGAATATATTTTTTGTAAGGGCGGTAGGCGTGTCCGTTGACCGATTTTGCTCATTTTCAATCAGTAGAAGAGCTTCTATTTCAATCCCCCGAGCTAACTTTGACGACGAAGGCTGTGCACCAAATTTCTTTGAATTATCTTGCTTAGTTTTCCCAAAAAATGTGTTTCCACACACAGCCAGCCAGCCAGCCAGAAAGACGGACATGGCTATATCGACACAGGAGGTGACGCTGATCAAGAATATATATACTTTTCTATATCTGCCATGCCTCCTTCTCAGCGTTACAAACGGAAGGACAAAGTGAATATACTCTGGGTGTAGGGTATAAAAAGTATGATAAATATAAATTATTTCAAAGCTCATTACTATATTAAAAATATATCAAGGAGGATGAAAAATTACACCTAAACATTTCCAGGAAAGTTTGGGGCTTTCCGGAAAACACTTTTAGTTTTGATGAGCTCGAAACTATGTAGCTCGGAATTCTTGTGTCAAATGATATGATCGCCAAATATTCTCATGGGTTTGTCTGGCTGAAAAAATAAAGCAAGCCCTCAAAATTTTTTGGTGTTTTCCGAGGAAGATTTAGGTTTTCCGGAAAACACTTCATTCAAGGTCAGCTCAAAATAAGCTCGAAATTTCTGCGTTAAAAGATTTTATCGCTTACTCTTCCCGTGGACTTGGCTGAAAAAATAAAGTTAACCATAAAAAATGTTTTATGGGGTTTTCCGGGAAAATTTTGAGTTTTCTGGAAAATGTTTTTGGCTCAAAATTCGCTCGAAACTAGCTCAAAATTCCTGCGTTAAAAGATTTTATCGCTTATTTTTCCCGCGGATGCGTCTGGCTGACAAAATAAAGCAAGCCATACAAAACAATTTTTCCGCTCTTCCGGAAAATGGAAAATTTCCTAGACAGCTCGAAATTACTGTTGAAAAGCTCGAAAAGAGCAACCCAAAAACATAGAAATTCGTCACAACTGTATGGCTCACCTTATGGACCTGATTTCGCTGCCTTCTGATTTCTATCAAACTTTTGCATGCATGCTGCTAATCGGATTTTTATGTTACTTCTTTGTCTATTGTATTTTTTTTCCTCGATTTGACATACGTATTGACTTTTGCAATGTCAATACTTCGCAATGTTAGACTTAGACATTTTCAAAGTTTAGAGTACCGTAAGCAGGGGTGACTTTAACATCTGGGGGCGACTTTAACCGGCAAGAAAAAAAAGATTAAAACCGTAATATTTTCATCACGAGGACTAGTTATCGATTTGTATTTGTTCAATGTGTAACCTTGAAGAATTGGCTTTTAGCGTCTGTTTTCAATATTTGATTTGAGCGCGAAATTTCAGATATATTGATGCATTTTCAAAAAGTTGTCTTATGTAGTATTTTTTAATGCTCAGAAAATTACTACTTATTGACTAGAAGGAAAATTGCTGTTGGTAAGTGAATGATATCACTAAAATTATTGTTTTATTTTCTTTCCTAATCAATCGACTTTGATGGATATATTTGCCTCCAAGTATTTTTAATGCATTTTTTATAGGAGTATGTTAGAAAACAACGTTTTTGGGGTGACTTTGGACCCGTCCAAAGTCACCCCCAAAAAACTTTGTACTGTTAGGCTGGCTCAAAAGAAACCCGAATTCGGGCCAAATTGACGCTCAAAACACTGGGTATGGTGAACTGTGTGATTGCCAACATCGACAATGAAGGAGCTATCGTAGACTGTATGACCAGCTCAGGTCATTACTGGAAATGGCCACCCAGAAAGGATGCTTGTTATTATCTATTTAGCGAAATTGTGCAAAAAATTAAGCCACCGAAGCCCTTTAACAAAAGAGGCATTTTTAAAGTTACCAACTGAGAATTTCTTTTGTTTTTAAAATTTTTTAAATCAAGTATTTTTTTATTTTCTAATTTTCAATGGATTTTTAACTTGTTTTTGTGGATTTTTTATGTTTTGCTAAGCCCTAAATATCAGTATTATTATTTGATGTAACATTTGTACAAATAATTAAACATACCAAAGGCTGAAACCGAATTTATCAAAAATTTTAGTTTTTTTTTCAATCGCGACCTTGAAATCATCCCATAACCTTGACCGATTGCCTACACAAATATACCAAAATATTGAGAGAACTCAAGTTAACAAAACCTGATACTCTCATTTTGCATCTTTTAAGGTATAGCATGTAAAATCAATGAATGAAATTTTTTGGTTAAAGTCACCCCACCCTTGAGGTGACTTTAACCCACTT
Organism: Calliopum simillimum; assembly: GCA_951812925.1. Lineage (NCBI taxonomy): Eukaryota > Metazoa > Arthropoda > Insecta > Diptera > Lauxaniidae > Calliopum > Calliopum simillimum. Next base: position 152,395,687 of record OX638368.1, read on the forward strand.
ACAATAACATTATTTAAAAATAACTGTAATTACTTCGTAAAAATTTTATAACATGAGATCGAAGCTGAAGCCCCCACGAAAAATTTAGAGCCATGATGTGACAAGAAAAACACGTCGTTATTCTTTTATATCTTTATTGAAGTGAAGTAGAATATTTAATATTTATTTGACAATAAATACTTGTGAATTTTGGTTGCTTTGATTTTACAAATTTTCTACAAACTCTGCCTCAACCAAAAAAAACACCATTTGACTATAACAAAAAAAAATAACATAGTAATTATATATGTAACTAACAATTCATTAACATTTGTATACAATTATTATGTTTAACTTTAGTCAAACATTTAGTCAAAACATCTGCAACGTTTTCATTTGTTGGAACATAAACAATATTGATTTCATTTAAATTACATTGCTCTTTTATAAAATGATACTTAATATCAATATGTTTGCTCCGTTTCTTTGTTGTCTCATTAGTTGCAAGAAATTTAGCTCCTTGGTTGTCGCAGAAGATGGTAGTTGCGTTCTTAATTTGTTGCTTAAAATCCATCTCCTTCAAAAGGCTTCGATGAAATGCCACTTCTTTAGTCCCTTGACACATGGCTATATATTCAGCTTCCATAGAACTAAGGGCTATAACACTTTGCTTCTTAGACTCCCATGAAATAGGTCCACTTCCAGCAAATAAAACAAAACCACTATAGGACTTTCGATCTGTAGCATCCGAACCCCAATCCGCATCTGTGTAACAAAAAATATCGTTATCAGTGTTAAAATATAAACCAGCTTTTGTATTGCTCTTTAAATATCGCAGTATGTGTTTTGCTGCAGCAAAGTGCTCCTTATGTGGATGAGAATTAAATTGCGACAGCTTCGATACAATATGAGCAATATCTGGTCTACTTATTATTGCTAAGTACATTAATCCTCCCATCAACGATTGAAATTGCTTTATATCTCCGCCCACACAATTTTTATCGTTGCACTTTTCTAACACAGTACCACAAGCAAGTGGTGTGCTAGCAGGCTTGCACTCTGACATTCCCCATGTTTCCAACAATTCTTCGGTATAACGATTCTGATGTAAAGTTATTTCTCCTCGAAGACCATTGCGTTCGATTTCCATTCCAAGATAATAGCTAATTGATCCGCGGTCCACAGCAATCACATGCTTGTTTAAATTTTCTACAATGTCATGCATTGTTTTCTCTGAAGAACATGCTAATATTATGTCGTCAACATACAATCCAATAATACTTATTTCATTATTCTTTCTCATTATATAAACACAGCTGTCAGACTTGCATCTCACGAATCCAATTTTAATTAATATTTCGTTGATTTTCTTGTTCCATTCTCTTCCAGCTTGTTTAAGCCCATACAACGATTTTAGTAACCTGCATACTTTTCCTGGATTTCTCTTATCTTCAAAACCTTCGGGCTGGTACATGAAAACTTCTTCATCTAAGTTTCCATTTAAATAAGCTGCAGTTATATCAACATGGTTTACCAACAATTTGTTCTGCACCGCTAAGGCCAATATTAATCTTATTGTAGAATGTCGTACCACAGGTGCATAAGTTTCAAAGAAATCAATATTGTACCTTTGAAAACATCCTTGCGCTACCAAACGAGCTTTGTATTTTTCAATACTTCCGTCTGCCCTGTATTTCGTGGTAAAGACCCACTTACATCCAATGACATTCTTATCTTTTGGTAATTCTACGAGCTCCCATGTTTTATTTCTTAACAATGACTCGTACTCTGCCTGCATAGCTGCTCTCCAATTTACCGCATTTTCAGCAGTCATAGCTTCCTTTACCGACACAGGATCTCGTGACAAAATTTTGAGTTCATTAACTACATTAGAACTATTTTCAGTGACAAACAACTTTCTCGGTCTACCAGGTTGACCAGTCCTGAGAATCCTCGGCCTGCCTCTCGTTCTTCTTGGTTCTTCATTAACTGTTAGCATTTCCTCATTACTTTCATGAATTTCATCTTCTGAGAGAACCTCTACTGCACTATCAGTCACTACACCATCATCAACTGTTACTTGATTTTCGGCATTATCTATTTGATCGCCTGAACTTTGATTCTCACCAGATTCTTGATTGTTAAAAATCATAAAATACGTCTTATTTTCATCCTCGGAGGAGCCCTCATTTATCTTATTTTTCATTCCTGAAAATGAGTTTTCGAAAAATATGACATCTTTTGATATAACGATAGATCTCTTGCTTTTATTGTATAGCCTGTAACCCTTAGTATGATCAGCGTATCCAACAAATGATAACATTTCACCCTTGGGATTAAATTTTGATCTTCCAGGATGCTTCATTAAAGCAACTGCATCACATCCAAACGATTTCAAATGATAAACTGATGGTTTACGTCCAAACCAGCATTCATATGGTGTCTTTTTATTCAAAATCTGAGTTGGGGATCTATTTCGAAGATATGTTGCTGTGTTAACTGCTTCTGACCATAAACTCTGAGATAAATTTGAGTCTTCCAACATACAACGCGCCATTTCCACTAAAGTTCTGTTTAGCCTTTCGGCAACGCCATTTTGCTGTGGCGTGTAGCTCACAGTCCTCTGATGAACAATTCCTTCTGATTTTAGATATTTTTCAAACTCTCTATTCACGTATTCTCTCCCATTGTCGCTACGCATACATTTCACCTTATAACCAGTTTGTTTTTCTGCATTTAATACAAACTCTTTGAATACTTGTAAGGCTTCAGACTTTTGCTTTAAAAAATAAGTGTGAATGTACCTTGAAAAATCATCAATTATTGTCATGAAATATACCGACCCTCCTTCAGAACGTACTCTCATCGGGCCACATATATCTGTATGGACTATCTCAAGTACATTCTTTGTAAAAATGTTCTTGTAACTATTAAAAGGTTTATTACAAATTTTACATAAAGCGCATGTAACACATGAAGACTTATCCAATTTACTAAGTTTCATACCTCGAACCATTTCATTTTGCGATAATTTACACAAATCTGTAATATTCAAGTGTCCGAACCTTCTGTGCCAAGAAACAGATTGAGGCTCCACTGTTGCACTCATAAGACATTGTTCTTCTTTCTTGAAATTTGTAGAATACAATCCTGCACATAATTCTGCAACAAACAAAATCTCATTGTCTTTTGTTTCTACTGATGCTTTCTCATCCTTAAAAATAACGCATTTGCCATTTTTTACTATTTTACTAACTGACAAAAAATTTGATTGTAACTCCGGTACATACAGAACTTCACCCAATATAATATCGGTAAAAGGTGATTGTAATGGTACCTTACCTATGGCATGTGCTAAAACACTTTCACCTGATGCTAGAAACACCTTCTGTTCACATTTTTCAAGCTTCGAGAACAAACTCTTGTCGTAACACATGTGGGCAGAAGCTCCACTATCCAGAATCCAGCGATTGTTATCTCTATTCTGCCATATATTTCCTATACCGAGTGCTGCTGGAACCACTGAATTTACGGTACTGTTCTTGATATTTTTGCACTGCGATTTGATATGTCCCCGCATTCCGCAAGAATAGCATTTGATGTTTCTTCGCTTTTGATTTTCTTTACCATCTATTGCTCGTTGATTAGCACAACTCTCATCATGCTGTCTGTAGTCTTTTGCAGAGCCCCTAATATTTCGTGTTGCTTGTCCTGCTCGCTTTGCAGAGTTGATTGAAAACACTTGATCACCGTTCGGTTCACCCGTATCCCCACGACGATGCTCCTCTTCCAATATTTTAACCTTTAATTGATCCAAAGAAGGCAACGACTCGCGACATTCGATTGCTACAACAAAATTTTCCATGCTTACTGGTAAGCTACACAACAACATAATGCTCAAAATGTCTTCGGGAATATTAATGTCTATTTCTTGAAGGCTTTCGACAATAGAACTGAACTCGTTTATTTGATTAGCATACCTTTGATTTGAACTAAATTTAAAACGCACTAACTGCTTAAATAAATTCACCTTGCGACCAGGATCTTTGGCCTTATAAATACCATTTAGCTTATCCCACGCTGACTTGGAAGTCTTACATTCCTTAAAATATATCAACTGCGATGGTTTCACATTAAGAGTCATAATTGCCAACGCCCTGCTATCCGTCTTCAACCATGCTGCCTTCTCCGTTGCCGATGCATTACCATCCAACGTAGACTCGACGACCGACCAGCAATCTTGCGTAATCAGCAGACTCCTCATTTGGACCGACCAAATCGAAAAATTCTCTCCATCCAGCTTTTCAACAGCTAATAATGAGCTCGCCATAGCAGCAATAATTTTTCTTTAAAAGTTTCGTACAAAATTAATTTTCCCTTTTTTTTTTAAATTTTTTTTAAAATTTTTTCAAACTGGGCGTCTGGGCCCATAACCTATGTGACAAGAAAAACACGTCGTTATTCTTTTATATCTTTATTGAAGTGAAGTAGAATATTTAATATTTATTTGACAATAAATACTTGTGAATTTTGGTTGCTTTGATTTTACAAATTTTCTACACATGAAACCATTAACTTAATTAAAATTGTTGAAATTATAAGCTCCTAAACTTGAAAAACCTGTTTTTTTGTGTCACAGTCACCCCTGCTTATGGTACTAATCTATTTTTCAACTTTAGCAATATTTTTCTATCTCTTTCGATGTCCGACTGTTTTATTTAAATCGAAGTAAAGCTTTTAATTTTAATTGGCTCAATGAAATAACATTTATATGGAATTTCGTCACAAATTAATTCAGAAAGGTTAAAGAGTGTCAAACGTAAAACCATGAAACAAAAAAAGAAACGGAATTGTCAAGCGTTTTTATTTTAAACATTCTATAAATTTTCTTTTTTTCAACAATAAAAATCTTTTTATCAACAATGAATCAGATCTTTGGATTAAGAATTTAGAAGTAAAAAAAAAAAAAAAATAATAACGACCAAAATAAACTTATGAAATGTGAAAAGCGGAAAAAGTTTTAAATTTCATGAAATATTCATTAATATTGAGCTCCTTTCTATCTGCTTATTATTATTTTTATTTTCTTCGTTTTGCTGAATATCTTTTTTATTTATTTATTTCTTTTTTTGGTACCGTTATGCTTATTTTGCTTTACAAAGCAGTTATTTTTGTTTACTCTCCTTTTTTTATCTTTATTCATAAATATTCTTGCCTTTTCAGGGTTACAAGGCATCTGCAGCAAAATAAAAAAAAATCAATATATCAACCAAACCAAAAAAGGAAAACAAAAAGAAAGAAGTGCTAAAGTGCGGAATATAACAAAATTTAACAAAATATAAAAGAGATATAAAAATTATTATTCTGATTTCATTGCCAGCGTTGCAAAGAAAAAAGTGCGAAAATCTACAAAATCGGAAGTGTCCAATTAAAAAAAAGAAATAAAAAAAAGCAATTGCTTACAAAAAGTGTTGCAATTAAGTGTAACGAAATATACCGTTAATATCAAAATAACAAAAATAAAAATTGTTATAAAATTCTAATGGCAAAATTTTTGTGTATCTCCCAGTATTTTTCGTAAATTCAACAAGTGTTATTTAGTACCCACTTACGACTGCTTAACGTGTTTTTTTCCAATAAAACCAACAACAAAAATTACAAATATAAAGTTATAATAATCACTAGGGAGAAATACATACATACATAAATACATAAACTTCGGTCATAACAAGAGCACCAACATATAAGCCAACAACAAAAGTAAAATTTATATCCTTTGCAGCAGTGTTACTCCAAGAAAGGAGCGAAAAAACTTTTACAAAATGGTAAGTAAAATACAAGTTTCGTTTAACTGAAGTAATGTACGTTTTGTATGGTAAGTGCGTTTGGTATCAAAAGAGAACAAGCAATTATTTTTAAGGATTCTGATTGCTTACTTACACTGAGTTGGCCTGAATCCTTGCTCTAATTTGCACCTTTTATTTGTGTTATAAAAAGGTTATGCCGTCGTTTTTCGCTTCTTGTAGGTTATGTTGCTATAAAGTACGTTTTGGTGTTGCCAAAAATGAAATACCTTTTACCATATGAGCACATCCTGAATAAAATCAACCAAGGTAAAAAATTTGTTTGTACATACTTACATATATACATAGGGTGTAATCGATAAGGTTACGAAGCTTATGGGAGGTGATAGATGAGGCTTAGACTAACCAAAAACTACAATTGAGAAGGTGGGAGTTATAGAGTTAAAATACATTTTCTGATATATTTTATAATAAAAATTTCTTGAGTCACCGTAACGTTTTGTAAGAAACTTTCAGCTAATTGTATGAACTTTCTAGAAATATATTTACAGCCTGATTATGTGATTTCTTGATAAAATTTTTGTCAGGTAATTTTCTCAAGATTTTTAAACGGTAAAGTTGGCTAAATTTGAATTGTATACGTTTTTATAACAATAAAATTTAGAAAATCAATTTTCAACAGAGCGCTTAGCTCAGATAGTAGGATCGTCAACTAGGAACGCAGAGGTTGTAGGTTCAATTCTGCAGAATCAGGCTATTAGTTTATAGGGTTTGGAATGGTTTCGCAAGGTTCTGGACCTTTCAATTTGATATTTAAAATTTTTGTTAGTATGGAAAAGGTCTTTTTTTTACTTCAATTTAAAAACTGGTTTGACAACTAATCTATTTAATAAAAAGATATTTAACAAGAATTTAAAAATATTATAAAAGGGTATGTTAATAAGACTATTTTCAAACTTAAATGACAGCCAAAGTCAAAAAATAGGAATAAATACTTTTAAGCCCAATAAAACACACACAATCTTAGAAAGCTTATATAGCAAAAAAGTTTTCTCTAAAGCGTTAGGGTGACCCAGGAAATTTTTTCTAAACAAGTCAGAAAGTCAGTTTTAAACCTACAACTACTCAGGAAAACATTTTAGAACCCCCCAGGTGCAAGTCTTTGTTAGTCTAGGCTTCCTCTATCACTTCTTAGATACTTCGTAACCTTATGCGATACACCCTATATAATAAACAAATTTATGACAAATAACATTAGCAAATAAGCTTCCGTATAAAAACTAGCCTTATCCTCTCATACCCTCAGTTCAAACTCGATTTGGCAAAAAAAAGAAAATTGAAGGCGGCCATGACAAAACTAAAAAAATTGTGTGTAGATGTACTTTTTATTTTACGTGTAACGCGATTTTGGTAAAACTTAGAAAGAGGACTGTGACTTAAGTTTCTTTAAAGAATGTTTAGAACATTCTGTTGTGGACGTGGGCCAACCTAACGAGCAATGTTAAGCTCTTCATGATACTTTAGAAAACTAAAGAATTTCAGAAACGCTTACAAGCAAAAAGCTAAGGCTAGGCAAGGCTTAGGGTGGCTTGCCAACTTTTTGATTTTATAAAGACACAGTGAAAATTAGTTACCAAAATAAAATTAAAAAGTGCCGTAATTTTGTAATTTGCTTCAATTATTCCACTTTATATCGTTTGGTCAATCGTAAGCTATCCTATTTCATTTTTACTACTTTTCAGGAGAATGTAAAAACTGATTCTAAGTAGCTTGATTTTGAAAATAAATACAACATATTTTTTGAATAATGTTCTAATTAGGGCTTTTTTTAAGCTAGCATTGCTTTTATTTAACCAAGTACCATTAACTTAAGAAAGAAATGACTTTTAAGAGATATGTATTTTTATTTTGTCAGAAAATTTTTGATTTTTCAAAAAAATTTAAATGTAAACTATCCTATCTCAAGAAAAAATCAAAAAAAATAACACATTTTAATTTTTTCATTTTCAAAATTTATTTAATAAGCTAAATAGCCAAAAAGGTTAATAACTTTAGCAGATAAACTCTGTTATTATTATTATTATATAATAATATTTTGAGGTTTAAGTTGAGGCATGGGTTTACATATTGGTTTTCCATTCGAATTATATGTCGCGTAATACTTCATGAAATTACTTCCTATCGTATTCATGTAATTGTGATTTCAACGGACAGATAAGTAGACGGTTATACAGACAGACAAACGCCCATATGTTCATGGACAGATCTTCTCTTCTATAACTGGTTCGCCTTCTTTTATGCATTACAAGCAGAAAGGCAAGTAAATATACCGTATAGCGGTAAAAGAGTTTTTAGATCTAAGTTAAATATCTAAAGTGACATTTTCTCATCAATGTTCCGCTTATATTAGCTTTGTTCGCGTTCAAAAAATTGTTAACAATTGTTAACAAGAAAATTTCAGAGAGTAAGTAGAATTTACTCTCAAGAAAACAAAAAACTAAAAAAGTACGAAAACGAAAAATTGTTAAAAATTGTTAGAAATTAAGGGGCTAACTGCCTTAGGAGTACTCGTATATTAAATTTAATTTTTTTTTTTCTATCTATGATAACAACAGTAATATCTGTGGCTGGAAGGAAAAACTGCTTAACACGGTTTTTGATTAGAAAACAAAGCAGTTTAAATTTTGTTTTATATGTATTGAATTTATGTTACTTTTTTATCGAATATTTACTTAGCTGTTTTTCCTTATTGCCACTGATATAATCGAACGAAATGTTCAAAAGGTTAATTATTCGGCCTGCTGCAGAATCCGATCGGTTTCAATAACTTTTCGAAAGTTTTTTGATGAAAACGATGAAATAGATCCGTTTGGTTCGAAATCTTATACTCCATAAATAATAACTTTATTTGTTTACTAAAAAGTAACCAACTAACTGCCATACCTAAATTGGAGCGTCAGGCGTTGCGTTATTTAACGTTACACAAAAGCGTCAAGCGCCATACCGAAATAAAGAGAGTTGCGTTGAAGTCATTAATTTGTCAAAATCATACTGTTGTTTCTTTTTTCACTTTTCTGCAGCTAACTTCACTCAATAACGTTTTGTCAATATTGGAAATTCGAATAGCTGAGCGTTGAGCGTTGGCAATTTCGGTATGCGCCATACAAATTGTATCTACATGAGAAATTTTTGACAGTAAAATAACGCTGACGCTCCAATTTAGGTATGGCAGTAAGAGAATTTTTTGCGGCTTTGCGATTTTTTAATGATATACGTTAATTTTTCCGTATACACAAATATTCTTCATAGAGCATGTAATTTAGTGATGATCAAAATTAGTCTTTGTCTTGGTCTTAATAATTTTTCGAGACCAAGACCAAGACGCTGATATAATTTTAAGACCAAGATCAAGACTGCTATGGTCTTGGTTTGCTCAGCACTAATGTAACTAACCTTTTTCATCAAAAAAGTTTCAAAGCAAAAAGTGACTGAAATCGCAAGGATTCTGGAACACTCCTGTATCTTAAGGATCCTTTGAACGAGAGAGCTATAAACTGAAATGAAAATGCACAGAATGCACAGAAGCCATTTTATCTCAAAAAATCATTCTATCAAACAAACCCAGATCAGTTTTTTAAGTGCCTCTCATTTAATTATATGATCATGAACCTCCTGAATTTATGCCTCTGATATAAGTTTGTGCAAATTTCAAATTAATTATTTTATGGAGGCAAAGGAGTTTCAAAAAAATATGCGCTTAAGTAAAAATGGAAGCAGGCCAAGCAATATAATCTCTATAAAATAATACTGAATTGGTAAAAGAACTACCGCATTTTTTGTGTATTGTTATTTTTGTGTCAGTAGTTTTAGATCTGATACAATAGTACCGATTCCTAAATCCGTTCAACCCCATCGCCAAATATAAATGCATAGCGAAAATCACAAACTCTTAATCAAAGTTTTTATTACTAGGACACCATGGTAAATCCTTCCGAAATAGTTTATTACTGAAACTAGTTGTATTTAAATTATTTCTAAACGCAACCAGTTTGTTAATTTGGCTATTTTTTCCATTCGTTTTATATTAAAATAAAAAAAATCTATGATATAACAAATAAATCCGTATTGTAAAAATAGCATTTATTTTATAATTTCCTATACTATTCCCCTTAAGACACAGAATTGCTGCCGGCCCAGAATTCTTGTTTTATTAAAACCTATTTTTTCAGCGAACCTTTGGGACAATTCGAGCAAAATGCATAACATTTGGAAGATAATTTTATTAGCTAAATATTGCTGTACTACAGTTCCAAAACCATTCATTAGAATTTAAAATATTTCAAGTCTTCCAATTTTTTGTCAGATTTTTGAAATATTTTTGAAATTCAATTTATTTTAATTTAATTTATTTGACACTTGGAACAATTTTTGCCTCATGAAATTTTGTTGTTAAAATTTGTTAAAAATTGTTTGGAGGGGAAATGGGAAGCCATATTTTTTTCGCTCTCATTTCAAAATTTTTTGTGTACAAAAACGCTTTTAAGGAAAAAATTGTTAACAATAGTTGACAAGTTTTTGAACGCGAACAAAGCTATTATAGGTGAAAATTTTTCCATAACTGATACATATTTGCGTGACTTGGAAACATCTTGTCAATGAATTGAAGAATACCATTAACTGTCATTATAGGAATTCAGAATGAATGATTTTAGAAATAAAACAATATCAATTACTTACATGAAGGTCTGCCATAGTGTTCTCCAATTACTTTACGAAACTGTTAGCCACATATAATATTCACACACCTTTAAGACAGGCTTTCCTCTTTTCACCTTTTTTCTAATATTTCATTAATAACGTGAAACACTTCCTTTGAACTTACCTTTCTTTGCTTACAAATGTGTAGTAGACATGATGTTGATTACTTTAACTGACAGCATGCTGAATAATCGTTCAGTGCCAATAACGGAAAGTCAACCCAAAAAACCACGTATCTATTCCAGCTACCAAGAAAACCATTCTACTTAAAGACTGTGCATTGAATTTGAAGAACCATAGCTGTGCATCGTCAAAAAGCGATAAATAGCAAAACTAAGAAAACACACACACATTTCAGTATTTATGTGTGTAGTAACCGTAACATCAAGTTAAACCCCGAACTAGGACCATCATAAAACATCAAGTCCCACAACAAAAAGCTTTTTGCATATCCATCCTGTAAGTGAATATATGATGCGAAAAGTTACTCAGCTGGTGTTTTTAGTTGCTGTTGCGATGCGGTGTATCGCTTGTCAGGATATTTATTTTTGTATTATTCATATGGTTTACTTCTTATTCTTCTGCTTCGATTTCTGCATGTTTTTTATATGAATATCAATATGTTATCGGATAGAAAAGAAATTTAACGCCACTTTCAATTTTATGACATACAAGAGGTGACAGCAGCAGCACCAGCACTCATAGCATTTAATGATGACTAATGACTTATGTTTACCCTGAGTGAATTACTTGGCACTGGCTGCATGCATGGAATGAACCACTATGTCAGATTTCGCCTCAGGGGGCTCATACATTTGTGTGTAGATACTGCTTACATTTGCATTTGATGTTGTGGGAAATTTTTCGAATTTATGAGAAAGTTTCGTTTTGTCATTTGAATGAATTTTCAATTTAATTTTTTTTCTCATTTTTATGGCTCTGATCATATGGTATGTGTTCGTGGAGAAAAAAAAGTCACTCTTACAGTGCTGACGGTGTAATGAGTAAATGATGCAAATGACATTTACTATCGAAATCAGTGAAATACAAATATTTTTATGATGATGAATAATAATAAGGTTCGTAAAAGTTTAGAAAAATCATTCCTAAAAATTTTGTAATTATAAAACTAAGGTCAAACTTGACTACTTAGTGAAAGTTTTACATCTGGCCATTTCAAAACAAAAAGCTTAGGAAATATTATATTTAACTTATTCGTAAGCGACATGTAGATTTTCGTATACAAATAGATTCTGTATTGAACACATACATTAATATCTTTCGCATTATCATGAAACGGATAAATGTGTGTTAGACTTCGCTTCACTAAAGTCTTATCGATTATAATAATATTTCCGAGGTATCGTGAATAAGTACTAGATGATACTTTTAGAGAAGCAGACTCTACTAATCGCATGCAGCTAATACATACCTTCTCGTCTTAAGTGCTCCTACATGAAAGCAAAATTTTGACGTGAGCTCTACTTCAGAAGCAGTTGGTCTGAAAGTTAATATAACAAGTATCTTCACAAATCATTTGTAGAACTGCAAAAGACCCATTGTATTGGGAAAATTGCCAGAATTTGAAAAATTCCAAACAGAATAGAATAGAATAGAATAGAATAGATTATCCAAAAATCCAACATTATCTCTTGAGAATGTCAAATTGTGTCCAGTGCTTTTCTTTTTTTGTGGTTGGAATTTGCCTATATCAACATCTAAAGACCGATTCGATATAAGAAATAATTGTATGTATACATATTTTAAAATCTTGGAAGAAACAATTGTGAATTAAACGTGATATATATTTTAAGCTTCGTTGGAAACGTCGATGAATATCAGATATTGCAAAGCAAATAGGTTATTTTCGCATTTATTTTGCTTTTTGATGCAATTCCACACAAAGTCTTTGTTTATAGATCTCACCATCAATGGTTATGACATTATCCAATAATTGTAAAAAAATTCATCCTCAAAATCAATTTATTTAGAATTCCTTCAAAATGTTTGTAAATCTCATAAAAAAGTCAAATATAATAAATATTCAATGGAATTTAATTCATCGTTAAAATCGACAAACGTTGTGAAATTAAACCAAACAGACAGAACATGCCAAATTTATAAATACATTCATTCCCTTGCATCTTTTCAATGTATTTATAATCAAAATAGAATGGAAAGTGAGAAAGAAAGCAAAAACCAAAATAAACAAAAGAAAGTTTTCTTGATACAAAAAAAAAAAAAAAAAAAAATAGCAAATCAATTTGCGTCATTCCTTAGCAACTCCAATTCAACCAAACTCAGCGATGTTGAGCATAATTGGCGGAATTTTTTGCATCATATCTTGCTTTTGCTGGGAACCTATATATCGAGGTTATTTTTAATTTTTTCTTATTTTTTCCTATTAAACTACACAGTGGAGGAATTCCAAATTTAAAAAAAGCATTAAATTGGACTGCAGAAAAAAAAAGAATGGAAAAAAAATCAAATCAAGCAATCGCTTGTCAGCCAATACAAGATTTGCCAACATCAATTTAGGCTCAAATCTCACAATTCACTCTTGGCGTCTATGTTTCCAAGGAAATGAGAAAAAAGCAAGTGTAGAAACATACGTAGATGTAAAAAGATATTTCCCAGTGTGCCAAACGGACTCGTTTCGGATCCGTAACGGGTTCATATTTTCGTTCTTTTTATCCGTTACGTATCCGTTATTGATCCGTTTGCGGGAAGGATTCCTAAAAAAAAACGAATCGTTTTTTCTTCTTTTATGGATCCTTTTCGAACCTGTAACGTACATCAAAAACGAATTCAAAACGGATTCGCTTTCAATAATGTTAATGCTGCTTATAAAAAAAAAAAAAACAGGGTGAAGCGCTTATTTTTAATTAAAAAAAAAAACAAAATAACAAAAAAAAAAAAAATTACTAGCCCGGCCGGGAGTCGAACTCAGGCTTCCGGGGTATTACTCTTTCATACACGAGACGTTAGACAATTAGGCTATTGACCGATATGATGTTTACTTAACTGATGTAGACTTATTTGATGTTGAGATTTAAAGTTTGTATATTAAACAAATTTCTGTTGTTTTTTTATAAGTATTCTGTGTTGTTTTCCTTCCCTTCTTTTGATAAAAAATGTTATATACTCAAATTTGGAATCAAAAACATTTTTTCAAACAGAGTTTGAAAAGTTTACAAAAAATCATACGCAATAAAATAAAAAGGAAAAAAAAAACAAATCAAAAATATTTTTTTTATCATAAAAATTAAATAAAGCAAATCCGTTTCGATTCCGTAAATACTTCAAGTACGAACTCAAAACGGATTTGCCCAGGTTCGAATCCTACCAGAAGTGGATTTTTACCCTTTATTTTTCTTCCTTTTTTTTCTTTTTATTATTTTTTAATTGCTAATAGGCGCATCAAAACGGTTTTTTTCTGTAAATATACAGCATTAACATATTTAAAAGCAAATCCGTTTTGAATTCGTTTTTACATAAATTTCGGATTCGAAACGGGCCCGCACTGCGGAATTTAATTTTTTTTTATTCGCTAATAAGCGCTTCAAAATGTTTTTTTTTTTTATCTAAACAAAGCGTTTCGAATTTGTTTTTGATGTACGTTACGGGTTCGAAATGGATCCGTTACCGCGTATTACGTTTTTTATACCTTTATGAACTCGTAATGGATTCGAAACGGATCCTCATCCGTTTTTGTGCACATTGGGTTGCAATCGCAAATGGATTTTTTCCCAAACTCGTCGTCATTTCATGAAGAAACATTTCAATTTTGTTAAGACAAAAAAAAAAAAAGAAAAAATCAAGAAGGAAATTGATACTGGCAAAAGTACAAATTCTTTGCTTGAAATGCAAGCAAATTTTTTTTTTGCAGGTGACACGTGAATTTTTTGTTGCGCATTCCTTTAAATTTTTTTTTTTTTTTTTGATTTTTCCTTACGTTTATAATTCGCCCAGTTTCATTATCAGCACATCCGACGGAATGCCTACTCATGTGTGCTATTAGATATCTACGGATCCAGAGGACTTTACTACAAACATACATACATATGTAGGTGTTTTTGTTGCGAAATACATATTTGCATAATTTGTCACAGTATAATGCAAACATTTCATATAACCAGCCACTTTGATACAATATACCACATACACAGCACATTATGAGGATATGGTTATAAGGGTTTTGTCTTTTATTCACAAGAAATAGAATTTGATATGACAAGTAGGTGGGTGTGTAAATTTGTCGATTTTTAAAGTGTAAATGTAATGTAACATATTATTTATGTATATGTAGGTACATTGGACTGGTTCAATTATAAAAGTTTCCAAATTTCGTTCTCACGGCACCAAAAGTTTTAGTGTGGTGTAAGTAAGTACCATATAATTTTTGGTGCATTTCAGGGAACATTTGATTTACCTGAAACCAATTTGGGAATCGAAAAATGCTGATTAAAATGAATGAAAAATGTTTCTAAAAATTATAGCCCAGGAAAATAAGAAGTTTTCTGCGAAATAATTCCAAGTGAATTTTTTTCACCGGAATTATCTTTACTAATGCATGATAAATAACGTGTGAAAAGCCCATTGCAAAGTCGTGTGCGCATAAAAAGTTATTAAGGCTCAAAGATCGCTAAAATCAGTTTTTTGCAAATATCCCGCTAATGCTAACTTTTATAGAAAAATGTTGGTCCTCAATTTTGTAGCACAGAAAATTTCCTACAAAAGTACGTAAAAATTTTGTTCGTACAACTTATAGTTTAGAAGATCACCCAATTTTAAAAGTTGTTAACAGTTTTGATATGAAATGCTACATATGAGTTCATATTAAAATACTTTACCTTTTAAATTGCGATAACTTTGCAATAAGAAGTCGTACAAACAAAATTGGAATATCATTTAGAAGATAATTTTACTTTCTAAATAGCGTACTATTTTTTTTTTTCGAACAACTCATGGTTTTTGAAGGATATCTCCGAATCGGTAAGTACTACGATAAAATGTAATGGGACCAATTTTGTAGAGAATCAGAAGATCTACAAAAAATAAGCGATATGTGTGCACATAACAGTAACAATTTAGAAGATATTCCAAAAAAGCCTTAAAATGCCAAAAAACTGGTTTTTATTGAATATCTTCTATAGGGTTACTTTTAGCGACCTTTGAGCCTTAATAACTTTTTATGCGCACACGACTTTGCAATGGACTTCACTTTATTTATCATGCATTAATAAAGATAATTTCGGTGAAAAAAATTCATTTGGAATTATTTCGCACAGCAGCTCTTTTTTCGTCTAATTTTCCTGGGCTATTAATGAAAAAATAAATATCTTTTTTTTAAAATTTTGATTGGTTACTTAATAGTTTATATGGGCATTTATTAAAAAAAAAACTAATTATTATGCCCCACTAATTATGAATGTAAAAAATGTCAAATTTGACTTTAAAATGTAATAATTCATTACTGTCTAACGTTTACTAAATGAACCATTGGTCAACGACACAGAAGCCCTGAAGTGGTCAAAATCGCTTTACCTTCACTGTGCTAGGCGACAATTATTGCAATCAGACCAAGTTTTTCTACATTTAAGTTCACAAATATTATAGTTTCATTAAATTTTCTTATATAGTGCCACACCCTCTTGTCCGAGTTTACTCAGTTTTTGCTCAGCGCATGCATTTATAGTTTTTAGTGTCTGATTGAAATTTGGTTGGATTATATCAAAAAACCGTTTTCAGTATAGCGTTTTGAAGCTTTTGCTTATATGGGAGGTGCCACACTCTCTTATCCGAGTTCGTCTTGTTTTAGCTGAGAGCGTGCATTTATAGTCCTTAGAGTTTGAATAAAAAGTGAATATACCCTCGGTGTGGGGCATAAAAACCATGTGAATTTTAACCCACTCAATCGAATCTGCAATTAATTTTTCCATAAGTTTTGTAGTTTTGGAGACAATTGGTGAAAAATTTAAAAAACAACAAAATCAAAATAGACAGTACCTATGTTCAGCAATAAATTTTTGATTCGGAATACGTGGCTCAAAATCCTTATAAAATACTGAACAGTTTATTAGTACAGTCATTTACAACTAAGAAATGGGGTTGCCTGGAATTTAGAAACAAACGGATTTTGCAAAATATCTAGAAAAAAAATTATTGCATGCATTTTGTAGAACATGAGTTTCCCTACGAACATTTTTTGCGTTAAGCTTCATGAGGCATCGCGATTTGAATATCAACACGAACACTCATCCGATGAGTTGGACCAAAAATGTTCTTAGAGACCCTCATAGGGAATTGCATGTTCTAAAAAATGCATGAAAAAATTTTTTCTAGGGCAAATCGTTTCGGAGATAAATAAAATCTTGAATTTTAATTGTTACTAGAACCGCCCAATCGTCAAAATGTGACCAAAAAATTTTATAATTTTAGTACTTTTTGGACAGTTTCGGTACTAAAAAGCTCATTTATCAGGTACAATAACAGATTTGAAGCAAAATGAAAACAAAAAATATGAAGTCAATGTCAGTGAGTGTTTGTCTTTTTCTTTGTGCTGTATCCCCTTTTCAGCTTTGTGTGATCGCGTGTTTCGTTGATGTTAATATTGAAAAGTTTGCATATAATTTTACCTGGCCTAATGGCAAAATATTAAAATAATTTTAGCTTTGTGCACATTTTCACACAAATACCTTTCTAACGGTGTACAATTCAAGGTCGTGACCCATTTCTAACATATTGAAAAAGGTAGGACAAATTTTTGTCTTGCGTATTAATGCATAGATTTTAAATTTTTTCCCTCCCCGCATCCATTAAAACTCCGTATTTTACTGAGTTGATAATTTTACTAAGCAATAGCAATAATGCTAAAATGTATGAAAAATGCAGAAAATTCATAGTATAAATAGACCCATTTACACGCTTTTCCATTGTACGATTCGGTTGAAATTTTGGCTTGAGAGCCCTTTGGACTCAAAGTATATTGTGTAGTCTGAGCACCACCAAAAATCCGAACAACTTTAGATTTTGAACCAATCTTATGTACGTACATACATACATATTTGTTTTATGGCCAAGATATTCTTCATTTTAGTAAACAATGCATGTACAATTTTATCCCAAGGTATATGTTATGTGAACACAAAACTAGGAATATATGATGTGGTGTCTTAAGGGTTGTTCACAACACGCGAGCATAGGAGGGTGTATTCTTTAAATTTGTGTCTATGTCGTAGTTATTACGACCGAAGAATAAATGCAATTTCCTTGTAGCCACTAAGCCCACAAAACTTATAAAAATAAAAATTTCCGAAAAAATCGAAAAATATTTTGAAAAATATTAAATGTGTCGAAAATTGTTAACAGAAGCGAAAATTCGATTCTACTTGTTACATTTTTGTTTGTGATTGCGAACATTTGTATTTAATTAATTGGCGTCTTAAGTCCGTTTATACATTCAATAGCTTTTTTGTTTTTTTTTTTTCATTAAATGACAAATGTCACATGAAATTGCAATAAAAAGTCTTAATTAGTTTGCGTAGAAGAAAACTTCATTCCAAAATTTTGCATTTTTATACATTCACAAATGGCATCTCAATTAGAAAATGTCAAAGGGTTTCATCGTAAATTACTTAATTAAAATGTATTATACATTTTACTCTCTCACAATGTTGAATTTTTGCTTTAGAAAACAATGCTCATATTAGGAATATGTATGGATGTATGTACATATGTATATAATCTGCTCTAATTGGTTACTGACCTTCTCTTATGTTTCTCATTTGTGAAACCTCAAAGTAATAAAAGTAGTAACCACTGTAAATATATATGTGGCAAGGCCTTCTAAAATGTCTATTAATCCTTGCGGCTTATGCTGTCCTAACCAATTAACAAAAGTTTTCCCATTCAAAAGCAAATAGCGCATGCAGCAGTTAAGCCTCTATTTTATTAATTTTATTCTGTTAAATTAATATTTAAAATTTACATTTGACTTGCTTCCCTTTAGTATGTCGCATTTTATGACTTTTCTATACTTAACGAAAATGTTTAGTTGGAAGGATGTTTGTTGTATGTACTTATATAACATGGGTATGGGCTGTTGATATTATTGTAGTTGTTCGTTAATATCATACTGTGACATGAAATGTGCAAAACTAACCCACGTTGCTTTATTTATTCTTCACTAAAAGGGTCAGCAGTAAGCCAGTGATGAAAAGCACCAAAAACCTTGACCTTAGCAAAGACAATCACTTCATTTAAATGTTGGCATTAGCTTATGGGGCATTACACGTGTAGCGGACAGGTAAATAAGTTGATGTTTCCGATTTTAATAAAATTTGGTTATATAATACCTATGTATGTCCTCGATCCAGATACAAAATATTTTACATTACAAAGTCTGGTTAATGAGGTACTAATCGGCAGGTATGCGTTACTTCGAATTTCATTATCCAGTTTTAAAAAACTACAATACAATTCAATAAATTAAGCAATCAAACTTAAACTAATGTAAATGAGCTTTTTAAATCCATTTTTGCTTTAAAAAAAAATGTAATTTTTGGAAAAAAGGTGGACCTTAATTTTTGAAAATTGATTCTAACAAAGATAGTCCCTTTTATTTTTTTTAATTATTTTTCTTTTCTTTCGTTCACAGATTTCAATGTTTCAAACTCTACACACTTTGTTGATCTTAAAATAACAAAACAAATAAATAATTTCCTTCAACAAAAGACTTCCTGAACAAATATTCCAACCTTTAAAAATTACAAAAAACCAATTTCTAGAAAAAATGCAATGGAAATTTTCTTAAAAAATTGTTATTAATTATTGTACTTACATAAAAAAGCAATAAATTTTGTTTTTAGATCAAAACTAGTCATTCTCTACAAAAATTGACGTGTAGATATCACAAAAAATCAATAATTACGCAGTTACGGGAATTACATTTCTTAAGTTCAGTTTTCAAGCGTTGATCGAAAACCGGCTGGGCTTTTTCCATTACCGATTGCAATTTTTTTTTTTAAATATTATTTTTAGACCTCTATTTTACGAAAATGGACGAAAATCATACAAAATCACAACTTCGCACATATGTATGGGCAATCTAATATACACACATACTTACATAAGTAGGTACGATAAATATTGAGTATTTTTTTTATCTATTTTATAATACAATATTAGTTTGATATTTAAATATTAACATATTTTCTTATTTTACAGTACGGATTTGTTAACTACGCTTTAGAGCTTTTAGTGCTCAAGCATTTTGGCGAAGAAATATGGGAGCAAATCAAGTAAGTTTTATTTCCAATTTAATAGAAATGGGGAAAACTTTTCTAAAGCTTTCAAAAAATAAACAACAAAAAAGAAATGCACATAGATATAAAAACTTAGTGTACAATTTATTTGAGCATAAAAAAAAAATTGCGAGGAGTAGCTGAAAAATCTTTATACCATAAAAACAAAACAGAGGAAAGTAGTAAACAGATTAATCAAAATTCCTCTCAAAAAATTGCTATGGAATTATAAGTTTGAACATAATTTAATGTACATGGTAAAAATCTAATGAAATATTAGTTTTGTTAATAGAACCTTTGTACTCATACAACAAAACAACGTTTTGTCTGATTATCGTTCATTATAATACATTGCATTAACGTACATATTTCATTTTGAAAAAAATTACTATTAACAAGACATCAGTATCAGTCTGTCCCTTAACTGTTTTTATTTCTAACAATATGTTAATGTAAAAACTAGTAATGATGTTACCTTTGGCCTGGCCAAACATTAATTACCCTACACAGCAGTATTTTGAAAGTTTTGCTTATATGGCAGGTGCCACGCCCTCTTGTCCGAATTCATCCAATTTTTTCTCAGAGTTTGAATTTATAGTTCTTAGCATTTGAGTGAAATTTAGTTTGATTATCTCAAATAACGCTTTCAGTATAGCGCTTTGAAGTTTTTGCCAAAGGCTGTGCACCAAATTTCATTGAATTATCTTGCTTAGTTTTCCCAAAAAGTGTATTTCCACACACAGCCAGCCAGCCAGCCACCCAGCCAGCCAGCCAGCCACCCAGCCAGCCAGCCAGCCAGCCAGCCAGACAGACGGACGGACATGGCTATATCGACTCAGGAGGTGACGCTGATCAAGAATATATATACTTTTCTATATCTACCACGCCTCCTTCTCTGCGTTACAAACGGAAGGACAAAGTGAATATACCCTGGGTATAGGGTATAAAAACAATGGAAAAGTATTTTCTAAACTGTTTGCTACTCCTATATGGATTGAAGGCCAGTCATTTGAAATTTATTTATATTATTTATGTTTTGTACACATTTATGAGAATTTTTTCATCTCAATGTACTATGCAAGCGGCACCTGAATATACTGTCCAATTTCGAAACAATTTTTTCCAATTCCAGAAACTTGAATGAAATTTTTGGCAATAAGCTGCATTTGAATGTTTGGTAGTGAAGAAATTACATATATTCAAATGGCAATATGTCTACCCACAAGAAAAGCAGACAAACAGACGTACAACTTAATAATAATAAAATAGAATCCCTTGGAAAGAGTTGAGCTCGTGTAGATGGAGTTAAACTAATTTGTTTTTAGCAAATTAATCAGTTGTCTCGTACTATTTTTGTCCTACTTTAAGAAGAACTTAAGTGTTTTGATATATACGTACAAACTGAAAAAAGACGAATTAGGATAAACAGGAAAATAGCCTCTTTAAGGTACTTTCTATTTTTATATTGGGTGTACAACTTAAAAACCGGAATTTGACGGTGGATGTCCGTACTAACAAATATCGTGAAAGCTCGAACTTTGTATGTATGTCATTTTGAAGGTACATTTGACAGCTGTCAAAATCAGTCAACAAAACAATTTTATCTTGTGTGCATCATTATTATTTTTCACGATGAATAACTTCGAAAATTTGAGAAAAAGACAGCATTTGCGGGAGGTTCTGTTGGGTCATTTTTTTGCAAAGAAAACTGCTGCCAAAAGTCATTTTTGCATCGGATCGTGACTGGGGATGAAAAATGGATCCATTACGACAACCCGAAACGCAACATTCATATATGAAGCCCGGACAACCAGGACCTTCCCAGCCAAAGGCAAATATCCATGGTAATGCTCTGTTATGCTCACAGGTGACCTCTATCGAACACAATTAATACGTTTGAAGCGTGCCATCATCGAAAAACGCCCGGAAAATGCGACCAGACACGAAGCAATAATTTTTCATCATGACAACGCTCGGCCACATATTGCTGCCCCAGTCAAAAATTACCTGGAAAACAACGGAAAACAACGGATGGGAAATTTTGCCTCACCCGCTTTATAGCCCAGACTTTGCACCATCAGACTATCATTTGTTCCGATCGATGCAGAATGCCCTATCAGGAATACGCTTCACTTAAGTTCAAGATATCGAAAATTGGATAGATTCATTTTTGGCCGCCAAGCCGGCGCAATTTTTTTGGGATGGAATTCATAAATTGCCTGAAAGATGGGGAAATGTTGTAGCTTCCAATGGACAATACTTTGAATAAAATATATTCTAACATTTTTCCACAATAAAGCATCAAATTTCGCAAAAAAATTCCGGTTTTTAAGTTGTACACCCAATAGCTTGCACAAAATCTTATGTTTATGTTAACTTAATCAAATCGCAGCTTGTTCTACTGAATAAATATTTATAAACTCCCATATTGCATTTGCGTGACTGCATAACAACCCAAGGGAAAACAGTGAGTGCTTCAAAACATTTTTATGTAAAACTTAATAAAAACTAAATAAAAGATAAATACTACCTAGGATTCAAACTCTCGAGGTCCATGTCTAATAAATAGATTTATTAGAAATCGATACGTCCAACGTAAAAGTTGGTAACTCGAAAATCGTAGTTTTTAGATACCAACGTTTTTGTATTTTACCTTTTTTTTGTATGAAAACCTATATAAAATAAGTTTAGGTTGTGACTTCAAAAAAAGCTCCCAGGCCTTCAAATTTCAAGCTAGAGGTACCAAAATTTGATACAAGATGGAACCAAATGTGCGGATTTCGAAAAACGCTGTCCCGTAAAAAGTTGGTAACTTGACTTACAAACTTTTACGTTGGATGTATCGAAATATATTTATAACAAGCTACTTATAATACAATTATTCGGGACCAAAAAATAGGTTACCTGGAAAGTTTCCGAGATTTTTGAAAATTAGTTATTTGGGGAAAATTTTCAAGGCCTTGTTTTCATAGACACTTTATAGGAAAAACTTCTATGGAGGACTATCAACAAGCTTAAATTGATTCATTTCCTTAGACACCCCAAGGCTTCATCGCCAAAACGAAGAATATTTATGCTTGCTAAAAAAAAAACATATATAGTGTACTGTCAACAGGTTTTAACTGATACATTTCTTGGGACACCAGGAAGTCAAGGTGTAAAATATTTCGATCAACCCGATATGTGTGTGCGCTACCACAAATGCTTTTTCACCTATTAACCGCAAAAAAAAAACAACAAACACTTTGGGATGGATTCAGGGGAACAAGGCTTGAATTTCATATGAAAAACAACATGATTCCACTACATACAAATGGATTTGAGAAGAAACAAAAAAAATAAAAATTTGCCCATTCCAATGTACATTGATTTTTTTTTTTTTTACACTTGGCACACTTTCTTATCTGCTTTACAAACGCAAGGACAAAGAGAATTTATTCTGGGTGTAGGGTATAATAGGACCTTTTTTAAATATACTTAGTTTATTTGAAACATTTTTTTCGTAGAGTTAATTATTATAATTAAATTAAGTGTACATAGGTATATTAAGTAACCCAGTAAGAAATAATACTATAAAGGGTGTTGCCTTTGACCTTGCCAAACATTAAGTAACCTACACTGCTTTTTGAATATTTTGTTTGTACGGGAGGTGCCACGGCCTCTTGTTTGAATTCACTTAGTTTTTGCTTAGATCTAGCGCTAACTATTCCAAGTAACAATGGAAAATTTTTTTGCATGGAAGTTGCCACAACTTCTTGTCTGAGTTCGGCTAGTTGTTGCTTTGAGCTGTCTTTTACTATCTTTAGTACCTGAGTGAAATTTATTTTTCAGTTTTTTCTTAAAAAAAACGCTTTCAGCATAGCATTTTTAAACTTTGATTACATAGTGGGTACCAAGCCCTCTTGTCTGAATTTACCTAGTTTTCGCTCAGAGCTTGCACCCAGTATTTGTGTGTATTTCTGTTACGTTGTTGTAAATAATATTCATAAAATTTCATGCTCTTGCGTTCATTAACTGATTTCGCTTTTACAAATTCCAAGATCTAACTTTTACGGACGAAGCCGGAGTACAAAATTTTATCGAGTTATTTTCCGTACAAAATGTTTCCATGGAAAAAAAAATCTGCTAAGGAACCAGTGGGACTTCTTGCATCACTGATTTCAAATAGTTTTTTAATGTAAGGGTTAACAAATTTGTATACACTACACCAAGGGTATATTCACTTTGTCCTTCCGTTTGTAACGCAGAGAAGGAGGCGTGGCAAGTATGGAAAAGTATATATATTCTTGATCAGCGTCACCTCCTGAGTCGATATAGCCATGTCCGTCTGTCTGTCTGGCTGGCTGTCCGTCTGTGGAAATATTTTTTACGGGAAAACTAAGCAAGATAGTTCAATAAAATTCAGTGCAGAGGATTTGTCGTAAAAGTTAATTTGAGGGATTGAAAATGAGCGAAATCGGTTAACGGACACGCCTACCGCCCATAAAAAAATATATTCAAAATGCAATAATAGGAGCATTATTTACAATAACTAAAGGAAAATACACATAAATACTAGGAATAGTAAGTATAAGCTCTGAGCAAAAACTAGGCAAATTCGGTCTAGAGGGCGTGGCAACTCCCATATTAACAGAAGTTTCAGAATGTTATACAGAAAGCGTTTTTTAAGATAACCCAACCAAACTTTACTCAGATACTTCGATCAATAAATGCAAGCTCTGAAATAAAACTAGGTGAACTCGGACAAGAGGGCGTGGGTCCTCCCATACAACCAATAGATTCAAAATGTTATACTGAAAGTATTTTTTGAGATAATCCAACCAAATTTCACTCAAACACTTAGAACTCTCAGAACAGTAAATGCAAGCTCTACGCAAAATCTTGGTAAACTCGGAGACGGGGGCGTGGCACTTCTCATTTAAGCAATTTGTTCTCATGCTCTCTTAGGAGTTGCGGAAGAATAAAACAATTTATTTTAACAAAAATTTCTATGTACAAGAATATTGCATATTATTTATCAACTAAGTGTTTAATAATATATGGGCATATCCGAAAAACGGTTAACCAAGAGAAAAATTATAAAGTTGCCGTAAAAGCGCATTTTGCCACTAGGTGAGTGGTATTGCCCACTTAATAACTAAAGGTTTGTAATATGCTTTCTAAGGGTTCAATCCCCATTCCGAGTTTCCTAAAAATTGGTCCACCGGTTTTGCCGCGGAAATGCATTTTGCCTTTAGGGGCGTCGCACCGGCAGCTACATAACAAAAAGTCTTTAATAACATTGCATTCCAAATTTCATAAAAATCGATGCAGCGGTTGAGCTGCAACAGCGTATTTTTACCGTGAAACGCGGTGCCTGGAAAAAATTTTTCTTTTCTGTGCACTGCACTTTTTTACAACCTTTTCCACAAATAAATCAAGCGATGATAATGTGTTTAAGTTAGTTGGAAAGGGGCTGCATCAATTTTTGATAGCTTATGTATATATATAAAATAAAAATTGTAACGTTCGCAACGTAACGTGCGCAACACACAAAAGTTAAATTTTTGTACGAACGAAAGACTCTTTGATTCCCTCTAAAGCAGTTTCAATATGCTCAAATATTCTTCTTTCTTTTGAGGATTTTTCTTTTTTCGTTTATACTAGAAAAATCGCAAAAAATTTTGAAAATGTACATTGATCTCCACAATGACTTCTGTTTTTTGTAACGTGCGAACAGCACTTTATGCACGATTATATTGTTACTGATACAAGCTAAGAAATATTTTGAAATGCCTTCTGAAAGTACTGTCAAAGGGTTACATACCACTGCAGGTAAATTAAGAATTTAACATTCAGGTCGCCTTCAGGATTTAAAAATATGCGTACAAATGTAACGTTCGCAACGCAGGATTAGCCCATATGTACTTGAAATGCTGCAGTGTAGGGTATTTAGTTTTTGGCCAGGTAAAAGATACCAGCTTTACTAGTTTTATTTAAACATGAAAAGAAAATTATATATTTGATTAAGGTATATGGCTGGAATAATCGTAAATTCATAGAAATGGGTTTCCAACAAATCAATATAACTTTAAATTTTTTATGTAAGTTAAATAAAAAAATACCATTTTTTCTTGCTATCCTTCCTACAAATTTAATAGCTATGGTTAGAGTATTTATGTACTTATTAAAATTAGTTGCCAGGCTTTCATAAATTTTGATCACATATCTAAAAATGACGAAAATATTCTTACTTTATTCGAGAAAATCCGTTTTCGTTGGGCTATTTTTCTTACAATAAAAAAAATATTGAAATATTAATTGAGTGACTACATGTATTTCGCATTAGATTTTTCTTCCGTTAGTAAACCATATGATTAACATGAAAACGTTTTAAGTGCACTTAACGTGACGGTCACGCCCACTTGTCGCTTACATGCGATTTAAATCAAAATCTAAAAATAACAAAATCTTTTGTCACTGCAATAAAATACAGGGAACGGGAATGTCAACACAAATATGCGCCTCATCAGCGACAAGCAAAACAGGAAAAGTTTAAAAAGAGTGTGTATGGGTGGGTGTTTGTGTATGTGTGTGAGAGATAACAGGAATCATGTTGAGTTAAAAACGGAAACGGAAGTAAAAACGCTTTTCCTAAAAGTGCTGAACAAAAAATAGCAGCGTGCCAAGTAAAAACGGAAGTAGCAACAATAAATAAAGAATGGGAAGGAAAGACGGTGAAAAGAGAAAAAGAGAACAGACAAAATAAAAAAAATTGCATAACCATGCGAAAATAGAATTTAATAAACATTTCAATGTCAGCTACCAAAACAGCAGCAGTAACAATATGAACTTCTACATTACCATGAACTACTTATTGGATGTGTAGGGGCGGACATTTTGGCGCATAGTCTCTGTTGAAAATGTTTATATAGGCAAAACTTTTAAAATCTCAAACGGTTTTGAAGAAATACTTCGACTTGATTTAAGTCAGAGCTTGCGCAAGCAATTGCAATTGCATTTACTTTCCTTAGTGTGTGAGTAACTCAAAAAACGCTTTCATTATACCATTTTAAAACTTTTGCTTGTATCGGAGGTGGCACGCCATCTTATGCGAGCTCAGCTAAATTTCGCCCAGAGCTCGTGCTTACTATCTTGAGTGTATGAATGAAACTTGTTTGGGATATTTAAAAAATCGCTATCAGAATAGCATTTTTAAAGTATTGCTTATATAGGAGAAGCCACGGCCTCTTGTCCAAGCTCGCCTTATTTTCGCTTAGAGCTTCCTTTTACTGTCCTAAGTGTCTTAATGAAATTTGGTCAGCTTATCCCAAAAAACATTTCACTATAGTATTTTGAAAGTTTTGCTTGTATAGAAGGAGCCACGCCTTCTTGTTCGAATCCACTAGCTCAAAGCTTCAATATACATTACTTAGTAACTGTGTCAAATTTGGCTAGATTATCTAAAAAAACGCCTTCAGTAGAGCATTTTGTTACTTTTCCTTCTATGGAAGGGGACACGCCCTCTTTTCCGCCTTCAGTAGAGCATTTTGTTACTTTTCCTTCCATGGAAGGTGACACGCCCTCTTTTCCGACCTTGACTTATCTTCGCCCAGAGCTTGCGTTTACTATCTTTAGTGTCTGAGTGCAAGGAAATTGGTTAACCTCAAAAAACGTTTTCACTATAGCATTTTGAAACTTTTGCTTGTATGGGAAGATCCACACCCTCTTTTTCGAGATTGTCTTGTTTTTGCTCAGCCCTTAAATTTAGTATTTCTTGTGTGTGAGTGAAATTTGGATAGATTATTTCAAAAAACGCTTCCAGGACAGCATTTTAATACTTTTGCTTGAATTGGAGGTACCACGCTCTCTATTCAAATTCACCATATTTTTGCTTTGAGATTGCACCTTTCATCCCTAGCAATTGTGTGTATTTTACTGCGTTATAATTCTCATAAAATTGGAACTCAACTCATAAAAAATTTAAACTCAATTGAGTTTCAATTTTATATGCAGTCGGCATGTCCGTAGACCGATTTCGAGGACAGACATACAGACGGACATAGCTATATTGACTTAGGAAGTGACTGTGATCAAATATACATATATATACTTTTCCATACCTGCCACGCCTCATTTTCTGTGTTACAACTGGAAGGACGAAGTGAATATATCCTTGGTGCAGGGTATAAAAATGTGAAATTTATCAGTTTTTTTTTCTCTGGATCTGCAAGGCAAAAGTCACGAAAATTAGTGTTTTTGAAAATTTATCTCTAACGATTACTAGACTGGACTATAGAAACTTTGTTAATTCTTGCAAAGTGAAATTGAAAGGGAGTAAATGTGCGGCACAAACACATTCACGTCACTTAAACTCATGCTGCTGTCAGTAAATTGCAAAACAGAAAAACAAAAAAAAAATTTGAAAAAAATTTATATTTTCCGTCCATTTCTCTCTTTTTAGACATGAGATAAGTCCACAAAAAAGAACATACACATTCACATACGCTTAATTTATTAAGTGTATATGTGTAATTTAGCCATTCTTTGAATGTGTTGGCGCAACTTTGTGGTCACGTAACATTTTATGTAGTTGACAGGCAGAACGTTTTCATGAGAGTTGTTTAGGATCAGAATCGCCAAAGATGTGTGTGCTAAAAGTGATTTTTTTTTTGCATTTATTTCTATTGGAGTTTTTCTTTACTTTGGTGCTTTATTTCCATATCATTTTGGCTCTAATTAGGCATAAAATTAAAATTACATTTTAGTATAATTAATTAACATTAATTTGCAGATTAACTTACTTACTTTAACTTCTTCACGTTGTTGTTATGTATGTGCTTAGTTTTGGCGCAACTAACTTATTGCAAAACTTCACTCATTGTTTTTGTTGTGTCCATTTATATGTACAAACCTAAGAGTCTGACTTTTTTATGACTTTAACTTTGGTTACATTTATACGGTTGAACGCGCGCTCTCTTTTCTAAGAAGTCAGTCATCACTAGGACGATGCTTCATCCATTGGTTAATTATCTAATTTTTATTTCTCACACTAATGAGAACAACTAAGAGTGTCACCTTTGGCTTGGCCATAAATTAAAAGCCCTACACGACAGCATTTTGAAAACTTTGTTTGTATAGCTATGCCTTCTGGTCCGAATTCACTTAGCTTTTGTTCAGAGCTTCCACTAACTATTCCAAGTATCTGTGCGAAATTTGGTTGTATTGCTTCAAAAAGCGCTTGCCCTATAGCATTATTATGATGTTACTTATATAGGAGGTACCACGCCCTCTTGTTCGAGGTCGTTTAGTTTTTGGTCTCAGGTTTTACAAACATTTTCAAATATTTGTGGTAAAAATTGTTGCATTACCGCAAATAATCCTTACACTACAGTATTTTGAAAATTTTGAGTATATGGGGTGCCACATCCTCTCCACCAAATTCACTAACTTAATTGTTTTTCTTAAGCTTGCAACTTCTGTCCCTAGTCTTTATGTGTATTTGACCAATGGTCATAAAATTGCTTTTTAATGATTTTTTTTTTTTTTTGTATGTGTGTCCGTTGACTGATTTCGTTCACTTTCAATCCAAGGAGCGAACTTTTACGTCGGAGACAGAGTACACAATTTCGTCGAATTATCTTGCTAAGTTTTCTGGTTAAAAATATTTCCACGGACAAACAGACAGCCAGAGAGATATAGAACGACTCTTCCTCTACGTTACAAACGGAAGGACAAAGTGAATACACCCTTGGTGTAGGGTATAAAAATGTCCTTCATAAACAAATAAATAAATACACAATATGCTTCGTCGCGTTCACGAGTAGCATAAGCAATTACGTCAGCATTTTTTACACTTAAAGCAACAAGTTAGTAAAGACTTATGTTAATTTGAATACGTGGGATATGATGTCAAACTATTTAGTAACTTTTTCAGTAAAACACTTTTTTAATGTGTTCTTTTGTCGTTTGTCTTAAAAAGTCGATATGTGTGATGAAAGTGCGGAAAAAATCGGCGTCTGGAGTTTCATTTGTGCTCCTACCCTAAAAAGTTGAAAACATGCTTTTTTAATTATTTCAGCCTACGATATTTCGGACAAAAAATAAACTACATAAACTAAAATAATAAAATAAATCGACAAAATTTTAATTAAGTTAAAACTTCAAAAAATAGCAAAAACAGCCTCTTTTGCTTATGATATCTCAAAAACAATACAAAATATAGCAATTCTTAGACATAATTCGGATTCAGCATCGTACAACACATTGAAAATAACTTTTATTTTTAAACCGATGGTGTTTTCAGTTTTTTTTATCACAATCAGGCCTTAATATCTAAACAGCAAAAAAAAAATTAATGGATCGAAAAACGCCAATGTGTTAATCATACAAAAATCTTTGAGATTCTTGGTTTGTACAGAAATAGCATGACTGTAGGTGGTTGAAAAAAATTATTTTATTTCGTCGCTTTCATTTTTCTAAATATGGTCCGATTCGGCTGGAATTGGGAAAAGATATTAATTAACATGACTTTAGCAAGTTTTGCCCTGTGGAGAATATAAACTTCAAACTTCTTAAAAAATGCACCACCCTATTATATGTAAGTTCACAGAAATGACAGTTTATTTCACAGATTTTTTGATGAAAATATTTTTCTTAACTCATAATTATAATAAATGAGCCGTTTATTATGAAACTTTTATATATAATTTTTTAAATTTATAGCTTTATTCTTCATCGATTTGTATTTTTTCAACGTAATGGCCATTTATTTTGATACATTTTTGAAGTCGATAAATCCATCTTGAAAAACAGTCTTCAAAATCGGCTTTTTGCAGTTTTGCAATTTCATCATTAACCGCATTTATTATCTCCTCATTGCTGTTGAAGACTCCCCCTCTCAATTTTTTTTTTTATTTTTGGAAACAACCAGAAGTCACAAGCCACTAGATCTGGGGAATAAGGTGCGGGACGAATTTCTTCGATGCCTGAAAGCGCAATAAAATCGGTCGTTTTTTCAGCAGTGTGCGCTGGTGCATTATCGTGATGTAAAAAGTAGCGGCGTAGCTCCTTTTTTTTGGCGTTTCCCAATAAATTTTGGAAGACTTCTGGTAAACAAGCTTCAGTATACCACTTAGCAGTAACCGTCTGATCTTCTACCAAAGGAATAGCAGCTACAACTTTCTCTCTGGTGAAGTAAACTGACATCATTACTTTTGTTGCTGACTTTTTTTTGCTTTACTTCAACAGGTGGACTTGCACTTTCTGGGCTCCATACCATGCATTGTTGTTTGGTTTCAGGGTCGTACTTCTAAAACCATGCTTCATCACCTGTAACTATTTTTTTGAAAGTGTTGAACTCTCCGTTTTTGAATTTTTCAAGAAAATACTTAGTAAAACGCACAAGTGCCTCTTTTTAAGCATCACTTAAAATTTTAGGAACCCATCGTCCAGATTTCTTAGTGTATGCAAGATTATTTTTTAATATTCGCGATACAGTCATTGCATTCAAGCTCAGTTCCTCAGCAATGATTTCCTGGGTCAATCTTGGATCTTCGTCAATTTTAGACCTAACCAGCGCTACACATTCATAATCTGTCGAAGATTTTGGGCGGCCTTCTCGAGGTTCGTTCTCCACAAAAAAATGACCTGTCTGGAATCTTTGGGACCACTTTCAAATAGTCACAAGGGATGGCGCAATAACTTCAGATGCTATTTGGCATTCATAGGCTTGAGTTTACGTCGAAATCCAAAAAGAATAGCAAACCGAATCTCTTGCTGCGTTGGCATTGGAATATCTGCTGACATTGTTTCACGAATTTTACGTTTTCTTCTCTTTATTTTGACCGATCTTTCTGAAAACTAAAATGATATATCGTAAGACTATAAAAAATAATACGCAATTTTTTGATTTACTAAAAATTTATAACATGACACGAACTAAGCGAACTTTTGTTAGGCCTTACGTATGTGTCATAATGGTCGTTTATATGACCGATATCATTTTTTGCACTAAATGCTATCAATTTCACGTCATCAGGTAAACATTTCGTAAAAACATAGATCAATTTCATTAATTTCTAACAAAATTTCAGCCATTTCATATTATGAAATTACTTTTGGACCTGCCTCACTTTCATAATAAATGGCTCCAATATCAACAACATAACGCAAAAGTTTTATATGATAATTTTTAACTTGTGTGTATTTTTTTTTTTACGTAATTCTGCTAAATTTCGAAATTACGTATTTAGTTACTTCGTGCATAAAATTCACAGATTCTTATTACTTTGACTGTTGTACCAGAAAGCTTCCACTCCTTTACTATTTTTTTTTCTGTACGCATCCTTTCAAATGCTTATTCATATCAAATGCTTCCTTACAGTTTTCTTCATATGATGATTAATGAATCTGAGCCAGGATAAATTCAAGAATGAGCAAAAGAAAAACCACAAAAGCCATCACACTGCTCTAGGCTATTGCCCGGGGTTATTGTTTTTTGTTCTATTCAACTTTTTGATGAAATATGACTTTTTGGCTTATTTAATTTCATATACATAATATATTGGCGGTTTGGTGACTACATTAAATCATCATTACTGATATTGGAATGAGTAAATGAATTACTCTTGCAATATCTGAAAAGAAAAAAAAAATAAATATTGTAAGTTGTGTGGTTCGTGCTGTGAACTGTCAGTGACATCATGCGGTATAAATTATTTTGATTTTCACAAATTGTTGCAGACTTAAAATAATCACATTGATTTAGACTTTCGAATGAATTTATTATTTACTCGTGAAGAAATTAAATAAATTTTGATGGAACTTTCTTGACCTCTTTAATGGAGTATAGTAAATTATTAACTCCAAGGAAGGAAAGAATAAATCACGACAAACAAGGTCTGTATATTATTTCATCAACTGTCGCTTTTTGCATCAACTATAAATGCACTGATACTTTTTTGAACTTTTCCAAAACTAAGAACTTAATTACTCTTTGGAACTAGTTCCAAATTTAACTGCAGGATCTTATCATTTTTTATTATGATATATTGGTTGCTTTTATTTTCCTAAATATTGATACGTACGTATACTACTCATACTATTAACGTTTTTATTCTACTGTGTTATAACTCAACGTTACAACTTTACCACTATTTTTTTATCAAAAATCATAAAATTTTTAGTTTAGTTACCTTAAATTGCTGCATAAAGCAAATAAGTACATTCTCAACTTTCAGTTTGTATAGTGATTGCAGCATTTTTTTTTTTTTCAAGTACACACTCATAAATTCTGCTTCATTTTTCCGAAAAAATAAATTCTTTTTTTACAACATTTTTTTGTGCACTTTTTCATTGTACAAAGTGCACTCAATTTAGTGCATTTTTCATGGTAAAATGTTTGTGCGAAATTTGAGTGGATTGCAGCGGAGGATGCAGCAACATCAACAGTAGAGTGAAGTATGTAGTGTAGTGAATTTTTTCTAAACCGGGTGTCCACTCAAAGCTTACCACTTGAAAATAAAAACTTCGATAATAAATGATATTGAGGAAAATTGTTTGATAATAGTGGAAACAATACAATTCTTCTTTCGGAATGGTTTTTAACTGGGACATTAAATAATAAAAAATGGAGAAATAAATTTTATGCATTTGAATCAATACATAGTAAAAAATTATTGTTTACACTTGATTCCATTTGGTATTGATTTTAAACTATTTTGGTATTAAATTCAAAATTTATTTCAAAAAAGTTTGAAATTTATTGCGGAAGGTTTTAATTTTAATAATTGCTTTTAAACCATTTAGTTTTTAAAATTTTTTAGTACCAAAGTAGCTTCAAAACAATTCAAAACAATTTTTTAAATTCAAATAAATCCAAAAAAAGTATAAAAATATTCTCTGAGCCAATTTTTATTCTTTTGGTTTGAAACTGATGCCATCAAAGTATGAATTTAGCTTGGAGAGACTTTGAAGTTTAAAAATTTGAGAAATTTTATTTATCAAATGAGCATAAAAAAAGAATGACAGAAAAATAAAAGAAAACATTGTTTTTTTCAATTGTTTAAGTACAAATTTCACACAACTACTTATTTAAATAACCTTAATAGCCGAATTAGCTTAAGACTACATAATTTATCTACATAGGTCACGGTGGTTTTTAAAAAATTTTAACTTTTTGAAATACCACCCACGATTTTTTTCAGGGATAATGTTGGGGGACCCTTCTAGTATCTAAATCCACAAACCGCGAAATAGAACGTCCAGCCGTTTTTGTTTTCGACCTTTTAGTTTTTTTAACGATTTTTGAGTATGTCTCGGTGTGTATATACATCCCAGTTGGGCCAGTCTGCAAGAAATCATCAATGACGGGTGCACGACTATATGAAATCTTTGATGACGGATGTGTATTTTTGTATGGCAGTCGTTAACGAAATTTCCATACAAGTGTCCCATATTTCATCAACGACGAAAAGAGCGACAGTGTCCCTTACGTTGTCGTTGATGACATTCAAAGCGACAATTTTTACATATTTTCGTTGATGACATTAAGAGCGACAGTTTCCCTTACGTTGTCGTTGATGACATTAAGGGCGACAAATTTTACATACTTTCATCAACGAAAACATCAGTGACTTTGTCCAAATATTTAGATTAATGACAATTTTGTGTAAAATTGTGGAAGTATTCATGTCATCGAATCAAATCCATTTGAAGATGCTGACTAAAATCCTAATGTCCTCATGGTGAATAAATAGTATATTGAAACGATGAAGGAGGGTTTACGATGTGAATTACCACTAACGAAGATTGATTGCTTTGTTTCCCTAAGACCTCGATAAATCCTCTTCGTTATTTTAATATACTACCTCCAGAGTCCAAATGTATGTATGCGTTTGTTCACGAAATTAGGATTTACCTTCAAACTGATTTGATTTGATGACAGCTTGATGCTTCCAAAATCCAAATATTGAAAAAAGGCGCCGATAAATCGACAGTTAAAACGCCAATGGGAATAAGGGTTTTAGCGACATATAATTTTTTAATAAAAATTTAAAAAATTTATGCTTCTAATGATGAATTTTAAAATTTTTGTTTAAGAAATTAAAATCTCCGCACTCTGAAGTATTTTTGAATTCATTGCCGACATCTTACAAGACTTTGTCATCTATCATGTCCCCAAAGTTCTGAATGTAGTCATTGTAGATGACATATTCGTTAACGAAAATGTCTTCGACGACTATTGGCCCAACTGGGATATTATGTACACATATATGTGTATGTACGTACATATATATACTTGTGTATGTATATACGTGTAATATATATATATGTATATATATATGTATATATATATGTATATATATATACATACATACATACATGTATCGTTTCCGCACCATTTATTTTTAAAAAAAATCTGTTTTTTCGTATATAAGAAAAACACAAACAAAAACCGGAAACAAAAGTAGTCATTCCAGATCTGGTTTTTGATGCTTAATCCGCTTCCGGTATTAGAATTGCTCTATTACGTCTGGACTTTGAGATATCCTTACATATATGTTTAAAGGACACCATTTTTTTTTCCTATTTTTTAAGTTATATAACAAGATAAGATAATATTATGCCGTAAAATCTGGTATGACAGTTAATAGCCCTAGTTTTTTCCTTGAAAACTCAATCAAACCGATAACGATATCTTTTTTTTTGTCGGAGATATCTTTGCCTAAAAAGTTAAAAAAGTGCAAAAACACGATTTTTGGCTATATTGGATGTTATATGCAGGACACACAAAATTTTTTTTGGAGTTTCTATTACCAGAAACATTTGGTTCTTTCTTTTGGCTTTAAATAGAGCTATCAAATGTTTATGTGCAATATTTCTCTGCAAAGTTATGTTAACTTTAAAATCACACCATGAAATTTAAAGCGAAAAATCTCGGTTTTCGGCTATGTTTTAGGTTGTATACAGTACGGACGAAATTCGTCTGCTCTTTTTTACTAACCAAAGCATTTAAAACCGTTCTTTATCTTCAAAATAAGCTATCAAGAGGTCTCTTGTGATTGTTTTCCACAAAGTTATGACCATTTAAAAGTTACATTATGGAGTGCAAACTCACAGTGTACGAGTATTCCTTATATTGCTGCAGCATGTCGTCTTAAAATAGTCATAACTTTTTAGAAAACAATTACAAGAGACCACTTTTTAGCTCATTTTGAAGATAAAAAATGGTTTTAAATGCTTCGATTGGTAAAAAAGAGCAGACGAATTTCGTCCGTACTGTATACAACCTTAAATATAGGCCAAAACCGAGATTTTTCGCTTAAAATTTCATGGTGTGATTTTAAAGTTAACATAACTTTGCAGAGAAATATTGCAGATAAACATTGGATAGCTCAATTTAAAGCCAAAAAAAGTACCAAATGTTTCTGGTAATAGGAATTCCCAAAAAAATTTTGTGTGTCCTGCATATAACATCCAATATAGCCAAAAATCGTGTTTTTGCACTTTTTTAACTTTTTAGGCAAAGATATCTCCGACAAAAAAAAGATATCGTTATCGGTTTGATTGAGTTTTCAAGGAAAAAACTAGGGCTATTAACTGTCATACCAGATTTTACGGCATTATATTACCTTATCTTGTTATATAACTTCAAAAATAGGAAAAAAAATGGTGTCCTTTAAACATATATGTAAGGATATCTCAAAGTCCAGACGTAATAGAGCAATTCTAATACCAGAATCGGATTAAGCATCAAAAACCAGATCTGGAATGACTACTTTTGTTTCCGGTTTTTGTTTGTGTTTTTCTTAAATACGAAAAAACCGATTTTTTTAAAAAATAAATGGTGCGGAAACGATAACTTTTATATGTATGTATGTATATATATCCATATATAAGTTAAATTATTCGTTTCCTTAATTATAAGGATTCTTTAAAATTTATTTTTATGATGTATTTTTTATTTAAATTAATAACATCATCTTTGATTGAATTCCAAATTACAATGATGAAAAAATTCTGATAGAAACATAAATTGAATAACAAATTTTGCTTTATAAAGAATTTATGAATTAAATAACAAGTGTGAAGTGTTGGAGTATTTAATGTCAAGAGGTCGATTAACAGTTCCCATAAATAGGTTTAATATGTAATGTTACATGGAATATGTTTTATAAACTAAATATAAAACAAAATAAAATAAAACAAAATACGTCATACAAGTGGCTTGCGATTTAAGTTTAGCTATATCATCAACTGATACTGTTAACTCCTCCCACTCTTAAATGCGAAGCGTCCTCGTTTCGCTCTTTGATCCTCCATAGGTTGTCGTTAAAGCTGTGCTGATAAATCTTTTTACCCATTACATGTACTGATAAAATATATAACAGCGAGAAAATGTTAAAACCAGAGATAAGGCTGTAACAAGGCACTGGTTTGTCTTTTCCTGATTTATGTGGATATATTTATTTGATGACACATTATCTTAAATTCAACTGTGTGGATATGGTTGAAAATTTTGAGATGGTCTTCTACTGTTAATACAACAGTTTCTTCATCTATTATTGTGGTATTAGTCACATCGTATAATGCTATAATTTTCTATTGAATTTTCGAGACATACGAAATTTGTTGAGCCGATTAATTCTATTGATAGAGGTGTTGATGCGTTGTCGCAAGCAAAAGTATTAATCATATCTAGCTTAATGAACCTTTAGTAATACTTTAAATAAACTATAACATAATTGCAAAGTATGGGAACCTGTAAAATATAATTATACATTGGTTTTGT
Organism: Calliopum simillimum; assembly: GCA_951812925.1. NCBI lineage: Eukaryota > Metazoa > Arthropoda > Insecta > Diptera > Lauxaniidae > Calliopum > Calliopum simillimum. Next base: position 152,433,306 of record OX638368.1, read on the forward strand.
ACGTATTCAGTATCTATTCAATTATTTATTTCGAGAGTAAGTACTTAAAATCAATGGATTAACCATATTTGCTTTATCCAGTATTAAGAACAGTGTAAAATTATTTAAATGGTAAAAATTTCGTTGTTTTTGTTTTTTTTTTTTTACAAAATATCATGCGTTGATGGTTAATTGGTGTTACTGATATTTATCTATGTAAGTTTTAGTCATCGTGGTTTTCCAAGTGGTGTAACAAAATAAATGGAAGAGTATGATTTTCGTCAACAACAGCTGCCAAGTGAATACAAGTATGAAATGTCTTATCTGAGGTTAGTTTTATGAACTTTTCTGCCTTTAATGATTACAGTAGTTCCCAAATCTTTTTCAACTACCTCCTGAGTAAAGACTTTGTCGAATTTATTTCCTAGGCGTTTGTTCCTTCGAACAAAAACTATTTCTCCTGGCTGATAGATTTTAGTTTTCGTAAATCTATTATGCCAGTTGAGTGAATTTTCCTGAGCTTTTAGTAATTTGTCTTTTACAATTTTTAGTATTTTGGTTGAATAATCTTGTAATATGTCAATTGGTTTACTTTCCGTAACCGAATGAATAGTGCAGTTATATTTATTAGTTGAAATTAGTATTAAATCCACCATATCTATCATATTTAATTCCGCTTTTAAACAACGTGCTATTTCCAGAAGTGTTGAGTGAAATCGCTCTATTTGGCCATTGCTTTCACTATGGAGAGGAGGTACAAAGAATTGTTCTATTTTAAAATGGTCTCTAAATAATGCAGTTATTACATTAGATTTAAATGCTTTTTCATTATCTGAAATTACGAGTTTAGTATTCTTAAAATATGACATTATCATTATAATAGCTCGTTTTATATCAATGGATGAGCGAGAAGCAATCGGAATAACTACAGCGAATTTAGAGAATTTATCAATACAAGTGAGAAAATGTTGTTTATTAGTAATTAAAATATCAATATGTAGAATTTCTCCTGGAAAACTAGGTACTGGCGAGTTTCCTATCTCTGGCTTTGGTGGTTTTCTCTGATACTTGTTTTCTTTGCATATCCTGCAGTTTCCGATTACAGACTTAAGTAATTTTTTAATTCCTGGAAAATAATATTCATTTGTTATTTGCAAAAAATTTTCCTGAAGTGATCTATGAGCTCGGTTATGTTCCGTTGTTACAATCTCAAGTTGGTCATTTTCATTAGTGATATCAATAACTAATTTTTCAGAATGAATAAATCTAACTTCTGGAAATGCTTTCACTAACTTATCTTGAATTTCGGCCAGAGTTGCCAGATCACAGTGGATAGCGTTAACAGTATTAGGGTCTATAGATTCTATCAACTGATTTATTAAGATATCCACGTTACTAAAATAAATTATGTGCCGTAAGAGTTGTTTGAAGATTATTTTTTTACTTCGGTTATTCTGGCATGCTTTGGTAATAATTAGCTGATTTTTAAAGTGGTTTACAGGAAACTTGGTTGTCCTAATGATTTGTGTGACTGAAGCCTCACTATGTATTGTTCCGTCGTCTTCCCCAAAATCTGACAAGTTGAATGTAAATTGCCTAGAGAGAGCGTCAGCTACAACATTCTCCTTACCTGGTTTATAATGAAATTTCGGAGCAAACTCCTCAATAAAAGCTCTCCATCTTTTTATTTTAGAATTTGGGTTTTTGTCCGATATTGCAAAAGTCAACGGTTGATGATCAGTGAATATATTAATGTTTGTAATACCATATAGATAATGCCTTAAATTTTTAAAAGCCCAAACAATTGCTAACAGTTCTCTTTCATTGGTGGCGTAGTTTTGTTCAGATTTTGACAATGTTCGGGATATCATGGTAATGGGTTTCCCTTCTTGCGACAAAACCGCTCCTATAGCAACTGAAGAAGCATCGGTTGTTAAGTCAAATGGTTTTTCATAATTGGGGTGAGCTAATAAAACATCATCCGAAGCCAATATTGTTCTCAATTTTTCAAACGCTTCCAAACTTTCTTTTTCCAATTTTATTTTAGTATTTTTAGAGTCTTTTGCTTTAACATGTCCGTTATGACCTTCAAGAAATTTTGTTAATGGTTTGGAGATTTTGGCATAATCTCTTATAAATCTCCTATAATAACCAGAGAGACCTAAAAATGACCGTAGTGCTCGCAATGATTTCGGAGTTTCATAATTTAATATGGCTTGGACTTTATCTGGACACGTTTTAATGCCATGTTGTGAAACAACGAATCCTAAAAATTCAGTTTCGGTGTTAAAGAATTTCGATTTTTCAATTGATACTCGCATTCCCGCCTTCTCTAATTTGGATAAAATTGTATCTATATGTTCAAGGTGTTTTTGCTCATTAGGTGAGAAAATTATAACATCATCCATGTAAACCTGACATATCTCACCAATATATTCACGTAAAATATCATCAATAGCACGCTGAAAAATGCTTGGTGCATTTTTTAGGCCAAAAGGCAACCGACAGAATTCATACTTTCCGTTATTTATACTGAATGCAGTTTTTTGTCTATCATTTTCAGACAAGAGTATCTGGTGAAAACCGGACTTGAGGTCAATTGTGGTGAAAAATTTGGAGTTTCCCAAGTTTGCCAAAATTACTGAAATATTAGGAATGGGATATTTGTCCGGGGTAGTATGTTCGTTTATTTTTCTAAAGTCTATGACCATTCTTAGTTTGGGCTTTCCTTGGTCGTCAAATCCCTTCTTTTTTACGATGTGAATTGGTGAATTATATGCAGAATTGGATTTCCTTATAATTCCATCTTTTAGTAAAGTTTCTACTTCGCTATTTACAAAGTCAGTAGCTGAAACTGGATATGGGTACGCTCTGGTGTAAATGGGTTCTACTGTATTAGTTCGAATTGTGGCTAACACTTTAGTGTTATAAGGCAATGCTCGGTTCGGTTCGGCGAAAGCTGCTGCGTTTTTTTGAATAACGTTATCTAATTCATTCTTTACGTGGCTCATTACACAACTATTATAATGACCAATTGTGTTCACTTCTTGATGTCTAGTGTGTCTAAGCTTCTCTTTTCCTGTTTTATAAAAAAGTGTATCGCACTTTATATCTATTTTTGCCTCTATTTGTTTCAAAAAGTCGTAACCTATGATGCCATCGAACGATTTCAATTGGGGTAATATAAAAAATGTGCCTGTATGATTAAGGACATTAATTTCACATTTTTGTTTGATAATATTTATTCCATTTATTGATCTTATAGTAAATGGAGTTCGAACTGACATTATTCCTTTTATAAATGTGTGATTTTGTATATAATTTTTCGAAGTGCCTGTATCTATAAGTAATTTGAGCTCTTTACCACATTTAGCTGTTTTCACTATATATGGTAAGAGCGAGCTTAATCTAAAAAATTAACCTCTTCTTCTTCAAAGACACTAGATAAATCTTCATCCTGTACTGTTTCATCATCATATGAACCATCTTCCTGTTGAACATGATTTATTCTTTGATTTTTTTCCTGTGGAACATATGTTCTTTTAGAAGAGTCAAGTTGTTCGACAGAACGTTTCAACCCTTGACTACTATCTTGGGGAAGGTTAAATCTATTGTTTCCCTTATATGCTGTAGGATGCTTAAATTTAGATGAAGTTGGGTCTACTTCCATTGGAATTGGATGGTTGTTTTCATTCGAGGCAACCACTTGTTGTTTTACTTGAGAAAACGATTGTGCATTCAATTTAGTACGATTGCTTCTAGACAATTCACCCAAGGCAAATGATCTGGCAAAGTCATAACGAATGTGATTAGTTTCTAGCTCCTGAGCAATTGCTAGGGCAGATGAGAGGTCAGCTGGTCGAGCCGAAAATAATATATCACATAGAGGTTTCCTCAATCCTGAAATAAAAATTCGAAGTGCATTTTCCCGTGCTCTTTTGTTTAGAGCTTCAATAACAACTTCGTTACCACTATTACTCATAATGTTTTTATTTATAATAAGAGTCAATTTTTTGTCTACCTCATCATAATACTCTAATATTGATTTTCTACCTTGACTAAGGATACTTAATTCATTTTCTAACGTATGAAGTGGACGTTTATCCGAATACCTTTGATCTAAACGAGCAATTATTGCATTAAAATTTACCATCGTACTGAAAGATGATAAAGTTGCATTTGCCGTACCGCTAATTTTATTTCTAAATATACCCATTGCCACATAATAATTTTCTGACCCTTCAGGGTAGTAATTTATCGCAAATTTAGCAGCTTCACGCCACGCTGGATATGCAATGTGGTCTCCTTTAAATTCGGGAAGTGATTTAATCAAGTCTAAAGTCGTGTTATTATTTGAAACCCCTGGTATAATGGATACAGGGACGTATGGTTCTATACTAGGTGGCTGTAGTTGTTGCACTCTATTAGACAGTTCTTGTATTTGTTGACTATATGTCTCAGTCGTAGCTTCTACAGCAGCGTTTATTAAAGATAAAATATCATCCCTGTTCATTTTGAACAATAAAAAAAAAATAATTTACGCGAAATCAAAAACAACGATAATTGCACTTTTAATAAATTAAAAGTCGATGCGCAAATGGTATAAAATTAAAATTTTAAAAATAATGCTATAATAAAGCAAATTAAGTTAACGGTAATCTTATTTGGCCGTTGTTTAAATTTTTAGTCTAAATTATTAATTCTTAGAAGCACTCTTTTTTTCAACAGAATAGGTACTGAAAACGCACTTACAATTAATGTGTAGTTCTTTTAATATTCCTTAATTGGGTCCTATGATCCAGTCTTGATTAATTTTATTTTTCTTAAAGATGAAGGAGTCCTTAAATCTTTGATGGTTCTTTTGAACTATGTTTTCATGGTTCTTTTCTGAGGTTGAAAAAGTCCTTAATTGAGTTTTTATGACCCAATGTGGTTTTAAGTTGCCTTTTATTCAAAATCCTGCAGAAACCCGTTGGGCGCCAGTTAAATTATTCGTTTCCTTAATTATAAGGATTCTTTAAAATTTATTTTTATGATGTATTTTTTATTTAAATTAATAACATCATCTTTGATTGAATTCCAAATTACAATGATGAAAAAATTCTGATAGAAACATAAATTGAATAACAAATTTTGCTTTATAAAGAATTTATGAATTAAATAACAAGTGTGAAGTGTTGGAGTATTTAATGTCAAGAGGTCGATTAACAGTTCCCATAAATAGGTTTAATATGTAATGTTACATGGAATATGTTTTATAAACTAAATATAAAACAAAATAAAATAAAACAAAATACGTCATACAAGTGGCTTGCGATTTAAGTTTAGCTATATCATCAACTGATACTGTTAACTTATATATATTACACATATATATATATACAAGTATATAGACATACTCAAAAATCGTTCAAAAAACTAAAAGGTCGAAAAAAAAAACGGCTGGACGTTCGATTTTGCGGTTTGTGGATTTAGATACTAGAACGGTCCCCCAACATTATCCCTGAAAAAAATCGTGGGTGGTATTTCAAAAAGTTACAATTTTTTAAAAACCACCGTGAGGTTGTACCCATGTTTCGAATCTCAGTATGGATTATTTGTTTTTTTGTTTCAAATTGTAGTTTAAAATTAAAACCATTTTTCATTTTCTCTCCCTCTTTACTTACTCTAAAATAATTTAAAATTAAAACTTTTTTTGGTTTTAAAATTAAACAAAAATTTTTACAGTGTAACGAAAAGTTTGGTTTTCAATCTGAAAAAAAAAAAACAAAGTTTATTAATTGTTAATAAAAATATTTTTTTTTTGCATATGGGTATTTCCACGGAAAGGTAAACCTTGAGCCAAAATTTTAAACCATCATATCTCTGAAACTATTTAGCGTAGATGGATGAGTTTTGGTACAATACATATGGGCACGGCCACCGTTGGGAACGTTACGTTCGCACGCACATTTTTGCCCATATCTCTTTGAAAAATAATCAAACATCATGATATCTTAAATGCATGTAATAAAGCTCCCTAAGGCCAATACTTTGTAGGAACAAAGTTTTTGTCTATCGCTCATGGCTTAGAAGTTATAAACGTTTAAGTGCCGTTGGGAACGTTATTTTTTTTTTCAACAATTTTTGAGGTCAGTGCACATTTTCTAAAAAGTCTGCGAATCTAGTAATGTATTTTTCCGAACATCTTTTATAATATCAAGATAAAGGATAAAAGCTAAGATTGGAATGGTAATTTTGGTGAAAAAAATGTTATTGGTGGACTTACAGACATTAAAGCAACGTTGGTTTCGTCACGCAAAAGCGTTGGGAACGTTACGCATACGAATTTCTATAAATAAAGCGTAGGCAAATACAGCCAAACAGTCCAAACATCCATAAAGATGAAAATATGTGAATATTTCATTCCTTGGAAGGTTTCCATTTACACTACATTACAAATTTTTTGTTCCAAGACCTAGATACATATTTTTTTTGAAATTACGATTTCTCCCAAAAGGATAAAGCTATCTACATGAAACTTGGTACAGATAATACTGAGAGCCATTTTCTGAACAGGATTAAAATTGAGCGTGATCGGTTAATGTCCACGCCTACCTCCCATATATGCTAGTTAAAACGTTGTATGGGAAGTAGGCGTGGAGATTAACCGATCACGTCCAATTTTAGTCTCAGGCAGCTTAGTAATATTGTCGTTATCTGTACCAAATTTCATGCATCTAGCTAAATTCTTTTGGCCACCAGTCTGGGTTCAACAAAAAAAATGAAATCGAAAATAAATTTTTTTCTGTTTTTTTCAGATTTTTATGTTGAGCCCTGACAGGTGGCCGAACGGATTAAGCTAGATGCATGAAATTTGGTACATGTAACAAGAATATTACTAGGTTGTTTCGGAAGCTTCAAAAAGCCTGTAAAGAACGAAATATTTGTGATATCCTATGCACTTGGATAGATCTCAAAATAGCAATTAACGTGATTTATGTCCATAACTTCATCTTCAATCCAACAGTTCTTATTAATTGATTAAAATTATTGTAACGAATTTCTATCCCTTTCAACACAGCGTGGATTCAGAAGAAATTTTAGTGCAAAAATATAACTTATGATTTTTGATTAAAAAATGTTGGGAACGTTACACATATTTAGTGGCTATGTTCACCATGGTAGACACTTTATTTAAGTAATTTTAAAATGGATTCAGAAATTAGACTGAAAATACTCGAAAAAGGTGATTGCATTTTAATATTTTACCCACTAACTTCCGCTACAAGAAACTTCTTAAAATATTTCGTTGGGAACGTCACGTTTTTTATTGCGGTAGAATTCATCGCCAACAAATATGCATAAGCAACTGGTTTTCCTTCAAAATATCAATGTTAATCCTTAATTTCAAATATTTTCTTTCTGCGGATATCAAAATTGCATTGATACAATAAAAATAAAGCAAATTTTTACCTTCTTTTCGGGACTTGTTTTTTTGGCATTTTTTTTTCTTTTCACAAGCAAGAGTAAGTTTTTATGAAAAAAGCACCCCTTAAATCAACTTATATACTTGAAAATAGTATTTTTGGACAGCATTAGATGTAAACTTATGAAATATGGGCAAATGAGTGGGAGATTTAAAGAAAAAAAAAAAGTTGTATAGCTTCGTCTTACGTGGCCGTGCCCATATGTTAAAAGAACCAGGAAAAAAATAAGGGCACCACGCCACCAAAAAAATCACTTTATCATATCTCTGAAAATATTTAACTCACATGAATGAGATTTGATATATGTGTACAGAGCGCCAGGACAAATGATATTCACTGGAAAAATGAGCAATGCCACACCCTTAAAAAAAAATCATAATTTATGAGATTTGGTACACATGTAAAATGGATACGGTCAAGTAGCATCCTTTGGAATAATTGGTGATGCCACGTCAACTTAACAAGATAAGGTGAACCAACATACACTGGGAAATCCTTTTTTTTTTAAAAATTTTCAATTTAAAATTGTGTTTTGGAAAAAAATGTCCCGTGCGTCACGTCACGCGCGACCCTGATTAAAATTAAATTAAAAAAAGTTTAAATAATTTTTGGGTAAAATCAAAACAATTTTTAAAAGAAATAATTGGCCAAATTGAAATATTGCTTCAGGTTTCCTTGTAATTGTCGTTTCAATTGTTGGTCACGAAAACCACTTCGGTTTTTGTCCCGTTCGACCGCCATGGTTTTTTGCAACAATCTTGGAAACGAAAAATTGCCTAAAATCAAACTTAGCACCAATTATAGGGCTAATTAAAAGCTATAAGTAAAGCCTATTAACAAAATAAGAATCCGTTTTGTTTTAATATTTTTTTTACTTCAAATGTGTTCGAAGGTCCCGTGCGACACCATGGAAATGCCATATACACTAAGGTGGGATAATCGCCATACAAAAAAAAAAAAAAGTTTTCTTGTACCCATTGCAATATGTTCCTCGGCTTATTGACAGACTTTTCACATAATATTTCGACTCTGGTAAAAACTTTAATAATGCTAGATTTTTTTTTGTGCCAAAACCACAACAATTGTATGAAAAACTTTTTTCTTCGGCAGCATAACGCAAAAATTATTCACAACAATAGTGTATCAAAAATGTACAATTTCTGCATCAAAAGTTTTTGGACAGTTGCTCTCTCTCTCAGGAACTTGATTTTAGAAAAAGTAATTTCAATGTGTCACTTTAGGATGTCCCAAAAACAAAAGTATATTGATTTGGCTATCCACAAGCATTTTTTGGTCCAACATTCATGAAAAAAATTTATGTCGTAAAAAAAATTAAAATAGATGTCATTTTCCATTAGTTATCAAATTTTTGACTAAAACAAAAATAAAAACTTTCTTACTCCTTGGAGTACCGTACCGAAAAAAAATTAAAAACATTGACCAATAAAAAGACGAAAAAACCGATCCTTTTATTTTGCCTGAAAATATACTTCTTTTTTTTATAATTTCAAATATGCTAAATTTTGAAATACGAGCATAATTTCATTCATTGTAAAACAGATTTTACAAAAGCATAGCATACCCGCATGCTATGAAACATGTGACAAAGAAACATTTGCTTCGTACAAATAATAATTTGGTAACTTTTAACATATGGTTACTTGAATGGAATTGCTCAGAGCTAAGTACTTTGAAATTTTATTTGTATTTGTATAAAAAATACATAGTCGCTGAAAAATTTCTCCTAAAAATGCTTTAAAATTTTTGTGCAGAATATAGTAATCCCTGTATTGCTAGTTTAGCCTTTGGTATTTTTGTTGTTGTTACTGTTGTTGTAGTATTTTTCTGCGTTTACTGCTAGTTTTACGCTGATGTGAGTTTAAACGATAAACTTTGACGTAATTTTTATTTTTGGTGCAATAAATATTTTTAACAATTTGTTGATACCTTTCCATTTTGTTTTTTGGAATCTGTGTTTTACTGAACTTGAAAATAATTTTTTATTTTATTAAAAACCTAGTTAGGGTGTCAGCTTTGGTCTAACCAAAAATTGAATACCCTACAGTTCAAACAAGAAAAGTGCCGAATAGCTATGTAAGTAGGGGATGATGGGGTTGACTCGGATAGTTCTAACTTTAATGCGAAAAATATAACAAACTAACAGAGCGGACATGCCAACGTCTATAGTTTTCAAAATGACGCCACTGTATTCAAGGTACCCTGTCTTCCATTATAATTTGTTTTAAAATATATGTTCGCATAGAACGATCCACGTTCTCTTGTTTAGATTTGGCTTAATTTTACAAGTATATTGGTCTTGCGGGAACTGGTTTTGAATAGCTATTTATATGAAATTGTATTGCAATATCCAAGCAAATTTAATTACAAGAGAGAAGAAGTCAATTGGAAAACTAATTAGTTCAGTTGATAGGAAATCATCATGCCGTGGGGCATCCGTTATACCAACGCAAGCAGTTTTGTTCATTTGTAGCATTGAAATGTAAGTGTGAGATTGGTTTTTTTACAAAGTACAATTTTTGACTAAAGTTGCCATTTTTTAACAAAAGTCTATTTTTTGTTCGACGTTATCTTTCCAATTTTTTTTTTATGCCAGCAGTTATTAAATTTTGAAATTTAGTTCAAGTAAAAAAAAACATAAAATAAAACAACACTTATTTGTTTTTAAATCTTAAGCTTTGAACAGAGTGGGCGCTATAAGCGAAGCAGTGCAGAGCGCAAGCAATGCAATGCTAAGTTTGGCGTGATAAAGCATTTCACGAAAAAAGCCGAAATTTGTCATTTTATTCCTAAAAATGTCCGATCTGACTTTTAAATGGTGTAGTTTTTTGGATACCTACGTTTTCTATATGACATGAACTACTTTTGCTGCATTTGTGCTCAATTTTTTTTTTTTTTTTTGGCTGTGTTAACGAAAAAAAGGATACGAATGCTGCGAAGCAATGCATTTAACATCGTTTTGTAGCGCCACTCTGTACGCAGTCTTATTCTTATTTACAGCAAAAGCTACATTTCTATTTGAAAACTTTTTTCTTTCTCAGTACTCATTTGTATTCATGTTTCAATTTAATTTCTTTTACGCATTTTTTGTTGCTTATATTGTTGTTGATATTTTTCTAAATTGTTGGCAACCCTAACGAAGTGTGCGCATAATTAATGCGCTCTGACTGCAAAAGTCAGTCAGAATAGAAAATTACAAACTTTTTGCTACTTACGTTATCTATTGTGAGGCTGAATGGCTTTTTTTACTGTTTTCTGCTACTTCTATGCTTCAGTTCCCCCTTTTGTTGCTTTTGAAACATTTTGCTAATTATTTTTTTCTTTGTCGTTCATAATGAAAATTGGCTAAAAAAATGTAGGTAAAAAAAAGTAAAATTCTAAATTAGAAAATAGGTAAATTGCATAATGCACCACTCGGTTTTTAGCAAGTAAATGGAGTAATGAAAAAAAGTTTGCAGAAAAAAAAACTTCAATGAGAAAGTGATTTCAGAAATTGAGCGCAACTCAAAATAAAACAATTAAGGTGTTGCCTTTGGCCTGGCTAAAATTTAAATACTCTACACTGCAGTATTTTGAAAGATTTGCGTCCACGAGAGGTACCACGGCCTTTTGACTGAGTGCGCCTAGTACTTATTTACTCAGAGCTTGCATTTAATTTTCTTAGTGTTTGAGTGAAATTTGGTTGGATTATCTCTGAAATCACTTTTAGTATAGCATTTCAACTCTTTTGTTTTATAGGAGGTACGACGCTCTCTTGTTCGAACTTCCCAAGTTTTGCCTAGATCTTCTTTTTACTACCCCTAGTGTCTACAAAAGGCGGAATAAGTAATTATTTTAACAAAATCGATTCGGGACTATCGAACTTTGCTATGCTTAGAACTGTCAAAAAAAGGGTGCAAAAATGATGCACAAAAGGGAGAATACGTTTACACCTTTATTTACGCATATCCAATTTTTGCCGTTCTAAGCAGAGCAACGTTCGATAGTCACGAATCGATTTTGAAAAAATACTAATTCCGACTTTTGCTTGTGTATTTTGGGTGCTTAATCAAAAATAGGGGCGGTAGGCGTGTTCATTGAACGATTTCCTTTATTTTTAAGTGCACTAGTTGTAGATGACAACTTGCTTAGTTTTCCCGTGAAAAATATTTCCACGCTCAGCCACACAGACAGACAGACTGATATGGCAGCGAGTCAGAAAGTAGCGCTTATCAAGAATTTACATACGTACTTGTCCATACGTCCGACGCCTCGTAAGGACATAGTGACTATACCCCTAGCTATAGGGTATAAAAGGAAATACCTCCCACATTATTTTCTTATAATTTAGCTGTGTGCATTATTTTCAAATCGATTATCACCCACATTTATCTTAAAATAATGTGGGCTTCATTTTGTTCTTATGTGAGCATTATTTCATATTTCTAAAATGAAATAAAGCCCAGAGGAAAACCAAATAACCCCTATATTTTTAAAGAACTGAAGCCCACATTGTTAGCGTTGTTTCCAAGCCGATATTGTCCACATTTGAAGAGCTGAGTGGAAGAACATATTAAGTTATAATATAGTTAATTTAAGGAGATCAGCTTTACAGTTGCCTAATTATTCTCAAATGAATTTTGTTATCAGTTCACTTGGTGCCATTAGAAAATTACTTCTTATAGCTATAAAATGGGTGTGTTATCTTTTAAATCGGAGGTTCGATTTTCAAGATACAGCATATTTTTTATTCTTGTCTATTTTTTGAAAAATGTCACTTCATACACTCAGCTCTTCATTTGGGGTTGTTATTTTGTTTCTTCTTGTGGGCTCTATTTCCCACTTCCGTTCTTCTTTTTCTCATGCAAAGTTATTTTCAATTAAATAAGCACAAAATCACAATTTTTTAAAAGTTAAAGGTTAAAGTTAAGTTCAAACTCAAATGCAATTTGTCCTAAAAGATATTTTACTAAGAATTGAAAAACAACACAAGGAAAAGTGAAATTCATGTGCTAAAGGAAAAATATTATTTTTTCATTAAAGCAAATATTCAGCTGACCACAAATTGAAAAACAACATTGCTTTTAAGCAAAATGAAACATTTCTTAAGAAAGTAACTTTTTTGAGTTTTAACTTGTTGCCTTAATACAACAAAACATAGAAATAAAAAAATATTGAATAAAAAGTACTGGTAACAAAGTATCAATCACATTTTTTTCAATATTCTCAAAGTGTATCTTTGTGACTCATGTGAAGTTGGCTCCGTGATTCTCTTCCCTATGAGCTCAAAAATGTTATCAGAACTCCTCTACGTGAATAACATGACGCTGAGCAAAAACGATCCACCTCCGATTTTCGGTCCAATTTCGCAGAACTATTTCGAATTTTGTGAAAGAACTCCAGAACTATTCCCAACAGGCCCATAACTCTAAAAAAATTTTCGGTTTTCGAAAATCAAGGAAGCCAACTTCACATGAGTTATCTTTGTGCCATTGCTGTATTGCGGCTTGCATGTATCTCTTAGAAACATTGAGCGTAAGCGTCCACTCGAACACATGTCGATAAATTCCATTCGGTGGTTAGCGGCGAATTTATTTTACACAGCTGCTTAAAAATTTATTTAGTTTGGGCTTAGGACAAAGGTTATTTTGTTATAGTTATATGATTGCCAAACAGTAAGAAGTCATTAATAAGCATGAGTTCCTTTGATTTAAATGAGGCACATTATATAAACTCATATGCAAATAATGTAAAACTAAAAAAACTAAAGCATTTCATAAGCTGGCACATGAAATTCTAGAGACAGCTACTTACATATGATGCAATATCAAAAGATAGCGTGGAACAGCAAAAACTTCGAAATTAATTGCTTTCTTCTGATGCTGTTACTCGTTGGTATATGTTAGGCTTTAAATTCAAAAACAGACATGTTGATGAACAAACAGACAGTTGCCAGTTTTCACCTAAGCTCTACAAAGAGTTACCTAGTACAAACTGAAATTGAATAAATGTACACTAGAAGCTTAAATTTTGAAAAGAATTTGCACAAAATATGTGCAAGGATAAAAGTTGTTAAAGTGTTCTGCCCATAATTGCAAATCTAGGAAAAAATTGTAAATATATTAATTGGACTTTTTAAAGCAAATTTTTGACAAATTGATTTTGAATATGAAAAGTTTGGAAAACGTAATAACTTTTACATATTCCACAACATGCATAGAACTAAACCTCACCGATGTTTTTCGTATTCATTTTAAAGTTGAAAAAGTTATTTATGAGATGATAGTTAAATAAACAACAACTTTGCATATGAAAATGTGAATAAAACAAACATTCACCCCTCAACATATCATACTCTTAGGCTGCTTAACATCATACACGGAAAAAACTAAACAGTAAAAATTCATTGAAAATCCCAGTATTTTTTACTGATTTTTTCAGTAACTGTGCGCCCGTAAAGAAAAACCGTATTTTTTACTGATTACATACAGTAAATAAAAAAAAAATATAAATATAAAAAAAAATTTATGTTGATGGTGTCGAACTTAAGACCTTTGTGTTTCTAGGCGACGCTCTATCTACTGAGCTACTGTAGCACTTTCATTTCAATAGCTCATTGCTTAATTTAAATTATTTTTAAAAAAAATTTTTTACAATCTCAACCAGTAATAATTGAAATGTATTCTAAGCAAATATTGCAGAGCACGCTGGTATTTTTTCATGCGAAAAGTTTTTACTTCTCTATTCAATAGTTTTCACTGTTTATCTCTGTACTTTTTGAAGATTAAACCGTATATTTTACTTTCTTGCCGTTACTTTTTCATGAGAATTCAGGAAAGTAATTGAATTACTGAAACAAACCGTAATTTTTCATGAGATTATTATTACTTTTTGCTATTTGAAAATCAATTTTTCCAGATCATTTTTTTGAGTGTAAATAAATCTTTTATGAAATAGAAAATATGACAGCTGTAAATGTGCGAACATCAAGTTCTTGCACCGTACAAGCCCATTCGTATCCAACTTGGTTTGTTTGTCTATCTATTCAATCTGTCTGACAAAATACTTGCCGGCTTGTCTTGTTTCTGTACGTGTTTTTAATTCATAATCAGAGATTGTTTCAAATAAAATGCTTTATCTAGAATTTCTCATTTATATGAGGACAGCCTTAGAAAATAAACATCCGTCTTAAAACAAAAAATTTTAAATAATAATACACATAATGCAGTAAACTAGTAGTTTTGGAACATTTATTGAAATCATACAATTATTATTGAGCGTAATTGCAAAATCGTCATTTCTCTGGCAAAATGTCACTTTTCTGTTACAAGACACTACTTTTTTAAATAAGCAAGCCCAATGTTGCATTTAGAAGAATTCTGAAATCAATATGGTCATTAGAACTACTGGACTCATTTGAACTTTTTTGGATTATCTTAAGAGGCTTCAGCTAATATTCGTAATTTGATAATATTTCTAAAATATATCTACCAGGAAATAATTTCGTAAAACTTTTTTACAATTACTCAACCCCATTGATTTACAATTTGTTTAAATTCGTAATATTTTTGTGGCCATTTTCTTGAATAATAAAAATTTATCTGTTTCATTTAAAAAATGCATTTATCACATTAGTGCATATCGAAAATTATGATAAGGTACTATGGATATCACTGTACATTTGTATATTAGACTGATTCAACAAAAAAAAAAAAACATTTTGAAAATTCCACAAAGAATCTGAAAAAGTGAGCTGAGATTTTTTTAAATTTTTTTACAATCATTCTCAACATCTCGGCTTGATGCGGATTTTATTTTATTACGTTCTCAAAAATGTGTGGGCTGAGTTGTGCGATATATTAAATTTTGCATCTCTTGAATCAAGGTATATAAAAAAAATAATAAATGGAACCTAAAAATAACCAACTATGGCATTTTTTTAGCTAAAATACCCATAAACTGCAAAACTTTAAACTGGGTTAAAATTTGTTGTTCCAAGGTCATCATGAAATCACGCAATCACGATTAATGCTTAAAACAGTCTTTAAAATAGAGGTGAATCAAGCACAAAATCATGAATAAAAATTTCATTTCGTTAATCAAGAAATCCAGTTTCTTGAATCGAGATTTTGTGAATCGAGAATTTTCAATAAAAATATAAAAAAAATTTATGGTTTCAGCTTTTAGTACAATCATTTGGGAGAATAAAATGATGTTGCCTGGAAAGTTTTTCGGGATTTTTGCAAATGAGTTATTTTGTAGATTTCGATGTGCTCTTTCAGAATTTCAACTTTGCTACCTCGAGTCGTGTTCGCTCGCGCTGCCATATTGGAAAAATGGCGTCCAAAATCAATTTTTTACGAATATCTCATGAACGGTTACATCTAGAGAAAAATATTGTAGCTTATAAAATTTTCTATAGAAATGAGCTTTTATTTGTTTTTGTATGACTTATAACTCAGAAGATATTCTAATTCAAAATTTAGAAAAAACCGTTTTTTCAAAAGTCATATGCAGTTGATTTTAGGTTGCAGTCATAATTTTTTTTAATATCTTGATTAAAGGCAAAAAATCTGATATATCGTACTACTCAAGCATTTTTGAGATTTTAATAAAATAAAAACCGCATCAAGCCAAGATTTTCTATTAGTCGACGTTGCGCGACCACTAAATGATTTTCAAAAAAAGGTAAAAAATCTCAGCTCACTTTTTTGACAATCTCTCTGATTTTAGGGCGTAATCGTGGAATTTTCAAAAACATTTTTTATTTTTTGATTCAGTCTAGTGTATTTACCTTGCAAGGGCATTTAAGAAATCCTGCAGAGTAGGGCAAGGAGCTGTGCACCATGCAGACAACACATAAATCACGACGTAAGTAATTTTTGCTTACGTGTGAACATTGCGAAAATTTATGTCCTCTCGAGGAAGGATTTTTTCTTATTTCTCTCTTCTAACGATTCTTTTCCTTACTAGTTTTTTTTACAACACGAGGAAATATCTGTGAAATGCTTTTGTCAAGGTTAACCTCAATAATTGAAAACGAAGAAGAAATTAACGCTTTTGTTTCACACTTAAAATGAATGAGAAAGGATATAAAAAGGAAATACATGTCTTTCTGTAATTGTTTAGTATTGTAATGAATATTTCAAGGAAAAACTGAATGCCTTTACTTAGAAATATTTAAATTGTGGTCTTTTAATTCCTAAGCAAATGCTTTCAATGGCGTTAAAAAGTTAAGTATTTCACTTATTTTAATTAAAGCAAAATATATAGAGAAAATATTTCCTTTAAAATATTACAAAGATATTTCAATAACGCAACTATCCACCCCCTATCTCTGTGTGTGTGTACGAAAATATTAAACAATTAATTTGCACCCCATGGCGTATACGTGACATTCAATTAAAGTTAAAAAGAGAAAATCTACGCTGTAGCATTGAACAATATTCTGAGCCTTCATTTTTGTTACGGATATAGCTGCTGCACCTTTACACATTGGCGGCGAAAATCTTAATTACAACAAGTGTACAACATGTTGTTGTAGTGGCTGTGCTACCACTATTGCAGTAGTAAGAACAAGAGCAGCACTTGAAGTTGCATTCCAATGCTACAAGGACTAGCAACACTGCGTGGCATACCATACGTCTTACAAATACACACAAGCATTCATGTACGACAATACTAAAACAATCCAATACAATCATCAAGTGCTAAAAGGACAAAGGCAGGGACAAACACTACGTTGGTATTGAGTCCACGTCATATTGTTAGAATGAAAATGAAATTCTATTGCTGATGAATCAGCGTTTGTATTTTTACTACATACTTATGTATATGTATGTATGCACTCAAACACACTAACACCCATAATACCTGAACAATAGCATCAACAACAACAATAATAATATCAACAACAATAATGACAGCAGCAGCAGCAGCAAATACGCGACTTGAGTCACTCACAAGCGCTTCAAGGATCATAAAGTAGACTTTCTCCGGAATTAAAAGATGAGTATGGTATTGCCTTCTGTCCACTTTATTGTTAGACGTGGGACAAATGTAAAAAAATTTATATTTACTTTGAAAATATCTTTATAAAATTACTTTAGGAACTATTTTGGCAGACATATTTGATGAAATACCTTATTTATAGCACCAGTTTCATTTTTAGAGTTTGGCTATAATGATTTTAAGAAATTTTAAGTTTTTGCATGGAGCTGAATATGCACGAGTATCTTGGTATATTACAACACTACTCACAAAATTTGTTGGCTCTGGTTCAAACTTTAACTGGGCTAGGATTGTTTTGGGGTAAAAAATTAAACTTTTTTGTGTACACAAAAATTGTACTAAAATAATGTTTAAGTTCTGTATCAAAAGATTTCAGAAAGTCGTTCGATCCTTCAGGATATTTCTTTAAGAAACAGTAATAATTTTCAAATTTCAAACATACCTACCACACATTAAGCGTAGACTCTAAAAGTATGTTTTTTTTTATATATTTTCTAATACTTCATTACGCCTTAGATGTCAAAAAACCACTTAACGTCATGCAACTTATATGGTATTGCTTCAAATTTTAAAAATATAATAGCATACTTTCAGGGTATACGTTAAAAAGGTGACGTTAGGGGCGCACTTCTGGCGGGTGGTCAAGGAGCTCAAGCTCTCCCACCGAAATTGTGATAAAAGCAAGAGAACAAAAAACCTTGTCGCTCCAACCCCCCACCTCCCCCCCCCCCCCCGATATTAAATCCTGTCTACGCCCCTGGGTGTAATTTAGAAATTTTTGGTTGTTCTCAAACCCAATACCCCGAGCCAGCGAGTATTTTCCTGAAATTAAGTACTAAAGGCCAAACTTCTATATTTTTGATGTACTTACTATTTTTAAAATTTTTTTTTTCCGGGCTATGCAGCCAAACAAAAAAATTTTCGATACAAAAATTTAAGTTTTTACTTATTTGTGTTTTGGAACAGATAATGATGTACTGTACTTGCCCCCAAAAAGCATAAATCAGACGACACTATTGATTTGAGCTTAATGTTCAGTGTATTTAAGTAAAATACGAACGAAATTACAAAATCCAGACAAAACGCATAAATGAAAACAAAAAAACTCTTTGCAAGGCAGGTTTCTGTTATGTTACAATAATTACTACAATCATATCATCAGACAAATTTGCCGACATTCAGAAGAACTTACTATCTGTTCTAAAAAATTGCAAAAAATAAAATTCCTAAAATGCCAATTTCACTTTTTTGGGAAATCACTTTTTTAAGTTTGAGGTGAACGACTGTTATTTTCTCCAAGCGAAGCGGTACACGAAGTCGGCGTCATCCCATTTATCCGTGCTAGTTCTGGGCAAAATACAAAACTTGGTAGCTTTCACATTGAAAATGACGTGAAGAAACGAAATTCACATACAAATTTCCGAAATCTGCATGCTAAGGCCGCTAGCAACACAATTTTGGCTTGCTCACTTAGATTACATTCTCACCTAGAATGAATCTTGCGAAAATTCAAAAATTGTCATTCTCAGAGTTAGCATGGATTGAAGAAAACGAAATATTGCGAGCATCTATTCTACATCGAGGCCAGAATCCATTTTCGACTAAGTATGGAGTGAGGAAAACGTAAATTTGTTTGTCTTTGTTTGTTTGCAAATAACTCCAAGTCAAACTTTAAACAAAACTCGAGCAACGCCGGCTAAAACAGCATGTAAAAGATATAACAATGGGCAACAATTTTGGTTCTAGCATTTAAAAAAAAAAAATTTATATATTTTTTTGTATATTCTAGACAAAGTCAGTGACTCTGATATAAAAAGCTAACACAACGTTATTTTTAGCAAATATTATTAGTTTTTGAAAACCGATCAGATTTTAAGCTAGTACAAACCGTTCTGGAGTAATTATTGTTTAACTGAAGGAATCTTTAGTGCAAAAGGTTCACACATATTTAACGCCAGTGATGATATTTCCTTTGAGAAATTTTTTGTAGACCAAGTTAAAGTTAATCGTATGATAAAGTAATAGTATACTTGGTTTCCAATTCAAAGCATCAAAAGCGTGTGGAAACGAGCTCCGAAAAGGCTCAAGATATAAACGAGTTTTCAACAGATATACAGCCCAATGGGTCTTATCGGTCTAAAGACCGAAAACGTTTCTATAATATTTAAAGATGATTTTCTGCCAGAAAAAAAAAGAAAAGAATAAACTATCTTACAACGTAGTAAGTATTTACAAAGATAAAATGTACTCAAGAAAAAATTCAACAAACAAATATAAGAAGAGCCAATTTCGTTATGTTTTTCGATGCCATATCATAATTGCAATATCACATCAAAATTAAAAGATATATAAATCTAAAAGTGCAAAAAATATATTGCTGTTTTGAAGCTTCACAAATGTTTATTTTTTTGCACTTTTTTAACTTTTTAGGTTATGATATCTCTGAGAAAGGAAAAAATATCGGTATTGTCAGTGAATTGATTTAACCCAGCGTACTGTAAATAGTTTGAAGAGATTTGAGCACCAGTAAAGGCAGAATTATCCGCTATTATAGAATTATTTACTATTGAAAAAATGTAAGAAAAAAGATAATTCTACATATGTTTTCGAGCGAAAGAGCGCAAAGATTTCTAAGTTGTGTTTAGCAGCTACTAAAGCCAACCAGCTGCTACTTTTTGTTTTTTCATTGTCCTTTACATTGTTGCAGCATTATGTATCTTTTACTATTTTTATAGATGTTTCTGAATGTATGTAAGTTTGTACATATCCTGCTTGAATTTCAAGTTGATACATTGAGATTCCTGTTCAAAAAATTAACGTTTACTTTTTGTAAAGATGCGAGTATTGAGCACACTAACATGAGTCTGGTAAAAAGGTCATGCTTATTATACATTTCATGTTTTAGTTTGGTGATTTATTTTCTTTTTTCTTTTATTTTGTTCTTTCTTGAATAAGAAGACTCTTTGTTAGATTCATTTAACATGCTATTCTTTATAAAGTGAGTTTTGTTATCCTTTAGCAGGATATACTTTTTGCTTCTTTCGTTTTTAAATATTTTTTATATTATAAATCATCGCATTTCAGTGTATAATACTTTTCTGTTTTATATGTTCTATAGTGTGAGTGTGTGTGTGTGCATCCTCCACATATGACGTTGAGTATTTGTGTAGCAATTCAAGTGCATTGTAGGAGTGCTGCTTGTTTCTGACATGCAACATAATTTATATAATAACTAAGAGAAAGAAAATGCTTGTACCTTCTTTACATCATCTGAAATGTTTAAAAATAAGTTACATTTTTCAGAATTTCATTTTAAAATGTAGTGAAATTTCTTATTTTTTTTTTTTGAAAACAGAAAGCTTCCTGTAAGTATAATATGCTTCGCAAAAAATTTGTTTTTTTTTCGTATCTTTCTCTTATTCTTTCAAAAAGTTGCCATTAATTAAATTTTACGCTCGATTGATTTCTTTCAATCGTATGGCTATAAAAAGGATTTACAAGTCCTTACAGCGACTGCAGCACTCAACAGTTGTGCATCGATGTCCTCAATCTTGTTGCTTTATTGGATAAACGAAATTCTTTGCATTAACATAAAATTGGGTCAGTGTAAAAAATTTTTTTTTTGTCGTTTTCCATCTCAACATCGATTTAAAATTCTCTCGCTTACTCCTCATGTTGTTGTCTTTTACTTTTACTTATATACGTAGGTACTAGGTACTCTGAGAAAATAACTTGTGAATTTTTTTCAGAATTTTCGAATAAAAGTCCCCATTTCTAACCGTGTAATTGAAAAACGTAAAAAATCGATTTTTGGAACCGAATATTATCTTAACTACAAAAAAATTTATAATTTTTTAGAGCCACAGATAAATCCATCAAAAACTCAAGTTATACTTTTTACCAGAAAATATAAAATACCGACTTTCAGGTGCATTCGTATCAATGGAATCACCATAAATTAATCGAAAACTGCAAAGTTTCTAGGGGTGATTTAAGATCACAAACTACATTGGAAAGAAACCATTGAAGAACGCGTAGCAAAAGCTAATAATGCCTTCTACGCTTGCAAAGTCATGTTTGGTCGCACTTGGGGCTTAGAACCTAAGGTGACACACTGGATATACTGCTCTGTCGTTAGGCCTATATTGTTATATCGAGTATTTGTCTGGTGGAACGCACTCGAAAATAAATCTATCTTAAAACCATTAGAAAGAATTCAACGACTTATGTGCTTGAGCATTACGGGTGCACTAAAAACTACATCAGCAGAATCATTAAATGTAATACTTAACATGCTTTCTATTGACTTACATGCGAAAGGAGTAGTCTTTAAAACTGCGATCCGACTGAAAGAAATTGAGGGTTTCAGCTTCAGAGAATTCCGACACAGCAAACTAAGCTCTGTTTGTAAAAAGTCGACTGACTACTGTAAACCAACACTGCATCTTGATAGGAAGTTCTCTGTTAACATAGAATCGAGAAATTCCTGGTTTAAGCGAGCTTCAGACTCATCAAATTCTATTAATATTTACACGGATGGCTCTAAACAAGAAGCAGGGGTGGGGGCTGGAGTTTTCATTCTCACCTATAATACGACATTAAAGTATAAATTGCCACAATACTGTAGCATCTTTCAAGCTGAGTTAGAGGCGATTAGTATGGCGACGGAACGTGTAATGGTGAGCAGAGGCTTCGATAGGGTAAATTTGTATGTTGACAGCCAAGCTGCTCTTAAGTCCCTTACAAACTATATAATTAAATCCAAGTCAGTCTTTCGATGCTACAATCTACTTCAAACCCTCAGCAGTAAGTTTGAAACATGCCTGAACTGGGTACCAGGTCACCAAGGTATAGAGGGCAACGAAATTGCTGATGAACAGGCAAAAGCAGGGGTGCTACTCGATGGTAAACAGTTAAGCGTATCACCTCCCTTACAGCAACACAATGTTATATATCAGAAATCGCTTTACTGTAAGGCTAACCTAAAATGGATCAACTCAAATACTAGCAAAATAACCAAAAATTTTTGCCCAACTTTCTGTAAAGAAAAAACCGACTACCTTCTCTCTTTATCTCGTAAAACATGTAGAACTGTTGTAGGAGCCATCACTGGACACTGTCTTATTGATTATCATGCTCATAAAATGGGCATTCTAGCGGATAGTAGGTGTCGGTGGTGTAATGAAGACGATGAGGAGAATTTGGAACATCTACTGTGTTTTTGTCCAGCGCTTTGCAGAACCAGATTCAAAACCCTTGGACAAATGTTTTTTAACAATCTTGAAGAACATTCAGATACTGGTCTAAAACCAATAAAAAACTTTGCAATGGCTTCTAAAGCCTTCACGATCAAGCCTGAAGAGGGCTGAAACCCCATTATTACATCTAATTAATTACATCTACGCGACTCAACGTCCGGGATGATGTGGTATCACTACGGACCTTTTTAGTCTATGTGTGGCTAATTTGCCGCCACTTAAACCTAACCTAGAGCTAAAGATTTAGAAATAACATAGTTTTTATTTTTCCAGCCAAATCCATTCTGTGAAAAAAAAAAACCAATGGCAAAAAAAAATTTTTTTGCCAAATGGGTATTCAGAAGAATCGAAAGTGTTCTTCAGATTTTTCTCGGAACATAAAAAAAAATAATGATTAAGATATCATTTTAAAAAGTCTTTCTATATTTTGAGTCGGTGTAGGAACGACTGTTTTTTTTTTTTTTGCTCATACAAATAGAACCAGTTTTTTTTTTTTTTGATTTGATTTTTAACAAATAAAGTAGTTTGCCGGAAACATGCTCTTTTTTTCAGTGTAGTGCAAGCACTGTTTAGCTTGTATTGGTTCGATACGCTGACATTCATGTAATTGAATATGTAGTTACTGCCATCTATGTAAGCAAGAATTAACAACATTTCCTATACCCTCATATTCAGTGAGTAGGAAAATAAGAGACGTTTAGTGAAACGATTCATGGCAGGAATATCAGCATCAGCGTGTAATCGAGACATTGATGTTTAGAAAATGATGATGAGATTATTATTAATGATAAAGCGAAAATGCAGCTCAAGAGAACATGTACATTGTTAAATGTAAGCATTTAAAAAATTTTTATATTCTGTGACGGTTTATACATATACTTCGGTAATTTATTACAAAGCAGCAACGAGAAATATTTGAACACATTACATATCCAATCTGCTTTGGTCATATAGCGTGTCTGTAATTCTATTGATTTTGTTTGTTCTTTTACAAGAATGACTATAGCTTTAAAGGTGTTGAATTTTAAACCTTATTCCTCCGGAAAAAATCTAGCTTCGGATAGATTTTTTTTTGGAATATTGAACAAAACTCCACATTCCAAACGTTTCATTTTGATGTAGACATTCACTTTAAACATGTTGTTAATAGGTTGCCTTTTATGTTTCGGGATTGGGCAACACTAATGTCAATAGCTAAAATCTGGCAACACCATAATAAAGTTTGACATTTTTTAGCATAAACGTTCTCACAACGTTTTGATGTACAAGTGCTATTTGTTCTATTTACAGTGAGTTAAGAAAATTAATTTTTCCATTGATAATTTAAGCGATTGATAAATTATGGGGTTTCCAACGAGAACAACCGTTTTTAAGAACTAAGTGTTCATGCAAAATCGAATGTATCGGAGTGGAACTAATGCCCAAGGATGCGATCTTGCATTATCAGTTCACGCACGGCATTAATGTTCTCTGGCACAACGGCCATTTTTAGACGACCTTCACGGAATTCGACTTTGAGCGACCGTCGGCCACGATTGAATTCATTAAACCAGTTTTTCACAGTGCTTTCACAGTGCTATAGGATGGTGCTTCATCGCCATACAAAGGTTTAAGTTAATTGATGCACTCTTATCGTGATAATCCACGTCGAAAGTTGTGAAAAATGATCGCACGAAAACGTTCACGAGTTAATTCCATTTTTTTGCCAAATTGATTTTTTCAAGTCACTGTAAGCAACACAAATGATGGTCGTACGTCAAAACGTTCTGAGTACGTTTATGCTAAAAAATGTCAAACTTTATTATGGTGTTACCAGATTTTAGCTATTGACATTAGTGTTGCCCAATCCCGAAATATAAAAGGCAACCTACGTATGAAAAAGTTTTTTTTAATAGAAAGATAAAAATTAATAAAAGCTTTCATGCCTTCAATAGTTTGCAAAATTTAATATCGGCTTTTATAAAACGCTGTACTTTATACTTTCAATGCCATATAAAAAATTCATCAAGATTCCAAAAAAAAAAAACATTTTAATCTGCCAAATTTCATTTATTGTTAGCGTCAACTTCAGCGTTTAAATTAAAAATTCACGCTCAATTTCACGATGCTAAAAATAAATTCACACAAAACAACTGGCTATGTGGGAGGATGGCCGCGGCAGTAGCAATTTATCATCAAAATAAATTAATTTAACCCCTTTGTATATACTATAGTAAAGGGTTTCTTTCGCTATCTTAAAGTTAATGAGAAAAGTATTTTTTATAAAAATATGTTTGCTATATCCTTTTTTTTAAATATGAATAGGGTTATAGTGTTGCATAGTGGCTCCCTTGTGCTAGAACTACGAATGTGCGGAATATCAATTTTGTTTCTTGGGTTTCTCGTTATTCTTTCTCAGCGTCGTAAAATTTGAAAGTGCTATGGATTTAAAAAATTTAAACGCCAACTGACAAATAATAATACTATTTGTAAATAAATAAACAACAACAAATATCAAATTTTAAGTCGGACGTAAATAACTCTCACGAATTTTCTATAGAAAATTTTCTGGTCTTCAAAATTCGTATTTTCTAAAGAAGTTATTTTCTTATTATAAAGATGTCGTAGAAAAATATCCACGTTCAATATCATCGGCTCGATATTGATTTTAGACCAGTGATAACCAAACGCAATACTAGCGCCTTTTGACAATGTTTATATTGCAAAACCAAACTTCAACTGAAACTTTCTCAAAATCCCTCATAACTCATATATTTAAAAATTCGTAGCTCTTCGGCTTTTTATCCTATTTTAATGAAAATTGTACGGTTTCTTTAGAAAAATACGAGCTATTGAAAAAAAAAAAAATTAGTTGGAAAAAAACTTATTTTTTTTCTTTTTAAAGTGATTTTGGGCATCCGCACTTTTTTTATATATATTTTTTTTTAAATTTAAATTGTATTACAATTTAACTTAATCTGTTTCGCCGTAATCGTAATTTTCAAATTTATCAAGAGAGCAGTAAGAGTTTAAAAAAGAAATTCAGAGCTAAACATAAGAATCTGAAAAAAGGTTTCAACAATTGAAATCGATTGAAGACAATTCTTAATTGATATTCGACAAAAAGCCAATGAACGGCCAGTCTTATATACATTCTCATGCGACCCAATATGGTATGATAAACACAACTTAAAAAAATCATAATTTAATTAAATGGTTGAATCGAGCCATCTTAGAAATTTTCAAAATTTCGGAAAATTATTTTACCACAGTTATATGAAAGTCCAATACAAACTTTCATCAATTTTCATAAAAATCGGATATGTCAAGTCGAATCTTGGTCAGTTACACAAAGATTGAATCAATTGTAATTTGTTTCTCTTTAAAACCAAATATTTCTTCGAAACATTGTTATTAGTATTAATAAGTACCTGGGCACTAAAAGGTTAACTGTCCAACAGATAATTCTAGATAAATTTTTTTTACCATCAGCGACCATCACAGTTTTTTTTTTCCAGTTCTGACTATCTAAAAATATGTCGAAAAACTTTAGCCTGGTCAATTTTATTTTCTTCCTAATACTACGTTCATAAAAACCAAGTGATTAAATAAAAAACAAATATACGAGCCACACACATATACAAAACATTTCGGTTCACAAAAATAAAAAAGCACCAACACTCTCATGCATATATGTACATATATTTGACTCACACATGTACATTATAATACTTATACTCTAATATTTACATATAAAAACCGAATAACGAGTCTAAAATGTGCGCCATTAAAAGGGTCAAAACAATCTCTTCATCATCATCAGTTTACATCGTCGCGTATCACAATTTCGCACATATCCTTTGCCCAATTCGACCAAGCATTTACCAACGCCACACCCACATTCATGCACATGGCAATTGTGTGTGTGGCCTGTAGGTCTTTGTTGGGTTTATCGTTTTGACTGAAGTTTTTATTTTTATTTTTTGATTTTTTTTTACCCATTTCTTCCTTTTTTATTGTGGTCTTCTCGTATAGCAAGCAGCCAAAAATCGATTTGACTGCCAACACAATTGTGTTGCACATTTGAAGACAATGGCATTTTGGCGTGAGCGTGTGAAAAGTCAATATATGAATGGGTTTGTCCATAAGCGACCTATGTGCGTATTTTACAAATTTTACTGGAAATCAAATCAAAATATATATATTTTTACTAAATCTAAACTTTATTCTCTAGAGTTTGACCTTTGGATTGTGGTGTCTGTATTTAACATAAAATAATCTTAACTAATTATTTCAGTGGGCAAATTCTTACTCAAAACATTGTTAGCATAAAACATTACTGCACTGCAACCAAACTAAAATTGAACTGCATGCCAATATGCATGCACTTTCGTTTTTGACTCAAAAGTTGTAGCAACAGCTAAGTTGAATTTACTTTCTGCAAAGCATGAACTCAATTTTTAAGCATTTAACATATTCGTGGTGCGAATCTTCTTGTCGTTTTCTTTATTTATATAATGAGCTTTTTTTCTTACTGCACTTTGATTGATTGCTGTTTATTCATTTTATTTTCATTTTTGTCACTGTAAATGCAATACTTTCAAAACATGGATATTAAACGGCATGGTTAACTTAAATCGTTTACCGTACAATTCTTCATTGATAAAATGCAAATAACCAAGTTTTTTACGCTTTTTTTGAAGTTAAAATAACAATTAAAGGTTATCCTTTGCCATGAAACTTGATATAAGCGTTAAGTACTTTATCTATTGTATAAAACCGTTTTTGAATTATTTCGATACAAATCGGTTTTCTTCGAATTTTCGTTAACTGGAGAATCGAACATTATTCCTCGATGTTTTTTTAATAAGTTGCGATTTTTCGAACTTTGCTACACTGACAACTCTGATAACACTAGTCTACAGCCAAAATTCCCAGTGAATGCCACTATCCATTTTATATGTAAAATGGGCTGCTGATTCCGAAAATCGCATTATTTTTTTTTTTTTCATGTCGTTTTCGAGATATCGGTCATTTTCGGTTTTCGGACCAAAAAAAAAGATAGTTCCATTTAAATACAAATATCTCCAGAATCAATGTTTGTATTCAAACGTATTATATGTCATATTAAAGGTAATTAAATTACCTACAAATGATATTCATTCACTTTTTGGTTAGTTTGTTAGTTTTGGCGAAATAAATTGATTTCTAAAAAAAAACATTTTTTTAATCGATTTTTGAAGTTTTTTAATCCACTGTACATGAAAAATACAAAAATAGCGCATTCTTGTGTTAAATCGATGAATTTAACTATATGATCCTTACATTTGAGGTGTATCATGTGTTCAGTAAACTTATGCAGGATATGACGAGAAATATTTTTGTAGACAATTTTAACCCTCTTAAACCCCCACATGTGATTCATTTTGACCTAAATGTGGGGGGTCGTGTCCAAGACTAAAAGCATGAAGCTAAACGCAAGCAATGACATCACGTTTAAAGCTGACAGTGATGACATCGGAAACGTCGATAGCTTCACGTATTTAGGCAGCATTATCTCCATGGATGGTGGAGCAAAAGGGGATATCAACTCAAGAATAGCAAAAGCAAAAGGCGCGTTTGCTCAACTGAACAAAATATGGTCTTCATCCGTTATATCCACCAAAACGAGAGTGCGCATTTTTGATTCGAATGTGAAATCGGTTTTGTTATACGGGTGCGAAACGTGGCTTGTTACTGAACACCTAACGAACAAGCTGCAAATATTCGTCAACAAATGCTTAAGGCGTATACTAAAGGTTTGGTGGCCTCGCACTATATCAAATGCCGAGCTACATCAAAAATGCAATCAGGGCGCTATAGCAATCGAGGTCAAGCTGCGCAAATGGAGATGGATTGTCACACTCTCCGGAAACCACACAGCGAAGTTTGTCGCCAGGCTCTTGAGTGGAATCCACAAGGCAGTAGAGGTCGTGGTAGACCCAAAACCAACTGGAAGAGGTCGCTGGAAAAGGAAGTCCATGAATCGGGAAAGTCGTGGCAAGAGATTAAAGTCATCGCAAGGGATCGTGACAAATGGAGAGATTTCATATTGGCCCTATGCTCCTCCAAGGAGTTAAAGGAGAATACGTACATACATACATCTTTTTTTTTGGTCCGAAAATCGAAAACGACCGATATCTCGAAAACAACACGAAATAAAAAAAAATAATGCAATTTTCGGAATCAGCAGCCCATTTTACATATAAAATGAATAATGGCATTCACTGGGGAAAAAATTTTTAATCATTTGTAGGCTAGTGTAATTTCCGGATGTTATTGATGTGATTGTGTCATATTTCAAATACTTTTATCGTTTTTAAAATTAATGTTAATCATAAAAATGCCCATTACTTGCTTTTCCGTAGTGCCAAATATTTATCTATTTTAGTAACTAATGGTCGAAATGTGGCCTAGCAGCTGAATTATTCATTCCAGCATTGCCTTCTATTTCCAATATTTTTTTCTTCTTATTTATTGTGACCCCATGACTTGTTAAAGTGTTCACATTGGCGTTGGTATTAGTGTCACCATATTTCTTATATACATACATACAACCATACATGTATGTAGTATCTGCGTTGTCTGTTGTCTAAAATTCGTTTTATCTTGACTCATTTCATCCTTGAAGCAAATTGCTTTGCAGTGATGTGGAATAATGGTGCTATAGATACATAACCAATCCAAAAAATAAAAAAAAATCCCCAAATAGACCAAAATAATGGAGCACATGCTGAATAATATATATAAGGGTGGGCCAAATTGTATGGACGAAATTTTATCGACCTCGGCTACCCCCCTATGTGAAAGTTCATTCAATTCTATGAATATTTGCCCAAGAAACTATACCTCTGCGTTCAACTTTAGTTCGGCGCATTTTTGATCGAAAATTTTACCTTTTATTAAAATTTTTTTTATTTTCATACTAAATTTTAAAAATTTTTATAAAGACAAAAGTAATGTCATTATATGATTTGGCTGGTATTCTGTCAGTATTCAATTAAATTAGGTTCTGTTTGCATTAAACGTTCACTTGATGGTGTGGAAGTGATGCTATATATTTAAAAAAGTGATATGGGTCAAATAGCCGATTATTATGACCGACTTTCAAAATAAACGATTCATATTTTTGGATGAATTTTTTCAAACAAAACACCAACCTAGGCTAAAAGTTCATTCAATTTTATGAATATTGGCCCAAAGAACCATACCTCTACGTTCAACTTTAGTTCGGCACATTTTCGACTGAAAATTTTACCTTGCGTTTAATATTTATTTTTATGCTTAATTTTCAAAATTCCTATAGAGACAAAAGTAATATCATAATATGTTTTGGATGGTATTCTGTCAGTAATCAATAAAATTGGGTTCTGTTTTTACGAAAACTTTACTTGATAGCGTGAAATTGATTATATTTATTCCAAAAAACTATATCGGTCAAATAACCGATTTCAAAATAAACGAGTCATATTTTTACATGGATTTTTTCAATCGAAACACCGACCCAAGTATTTTTGTATGCTAGGATGCCGAATTTGACACTAATTTTTTTTCAGGGCAACATCTAGTGGCAGTTTTAAGATATAAACTAGCCGCTTTTTTTAATTTTACAGAACAATGTACCAAAAATCCATGTAAAAATATGAATGTTTATAATAAATAGTTATAATTTGACCGATATAATTTTTTGCAATAAATATTATCAATTTCACGCTATCAAGTAAACTTTTCGAATAAACAGAACCCAATTTTATTGATTACTGACAGAATACCATCCAAAACATATTATGATATTACTTTTGTCTCTATAGGAATTTTGAAAATTAAGCATAAAAATAAATATTAAACGCAAGGTAAAATTTGCAATCGAAAATGCGCCGAACTAAAATTGAACGTAGAGGTATGGTTCCTTGGGCAAATATTCATAGAATTGAATGAACTTTCTGCCTAGGTTGGTGTTTTGTTTGAAAATCTTCATCCAAAAATATGAATCGTTTATTTTGAAAGTCGGTCATAAAAATCGGCTATTCGACCCATATCACTTTTTTAAATATATAGCATCAATTCCACTCTCTCAAGTAAACTTTTTATGTAAACAGAACTTAATTTAATTGATTACTGACAGAATACCAGCCAAATCATATAATGGCATTACTTTTGTCTTTATAAAAATTTTTAAAATTTAGTATGAAAATAAAAAAAAATATTAATGAAAGGTAAAATTTTCGATCAAAAATGCGCCGAACTAAAGTTGAACGAAGAGGTATAGTTCCTTGGGCAAATATTCATAGAATTAAATGAACTTTCACATAGGGGGGTAGCCGAGATCAGTTTTCAAATCGGCCCACCCCAATATATATGTATGCATATTACTTAGAATTGGGTCAATTTAACAAGCATTTGGCCGACAAATATCGGCTATTGATATCACTGAATGTGTAAATGCATTGGTGTGATAATTTTGTAGAATTTAATGTTTTTGTGAGCGGTAGCATTACTACGCATTAGAGATGAGCTTAGCGTTGACTTTTTGGTCACTGGCGATCAAACTTTCCTACCGAATTTCATCAAAGTAACATGTACAGATTGCAAAATAAAAATTGTTGAATCATATATAAGATTTCACCAACTTATTGGACAGCATACGGCTTACATGTAAAGCACCTACATACCAAACTTCATCCAAATAGATTTTACAGTTTGCAAGATATAACATGTTAAACGAAAAAAGTTATCACGATTTCATTCAAAATTTCGTGATCCACAGTGTGATCACAAAAAAAAAGTTTGTACTTTTGTTAGTAGTAAGCTTTCAATGAGCGATTAACCCTGAAAGAAAAAAAAAAAAACATGGGAACTAATTAATTTATCGCTGCACTGTACCCGGAAAATCGAAAAATCTGGCCAAAATTCTGAAATGAAATTAAATCTGAAAACCATTTTCAAAACGCAAAATAGCGTATCCACAACGGTGAACAACTAGTAAATCTTGTCTCACCAAATTCGATACTTAAGTGATTTTGATGTTGCCCATTATCTTTTTTTGACTAATTCAAGGTCGCTGATTCTGAATCAGGCAGCCGTTGTCACAATAGCCTAAAAGAAAATAGACCCTTTTATTTGAAAAGAACAAGCTCGCTTCCGCCCAAACAGATCGTATATTGTCATATAAATACTCCGCGGATCATATCCATGAGTTGCAGGCTACGCTGCACTTGCCCTTCATCCACATATAACAGTACCGCCTTCGATAAGATCGACCGAAAATGCATTTAGATGCATTGACTTATCAAACTAACTAAGGCTCAATGCGAAGACTTCAAAAGTAGAGTCTTACATAACGGAAAGATTAAAGATTCCTTTGATTTCATGCCGGGTTTGCGCCAAGGTTTTCCGCTCTCACCATTTCTTTCTGTTCATATTAGTTCAATATCCTCAGCAGAGCCCTTGATTATTCAAATTGATCTCGAGTATATAGATGACTTACGCCCCAGCAGGCAAAACTAGGCGAACTGATTAACTGCTTATCCACCATTTTCAGATAGCTTCAACTGTACACCCGTCAACATTCCCCAGAACCTTACCGGAATTGTGCGAATGCGGAGAAGATGTATGCGAATTTCAACAAGAACACCTCATACACCGAACAGTAAAATAATTATTAATAACATTGAGCTCAGAATACTTAAAACCATTCGTTTTATTCATTGTTAAATGTGTTAATCATGTTAAGTTATTATTATTTAAATTCTTATTACTATCTTCTTCATTGCACGGGACGTAGACGACAGAGGGATGAGAGCAGTGGCATTCATATGACCAATTATTTATTTTGTCGAGTCAGCAATATGAACAAAGGCTATTTTAATTGCTGACAGTGTCAGCGCATAAATCTTGTCCAATCCAATGAAGAATTCAAGCTCTAAATCACCAAAACCAAGTTTGTACATAGTCCGGTTATGAAATAACTATTCCGAATCCAAGGCTTGGATTATTTAGAGTTTACTGTTTGAAGACTAATGCGAATGAGTTTAGCAAAACGATTGATAATAACTGGTTGATTGTGCAGCGCCGACAAGATGGTACTGTCACTGACACTGTCATCCTGTCGACGTTGCATAACCAGCCAGGTACCATCAATACATTTGCGTTTAGAGACTAAATTTCAAAATGGTCCTAGCCTTGAGCTTGGAATACTTATTTCATAAACGCCACTTTGACCGCTTCTTACTAATGCTTCAAAGCAATTTGTTGGCAACAGTTGTGCAGTTGTTGCAGGTTCAGTTATGGGTTCTTCTTTTTTGTACAAATTGTGTTCAGATGTTTTTGCATACTAAAAAGATAAAAAGTCCTATTAGTTACTAACTGTCAGATGACAGGAATTAACTCGAGGTAATGGATAAAAGTGTTAATGCCAAAATTTTGGTCTCCTTAGTAACTACACAGTTCACTATATTTTATTTGTAAATATTACTATACGAAACCATAAAATAGTTCATACGTTTGTTAATTTATTTTTGAAATTTAATGTTACAATAATTACTTTAATTTTTTTACTACACTCATTCTTACCATTTGCCTGCACAATTCAATCTATACCTTTAAGTAACATTTGCACTAGGAATCTGAATTAAAAATTGTTTTAAATATTAAATTTTCTTATTATTTTTGCTTTTCTTACATTATTGTTGAACGATTAGCAACATTTCAATGAATGTTGTACCGAAATTAAATGAAAAGTGGTAACAATCGTTACGATTTCAATAAAGATCTTGGTTACTGAACAGTAACGTTCTTAATAACATTTAATTCAATTTGGGAAATGATTTATTTAATTATGACATCAGAGAGTATCAATGATATACTGATTCACTCAAGTCATTTTATACTCTCTCTCTCAGCAACTGTTATTAACATTACTATTGAGTTGTCATTGTTGATTTTTTCCATAGTACCAAGTGAAAACATATGTCGCATTCAAACGTCAGAGTTGTTCTAGGAAATGAAATCCATACCATTCAATAAGTAGCCGAGTTCATATCAAGTTGGTCTTCTAGGTTTTCAAGAAATCTGGTTGCAATCGCAAATTTTCCAATAAAACGAAAGTTTATTCATAGGCCCTTGCAATAAAGCAAAAGATTCGTTTGATAAAGTTAAAGATATTAAAGCTTTTTGTTTTCTTTAAACGATTGCAGTCTGAATAATGCAAAGAAAGCGATCGATTTTCGCATTTACGTAGTATTTATATCTGATTTTTCTCACAAATGTCATATTGTCTCACTGCCTGTATATGTAGTGTGTGAATTTTTATAAGTTTATGAATATTTTATAATACGCGGCAGCAACCAAAAAAGCCAAGAAGCTGTTCAGCAGGAGGGAAGGCCGAAAAAAACTGTTACGACATCAATAATAGAGGAATGTGGAAAGGTTATCTAAAGAGTTGTTTAGTTAATATGGAAAATTGTTTTCATTGGCCTTAAGTTTTAGAAATTTTAGCAATAGGTTAGCATTTTAAATGAGATCTTGAAAATTTGTTTTGCATAGTTCCGTATCTAGCAATAGTTTTTTTCTTTCACGTCAATATTTTTAAATATCCTAAAACAACGCGCGTTGCTAAAAAATATTTTTTTGTATAACTGTAACACGTAAATTGAAATTTATATCAAGTAATACCATACACTACCATATTACATAATCTCAAAAATAGTACAAAACCGTGTATTTGAAATTTTAAGCTAAGATATTTGAAAATTCTAATGTGATAGGACGCCAATAATTGAGAAGGGAATATTGTGACAATAGTTGTAAGAATTTATTTTAAAATTTTTTAACAGTTAGTTTTTGGAAAGTGTTGCTACGTTATCTCAATTAGAAGCATTAGCACGTTGAGAGAAACTAAAAACACGTCATATTTTGTTTTTTTATTAATGTTAATTCGCCACGTTCTAACAAAGTGTGAAGGTTTGGAGATTTATTTGGCCAAACTCGTAGACCATAATAACTTTTGCAAATTTACTTTCTTTTGAGTTTTTAATGAAATTTAGATATTTATATTTTGTTCATAATTTAAATTGTAAATGTAGAGTATTAATATTAACAAAGTATACTTTTATATATGATGTTTGTATAAATGATTGAACACAAAATAAATCATTCTGAATTAGACTCTCTACTGAATCACATCGAACTTTTATAATAAATATATTACAAATTGGCGACGAGAAAAAAATCTTAAAAATATATAATTTTTTTTTTTTTGTAAAGAAAAATTGATATTAAAAAAAATATGTCGGAAAAGAAGCTGATACAAATTGCACTGGCTTCAATTATGCCTGAATTTGATATTGAAGATAATTGGAAATTATGGCACGAACGTTTGGAGCTGCATTTTCTAGAAATCGGAATTTCGGAAGATAATCTTAAAGTCTCTACGCTTTTGAAAACTGTGGGTTCACGTGCATATGAGATGCTGCACAGCATATGCAGTCCAGCGCTTCCTAGCACAAAATCATATGCAGAATTGTGCGAAATTATGATTAAGCATTTCACTCCACCAATCATTGTATTCCATGAACGGAAAAATTTCCATAAAGCAAGGATGTCGGATGGTGAGACGGTAAGTGCGTGGTACACGAGAGTTAAAAAACTATCCTTGAACTGTAAATTCGGTTCAGTCTTGGATCAATTTGTTCTTGATAAATTTATCATTGAACTGCCCTCGAAAATTTATGAAAAATTTTGCGAGGAGGACGAAACTTTATCGTTGGATCGAGCATTGAAAAAAGCGATGCTACATGAGCAAAAATTTGCACAAAACTCTAATGATGTCAACTATGTTAAGCCACGACCCAAATATAACAACAACCATAATAAACCAAATAAAGGCAACAACAAGAATAGCAATAGTAGTAATCTACAGAAAAAGGCAAAATGCAACCATTGCGGCTTCAAAAATCATGGATCCAAAGAATGCTTTCATAAGACTAGTACTTGCAATTCGTGTGGTAAAATCGGGCATATCTCTACAGTTTGTAGAGGTTCCGAAAAACAAATTCAATTTATTTCTAGTCATAGTGTTAATCAGAAAACTAATGATAATATGTATTCCATTTATAGCATTGATGATGAAAGTAATTTGGATGGCCGCGTATTTTCAATTGGAAATCAATATTCTTTGTTTGTTGATATCAACAATGTCGGATTTTAAGTAGTCTGTGATACTGGTGCGCCAGGTTCATTGATTCCAGTTCAATCATTTATACAAACATCATATATAAAAGTATACTTTGTTAATATTAATACTCTACAACTCTCCCCTTAAAATTGTTATACAATTACAAAGTTGTTATACAAGTAGTAAATAATTTTTAAGCGAAGTGATTTTAATCAAATTCTGAATTAGACTCTCTACTGAATCACATCGAACTTTTATAATAAATATATTACAGTAAATAGATTTAATTTAATAATGTAAATAGATTGTATAATGCATATAAAAAACAATTTATTTTTTAAACGTTAATTTATTTTTATATTTAAAAGTTAGAACAAGACAGCCCCGTGAAAGGCAAAACGCTTTTTTTACTCAGTAGGGAGGCACTTGGTATAAAATGCTTAGAATCATTAAGAAATACGTGTAAATTTTTTTGTATTTTTTTTTTTTTTTTTGAAAAATTTTTAACGTCATTTTTAGTAAATTTTTCAGAAAAAAAAAAAAAAAAAAATTCACACTTGTTCCTTGGATGATTCTAAGCATTTTATGCCATGTGCACTTTTTTCGTAAGATGCCTTCCTCTTGAGTAAAAAAGCGTTTTGCCTTTCAC
Source organism: Calliopum simillimum (assembly GCA_951812925.1). NCBI lineage: Eukaryota > Metazoa > Arthropoda > Insecta > Diptera > Lauxaniidae > Calliopum > Calliopum simillimum. The sequence goes on from OX638368.1 coordinate 152,469,861, forward strand.
GGGGCTGTCTTGTTCTAACTTTTAAATATAAAAATAAATTAACGTTTAAAAAATAAATTGTTTTTTATATGCATTATACAATCTATTTACATTATTAAATTAAATCTATTTACTGTAATATATTTATTATAAAAGTTCGATGTGATTCAGTAGAGAGTCTAATTCAGAATTTGATTAAAATCACTTCGCTTAAAAATTATTTACTACTTGTATAACAACTTTGTAATTGTATAACAATTTTAAGGGGAGAGTTGTAGAGTATTAATATTGTTCTAACGTTTAACTGACTGACGGACAAAATTGTTTTTTATATGCATTGTACAATCTGTATAACAATTTTCAGCCTTTAGAAATTAATTTGATCAAAATCGAAATTATGATATGTTTGAGACCATATATCAGCCGCCTGTTCTGCAGATCGCTTGACTGACCAACAGATTACTGGTGTACACAATTACTATAACCAACTGTAACAAAACCAGCCTTTAGAAACGCAAAGTTGTTTTTAAGCGCTGGCTCTCCGGCTATACGGATATAATTTTTTGTTTGTGTGATTAGCGTATATCTATTTATACATTCTCTTTGTCAAAGTATCATAAAATGTAAATTGATGAAAGCAACTCTGCTTCGAGCTATGGAATCACCAGAACAAAACGGTTCCGATTTATTCTCGAAACACTTTAAAACAAATTTTGAAATGAGACACTTTTATGAAAAGGAGCTAAAAATAGAAATAAAAATCCCGAAGCCTTACATAGCATTTGTTCAAATTTTTATTGCGTATCCTTTGGGATAATAAACGTTTGTTTCATGCCAAGAAGAAACTTACCTGCGGCAAATATCTGCAACTTCCTCGCTACTACATACATGTATGTACTAAATACAAGTACACAGAGTGGGGTTGTGCACTGATTTACCCTTTTTTGTTTTCTCCTCATTCGTAAAAGATAAAACTGTAAATGAAACACAAAAAACGCGACCATAAGCGTTTCTTTTTGCGTGTGGGTGTACGCGTATCGGTTATGAAAAATCATTGTTGCCCTTTAGCTTTATTCGTTGTTTATATTTTGACTGCTGTTTCTTTTTTTATTATTTTTATTGTCTATTCTTTGACAATAATTCGTAATGGCAGCGCTTAGTTTTGTTGCGCAGCTTTGGGAGCTAAATGAAAAAAATAAAAAATTTACAAAAATAACAGCTTAATAAAATCCTGTAGAACATATGTGACAGTCGTCCGTGATTGAGATTGTGATTCGGGAAAATGCTCTGCGCGTCCACCGGGTAATGGGTAATGTTTGGAATTTTTGAAGCAAAAATTATAACATCGACATTGTTTGAAGCACATTTTTTCAAATTGTTTATCCAACCAAATTGTTGCAAGTTCACTACTAAGCTTGTAAAAGAAGGTACCCATATTTCCAATAACGATAGATAATTTTCCACTGAACAATATGTCAAATGAGCTAACGTAATTTTTCCGTGAAGTGCATAGGTACAAAATGTTGATGTTACCGATCAAAGTAATAAATGATTATGTTATACCTTTATATGTCCTCGATCCAGATACAAAATGTCGAACAAAAGGGCTTTAAAAGTTTGACTAATCAGCAGGTATGCGTTACTTCGAATCAAATTTTTAAAGCTCTCTAGCTCGTCAACCAGACTTTATGCTGAAAAAATATTTTGTATCTGGATCGAGGTCATATGTATATAGTAAACTGTCTTGATTTGCATGAAGCAAAAGAAACAACGTCCCCACGCCGCACAGTGCGAAATTTGGGAGGTTTAGCGGAACTTTATTCAATTTTTGAAATACATAAAACGCATTAGATTATTCATTATTTCGGTAGCTTAATATCCCACCTCAAAAACCTCATACTCAGTTTGGTGAATAACCATGCGAACAACTACAAAATGCACCTGAAACTTGCATTACTTATTCATTCATACTTTTTGAATGTAGAAAGCTTTTTGGTTTGTTTTAGTTTATGGATTGGTACATAAAAATGGTAAGTCGGTAAGACGCGAAAATTTTTTCATTTATTTGTTAATAAAATTATCACTTGTTGGCATTCAAATAATTGCAAAATCTTTTCCTACTCGTATGTGATTTGTTTGTGAAAATTGTGCTTTTTAAGAAGTGGATAAGACTTACATATTCAACTTCATTGGATACTTTAAAAGGTGTTACCACAAATTGCCATTTTGAAACGTACAAAATTTGAAAGGTAGGTTTATCTTCTACTGGAAACACAAAACATTTTCCGCGATATTTTTCGATCCTCTTTTAAACTAAACCTTTTCCAGAATGTCTTTGGAAATTTCATGTAACACCGAAATTTCATGAAAAACCGACATCGGATGCCATCGTTGGTTTTGTTTTAGACAAAATAGGCTCACCAACACTAACATCTGACACTCTCCATAGTTTAAAGGTAACTATTTGTACGCTAGTTTATAATATACAAAAAAAGTAGAGGGAATCCTCTCGAAATTTAGAAGCATTCCTGAATAAGAATGCAAGAAACAGCAAATACCCCTTGTCTCACCCCCTTCATTTTTTATGGTGTTTTGATAAGAAAATGGTTATATCTATCAAGTTTCATAGCGATATCAGTTATGGGAGCAGAAATACAACGTTTTAAGCACATCCATATATGAGGGTATAATAACCCCTTGTCTGATCCCCCTTAATAGTATAGCATAGTATTTTTGCCAATAAAACATATATCCAAGTATTAAGTTTCATAACTATAACTGCTATATGTGCTGAGATATGAATTAAGTTCCGCTAGACTCTTAAAATTTCTCACTGAGCGTCGACTCAAAAGTTAAAAGAGCTCTTCAAATCGATATGCATTAGGCCGGGTCAAATTTTTTTGCGGTAGAGAGTATAGCAACAAAATAATCTACGAAAAATTCTAAGAAACTTTGCCCAAGAAACCATGGGTCTAAAATCAATATCGAGCCGCCGAAAATTGCGTTGAAGTTTTGTATGTAGTACTTTAAAATTCAATTAAAAAAAACAAAAAATAAATAATATGAATAATTTTATATGAAACAAGTAAAAAAAAAAATTGAATTTTTTCTTTCTCTTATTGTATTTTAAAGTAGTAAATCAAAACTTCAACGCAATTTACGGCGGCTCGATATTGATTTTAGACCCATGGTTTCTTGGGAAAAGTTTCTTCGAATTTTCCATAAATTTGTTTGTTGCTATACTCTTTGGCAATTTTTTGCCTCCCGAACAAATTGACCCGGCCTAATATGCATCCTTTTATTTTTTGTTCCGAGAAAAATCTGAGGCGCACTTTTTATTCTCTTGAAGAGCTAATTTGGCAAAAAAAAAAGTATACTTTTTTGCCACGAAAATGCGTGAAATTACCTATAGTATTTACCTTTGGTTTGCCATTTTCTCATGGAAAAATTGTTGTTACAGTTTTCTTCCTAATGCTTCATTGCTGATTATTTTGTTTGCAATCATTTTCTTTCCATTTTTTCTGCTTCTTCTCCTTCATTTGTACATTTGTATGCGTCCGATTATTGACAATCGACAATCAGTTATATAGAAATCACATTTTGACATTCGTTTTTCAGGATTTGTCAGCGATTGTTACCTACGACTTTGCAGCTGTTTGTGAATTTTCTTTTCTTTTGTTGTTGGCTTTTCACATGCCTGTGAATGGAGAGTGTGTGTGTGTGTATGCATGTGTATTTTTGTTAACTTTAAAGGATTTTTAATAATGATTGTTGAGATTTTTATGTTGATTTATTTACTGAAAGTCTTTTTGTGCCAGCAAATGCTTTTTTTTTTGACAAATTATAAGTGATGCATACATTACTGTCAGATTTCATTTCCTTTCAACTTGTTAAATGTACTAGATGCACTAGATTTAAAGAGCTTGAACAAATCTTTTATAATAATTCAAAGACACTTTCTTAGTTCACTTGCAGACAATGGATTATAAAACCTTTAACCTGAAGTTTGTTGTGTGCTAAAAAGCACTAAACTATTAAGATCTACTCGACGTAATATCATAATGGACCTTATTGGTCTATGTGTGGCTATTAATCCGCCAATTAAGCCTTACATTACCTTTTTTTGACTTTTGCTATAATTCAAGTTTTTCTTATTTTCAATATGTTTCACTATTTCTCAATATCCCCATTTGTAGAAATTGCATTAGAATAATTTTTTTCAAAAAATTACATGAAGCTCAATTATCATATTGTATAATTTCATGTATTCATTTTTTATTATTAAAAATATAATTAAATCAAAATTGAATATATGACATCCGAAATAGATTTTCCCGAACTGCAACCAGGGCCCCCGTTTAGTGCCCTATAGGCGATGGAATATCGGAGCGGATTTTTTTTTTTTAAATTAGCAATGGGATTTGGATGAGGCGAAGGTAATTTTTTCCGAAATAAAATATTTTGACTTCTTTCAAACATCACGAGCTCATAAATAAACAGATTTCATATAAGTCTTCGTCCGAAAAATCTTAAATAAAAACTTTTAATTTTTAATTGAATGACTTAATTTTTTCAAATAAACATATTTTTTTATATACATATGATATTTATCGCGACCTTAGAACAACAGGGTTCTATCTACACTCACATCACTTTCGAGAAATCTATGTTTGAATATTTCGTGTCGCATAACTTTGATGAATTGATTTTAATCACAATATATCGCGAGGATTTCATTGATACTAAAATAATTAAATTACATTGTCTAGTTTATAATGAATTTAAGTTTAAAAAAATCTATAGAACTTTGTTGCTAAACGATAAGGTACTTGAAATTGAGAAATAAGGTTCTAACTGCCAGATAGAACTTTGTGTTTCTGTAAGAGAGCAGGCAAATTTGTTAAAATCATGTAATTTGGTTAAACAAGCCCCGATTTTGAGCCGATATGGCTTATTTTGTTAGTAAATGGACTTACAAAAAACCAACACTTAAGATTTATGTAGTTTTTGGAAAAAGGTTGAAAAAGGGTTTTTGAAAAATTTAGATACCTTTATTTATCATTTAAAGCGAGTATAACTTTTTAAAGAAAAATCACACAAGGCTAATTTATAGCTCATTTTGAAGACAAAAAGCAATACTAAAATGTTGCATTCAATAAAAAAGAGTAAAACAATTTTGGACGTCTTCTACACAACCTCAAAAATCGTGTTTTTGATAATTTTTGAACATTTGGGGTAAGATATCTCGGAAACCATATAAGATATAGCGACTCTGTTGCCAGATTCGGATTCAGCGTTGTCAAGTTTATTAAAAATGACTATTTTTGATTTGAATTCTTCAATTTTCCAAAACTATTTTTCGACCTTTTTTCAAAAACTGCATAAATCTTAAGAGCTGGTTTTTTTTAAGTTCAATTACTAACAAAATGAGCCATATCCGCTCGAAATTGGGGCTTGTTTAAAAAAATTACACGATTTTATCTAATTTGCCTGCTCTCAAATTAATTTTAATTTGAATATGTGCAGATAGAACCTTGTGCATCTCAATTTCATTAATTATCTAAAAAACCATACGAGATAGAAAAATTTTAGTAGCGGTAATCGAAAGAGCGTGTACGAAGTACGAAGCAATATATAACTCAATTTCACAAAAAATGTCAGTTAGAACCCCGTTATGTTAAACTGTCACTTTTTTTTTGAAATATTATTTTACACAAACACTTAAAAAAACACTTTAACACAAAAATACTTAATTAAGTAATTACCTTTAGTATGATATATCTATTGGTACACATTAAAGCACGCCAAATTATTGGTATAAATATGTGTGTCATTATAGTAAACGACTTAAGTAAATCTTTCAAATGACAATGTCTTGCCAAATAATGCAATTTATTGTTCCTTAAAATAAATGTTGCTTTTTATCTAAATTCAAATTGAGTTACATCTCATTTTCTGTTTTATTTTTGACCTTCGTTCCATGCTGCAAATGTCCTTGTTTTACAACCAATTACAGCTACTAATATGCTGCTCATAATTTTGCAATACAAATGCAATAAGAACACTGAAGAAGTAAGCGCACATAAATCCGCCAGATAAAGCAGCAAAAAAGAAAAAAAAAATCAACAAATGAATAATGACAACGATTTATTAAGAAAAAACAAAACAAAAGAGAGACAGGATGAAATTATGGCAAATATTAAGCGTAGTTAATGTGAAGTGTATGAACATAAAAATGAGCATATAAAAAAAGAATATGTGTCACATACAAGCAAATACACCCACATGCATGAACTCACTAATACTTATGAATAGAATGCCCTCAACTAAGTATGATAGTGAATGTAAAACACAGGACATAAAAATAAAATAAATTAATGCGAACACAAAACAAATCAAATAACAATTTTTAGTAGGAGCAGTGTAGAAATTTGTTGAAGCAGAGATAAAAAGAAAAACCAATGAAAATGGCAACGCTATCGCCCACATCCGGAAACGGAAACAAAACGTTTGCATTGTATTGATTTTATTTTTTGCTGCGGTTGCTTGTTTTTCTTATTTCTTTTTCCATTTCTTGTTATTTATTTCTCACTATCATCTTTACTTGTTATATTTGTTTGTATTCTGTCTGTCTCAATATTCTTGCCTTTAGGCTTTAACACATTTTTTCAATGGAATCACTCTGAAGCAGCAGAAAATGTCGGAAATAGAAACCAGTAGGAATCATAACAAATAAACGAAAACAAAAATATGTAAATGTTCATCACTCTCTTAAGATTTCCTCAATGTACTTGTTCGTACGTATAATTTGGAAAAATATGAGCTCATAAAATAAACTAACTTAGTGGATTTATTTTGTGTTGATCTGAAATCTTTGATAGGCTATTAGTGGGAAATCGCGAAAATTTGCGTTTATCTTATGTTTCATCTATAAAAACATTATCTCATCACTTTCGTTCAGCAAGAACTCAATTTGGATTCGTACAGTGGGAATCCTATATAACTTGATAAACTTTGTGTTTCATATGAACACTCTACAATTAAATAACTGTGATGATATTAACACATTATCCATTAATTTATTCTTGAGTAAATAATCTCAAGCGAGTTTTATATCACAACCAGCTGTTAACAAATATTTATTTTCTGGAAATTATTTTACTTTTTTTTAAGGCAATTTATTAAGATCTGTGTAGTTGTTTCGTCGACAGTACCGTACGACCTTCGCCACTTATTTCTGAATTCTTGTAATTTTTTTTTTTTGTAGTATTTTTACTCCTTTGAAGATTTAATTTCATCAGAGCCCTGTTCCTCTCCAAAGATTTAAGTTCTGAGCAGTTACATGGATTCGCATTTTTTGGAATGTTCACTTTTGCTCTTGTACCACTCTATTGTGGCTCTAGAGTAGTGAGAGTTTGCTAAATCGTCCACGAATAAATGACAAAAGATGTTTTTCAAGACACCCGTCAATATAAATTTTCGAATTTATTGTGCCCTGTGTCACAAAAAAACAAAAATGCTTCTTAGACTGCAAGTGCACATGGCCTGCCATACCATATAATGCTTGGGGAATTTTGTGATCTTCTTTTCTCTAATTTTGTACATTTGTTTTCCGTACATACGCTTCTTGTTAATTATATGGTCAATCTCAAAATCTGCCACGTGACATTCGTACGCTGTTTTTTGGTCATATCTATGTTAAATAAGTGAAATGTTCATGATTTAAGAATTTTATATTATTAAGCTTCTTGTCTCTGCCACGTGACATACAAAATCTACACCGTCTGAAAAATTGTATAAAAAAATGTATTCATACCCTTACAATAAACAGAATGAAAAAGAGCATTAAATCATGAATGCCTACTTCGCTAAACCTCCCTTAAGCTTCATTTTACCCAAGTTTCCCATTAGGTTAGGCGCCAGACCGACTTGAGTATAAAAAATATGAGAACCGCAATCTGAGCTTAGATTCTTACTGGTAGGACTCCAAGTTACTAAAAATAGGATGATGCCAGAATCTGCGACGGTCCATTTTTTTTAAACTCCTACCCCCCATTCAGGCCTACCATGGTTTTCCGTCCTAGTTTTTTATAGCCGTTTATGATGGACTTAGGTCTGCTAATTACGAATCTGGGTTTGGTTTTTTTTTATCACGTCTGGATCCTTGCTTAAAAATGAAAAAATCACTGTTTTGGGTTCTACTGAAAGCTACATTACAAAAGCAGAAAAGGGTATCATTGATTTTTTTCAATGGACTTAGATAGACAACTGTATTCACAAGAAGCCATACTGACGCTATTTTTAGGTTGTATTACTTGTTTGCGAGATATAGGCCATTACAAAAAGGGTTTTTTCAACGCCATACAAAGGATTAATGATTTTATGGTTTTAGATTTTAGTACATATGTCACAAACTATGCGAGCGATTTTGATGAAAATTAATGGAAGGATGGCGAATATAAATACCATACGGTGGGTGGAAAAAAGGTGAAATTAAATAAGGGCCACGCCCGCTTTTTCACTTATTAAGTTATACGATCGCATGGCAGCGGCTCTTTCTTCTTGTATTGCTCAAATGTTACATCTTCTTTGAGCTTTTCGGTGTAATTTTTATTCGTTTCAACCTTGGTGAGGCGACCCTGTGGGACAAATTGGCGATTGAGATCAAAAAACGAAATATAAAATTTACTGTGACAAATCTCTGTCACGTTACTCAATTATTATGGTCTTTTAGAGAAGAAAGGCTTCTAAAAATTGCTAAAAATTAAGTGTGGTCAAGATGTATCCATAGTCTGTTCATCAGAAATGCAATTGCCGTCAAATTAGATCGCGGTTAAAGTGCCACTAAAAACTTTTTCCTTTTTTGTATCTGCCACGATACCTTTAAATTGCGGCTGTTTTCATTGCCATAAAATCGGCTTACCGAAACATTTTTTTTTTACATTTTATTATTTATTTATTTATATACATAATGGTATAATTTTACTTAACTAGCCACAATAAAACACCACGTGAATTGAGTTTAGCGGTTCTTACCTTTTTTCCAGAGCTCTGAATTTTTTATATTTTTTTTTATATTTTGTTCACTTGGAAAAAACAATAGAAGTGCCACTTTATTCCACATATATAGAAATAACTCCTAACGCGGGATAGTACAAAACATGATCTTTCGACACATGCAAAAGAATTTTTAAAAAACTTAAAACAAAAAATTTTTCCCTGGTTTACTTTTTTGTGATTTTGACCATATTCGTATTTAAAATCAAATGATTTTTCTAAATTTAAAATTAAAAACTATTTAAGAAACCAAATACAAGATTCAGTTCTGAGTAAGTATTTATTACGAAAATTAGTAATATATAAAAAAACAATTTTGTGCCAAAATAAATAATTAGTTGAAAACAAATAACACAAAACACCGGAAATTGTGCCATTTCACTTTTAAAACAGATTAACTGCCAGCACGACCTGAATAACTGCGCGTTAAGTATTCAGCTGAAATCAGCTGATAATGAGTAAACCACAAATAGCAAACAAAATGTGATAATAACAAGTAATTTGCTAAAGACAATAATAGAACTAAGGGAAATAATTTAATTAAATTTAAAATAAATATGAAATTTGTATAAAATTTGCAATAATGCTGATAACATTGAAAATATGAAATGCTATTTATCATAATTAATTAGAAGATTGTACTGATGTTATTTATACTATTTAAAACAAATGGAGCAGAAAGTTTTTTAAAAATAATTGAATATTATAAAACACTATAGTTTGTAAATTTTAATTGGGCTGAAAAAACCACAATAAATGATTTTCTGAAAATTACTTAATTTCCTTAATAGCCTCTTTTATTTTTAATATTAACTAAACATTTCCAAATTATTTAATTTATGAATTGAAGCTCTCAATGTTTTCCAATACTTTGCAGTAAAGTTCTTTTAAACACTTAATTAGCTAAAGTTCTTTGTAGATATTTATCGAAACTAATTAATAATTTATCATACAAAATACTGCTTCTACTATAACGAACTGAAATTACAATATTTACATACAATTTTTCAAACATACGAACAATAACTGAAGTAAACGTAATCACACCGTAAAAGTGCTGGGTGTTTGTGTATATAAACAGAAAACAATAAGAAAAGTAGGAAATAAATAATGCAAGCAGAATAAATTGACGTTAGGGAGCGAAGAAAAGAAAGGCTGCCATTTAACAAGATTTTCGCATTAACTCGTACACGTAACCAAAAGACGTTGAAAAAAATCATGAATGCATACTTACACACATTTATTTGTTTTTATTTATGACGTAATACAGGTGCTTATATTTATGTACAAACTCCTTTGTTGAAGAAAACGCTAGACAGATGGCAGTCTGGCTTACTGTAGAATTTAATACATTTTTGCTATACCTTATTATGTTTAAAGAATAAACAATTAAATATATAGACATATAAATAAATGAATAAATTAAAAAGAAAAATAAATAAACACATAACTGAATTAATAAACTACTGAATAAATGAATAAATGAATAAATGAATAAATGAATAAATGAATAAATGAATAAATGAATAAATGAATAAATGAATAAATGAATAAATGAATAAATGAATAAATGAATAAATGAATAAATGAATAAATAAATAAATGAATAAATGAATAAATGAATAAATGAATAAATGAATAAATGAATAAATGAATAAATGAATAAATGAATAAATGAATAAATGAATAAATGAATAAATGAATAAATGAATAAATGAATAAATGAATAAATGAATAAATGAATAAATGAATAAATGAATAAATGAATAAATGAATAAATGAATAAATGAATAAATGAATAAATGAATAAATGAATAAATGAATAAATGAATAAATGAATAAATGAATAAATGAATAAATGAATAAATGAATAAATGAATAAATGAATAAATGAATAAATGAATAAATGAATAAATGAATAAATGAATAAATGAATAAATGAATAAATGAATAAATGAATAAATGAATAAATGAATAAATGAATAAATGAATAAATGAATAAATGAATAAATGAATAAATGAATAAATGAATAAATGAATAAATGAATAAATGAATAAATGAATAAATGAATAAATGAATAAATGAATAAATGAATAAATGAATAAATGAATAAATGAATAAATGAATAAATGAATAAATGAATAAATAAATAAATGAATAAATGAATAAATGAATAAATGAATAAATGAATAAATGAATAAATGAATAAATGAATAAATGAATAAATGAATAAATGAATAAATGAATAAATGAATAAATGAATAAATGAATAAATGAATAAATGAATAAATGAATAAATGAATAAATGAATAAATGAATAAATGAATAAATGAATAAATGAATAAATGAATAAATGAATAAATGAATAAATGAATAAATGAATAAATGAATAAATGAATAAATGAATAAATGAATAAATGAATAAATGAATAAATGAATAAATGAATAAATGAATAAATGAATAAATGAATAAATGAATAAATGAATAAATGAATAAATGAATAAATGAATAAATGAATAAATGAATAAATGAATAAATGAATAAATGAATAAATGAATAAATGAATAAATGAATAAATGAATAAATGAATAAATGAATAAATGAATAAATGAATAAATGAATAAATGAATAAATGAATAAATGAATAAATGAATAAATGAATAAATGAATAAATGAATAAATGAATAAATGAATAAATGAATAAATGAATAAATGAATAAATGAATAAATGAATAAATGAATAAATGAATAAATGAATAAATGAATAAATGAATAAATGAATAAATGAATAAATGAATAAATGAATAAATGAATAAATGAATAAATGAATAAATGAATAAATGAATAAATGAATAAATGAATAAATGAATAAATGAATAAATGAATAAATGAATAAATGAATAAATGAATAAATGAATAAATGAATAAATGAATAAATGAATAAATGAATAAATGAATAAATGAATAAATGAATAAATGAATAAATGAATAAATGAATAAATGAATAAATGAATAAATGAATAAATGAATAAATGAAAAAATGAATAAATGAATAAATGAATAAATGAATAAATGAATAAATGAATAAATGAATAAATGAATAAATGAATAAATGAATAAATGAATAAATGAATAAATGAATAAATGAATAAATGAATAAATGAATAAATGAATAAATGAATAAATGAATAAATGAATAAATTCAAGGAAATTCAAAAAACCTGCGTCCATATCAAAATTGTTTTTAATAATGTTCTCTTTAAAGAGATTCAATTTTATTGTGAATTTTTCGTAGAAAATTGCACTCGATAATAGTGTACATACGTTTTACAGGAAATTATTTTGAATACTATTTTATTTTATGTTGGAAATTTTTTCAAATGATTGTATGATTTCGTTTTTATGATTGTTTGACCTAATCATAATTTTACTTGATTTCTAAATATTTGAATTAAATTACAACTGCCTGAATGATTTTAACAAACTACTTTGATCATCTTAATGTTCTGTAATTTTGGTTGCATAAATCTCTATTTTATTTCTGTATGTTAAATTAAGTGACTTGCTAGCAATTTATTTATAATAATAGATAATATTTAAGCAGGGCCGGAGTCTACATGTGTGCAGAGACGCATATTGTGTGGCCAAAATTAATGATGGAATGGGTGCAAAACATAAATTTTGCAAATGGCGCAAACTGGAGTTGTGCCGGCCCTGTGTGTCAGCGAAACTTGATACTTCTGCTGGTTTTTCTACTTACAAGTATTTCTAATTTCGCGCATCATATAACACACACACGGAAGTACAAAAGCTAATACCAATACAGCAGCATCAATAACAAAACTTTATAAAGAATTACAGCCATCAACGCTTTATTATACTAACAATACATTCACGTCCTTTACTCGATGTTTATAACACTGAACTGCCGCAAATGAGGTGTGTGATATTTGTATTTCATCATTGTTGTTTTTGTGTGTAGAATATGAAATAGAATGAAAAGTGAAGAAAATAGAAAACTTATAGAAACCATCATTATGCCAAAATTAAACAACAATGGACATCAAAAATATATTTATGATCCTTAAAATTTCGAATTTCACAAATTGGTCAATTAACTCGAATTTCGTTATTCCTTATAAACGATATAATTTCAGAATATTTAGAAAAACCGATGATATACTCATCAGTTTGCAGCATTTGAGTTTATTTGCGGTTGAGTTTTTAGAGCTTTTCACGTACCTACTTAATATATAGTACCTGGAGACCGATCGCTGCTCGGTCAACAATCTAAGCTTATTATTTTAGTCGATGTTTTTATTCATAGCTATTTTTTGTTATGAAACTTGTATCTTTTCACTTCTAACGGTCATGCTTTCAAAATGATAAACTAACCGATGAGAATAATAATATGAAAAACTCGGAGAGTATCGAATGGTATAGAAAAATATCAAAAAGTAAAATTTTTTTTTGGTGAAATAGAATGCCCTAAAATAAGTAAGTGGGATATGCCACGCACCCAAAATATTTCGTCTTTTGTATGGCGGCTGAAATATCTTATCTTCAAAGGATCATAACTCGGAAAATAAGAATCCCATAGGAAAAATCTGAAAAGATATTTGGACAAAGAAGAGTGTAACTCTTCAATGCTATTAATAAAAAAGAATTTTACCCTTTCTTGTAGCTACGCTGTAAGACTGAACACAGCGTTTTCTTCAACTTCAAGCAACGATATTTAAAAATCCTGCAGGTATAATGACAGTTCTGCTGATGAAGACGGACTTAGCGTCAAAATGTACATAAGACTGCATATAAGAATTAAACAGTTCATTCCATTTTTTTTTTTTGTGCCTGAGTTATGAACCAAAATTTTTATTTTGATAAAAAATGGGCGTGGCAATTATTAAACAAAGTCTTCTTTTTGTTATGCTTTAGATACTCTTGATCCAGATCCGCATACCAAATTTCATCAAAATACGTTGTATCATTTGCGAGAAATAGCATTTAATGTGTTTTACTTGTATGGGAGGTTCCACGCGCACTTTCGATATTTTGCCTACTTTCAGGTCGTAGGTGTATAAAAGGAAGTAGACTCCCTATAGTTAAATTCAGAAAGATTGCTTTAATAGTTTTCTTTTTATAGCGAATTATATTTTTGCGGGCGATGCCACGCCCTTCAATGAGTTTTCCAAATATAACGGCATATCACATATTAATACCTGTTTGCAGGCGTAACAGGTCCTAAATTTTCTTCAAAATTGTCGGAGTCGTTTTCGAGTAATAATGAATCAAAATTTTCAAGGGTTAAAAAGTGGGCGTGGCACTTATTCGATTCCGCCCACTTTTCGTTTGTTACAAGGTATTATTAAGCAGTACCTACATACCAAATTTCACTGAAATACCTTGTAAAATTTGCGAGAAATAGCATTTAACGTATTTTGCTTGTATGGGAGGTTCCACGCGCAAGGGCGATATTTTGCCTACTTTCAGGTCGTAGGTTTCTAATAGCAAGTAGACTCCCTATAGTTAAATTCAGAAGGATTGCTTTAGCAGTTTTCTTTTAATAGCGCACTATATTTTTGTTAGCGGTGCCACGCCCTTCATCGAGTTTTCCCAATATAACGGCATGTAACATACTAATACTTGTTTGCAAACGTAACTTCTCCTAAATTTTAATTAAAATTGTTCGAGTCGTTTTCGAGTAATATTGATTCAAAATTTTCAAGGGCTAAAAAGTGGGCGTGGCACTTCTTCGAACGCGCCCACTTTTTGTCTATTTTAAAGCATTATCAAACCGTACCTTCTCACCAAATTTTATTCAAATATCTTGTATGGTTTGCGAGTTATGACCATATCACATTTAAAATTTAATGCATTGCCACGCCCTCTGGTGAGCATCTACAAAGTTCAAACCTAGCTCATTCTTCATTGTATGCTAATATCTAACACTATACCAAGTTTCATTGAAATCGAGAAAAAAATATTGAGTACAAAAAAACAAACAAACAAACAAACAAACAAACAAACATACATACAATTTTATCTCGTATAAGAAGAGAAGATGAGAAAAGAATATTTTTTGAATATTTTCCCCCTACTGGTTGCAAATTTCTAAAGTGGTAGATGGATTAAGCCGATATTGTTAATTTGTTGCTCTTCATCTAGTTATTTTCGAAGCTTGTCGCCGATATCATTGTTAAAATGATTAAACTTATTGGACTATTGGTCGAGAAATCGACCATGTATGTTTGCATACAGATAGAAGGAATACAGCGGCCAAAATTAAGTAGTTGAATACCAGTCTGATAAGCTACATAAATGAACATTGTAAATGACATTTACTTATTTCATTTTGAATTAAGGAATATTTTTAATAAAATTTTTAAAATAATTACTTTTTTGAAGTTCGTTGGTATACAGAGAACCTAAAAACAGAGGCATGGGGGTGTACCATTCGTTTATTTCACTGATAAGGAATCAATTTAAATCTCTTTCTTGCACATCTTTTATCAGGCTAGAAAAATTCTAAAGTACGTTGGCCATTTTGCAACCATTGGCCCTATATGTACATACATACTTACGTATGGCTTAAAGGTTTTCTCTAGTTTTGAAAAATTTTGGTTCCCCAACTTTTTATGCTACTACACTACTGTATAGATATAGTTCGGTTTTGGTATTTTTAGATTTTAAGTGATGGCTTGAAATGGTGGTGATCAGTGTTGTTGAATTGACACAATAAGCATAACAAAAATGTTTTGCTCAAAAGACACTCATTTTTGACTACATTTCTAAGCGTATATCCTTTTGTTATTTTCCTTCTTACGCTGAAAATTTAATACCGACGAATGGAACTTTGTTTCTGGTTTACTTCGACGAATTATTTTCAAACATTATGTTGTTTTGTTTGAAATAAAATTAAATTATTTGTTATTGTTGCGTTAAGATCGTTTTAATTTATTTTGATATTTTTTTTCTTTGGCATTTTGCTACATTTTTAAATGATACATGTTTTCTAAAGTGTTGATATCCTACAATCTCATTTAAAAACACATCTGCTGATGATTTCCTAGTCTAATGAAAAAAACACAACATTTTTGATCAAATTCGATTTTTTTCATCAGCATAGTCTCCTTCTGTCTTGTAGAACGATTTATCTGTGATTTTATAATAGGCATTTATTTCGGTGATCACTTCTCCACTCAAGCCAAATCTCTTTCCAGTGATCAGTTTTTACTGCTGGAAACCAAATTTAGAGAATACTTAGGGGGGATCAAATCGTCATCAAGCTTATAAGGACTGGCTCTCGACGGTACGAATAAATTCTTTTTGTTAACTAATTATTATTACAGGCTGAATTGGTCAGTGAAATAATATGTAAAAAATAGTAAAAACGACTATTTTACATTTACTCCCTACGTTTCAATGATATGAATGTCACCTTCATCAGGGGTAGTTTATTAAATCTTTAAACAAAAAGACAACAATATTTAAAACACAAATATTTTTGAAAAATGAAAATAAAAACTTACAGAAGAAATTACATTAAAAAACAGAAGCAAACAAATAAAATTATCAAAGATTTTATATATCAAAATTAAACACTGCCGGTAACTGAATTAACATTTTGAGTTCAAAGTGCAATATGATAGCTGCAACTAATGTTGTCTTTATCTTCTTTTGTGTTCATTGTCGTCTTTATTTTTTGTTGAATTCTTAGGCTTTCTAATGTAAATCGCGAGTTTTCTCTTTTTTCCTTGTCCAAGATCTTGATGTTGTCAAAGTCAGCTGTGTGAGCGCTCTCCTTTAAATGTTGAGATAAAGCTGTATTCTCTCGTCCTCTGTTTGCATCGACCTTATGCTCTCCGACTCTCGTTCCCAAAGCTCTTTTCGTTGTACCAACTAATGGTGGAATTAGCCAAGAATTAGCGTTTCGTAACGTGGCATCTGTCAAAATCTATCAAATGGCAGAAGCGTGTTAGCGATTAGTGAAGTCGTAAAGTAGCGGCACGCAACGTCGAGACCTGTTGAAATTAGATTTTCAAACGACGCGCTACGTTGTTAGATAAAATATATTAAACTTGGATGTTATAAATGGAATTTCTTGAAGAAATTAATTAAATTAAGTATGGCAATGGATGCTTGTTTAAAAGAACTGTTATTTTTCAAGTAATTTTAAAGTTGTAAGGTGACATTTCGAACGTTGCCTACCGTTTTCACTAATCGATGCTACGTTGACAAGCAACCTTGACGTTACGTTAC
This sequence comes from Calliopum simillimum, assembly GCA_951812925.1. Taxonomy (NCBI): domain Eukaryota; kingdom Metazoa; phylum Arthropoda; class Insecta; order Diptera; family Lauxaniidae; genus Calliopum; species Calliopum simillimum. Next base: position 152,487,158 of record OX638368.1, read on the forward strand.
GAAACGCTACTTCTTGGCTAATTCCAGCATAAATTGCAATCGTCTCCTCTTTTGCCTTTGCATCCGATTTTGCAGACCACATTATTCTGTTGCAGTTTATCAATTGGCGTTTTTGTTGTAAAAATTTTTTGTAGAGTATAATTTGGTTTATGAGCAAAATTTATGTTTTTATTGTTTCCCTGCCGGCAAATGGACTAGTTAAAAAGTAGTCCATTAACTAGTCCTCTACCAACCAGTACTAGTCCGACTTCAATCCCTTTTGCATACAAGCAACTGTTCTTTTTTGTGTGTTGATGTCCTACGAAATTTCAATTGGCCCCTTATGCATTACTTCTGCACCAGTCCGGGGCTAGTTGTGGTATGGAAGTAGTCACTTAACAACTAGTCTTGAACCAGTTGTTTTGTGTGTAGTCCTCCTATAGTAATACACGTGGTATATAGTGAAAACTCTGGACATTTTCAAATAATTTTGTTTTTATATCAATTTTTATTTTATAAACATAAATTAAATAAAGTAAAATATCATTTAATACATGTTATACAGATTTTTTAATTAAGTATTAAGGCATGCTCTTTAGATACCTTTCTTAAGTGTCTCTATTTTGCTGCCTGAAACGTTTCATAAACTTGATTCTTGAGATCTGAGGGAGACAAAGTCGAATAAATTGCATATGGGAGTAGAGATAGATTTATATAACAAAAGCCATACATTTTGGAATATTATTTGATTTGAACTTTACCTAAAATTAATTTAAATAAATTTTTTAAAAGTTTGTAGGCTGAAATTCCCTTTAACTCAAAAATTGCTTCCAAATATTTAAGAAAACCGGTCCATAACAATTTCCTTAGAGCAGAGAACTATTGAGGAAAACAATGAATTTTTTGTAAATACCATTTAAAAATAAAATTTCTTGAAAAATTACTTACTTTGTTGTTTATCTTATTTCCATATTTTATATTTATGCTGTTTTTTATGATTTTTCTTGAAAAGTTAAACACAATTTGTTTTGACGCAAAACAATTTAACAGAAAAAAATTATTTCAAAAGCAAATAACAAAAATTTAAATTTGTTTTCGTCACGATTCAAATTTCTCTGCGCTTACAAACTACAAACTGAGATCGAATTGGCCTCCACTGCATCCCTTTTTAACTAGTTTTGAGCAAGTACAGGGTGGCTGATTCAAACTGTTACCAACTTCAGATAGACTTATCTGACAGATGGAACATGAAAACTGTCTAAAAATTGGCATGATGTTAGTTCATTCTATTGTAAACAAGTAACCAAAAGCATTTGCGCGTCAATTTATTGAAAATAAAAAATTTTCGAAATGGAATTCAAACGTAATAGTGTGATTGCTCTTTATTTGGCTGGAAAATCGCAACCAGCAATTGTTCGTGAAACATTTAAAAGTGAATAAAATGTTTGTGTATCGGACCATAACACGTTACAATAGTACCGGCAGCGTTGCCAAACGACATGGTGGTGGTCGGAAAATAACTGCAACATCACCAGAAATGGTTCGAAAGGTGAAGGCCAGAATTGAGCGAAATCCGAGACGCAGTGGCAGACAAATGGCTGCCGAGCTGAAAATATCGCGTGAACGAATGCAACACACATTGTCAAACAAGCTCGGACTAAAGGTCCTCAAGTTCCAAAAGGAGCATGATCTCACTCCTGCTCAAAAAAAAGTTAGGCTCGATAGAGCCAAGGAGTTGTTGCGCTTGCACGCTGCCGGAAATATGTCACAAATTGTCTTCTCTTATGAGAAAAATTACTGTATCCAGCAATATGTAAACAAACAAAATGATCGGGTTTACTTGACAGAGAGGTCCTACGAAAATTTGAATGTTCGTTTGGCCACCAGGACGCAGGTACCACCGCATGTGATGGTTTGGGCTGCAGTGACTGCTGATGGGCGCTCACCACTCGTTTTTTTGGCCGCTGGCGTCAAAGTAAACGCCCAGGTGTATCTTGAATCAGTGTTGGAGGGTGCTTTACTACCGTGGGCACGCAAACATTTCGGTCGCAAGCCATGGACATTCCAACAAGACTCGGCACCGTCACACAAAGCTCGTGTGAATCAAGAATGGTTAGAAAAAAACGTTCCTAGCTTCATTTCTGCTCAACAATGGCTCTCAAATTTGCCTGATGCGAATCCGCTGGATTTCTCAATCTGGGGTATGTTGGACAGGAAGGTCTTGACTAAAAAACACCAGAGCGTTGATGCGCTAAAAGTGGCCCTTCAACGAGAATGGCGCAAACTTCCACAAAATCAAATTCGTGCAGCATGCGACTCGTTCTTCGACCGTCTACGGGCCATAGTTAAGGCCAAAGGTGGCCATATCGAAAATCTCAAGTAGATTCTTAAAATTTGAACATTTCCCAACAATTATAGCGTTTGATCAATAAAATCTGTGCATGGAAACTAAAAATATAGTCTTTTGAATTGGTGGCACTTCGAATCAGCCACCCTGTAGTAACCGCAAACTAGTACTTTTTGTGGACTGTCTCATATTTTTACTGCAGGGTTATGATGTTCTGAAGACTATGTGTATTAGTGAGCTTAGGTATGTAAGAGATGCTGTAGAATTTTTTTGTTTTCAGTGTTGCCAGACTGTTCAGTTGTGGTTGCATTTTGGTTATTATTGGGTTTTAGTTTATTTATGTTTTTAAGGGTCAAGTTATTTATAATACCCATTGGATAGCTGTTTTTATTTAAAATTTATTTGATTCTGCTGATATTTTTGTTTTGAAACTGTTGATTGTGAGAACTTTGTTGATAAAATTGTTGGCTGTGTTAATTTTCTGGTTGTGTTGAAAAAAAGTTGATTATTCTGCCCGATGATGTATTTTTAGTATACCAATCAAATATTGTACTATTTTGTTGTTCATTCTATGTATTCTTGTGTCTAAGTAGGGTATGCAACTATTTTTTTTTTTTGGTCTTAAAAATTTTTTGTATATTGTTTTAAATTAATTTTTCAATCACTATCGTATTAGCTTCAATACCGATTTCATAAGTTGTAAATTATAACACGCTTGTTTTTAGTATGTATGTATGTATTCTCCTTTAACTCCTAGGAGGAGCATAGGGCCAATATGAAATCTCTCCATTTGTCACGTTCCTTTGCGATGACTTTGATCTCTTGCCACGATTTTCCCGATTCTTGAATTTCCTTTTCCAACGACCTTTTCCAGTTGGTTTTGGGTCTACCACGTCCTCTACTGCCTTGTGGATTCCACTCAAGGGCCTGGCGACAAACTTCGCTGTGTGGTTTCCGGAGAGTGTGACCAATCCATCCCCATTTGCGCAGCTTGATTTCGTTTGCTATTGCCTTCTGTTTGCATTTTTGATGTAGCTCGGCATTTGATATAGTGCGAGGCCACCAAACCTTTAGTATACGCCTTAAGCATTTGTTGACGAATACTTGCAGCTTGTTCGTTAGTTGTTCAGTAACAAGCCATGTTTCGCACCCATATAACAAAACCGATTTCACATTCGAATCAAAAATGCGTACTCTCGTTTTGGTGGATATAACGGATGAAGACCATATTTTGTTCAGTTGAGCAAACGCGCCTTTTGCTTTTGCTATTCTTGAGTTGATATCCTCTTTTGCTCCACCATCCATAGAGATAATGCTGCCTAAATACGTGAAGCTATCGACGTTTCCGATGTCATCACTGCCAGCTTTAAACGTGATGTCATTGCTTGCGTTTAGCTTCATGCTTTTAGTCTTGGATACGTTGATTTTCAGGCCGGCCTTTTGTGATTCCAAGACAAGGTCTTCAATTTTGTTTTGCATATCTGAATGTTTGGACGATAAGAGGCAGATGTCGTCGAAGTAGTCGAGGTCTTCTAGATGTTCAGTAAAGTTCCATTGGATACCCCTTTTGGCCTTATTAAGAGTTTTATCTAGAATATCGTCAAGAACGATAAGGAAGAGAGATGGTGACAGTAAACACCCCTGCCGTACGCCTGAATTAGTGGTAAATGTCGGTGACAACAACCCGTTGTGTAGCACACTTGTTTTTAGTATAATCTTTAAATTTTAATTCATTTACCAGTAAAAAATGTAGAACATACGTAAGTAGATACCGACATCTTTTTTTTAAAAGCTGTAAGTACTACTTCTCTCATATGAGCTTAGGAGGCTGTGTTTGCTAAAACCCAATTACTTCTACTACTAAAAAATAAAAATTAACTATTTAGATCTTTACATTAAAATGGTATGGATTTGTAATTTATAAATGTAATAAAAACTTCCTTCGAAATATATTTTTAACGAAAATATTTGCCGAGACCTGCGGTTTTGACTGGCCGCAACTCAACGTATCGTCTAAAATATCCACGATCCGAGACAAATGAGTGATGCTCATACCCTATTCTCACTTGCCTGGTTAACCAGATGAATGCTGATTAAACACTAACCAGAATAGTTTTTCATATAAAAAGCTTTTCGATTTGTATGGAAAAAATTAGCTAGTTTTTAAATAATTAGATCATTTAACCCAAAAAATCGGCAGGTGGCATCTCCAAATTCAAAAAATCCCTGGGAAATTAGGAAATTTCCTTTTCTTTTGACAAATGCAAAATGTAAACAAATAAAACATTTTTAATAAAAAGCAAATTAAAGCTAAAATCAAAAATGTGTTCGTCTCAATTGTTTAAAAAAAATTTAAATAACGAAATATATAAAAATATATTTGAAAAAAGTGAAGTTAGTGTCGTGATTTGGTAAACGTCAAAAAAGTGTCATTGAAATGATAGATGACTCATGCAGGTAAAAGGTGTAAACGTGGTTTTGTGATTATCAAGATTTTTCGATTTGAGGCTGGCTAACCAGGCAAGTGAGAATAGGATATAAGATAACTTAACTGCGTTCGTTCGCATCAATAAAGCAGCAACGCGATAGATACCTACTCAAATTTAACAAAAATTTTTAATGCTTTGATGTGCCAGGAGGCTGGCTTAGGGTAAAGTCGAGTGACAAAGTTCAATAACGTATTTTTTAATAAATTTTTAATAAAATCTAATAGGTATTAATAGCAGAATTTGAAGGATACATTGAAACATTTCTTATTTTTCGTGCAAAGTGTATGAATGCACACTCGAAATTGAGTTTATTTAGCATTAAAATTATAATTTCGTAAGAGAGACATACATGCCTATTGTATTTTTAGGATCGAGTTAATTTTCAGTGTCATACTGGAAAGAATTTCATAAATCAATGAAATATTGTTACTAAAAACGTGTAAAATTAAGTGAGCCGCAGAGTATTCCTTCATCCACATGCATTAAACCTAAGCCCATAGTTTTTTTCGTCCTTCGTGTTTTTACACATTAACTTGTTGACCTGTGGCTTAAGTTTTAACCTTGTTAATGGCCATAGTGTAAACTTCATAAACAAAAAAATTTACCAAGTTTATAAACATCGCCACAAATTTTCCACTTTTCTCCTCAATTTTAATTACTTAGCTCTTAATGGTTCACTTTGTAGTTTTTTGCTCAATACACTTTTACTTTTATTTTTTATTAATTTATGTGCGTTACTTAGTGTTTATGAAAGTTTTTTGCGCCACAGCATCGATGATTTTGCTTTGATGCTTTACAACCCATGGCATTTTTTTACATTTTTTTTTGTTTTTTCTAGTTTTTGTTGATGTTCAAGTTAGCTCATGGATTTATTATACAAATTACATTTATTAATTTATTTAAAAAAGTTTTTACGAATATCAGTTTGTTGGATTTCGATTTTATTTGGCGATGAAAAAAAGTACGAGGTCAGAGTAGCGATTTTTGTATATATATATATATAGATTTGCTCCATCACATCTAAGATCCGAGCAATCCTTGATTTAAAGTACAGAAAACGCTATTTTCAAACATATGGCGTACATCCTTAAAGTAGTCTAGTTCACTTTTCGTCTTTAAAGCGTACTTTTAACTTTTCCAATTGAATCATTAGTTTCCGAGACAAGGTAAAGGTATACAAATTGAATATAGTCCTTTACAAGGATTAGCGATGCCTTTACTTCAATCGATGATATCTCGGAAACTGATGATTCAATTGAAAAAGTTAAAAGTACGCTTTAAAGAAGAATCTCAGCGCTATTCAATACCGCTGTTAAAAGTGAACCGGACTACTTTAAGGATGTACGCCACATGTTTGAAAATAGAGTTTTCTGGAGCAAAGCGGAGGTCATTTCGGCTTCAGCGATCAAAAATCTATAAAAAACATCTACTCTCATTTCATACTTTTTAAACTTTTTCAAAAACGCAGGACTGTGTAATTTATATCTTCAATTAAATCCTTTGGATACATAAAGGTAATTTTGCGATTTTTTCAAGTAAAAAACGTAATGTGATATAAAATAAGACTAGAAATATGTAAAAAAATTTAAGCTTAATCAAAAGATCGCATTCTGAAGTTTGATTGCATTATCTTAATTAACGATTCTAATTTTATGAACTTTAGCCATTATTTGCTTTTTTCAACTTAGGAAATTTGTATAATTTTCATTTAGTCAATTCAAACCCATTTAAAATTTAATTAATTATCTTAGAAAATCTTGATTAATTACGTTTTATTTATTTTTTTTTTTTTTTTTTTTTTGTATGGGCGGTAGGAGTATACGATCTGAGGAGTAATTTTTCAAAAGGGGATAAAACCACTACCAACCTCGAACAAACCTAAGAATGCCATCGCCGTAACCATGCTAAAATGCATCCCCTAGTTCAAAATTCATCATAAAAAATGAATTTTCCCAAGATAAAATCCTGATGAAAAGTCGCATTTCAGAACAAAAGGGCTTATTTCAATACATAACATAATTTCATAAATATTTTTAGAGTTTGATACAAAAAGACGTATTTCGAATAGTGGCCACAAGAACTTTTAATATTTCTTATATGCCCCAGGCTATATAGGTGCTTAAATACCATGCCTATAGACATCAGCATAAACTTCTAAATGGTGAAATAAGAGTGATTTGCAAACAAAACGGCTTATTTTGAAACGTTTCAGAACATAAGGGCTTATTTCCAAATGTTTTTTACTTTTTGCAATTACTAAAAATGTGTTACAACAAAAATGATAAGGGGATTAGAATCTTTGGTCAACTCCTTATAACAAGCAGTCCATAAAAGTTTTTTTCCATTGCTGAAAATTTGTTTAACATGGTTTTACGCCCTTTTGAAAAATCACTCCTCATCTCAGCTTACTTGTGTTATATAAAAAGTGCAAACAACGTTCCAATATTCAGTAATATTTCCACAGAAAACGAGATCAAAGTACGCAAATGTGGATGGATACTGCAGACTAATTGAAATCCACCCAACGAAGCTCAGTACCAAGCCATAGGTTGGACTCTACGATTCAGTAGAGAAATTGATTGACTAAAAGTCACCTCAAAAGGGTCGCTATGTCTGTGGCAACTCATTTTGGCCCTATGTTCCCCTAAGGAGTAACTGTATCATATGGTCACGTATATACTATAATTAAAGAGGATTGTAAATATTTTTGTATATCATTAATCTCTTTAAAAAATCAATTTTTGTGTACGCTCATGCACAAATTATACAAATTTCAATCACATCTGTCATTAATTGCCAAAGTTTTCAAAACATCAGCTTCAAGTTTGTTATGCTACTCTGTAAATGGAATTTATATATAAAAGCAAATCCGATAAATTTTCAGAGAAAAAAAACTAAAAAATTCATGAAAAATGGCCATAGCAAACGAGCGCGCAAATCAATGATGCTCTGAAAGCAGCTGAAAAGTTTTTGTTCCAGCAAATCGTTTATTGATTGGGTTTGACAAGCACAGTATGCAAATCAGTCAGCATAGCTATGACTACGACTGTGAAAGGAAGACACCTCCTTCCAATTGGTAGTTGATTCACACCAATCCTATCGATCGACAACAAGTCATGTTGTACTCAAACAGTGAGACCAGTTAGCTTAGAAGTGTTTCAATGTAATTTTCAATTTTATATTCCCTGACTGGGATTTAAAATACTTAAACCATTTGAAGCCGCTTGAAATCAATAAAATAGTAAAGATTTTCAAACGAATTTTTTCCGAGATAGCCGGATAATATAAAGAATTTTCGACAAAACCGAAAAGTTAATATTCATAAATAGAAAAATATTGAAAGAGCCGAAAAAACTGATTAAAGTCGAAAGACACAGTAGTATCAATCAATAGGTTAGACGCCAGATGGACCTGAGTATGCAAAAAATAAGTACAGAAAGTTGAACTCAAATTCTTATGCGTGGAGCCCAAAGTAATAAGAAAGTGGATCTGCGGCCAGCCCAAACATCTTTTTCCATAGGTACTTGGTATTTATAGGAGTGTTTATATTATGGAAAAGTTTTATTTGGGAAACAGTCCAGGATAATGTTATTTGAGTTAGCTCAGAAAATTGTGGTCGCAAATTAATATAAATTATCCCACTGTCCAACTGTGTGTGAGCAAAAAGAAAAGCCACATTTAGGTAACTGGTAATAAAAAAAAAAAAACAGTGAAACAAAATTTAAAATAATAAAAAGTTAAAATAGCTAATGGAGAACGTTCCCGTTAGTGGATTTGTATAACATGAATGAAATGACAAGAATAAATTCAATGTAGCGGCAGCCACAACAGAGTGATGTTTGAATTTTGCTTTTAGCACTTTAAATGAAACAAAAACAAAAGAAATTACAACAAATTCCAATAAAAAGAATGTAGCTAATTTACATTTTTTTATTGGCAAAAATTTAAGGCAAATAGCAAAAAAATAAAAAATTGCAAAAATTTCATTCAATTAAAAGTTTTGTGTTCGTTTGTGTTTAAAAGTTCAAGCTGATTTTTATTATTTTTCTTTATCGTTTTCAATTTGCAAATATTTATTTATTTATTTTTTTTTTCAAATGAAGTCCAAGTACTGGAAATAATTTCAATACTATTACTTTAAAAAGTCATTACAGAATTATATACATGGGCTATCCTCTGGATGATGGCAAAATGTTTCAAATATTTTTAATTTAGTGTTGTATTAACTTTTTATAGTTATTGTTTAAATTATGAACAAATCGAAAGCACAAAAAAATTATGGAAAAACTTTTCTTTTTATGGTATGACAAACAATATCCAACATCGACCATATAAATTCATTCTTTCTAGCAGAATCCTAGGTTAAAAGTCGCAAGCACTCCACTAAAAAGAAAAATTTTATTCATTGAATCTACTGAAACTCTAATTTCATTAAAAGCTTCATGAAATTTTTTGAAGATGAAAATTTTCACTAAGGTTTCTATAAACCCAGTGAAACTAAATTTTCCTTTCATTAAATTTGGTGACAATGGTAAATTTTTTGATAAATTTAATGGAATTTTTATTGAAAATTGTAGACTAGGTTTAGTCATAATGAAAAAATTTTCACAAAACCAAAATGCATTTTTGGATAGCGAAAGATTATGATCGAAAAATTTTCGAACATGATACCCATTAACGAAGTGGGGATTATGTCCGGTGGGATTATGTCCGGTAGCCCTGACTGACGTGTCAAATGTGTGCGAAAGTGGTGCAAAACTAAATAAAGAATTAAATATAGTTACATATATTAGATAGGTTCATCCCGAAACCGACTCGGAAGTAAGAAGGACTCTTAAAAACGATATCTGTATCATTTTTTTTTTTCGTCCCGAGGAAAACTAATGAAGCACTTTTGATTCTTCTGAAGGCCTATTTTGGCTAAAAAAACATGTTTTTTTGTTACAACATATTTTTCATTACAAAATGGATACCCGAGGCTGCTTTAAAAATAAAGATTATGTTCTTACAAAAATTTTGGCGTTTAAAAATTATAAATTTCGCGACCAAATCCGATTTTTTACTCAATAGCAAAGCATCTAACAAAATAAATAAATTATGCAAAAAAGTCTTAGAATTATCCAAAAAAAACATATGAATTTTTTCTGAATTTTTTGAGATATTTTTTAATTTTTCAAAACTTTGTCAAAAATTTCCACAAATTATACTAATTTTATGAACTTTAGTCAATGTTTTTGCAAGAATCGAAAATTCCATGCATTTTCCAACTTAGAATATTATGACAATTAGGAGAAGAGAAAAAACTACTGAACATGGCTATGGTGACATATGTTTCGGTCACCGCCACGTAACCATCATCAGACCAATTTATGTTTTATTTAATTTATTTTAAATTAAATGAAATAACAATTGAAAAATTTTTGAACTTTTTGTCTGAGGCCGGGATCGATCTATGAACTTTTCGAAATCAATCTCTCTACATAGCGCATTTATCAACGGACTGCGCTGTGTGCCCTCGGAAAAATTGGTAGCTTAAGTGCCTATATGCAAAACGTACAAAAATCGATTTTGGAAAGCGAATATTGTCTATACCCATAAAAAAATTATATTTTAAGAATAAACTTACTTTATTTTGGAAGCACCCTTGGATATCCGTTTTGTAATGAAAAAAAAGCTATGACCAAAAAACATGTTTTTTTTTAGCCAAAATGGGTGTTCAGTAGAATCAAAAGTGATCCATTGATTTTTCTTGAAATGAAAAAAAAAAAAAAAATGAGGATATCGTGTTTAAGAGTCCTTCTAAGTTTTGAGTCGGTTTCGGGATGTTTGTTTTTGCTTCATACAGAATCAACTCGGTCTCACATACATATATTAGACTGTATCCCGATTATCCTCAAAAATCTGAAACAGGTTGTAAAGTGAACGAAGAATTTTAAAACTTTTTTTTAATGCTATTGTCGTAAGTTTATTTCGCTTGTTACGAAGAAAATTAAAAAAGCCGCACTTACCGCGTCCGCATTTATTTAAAGTATTTAAGTAATTATAAAAAGCTTTTAGCTTGCATTACAGAAAAGGTTTATCCTCAGTGTGTGCTGCACTAAAATGAAATTTTTTAAGGTTGGGTATTTCATGTGGCAGTAATGTGCAACGCCACTTGCCACTTGCAACAAATTTGGAGCGCAGACATTTGAAATCATTTTGATTGTTTCTTCCATTTTTTTTTATTTTGTGGTTTTTTATTTCGTGCCGTTCAGAGTCAATCGACCGCACAACATTTGCAGCAGCGGCTATAACTTACTACAACTTTTGCTAAGACTACACTTATGTATGCATGTATGTGCATTACAACTTATCTTCCAACTTAGTGCTACAATTTACACAATTACGAAATGCAATTTTTATTTTGCATTCAACAACTTGAAATGAAACTGTGCGAAAAGCATAGGATATGGTCATGTTGTTAGGTTTTAACTTCTTTGCCTAGAACGCTAAAACTACTAGAGAAATTGTTGTAGCTTTATGAGTGCATTTTTTACTATCGGGAGTTGTTTTAAATATGATGCTGCGAAGTGGACAATCTGAAAAAATTTTTTTTCTACTCATGGGAATTACTATGCAACTTTACATATCAACCATTTTTGGTATATGGGCATTTCTCAGAAACGTTTAACCTATATAAGTATGTCAAAAGTGTAAGTTGTAATTACTCAAAGTAGTAATTATTTTTTGTGAATATTGGCCCGTCCACATACTTGTTAATGTTTGGGGAAACCAAGAGAAGTTTAAAAGAACGCATAAATGAACATAAACGAAACAAAAATCCAGATCATGTTATTTACAATAATATTGTTACTAATAAACATACATTTGATTTTCAAGGTGTTGAAATTGTAGACATTAAAAACGACTACAAAAAAAGATTACTGTCTGAGATAATGTTTATCAACAGTGATTAAAACAACATCAATAGACAAGAAGATGTCTGTAAACTAAATAACACCTACAAACGGTTATTATAAAAGAACTTTCAATCTTAAAAAATTAAAAATAAAAGTTCCTAAATTAAAAAAAAAAAAAAAATTTTTGACTACTAGTGTAACTACTGTGAAATGTACAGTTTCTTGGCTGATGGTTGAGAATGGGTTTTTACTCTTATACTTTTCAATGTTTTTTATATGTCTCTTGTTGGTATACACTTTTTTGATGTTGCTTTACATGCATTTTTAAACATTTTATTGTTCACTTTGTGTTAAGTTAGGATCTAACTTTAATCTTCTCTTCTTATACGAGCTAAAATTGTATGTTTATGAATATATATATATGTATATATATAAATATATATGTGCCCAAATTTTTCTCGAGAACGAATGTAGCGATTTTAATGAAACTTGGAATAGTGTTAGATATTAGCATACAATGAAGAATGAGCTATGCTTGAACTTTGTAAATGCTCACCAGGGGGCGTGGCGCTGCCCTAAATTTTAAAATTGATTTAGTCATAACTCGCAAACCATTCAAGTTATTTCGATGAAATTTGGTAAGCGGGTGCGGCTTAATAATAGCTTATAATAGACAAAAAGTGGGCGGGATCAAAGAAGTTCCACGCCCACTTTTTGACTCTTGAAAATTTTAATTCAATACTTCTCGAAAATGACTCCAACAATTTTAATGATAATTTAGGAGATGTTACCTCGGCAAACAGGGATTATTATTAGATACGCCGTTATATTAGAAAAACTCGTTGAAGGGCGTGGCACCGCCCACAAAAATATAAAACGGTATAAAAAGAAAACTAATAAAGCAAACATTCTGAAATTAACTGTGAGGAGTCTAATTGCTATAGGGCATCTCTGATCTGAGAGTGGGCGAAATATCGCAGTTGCGCGTGGGACCTCCCATACAAGCAAAATACGTAAAATGCTTTATCTCGCAAATGTTTCCAGATATTTTAATGAAATTCGGTATGTAGGTACTTTTTATCAATTCGTTTTAATAATCGAAAAGTGGGCGGTATCGAAGAAGTGCCACGCCCCCTTTTTAACCATTGAAAATTTTAATTCAATATTTCTCGAAAATGACTCCAACAATTTTAATGATAATTAAGGAGATGTTACCACTGCCAACAGGGATTAATATGTGATATAACGTTATATTGGGAAAATACGTTGAAGGGCGTGGCACCGCCCACAAAAAAAATAATACGCAATAAAAAGAAAACTACTAAAGCAATCTTTTTGAATTTAACTGCAGGGAGTCTACTTGCTATTAGGCACCTATGACCTGAAAGTGGACAAAATATCGCCGGTGTGCGTGGAACCTCCCATAGAAGTAAAACAAATTAAAAGCTATTTCTCACAAATGGTACAACATATTTTGATTAAATTTGTTATGCGGATCTGTATCATGAGTATCTAAAGCATACCGAAAAATAGGCTTTGTTCAATAATTGCCACGCCCACTTTTTATCAAAATAAAAAATTTTGGTAAATAACTCAGGCACAAAAAAAAAATGGAATTAACTTTTTGATTCTTATATGCAGCCTTATGTACTTTTTGACGCTGAATCCGTCTGCATTACAGAACTTTCATTACACCTGCAGGATTTTGAAATATCCTTGCTTGAATTTGAAGAAAACGTTGTACAGCATAGCTACAAAGAAAAGTAAAATTCTTTTTTATTAATAGTATTGAATAGCCACAATCTTCCTTATCAAAATATCCTTTCAGATTTTTACAATAGGACTCTTTTTTTCCGATTTATGATCCTTTGAAGATAAGATATTTCAGCCCCCATACAAAAGACGAAATATTTTGGGTTTGTGGCATATCCCATTAATTAATTTTAGGGAATTCTATTTCACCAAAAAAAATTAGAGTTTTTGATATTTTTCTATGCTATTCGTTATTTTCCGAGTTTTTTCTTATTATTGTTCTCATCGGTTTATTTATCATTTTGAAAGCATGACCATTAGAGGTGAAAAGGTACAAGTTTCAGAACAAAAAATAGCTATGAATAAAAACATCGACTAAAATAATAAAATCAACAATCTGACCGAGCAGGGTCTCCAGGTACTATAATTTTATATCAGAAGTCTGTGTCACTGTTTGGCATTTGTGATTTTTTTGAAGAATTTTTTTTGCAGTAATTTTGTAAGTTTTTTGTGTGATTAGTGTTAAAAAAAAAATATTGTATTTATTTAAATATTTAATTTTTTAGTGTAAACCTGATGAGGTCAACGATTTGTTGACGAAACGTCGAAAAATATAAAATAAATTTGTGTCTTTAAATGAATGCATTAGTGTTTTTAATAACCTAGGCAAGTTTGCTCCAACAGATCAACTAAACCAACTTAAACTTGTTTCATATTTTTGCGCGCTATTTCGCTTTTAGTTTGAGCGTTAAGTATATCATTTCTATAATTTTTTGAGCCTTACATTGTTTTTTTTTTGTTATTTTTTTTCAACGAAATGACGCCCAAATCGAACGAAATAAAGTCTTAATTTTGGGCGCTATTGCCAAAACGGTTAGCTCACAAATTTATATGATAAGATTTGGGCATTATTTTGTTTTTGTTTTTGGACATTATTTCATTGGGCGTTATTCCCTAACGCCCAGAAAGCAATGATAGATTGCACTAAAATGTTGGGAAAAACTGAAACGGGACTGTTTTCGGTGTCAGTCATATATGAAAAATCAGTGTGAATTGAAATCCTGGCTGTTTTTTTTTCCCGAAATATTGTTTTTTTACCAAGTTTTCTTCACGAGTTATTGAATTTTGAACAACTTAAGCTAAAAACAGAAAAAAAGATATTCATTCTCAACAAAGAGTTTTTTAGATAATCCAATTAAATTTCACTCTAATACTTAAGTCTATAAATGCACGCTCTAAGCTAAAACTAGACGAACTCGGACAAGAGAGCGTGGTACCTCCTATATAATCCACAGCTTTTTTGAGATAATCCAACCTCATATCACACATACACTAAGAACTATAAATGCAAGCTCTGAGCTAAAACTTGGTGAACTCGGAAAAGAGGGCGTGGCACCTCCCATTTAAGCAAAATTTACAAAATACTGCATTGTAGGGCTTTTTTTTTTTTTTTTTTTGGCCACACACTGGTTCAAAATCCTAAAACGGTCGAAAAAAAAAAGTTTTTTTATACTAACTTTTTATGGACCGTATTGTCTAACAGATATTCCTAGACCTCAAAAAATTTATAAGAAAGATCCAGGTATTCCTCAAATGCTCTTGGGATTTCTCCAAAATCAGTTTGCAATGGTTATGAAAAAAGCCCAGAACTAATTTATACCACGTTATACCACCAAGATTTTTCGGATTTAAGTAGATTGAAATCTTTTCTAACACATACAAAAAAATTGAGGTGCCTTTTTTTGCCCTTTTAGTTTGACGCGGTTTTTTCTAAAGCAACCAGAGGAAAATTTAACTCATATTGCTGGCTAAGTGTCAATATGTGATGCTCGCCCGAAATGATAAAATTTGTATGTTATTATACAGCTTATACTCCAGGGTAAAGGAATCTAAGACCCATTCTTATGTAGATCAATTAAAAGTTGCACACATCTCTATCAAAGTTAAAGTTTTGAAATAAATTTTTAAATAAGATATAAAAATTGTGCAAGTGTTGTTTTTTGTTATTTCGAATCCGCCATTTTGTTTTTTAAAAATCTAATATCAGATTCGGAATCAGTGACCCCAAAAACCCCCGAGTAAATTTGTTTGTTAGATTTGGTTGAATATTTATTCAAATCGTCCGCCATTTTGAATCTGCCATTTTTTTTTTTTAAAAATCTAACATCAAATTCGTAATCAGCGACCTCGAAAACCCCCAGGTAAAAAATTTCGTCTCGAAACTTTAATGATTTCGACTTTTGGCCAGCTTTTAGGGATTTTGAACCAGTGTGGGTTTGGATAAAAGTTACACCCTTACTAGTTTTTTTTTTCATTTCTATCAAAATGGCCGCAAACGCACATGACAACATTTCTTTTGCTTCAACTTATATGGACTAACACAACTCTTAGAAATAAAAACACTTATATTGAGTAGTTAAAAGTGCCTATACTTACTTCCTTAGTTTAACTTTTTAATTAATTTTTAAATAATTTAATAGCTTTTTTTACATTTTGTTACACTTTTCTCGTATAGAATTCTATATTGACACTATGGAAAATATCTCAGAACTTTAGCAAAATAAAAAGTTTGCACATACCATGTCATCCCAAATGAAAATGAAATCATGCTTATGGGAATTTTTCCAAAAAGCAGTGCATAACACGCAATATTCATATGTACAATGCCTCCGTCCTTCATACTCCTAATGCAACCAAACCTTCAAAATATACAAAAAACTTACAGCAATTCAAGGGATAGAAGAACCATTTCCGCCAACTGTGAAATCATAGTTAAAAAATTTAAGTTACCAATAAAATCGATAAAACCACGTTACCACTCACTTCACTATCCCTTAAGATAAATAGTAAGAATGTCAAAACGACAATTCTGCCACATATAGATAGCGGATTTTGTAACATCTAAATTAGAGAATTTTCGATATATCACTGCGGCAATAATGCACCAGCCATGCTAGGAAAAATAGCGCACATTTTCAAATATGATGGCATAAAAACCCTCTTTAAAAACATAAAACAACCAATTGCAAATATATGTATATATATTGCCATATATATATAACAACATATATAAATGTCTATTTCGGTTTGTCATTGATTCCATTTCCTTTTATATCATTTTTTTTCCACATCCATCTTGCACACTTTTCAAAATTTAATACTTCGCTTTTACTGCACTGCAGTTAAATGCAACAAGCGAAAACTCTAAAAAATTCCACCAATAACAATGGCAACAGGAAAAAGTACAATTTCAGCAAATTGAAATATTTGGTTTTATCATTGTGACAACACTAACTGAGTGAAGTACCTCTAGTATCATTATGCGATATTTTTTTCATTACTGTCAAATCAGTATGCTGGTAGAATTTATCAAGCTCAACAAAAATTAAATTTTTTATAGAGCCTCAGATTGAACTGAATCAAGAAAATGATTGCGGTAAAGGGATTTAAAAAAATAAGATACTTGAATGGACGATCCCAAAATATTTTGCTTTTAAATGGCATAATTCATTACTTTTCAAAGGTTATTGTTGTCGTTAAGTGTAAAGTAAAAGCTTTGGATTTGTATTCATTCCAATTCGGTTTGAATTCTACACCCAGCAAATAGTTTGAGTACAAATTCAAAGCAAATAGTTCAAACCAAATTGGAATGAATACAAATCCAAAGTATATACTTTATCCTCAAACTTTTTGTTGTATACTTTTAAACTCAAAAACTTAGTAGATTCTTAAAATATGTTTTACTTTTTACGGCGGTGCACAGTGCGAAATTTTCAGAGTCTAGCGGGACTTAATTCATAGTTATGAAACTTAATCCTTGGATATATATTTAATTGGCAAAACACTATGCAAAAATTAAGGGGGATCAGACAAGGGGTTATCATACCCCCCATGTATGAAAATGCTTAAAACGTTGTATTTCTGCTTCCATACCAGATATTGCTATGAAACTTGATAAATATAACCATTTTCTTATCAAAACACCATTAAAAATGAAGGGGGTAAGACACAGGGTATTTGCTGTTTCTTGCATTTTTATTCAAAAATGCTTCTAAATTTCGAGAGGATTCCCCCTACTTTTTTTTGTATACTATATAAACTAGCGTACGAATAGTTACCTTTAAACTATGTAGAGTGTCAGATGTTAGTGTTGGTGAGCCTATTTTTTCTAAAACAAAACCAACGATGGCGTCCGATGTTAGTTTTTCATGAAATTTCGGTGTTATATGAAATTTCGAAAGACATTCTGGAAAAGGTTTAATTTAAAAGAGGATCGCAAAATATCGCGGAAGATATTTTATGTTTCCAATAGAGGATAAGCCTACCTTTCAAATTTTATACGTTTCAAAATGGCAATTTGTGGTAACACCTTTTAAAGAATCCAATGAAGTTGAAAATGTAAATCTTATGAAATTCTTAAAAAGCACAATTTTCACAAACAAATCACACACGAGTAAGAAAAGATTCTGAAGTTATTTGAATGCCAATAAGTGACAATTTTATTAAAAAATAAATGAGGTGGTATATTAAGCTACCGAAATAATTAATAATGTTATGCGTTTTATGTATTTCAAAAATTGAATTAAGTTCCGCTAAATCTCCCAAATTTCGCACTGTGCGGTGGAATGGTACTGGTTTTATTTTTTTTTTTTTTTTTTTTGTTTTATATGGAAATTGTAGTACAAAAATTTGCTATATCTCTATACTTGTAGAAGTTACCATTACAAAACATTGTATACAGGAGTAAATTACGTTCATCAAATGCCTTGCGAAAATTGGAGGAAATTGAACAAGGGGGCGTTGCACCCCCTATCACTTGCTATACCTTTGCACCAGTATCATTTATTACTACAAAACAATATATTGATAACGTGTATTTTATTAACCAAATACTATAAAAATAGAAAGGGGGTTAAAATATTGGGGCTTTGCACCCCTACACAAAAATACTTAAAATATTCTATTTATGTACTTTTGTCATTATAAAATTTGGTACATGGATGTTAGTGATATCTTTTAAGCAACGTGGGAAAAATTAAAAGAGGGGACTCTGCACCCTCCTACAAAAAAAAAAAAGAAACATTTGCAATATTTTACCTAGTGTAGGTGTTATTATAAAATCTGTTTCAATTTTCAAAGTTTGGCGAAAATTTTTTGCGAGGATTTATAGCTTATGTATCAGCAACAAAAAACTACATATTTTCTTAAAATGTCCATTTCTTACTCATAGCTTTTGAGTCCTATATACAACAAAAATATAAATTTCGAAAGCAGAAAAATTGCAATTCTGTTAAAATTGTTTCTGGCAACACTATGTAAAATATATATAAACAATATATATTTTTGGAAAGCTTATACATCGGCTTGATTTTGGTTTTTTTTTTTTTGTTTTTTTTAATTTTATTTCATGGAAAATTTACCACAAAATTTTATGAAGTTGAAGCGCTTTCCGGAACTAAAATTTTTTAAATTTTATTATATTCAAAATATCAACTTTAAAGTGCAAATATAAGTATGTGCTATATGCTAACCAAAGAACATAAAAATCTAAGTGGTAAGTGGACATATTTAAACGCCTCTGCATACAAAAATTTAAACTCGCATGTTTGGATCGAACGCGACTAGCTCTTTATTTATTAGAAAGCTTTTTACGTTGCCTCAAAGTTTTGATTAATTTTACTTAACTGCTCCTGGATCACAATGATTAAAACAAGAGAATAAGGACTAATTATTCTGAATTTCTAAATGTTTTCGTCATCCAAAATTTGATTACACAATTTTTATTTAACACAAAACTTTTGGACAATTTTGATTATTCAAAGAAGTGTGCCTTTACCGTGGCATAAAATCTCATCTCTCCTTATAAGATTAAAAAATTTATTTTACTTCAAAAAAGTATCGTTTATACATATTGATGAAAAATAACTAAAATTTTATTACGAGGCTTTTACGCTCAAATGCACTTTCCGTGTAACGTCGGTGGATATTTTTAAATTTAATTGAGAATTAAAAAATAATTTCCAGTTGATAAGTCCTTTTTTTATGTTTATTATAATAATTTCAAGCTATTTGAACTATTTCAGTCAAATTCAGGTTTATTTTTTTTTTTTTTTTTTTTTGGAGAATATCCCAATAATATTATTTCGATGCCTCATCTCTAAGTGCTCAAGCAAAAGCATGATATCCAAAAAATGTGCCCCTATCACACACTGCACTTCTGCTGCTGCTGTTACTGCATTATTTCACTGTGTGACAGCAGGCAGGCAAGCAGACATCTTGAAAATTGCACAAGTTACATGCACATGCTTCGCTTGCTGGTTTCCGTAGTCCTTGCTAGACTTCCTACGGCCATGAAGGAAGGAAATGCTACTACTGTTGTTGCCGGGGCTGCTGCAAAACTTTAACAACATTGTTGTTTTTGGCTGTTGCAAATTTCGTAAATGCTGAATTGTATTGAAATTTCATCACTGCAATGAATTTTTGTCAGCCAGAAGTCAGAATATTATGAAATAAAAAAAAACGGATAAAGAATATTGAATTGACGTATGAATGAATGAAATGTCATGAAATCTTTTCAGCAGCTGCAGGAATTGTACATGAAAAAATGAGTAAAATGGATGCTGTTTTATTTTATTTTTATTTTTGTACGTTTTTAACTTGTGAAACTTCAGGATGGGTATTGTTAGATCATCATCCATTTACAATTTTTATTGTAGTTGCAAATATTCCTCTTTTTTCAATTATTTCAGTTTAAATGGTGGTTTTATTGTTGCATTTTCATTTGGATTAATTTGATTTTTAATTTTTAAGCTGAACATTTTTGTACCCAATTGAAAGAAATGAATTTTGTTTGTAAATAACTTCAAGTGATGGTGAATTTCAATTGAAATATTTCGAGAAAATTGCATTTCTAATTTTATGAAATGAAAGTTTTTAAGTTTTCACTATTTGCGATTATAGTGAAAACTTAAAAAATGATGTAAAGGTCGATTACCATGAACAAATTCATAATTTTTTTTTTATGTCATGAACCAATGACAGGGCATGACTTCTATTTATAAATACAAAGCATTTAATTGGCATAAAATTTTGTATCGAAAATACGATTTTTTGTTTTAAAACTCTTATTTGCGCCATGAAGCTATCCGCTTCCAGATTAAAGGGTAATATATTTTACCAAAATTTGTCGGATTGCCAGAAACTTCCTCATACATTTCTGCGTCTTTACTTTTTCAATTCGATCTTTACTTTCCGAGTTATCATTCATTGAAGAAAAGGTATCCCAACTCTAATATATGTAGTGCGTTGTATAGAGTTGTAAATCCTTTATTTCAATTGATGATAACTGGTCCAAATGGAAAAATTTGAATGTTATGACGATCGGATGCCGATGGTAAACATTAATTATGTCATTTACTGTAAGTGTGATAAGCTTCAAAAACGGCACGACACGATGATTTCCGCGCTTTGAAGCAGGATATCTTAGAATCCTAATGTAATACAAAAAACTGAACTAGGTTTGGATTCGTAAAGCCATCAAAGTCCGGAATGGATAATCATATGGAATTTTTTGCTCCACGTGCAAAGAATAAATCATGTAGTCATTTGCTTGAGAATTAGAAAATTTTTGTTTTTTTTTTTTTTGTTGCAGAATCCAAAATTTTGGAAGAAGTATTCCAATCTCGGGCCAAACACAAAATTTAAGTGACGATCAATGGTTGCAAAAATCAGTTAGGAGATATGTCGAAAATAGATTTTTTCACATTTTTTGCCATTTTGATAGTTTTTATCGAATATTCATTGTATGGGATTTTGCAGTTTTCTGCATTTTATTCTTTACATAAAATTGTATAGGGACTATATTTAAAAAAACCGTCTTGAATGGGGCAAAGAATCGTTTTTTCTTCATGTTTCTGTCTACTTAACTCAAAACATCAATATATGTAGATGTCTAGTTGTAGTTTTAACTCGACGATATAAGCCAAACACGCCAAGTGTACCTAACAGCTGAAAATTGTTTTGCCTCCGATTTCGCTTAAATTTGGTAAAATGGTAGATCCAGTGTGCAAGAACAATAATCCGGAAGAATTTGGCATTTTTAGTAATTTTCAGGAAAAGGGTGTTTTTTCAAAAATTTACAGCTTACATCAAACGGTCGCTAGATGAGAGTTTTTGGCTTTTGAACGCCCGCTGCAGGCAAAACTCTTTGTTTTCTCAAGAAAAAAGCATCATAAGAAAAAAGTGTACAAGGCATAAAATGCTTAGAATCGTCCAAGAAAAACGTGTGAAATTTTTGGGAATTTTTTTGGAAAGTTAAAAAAAAATAATTTTAAAAAAATTTTTCTAAAATTATTCAAAAAAAAGTTGAAAAGAATTCCAAAAAAATACGTATTTCTTGAACGTACACTTGTACACTTTTTTCTTAAGACGCCTTACGCTTGAGTAAACAGTTCGAACCAGTTCGGTTCAAGTTAAGAAATACCTTGAAAAATAGTTTTTTTCTAATACGACAACACTGCATGAGCGAAAAACAATTGAAAGTTATTTTTTTAATAACCACGGTTCATTTAATCAAAATAAAAATGAATCGTTCGAATAATAAGAAAATATTTAAAATTTCTGGACCCATGCAGCAGAAAAATACCAATATTGAAAAATTTGAGTTTCGGTAGCTTCACTTCATCGGTTATTACACCGATATTGCCTTATAGATTTTCTACAAGTATACTTTTGTATCTTGCCAAAGGTTGGGTTTATGTGCTCCAGATTTGTAAAAATTTTTATTTAATTTTTTCTATTTATCTAAGGTATTTATGGTATTAAAAACACCAAAACAAGGGTTTGTACAAAAATCAAAATACGAGTATGGCCTTATTAAAATACTAAAGTCATCTTCGATATGAAATGTTTAACATTTCACATATTTCTTTCTATTTTGTCAAAGAGTTTTTGCGGAATGAGCACAAAATCATTGACATATGTATGTTTGCATGAAGACATAAAATTTTATGGTCCTAATAAAACTATGGATATACTCAAATTCATATGTTGTATATGTTGCATTGACCGTTTACTACCAAAAATTTCTTGCCACATGTTTTTACGAAAATAGCTAGTGGTTTTTCCCAATGTATTTTTTGTTGTTATTTTGTTTTCTGCCCAAAGGCTTTGGTCATTATTGAGTAGGAAAAGCCATCAATAGGCGCATATTAACTACTTGGCCAACAGTAGTCTAAAAAAAAAAAACAAACATTCCGGCCATATGCTGTTGTGTGGCGGCGTTTATGTTGCGGTTACGAGAATGCCTTACACTACAATTCATGGCAAAACACTACATGGGGTGTTATTTTGCGCTCGTAAAAAAGTTTATGGTCAGCAGTTGAATGACCCCGGCGGTTATTGGGAATTGTGGCAATGACAACAAAAGAAAAATGCAATCATTTTTGCCACCCAAATAATGTGGTTGAATTTTAATTTGTTAAAGGCTTGTAAATAAAAATCAAAGTGCTCCTGTTACACTTTTTGTTGCGAAAATTTTTTCACAAATAAAAAAATCACACTTGAAAATGAATGAATCATCAGTAACTGTCGATCATAGCTGATTAATGTTACTATTTGGTTGGATTTTGTACTGTTTTTGTGATTGAAGGTCGGGTGTGACAAATTGCGTCATTATCTCCAATGCTGATAAAGAACCCACATTAATGTGAATGACTGTTTTGTATCTTAACCCACATGCCAGAGCTTTAATTTGCGTAAGCTTTAAAGAATTTTTATTTAAGTGCTGAATTTTGAAATCATTTATGTGGGTTAAACATTCCTTTTTCAATTAAAATGATGCCTTTTGATTTCATAAGCACAAAGAAGGGTGTCGAATAATCAACGCCCACAGGCCCTCGCTAGGCTTTATACCTTAAAAAAAAGTATTTTAATAAAAACTTTTCAATTTTATTACTTTTTTGCCTAGCCTATTTTATCGGCTTATCTTTCTGGCATACGCAAACGAAAGCATTTTATGCTTAGCTCTGGTCAACCTCTCTGACATTTCACAATCCACTACCCCGCACACAGTGACACGCTCTCTTGCGTTTTGCTGGCTGCAAAAAAAAGTTCCCAACAAATGCATATCCTTTTAAATTCTGCTAATTTGGTGTGAACAATACAGTGAGCACGAAATTTCATCATATCAACAAAAAGGACATCAGCACACAATCGTCGCACACAGCCACAAACACAAAACGTCAGCATAAAACGGATGTTTCCATATGTAAGTATGTATACAAATGGCACACAAACAACACTTCCGGTCACTGCTGCCATATGGTGTATAGGGTGTTACCATGCAACATATATATGTATGTGTGTGTGTCTGTTTGTTTTTGTGACCGATGACATTTTTGCTAACTTAAAATTAAAATGATCCCTTTTCGGCGATTTCCTTTTTGTCTGTACCCCTAGAGGCAGAGTGTTGTTGGCGATTCTTGTGTTTGATATCAAAATCGCCGCATATGCTGAATGTGAGACTTCTTTTTTTTTTTTGTTGTCTGTCTGGTTTAGCTGAGTGATGGATTGCTTTTGGAGGTTAAGTTCACATTAGGCGCATGTTTAGAGTTTTGTGTAGGTAAAATTTTTTATATGTTTTTCGGGGGAAATGTTTCGAAAAAGAGTTTATTTTTTTAACCGAAGCTGAAATAATTTAAGGGACTTATATGTGAGACACTCCAAACCAGATATCATTTGACATTTTTTGAATAATAGGGCAAATACGCAATTGCAATCTGTCATTGGAAACTTTTGCACTTTACAAAAAGTTCAAACTAAAATTTGTAAAAAAAGCAATGAATAAATCCTATAGAAAATTATTCTTAAACATTTGAAATTGAAAGCTTTTTGTTTGTTTATCAACAAAAAGAATTCAATTCATTTGCTTTTATTTTAGTTAATTAAAAAAGTTGGCAGTCAAATTTTTAACAAATATTTTTGTTTTACTTTCTGCTGGCTTTTTCAGTTAAAATTTTATTTAGTTTAGAAGTGACAGTTGCAAATTTGATCTACAAATCCCGCTCACGATACATTTCAAATATTTGCAATTGGTATAGTTTGCTAGATCTAGCAACGAAGATTGTGAATTGCCCCAATGTGTCTTTATCACGTTTAAATTACTTTTGTTTAAGTAAAATGATATTTCTAAAATGAAAATTAAAATAGCTCTTGCATTAAATGAAACATGACTCATTGACTCAATAACTAACACATATGTTATAATATTTGCAATAGCTTCAATAATTGAGACATATAAAATATCTTCATAAGTGTAGATTTGATTTAAAATTTATTTAAATATGAAATTGTATGGTTCAATTCAAATAAATATTTTCAACTGTGAAATTTGTATTTGATAACAATAAACAATATTTCTGTATTGTAATATGGTATTATCTCTAAAATCATAACAGCTCATATAACAGAATTTATGTTCATAAATATTTACATGCAGAGATTTTACTTTTGTGTTGAACTATCGAACGGCTTCAGCAAAACAGACCACACCGTATTAACATCAAGATTATATTAAAGTTCAACTTGTGTTTGTTAAACATTTTTATTTGAATTTTATTCAGTTCTATGTATGATTCTACACTAGACTGATTCAAAAAAAAAAAACAAAAAAAACAAAAAAAAAACTATATTAAGTTTTAAGCATTTCTTGTCTTTGATGACCCCCAGTGAAATTTTCCGCAGAGTAGACCACTTAAAAACATTATAACCAGTTTTTCTGAAAAAAGGAGTCAAAGAGATAAATTCAAACAGGATATTATGTGCTTTTTTTGTTCATGATGACCTTCGTACAATGAGTAATATCCAAAATGAAGTTTTATGGTGGGGTAAAATTTCGAAAGTACATTTTTTGTGGGTATTTTAGACAAAAAAAAACAATGCATAGTCTTAAAGCTCAAGCTCATTCCGACTGTTTTTGAGATCGTGATAAAATACAAACCGTATCAAACCAATATTTTGTAAAAAACGACAATGAGGTAGCTAAATGGCTTTCAAAACATTTTAAAAACTCTGAGCTCACTTTTTTGACACCATCATTCATATTTTTGAAAGTAATCGTGGAATTTCCAAAAACCAATATTTTTTTTTTTAATCAGTCTATTCTACCTGCATACATAGCTGGGTATATTCTATTCTGTCGGAGCGCTACCGTTATGGAATTGAACTTTGAAATGATTCTCTTTAAGAGTTGGTCGCCAAATGTTTGTTTCTCTCTCCCGCTAGTTTATTTAAGATTCAACGGCAATCATTGGATTTTATTATATCAATATAAAATTGTACGTGTCTACATTTGTGAAAAATATGGTGAGTAAGCAAATCATTTTTATCTAAAATGGTCCAATAAAATATAAGTGTGTGATTATCGTTCACAAAAAAGTGAAAATGATGCAAATAAAAAAATGCTTTTCTTTTTTATAAAAATAATGTATTTCAATTTTCGATAATGGCGATTATTCCTATATACTTAGCAATCTGAAAATTCTTTGCAATAGAACACATTAGCTTTTTATTTTAAGTAACTTTTAGCTTCGTAAGAATAAGTGCATAAAATTTCATAGATCAAAAGGTTGAAATTATGAAAAAGTTTCTAGGACTACACAGCAAAAAGTTTAGGGATAAAGTATAAACATATTTAAACTATTTGATTATATAAACTTATGTATTCCAATTTTTTTATATAATTTATGGAATTTTTTCTATAAAGTTATCCTGAACCAAAAACGTTTAACTTCTAAACCAAAATTGTTATGAACTATAAATTTTATACCAAAATTGTATAAAAATTTTTGAAAAAACGTCAAAATGTCCCGTCATTAAATACATACAAAATTTAGCATTTGTGGAAAAATCATTTTGCACAGCAGTTCGGAGTGAAAATTGTTAAAAATAAAAACTTGAAAAGAACGTAGTGTCAGAAAATAAAGCATTAGTACATACTTAAAAATAAATGGGCTCTGTTATACAAAAAAGGGCTTAAGTTAAAAAAGAAAGGAAAATAGTGTCTTTTTTGACTTCTATCGCCAATTTTTGATGAATTTGACCATCGTTACCAGCTTGCAGCAAGTACGCTACTTGCACCGATTATCGCCATCACCACCAATAAAAAAAAACACAGAGTGTTTAGCAGAACATCAACAATGGACACATTGTTACATTAGCGTGTTTAGCAGCATATTTGCTTGTCAAGCAGAGCATCTCCGTTGCCAAAAAGAGCAGCGATTCGGAAGTAAAAGGTATATCGCATTTCACCTACCAAAAAAATTCACACGTATTTCTTGAACGATTCCAAGCATTTTATACGTAGTACACTTTTTTCGTAAGATGCCTTTCTCTTGAGTAAACAAAGAGATTTACCTGCCGCGGGCCTTCAAAAGCCAAAAACTCTCATCTAGCGACCGAATCCCATCTTGAGTCATACATCATTTTAAAGCTTATGCTTCAATGTTTTGCGAACCAACTTTGCTATTCTGACACCATATTTGGATTCAGCGACCCCGAAAACATAAAGTTCAGGTGGTCTGATCTTTCGCGCATGGTTTTTTTTTTTTAGTGGGCCTGTTTATTGTTCTTGTACCCCGGATCTATCATAGGCCCCTATTGCGGTTGTCGATTTGCGATAAAATCGATGGCCATCGATTGTTTCTACTAGCCCTATCTTTGAAACCTCTGCACCGATTTGAATAAAGTTTTCGCCACTTAATTGCAAATGCCTTTAAATGACATGTAAGATATAAATCAGTGGAATCGGTGATGTAGTTTCAAAGATAGGGCTAGAAGAAAAAATCGATGGCCATCGATTTTATCGCAAATCGACAACCGCAATAGAGGCCTTATTGCCAAATTTGAGCGAAATTGGAGACAAAAAAATTTTCAGCTGGTACACTTGGCGTGTTTTGCTACATAAACGATGAGGGTTACCAATATGATAAATTAGATTGAAGGATAAAATCATTGGTTTAACCAGAACAGGTTAAAAACATATTCCAGAAAACTTTAGAATATTGAACCATGTAAAAACTATGCATATAACATTCCTACGGTTTTTAACGTGTGTGGTACAATTTTAAATGTTTCCAATTGTTAAAAATGCACCATCAGTTTAATGCATAAGAACAACTTTGACTTCAGTTTTTGGGAGTATGGAATCTATAAACTCCATAATTCGTTCAAAATTGTTTCTTGTACCAAAATTAATGTATCATGAACTTAAACCATATTCTCATTACAAAACGATGTTAGAGAAAAGTAACAAAATGTACATTTATGCTTCAAGGAAATATGTTGCTGAAAATTTATTATTTTTATTATAGAATTTAGGATCAATAATATTTATACGAAATTAAGGCTACTAGCCATACAGTTGCCATATGCTTTTTTTCAATGAAGGCAGTATTCCACAAAGTACTGTGATTTACTGTCATCCAGCGCTGGATATCAACTCAAATACTCGATGTCCGAAGTTGGAAGGCTGTTGTAAGCCGAGTGGTACTATATGTTCGAGATAAAAACTCAACTGTAATGAACAAAATATTTTCTGTCTTTACCAAATAAACAATTTAACCAATAATTAAAAAATTATTTTTCCAATCAAAATATTTGTTTGCAATTTTCATTCGGATCCATGGGCACTTCAATGGGTTCAGATCAGCGCCGTTGATACGCAACTTATATCTTGAGATGTAAAATATCTATCGTCTAAGAAACATACTAAATGGTTTGAAATGGTGTTTATTCTATAATGCGCAAGTGTTCTCCGAACTTCAATTTAAATTACTATTTTTTTTATCACATATAATCATAAGTAGAAATTTATGACCCATCTTTATGTATAAATGGAACTCTTCTTGCAAATTGAATGCTGCAAAACTGTTTATGGTCAAATCTGCCATTAAATCCGATTAATTAACAAAACTAAAAATAAACATAAATCCATTTCAGTAATCAGCCATGGCTTAAACTAACCCCGGGAATGCCTTCGAAATACAAAAACAAGCCCGCAATACATTTACTATCTTATACACTTAGACAAAAGCACAATAAAGTCAAATAACCATGTCATTTCAGCCAAGTTTATTGCAATCGCATGGGGGTTAATTGTGCTTATAGCTGCAACAACGGTCGTTATTTCGTTGGTATTTGTGTAAATTTCTGAATACTTTACATGCGTGTGTATGTGTTTGTATAAAAGTGTCTTTGCCTTGTGTGTATTATGGAAGAACTAATTGTGTTTCATACTCCAACACGCGCACATAAACCGAGCAGAACAAGCAAAAAGCGTCTTATGGCAAGCCCATATGCTAAGTACACTATTTGTGTGTGAATGTATGTGGTTATGCGTCTGTTTTGTATACAATGTTGTCTGTTGGTATTTTTGGCACTCATCCGTA
The DNA here is from genome assembly GCA_951812925.1 of Calliopum simillimum. NCBI lineage: Eukaryota > Metazoa > Arthropoda > Insecta > Diptera > Lauxaniidae > Calliopum > Calliopum simillimum. The sequence continues at coordinate 152,516,070 of OX638368.1, forward strand.
GCTGACTAATTATATTACTAAGCAGTCTTACGTCGCATTTTGACCGACTGTCATTTATGCTTTAAGGCGGTTTTTACATTTTTTTTGTGGTATTAATGTCACTTGCGTTGTCTTGGTAATACATCACTATATATTTTTGTATTTGCGCTGAGCAGTGGAAGGTTTGATTCATTTGTATGTATGTATGCAGATATATATGTATTCTACTGAAACTCCTAGGAGGAACAAAGTGATAAAATAAAATGTCTTCGTGTGTCATGATTATTTACGATAACTTTTATTGACGATTTTCCCGATCCTTGGATTTCCTTCTCCAATGAACTTTTCCAGATGATTCTTGGTCTTCCACGTCCTCTAGTGTCTTGTGGATTTCACTCAAGGGCTTAGCGGTACACTTCTCTGTGTGGTTTCTGGAGAGTATGATCTATCCATCCCCACTAGCAAAGCTTGTTTTCGCTTGCTTAGAGCATCTGCTTACATTTTAGGTATAATTAGGCGTTTGAGATAGTGTGCGGCCACCAAACCCTTAGTATGCGCCTTAAGCACTTATAGACGAATACCTGCAAACTTCTTATTGTTCGGTAATCGAATAAATAAGGCGAACTTTCGTTTTGATAGAGATAACGGACGAGAACCATATTTTGTTCAATTGAGCAAACGCGTCTTTTGCTTTTGAAATTTTCGAGTTGATATCATCTTTATGTGCATCATCTATGGAGATAATGCTTCCTAATACGTGAAGCTGACAATGTTTTCAATGTCATCATTGCCAGCTTTAATAGTGATGTAATTTCTGAATGGGTTCAGCTTTATCCTTTTGTTTTAGATGCATTGATTCTTTCAAATTAATTTCGTTGTCAAAACCAGTATATTTCCTAGCGTGCCTCCTGCTATCACCGAGTGAAGTTATAAATTTGACCAATTTTGTCCTAATTATAGCATATCTTATATATAAGGTTGCCTGAAAGGAAAGTTCAGAAAAGTCAAATAGCAAAGTTTAAAGTACGATAACTCTGTAAGGTGTCTAATTTTTAAACTCTTTGTTGATAAAGGTGGTTGACATCTCTGAGGATCATAAAAATTTTTACCTATTGACATTTCTTCATTATTCAACTGTTTTAACGTCACTTAAATGGGTTTAGATTCGGAACAAATCCATTGAATTTTCTTCTATTTCTTCAAAAAGCACTAAAGGGTCGCAAAGGCTCACAAAAAAGTTGTGCACATTATGGAGAAGGTACTTTGTCGGAAAGGACAGTTGGAAAATGGTATGATCGATTACGCTCTGGAAATTTTGATGTAAAAGACGCACCTAAATCTGGTCGACTATGCGACGAAAAATTGGAAAAAATTTTTGAAAACTTGGATGAAGTCCGACACATAAGCAGTCGCGACATCGCTACCTAATCTAAGTGAAAAAAATCTTACTGACCGCCCTTCGGTATATGCATTCGCGTGTCCAAACGAATAATTCGGAACAGCGGAGCAGTACTTACTAAAATTGAATGAAGTTCTCCAGAAAAACGTCCAGAATTTGTCAACAGAAAAAACGTTGTCTTTCATCACGAAAACGCTAGACCACATACTTCTTTGGTAAACTGTCAAAAATTGAATGAGCTTGGCTGGAAAGTTTTAATGTATCTTTCATATCGCTCAGATCTTGTACCTCTGGATGATCATTTGTTTCACTTATCTTATGGCGTAAAATTGAATTACATGGAGGATTGCAGAAAAGTCTTGCCCGAGTTTTTTGAGTTGAGTCCCCAGGAACTCTTTAAGGACGGTATTGTGGTTTTTCCCAAAAGATGGTGAGAAGTGGTCAATAACAATCAAAAGTTTTGATATAGGAAAAAAAATTGGTTGACTTTTCTGAGCTTTCTTTTTAGTCAACCTTATACATAAAATTTCTCACTATGCGGTAATCTAACTACAGTTTTTATTATGAAACAGTACAGATTTTTGTTAATAGTTTTTTCAGAAATAATGCTTGTGTATAGATAATAACCTTAAAGTTTACGAATTTGTGTTTGATTTTAATTAGTATCAACATATCTGTATTCCAGAATTGCCTAATTAGTCATGAAATAAATTAAACAAACTTTAATTTATTTGCTCTTATAAATGTTATATCTGTTTAAGTCTTAACTACTTTTTCATATGTTTTTGACATAATTAATAAATTACATTCACTCTAGAGAAAAAAATGTATATAATTAATGACGTACTTTTTTGCTTTTTACTGTTAAGACACAAAGGAAGAAACGTTTTGTAGCGCATCTCAATGTAAAAAAATAAGCTGGATACATAGTTAGGAGTGGAATTTTTTGAAGAGATTGGGTCCCTGTGAGACCAGCAAAAACCTCTGTCTGAGTGCTGTTAAATTTTCTACGTTATGTAGTCTTTACCACTAAATGCACGCTGTGATTTTCATCGAGAAAACAAAATATGGAAATGCCCTTTAGCAGTTTGTTTTGCAGCTACGATATATTCAAAGATTTCTTGACGAAGCTCTAGACAATACATGAAAGTTGTTGAGCTAAAATTAGCACGTATTTTGATGATCTACCTATTTTGTACAGTCAAAGATACCCTTAGAATCCTCAATACAGTATATACCCAACTGAAATTCAAAATTACGTAACATGAAAAATATCAAAATTGAGTTTTGAAAGATTATGATGCATTTAACAATACTACAAGTAATCACATAGTTTTTAGCTTTAACATCTAAAATACCGATACGTCTTTTTAAGGTGAAGATAAACTTATACGCATAAGACACAATCCCTATTTCTATGGCCAATTTTAAAAGGAGAAATTTCTCACACCAAATCAAATTATCTTAAATGAAAAATAAACATTTTAAGTTCAAAGAAAAAAAAAAATTTAAATCAAAATCCATTTTTGATTGATTTAAAAAAACATTAATCAATTTCTTGTTGTTATCTAGGCATCTTTAAAATAACTTCAAAATTCATATTAAAATCCGTCGAACCATTTCAGTTTTTTCTATGTCCGTTCATTAACTGTCCATCCATCTAATTTAAAATTGAAATGTAATTAAAATGGAAACCCCACAAGGTTATGACACAAGAGCGTTTATATGGCAGCAACCAGAGAAAGCAACATCCGTCCATTCATCCAACCAACGAGCGATTTATTTATTCATTCATCTATCCATCTATCCGTCCATCCATCCATCGATTGTTGCGCGCCGGCAACAACGTCATACTGCTAATCCCCGCAAAGTCTCTCAGTGGATTTAAGGCTGCTGTGCTTGATTCCACTACAGTACGCTATACTCTATACAGCCTTGCATGGCACTACTACCACCGTTGCTCCGTTGTTGTGTGTCAGTGTTATTGGTGGTGTTTGCTATCATTAGTAATTCAATTTTCCCAACAACAAATAAAGATTTTTCCTAACCACATTTAAATATTTTGTTTACTTGACGTGCGAAGCTTTTCGGTTTTACTTTGAGTTTGGTGTTTTTCTTTTTCGCCAATAATAATATCCTTGGCACCTAGACTCCTCGACTGTGATGTCGATGTCGACGTGGATGCCGTTGTGTTGGCGCTTGCTATGCACAAGTATGCGTGCATACACGTTGCTTTGAATAAATTTTTGTTATGGTGTCATGTCGAAGATACTTACAACACTTCTGAAGCCAGATGAAGTTCCTGTTGCCTTTGTTTGTCATGTCTATTGAGACTGGGATTTGTTTGGCTGCGGTTTATTTAATTTCTAACTTATCTCTTTGGACGAGAAAAATATTGAATACGAAATTCAGAGAAAGAGAGAGGGTCTGAGTTGACGCACACTGATGTGGTGTTAGAATTAATACCTGTATTCGAAAATGTATCATACAATTCTTCAAAACATTATATAATAACTGGGCCTCTCAAGTTATTTTCAGTGCTTGAATATATGATCTGAAAATTGTCCAAAAAAGTCTGTATTTCCGGCAAATAAACGAATTTTTAATTAGATTGTAACACTTCATATGTAGCGCAATTCTTATTGGGTGTACAACTCAAAAACCGGAATTTGACGGTGGATGTCCGTACTAACAAATATCGTGAAAGCTCGAACTTTATATATATGTCATTTTGAAGGTACATTTGACAACTGTCAAAATCAGTCAACAAAACAATTTTATCTTGTGTGCATCATGATTATTTTTCACGATGAATAACTTCGAAAATTGGAGAAAAAGACAGCATTTGCGGGAGGTTCTGTTGGGTAATTTTCCTATCATCTTATTTTATCCAGTACTAACTGTTTTACCCGGCGTCGCTCGGGTATTGAAAAAAGCAAAAAAGCACTAAAAAAGCTAGTAACTAAAACTATTTTTTAAAATAATGTGCCACAAACAGATGCTCTAATATATTCATTTCATTTATATCCATAAAATTATCACATCTAACATATCAGTAAAAGTCCAAATGAATCAACAAATATCGAAATACATTGAAGAAATCGGTAAAAGTCAAAAAATTTCGGTAAACTGCTAAAATATCAGTAAAAGTCCAAAAATATCGAAATACATCGAAGAAATCGGTAAAAATCCAATTGTATCGAAAAACATCTAAAATATCGGAATAGGTCAAAAGTATCGAAATACATCGAAGAAATCGGTAAAACCCAAATGTATCAAAAACATCTAAAACATCGGCAAAAGCCAAAAAGTATCGAAAAACATCTAAAATATAGGTTAAAGTCGAAAAATATCGAAAAACATCCAAAATATCAGTAGAAGTCTAAAAGTATTGAAAAACATTGAAATACGTCAAAGAAATCGGTATAAGTCCAAGTGTATCGAAAAACATATAATATATGTAGGTATAGGTAAAATTCCAAAAATATCGAAAAATATCTAAACCATCGGTAAGGATCCAAAAATGTCGAAAAACATCCAAAATATCGATAAGAGCCCAAAGGTATTAAAAAACATCGAAGGAATCGGAAAAAGTCCAAAAATGTCCAAAAAACATCCTAGGTATCGGTAAAAGTCCAAAAGTATTGGACAACATTGAAGGAATCAGTAACAGCCCAAATATATCGGAAAACCTCCAATATATCGAAAAATATCGGTAAAATTCCAAAAGTATACATTGTAGAAATCGGTAAAAGTAGAAAAATTTCGGAAAACTGCTAAAATATCGGTAAAAGCCTAAATACGTCCACAATCATCCAAAATATCGGTAAAGCTCCAAAAAAATCGAAATACATGAAAGAAATTGGTTAAAGTCCAAATGTATTGAAAAATACGTAAAATATCGGCAAAAGCCAAAAAGTATCGAAATACCATCCAAAATATCAGACAACATTGAAGGAATCAGTTACAGCCCAAATATATCGGAAAACATCCAATATATCGAAAAAAGTCCAAAAGTTTTGAAAAATACTCAAATACATCAAAGAAATCGGTCAAAGTCCAAGTGTATCGGAAACCATCCAAAATGTCGCTTATCCCGAATCTGCTAACTATTTTTCTCCATCAGAAAACGCAGAAAATGCTATGGTGTACAAGTAGTAGGAAGTAGTGTTGTTCACTTCTGTCAACGACATCGACATCACTGACGCTTCAAAAAATGATTTAGAATTAATGTTACAAAGATGCGATCATTGGGTTTTTATAAATTCCAGTAAACCAGCCATGTTCTGAAATTTTAGATGTTTTCGAAAAATTTTTTTTGTTAATTTGCAATTGTTGAATTCGAATCTGGCAACAATTTTTCTCTGTCAGGTCTGGCTTCCGAGTAATACTTGCTCTGAAGTGCCAAAACACGCTTTTTTCGGGCATATGGTGCTCACGAAGGCAGTAGTGAAGTGTACTTTTAAACTTTTTCAATGTATCGATCCAATTTAAAAAGCTAAAAGGTAAGATTTAAAAAGGAAGATCATGGTGACCCGGTGCCGTTTACAAGTTGATAAGCAAATTACGCTACTCCATGGATATGTGCCATAAAGTGTATTGCCTTTTAAATCATGGATTATTCGGATCACTGAAATGACAACAAAAAAAACGGTTGCCAGATTTGAAATGAGCTACCGCAAATTAACAAAAGCAAATTTATCGAAGTTTCAATTAAAATTGTTTTCTTTCAATTTATTGCACTGTTCAGCAAACCAGATTGGAACAATTTGGTTTCTTTGAATACAAATCCGATTCCATCTTATTTATCGAAATGTAAAATGCCTTATGTTTGGTTTAATTTCGATTCCGAAAAGAATTGCACTGCAATTGAAGTTTTGAGTACAATTCAAAACTTCAAAATAATAGGGATGAAATAAGATAAAACACATTTTGCCTTGATTAAAAAGGGGTCTACTTTTTGGATATTTTCTTAACGCCTCACTAGGGGGACATACATGCATACCTACTATTGCAAAAAAAAGTGAAAGTTTTTTAAGTTAGCTAGCTTTTATCATGAGTTTTTCCTAAGTATGAGGAGCCACATGTCAACATTAGTTTTTTTATTTTTTTATTTCTTTCTCCCGACTATCACAATGATGTCTGTATGATGGCATTTATGTCATAATGACAAGGCCTGTCATTGTACGTACTGTGTAGCTGTACGAAACCCAACAGGAGGTCACAAAAGTACTTTTTTGGGGTTTCTCATTTGCCAGCAATTCTTTGTACGTAAAGTTCCATAATTTAATGTGCATGCATACATAAATATTTGCACGCACACAAGTGAACACAAATTTTCACTGGCTGTGTATGAGTGTGTTTTTCTTTTATTTATGTCTGTACTATTGGGATCTTCATTATAAATTGTGTTATTATGAACTACTTGTGGCATGTTTATGTAGACATTATATACTCTATGCCACTGTTGACATTTATACTATATCTATCTATGAATGTATGTGTATATATCTGTATACTCATATATATCTATTTATATTGGTATGTTTGGCAATGTGGTTTTGTGTTAGGTTTTTGGTTTGAGTCTTTGACAAAAGTTATGTCTAAACATTATTTTCCTTTATTACTTATTTGCTAAATGTAGGTGGGTAGGTTGATGGTAATATGCAAAACTTTTCGAAAAAATTTTTGTTGGTTTTTGTTATTGGTTTTGTTGTTATTTTGATGTTCTTTAGAAAACTACGTTTTGTTAAATTTGTCTCAATGGAATTTTACAGAAAATTAACAAAAACCAAGTTTATTTGCTTTTGCTTCTTCTGCTTCTTTCATTTAATGTGTTCTTTGTTCCTTTATCCTTGTGACAATAAATTGAAATTAAATGGATTCACTTTATCTGCTGTGAAGAATAAAACTTTTAACATGAATTCTATGCCTTATTAACTCAAGTTTAAGTTGTGGTTTCATTTAATGAACTTAACAATTTAGTCACCCTGTGGTTTCGTCTGCTTAAATTGAGTTTTTACTTAGTAATTTGGAGATTTTGGGGAGTTTTAAGTAAGTATGTTGCAGCTAATTCTGTGGGTAGAATTGTTATTTGTTTTGTTTGGTAAAAAAAACATGAATAAATTATCACCGATTTGAGCTAAAAAAGATTTATATATGAGTGCACTATAGCAAGCCTTATGCTTGAAGTAGCTTTAGTTGCAGCGTCCCAAGATATTACTTTCATAGGTCTCTCTAAAAATCATTAAAATTTTTCAAAAATAATAAGAGCCTCTGGCTCACCAAAAAACTCCAAAAAGTTACTGGTTTATGGCATTTTTTTTTTTTTTTTTTTGATATTTTTGCCAGAAGCATGGACGCGAAAAGTGCAATTAGATTTGAAGAATTGGGTTTCTGGAAATCGAAATCTTTTGGTTAAAAAAGTATCTTACTCAAATTTATGGATTGTGATGTAATTGGAGGTACAGACTACCACTTACCACACCTTTAAGCGCATTATTTGAAATGTACACGGATGGGTCAAAATTGGATACAGGCACCAGATGAGGCATTTATTCTAAGTCTTTAGAGCTAGCAAAGTCTTATAGACTACCAAACGACTGTAGTATCTTTCAGGCAGAGGTTTATGCTGTTCTTAACGCTTGCGGTTTGCTAAGAGATGGCGTTACTTGATTATTATTCCATCGTTCCAAAATTCCGAACATGCGTTGGAAAGTTACTGTTATTGTGCGTCTTTTTCAGTATATATCATTCATTTGAAGCGTAAACAATATTTTTTTTTCACTCAAGTATATCGAGCTTTGTGCCTGAAAAAGTGTTTCTACGGGGAGTTCTTCCTCATAACTTGAATATGAAGAAAACTGCTGCCGAAAATCATTTTTGCATCGGATCGTGACTGAGGATGAAAAATGGATCTATTACGACAACTCGAAACCCAAAGGCAAATATAAAAGGTGCCAAGGTAATGCTGTGTAATACTCACAGGTGACCTCTATCGAATACAGTTGATCCGTTTAAATAGGGCCATAGCCGAGAAGCGACCGAAGTCATAAATTTTCAACATGACAACGCTCGGCCACATCTTAGAAGACCGGTTAAAAACTATTTGGAAAATATTGGATGGGAAGTTTTGGCTCATTCGCTTTATAGCCCGTACCTTGCCCCGTCCGACTGTCATTTATTTCGGTCTATGCAAAACGCTCTCACCGGGATATGCTTCGCTTAAGAACAGGGTATCAGAAATTGGCTTGATTCATTTTTGGCCTCAAAACCGGAGCAGTTCTTTTGGCGCAGAATCCATATGTTACCAGAAAGATGGGAAAAAGTAGTGGCTAACGATAGACAATACTTTGAATAATACTATTGTACATACATGTTTTTCTTAAATAAACGTTCAAATTTTGAAAAAAAAAACCGCACGAATAAAGTTATAGACCCAATAAATCGTACTAAATCTCTAATATCATGGGAATCCATGCATCTCGTTTAAGTTTCTCAAACATTTTCGACCTTTGTAGAAGTTGTAAATGGAAGAAACAGTCTTTCATTTCTTTTGCGAATGTCCAGCGCTTGCACTTAGACGTAGAAGGAATTTTGGTCATTTCAATTTCGAATCGCTTGACTCACTATCTGAAGTGTGTCTTAAATCCATATCTATACTATTTATATAAAATTGCTTATATAAAAACCCTATGTAACGATTTGGTGCAAAATATACCGAACCGATTTTAATAATTTTTTTTTAAAACGTTCTACGTGTGGTAAGGGACAGGATTGTATACTTATTTTTTTGGTTTTTATAAGATAAACCTTTTTTTTTTTAGTATGAAGTTGTTGAAAAAAAAAAAAATTCAATGCTTGCATAAAAATGATCGTTTGCATTTCAGTCGCTATAGCTTGCTGCGCCATGAGTTATATGTTGTTGTTTTCTTTTCCGTCTCTTTCATTTATTGTTTTTTTTTATGCTTGGTGTTGTGTTGTTGATGAGAGCAAAAATGAGAGTGATTTCGTCAGTGATGCCAACTCAATATTTTCAATATTTTTGGACTTTATACGATGTTTTACATGTTTGTCAATATTTTTCAATTCTTTTTGACTTTTTTCGATATTTTGGATGTTTTTCGAAACACTTGGACTTTGACCGATTTCTCCGATGTACATATTTCACTATTTTTCGAAACTTTTGATTTTGTTTCGATTTACTGGATGTTTTGTTTTTAGACTTTTGCCGATTTCTTCAATGACTTTCTCCGATTTCTTCGATGTGTTTCAATGTTTTTCAAAACTTGTGGACCTTTTTCGCTTTATTTAGACTTTTACTGATTTTTTTATATATAGTTTTTATTGATTTGAATCGTTCGCATAGAAGAACTTAGTCTTTAACATGCCACTTATTCATAATAATAACAATCAAGTATTATTATTATTATAATTTCTTCGATGTTTTCTATATTTTTGGACCTTTACCGATATTTTAGATGTTTTTCAATATATTTCGAAACTTTTGGACTTTTACCGATATTTTGGATGTTTTTCGTTATATTTGGACTTTTACCGATTTCTTCGGTGTATTTCGATACTTTTGGACATTTACCGAAATTTTGAAAGTTTTTCCATAAACTTGGACTCTTACCGATTTCTTCAATGTATATTTTAATATTTTGCGATACTTTTGGAATTTTACCGATAAAATTAATATATCGGAGCATCTGTTTGTGGCACATTGTTTTAAAAAAAAAAGTTTTCGTTATTAGCTTTTTAGTGCAATCTGGCTTTTATTAAAACCCGTGCAACGCCGGGTAAAACAGCTAGTGAAATATATATGCAGATCTAAGTGGTTCTCTGAGACTTTTTTTGCTAAAGCTCTTAGTATCGAGTATACAATGGGCCCATTCTCGACGCATAAGTTAATGATGATAACATGTTCATCTCCCGGATCTAACCTAACCTAACTATCAATTGTTATCGATAGTATGCATTTCAGTGCAAAATTCACCTATTTAGACACAAGATGAAAACTACATAAGCAAAACATATGTTATGGGCAGTAGCTACAGTTAACAATTTGTCCATATTTTAAACTTCACCCACAGAACAAAAACTTGGCGATCTTTCGCTTCACCACTGAAACAGTTGTGTTTTTCAATATTATCAAAATTACGAAAACAATTCTATGATGAAAAAAAAACAATTCTAGGATTAATTAGTATACATAATTACTTTCGATAGTCTGTCATAACCCATAAACGATAGTGCCATCGAAAGTTTGCGAGCTCTACCACATTAATAACTGCATCGTCTATTTTTATAAAATCTTTGGTGTAACTATTGCCTTTCCACTTGTAACCTCCATACAAATCCCTGCTTACATTAACAACCAGCAAACTGCTATTACACTAGAACTTCAACAGTTTTCACATCACTTCAAAGGCCATTAACAGCCATTCTTTCGAGCTGGGAACAAGTTTTAATGGAATTTACAAATTATTTAAAATTATACATTGAAAGCAAGTACAAAGCAACCAACTGAGTCAAGGCACATGACCTAAATTTGCATAATTATTATTTAATGTAGGGCCGCAGAAACGACCAACCAGCCAACCACCACCAACGAAATAGTCGCAATAAAAATGTGGAAAAAAAGAGAAAATAATAGCAAAATAAAGGAAAAATATGATAAAAGACAACGCACGACTGACTGACAAACAAAAGAGTATGCCCACGTACTTCAACATCGCCGGCAGCCTCCTTAGGAATGGGAATGGTTATGGTACTCGACGTTACTCATTCCCAAGTCCTGAAAAGATGACAGAGCTACATAAATAGCTGTAAGGAAGACAACTATGCGAGGTTATGCCAAATATACGTACACATATACAACAAGGTCAAAGTTCGCGATACTCGCATATACTTACGAATTAAATATTGAAAATAAAAAATTTTAAAGAAAGGATTGCGCTGTGTATTGTTGTTTATGTAGCCGGATATGAAGGAGTAGCAAAAATGAATTGTCCACGGCCAAGTCAAGTCAAGCTACTTTACATGAAAGTCATGTCATGTTGGAAATCATTTGTGGCAAAATAAGCAGCGTGCAGTGCAAAGAGAGAATTGTCGTCGTATGATACTTATTGAGGTTGCCTGCGAGTGAGTAGACCGCAAGTCATAAATGTCACTTGCATGCACAATGCCTTATATTCTTACATATCCTTATAAGAAGAGTAAGCACAAAAGCCACTCACATGCACACATATGCACACACACATACACAACAGCCTGAATATTAGGAAGTCAGGGTTGCCGCTTACAACCCTGTGTGAATTGTGGTGGTACAATGTCAAAGTTTAAATCGAGAAAGGCAAAAGGAATGCAAAAAAAAAAGAGTGAGTAGAGGGTGGTGTGTGTGTGTGTATGAACATTTTCCAAGAAAGTTGCCACAATTTAGCATTCTCATTGCACACTGGCAGCTTTGAGATTTAAAGGAAGAACATTTCATTTACAGATTTGGCATGTCGGCAAAATATTGACTTTTATTAAAATTCAGTCAGTGGGTTAAAAAGCCGCATTAAGTGGTTTACTCTTAAGCAATTTTCGTAATACATAAATGATATTTGGTAGAAACGTTTCCTTCTTTTCAAAGTGATCCACTTAAGCGAATATAACTGCTCGAACGTTTTACAATGACCGGAAGTATTTGTTTTTATAAAATACAGTGTATTTCTTAGAAACAAACAAGACAGTGATCATATGAATCTTGACTTTTGTTATTTTGGATAAAACCCAAAATTGTTGTATAGTGTAATTAATTAAGAATATCAACAATATTAATTAATTAAAATGTAACATTAACTAACTAAAATAGCCCATGATTTAAAAAGCAAAACATTTTTACTGCTTTTTCTCTATTTTGTTACATAGTATGAGATACTTCTCTCTGATGCATACAGTTTTAATTAGAGATAGATGTTAATACTTTTTTTTTTTTGATAAAAGATGTGGTACTAAAAAATATGCATATAATTTAGTTAATTTACATATAATTTGCATTTTACTATATATAGTCAAACTCATTGAATGTGGTGCCTTAAAATATATAACCTTTTCCTTTTTAATTTAAGGTAGTGTTTTTTTATTATTTATCCTAATGTAATTTTTGTATAAAATTTAGCTTTCGTAAAATTTTCTTTATTTAAAAACTGTAATGTACTTGTAAGTTTCATTGCCAGATGTCGCGACATCAAGTATGAGAAATACACACATTTTTACATGAATTTGCTGACATTTTCAAGTGCGAGTATGCCAAGATATGCTAAGCAGGCTCCAAGTGCCTTTTAACCTTATTTCGTTTCCGTTTCATTTTGCATTTGAAAATGTGACATATTTTTCTGTTAATTTTCTTTTGTATTTTTAGGCACTTAACCTTAGAATTAAATAAATAAAAATGAAACCAGGTAGGACAATTGGAACAATATTCTGCGAATATTAAAGAATGTTACTGTTGAGTGATGCATGTAAAGATATAATGTAAAATGAATGTTACAGAAAATCATAATAAAAATCATTTTAAAGCGCAGGTTGTAATCAACACACAACTAAGTTTTCGGGAACAAAAAAAAAAAAGAACTGAGTATGTGGAAAGTTCCTGCAATGATCACAAAACTCAGAACCGGGAAATTCTAAGTGTTCCCCATCAACATATATCCAAATTTGTCATCCACTTCAATGCCTCAGACAGACGACTACTTAAATGCAAATAAAAAACGTAATAATACGAGTATTTTTATTGAATAATTTTAGGCAACTTTTAAATTCATATTTCATAGATATTGTCATAGTCAATGTCTGTACAATATATATTTAAAAGTTGCCAAAAATTATGCAACAAAAATATTCGCATTATTACGTTTGTAATTTGCATTAAAGTTGTCGTCTGCCTAGCCTATAAGCCTTGAAAGTAAATCAGTGATTTCCAAAGCCTATGTCCACGAACACTTGAGCTTTTGTGAGGTCCATAAAGTGAGCTATGCAGGTGTGACGAATTTCGATGTTTTTTGGTTCGGAATTTCGAGCTATTTTCGAGCTTTTCAACAGTGATTTCGAGCTTTCTGGGAAATTTTCCATATTCCGGAAAAGCGGAAAAATTGTTTTGCATAGCTTAGTTTATTTTTTCAGCCAGACGAATCTGCGGGAAGCGTTAGCGATGAAATCTTTTAACGCAGGAATTTCGAGCTACTTTCAAGCTACTTTCAAGATAATTTTGAGCTAAAAGCATTTTCCGGAAAACTCCCAATTTTCCCGGAAAATCCCAAAAAACTTTTTTTATGGCTAACTTTATTTTTTTCAGCCAGTCGAATCCGCGGGAATAGTAAGCGATAAAATCATTTACCGCAGGAATTTTGAGCTACTTTCGAGCTGGCCTTGAACGAAGTATTTTAATTAAATTTCCCCGGAAAAACCCAAAAAATTTTTTCAGCCGGACGAACCCATGCGCATATTTGGTGATCATATCATTTGACACACGAATTTCGGGCTAGTTTCGAGCTCATCAAAAACGAAAAGTGTTTTCCGGAAAACCCCATACTTTCCCGGAAAATCCCAAAAAATATTTTTTTATGGCGGTGCCATGACATAATCCCCACGGACATAATCTCCATTTCGTAAATGTTACTTACCCCTACTCTTATGTAAAATTACTATGGCTACCAAACTAGATGTTGGATATATTATAGGCTGATCCGCAAAAAACTTTCGGATATAATTCCTATTTCGTAAATGGGGATTAATTCCAGATAATTTGCGGATATAACATAGGGGAAAAAAAAAGAATTTTTTTAAATTTTTTGGGATTTTCCGGGGAAATTTAAGGAAAACACTTCATTCAAGGTCAGCTCGAAAGTAGCTCGGAATTCGTGCGTTAAAATATTTCATCGCTTACTATTCCCGCGGATTCATCTGACTGAAAAATAAAGTTAGCCATAAAAAAAGTTTTTTGGGATTTTCCGGAAAAAATGGGAGTTTTCCGGAAAATGCTTTTAGCTCAAAATTAGCTCGAAAGTAGCTCGAAATTCCTGCGTTGAAAGGTTTCATCTCTAACTTTTCCTGCAGATTCGTCTGGCTGAAAAAATAAACTAAGCTATGCAGAACAATTTTTCCGGTTTTCCGGAAAATGGAAAATTTCCCAGACAGCTCGAAATTACTGTTGAAAAGCTCGAAATTCCCGACCAAAAAACATCGAAATTCGTCACACCTGCATAGCTCACTTTATGCACCTGCTTTTGTGCTCGAAAGCTTTCACATACAGATAAGCGTCCAACTGTGCCAGTAGTTTTGCAGTTCTGCGTCACTCGCTTGCAGCTTATGCAAAATATAAAAGCTTTCAATGAGCTTTTATACATTGACGGAATGCGCTAGTATTGAGTATGGTTATCACTGAAGTAAGGCGAGATCCTTATAATAAAGTTTTAAGTGTTAAAGAACAGTGCATAATAAAGCTGTAAAAGTACCACTTGAGATGCTTTTGAAATATAGAACAGAAAGAATTGTTTCAATCTATTCAAAAATATTTTTAAACTTAAGCCGTCATGTTCATTTCTCGTCAAACCGATTCCCATGTAAAGCAGAAGATATTTCAAAATTATGGCCGCCATTTTGGATCCGTCATTTTAAATATAAAGTTTTTACTATCAGATTCTTAATCAGCATCTGTCAAATCTCCAGAATACCGATTTTCTTTTATTCAGAAGATATTTCAAACATTTTGCCGCCATTTTGAATTTCAAAAGTTTGACCACAGATTTGTAATCAGCAATCTTGCAGACTTCCGTGTACCGATTTGCATGCCATATACTTTTGGCCATAAAATGTCCTAAATGAAACCATAGTGCACAGTAAGTTTTTCAAACTTTGATTGAGGATATGTAAATTTCATTTTGAAATGTTACCTGTTATGTTCCAATATTACTTATTTTCACTTCATTCTTTTTACATCATATGTCACAAACTGAGTTCATATCAGAGAAATATGAAAAATGAGAAAAATCCAACACAAATGCACATCACGCAATTTCCCAACAACTTTCAACTTGCAACTGCATTTCTTTTCAATTCTACGAATGCAGAAAAAAGAAAACTTTTTTTATGCATTTTTGTTGCAAACAGCTGTTACTATTACCATTTTGCTGTTATGCTGTCCAGTCACGTTGCAAAGTATGAAAATCTAAGTAGCAACAGTGATACACAATATTGCTGCATCACCTTTCACTAAACTTTTTCAACTTGAAATTTTGCTACCATTTCCACTACTTGCATACCAGTCTCTTCTACTCCTTTTTTTTTTTGGATAACTGTAATTTTACACTAAATATTTCTGCTTTTCCCAACTTTTTTTTTATATTGTGACCGCAATTGTGCGAAAATTCTATATAAAACAAAAATCAAATTTCACATTATGTACTTGTGTGTAACTAAAGAGAAAATGGAAAAAGTTTTCCATTTTAGTGCTTATTTGATTTTCTGCTCTTTGGCAGCATTTTTTCGAATTTTATTCTGCAGTATATTTATATTGTTGTATATATCCTTTTTAGTTTGTTTTTGTATTAAACTCTTCTAAACCAATTTTTTTTTTTTTTTTTTTTTTTGGTAAAACAAAAAAGCAGAATAAAATAACAAACCAACTCGAAAAGTTTTATATAATTTTGTTGTTGTTTTTTGTTATTGCTTTTGTTACTGTTGCAAAGAGTTCGTACTTTACTAACATACTCATACACACAATGTAAGAGTATTTGTGGCATTTTTGGTTTCATAAAACCAAATAGGAATTATGTTGAGTTCTTCTCATGAGAGCAAGTGTAAGGATTCACAGCTAACTAAACTGTTATGGTTGCGCTGAGAAAAGTGTAAATGTTTCTTGAAAATTAAGCTAAGACTTTGCTTTGAGTAAATAAAAAGATATTTTAGACTACATGCATTAGAATTTTTAATAAGTATAACTTTTTTGTATTAGGTACATATATGCAAATAAATTTTGAAATTAAAAATATTTTTATTCATAACATTCGTTTTATTCCATGTAAGCCCTAGGAAGATCACAGAATGCGATTTTTTATGTTACCTCCTCTCCTTTCCCTGACTTCATAAATTCAGAGATTTCATTCTCCAAAGAAATTTTTCGGTTAATTTGTGTTCTCCCAAGATCTGTAAGGGAAAAGTGGGTCGGGTGTGGGCACCCCCCGTAACTTTTGACAGAAAATCAAAAGCAGCTGTTCTGGCAAATGACAGCACGAAGTTTTTGTGCATATACTGGAGCAAACAGACGCATATGCTTTGTGCTGATTAGAAAACAATTTTTGAATAAATGAAAGTCAACACAAAAGTTTTTTTCAATCATATTCCAAGTGCGATAAATCGAAGTAATTCATTCAAAAAGCTGAATGCAATTTTTATTTGTGCAGTAAATTTATTATATTTTGTGATTCAAAACCGAGTCCAACCAAAATTTTCACAAAACAGAATTTGCTTGTTGCTTTTCAAAGTAGCTGCCAAAGTCGGTTGTGGGAACCCAATTGGGTCGGTTGTGGGCAACCTTTTTTTATACCCTACACCCAGGGTATATTCACTTTGTCCTTCCGTTTGTAACGCAGAGAAGGAGGTGTGGCAGATATAGAAAAGTATATATATTCTTGATCAGCGTCACCTCCTGAGTCGATATAGCCATGTCCGTCTGTCTGGCTGGCTGGGTGGCTGGCTGTGTGTTGAAATACACTTTTTGGAAAAACTGAGCAAGATAATTCAATGAAATTTGGTACATTGCCTTCGTCGCCAAAGTTAGCTCGGGCGATTGAAAATAAGCGAAATCGGTCAACGGACACGCCATACCGCCCATACAAAAAATATGTTCAAAATGCATTTTTAGGAGTATTTTTCACAACAGTGCAACCAAAATACGCATAAATACTAAAAATTGTAAGCGCAAGCTCTGAGAAAAAAACTGAGCGAATTCGGACAAGAGGGCGTGGCACCTCCCATATAAGCAAATGCTTAAAAACGCTATACTGAAAGCGTTTTTTGAGATATTCAAACCAAATTTTACTCAGACACTAAAAATCATAAATGAAAGCTCTCAACGAAAATTGGGTGAAATTGGACAAGGGGGCGTGGTACCTCCCACATAAGCAAAAGTTTCAAAATGCTATACTGAAACAGTTTTTTGAGATAATCCAACTAAACTTCACTGAAATACTTAATACTATAAATGCACGCTCTAAGCTAAAACTAGACGAACTCAGACAAGAGGGCGTAGCACCTCCCATATGAGAAAAATTTGAAAAATACTGCAGTGTAGGGTATTTATTGTTTGGCCAGCCCAAATTTTACACCCTTACTAGTTTTTAATTAAAGCGTGTGTCTTCCTGAAATATCGTCGTGGATGCCAACATTACTAATTTAAATGGTGTTCTTACGCTTTTTAGTGGAAAGGAAAGAACCAATAGGCCCTTTAAAGATATTGTACAAAAAAGTTATTTTCATTTAGTGTGGGTGTTAAGGTGGCATACCACTTTGCATATGGCGGACATTGATTGGTACAAAAAATTCATGCTTGGCAAAAGAGTAATGCCAAAAAGGGCTAGAAATTAAGTCACCTAGCTGGCTTAGTCTGCAAAATAATTGATCTGGCATTGATGCCGAAGACAATCAAGTCTGGTTTTAGGGCAACAGGCATGATGCCATTCGATCCAGACGTTTTAAGTGACGCTGATTTTGTTAAAGCCGTTGAGCAGAATTTGTCTGAGTCAATGATTTCAAAATAAATTAATTTAGCTTTCTCTTTTATTTGATTGCGTTTAATTTCATATCTTCCCATTTTTAGCCGATTTTCTAAGGGTGCCCATAACCGACCCAACATTTTTTTTTGTCATAATTATTACTTCACTATTTTTGGATACGATTTTTCCAACTGACGAAATCAATTTACTTTCTTCACCAATCGTTAGCTAAGGTCTCTAGCTTTCCAATGATACATATATGTTAGCATAATATACATTTGGGCAAAAGTTATGAGTCGAAAATAAAAAGGTGCCCACACCCGACACTATTCCTCAACTGTCGTGTGAATTTTACTCAAAGTTTCTACAACAGTAAACTCAACTGAGTGATTTCCGGATAGTATGTCCCATCTATCACAACTCGTTTAGCTTGTTCGAGTTTGTTATGGAACTTTTTTTTGTAAATTGGCATTTTTGATGGTGTGTAGCCCGCAGTCTCTTAACAGCAGTTTAATACTTCGTTCCCATCGGAGATTTATGAGATGATTTACGGTTGTTTCAAGACTTGGCTCTAAATCTCGACGTAATTCACGTGATTTAGCGTACAATAATAAATCTATTTCTGACGAGATTTATTTACAAACTGCATATAAATCTCAGCAGGGCTACAGACTTTGGCTATTCGTGACCCTTACTTAACATTGATAATTGACATTGAATGTCAATAAAAACAAAGCAAATGGATGACAAATATTAAGAGGAAAACGAAAAAACTACTTTTATTTTCCCGCTTATGGCATTTACTTTCAAAAATAAATCTCTTTTCGTAGATGGAAATGGGTAGGATTTAACGACGAGTTTTTAGATTTTATCACAGCTAAATCTCCGGTGGAAACGTAGTTTATAGCTGCGGTCGGCAAATATTTGAAATGCCAACATGAATGAAAAAGACTGATTTTACACTTTCATACATAAATGTAAATTATATACTTTAATTTTGATTGAAATGTGGATTGATGTGCCTTTTATTTATCGAAATTTTCAAATTAATTTGCTCTGTTGTCCACTTTTTGTGACGGTCATATGAAAAGGTCCTATAGTTTATTTTGCACAGCTTAATGTGTTGGCAATAATAGGCAGTACCTGGAGATCGATCCCTGCGCGGTACACAATTTAATCTAATCATTTCACGTCGATGTTTTTGACCAAAAGATTTTTTATGTTTTGCAATTCGTAGCTAAAAATTATAAGTAGTAATACGTCCTAAGCTTTCATGAAAATCATTGCAGCCATTTTTGAGAAATATTTTGGTAAAAAATATTCATTGCAGAAGTGTAGACGTGGCACTTTTTAGATCCCGCCTTATTTTCGCTTATTGCAAGGTATTGATGGTCGATATCTGATACAGCTTGCCAGATATTCCATTTTCAGTATTTTACTTGGAGCTGCCACGCCCACTACCGAGTTTATCTCACTTTTAGTTCAGAGCTGCCTAATAGCAAGTAGATTCTCAAAGGTTAATTTCAGAAAGATTGCTATATTATTTTTCTTTTTATAGCGTATTATATTTTTGAGGACGGTACCACGCCTTTCTACGAATTCCTTTAGTAAAATGCCATATCACATATTAACCTTTGTTTTCAGAAGTAGTATCCCTAAAATTTTCATCAAAATTGTTGAAGCCGTTTTCGAGTAATATTGAATCAAAATTTTCAAATGTGCTTAACAAACTTCATCAAAATACCTTGTGTGGTTTGTGATAAGTATATCAGTTGAATAATCAAGTAAATAAGATCATCTAATTTTTATCCCTAATGGGTAACTTTCAAAAACCTATCCCGAAATGTGCTAATGTCAACTTGAGTTTAAATATTGAGCAAATGCACACTTTTTTCAACTGCAGCTTACTTAGTCTTATTTTTCTTCATTTTTATGCACAACTTTTATTTACTCCTCAAGTTTAGTAGTTTAGTAGTTGAGTTGAGCAAAAGTGTAGTGTTTGCACAAAAATTGCGATTTAGTTGCGAAAAGTTTAGCCAACAGCAACACAAAATACAAAAATATGGCACTTAGTGAAAGATTGCAGAAATGGATACATATTGTTGGACTCTTTTACTTAAGGGTAAGATTTAAGTAAATTATTAAACTTAAGATTGAGTGGTTAGAAAAAATAAACTTCAATATATATGAAGTGTAGAGAGAAGTTTTTGTTAAATTTAGGAAAAGAATAAAAATTTTAAAACAAAAAGCTGAAGCAAAAACAAATAAAATTAACACCGTATATCCCAAATTTGCACATGCACTTAAAGTCAATTAAATGACAACTTCTTCTCTCCTCTTCCATAGGGATTGTTAACCTGGTAATCGTAATAATTTAACCGCATGCGTATCGCATTAATTCCATAATTAATACGCAAATATGATTTCAATTAATCTGTGGTGTTCATCATAAACAATACGAAACATGACTGAATCAATAGCCATAACAAAGTAGTGGGGGTGGTGCATTCACAGCTTAAAGGATGCGTACGAAAAAAGAAAAAGCGATTAAAAACAAATATTAAATGAAAACCAAGCGAAATACGAAAAGTTTTTCAATTAACCTGCGAAATGGAAAATACCAACACCAAAGCACAATCTCAATTACTTATATACATGCCTAAGTGGACAAATTTCAAGCGTTTCTTAAGAAAGCACTTCTAAAGCGCTTGTTCTTATAGAAATTTACAAATGAAATAACAAAAAAAAATGTGTGCATCAAAAATTATCTTCGAGGGTGTCTTTAAATAAAAACTGCATGCCTAGTTTGGATTAAAACCCCCAAAACATTGTCCACCAGGGGCTGGAATGAAGGTCTAAAAGACACAAATTAGTGTTTTTTGACAGTTTTTGAACTAATCTCAAAAACAACGAAGTTATTGGTAGTAATTCAGCCAAAATCTTTTAAAAGGGTTGATTTTCTACATTTTACTTTTTTGCTCATTACTTTATGCAATTTCTTGAAGGACTTAAAAATTTTAGATTCAAAAAAAAAAAAAAAACTTTTGTCGTTTAGACCATTCCTACTGCACTATAGGTCAAAAAGCACATTTTTCTGGCCAAAATATATAATGTCCATATTATCATGGTGATCAATTGCACGGTGCTCTTGAACAGTCGATAAATTTTTGGCTATGTGGAGAAAATCCGTGAATCGGATTTCATTTGTATTAGTTTACTGGTCTGGAAAATGCAAACCCCGAAATCGTAGCTGATCATCCCCGCGAAATATCGCAAAAATACATATCCCATATAAAAAAAAAAAAAAATCGGAAAAAAAAACGTAACAAACAAGTATAAAAATAGTTATGTTTAATGTATTTTGCAATGCTGAATCTGAATCCGGACTTAAAATTGCTATATCTCATAGCGTTTTTGAGATATCTTAGCCTAAACAAGGAAAAAAGACCGTTTTTGCTATATTTTGAAGCTATATAACTAGAATATAGAACACTCATACGCAAAATTCGATACATTATCTAAAAGCTGCAATCTTTTTCTTTAAAACCGCATTTAAATTATGTCAATAGCTTAATTTTTTTCTGAAATATCGTAGACTGAAATAATGACAAAACACGTTTTTAGCACTTTTTTAACTTTTTAGGTTAGGATATCATTATTTGAATTAGGTTTAGAAGATTGATTAGAGCTTTCGATTTTTGCATCAGAATTTATGGATATACGTCCTGTTATATAGCTCCAAAACACAACAATAAAACATAGCGTCGGTTTTTTTTCCTTGTTTAGGCTTAGATATCTCAAAAACCGTATAAGATAAAGCAATTCTAAGGCCGGATTCGGATTCAGCATTGCAAAATACATTAAAAATAACTATTTTTATATTTGTTTGTTGCTACGATTCCGGGGTTTGCATTTTTCAGACCACTAAACTAATACAAATGAAACCCCATTCACAGATTTTCTCCACATATTCAAAAAACCTATCGACTGTTCAAGAGCACCGTGATTGCAAATGCAGTTTTTATGTTGACTCTAGACTAAAAGAACAATTCCGAAAATAATTTGGGTCAAAAAAGGCACGTAATAAATTTTCCAAATTAAAAACACATATCAGCAAGATTTTGTTTCCAAGCATTTCCAAAGTAACTTCATGCGTAGAATACGAATCTGAGGTCAGAATTGACCCACCACCCCAGAATATGGAGATATTTGAGGTCAAACTCATGAAAAATGGATATTTTGGCTATATATAAGGTTAGATGCAAACTACAAAAAATTTTCATTATTTTTTTACCAAATTTACCACGAGTTCTATTCTGTTTCTTCAAAATGAGCTCTTAAAAGATGCCATACGATACTTTCTTGAAATCCCATAAAAAGTGTAAAACGACACAACTTTGAATTTCATGATATCATCTTAATCTGCAATAACTTTTAAGGAAAGTATTGTAAAGCACTTTTTAAGAGCTCGTTTGAAGGTTAAAAGTGATACTCAGTAATAAATTATGCAAAAAAAAAAAAAAAAAAAATTTTGTCCAGCCTACTATACGTAACCTCAAAAGTAACAAAAGTACTAATTTTTTATATTAACCTGAAATATCACTATTTTTCTAAAAACCTAATGCAGAAATTATGCAGGATATCGATACAACTAACCTATACCTATAAGTTGGTAACTCAAGTTAACTCAAGGATTCGGAATCAGCATCGACAACTTTTCGTCTAATGAAAAGGTACAAGTGTACCTTAGGCCATTTTATATGGCTTCCACATACAATTTTAAAATTTTTCTTTTATATTATGAATTATGACAAAATTAAGTGAAGCAAGAGTTTTCCTTTACTCAAACCAGAGCTTCTGTCCGAGGTAAAACTATGTTTTCCCGTGTACATCTAACTGAGTTTTTGACTCTGAAACTGGTTTTTCTTTGAAAAGGAAACTTTTTATAAAAAAGCCATAGATGGTGATCGCAAATGTAGAAGAAGTGAAGTCTAAAAGACTTTGCCAACTTACTTTTCGTATCGTCAACACAAATAGTACCAAGATACAAATGAGAATTCCACCGGAAGGCGCCGCGAAAAACTAGATATAATTGAGAATCATGTACCAGTTTTTGAACTGAAGCTTCTTTTTGGGCGCTAAAGGTAAAATTTAAAGGTCGCGACATAGTTTTTAGTGTGACGAAATAGTTTCCTGACAGATTTCGTTTTATCCCATCACATCACACAAGCTATTTGGTGAAAAGGTGTCAAATAAGATTACCATAAGCCAGTCAAAAAGTGGGCGTAGTCAAAATGCCACACCCGCTTTTCAAGAAATTAATTTCTTTACCATACGACGGCACCGTATTGCAGCACGGCGTATTTCATTTTAAAAATCTTTCGAGGAATTTAAAATTATGTAAATTACAAAAAACTTAAATAATACGAAATATCGTGCACATGTTCTGAAATGTTCAAAAAATCATTACTCGTATACCATTAAAAGTGCCATCTTAATTTTAGATTCATGTGAAAGGTGATTTTGTCTTCTATTCTAGAAAAATATTTTGGAAGGTCGAAAAAAGAGCACTATAGCGTTTTTTGTCGTTTAGTACTAAAATAGTGGTTAATTGAGTAGATTTTACCAAATAAAAAAAAAAATACTTTGTGCGCATAACGTAATTCAATAGCTTTCTCAAAAACGGCCACACATACTATTTGATGGAAAATGGGATATTGTACCTGAAGGTCCCCAGATACCAATTCAAAAGTGAACACGTGGGTGGTATCCTTTAAAATGAAAATCGGTTCCACCTAGCCGTGAACACGTATAAAGGATCGGAAGCGCTTATGACTGAAAAAAAGCACTTCAGGAAGCCTTTTGAAGCGCTTTTTTCCCCTTGGGTATATACAGCGTTTATATATGAGTGTGCGGAAGCGTGTGCACGTAGAAATTAACTAAATCAATCATGATTTTTGCTGCTGCTCCATGCGTTGGGTGCGACGGTAATGAATGTTCTGCATGGAGGTTGATGTTGGTGCCGAATTTCACCATTTTAATATTTACACGTGTTGTTGGCTTTCAGGTGAAAGACTTTTTTATTCGCAATTTTTTTTTTTTTGTTATTGCTTTTATAGTTCATTGTGAAAGCTCTCATTTTTAACGCTACGTTAAGGTGAATTGTTTTTTAACTTTTCATAAAATGATTTGAACCACAAATTTTAAAATGAAAAAACATTTACGCTTTGTTGAGTTTTATTCAATTCAGCAATGAGCGTGCAAAAATATATCAAAAAACCCTATTTTGATTATAAAGTACTCAGATTGAGGTGTTAATCAATATAGGCTTTTTTCGGGCGGAGTTTTGAGCAACAGCCTTTTGATAAAAAAAAAAATTGACATTACAAAATTACACATAGTTAATTTTAGAATACGATTCCAACTTGAGAACTGCAACTTCAAAACGAGGCAAATGTAATGTCATATAAATTATGTGCCAAATGATCAGTTATTTGGTCTATATTATTTTTTTAACTTAATCTCAACAAACCCATATCATCAAGTAAATTTTTCGTGAAAACAGAAATCAATTCTATTCACCCCCAACAAAATGTCAGCCAATTAATATTATAACACTACTTTTGCCTCGTTTTGGAGTTGCACCATTGTCATTTTGAACGGCTCATTTGTTAAATTCGATTTCAATTTGTTATAAAATTTAGTGCAATACGAAATCTTGAATGAAATCTTGATAACTTCTTTTGGTTTTTAGCAGTTGCTTAATCCAAATCTGGCATCCGCTTTTCTCTATTAGTGGTAGTACCCAACTTATCCTTGCCCTATAGTGTGGAATATAGTATAGCACTATGCCAATCAGTAGTGAAGTAGACATTTGCCCACCGCATCTTCATAACACTTTAACTTTAAACTTTTCCCATTGTTTCAGAACATTCCGAGATATCCATTGAAATAAATGTTGGCAAATCTAATGATACTACTTTCTGGATATGTGCAATATGGCGTCCGCACTTACAACCAAGTATAACTTTGATTACAGACCTGATAGAAAAAAAGAGTTTCCAAATTCGGAATCAACGACCGCAAATTATGGTTGCCACTTTCTAAGAGTTCGTTCACTCCAATTCGAATCTCTTTCAATTTATATAAAAATTTTAACATTTAGCGTATTCTTTAAAACCTTGTTGTCATGGTGTGCTCGATCGCATATCGCCAAAAACCGCATAATTTTACCCCAAATTTTTGGTTTTTCATAATTTACTCGGCAAGGGTCGCTTAAATAAAAAAATGTCATAAGCAAAATCAATTTATTTTTTATCAAAGAATTTACTAGAATTTTTTCAGAATTTTAGGACCTTTTATGTGGCCGTAATGAGCGTTTTAGACTTTTTAACCCATTTTGTCGCCACGACCCACATACGATTTTTCTAAATTTTACTCCAGAATATTTGGAAAGGTGCCCCGTAACTTATCTACAATACTAAAACTTCTGAAATATGTCCTCTCCCGTATATTTTCGGAAATCTTGATTTTCCCAAATTTTTTAGATAAAACGACCTCCTGACACCCTTTCGGGACGAAATTTTTTTGTTCGCCTATTGAAAATTTCATTTTGTGCATCTAGGAATATATTCCACCACATTTCGTTATTGAACATGGAAAAAAAATTTTCTTAAAACTTGGGTCATATAAGAGGAGATTATTTTCGGATATTGCCATATACGCATAAAATGAAACACAGCTACATTTTTGTGTTGACCGATTTTTACAAATATTTCAGTTTTAAAAATATGGATAGATGGTGTTTTCAAAAAATGTCAAGATTCTGCATATTTTGTGACAACTCTATAGTTTCTTATCTTAACATTTTTAATACAATTCGACTTTTTCACTATTTCCTGCGCTATTCGACGATTTTTAACTTTTATCGGATTTTAATATGCTCTTTGATACTATTCCATATGGTTTTGATACTTAAGACTTTGTGCAGTTTTTCGACAACTTTTGATATTTTCCACTTATTTAAACTTTTGATCAAATCCCCGCATAATTTAAGCTAAGTCATACAAATTCCCAAACATTCTAGCTCAGATCCCATAAAATAAAGCAAACTGAAAAAATCATTTCCATCCATCTATTCAAACGCACCATATTTTAAACTGATAATCTCAAATCCTATCCCACTAACCACACTGTTATTTAAAATCCCCAAATGACCTACAACAACAGTAAAACTATTATTTCTTCAAATGTAAACCTCATAATCTATACTCGTAGTATATGGTATACTCGTACTATTAATGTTTACATTTTAACTTTTACTATAAAACAAAGTCACAACAAACACTCGCTCCTCGTCGAACTTTCAGTCAAAACAAACCATGAAACACAGAAATGTGGCGCACGCTACTGCTGCTGCTGCCGTGGGGTACCATTGGGGGCTTTCGTCGAAAGCAACATGGAAACTTTATACAAACAAATGTATATGAACTATGCTCGCTTGTTTCCACCATCGCTAACCTTGGATTATCTTTTTTTTGTTCTCTTTCTTCTTATCGTTCTTCTTTATTTATTTAGAAAAAAGGCAATGGTCAACATGGAGGGGCAATTTTTGGTGCGACAAATTTATGACGATGAAATCACATACAATCTCATCGGCGCTGCGGTCGAAATATTAAGTGAGTAGAAAGAAATAAAAAACGAAATCAACAAAATCAAAAAAAAATATATAAAAAAAAAATGCAAATTCAAGGATAATGGAAAAAAGAAAGGACATTTATTATAAATTGTTTTCGGGTCATTTGTTTACGTATGTATACGTGCTTTTGTTTTTTATTTACAGACATACCAGCTGATGATATATTGGAACTTTTTGGCAAAACATTTTTTGAATTTTGTCAGGATTCAGGATATGATAAAATTCTACAAGTCTTAGGAGCGACACCCAGAGATTTTTTACAAGTTAGTAAAAGATTGATTGAATCAGTATTATGAAGATTATACAATAAATTTATTTGATTTTGTGATTTTTAAATAATATTGATAATGTTCGTTAAGAATTATTTGAAGATATTTTGAAGAAAATTTTACTTGGACAATTAAAGATATTTGGTTTTTTGTGTTTTTTTTTTTTTTTTTTTTTTGTTAGGTCAGGTTTATTTTTTTTTTTTTTTTTTTTTTCTCATAATACTGAAGTGATTAATGGTTTTTAGTTATATTTCACAAAATCAGAGCACCTACTGCATTAAAAAAGACACTTTTCATTTAATGTCAAGATGCGTGTTATCATAATTTTTGAATTGAAACTTATAGCATGTGCAGACGATAGCGTTAATCTGAATTAAGGATATACTAATGCCAATGAAAATTTTAAACCTAACAGACGACAGTTTCTGCAATAAATTAACAATTGATTTGTTGATTTTCTTGTTTTTTTATAGAACTTACTCCTCTCCCTTGCTCCACATAGTGTGCTTTCTTGATATTCCAGTCTTAAAATGAAAAAAATTCATTGGGCTTATACCTATTTGTCGTCAAATTTACACTTTAAAAATTGATTTTAATTTTATAATTTTTAATGAATCTCTATTAAAAATGACCAAGCACGTATTTTTTAGTTTTTCGTTTTGGTGAAAATTAACGAAGTTGTGATTTTTTAAAGTTTCATGGTTTGGGAAAATGCTTCTTTTTGTAATGTATGTCAGGCCCGTGCGGGGGGTTCAAACCCCCCCCAGGAAGATCTTTTACCCAAAAAAATTAAATAAATATTTATGAATTGAAAATATGTTTTGGAATAAAACAGAATTAATCTAATCAGTTCACGTACCTATAATTTTATTTATAATATCATAGCCATTTTGACTATTTCTGTGGGTTTGCTCAATTTCAACCATTCGCAGAGTCAATAATTTTTTAAAAAAACCTTCTTTTCATTTGGTAATCCGAGATTCATATACTGAAAGAGGTCAATGAGATTTTTTCACTCAGATTATATAGCAATGTTTTGACTGCTTTTGTGTTGGTCTTCCTCCACCTTTTCAAGAATTTCGATTACTTTTTTGGTCGACAAGATTTACATCAAAATTTCCAGAGCGGAATCGATCATACCTGGATGCACGCCATATGTCTGAAAATAGCGTTTTCTGCACTTTAAATCAAGGATAACTCGGATCTCAGACGTGATAGAAAAAAACGGTTAACAGATTCGGATTTTTGAAGTTTTTGGCTTTAAGCTTCGTTATCAGGTTTTGTGGCTAAAATTTTCCTTGTTTTGTTATATAACCTCGAAAAAAAAAACTTTTACGTCAAGATTTCTCGAAAACCATACGAGATATAGCAAATCTGAGGCCAGATTCGAATTCAACATCAAAACTTGCATTGAAAATAATTATTTTTTTTTTTGTTTTCATTTCTTGTTAATTTTCTTAAAAAACGCAAAAATTCATTTTTTGTTTCTTCAACAAAAAAAATTTCAAAAAAGTTCTTAAAAATACAATGTCTCTTTAACTTGATAAGATAGAATTTTCAATTAATTTTAATACAGAAATAATGTAAAGGCCATTTAGTAACCGAAATTCGACCCTGAAATCGATTTAAAAAATAACTTGGACCCAAATGAACAACTTTGCAAAAAAAATCTGGCCAACAAAACCTTAAAGCAATTAAACATGAAAATTGATTTAAATCAATACACATTTCATTGAATTAATCTATTCATTAGGGAACAAATTACTAATTTTGTTTCAGTTTGCTTGCAAAACTACTTTTCAAATTTAAAATTTATTCTGATTTTCTAAAATGTTAATGCAAACTAGCCTGACTATCCTGACACCAGGACTCAATGCGCTTTGTGACCAGAGTTAGTGCTATCGACTTAATTTCATAAATAAAGTAAAAAAAAAAAATGGTACATATTATTAAAAATGGACTTAGCATTTTTTCCTTGAAAATTTTGAAAAATTTTGGACTTGTCACTTTTGCATTTCTTTTAATTTTCACCATTATAAGTTATTTTGATGTCAACTTTTTTTACGCCAAGTGTTGTTTTAGTACCTTTCGAATGGCATACATGTTTTGAGCATTTGATAGTGTTATTACGTTTTTTTAGGACCCCCCCCCCCAAGAGTAAATCCTGCGCACGGCCCTGATGTATGTGTCTCAGAAACTATTAGATACAGGGAAAAAGTGATCATAACGTAAATTTTGAAATACGTAAAAAAAATTTTTAATGATGGTAAACTTTTAACAAAGTAAACAATTTGATTTTTTAATATATTGTAAAATTTCTATTCAATTCTGTTTAAGTATACGTTGAGTTTATAGTGAAGGTCGTATTACTTCTTGAGATATAACGATTTTTCGAATATAAAGTCATCCAATTTCATTTAAGAGGCAGCGTTATGTGGTTCTGTTTACTTGATTCAACATAACGATAGCATTCATAGAATTAAAAGCCATGATAAATGTTGAATCAAGTAATTCAAACTATATTATGTAGTCCAGTGATTCTCAACCTTTTTTTTTTTTTGTCATGGCACATTTTCAATAATATCAAAATTTGGCGGCACACTAGCAAGAAAAATTTTAAGAGAATTTTAATTGATTTATTGATTTATGTGCGCTTAGTTAAGTAAAATCCATGGGGTGACCACGTTGTCATCATTAACTTAGGCCTCGGAATTGGTCCCATTGTGCACCCGACACAGAGAGCTTTAACAAAGTAATTCTACGAGAACCATATGCATGTTCATATTCGATTCAGATAGTGAGCCAAGCGCTTCAAAATTGAAATGACCAATGAAATGAAGAACTGTATATTCCATATCAGTTTTTTTGCAACTTCTACTTACAAATGTATGGTTTTCTATGCCACAGTTTCTAGGAATAGCACCAATTAAGTTACGAACATTGTTTTTCTCCATTGCTATAAAAAATTTAGAATTCTAGAGGATGGCAAAATAAATTGATCTAATATGCTTTAAATTTGTAGACTTGACCATCTGGAATTAGCAAGCTGAATACATTTACTATCGATTGTTCCCTTTGTTAGTTCTGTATACTCGAAAAAATTTCCTGATCCAGTACCTGTTTCCAATTTTGACTCATCCGTGTATATTTTAAAGAACGTATTTAAAATAGCCCAACTATCCCTTTTAGGTACTACCACATAGAAGTTTGTTAGGAAAAAAAGGTGTGGTGGGAGGTAGTCTGTACATCATTACATCATAATTTATAAATATGTGTAAAAACCAAAAGGTTTTAATTTCCAGAAACCTTAAAAAATCATGTCGGCAAATTTGCTTTCTGGCAGTGGCGGCACATTTTAAAAATGCCGCGGCACAAAAGTTGAGAATCACTGACGTAGCCTCTTAGGTAAAATAAGACGACTTCTTGTCCGAAAAATCGGCATACCTCAAGAAGTAATACGATCTCTACTCTAAACTTAACTGATACTTAAACAAAATTCAATAGAGAATTTATATTCAAAAACAAAGAAAAATAAGAAGACATCAACATAAGAAAAATGAAATTGATTACTTTGTTAAAAGTTGACCATGATTAATTTTGGCAAAGAAAAATTTTTTTTAAATATTTCAAAAATTCAATAAGTTTTCTACATTTTACACTATGATCACTTTTTCCCTGTATCTAATAGTTTCTGAGATAATTGTATTACAAAAAAAAAAGTGTTTTTCCAAACCATGAAAATTTCAAAAATCATAACTTTTTTAATTTTCACCAAAACAAAAAATTAAATTTATGCAATTTTTAAAAATTGCATAAATTAAATTAGACTTCGCGGTATTGTCCGTTTTATTATTAGTATACGGCTAATAATAAATATAAAAAATTAAAAAAAATACGTCCTCGATCATTTTTAACAGAATATCATTAAAAAATTGTAAAACTAAAATCAATTTTATAGTGTAAATCTGACGAATAATACCTACCCCCCTCCTATACATAGTTTTTATTTATCTTAAAACTCAGTTTTGCGGAGTCCTTTTATATTTCTTTGTTTTGTTTTGGCTTCAATTTATATTTTTTAAATGAAATGGGATGTATCAGATGTTTTTTCTGTTAAATTGTTACAATCTTTTCCAATTATTAGAATCGACCCGTATTGAGATGGGGAAATGCATAAGAAAAATTGGATTAAGACTGCTGATAAAAATTAACGCTTTCGTCTGCCAATATGCATTTTAACTTATTTAAAACTCAAATTTTATAGATAATTATATTTTTTTCATATGTGTTTTTAAATGCAAACTCCTATAAAACCTTTAAAAAAAACTTTAGCCATAATTTGTTGTATAATTTTTATTAAAGATATTTTCTCATATTTTAAAGCAAAATGTATTTTCCTATAATTTCATAAAAAATCAACAATTTACTATGACACATCAACAAATTTTGCAACGATTTTCCTATGCGGCCTTGTGTAACGTTTCGTGGAAATCAAATTTGAAATTGAATTTGATGTCCACCGCACATCATGACAAAAAAAAAATCCATACATAAAAACCAACTATCATCGCCCGTAACCGTTTCACAATACAACGCTTTTGCTGGTGCTGCCACTGTTTCATTGTGAAATTTAGAATTTAGATGCTCTACATGACCATTTGGGCACCCTGTATCCAGGTATGCGCGCACCTTCATTTCGTTGCACTGAAAAGGATGGTTCACTTTTGCTGCATTATTATTCAGAGCGACCGGGCCTGGAGCATATCGTCATTGGCATTGTCAAGGTAAGTGGTGGTGGCTACAATGCAACATACATTCGTGTGTCAAAATCTTTAGCTATACAATGTATGTGTATATGCATAGTACGAGGGTTGCCTTTTATATTTCGGGATTGGGCAACACTAATGCCAATAGCTAAAATCTGCCAACACCATTATAAAGTTTGACATTTTTTAGCATAAACGTACTCACAACGTTTTGATGTACAAGTGCTATTTGTTTTGTTTACAGTGAGTTAAGAAAATCAACTTTTTCATTGATAATTTAAGCGATTGATAAATTATGGGGTATTCAACGAGAACAAACCTTTTTTACGGCCAGGTGTTCATGCAATATTGAATGTATGCTGGTCTCACTAATTCCTAAGGTTGTCTCAATCTCACGATAGGTCACATGACGATCTTGCAATATCAGTTGGCGCACAGCATCAATGGTTTCCGGAACAACAACTGATTTTGGACGACCTTCACGAAATTCGTCTTGGAGTGAACTATGACCTCGGTTGAATTCACCACACCATCGATAAACACTGGTTCTTGGTGGAGCTTCATCGCCAAAAATTGAATTAAGTTCATCGATGTACTGTTGTTGAGTTAATCCACGTCGAAAGTTGTAAAAAATAATCGCACGAAAATTTTCACGATTTAATTCCATTTTTTGGGCGAGATGAATCTTTTAAGTTACTGTAAACAACACAAATAGCGCTCGTATGTCAAAATGTTCTGAGTACGTATAACCTCAAAAATGTCAAACTTTACGATAGAGCTGGCAGTTGCCAGATTGCAACACTAGGGTTGCCCAATCCCGAAATATAAAAGGCAACCTACGTATACATTCATTAATATTTTTTACATGAATTTTTTGCGTAAATGTTGTGGATATGTTTATAATTATGCTGTAAAACATCCATGTATGTACTAAACTAGTTAATTTGTGAAAATGTTTTTTTTTTTTTTTTTCATTTTACGAAGATTTTTTCTACACAAATTAAAATTAATTTCATTATTACAATAATTTTTCTAAATTAAAAAAGGTTATTTGTGTGGGAAATTCTTATTACAAAAAGAAATATTGAAAAAGTGTAAAAATATCGACGGTGTTACGAAATTTTTAAAATCTTTGCGTAATGGGAAAAAATGCAAAAAACTTAAAATGAAAGCTAACAAAATTCCACAGATGATTTAATGATGTTGAAAAATATGAAAAAAGGAGTTTCTACGTACATATATATTCAGCGATTTTAAATGTGCTACTGTATTTCAAATGTTTTAACAAGTCCAGAAGAGTTTAATAAAACAGAAAAAAATACAAATAGGCCAAAGCGTTGTTAAATATTAAAACTAAAATTGAATATTGCACAAAAATGTTCAAAAATGTCAAAAAAGAAACAGAACGAAGTCGAAAATAGGTACTACTCAATAAACGCATAACTGTAATTAGCTGAAAGCTAAAAGTTTCACAAATGGTTAGAATAGGTTTAACTGGTGGCAAACTAGCCACAAATACAATATGTACTTATTAAATTATGACCAATTGAAAATTATTTGAAATTTTCTATTTAGCCTCAAACAAAACGAATACCACCGTACTTTTAATTTATTTTGGATGTTTTTAATAAGTAAAATACGCAAGAATTCAACATTTTGTGTTTCCGCCTCTTGTTTTGGACCTCATTAACTCGATTATGCAAACTCGAGATACACTTTGTTATAATTTTTTTTAGAGATGGATCGTTATTCCAGACGTCGCGAATGTTTTTTTTTTTTTTCAATTGAGCCAAGGTATTGTTTTTCCGCTTGTAAACTAATGATTTTTTTTTTTTTTTGCCTGGCCAATGCAAAACGTCATCATTAGGAAGACAACGTCTCCATGTAGGGCAGCAGAATATTTTTTAAAATGTGTATATATGTATAATTCGGAGCGCATTGTTTCATCAACAAAATAAGTCGAACCGGGTTCTTCAGACGTTATGCAGCTCCAAATCATAACACACGATGGGTGTTTCACAGTTGGAGCCACACATCAGGCTGAGTATCTTTCTTGAGGCCTCCTGCAAACAAGTCTGGCACTTTGGGTAATTGCCTTCAAACAGCACTCATCTCTAAAGATGAGCTTTAATTAAATAAAAATTTTCATAAAAACCACTGAAACAGTATGCACAAATTGGAAGGATTTCACACTGAATTCCTTTACTCCAGTAGTCGTTGGGAATGTTACGATGGAGCTGCGCCTATACCAACCGCCGTTTCCTTCCACTTGAGTCGGTTTCCCGTCTTCAAGTGTTTAGTGAATTATTTTTTTTTTTTTTTTTGTCTGCTTGGTTGTTTTTCCTTTTTTTTTGTTTTAATGAAAGAAAATTTTATTTTTATTTTTTTTTTATTTTTGAAAATATTTTATTTGATAAGCTCTGTTCCGTTCAACGACTAAAAATTGAATGAATTCAAATTCAGATAAAAATTAAATTATAAATTTTTCAAAATAACAAAATTCTCTTCGAATGAAATTGTTATGGAAACACAATAAAAAATTATTCTAAAGAGATTTCCATAGAAACATAAAAGTAGATTCGAACATTACAGTAAAGGCTTGATAATTATATCCAAAATCAAATTAATAATTTAAAAATAGTTGCAACAATGAAATCTAATTGAATTTAATAATAATAACTACAACATTCGTTACACAGTTAGTTTTGAGCTTTTTTGCATGCCAGCCCATTTTCTTTAAATCGGATCGCAATATTTTCAACGATATGTCGACTATAGCTTCGTTGCGGTCGTGCAATATTGATTGAGCTGGTGCAGTTTGCCCTCTTATGGCCTTCTGAATGATTTTTTGTTCAGTACTTGATGTGGTCTTATTTTTTTTATGACAATTTTGTCGATTATTTAGGGAAATACTTAACAAAATAGTCGACATAGTCACATTCCTACCAATTTTTACCACTGAGGACTTCGTTACTCCAAAAATTTTGGCCATTTCTGAATAACTGGACTTTTTTTAAACAAACAGACAGCCTCCTGCGAATTTTAGCAACTGTGACATCTTTGTTTTTACCCATAAGGTCGATTTTTCGAAACTATCAGTTCTTGTTGGTGAAATGGTTGTTTTGGTTACTTATTATTTAGTAGACTGCGGATTATATTCCACTTTTTTGGTGATCATTAAAAGAATTTTATATTGTTTGTAAAATATGCTTTCTGTATTCTAGAATTGATTTACAGCGGCATATCAGAATATGTCAAAAATATGCAAAACATATTCTTTGCATATTCTAAAATATTCCAAAAATATTCAAAAATATTCTGAAAATATGCCGCATTTTTATACGTTTCGAGGAATTATTGTAGAAAAAAAATGTATTTTATTTAGTTTTATTTATTTAAATTTGATTAAAAGGTTATGGTTTCAATTTTGCACATAGTTATAAAGCTTAAAAAAACCACAAATCATATTATTTCTGTGATAAAATGTAGTAAAACTTATTGATTGTAATTCAGTTGACAGAAAATAATAAATATTTTTTCTGAAGTTAAACTTTGCCGTTTATCTGTAACAATCATTTTGCAAGCAGAAAATGATCTTTCTACATCTAGGGGCGTACTTGTATTTAGACACTACATCTGGACTGACAGCAGTAATTTCAGTTGTTGTCACACCATTCAATAAGTCATTAATTTTTGTAATGAAATTTCATATATCCAGGATTTCTCTCCAAAACGTCATCTTGATACATTTAACCGTCTTTACATTTGATTTTTTCCACAGCTTTTTTAACTTCATTTATCAATGCCAATGAGTAAGAAAGCATAACCTCTCTTGTCTCCAGTTTTTTAATAATTTCCGGAAAAAATCCAAAATGTGCTTTCACGTATGCGAGATCTGCAAAGAGTTGAGGTTATCCGATAACTGATCTTGCTTTTGCAATAGCTTTTGCATCGTTCTGGTCGAGTTGCCAGATAACATCTTTAATTTCATTTAAATGCTCTGCATGAAATAATGCTGATTCCAGCCAAGTTCCCCATCTAGTTAGTATTAGCTCAGGGGGCAAAGGAACATTGGGTAACTTTTCCCGATGTAATTGAATCCGAAGTGGAGCCTTGCGAAAAATTTTATTTAAAGACGATATTCATTTGTTGAATAATTTAAAATTATTTCTTATCGTTCCCGCCAATCGATGTTATCCATGAGCTGCACAGGTCAAATGAATCAAGTTCGCATAAAACAATTTTAAATGATCTCCAGCTTTTAGCATGTGGGCTGCAGCATCTGTCACAAGCAACAGAACTTTTTCATTATCTCCTCCAGGCCAAAATCTTAATAATGTTTTTGATTTTATGAAGATCAGGTCCCATTTTCTTATTTTCCTTACTATTTTTAGACTCTATATTCAGGGTATATTCGCTTTGTCCTCACGTTTGTACCGCAGAGAAGGAGGCGTGTCAGTTATGGAAAAGTACATACATATATTCTTGATCAGCGTCCTAATACTTTAATTAAGCTTGTCAAGTGTAGTAGTATATTATGTATATATGTATATTATTACCCTTTATTTATATTAGCACCCATTATAAGTATCATTAATATTATATTAGTGTTATCATAAATACCCAATATTCGTAACATTAAATAACTTCTGGCAACATTGTCATATCGACATTATAAATATCGCAGTGTGGCAACATAAGTTTAAGTGTATATATCTGTCTCACTCATTCATTAGGTTATCCCATTAATTGTCAATTATCATTATGCATACATACACACAATTGTACAAACTCGAAAATATAAGAAAATGAATAAAAGGAGTCAGTCGTTAACGTATAACCGAACTGAAAACACGCAAGCGTTGTGTTGTTAATTATACTCGGCTACAAACTCAGAAGTGGGATCGGAGTAAAATTTTTTTTTTATTCTTTACCAACGCATAACAAAGTCTTAAAAATGGATAAGTTGATTGATGCTGATAAATATACGGTCGTGCAGCTGAAACATTGGCTTCGCAGCTTGAATTTGTCTTCAAGTGGAAGCAAAGCTGATTTGGTACAACGCATAGAAGAGGTTCCAGTTGAGCGACGCCATATTGCATCAAACATTTTTGAAATAGACGCCAACAACGATGAGACTACAAAAGGAATGAAAATGATAGAATATGCTAAAAGCGAAGATAATGACGAAGCGAAAACTAAAATGAACGATTTGAAAACGAACGAGCAACAAAATGATGAACAAACGAGTGACAATGGAAACGAGACAAGCAAAGGAGAGCAACATGAAAATGATAGAAACCAAAACGAAAGTGGTGAAATTAAAAGTGACGTAGCTGAAAATGACAGCGTGTTGAATTTCGAGTTGAAAATTATCAGACGACAACTAGATTTGATTCAACGTGAAAATGATTTGTTAAAGGCTGAGGTATCGCTGTACAGGTCAACAAATACAAATGTTTCGCCAAATATAAACAATAACAGTGTTCCCAACAATATATCTTTAAGTATGTTTATGGATATGCTGCCATCGTTTGATGGAAAAACTTCGGTAAATATTTGGGCTGCACAACTTGAAACTATTGTGCGTGTTTACAAAGTGGATGACGACATGATGCGCATGCTTATCATGTCAAAATTAAAAGACAGAGCGCAGATATGGCTGCATTCAAGTGTAGATTATTTAATCATTCCGGCCAAAGAGCTTCTCGCCAAAATTATTGTTACTTTTGATACAAATGGTAACAAATTGACACTGCGTCGTAAGTTTGAGGCATATAAGTGGTCTTCAAATGAAAGTTTCGCATCATATTTCCACGAAAAAATAATGTTGGGGTCCCAAATTTATGTTGAAGAAGACGAATTGATCGACAATATAATAGAAGGAATTCCAGACGAGCAACTACGGAATCAGGCATATATGCAATGTTACAAGTCAACGGACCAGTTGCTGCAAGCGTTCTCTAAAGTGCAACCGCCGAAGGAAAAAATAAATCAGCCACGTAGAAACAATATTTCTTCTGTCGCTGATGCTGCTAAGGAAATTAATATAAGGTGCTACAACTGTAATTCAGTAGGCCATTATGCTTCAGAATGCCGTAAGCCGAAAAGAGCAGTAGGAGCCTGCTATGGATGCGGAAGTGCTGAGCATCGGGTGTCAACTTGCCCCAATAGAAAAATGCTGTCACAATCAACTAATGAAGAATATGTAAGAATTTTTAAAATATTTTTTAGTGAAAATGCTGATACATTTTTGGTTTCAGAATGCATCATAGACTCGGGTAGCCCAGTCAGTTTCGTAAAAATTTCGTGCCTTGAAAACAAATTTGAAAGTTTTGAAAAATTTAATTTTAATTACAATGACTTTGAAAATGTCAAT
This sequence comes from Calliopum simillimum, assembly GCA_951812925.1. Lineage (NCBI taxonomy): Eukaryota > Metazoa > Arthropoda > Insecta > Diptera > Lauxaniidae > Calliopum > Calliopum simillimum. The sequence goes on from OX638368.1 coordinate 152,554,320, forward strand.
TACTTTGGTTTAAATAAAAGTAGGTTAAGTGTTTTTGGAAAAATAAAAAGTTACGTCATTGCTAACAACCAAAAATTTTATTTTGATTTACTGATTGTGGCGAATGAGTCGATGAGCTATGATGTGGTTCTTGGTAGGGATTTTATGAATATTTTTGAATTCAAATTAACAAGTGAAATTTTGTCTAAAAACTTTTCAAATGATAGTCACTTTAAAAAAGATTGCACTTATGTGAAAAAAAATTGCATGCAAAATTATAATTTTAAAAATGATTGTTTAACAAATTGTTGCTATGAAAATGATTATTTGAAAGAAAACCAAGCACAATTTAATGATGGAAGGAAAAATGAAATTGAAAATGATTGTTTTAACATTTTGTCGCTAGAATGTACAGAATCAAATGAAAGTTATAATCTTAATATTGGAACGAATTGTAGTTATGCTATTGTAGAGCAATTAAATAATGTTTTCAAAAGATTTTATTATGAAGCAGAAAAGCCCACAGTTCCGACTGTGAAGTGTGAGATGAAATTAAGTCTTGAAAGTTCAAAACCTTTTCATTGTCCCCCGCGGCGCTTATCATACTCAGAAAAGCAGAAATTACAAAATTTAATAGATGAATATTTAGAAAAAGGGTTTATTAGACCGAGCGATTCAGAATATGTTTCTCCGATAGTACTAGTGAAAAAGAAAACCGGTGACTTGAGAATGTGCGTTGACTACCGAACGCTTAACAAAGGAACATTAAAGGACAATTATCCAATACCCTTGATCGATGATCTGATAGATAAATTGTCGGGAAAAAGTATTTTTACCAAATTAGATTTAAAAAATGGTTTTTTTCATGTATATATGCATGAAGATTCAGTCAAATACACCTCCTTCACAACTCCTGTAGGTCAGTACGAATGGTTGCGAATGCCATTCGGGCTTCGAAACGCACCTTCGGTTTTCCAAAGATATGTTAATAAAATATTCTCTGATATGATCAAAGAAGACAAAGTAATAATCTACCTTGATGATATAATGATAGCAACAAAAAGTATCGTCAGTCATATAGAGATACTAACAGAAGTTTTCAAACGCTTAGTAGCAAACAAATTAGAACTAAGGTTAGACAAATGTGAGTTTCTTCACTCAGAAGTAAAATATTTGGGATATATTATATCAGGAAAAGGAATTAGACCAGATGATAAAGGTCTACAGGCAGTACAAAATTTTCCAGTTCCAATTAAAACACACGAAGTACAGAGTTTTTTAGGCCTGTGCTCCTACTTTAGACGATTTGTTAAAGATTTTTCGGCTATAGCAAAGCCTTTATATGATTTGATTAAAAAAGAAAAAGTGTTTAGTTTCGGAACAGAGGAATTGGAATCTTTTGAAACACTTAAGCAAAAACTGTTAGAGTCGCCAATTTTGGCTTTGTACAATCCTAATGATCCTACTGAATTGCATTGTGATGCAAGTTCTTTAGGTTTCGGTGCTATTCTTATGCAAAAGAAACAAGACGGAAAGCAGCATCCCATATTTTATTTCTCAAAGCGAACGAGTGAAACCGAGTCAAAGTATCACAGTTTTGAATTAGAGACTTTAGCAATAATATATGCATTACAAAGGTTTCGGGTATATTTGCAGGGTATCAAGTTTAAGATCATAACAGATTGTAATTCTTTGACAATGACGCTTAATAAAAAAGAATTAAATCCTAGAATCGCCCGTTGGGCGTTAGAGTTACAAAACTATGACTACGTATTGGAACACCGAGCAGGAAATAGAATGCAACATGTAGATGCATTAAGTAGAAATACAAACATCTTAACGATAGACTCAAACACATTCGAAGAAAATTTAACAATTTGCCAATGCAAAGATAAAAAATTACAAAGTTTGCGAGAACGATTACAAAAGTCAGAACAAAAATGCTACGAAATGCGAAATGGTGTGCTATACAGAAAAAGAGATGATAATTCTCTTTTATTCTACGTACCTGAAGAAATGGAAGACCATGTGTTGTATAAATACCATGACGAGTTAGGCCACATAGGAATGGACAAAATGACAGAACTGATAACGAAAAGCTACTGGTTCCCAAAGGTTAGAATGAAAGCAGGACAACACATAAAAAATTGCCTTAAATGCATAGTCTACTCGACGAAACACGGTAAAGATGAGGGATTTTTACACAATATACCAAAAGGATCGAAACCATTTGATGTCATACATATTGATCATTATGGACCTGTTGATAAAAGTAGGGCAAAAAAACATATACTTGTCGTTGTAGATGCATTTACTAAATTCGTTCGACTTTATACAACCAAAACCACAAATTCAAAAGAAGCGATTGTGGCGCTTAAAGATTATTTTAGAGCGTACAGTAGACCCAAATGTATAGTGTCTGATAGAGGAAGTTGCTTCACTTCAAAAGAGTTTGAAGATTTTTTAGTAGAAAACGATGTGAATCATATAAAAATAGCAACTGGATCGCCTCAAGCTAACGGGCAAGTAGAACGAATTAATAGAAGTATAGGGCCGATGATAGCCAAATTGGTTGAACCAGAAAAAGGTTTATATTGGGATGTAGTAGTAGAAACTGTAGAGCATGCTTTAAACAATACAAATCAGAGAGCAATTAATCAACACCCTAGCAAAATGGTTTTTGGTGTTGATCAGAGAGGAAAGGTAGCAGATATGTTAAAGGAAAGTTTAGAAGAGTTGAAAGGCGAAACAAATTGTAGAAATTTGGAGCAAATAAGAAAAAAAGCAGTTCAATGTCAAGAAAAAAGTCAGTTATACAACAAAAAATATGTAGATTCCAAACGACAGAAACCGCAAAATTATAGAAAAGACGATTACATTGTGATAAAAAATTTTGATTCACATACAGGAGTGTCCAAGAAATTAATACCAAAATTTAAAGGCCCATACAGAATAGTAAAAGTATTGCGCAATGATAGATATGTAGTGGGTGATGTGGAGGGTTTTCAACAGTCAAGAATTCCTTACAACGGAGTGTGGGCCGCTGCAAATATTCGACCATGGATTAATAAAAATGAGAAAATCAAAAGATGATAATAATTGTAATAATAACATTACACTTGTTAAATGTATAAATGGAATATAACCACTATGTATTATATTAATTATATTAATAAATAAGCATATTTTGTAAGATAAGGAGATCAGGAGCTCTCCGAATCAGGATGGCCGATTGTAGTAGTATATTATGTATATATGTATATTATTACCCTTTATTTATATTAGCACCCATTATAAGTATCATTAATATTATATTAGTGTTATCATAAATACCCAATATTCGTAACATTAAATAACTTCTGGCAACATTGTCATATCGACATTATAAATATCGCAGTGTGGCAACATAAGTTTAAGTGTATATATCTGTCTCACTCATTCATTAGGTTATCCCATTAATTGTCAATTATCATTATGCATACATACACACAATTGTACAAACTCGAAAATATAAGAAAATGAATAAAAGGAGTCAGTCGTTAACGTATAACCGAACTGAAAACACGCAAGCGTTGTGTTGTTAATTATACTCGGCTACACAAGGAACCTTAAAAAGTTCAAACTCTTCTAACATGTTCATGAACCCGAACTGTGTCAATTATGGTGAATATGCACTGAATATGCAAATATGTAGAATATATTCAGAATATGCAAAAAATATACAATATGCCAAATATGCAAAATTAAATGTACTTGAATCATACCCAATTTTGATGAAACGCGTTGCCTTAAAACCCCCATAAAAAATAATAAAAAACAAAAAATATGTTTTTGCATATAATCCGCAGTCTACTTATTAGTATCAAAAAAATTGTATTCTCCTATTGTTATCAAGATGTTAAGAACCAAAACATGAACCATAAAATCATAAAAAATTCAATCGTTTCACTTTTCAAACACTTAACGTAATTTAGAAACGTAACTACAATATTTGAAAGCTATCAGATCCCCATAAACATTGTGGAGTTGCCAGATATAAGTTGTATAGCAACGGTAAGAGCTTATGTTAAAAAAAGAAAATTAAAAAACAACGCAGTCTTGATTTTATTTGAGGCTACATAGGAAATTACAAATAATTTTCAATCGGTCATAATTCAATGAGTCAATGGGCACAACTTTTTTTTCGGGAAATTCACAAAACTTCGCATCCACCAAAAAAAGGACCTCCCCATAAAATCTATTCTATTGTACCGATTTTGATTTCCAATACGGCACAACGCAGCACAAGTCGAGCACACCCCAGCACAACTTTTTTTTTCGGCAAATTCCACAAAAGCAGGGCTAACTTCACGCACATTGATTAATATGGTTTAAAAGAATCCAGAGCATGATTTATTCTTGTCTTGTTAAATATATAAAGTATGCCTTCTAAACTAAGTGTTGTTTATAGTCAGTATATTAGAAGGCTGCCCGGAAAGTGCATTAATATCACTAATGCTTTCGCTGTCAAAACTGTGGTGGTTTAATATTCTTTAGATTGTTTGAAGATGTAAAAAATATTTATAAATTTGTTGAAGGGAGCAAACGAGTAACGCAAGTATTTTCAGCCAATTACCTTATATGTAAATCCACCGGAATTGATCATTTAAGTTTCCGCTTTTGTTCTAAATTATTGAGATATTTCAAAACGTAACGCATTAATTTCATAACATTTTGAAAAAGAATTTAATGCACTACTCTAGTTCGTTACTTATACCATTACCTTAACATAAATTTCTTCAAATAGGCAATCAAACTAAGTATGATGAAAATCAGTTACACATATAATATTGTAAAAAATGTTAAAACCCAAAACACTTGTAAACCGTTCAGCATAATTCTTACCTTTGAAGTCTTAAAAAATCAATTATCTAATTGTTTTAAGTGTCTCATTTTTTTCCCTCCGCTTTTTCAATACAGGCTGTGGCATCCAAGTTACATGGCGTTGAAGTTGAAATAGAAATCGTCAAAAGAAAAGGTGATCCCATCGATGAACATGAGAAAGGAGAGGAATTCACACAACAGCAATCAACTAATGCCACAACAACTGAAAATAACAACAGCAATAACAACAATGTTGCCAATAACAATAACAACGAACAAATAGCGACAACAGACGCAACTACAACAGAGTTAGCAGCAACAAATGCCAAACATCATGGCCAACACGAGGATGTTGGCTTGGCGAATGGTGTTGCAGCAAAAGCAGGTAATAAATGTGCTGTTCATATGATGAATTATAAGTTTTAACCGGAATAAATTATTTTGAAAAATTTATTTCAAGCACTTTGAATTAAAATAATGCAAATTTGTTTTTTCAGAAGATGCAGCACTACCCGCATGTCCTTTTCTAAGTAATCAAACAACATCAACAAATTCCATCATTAATGACAAAACATCGGAAAGTTTCGATGATGATGTTGCCGCTGCTGCTGCAAAAGAACAAAAATGTTTGCGTCTGCTAAAGAATAAAAGTGATGATATCGAACGTTCTGATCACGTACAATTTATCATACGTGAAGTTTTTGTTGCCGCAAAAGCCGAGGTGGCAGCACAATCGACGACGTCATCGGATGAGGCTAAGGAGCCGCCAGATGAACCGAATTTTCTAAGCGATAGTAAGCCAGACTTTATTTTTATAAACTTGTTCGTGTTTGTATATTTAAAAATATAGGTTAACAAATTGTTATCCTTTTAAGATGAAGAATCTCAGTTGATGCATTATTCCCTTTGCCAGAATCTTTCGTTTCTTACAACAATTACATTTTATATCTCTTTAGCTAATTGATTTTTTCCTCTTTTTTCTTTTTTGTCATTCACTGAACAGCACCACTTATTTCACCGTCAACATTTTGCAGAGTGTTTCCATTTCATTTAATGTTCGATAGGCAAATGAAAATTGTGCAGGCTGGAAAATCAGTGTCAAGGGTGATCCCAAGGTACGTAAACTACAGAAGGCGTTGGATAATTTTTTTCTTTATAAGTTTTTCCATACATAATGCTTGTGTTTTGTATTCATTTTTTTTCCTTGTTTTTCTCTCTACTGTCTTTTACAGAGTGGCTGATGAAAATTGTTCATTACTCGAGGTTCTCGAAGCAATACGCCCACATTTGCAACTGACATTTGAAAATGTTTTAGCACACATCAACACAATTTACGTGTTACAGACACGACAGGGTGCAATGGGAAAAATGGGAAAGCATGAACGTTATCTAAGACTTAAAGTGAGTTATTGCAAATATTTCTTCGAAATTCTGTAATGTGTAAGAATTATTCAAAAATAAAAGCCGAAAATTTAATACTTCTTAAGTTAGGTACACTTTAGGTAGCTCAAAAATATTTCACATATTTGCTGATGAAAATTTTACTTTTTAACTTACATATTTTTACCCACTTTGTTTAATTTATAAAATTAAAAACAAAAATAGATACCATCATTTGCTCACTTTTAAATTTTGTCACATATATGTGGATCAATCTTTGTGTAATCGATTAGGATTTGGGTTGACATCTTTGATTTTTTTGACAATTGGTGAAAAGTGAGTGATTGACATACATATGTCTGTGGTAAAAAATTCCAAAAAATCCAAGATGGCGGCCATCGGAAGTTCGTTGCAACTTTTGAATACTCACATATTTGAGGATTCATAGCTCCTCGGCTTTTTATGAAATTTTCATTGTTAATGTACGTTATGACGTTGCCGAAGAAACTTTGTGAAAAATATACATAAGGACTTTACTACGCAATAAATTTAACCACGCAAAAATAAAATCTTTGAAAAAATAAATGCTATGAGCCTCACTGGGTAGCATATCTACGCATTAAAAATTACACAAATCGGACCAATGGTTCCCGAGTTGTTAAGATTTCTCGGACAAAGCCGAGGGAATTTAGAAAAAATAAATTTTTTCAAAATCCCAATGGACAACATTTCTACCCATAAAAAAATAATTTTTTTCAAGATTTTTAGTGTCCCGGACAAAGCCGACGGAATTTCGTAAAAATAAGTTTCATAAGACCTCAATCGAACGTATCTACCCATTAAAAAAAAAAAAATAACAAAAATCGAATGAATGGTTCTCGAGTTGTAGGCTTTTATAAATTTTCCGTTTTCGATTTTTCGAGTTTGAGACCCTAGCAAGGTGGTCAACTCGATTTGCTTTTTTAAAAGCTGTAGCTTATTTCTTTCCCTGATTACCTACAAGCCCCTATCACTGAAATCTTTCTACAATGCGTAGTCAAGCGGGCAAAAAATGTTGATATAAAAAACACACTTTGGGACCACTGTGGACTGCGATCTTGGATTTGTTTGGAATTTCGGAAAATCATTTTACCACAGTCATATATAAGTATGTCAAATACTAGCTTTTCAACAATTTTCAAAAAAAATCGAAGATGTCAACCCATATCTTACTCGTTTACACAAAGATTGACGCATATGCGTTCCTTAAGAAAGTTTTGTTTTTATTTTTTTCAATGTTATAATTTTCACAAACGACATCAATGAAATTTTTTCCTTTTTTTCTTGGCATAAAAAAGTTTTTTTCCGGCTAATTACCCATAGCACTGACAACATCGACCATAATCCCCTATGGTACATTGCAGAAACGATAATCGTTTTATTGAATTTAAATCTTTTTACGATATTTTTTGGCAATTTGCAATGACTGTGGCTTAAAGCGGCAATAGCAACAACAACAACAACAATAAAAATGTCAATACAACAACACCAACAAAATAGCATATGAGGCACCTACTGCGCGTTACGCACATTAAATGTTACGCTTTAATGCAAACATGCACACGCCAACCTCTCGAACTAAAACATGATAATTATCTGATTTCGCGGGCCAATGCAAAAAGCAAATTTTTCCTAAAACATTTCCTAAAAAAGTAACTTTGGGAAATGCGAAAAATCCTAAGAGTTGCGCATAAAAAATTAAATAATTAAATTATTAGTTGGCCTTGTCTTCAATTATCTTGAATATTTGCAAAAGTAAAAATATTAATTTTTTCCTAAATTCTGCATAAAGCCAGTACTTACTTTCTTACCGTGGGCCAAAATTAGAAATTTTTATTCCAGATGAGCATAGCTGCCTTAACGAATATAACAAAAGAGAGCGAGCGGTATAACAGTAGCGCACTGAAAAAAGCAAAAAAAGGAAAAATGCAATGTGGCATCTGTCCATGATGTTGATGTTAAACACAGTGTTGCCACCTCAGGCTACAACAATAGGAGTCGTCGCTTTTATTGTTGTTGTTGTTTGCACTGTCATTCTACTGGTTGTTAGCTTTGTTTTTATGAATACTCTGCTTGTTCCTTTTGTTTTTGTGTTGTTGTCATTTATGTTTCTACTGTGTTGTATCATTGTTTTTTTTGTTGTTGTGTTAATGTTGTTGTTCTTGTTGGTGTTGTAATTTTGCTAAATATGCTCATAAAATTTAATATCACAAAAACAACACTAAAAACAGCAGCAACAAGAGCAACAACATTTAATATTGTTGCCAACTGCTGTTGCTGCTGCTTCCTCTTTGCTCCTGTTTCTCATACAAAACGCATTTTAAGGCTTTAAATGAAATGAAGCGGAAATAAAATTTGGCGCGTAAAATACATTTTGCTCCACACATTCACATAGCAATACATACACATACACACACAATCACATACTGAAGTGCTTCTTATATTGTATTGCTATTACGTGATGCTTCCGTACATTTATGCGATTCGCCTACGTGTTCCTATAAAGTTTTAAATTGATCCACACTGGTAACTAGAAAATCGCTGTACGCTAATTACTTTCATTGTAAAAGTATCAAACTTAAATGTTGTTTCAATATCATATTGTACTTTGCTATTTTTATGAGACATCAAAATCTCATAAATTTTGGAATTCAGTGCTTCTTCACTCGTTAAACTTTATACTTTAGTAAAAACCATTTAAAAGAAATAACAACTGAGCTGAGCTTTGGTCGAACAATCGAAATGTCTTTCATTATTTTGGGTTTAATCATTATTGAAATTGTTTAAGGTAATACAGGGTATCTTAAGTTGAGAAAAACAAAAGAAGAAGTTATTGCTGCTATGCATTTAAATTCGATATCAGAATTCGCAAAATTAAGACATGGCTGAAGGTGAAATGAAGAATAAAATTCGCGAGAGATTGAGATCGTAATCAAAAAAAGAGTTGCAAGAAGCGAGCGAAAAACGATATGCACTTAACTGAACTGAAGTAAGTCAAAAATGACAGGTCTGTACAGTAATTGTTTTTTCTTCTTGCATGTTAAAGTGAAGACATTTGCACGCGACACTGAACTGAAGTATTTCGTAAATAAAAAGCGAGTACAAGACATCACGTATCCTCAAAGGAAATGTCTTAAAACACCAACAAGACGTCTTGTGCAGGCCCCTAGTCGGCAATTTGATCTAATCTCATATTTAATTTATAATAATGACATCATTGAAAAAATAAATTTTACTGTCATAAATATGTATTTTATGAAATTAAAAATGAAATTAAATTGAATTTTTTTATGTTTTGCCTGTTAGTACTTCGTTCGTCCGTTCCCGATTGCTTTTATATACGAGTATGTACAAATCTCATCCTGATCTCATTAAGGGCAAAAGTAATGTCATACACATCGTATGTATAATAATGGGTTATTTAACAAATACGGTTTTTTCAACTCTATTTCATCAATTTTCATCCATCAAATAAACTTTCCTTGAAAACAGAGCCAAATTTTATTCATTTCCAACAAAATGCCAGACAACTCATATTATGGCATTACCTTAAATAGACTTGCACCTCTATGAAAATGAAAGAAATATATGCATGTATGTATGACCATAAGTCTCTTTTAGGGTTTCGGAATATTTCATTAAGCCAATTTTATTTCTGAAATGCATACAAATGATGTAACACATTAACGAAAAGAGTCGAATTACGCATATTTTTATGAAAACTGCATACTCACTTTTTTATGAGGGCCTTAGGTTCGAAATAATTTAATGATCAAAACTGCTCATGCTCATATGACATTCTTTCACTTTAAGGATATCGACAACCTTCTGAAGATTATGTTAATGGAACAATTTTTGTATAGTTTTATTGAACCAAGTAAATTACATTTTGTGGTCTTTTGCTTAAATTATTTAGTTGTACCTATAATCAATTTATTTTAAAAGCTCTGTAACATATCTAATTTAATTTGTTAATTTACTTTTCAGGGCCAAATGATGTATATTCCAGAGTCAGATCGTATACTCTTCCAATGTTATCCAAGCGTGATGAATTTAGATGATTTAACGAAGTAAGTAACGAAATATTTTAAAAATTGCTTTAAAACTCCAAAATATGGTAGGTACTTCCTTTTTGTTGTTATTTAATGTCGTTCTCATGGTTTCAAACACCCACACTTGTAATTACTTATTACTTAAAGATCAAATTCATAAAACGAAAAAATTGCTACCAAAGTTATACTTTTGACATTTACTCTATTGGAATTTTTAATATCATTTATTTTTAACAATAAATGACAAATTATCCGCATCCTTTGCTGAGCACCCTTTGCATCATCCATATAATATGTTGTCATGGAAAATGAAAGAAGCCCTGCGTCAAATGGCACTGACAACTATTGTAAACCGCTCTGAGCAAATTGAACTTTGCCAAAAAAAGAAAAGGAAAAATAGAAAGGAAACGCATTAATTTTCTCGCTTAACTCAAGTGTTTTCCTTTCAAGTCGAGTCGAGTTGAGTTGACAAACTCTGCGCGAGTGAAAAACAGCAAAAACCGCGAAAATAAATGAAGAAGCAAAACGTACGGGTGACATGCTCTTAAGAATGAAAAACCGCAAAAACCTTCTGTTTGTAACAAAAAAAAAAAGTATTTGCTATACATATTTACTAAGCTGCGCTATGTTGCAATATCCTGCAAACTAAAGCCTCGTCCCTTTTGTTCTCTTGCAACATTGTAAGCTGATTTTTAAAACAGATCTACTAGAAATTTATGTCAAGTGGTTTTGCAATTTCGTTGTTTCATCTTGCTTTTTCAATCAATAATTACACTGTCCACCAATCAAAAAAATGTGTTGCTGACATTGATAGGTCCTCTGGAATTAACACAGCTCAAGTGCACTAGGCTTAGTGCTTTCAGTCATTTTAACTGTTCTGCACTGGGTTTTCGATGTAATCAGGTTTGGTTATTTTAGACGAAAAGACTCAAATTTCTTCTTTTTATAAAATATTTTCCACTTTTTCTAACGCACTAAGTGTTCATGAAAGCAGAAAGTGCAGAAAAATCTATATATTAATTGGCAAACGAAATCGGTTCATTCGCTGTTCACATGGAAAGTTTGTGAGAAGAACCAGTGCAAAATTTTTTTTTTTTGCTTTTATAAAAGTGAGCTGAGACACACGCCCCTAAAAGGAAAATACGCTATTGCAGCAAAGCCGCTGCATCAATTTTTATGAAGTATGGTATTCTGATAGTATTATCCCTACAGAACATAGAGGTCATACTATCTTTTACGATTTTAAGTTGGTATTATTGTATTATGAAATTCGGAATCCTGAGAAGCGAAACTTTTTGTGCTTTGTCGGATTTGGAAGCTTTTTCAAAACGAACAGTAACACACCCCCAAAAAAAAAAATATGCCAACATGGTAACTACCTAGTGTGCCAATCGGACCCGCTTCGAGTCCACAACGGGTTCATTTCCATTACGGATCCGATACTGAACCGTTTGCGGGAGAAATTCCTAAAAAAAAGCGAATTCGTTTTGAATTCGAGTTTATGAATTCAAAATGGATTCGCTTGTAATAATGTTAATACTTCTCATAAAAAAAAAATTGTCGAAACGCTTGTTTTAAATTAACTGGAAAAGGTCGTAGGAAAAGGAAATCCAAGAATCGGGAAAATCGTGGCAAGAGATCAAAGTCATCGCAAGGGATCGTGACAAATGGAGAGATTTCATATTGGCCCTATGCTCCTCCTAGGAGTTAAAGGAGAATACATACATATATACATTATTTTTAATTAAAAAAAGAAAAAAAATCACTAACAGCCGGGTGGCGAACTCAGGATCTCGGGGTATTAATTTACAAACATTACATATTAGACAACTAGGCTATTAACCTATATGATGAAGACTTATCTGATGTTGAGGTATAAAGTTTGTATATTAAAGAAATTGCTGTTGTTTTTTTTATAAGCACTCCGTGTTCTTTTCTTCCCTTATTTTGATAAAAAGTACAATATTACCCAAAACTGGAATCAAAACGTCTCTTCAAACAGAGTGTGAAAAGTTTACAAAAAATCATACGCATTAATTAAAGCAAATCCGTTTTGAGTTCGTATTTGAAGTATTTACGAGTTGAAAACGAATTTACCCAAATTCGCCACAGGTGGATTTTCATCCTTTTTTTTCTTCATTTTTTTATTTTATTTTTAATTGTTAATAAGCGCAATAAAACGTTTTTATATTTTTTGTTAATCAACAGCATTAACATTTTTAAAAACGATTCCATTTTGAATTAGATTTTACGTATGTTTCGGGTTCGAAACGGGTCCTTCACTTCGGATTTACCCGTGTTCAAATCCAGCGTTATATTTTTTTTGTTCTTTTATTTCTAAAACCGCATCCTCGATGGAACATCCTGCCCTAAAACTAAAAGTGGGCTGAAGAAGTGTTTGCTAAGCTTACAATCAGTTGTGCCTTAATGCATCATTTTTAAATTAATCTCCTTTTTTCTCGTACAAAATCAGCTTAAAATTAATAATTTAATGGGATAAACCTATTGATATTAATACTGTCATGTAAACTTAAAACATAGCCATGAAAGTATTCTAGAATTTTTTATCTTAAAAACGTTTACATGTGTACTTCTCAACGTTATTCTTGACAACGAGGATGCAGTTCCCTGTATAATCTAGTTTTATAACATTTTCCTCACTGTTACTGATTAAAAATGCTGTAAAGAAATTTAAAAGAAATTAAATTTGTATTTATTTAATAAATTTAATATGTTAAAAACGGAAAAATTGCGAAAAAAATAAAAATTTTAATACATTTTCAATAGCGGCAACGTCATCGCACCGCACCCTACGCACGCTCGTTACTCCAAGGGTCAATAAACAGCACTTGTGAAATTTTTTTTGTGTTACACGATACAGCATGGTATCCATCCGTAACAGAAGCATAAATTTCAAAGCGCGCTCTGCTATCAAATGATGTCTATCTAATTTCAAGGAAAATCCGCGCTAACCAAAACAGCTGAGCAGCTCATAAATTGTGTCATAATCTGTTGAAATTATGATGATGGTACACGATGGCGTTACGTTACCGTCGTCGCAGCTGTTTTATGTTTCGCGGTATTAATGTAAAGGGATTTCAATTTTTCCATATTTTTTTTTTTTTTTTTTTGTGAAGGAGGATTAAATTTTTCTTTGGCAATTGAAAAATTTTTATGTGCATAGCTGAGTTATTTTCTACATCAATTTTATTGTTACGCTGACTCATCTGATGAAATCTTATTATATTTGATTTTATTTCTTTATATTGCAGAAAAGGACTATATATTTCGGATGTACCATTACATGACGCTACCCGTGATTTGGTTTTGTTGTCTGAAAAATTTGAAGCTGAATATAAATTGACCAAAAACTTGGAAATGTTGACTGACAAGCTGCAGCAAACATTTCGTGATCTTGAGAGCGAGAAACAGAAAACAGATAGGTAATTTGAGAAGAAAAATGTTTGGTACTTAAAGTAGCTTAATTGTCGATTTTTACTTTATTCAGGCTGCTCTATTCAGTGCTACCGAAATCAGTGGCAAACGAGCTGCGCCATCAACGTCCTGTGGCACCTAAGCGGTAGGTTTCAATTTTAATTTTAAAACAAGTTGTTTTTAGTTTAAAAATATATTAGTAATAACATTATTCATTCTTATTTTCATGTATCTTTATAGCTATGATTCGGTTACACTTATGTTTTCTGGCATCGTAGGCTTTGGTGCTTATTGCGCTGACAATACGGACCCAGAAGGTGCCATGAAAATAGTAAAAATGTTAAATGAGCTTTATACCGTATTCGATGCCTTAACTGATTCCAAACGCAATCCGAATATTTACAAGGTAAGTCAAAAAAAACAGGATTTATCAAATGAAATTATTTAGAACAAAGACGATTTGTTGAACAGATATTAGGTCATAGAGCAAATTGCATTCAGAGAAAGAAATCATTTTTGGAAATTCCACGATTACGCAAAAAATCTAAAAGAGAGTGTCAAAAAAGTGAGCTAAGATTTTTATAACTTTTTTTTTGAAGCTCATCTAGAGGTCGTTCAACGTCAATTTATGCAAAATCTCGGGTTGCTGCGGATTTTATTTTATTACGATCTCAAAAATTTCCGGAATGAGTTGCACGATATATCAAATTATTTGTCTCCAACTAAGGTATATAAAAAATAGTATCTTTAACCCATTTTCTGCCGCTGTTTGAGTTTTCGAACAGTAAATTTCGCCATTTTCATACGATTTTTCATATACCATATTATTATAGTTAGTAAAATTCGCTTTCAGAAAAATATGATTTTGCCCTTTAGGCTGCAGTTGGTGGTTAAGAAATACCTTATAGGCAGACTTATTTTAAATAGATTAAATAACATATAATTCTGTGGCAGAAAGGAAAAACAACTTCAGTCGACTAAGCCAAAATTGGTTTCAGATCAATTTTAGATTAAATTCATAAATTTTATTTTTTTTTTTTTTTCAGTGGTGCCTTCTTAATGAGAAGGGATAGGGGAAAGATATGTTCAGGAAAAATATAAAGGGGGCAAAAGTAATAGGTCTTGGTGTCACATTTTATTCTTCTAAGGGTACCACCTGGGCAACTTTGAGGCTATCTGTTGATCTTCCTCATATTATCTTGAACTTTGACCTCGACAAGAAGCCACTTGGCATCATCTAAACCACCTCATTTTTTGGCTCCCGCATAATTTGATCAAACCTCATAAAATAAAGGGCTGTGGCGTGTACAAATCGAAAAATTGTGCTTTTAATCATGCATATTCAATATATGACTTTCATAATTACTAAAGACTACTTTTAATTCTAGTTTCGGGACACATACTTAGATTGCCACATACGCTATGGGAACATAGTACCCTCAGTATTTTTCGATGTGATTTTTGTTTTTGACATTCGGAAAGTTTGGTGTTTTTCAGGGCAAGTTCTTTATACCCTTAGTAATTTTTGTTAAAATAAACACAAAAAAACGTTTTTTTCAGTCCAATCATAACATTCTTGGTCTTGATCTTAGACATTAAGTCTTGGACATTGAGTCTTGGTCTCGATCATGGTCTTGGTGCCAAATTTCGAAGATGCCAAATTTCGAATTGGGAGGACATACCTATTAGCGGTAAAGCAATATTGGTCTTGATAATCATCGTGACCAAGACCAAGACCATAGCAGTCTTGATCTCAATCTTGATATTTTACCAGCGTCTTGGTTTTGGTGTTAGTATTGGTCGTAATCTCAAAAAATTTCCCAATTTCAAGACTCAAGACCTAGTCTAATTTTTCTCATCAGTAATATGCATTGGTAAGAGCAGTATTTAGATCTTCTATAACTTTTTTTACAACGTTTTGTCACCAGGATATCGACTGATTTACCTTCAAATTTTAATCCTTAATATTGTGCACTCTTGTATTTGTTTTGTATTTTATAGCCTGAAAGTGTAATTATAATATTTACAATTTAAATTACTTGAAAATAAAAGAGAGATTTAATGAAAGGACGCACATCATATTAGTAGTCCACATAATTACTGACCCTAAAATAAATGTACTTTTAAATTTAATTGCCATTCTATTGAGTGGTGTACAAGTTTTATCGATTTGATTTTAATTGATATATAAGTAGAAGAATTTATGGCAACTATTTCAAGAATTTTTAAGTGCATCCACAGTTAATAATTATAGATATAGTGAGAGTTTCATGTAAAGCAGACAACAGATAAATCTCGTGGATTTTTAAATGATCAAATTTAAAATTTTAATAAATTTTTTTTTTCTTCTGAATTTCATTCTGTTTAGATATTTTCTGCTAAAAAATCGGAATTGAACATTTCAAATTTAGTAACTTCTAATGACTTATTACCCATTTTAAAAATAACTATTGATTAGATTCGAAATTGGACGATTTCGAATGCAAAGGACAGCACAATGTGCTGTGCTTGGTGCGATACTTTCTAAAATTAATGAATTTCAAAATACTAAATTTTTAACATTGTCGTTAATTAAATTTTTATTTCATAAAATTTTATTAAAAATTTGGCAAATTCATTGTATAAATTTGTATTTTTTGTCCATTTCAGGTTGAAACAGTTGGTGATAAATACATGGCCGTTTCTGGCTTACCTGATCACTGTGAAGACCATGCTAAGTGCATTGCACGTCTGGCGCTGGATATGATAGATATGGCAAAAAATGTTAAAATGGGTCCAAATCCAATGGTAAGCTTAAATATATAATCATATCTTTTTCTAGCAAAACGTGCCTTCAAATCCTATTTTATCAGCCTATTTGGGATCATTTGACTGGTTACGGTTGAATTTAACTATTATGATAGAAATGTGTTTTCTTAGAGTGGTGAATCAACAAATTGATTACACTTTTCAGAGATTGCTCGCGTTCTCCCTCGTTGATGTTTTTTTTCTCAAAACCTTTGACATTCATACTGGTACTTCTTATTAAATTAAACACAAAGATTTTGACATAAAAAAGTTTGCATAAATAAGCTTGAATAATTTTTTCATAAAAACTCCAACTCTACGAGACGCTTTCACTTTTTCTCTAATAAAAACTTTACCGGACATTATGACGTTGCTTAACTCAAAAACAACACCAACCAAAAACAACTCCAAACACCAACGTGAACTACAAAATCTGGAGTCAGTTTTATACGATGGCAACATTAAAAATTACCAACGATTTGGAAGTTTTCACTATCTTGTACTTGAAGCAAAAACTAAACTGAAGCAGGACGTCACAGCAACTTAGTTGAGATGCAAAAATTTTGTAGAAAAACTGCGATAAACATTTTTTCCTGTCAACTTAGAATTCAGCGAAGTTTTCACCAAAGAGCATAAAAAAAAGAAAAGTGAAAAAAAGTGAAAAAGGGGAAAAAAGAAAAGAATAAAGGGAACGAAATTTTCTCGTACTTGTGGCATAAAATTTAAGAAACAAGAAAAACACAGAAGAAGCAAAGCATGCAACGCAACACCTGTTCATTATTATTCACTTTCCTGCTGCTGCTGCAAAACGACACTCGTTAGTAGAAAAGTTTGGCAAGTTTGAAGTACCCAGCCGGAAAGCACCAAAGCAAATTGCTGAAAGTTTTCTCAAACATATTTTATATAGTTTATCATTTTTATATCATAACAAATGCTACAGAATGTTTTAGGAAAGCGTTTTGTGGCCGGACGAAATTGCCTGTGTTGGTTCGTAGCGATACTTTCAAAACTGATGTAAGTCAAGAACGCAGAAAAACATTTTCAGAAACTTCTTTTCTGGCGAGTATCGGACACACAAAATTGTACGCGTACACTAGATGGCATCACAAAAAAAAAGTTCGCTTTAACCGCCTATTTTGAATAAAAAAAATAATATTGCATGGTTTTAGGGGGCAATTTTCGTTTTTAAACATCCAGTTTTTCATATTTTGTGCTAAAGTTTAAGATTCGCTATAACTTCTTCAAATTCAACAATTTGAGGAAACTTTGTACTGATGAATTTTATAATTTATTATGGGCTTCAATTCTATGAAGTGTCCTTGGCACTTAAGGGTGGTAGAAACTGCGATAATGAGTACAACTAGTCGTAAAAAACATTTGATATAAATTACTTCTATAAATTAAATATAGCCCACATCAAGACGTTTACAACGATATACTATTATTGATGATAGAACATCAAGTGGCGGAGCAATAGCAAAAAATCAAATCACGTGTTATTTAGAGATCGAAAAAACAAATTTTTTTTTTCCTAAAAATCAAAACCGACAAGGTTAAAGCGGAATTTTTTCGATTACACAGGTTTACAAAATAAAAAAATGTGTTTTCTAGGGACTTTGACTTCCTGAGTCCAAATCCGGGGTCCGTTTTTTTCCAGAACGTCTGAGAAAAAAGATTTCAAGGTCATATGGAGGTCGTTTAGTGATAAATTCGCTAAAATTATGAAACTAATTTTATATTATTAAATTCTTAGTTATTAAAAATAATATGTGATCAAAAAGGGTCTATCGGGCCTAGTTTCGGAGATATAGCCATCGGAAGATCCGAATATATCTTCTATGAAAACCGCTATAAGTTGGATGGATTTAGAAAATATTGATGTCATATGAAAGGTATTTTGTTGTTGTTGTTGTTAGTGTTGGTGACGTATTTGTTGTAATTGAAAAATTTCTACAAATTTCAAAAAGGTCATATCTCCAAAATTATGAATCCAATTGAAAATATTTTTAGAGGGGGTTCCCGACTTATAGCGGTTTTCATAGAAAATATATCCGGATCTTCCGATGGCCACATCTCCGAAACTAGATCCGAGATACCCTTTTTGATCACATATTCTTTTTAAGGACAAAGAACTCAATGATAAAAAATTTGTTTATCACTAAACGACGCATGAACCCCATTTCGACCTCCATATGACCTTGAAATCTTTTTTCTCAGACGTTCTAGAAAAAAACGGACCCCAGATTCGGATTCAGGACGTCAAAGTTCCTAGGAAATACATAGTCTGGTCAAAACGCCATGACATTTTTTTTTTTTGTAAACCTGTGTTATCTTAAAAAGGGTAAAACGATTGCCAGCACATATTATTCAGAATTTTTGGTCAAATGCGATATTGATTTGAAGCAGAAGCGATCGAATTTGACGAAGAAAAATGTGCTATTCCATCAAGACAATGTACGGGTACACACGTTTGTAATCACCGTGGCAAAAACCCATAAATTGGACTGCGAACTACTACTCCATCCGTTTTCTATTTTCAGACCTTAAGAAATGACTGGTAAAAGATTTGGTTCGAATTAAGAAGTCATTACTGAAATAAAGGTCTGTTTGGAGGGCCTTGAGAAAGCCTTCTATTTAGAAAAACGCTGGGCTATGTTAATGCATCGAGCTGAAAGAAGACTATGTTTTATCATGTTTGGTCCAATTAGGTCCAATTAAAGTATTTACTATAATTAGTTAATTGTTAATAAATATTTTTTAATTGTTTGGAAGAAACATACTTAGGGTATTCCTGTAAACGTGTAAAAGCCTCGAAAATGTCGTAAACTCATAAAACTTTCAAAACTCGTATTGATTTTGACAACTATTTTGATTTTACGAGGTTTTCGAGGCATTTACACATTTTAAGGAATACCAACAATAATTTTCTCAGTGCAGAAATGTCTGATGTCTTTCTTCATATTTCTAGTTATGGTGGATGAACTATGAGACTGCATTTTTTCTAAATAACCGTTTGTTTTTCAAATACGGCCATTTTCCAATATTTGTGTGAATAAATATCAAAACTGCTTAAGTCCCTCTCTGATATGAAGGCAAAATAAAATAAATTAAAATCGAATTATTGAAATTTATTTTATTTTGCCTACATATCACAGAGGGACTTAAACAGTTTTGATATTTAACGACACATTTTATTCCTGAAATAGTGTTTCTGAAATATTTCCATTAAACCACTTTTATATAAATTCTTACGAAAACTTTGGATGGTATAAACAGTATTACCAGTGGTTCGAATTTACTACGCAGTCACTGGTTTCGAATCAGATAATGAAACAGGTAACTGGTTAATTTATCATCTCAATCAACAAGAAGTGTTGAATTTTCCTACCTGTCATTTATGCACCAAATGGGTGTTTGACATAATGCGCCACAGAACTTGCAATTAAGTTAATTTACAGTGTGCTCTTTAACTTCACTTCAAAAAGTCTGTAATTTTGTGCTTTTAAGCTTTCATTTGTGGATATTTGTAAGCCTGTATTCAGAGTAATTGTCAGGTAGCCTTTCATGCCGCACCCTTCCCCCCCTAGTAAACGCCACAGCCATAAAACACTTCTATACTTGTACTCGTATGTCCGTTTCCATTGTAATTCCACTGATACGTCTTTTGTTCACAATTCCTATTGTTTTAACTTTGACATTTACATTATTTTTTGTTTTCTTTCTCTTTCCCACTTTCACTATCTCTATCTATTTTTCTGTATGCCATTTCTTTTCAAGTCAAGTGTTTTTTTTTTCAAATTTTTTTGAGTGTCTGTCAAAAGTTTTAATTTCTATTGCTTCACAATGTTGGTCCCTATGCCTGCGGCAGCACCAGCAGTCGCACCAGAAGTTTTCAATTTGTTGTAATTTTATGGGAATTCCTTAGCTCCTATAAGCCAAGTTGATTCGATTTGCCAATTGAAAGTGTGTGCGTAGGATATTCATAATGGAATTAAATGACTTTGGGGAATTTGGGAATTTCCGCTGTAATGACTTTGTGCAAAAGCGCTTTATGTTCTGTTGTTTTTGTTCTCGTTTCATCTATCGCATGCAAATTCCCAATGGATTTTCAAATCTTGCATGCAAATGTTAAGTATGCGGCACGCCATTGTCCTTCTTCTCAGATGCAAGGAATGCAGTAATAAAATTTTGTCGCTCTCTTCTATTTTTTTCTCTTTTTTTCTTCGTTGCAAGATTGCTTTATTATTTCCCGATAGTTCTAATTGGCCTTTTGCAAAGCTTAACAATCATTTTTAAAGTATTTAATTGGGTATTAAAAAAACGGATTTGAGTTTTTCAAATCAAATGGGACGGAGTAAAGGACATGAAATTGAATGTCATTTAAGAATGGAACTATTGAAGTTACGTTAAAGAAAACTACTCTCGGAAAGTAGAAAAACCGGCTTGTTACTGTTACAGCTTTAAAATGTTACTTATTCATTTAGTTATGATTAACAAATGCAAGAATATGTTGTGACTTATACTCATACTTTATTTATTAAAGGTCAATGCAATCAGCTTTCTAGATAAAGTTAGCACCTTTAAGAGAATTCTTCACATGAGCTGGTATCTACACACTAAAAAATGATAGTTTACTTTTATTACTTTTGATTAACTTTGGTATTGATTTTAAACTTTTTTGGTATTAACTCCCGATTTCTTTCCAAAAAAATTTAAAATTTATACCAGAAAAGTATGAAATTTTTTCCAATATTGTTTAAAATTAATACTTTTTTGGCATTGTTCTATATAAATACTTTTTGGTTTTAAAATTAAACTAAAATTTTTACTGTGTACTTCTCAATGATTCTATCAAAACTTTGCTGAATGTACTTATTTTCTGATATACACGAACATTTTTTTTAATCATAGAGAGCAGTAGAAAATTATAATATAAAGGGTGATCCAACAAGACCTTCTTTCTTTGTTTTCTAAAGAAAATACATAAAAATCAATGATGCAAATCTTAATTTGAAATGATAGTTCGCTTCCTACAACTCAATGTTTTAAAATTATTTCGTTCAAATGTTGCCCATGACATTCTGTGGGTTCAATTTTCAATAACTCTTTTGAGCATATCGGCCGGTATTCCTTGAATAACATGAGTTATGTTGGTTTCCAAAGCGTCAATAGTTTCGGGTTTATCGACATGTACAAGTGATTTAACATATCCCCAAAGAAAGTAATCCAGTGGTTTCAAATCACACGTTCTAGGTGGCAAATTAACATTAGGATTTCTTGAGATGATGTTGTCATCGAACGTTTCCCTCAATAAAGCGATTGTTTCTCCAGCTGTATGGCATGTTGCGCCATCCTCTTGAATTAAGAGGTCAGCTGCACTAATATCCGGAATTTTTGGCAACAAAAATTCATTCATCATTACTCTGTAGCAATACGGTTCGATGATGCCTCCTGCCCATAAACTACACCAAACAATACATTTATCACGATACATTGGAATCTCTTAGATTGCTTCTGGTTGTTCATTGGACCAAATACGGCAATATTGCTTGTTGTAGCCGTTCAACCAGAAATGAGCTTCGTCGCTAAACTCAATTTTTCGATAAAATAATGGATCAATTTGAAGTTGTTGTAAGGCCCATAAACCGAAATTAAAACGTACACCAAGATCAGCCGGCTTCAATTCTTGTACGAGCTGTATTTTATAGGCCTTCAGACCAAGATCACGCCTCAAGATACGCCACAATGATCCATAAGAGATACCCAAAGCCTGAGATCGGTGACGAATGGATTGTTCACGGTTTTTACGAACACTGCAGCAATATTCTGTAAATTACGACTCTATGCACTCTGGTTGAATGATGAATGTCCAATAATGTAAAATTGCTTCGAAATCTGGTGATGGCGTTACAAATAGTGCGCTAACGGTGAAGAACTCTATATCATTCTCTAACTGATGACTGATTTTGGAAGTAAGTTTCTACAATTAATAAAAGTTCCCCGCAAACCAAACCTTACGACTTTGTCGGAATTCCGATTCAGTCGAAACAAAGTCGGAACTCTTTCGAAATTTCGTTACGCATTCGTAACTATTTCGTAACGATTCGTCGTAATACAAAATTCGTACAGATTTCGTAACGAACTCGGTATCGAAATCGGAAAAGTTTGCCGACTCATCGGAACAATTTCGTTACGAAATCGGAACGTTTGGTTTGCTGGGTTGTTCAGGAGTAAGTGTATTCATGATTGAGTCGTATTGAATACTGAACACAAACGTCATATGGACAAGCCATTTGACGGTACCACTCAAAAGCGGCCAAAAAATAGCGGCCAAAAAAAAAGGGGCCAAAAAAAAGCGGTCAAAGTAAAAAAGGGGCCAAATACAAAAAGGGGCCAAAAAAAAGCGGCCAAAGGAAAAAAGAGGCCAAAATTGGTTAAAGTGTTAAATTATCATTATTTTATTAAAAATCAAAGACATTAGGTAAAGTAGTAAAGTAAATTGACAAATTGTGTAAATAATAAATGGAAGAAGTTAG
The DNA here is from genome assembly GCA_951812925.1 of Calliopum simillimum. Classification (NCBI taxonomy): domain Eukaryota; kingdom Metazoa; phylum Arthropoda; class Insecta; order Diptera; family Lauxaniidae; genus Calliopum; species Calliopum simillimum. Next base: position 152,577,391 of record OX638368.1, read on the forward strand.
TTAAGAAGTACAATGAAGTTAATTATAGTGAATGTGATTGCTGACATTAGTTAAGTATTCGTAAATTTCAGCATGAGTGAGATCTTCAGTTACCCATTTGGGTTCAAATCCAGAAACAAAATAATGATAATTTAACACTTTAACCATTTTTGGCCTCTTTTTTCCTTTGGCCTCTTGTTTTGGCCGCTATTTTTTGGCCCCTTTTTTTGGCCGCTAATTTTTGGCCCCTTTTTATATTTCGCCCTTTTTTTATTTGGCCGCTATTTTTTGGCCCCTTTTTGTTGGCCGCTATTTTTTGGCCGGTATTTTTTTGGCCGCTTTTGAGTACCACCCCATTTGACATATAACAGCTGTCAAAACAACCCATTTGGAAAAGAGACCTCATATTAAATCACTCTTTATATATAAATTATGCATATAACACTCTTACGGTTTTTGAACTTTGTGGTTCAATTTTAAAAGTTTCCAATTGTTAAAAATGTGTTTACCCAGTGTGCCAAACGGTTCATATCTCCGCTTTTTTATCCGTTACGGATCCGTTACTGATCGTTTGGCACACTGGGTGTTCATTTTAAGAGAAACAAGTTTCATAAATTATGGAGTTTGTAGATCCCATACTTCCTATTTCCTTGAAGGATAAATGTACATTTTGTTATTTTTCTCTAACAAGTTTTGTAATGAGAAAATTGTTTAAGTTCGTGATACATAAATTTTGGTAATACAAAAATTTCTAACGAATTATGGAGCTTATAGATTCCATACCTCCAAAAACTGAAGTCAAAGTTTTACTTTATGCATTAAACACATGTAATTATTGTAAAATAATTTTTTAATTATAGAATTTACATTGCGTAAGACAGAAAATCATTTTTTTTTTTTTAATTTTAATATGAATTTAATATAAAATGGTTTAAAATACTATCATATGAACTTCTGTATAAAATTTATACAAAAATAGTATAAAAGATTTTTTTATGGTGACTCTATTAAATTTAAACAAAATAGTGTAAATAGTATTAATACTTTGGTGTGGATTTGTATTCATTCCAATTTGGTTTGAATTTTACACCCAAACTATTTGCTATGCAAGTCTAAGGTTCTCCTTACAAATTTCATCAACAATTTAACACAGTTTCCGACACGTAACATATAACATATTTTATTTGTAAGAAAGTTGACACGCACATCTGTGACATTTCACCAACAAAATTATTTACAAAAGTACTCTTTACCATTCAGAAATAAAATGCGCCATCAGTAAATATTAATATTACATATAAGTAAGTATTATTTTCTATCCTTTTCAAAAGGTCGAAGGTCTGGCGTATTTAATTCTAAGTACTAGAATTTTTCCTTGAAGTCTTAAGTCATCAAAACTACAAAATAAATCCTAGTGATAAAATTTTTTTAATTTATACAATGTTTATTCTACAATACAGAGATACATATATATATGTTTGAGGACAAATTTTGACAGTGTGGACATTCCTGTGGCAGCACACAATGTGGCAGCACACAATCGTCTCTAGAATTGAGCAGATATCCATACTTACACTCACATCCAATAAAGCAATCAAATGTACATTCATCTCTTGGGGGTATATTGCACCTTAGTGAACATGTAGTACCACAATTATTACATTCCTTATTAGCAGGACATGCTTAAAACTAAAAATTAAAAATTTATTAAAACTAGAATCGCCCAATGGCCAAAATTTGACTATTTGAATATTTTAAATAATTTTGGTACTCTTTGGACAGTTTCAGTACTTTTTTTGCTATTTGGTACAAAATATAAAAGCTCATTTATCATCCCTGGTACAATGACAAATGTGAAACAAAAAGAAAACAAAAACAATTTTTGTCTTTCTCTTTGTGCTGTGTCCTCTTTTCAGTTCTGTGTGACCGCGTATTTTGTCGTATTTAACATTGAATAATTTTGCACTTAATTGGGACAAAGTTTTGTCTTGCATATTAATAAATAGATTTAAAAAAAATAAATTATGTAAATGCCTTAAAACTTTCATTGGCTTCTCAAAATTAAACTGCCTAACATTTATTTTTTTTTTTTTTTTTTTGAGAGCAGTAATACACATCTTAAAACTCTAAAATTTTGATGTCTACAAAATATCTATAAAGTGAGGCAGAAATCATTGTTATAGTAACTGTGCCCTAAAGATATTTCAGGCGCATAACACAAAGTTTACTTTTACATTGAAATTTCTTCTATTCCAAAATTGTTTTTTAAATTCTAAAAATGTATAATTATGCTGTGTATCTTATACCTATATGGTTAAAATTGAGTTTCTTAAGCCAAACGTGATAACCACGTGTTCTCTAAAGAGTTCTCGAAAAATTTTTAAAAAAAGTTAAGCATTTGCAAAGAAACCGAAAAAAATGGATTTTAAATTGCAACACTGTAATTGAAATTTGGACGTTACAACGCCCATAAAATTTTGCTGCATTTTGCGAAGAGTACATTTGCTTAAGAAAATATATCTTAGTTTGGCAAATAAGTTTTTCTAATATCTACAATCATTACAACGGTTCACGCAATTTTCCTGCTCTTCTAAGCTGACTATCAGTTCCAATGCAGCCACCATATTCAACAAGATGCATTTATTTATTCAAAATCTGAGTCCAATATTTTTTTTGTATATAACAATCCAAGAATAAGTAACGACAAAAAGTACTGAAATCAACACACTTACCTTTTGGTTTTAATAAGTCCGTAATATTTGCAAGCCTTTAACTGTTTATGTCGAGTATACTCGTCATGAAGATAAAAAAATCGCATTCGTATTATTATTAAACGAATCAACTGTAATTTTTTTCTCTGAAAAAGGGCAAATAAAGATCTTTTAAAAAATGTACATTTTAAAATATTCGTTAGTCTGGCAACCTTATTTATTTTAATTCACAATAGCTGAAATAACAAATTCTGGGGAAGTACCGTTACAAAACGATTTTATGTGATATTTTTTTATCAATGAAATAAATTTTGTTTGTAAACAACGAATAAAAATATATATTTTTTAAAAAACCAACACGCAACTTTTGATCATAACACTGTACTAGTTTTTGGTACCTTTTTTTTTTGGTCTGGCGGGAGATAGGTCATTCTTACCTAATTCAGGTACGGGGAATTCAGTGGTGCTAGCTGTTTTGCTGGATTGGTTCATCACCCCATACAAAAAGTTCAAATCAAAATTTCGTCTGGAAAGTGGTGTTTTTCATAAAGAATCTCTTAGCAACTTTTGATAAACCAATGATTTTTCATAAAAAATATATTTTCCAGTTCATAATGAATTAATGGGCATTCGAATCGCTAACTTTTTAATCAATTTATTGGATATTTTTTTACTTTAACGTTAATTTCTTTCGAATTTTCTTAAAATTTTATTTTTTGCTCAGTAATTTGTGGATTTATTCATTGTCATGTGTCATATGATCTTCTTCTGCAAAGGCTTGAAATTTTTACAATAAAATATTGTTTTTGGTAAGAATAATAAGATTTTAAGCTTATAGTTTTTCGATAAGGAAATAGCCTTTGTACATATGTTATTGCGAGATATCCTTTTTTAAAGGCTTATAACTTGGGATGTGGTGATCAAATGAAAAAATAGTTAAAGTATGGCTTGTTAAGGGTAATTTTTGCTATCCGTAATCATTAACAAAAACTTATTTTATTGTACTATTTGCTGTTTTTATTATATAGTTTTTAGTAGACCTCAAAATGGTGATTTTTCACTTTTCCGCAAGGCTAATTCAGGATTCTGACATGAAAGAAAAAACCAAGATCGTATTCGTAATAAGAAGGTTCCGATTTATCATAAACGGAAAACGGAAACCATGTTTAGGCTGGACCGTGGTAGGGGCTCAAAAATATGGGCCACCGCAGATCCTGACAGCATTCACTTTCTTGTAACTTGTATTCAGACTTATGAGAATCTCAGCTCAGTTTTCGGTACTCATTTTTGCATACTCAATTCCGTCTAGCGCTTACTCTATAAGAATATTCGGTAAAAATAAGAGTTAAAGTTAAAAAGTATCCGATAAAATGATAAAAAAATTAGAAACTCCATTGCCAATTAATACATCCTGAACAGGAAAACATACTTTTGATGAAAATTCATTGATTCATTACAATTTAATAAAAGATTCTTTATCACAAACACCACTTTCTGGACAAAATTTTGATTTGAACTTTTTGTATGGGGCGATGAACCAATCCAGCAAAACGGTTAACACCATTGAATTCCCCATGCCCGAATTAGGTAAGAATGACGTATTTCCCGCAAGACCAAATTTTCAACTAGTACAGTGTAATTGCTTACTTTTTTATAGGCAGAAACATTTTACTCTGTTTATGTCGAGTATACTCGACTTCGATGGAAAATAATTAAACAGTTAAAGGGTTAAATATTAAAACCGAAGAAATAGTTTCTCTGAACTGACTTCTGCTCAATTTTGTAACTGAATTATAAACCATTTCCATTTTACGGTTATAAATAATTAATTAAAAAATTTGTTTCACATTTTCACACATTATACTCGTATTTGTTAGTAACAACCCAGGGGGAAAAGAATTGCTTCAAAAGCACTTCTGAAGTGCATCTTTTTCCCCAATAAGCGCTTGCCCTCCGTAAGAACTATTCTTTCTTTTTAACATTGCATATCATAGGATGTAAGCGAGAAAAAGCTTACCGCAGCCTTACCAAAAAAATAGTTTTTGAAGAGCTTATTTGTAATGCTGCGGTAAGCGTTTTTTCAATAAAATTAAAAAAAAAGAAAAAAACTAGCCGCACCAGGATGATTTGAAACTACGACATAAAAAATATTTTAATAGAAAAAAAATAAAAAAAAAGTAAAATCACCTGGGCTAGATTCGAACTCACGTTGTTCAAATTACAGCCTTACATGGAATCATTGTGTAATCAATTTCAATTCAAATAAACAAAAGTAAATCAATAAGAGAAAGGAAAATAGAAAAATGAAATAAAAGATGTTGAAAAAAAAATATTTTAATAAAAAAAAAAATAAAGCAAAAAAAAAATCACCGGAGCTAGGTTCGAACCCATGGTGTTCTTACTGCAGCCTTATAAAATATCATTGTGAAAGTGCTTCTAAATTTCTATGGGGACAAGCACTTTTGAAGTGCTTGGATCAGAAGCGCTACAAATTTTTCCTCTTGGGAAAGCCGCTTCATAACAAAGACATATGTATAACACTTAAAAGATCTAAGTCGGCTTCAGTATATGAATAAATTTAAACACTGAGTTTTTATTTTATATAAATACCTGTTTATGTAAATATACTTAACACTCTACACTGGTTTAGATTTTTAAGAAAAAAAATTGGAGTTGCTCGGAACTTTCTTCCACGACCAAAAAAAGTTTGGTTATGATGCAAGTAAGCACTATGTAAATTTTGGTCCATTTCAGAGAACATTTGATGGAACCGAACCAATTTTAAAAACTGAGAAATACACCTAAATATGGACAACACAACCTCAAAATATGCACACATTTTCATCGAAAATTAAACCTTAACCACGGTGTAAGGTTGAAACAATTTTTCATAGTTATACTCGATTTCACAGCACTGAGTAATCTGAAAAAATATAGAAACTTTTTAAAGTAACTTGGCATTTCCTTTGTTACTATTTTAAGTAATCTTTTTTTGGCATATTGATAAATAAGCCTTGAGAAACATCATTTATCTCTAATATAGCTGATGCGCTTCAGTGAGTACAACACATCAATTGGTTAAAAAACCTACAGGTATCTAAATCTTCGCACCTTGCCGTTTTCTAATTAAGTAGCAATTTATTTGGGAAATTTATGTGGCTGATGCATTGATGTGATTTCAGCGATAATGTTTAGTTGGGGTGAAAAATCATCTCTTCTTTTTACTCTATATCTTTTAAATCTATGAAGTTGCACTAAAAAACTTTAGTTTTAGCTTGTAAAAGTTAACGATAACTGCAAAGCAAATAAAAGTTCAACTTAACGGTTGCTTCCTGTGCTCAATTTTCAAGTTGAATGCAATTTGGTTCTTAAGATGAAAAATCAAAATCGCCAAACTTTTCACAAAAAAAAAAAAAAAAAAAAAAAAAAAACCAATTCTTTTTTTAGAGCAATTGAAACTGCTACCAAACACTTCATGCCAAAAGTAGGCCATGAATATCTACAACGTGTTGCAATAAGTTTCGACGAACCGTTCATAAATCATACCCGTGAGTAGTGAATACCGAAAAGTTAAACTTTTTTTTTGTAAGACGAAAGTTTTCTTCTATGCACTTCTTATCCTTGCTGTCTTACATTGTCGTGCCTGATGAAAATAAAAACAAAACAAAAGAGAGAGATAAAATGGAAACTTTAAATTAATGTGAACCCGCATATAAAGTCGTGCCTTTGCCAATCGGTCAAGTGATGCGTTAGGAACAGCAACAGAAACTGAAAAAGCGGCAATAATAAGGATGGAACTTTAAAGAAAAAGTAAATAAAAAGGAAAATGGCGACGAAGAAAACTTTAGGCAGCAGTACTAAAAGAAAATGACAAAGCAAAAGTAACTGCCATGTGCCAAACAATTTGAAAGTCATGCTCACACCATTAGACAGACGTGCCACATAGATATGGCACTCAGCACATTTGGTGACCCAATAGGAAAAATCACTATTCGTGGCATTTAATTTAATTTCAATTTCAATTTATTGGCTTAAAAAACATACGTATTATTAGAATTAAATTCTTTTAAAATACAAAGTTCAATAACTTAGAGAAAGTACAAATGGAGTATAATTAAATTATGAATACAAAATACATAAAAAAAAATAAATAAATACTTATACTATTTTTTTTTTTTTTTTAAATCTAAAAGACAGGCGGAAATAAAAGAAGAGAAAAAGGAAGGATAGTGATTTGTTTGCGGCGTTATTGAGCAAGGAACTGAAATATAGATTGTCTAAATTTTCCGATACCAATAATAGTCTTACAATGACATGGCAGAGAATTCCAAAGCCCGACGGCATTAATGAAAAATAAGCGTGTAGAGTTAAGATAGTTAAATCTTGGCAGAATTCTCTTAATGACTTCCAGCATTTTACTAAACATTCGATAATACGCGACGTTTTGCACCAATTCAATAAAACTAATTTTACATTCTGTTTTGGGAAATATGGTAACTCCGCGATGGACATGTTTTAAGTTCAACAAACGCTTCTTTGAATTTTTAATTCAACAATCTGAGTTAATTTTATCTCTTGCCACACCGTCCTTGAAGGTAATGATGTCAGAATGGCTTGACGATATTTTAGCAGTTCTCATCAGCGTAGTTTTATGCGTAAATGCTATGCTCAGGATAAACCATTGAGATGTGGCACCCCCAAGTGATTTGGCACCCCTTTCAATTTCAAATTTTTCCGCTTCTTAAGCATCTAAACACATAAATCAGTTGCGCGGAAAACTTCGTCGTAAATATCTTGTTCAGCTGCACTTGATACAATTACTTGTTGGCGAAATTTAAAAACAAATTTGGATTCTAAGCAGCTGATTTTCTTTTTGCATGTTTATCAAGATGCAGCAGAGTAGTTAGTATTTAATACAGTATTTGGTACAATTGAATTGAATGTGATTTTATTTTCGAATGAATAGTAAGCATGTTAATTCATTTCGAGGCATTTTTATTTGGTATTCACCAAAAAATAGAAAAGGTACCTAATTACTAAGAGTGTATGGTTCGGATGCCATTTCTCCCTTTGCATGCTATTTGAGAACACAAATATGAATCGCAGAATTTTATTCAGATAGGACTTTCAATGATTTCTTTTTAATCTTTACCTGACTAATTTTAAGTTTTCTCTTGCAAAGAGGCTCTACCCCTGTTCGCTTCGCTCGCCAACCCCGCGTAGCTCTTCCTCTTTTTAATTCACTCTCTTCCACTCTGCGCGAAAGATTTAGGAAACGAACTTGATGTCGCGCAAGACGACTGAAAACTATTTTATATATTGGGTGTACAACTTAAAAACCGGAATTTGACGGTGGATGTCCGTACTAACAAATATCGTGAAAGCTCGAACTTTATATATACGTCATTTTGAAGGTACATTTGACAGCTGTCAAAATCAGTCAACAAAACAATTTTATCTTGTGTGCATCATTATTATTTTTCACGATGAATAACTTCGAAAATTCGAGAAAAAGACAACATTTGCGGGAGGTTCTGTCGGGTCATTTTTTTGCAAAGAAAACTGCTGCGGAAAGTCATAGTTTGCTTGTAGAAGTTTAAATATTTTATCTAAAATTATGGAAAACCCTGTGAAAACTTTGAATACAAGTGACATCTTGCTGGAAAATGTGTTAATTGAAATCTCGCCTTTACCAGCGACCTTAAAAAGCTCTTAGTCAAACACAAGAATATAAATGGCAAGAATTCTAACGCCTTGTAACAATGTGGTCCAGCAGAAAAAGAAAACATCAAGCGAAAAACACAACCAATGCAACGTATAGTAGTTCCAAAGAGTAGGACTTATGAGCGAATGATGGTTACTACTTAGCTATGCTTCTTCCGATGAAGGTGAAGAAAATATTTTATTGAATCTGATACGGGCGTTGGATGTGGAGAAGACAATGCACAAAGCCGTATGTACTCCTATGAATCATTTACATCATATACAAAAACATGCAACACTTCTGGCAATTACAAATTAAAAGCCTCCTGAGGCGCCAAATAACCCATAATATGGTGCCATATAATCAGTGGCGGATCTAAGTAATTTGCCGCCCTAGGCACTTATTTTTCCGCCGCCCCCCTCCCCCCCCTTTCTTCAGATTTTTTTTATAGTAACAGAAACGTATAATAAAAACATAATCAAAACAAATAAATTGGTTACATTAACTCTTTAATGATTTGCATGTTTAAATACATCGTTTATGGCCACAAAAAATCGTTCGTCTAGTTTTGTTAAGTGCAAATTCGTGAATAATATCCTTACAATCTAATTCAGGCAAAAAATCTTTTTCTATTGTTAAAACAGCAAGTGCTATTGTTGATCTTAAGTAATTTTTGACTCCCTTTAGTGTTGAAACTGGAAATAAACATCGACTTGTTATTTGTATATTGTAGAAGCTTATTTTTAAATAAAATATTTCATTGATTGTTAATTGTTGAAACCAGAAGTTTTCTTTATTAATAATAATTTAATAATTTTTCTAAATCTTCAGGAAAACTTTTCGTAATATTCCCGCTTTTCGCGTAGTTCATTGTTTCCCATGGTTGTCATATCAATTAGACCGCCAAATTTTTCCAGAGCCTTCACATATGACACAGATCTTATTTTTAACTCATAGATCAACTGATCTAAAATTACATTGAATGTAGAAATTCTTTAACTATCTCTGCCACTAGTTTCCTCATCTCTTGTTTCACCAAACTGCAATGCACACGTTCTTTTTCTTGAAGAAACCGTTTTGTATTCCTTCATGACAGATATCTCTAGAGCTTTTTTTGCATTTGTATACTCTACAACCATTTAATTTGTAAGAATATAACAATGCGTGAGCCAAAATATGGGTGGATTTGATCACGTTAACTGGCAATTTATAGAGGAAACAATTCAAGAAAATGTGAGTTTTATTGAAAAATAGACCCATAGCTGCCCAAGTGTCGTCCTTAGTGGGGTAAAACATTTCTCTGCACAAGTCTACCACCTAACTCCACCCTTTAGGTGGACTCCGATGTAAAAATTGCGTTTTAACGAAATTGACTCCCTCCACTTCCACGGTGTTCCTGGCGGGTTAGAGTGTAAAACCAACCCTCATTACATTTTTCTTTTCAGCATTTTCCTGGAAAATAATGCTCTATCTCTACCCGTTGAAGGCGCTAGCTTGCAAAAAATTAATTTTTTTGAAATTTACTCCTCCCTCTTTTAGGGTGCCTCAGGTGGTAATGTGGTAACGAAACTTGGGACCACGAGCCGGGGAATTCAGCAATTAAAAATAAGTAAAAAATTACCCAAAATAAAGTTAAATAACAGACAGCAGAGTATGCAATGTACATAGTGAAGCGGTTGTCATATTCTGCAGCTGTTTTTGATAAAATTGGGTTTATTTTGGGTTTTTTATTTGCGTAATCGCTCGAGGCCGCATAATTCATTCTCACGAATTCCTATGATAAGAGTTCTTTAGCTTGTAGTCATTTGGCCTTATAGAACAATATCTATTTCAATCACTAATTTTGCCGCCCCCTACAGTCCATTTTGCTGCCCCTTATGCGTGCCGCCCTGGGCATTGGGTAAAATTTTCTTAAATATTGTATCTTTTATAGTCGTCTTAATTTAACTGTATGGTACATTACATGGTTGATTTTAATCGGTTAAATCGTCCATTCGTATTGCATAAATAGTGCCGAATTTAAATGTTTTTAAAGTACCATTAAAATAATATCAAATTCAATACTTAAATTATAAAATTTTTTTTTATCACTCCGAAAATTTACCGCCCCCCAAAAATCTGCCGCCCTAGGCAGGTGCCTACTGGTGCCTTAGGGTTAATCCGCCACTGCATGTAATACATAGATTGAGGTGATTTGGTACTTTTTTAAAATGGAAATCAAAAAAACATATTTGCAAATATTTTTCTTCTGGAGTACTTTTATTTTATTTCAAATTAATTAAAGAATAAATTCGAGCTTCGTCCCTTTAAAAATCTCTTTTAGTTCTGGTCGTATAGCAGTTTAACTAAAAAGGTGCCATGTCTCACTGGCTTTCTCTAAGTTCATAGCCAACCTTTCTTTAATTCTACCTCTATCGTGTCCATTTATCCTGCTTTTTAATACCTGAACTTGCCATTTTCCTTTTTAAATATTATTCTTGCCCAAAATTTTTTTAAAATGAATTCTGTCAAATGATAATTTTTGATAAATTTTTCTCGCAAAATAGATGAAAATTTATCTAAAATTTATTCACCATTGGCACTCTTTCCAATAAGGGTTCAAATTGTATGAGTACGTAAAAGTCAATGTAATTGTGAAAGATAATAACAAGTGTTGGCTTTGGCATCAATTGTATGGAGGGAGCAAATTTTGAAATCGAAAGAAAGCAGCTTAAAGGACAAGAGCAAGATGGCGTAGAATGCCATCACAAAAAATATGTGTGATGGTCAAGTGTATTGAGAGAGTGTACGTTAACGTGCTGATGAAGCAGGCAGCCATACATTGAGCAAATCGCAATACCACAGGCTACATACATAAGTATATATATACGCATACTAAAACACAGTGTAATTTACACTTTTATCAAGCAATACGTGTTGCTTAACATTAGCAGAGGAGTATGCATGTATACACGCATATGAATGTATAGTAAATGTGAGTGGATGTGTGTGTGTGTGCATTTTGTCCTTATGTCCTTAAGAGTAGTATTCATTCAAGTTTGCCGCTTCTGTTAGTACATTGATTTGAACAAATTGGAAAAGTTCAGCAAATATTAGACTTATCTGTACCGGTATCAGTAACTTATATACATGCACTTACTAACACACATACGCACATACATATGTGTTTGTTTAGATGCGAGTATACAGAAGAAGACCAGAAACAAAATGATTACAAGTATTATTAGAGAGTACTACTACTACTACTCATGTAATAAAATGATGTTGGCAGCACTGATATAAACTTGTAGCATTTATGTAGTTCATAAAAGAGGCAGCTGTTGTCGCATCTCCTTTATTTTTCTGCTTCTTTTTCTTCACATTAGAAATTGTAATTAGAAATTAAATGGTTTGCTTTCAAAACAAGTACAAGGACGGTACAAGAAAAATAAATGTTTTCAAATACAATCATTGTGAAATTGAAATAAATTTAATTTTTAAAACGCAAGTTTCTAATCACGGTTTAAAATGATGGTAGTTTGTTTGATTGATAAGTTCCGCAGGTAGCAGGTAAAAAATTAAATACATTTTAAATGCCATGATACTTTTTTTCTTGGGCTACAAAAATATTTTTCGAAGTTTCATAAGTTTCGGAACAAGCATTACCAAATACATTAGAAATGAATAAACCGTGAATATAAGTACTATACTGAATACTTTTTTAGTTCATTTTGATCAATTTATACGGGTTAATGTAAGTAAAGTGTTATACATAGCTCAGTTGTTGTAATTATTTTAAAGATAAATTAATGCCTTAAAATACAAAATAAGGTTGCCACCGTCCGGACGGTATTGTTTTGCTTGATATCACGTTAGTCTATATGAATATAGTAACCCATTATATTCCGTTTTAAGGGTCTTTTTGACCCCTTTTTCCACAATTTTGCAATAGTAAGGCGTTGGTGGCTATTATTCTCTGTGGGTATAAATGAGCTAACTCACCTGCCTTTCATTCCTATTGAATTGCTGAAAAATCCGCAACCATTTCCTTAGTCCATTTTAAATCTATTCGTATATAATTCTAAAGTGGAATCAGTAGGGACATTCTTAGTGTCTCATTGTTCAAGCAGGTGTAATTTGTCTAACTCATTTATGACAAAATGGTTTCAAAAATTTTTCCTTATCTCGGGAATGACCACAAGATTAAAAATAAATAATTTCGGTTTTCGTGTTCAGTAACCTCAAATTAACAGATATGGTTTGCAAATGTTACAAATCGTCATTGACATTTTTGGTTTTGGTGTATTTTTGTTGTATTTGAGGTTGGTCTTCAGGAATATGTAATAAACTGGATTATGAAAAAATATCAATTAGCGCCGATATACAAGTGGGCGACAAATGCTCGCTTATTATTTGTAATCTAGGGTTACACAAAATTTCATCATGTAAAACATGTCCAGAAATGCAGACTTTTCTCTCATTTAATGCCTAATAACAAAACACTTTTACAAAGTATTTGCTATGTAAGTAGTAGCAAAGTTCGTTTTTTTATTCAAGGCTTTCTTATTCTGTAGTTTATTCATGACAACAAGTACATATTCTTAAAGTTCTTATACAAGTACATTTATAATATAGTTACATTGAAAAAACTTTTCATCCAAAATACATGCATACATATACTCGCAATTGATTACGTGACAAAAAGCATGAAGGATAATCTTGCAACAATTTCACTAATATATCCTTAAAATTACATATATAATAAAAATATTTTCACTTAAATTATAAAAATACATTGATATAAATTCCATTTATTTCTTCACTCTTTTATTCTTTCTTTAGCAAATCACAATTGGAATTCATTCGGGAGAAGTAGTCACTGGTGTAATTGGCAATCGAGTGCCACGTTATTGCCTCTTTGGTAATACAGTGAATCTAACAAGTCGCACTGAAACAACTGGTGTACCTGGGCACATTAATGTCAGCGAAGAGACTTATAAGTAAGTTTTAAGAAAATTACTAATTACATACACATACATTTAAATTCATTAAGAATGTAAGGACTTCATATTTTCAACACTTGAAAATGACTTTTAAACCGCCAACGGCCTCTCGGTAGTTGTATTATTGGCACCACTTTGACATTGACTTTTGTCGATGACACTTTTATGTTTATCCTTGGTTTTCCTTTTCTTATCACCACCATCTTTGGCGTCGTCATCATCGCCGTCGTCCTCGTCGTTGTCGCTTTTGTTGTTGTCGGGTATTTCAAGTTCTTCCATTAAATCGATATAACGTTTTAAACGTTTTGGCAGACGCAACGTATCGATGCCATCGGGTAATTGTCCATTGCCGCGTAACAGATCACGTATGCGGCAGCTGGGGGAAACGGAAGAGAAAAGAAGAAGAAGAAAAGTTATGTTTTTAATGACATCATGTATGCGAGTTATGCGAAACTTTTCAATATTAAAATCTCATAAACTTGGCAAAGTTATATATTTTTCAACAGAAAATAAAATCAAAAGTTTGAGAACCATAAATTTTAAATTTGTATGTAAAGCTTTTAAGCTAAAATTCCGATTTTGATGAAATTTCTTGCCCTTTGCTGTTGTTGCTTCTGCTTTAAAATCAATTTTCCAACAAAATATGTAAATCTTGATAACAGAATGTTGTAGCATTAAAAGTTTTATCACAAAAGACAAAAAGTTTGTAGACATGTTTGTGTCGCAATGGCATTTAGAATAATTCTTAATAAGTTATATTCACATTGAGAAAAACATTCAGTTTTAATATTTTAAATTTTTTTTTTTTGCCGCTGCATACGAATGAAAAGTTTCATATTTCCATAGAATGCTTTCTATATCATGCGGAAAAGATCAGGCTACCAAGAGAAAAATATTAAAATAAGTAATTATAGAAAAGAACTAACTCTTGGAAAAATTTTTCATACTTCCATAAATAGTCTTTTACATCTTAAAAAATTCGGTCCCCACAACACAAAAAAATAATATCTCAGTAAAAAAGCGTTCTAGTCCAGTACGATATCTCTTCTCATCTTCTATCATCAGAAAAGAACCACCTCGTAAAGAAATGTTCATTGTTATTGACCAAAAAATTTTTTAAGCCTAGCATGAAATGCCTTCTATATCATATGAAAAGTTTCGGCCGACAAAAAAAAAATAAATATTGTCCTTCAGCAAAAAATTTCGATATCCTACAAAAATATTTTTCCACTTTTTTCGGAATCAATCAGTCCATGTTACAGCCATTCGGAAAAATGTTTTCACATTTCCATACAATCGGTAAACCACGACATGTAGCCGAAAGAAATCTCTTAAAGTTCAGTACAGTCTGTTTGGCTTTCATGGCAATAATTAGAATTGTTTCAACAGATCGTAATGCCTATAACACTACAAAAACTCTTCAAAAAAAATATTTTCTCATCCTTAGAGATGCATTTTGAAGAGGAAGTTCCATAAAAGCTCCATTTACTCGCAGAAATATTTTTTTTTCTAACGTTTTTCCTAAAAAATTATTGGTGCTACGAAAAAATATTTAAGAATCTTTACTCACTGCTCCATATTGATGATCCATTTAGTTCCAAAAATACCACTTATGATAATAAGTGTTGTCTCTCTTCTTTTTGAAGTTTAAATGGTATATTTTATTAACGAACCATTACTTGTTCATGAAACGTCAGTGATATAATCAAAGTACTGGAACAATTCGTAAATTTTGATGGGATAATCACTTAGTGTTGATTTTCACAATCATTTTCTGCTGATAATTTTTTTGAGTGAGACATATTACTTATGTAATATTACAGTCAATAGAAAGCTAAATTACAAAAAGCATGTAAATTTTATCTAAAACCTTGTCATCTCATACTGTAAGTCCATTACTACCCTAATTCCGGAACTGCCCTTAAGTACCATTTAACATTTT
Organism: Calliopum simillimum; assembly: GCA_951812925.1. Classification (NCBI taxonomy): domain Eukaryota; kingdom Metazoa; phylum Arthropoda; class Insecta; order Diptera; family Lauxaniidae; genus Calliopum; species Calliopum simillimum. The sequence continues at coordinate 152,592,709 of OX638368.1, forward strand.
ATAAATTACAGGGTGGCTGATTCGAAGTATTACCAATTCAAAAGACTATATTTTTAGTTTCCATGCACAGATTTTATTGATCAAACGCTTTAATTCTTGGGAAATATTCAAATTTTAAGAATCTACTTGAGATTTTTGATATGGCCACCTTTGGCCTTAACTATGGCCCGTAGACGGTCGAAGAACGAGTCGCATGCTGCACGAATTTGATTTTGTGGAAGTTTGCGCCATTCTCGTTGAAGGGCCACTTTTAGCGCATCATCGCTCTGGTATTTTTTAGTCAAGACCTTCCTGTCCAACATACCCCAGATTGAGAAATCCAGCGGATTCGCATCAGGCGAATTTGAGAGCCATTGTTGAGCAGAAATGAAGCTAGGAACGTTTTTTTCTAACCATTCTTGATTCACACGAGCTTTGTGTGACGGTGCCGAGTCTTGTTGGAATGTCCATGGCTTGCGACCGAAATGTTTGCGTGTCCACGGTAGTAAAGCACCCTCCAACACTGATTCACGATACACCTGGGCGTTTACTTTGACGCCAGCGGCCAAAAAAACGAGTGGTGAGCGCCCATCAGCAGTCACTGCAGCCCAAACCATCACATGCGGTGGTGCCTGCGTCCTGGTGGCCAAACGAACATTCAAATTTTCGTAGGACCTCTCTGTCAAGTAAACCCGATCATTTTGTTTGTTTACATATTGCTGGATACAGTAATTTTTCTCATCAGAGAAGACAATTTGTGACAGATTTCCGGCGGCGTGCAAGCGCAACAACTGCTTGGCTCTATCGAGCCTAACTTTTTTTTGAGCAGGAGTGAGATCATGCGCCTTTTGGAACTTGAGGGCCTTTAGTCCGAGCTTGTTTGACAATATGTGTTGCATTCGTTCACGCGATATTTTCAGCTCGGCAGCCATTTGTCTGCCACTGCGTGTCGGATTTCGCTCAATTCTGGCCTTCACCTTTCGAACCATTTCTGGTGATGTTGCAGTTATTTTCCGACCACCACCATGTCGTTTGGCAACGCTGCCGGTACCATTGTAACGTGTTATGGTCCGATACACAAACATTTTATTCTTTTTTAAATGTTTCAGCTCACTAACAATTGCTGGTTGCGATTTTCCAGCCAAATAAAGAGCAATCACACTATTACGTTTGAATTCCATTTCGAAAATTTTTTATTTTCAATAAATTGACGCGCAAATGCTTTTGGTTACTTGTTGACAATAGAATGAACTAACATCATGCCAATTTTTAGACAGCTGTCAAGTTCCATCTGTCAGATAAGTCTATCTGAAGTTGGTAACAATTCGAATCAGCCACCCTGTAATATACATATTAACAAAAAGAAAACTATTTTTATGTAAAAGCTCTATTGGGCGTTTTACGGTGGCCCGAAAAATGTCTGTTGTTTGATTCGAAGATATATTTGAGAAAGAGCAAATATATCAAAACAAAATAAAAACTATCACAATATACGAGTGCATTATTATCACTGTGATAGATTTTGTATCAAAAAAATCACCTAGAAGTATGCAGTTGACTACACTGTTAGGTATAAAAAGTTTTCCTAACTAATATATCCTGCACTTTAACTTATTATACAATTCCCAATGTTATTTTCCTTTCTGTTTTTTTTTTTTTTTTTTTTCATAAATTTCTTCATTATTTTATTTTCTTGTTTTTTGCTGAATAAGACAGATTATTATGCTTAATGTGAAAACTCATAAATCATTAATGCATATACATACCATGTATCGTACACTTTTATTTTGTAGAACAGCTTGAATTATGTGATAGATAGTTTTTATTATAATGCTAAGCAACAGAATGTGCAATTGTTGTTCTTGTATTCTGTTATAACTTTTTTTATCAAAAAGTCATTTGTCATAAACATAAGTGACAATATTGTAAATTTAGAAAAAGAATTGTTCACTATTTTTTAAATCATCATAACGAGTTCTTTGAGTTTGTGTTATGGCACAATTTTCACTAATAATCCAAAAATTTAATCCCTCAATTATCCTTTTCTTGCGAGAACAAAAACAAAATTATTTTCAGGATTGTTTATAGTAGAAAGAAATAATACATTGCATCGAAAAATTAATTAATAAAATGGTGATGGGTACACTAAAGAAGTGATTTATTTTAGTACAAGAAAAATTATACATATAATTGAAATAAAGCAAGCGTTTCATTTAAACAGTTCGTTTTCTCGGCGTCGAAGACTAATATAAATATTTCCAAAGCTCATAAAATTTCTCAAAACAAAAGTACTACCCAACTCAAACAAAATGATTTTATGTCAAAAATTTTCATTATCTTGTTTAGTTACATAGCAATGTTTCAAATAAAAACTTCAATAAAAAAGCCCCCTCATCATTTCCGCACTGTTTACACCGCTTATCACTTAATTATGTTTGCATATTCAGCAAAGAAAAAAACATTCAGACTTTCAACCGAAGAAAATCCTGTCAAAATCCTCATTTTCATTGTTAAATTGGATTAATTAAAATAAAATTTCTACATTCTGTTGGGTAATAGATAAAATGAAATTTTGTAAGGTACTCTACAGGAGATAGACTTTAGCAATCAGTCTTTATGCTTTTTGCTTCCTTGTATATCTTGGAAATTAAGAAATATTAAGAATTAAAATTAAATAGAAATTTGTTACTCTAGTGAAAGCACCAAATCACTCGAAGCAAAACATCATTGCATAAAGCAATGATTAGGTAAAAAGCACTAGAACAAAAGAACTCACTATCTACAGTGCGAAGCTTTCGGAAAAGTTCTAACTGCTATTGATTGTAAAATAAGGACAAAGTTGCTAGTAATGATGATGATGCAACCAGTGCTATCATAATTTTGTCTATAGTTTACTCGAAATGACTCAAAATGTGGAATTAATCAAAATAAGGTGAACTGAGCAAATAATGACCACACTTTTTGAAACAACTTTCTCTGTCTCAAACAAATTCATTTAAACTGTGCAAAACAATGTTTGCCACCGTTTTCGATAACAATTTAAATCTCCTAATGCTGTCCTCAGTTAGGCGAATGGACAGAAACTCTATGGGTCCTATCGTTAATATGCCTGAAAACAACATTTTTGAGTATATACTCCCTTCTCGAGAGTGAATGGAAAAATATTTTTTTTTTTTTTTTTTTTTGTGGATTTTGACAGCTAAGCAGCTAATATTAGCAAGAAATCCTAAAGGAAGTGAAGCAATAGCATCTGATTAAAAACAATTTGTCAAAATTAAGTTCAAACATACCTTAGTGCTTCGCTTTTTAATTAAAAAACTCACTTTATTAATCACTTTAGTGGATTTTGAAAACTAAAAGTTGGCACCACTGCTTTGACAGCAGTAAAAGTTTAAAAAAAAACACAATTAAAATATCAACTTCTAAATTTCATTAACAATAATCAAAACAAAGAAAAACTACAAAATTGGTGATGGGTAAAGTGAAAGTAAAAAGTAGTTTTCGAAAATTCTGCATAAGTTGGAAACATTCGGATAAATATCAAAAATATTGGTGACATACGAAAGGTATTTTAATTAGCTATGAAATTTTTCTAGAAAAGTTTTTAATTTGTCAAACATTATTTATACTCGCTTTTAATTCTATATTAAAACATTCGAGAATAAATTTTTTCAACAAACATCGAAATGCTAACTCTCAAATTTGCAGCGATAACCTGATTTTCCTAGTGGATTTAGCCTTTCTAGATTTTTTTTTTTTTTTTTTTTTTTTGTGCGATTACAAACTTGAAAGCACGATTAGGTTCTATAACTCAAATCGAATAATTCCAATGAATTGCTGGGAATTTTGTTAGAGACTTTTTTGTAAAGACTGCTTATTCTCGTTCTATTCTTTATCGTTTTTGACGACATCTTAAATAAAGCCTTGCAAAATGGTGAAAAAGGAGTCCATGAATTATGCAGGCAAGTGGCGAGGCTAACTCAAGAACTTCAAAAGCATAAAATATACACAATATACAAAATATGGACATCTTCGATTATTTCCACTAAACCTACTCATAGTTTGCTTTTTTAAAGGATATATACAAGAATGGGAAAGATATTGAAAGCCCTGAACTTACAGGATAGTACATACCATACATATTAATAGATTTTCCAAGAATTCTAAAGAAATACAATTAAAGGATTTCTCAAGAGTGAATGTTACCTTTACCCTATGTCAGTATTATACGTATATTAATATTCTTGTGTTGTTGTATCGCTACTGTTATCAAATGCGATTAACTTTGTATTTGCGTGAACAAATATTTTGATGTCATTTTAACGGATATGGATTCGATAGATAGTAAAGAAAAGTTTTTTCTTTTTATCCTCTTTGTTTATTATTTTTATTGTTATTATTATTAGTTGCTTCAATTTGTTGGATTCAGCAGTGAAACAACTTCGCATTATTATCGCGATAACTTGTTTGTGTTAGTGCCAGTGTGATGGTTTCTCTTCGATTTCACCCTCTTTATGACTGAGGCTACATTATTGATGTCAGTTTTAAAATTTGTTACTGTTGCGGGGTCGCTCAGTGGTATTTTGGCAAAAAGTAACAATATTTCGACCACTCAATTCTTAAACTCTAATGATGCAGTTTTATGGAGAAATTACTTAGGTACTTAGTGAGTTGAATATTATTTTGTTTTAGAAAAACTGAATCAAATTCACTTAAAGATTGTTCCTGTTAAAATGATAAACACTTTGTAAAGGAGGTAGGCGTTTCCGTTGACACATTGTAGCCTATTTTTGGAAATTTCCTTAACTAGCTGTAACTAACCGAGCATTCAAAATTTCATTACCGTAAGAGCACTCCTTCCCTTTTTTTTACAAATTTATGAAACCATTCCACTACATGTGGGTCGTGCTCCGTTTGTGTGCGTAAATTTAATTTTGCTTAAATTTTATATTTTATTTGATGTACCACTGCCAGCAATATATACACACAAAGGAGGTGTTCCTTTAACATTTACTTCATGTCTCATTGTTTTGCCTTGGCATTTATTCCTGCTGTTAGGCATAAATTTCCTGAGATTATGTTACACGTGGAAGTACGCGTGTTTTATTACTTTTAATTTTGTGCAAAAATGTTCACTGAGTTTTTTTGATTTGTGCGTTGTTTTGAAAAAAATATTGTTAATTTGATTACATTTTATGTTGGTTTTTATGGTCATGGCTTGAGCTTTCACATCGTTTGGGAATTTTTAAATTTAAAGCAATTATTCGAAAAAGAATTTTATTAATACTCGTAAATTTTCATGACAACATATGAGTTTTTTCTTATTTGAATTTTGCATGTGCTGTTTAAACATTTAACACAAATTTAAATGATTTCCCAGAAAGCCTTTTAGCATTCATCAACATACGTACATTTAATTTAAAAAGCTTTATAGTAAGGATTTTATCACATAACATAATTTTGTCATACACATTATGAAAACATCATAAACGGAGCATAATTTTAGGTGCTTTGTCGGTTGGCCGCGAATAGTTCAACTATGAAGTGTTCAGGTGTATTCGAACCTTTGCGGGAAATTAGGGAATAAGCAGGCTATTGCCACAGACAGACGACAGCTGAAATCTAGATTATAGCAAAGCAAAGTTTAGATTTACCAGTTAAAATCAGTGCTTTATCTTTTCAAACGGGCTAGGACAGTGTAATCGTGTTGTTTTTTATGAGCAATAGCTCTCTTAAATTCCGACTGGTAACAGGTGTAAGACGCATGACACTTCAACAACAAAAGATTCAACATATTATAGATAACATCTGACCTCAGAAATAAGATTATTGAAAGTGAAAAACAGTTCTGAATCAATTTAAAATTTTTAAAAAATCTAAATTCTGTGTAATTCTTAATTGCAAAAACGTCTTTTTTAGAGCTTATCAATTGTATCAAGTAGTATCAAAACATTTTTAACTCTTTTTCGAATATTCAAAAGGATATATGTAAATACCTGGAAAGATAATTTTATTATCATAAATGCCAATATATTCGGTTCATCTAGTTCGGACCACTACTTAATTAAATATCTTAAATGTTCACAAATCGTCTATATTTTCTACAAATTTTAATTCAAATACTCACCGACATAAATGCCTCAGCGACATAACGCCATAGACTTGTTCTCTTTGTAAAATTTTATCCATAAGGAGACGTCCATATTTCTGAAAAAACATTTCACGGCGCGTTCCAAAGACAATGGGCTGAAATTAAAAAGATACATTTAAATCTTTATTTATAGAATGAACAAGCATTTCTCGGTGTGCGTTGTCACACCTTCTCTTGTACATACGGACTCTTGGGTGAAAAAAAAATTTTTACACTAAAATATCGTAAAGTCATAAAACGCGAAGAAAACGCGAAAAAACGAAAAAAAAAAAATTTTAAATTATTAGTTTCGATATTCTTAGGTGAAAAAAAAAAAACGAAAAAAACAATGATGCAGAAACACGCTCCATACTCGATGAAAAACATTAATTTTTCAAAAGATTTCCGCAAAAAAAGAATGAGAAAAAAAAAAATATATCTTTTTGGAAAAATTAATTTTTAGGATTTTTTAAAATATGGCCATCATTTCGTCTATATTCTTATGATTTATATGGCAAAATAGTTTTTTTTGTAAACCTTGTACTTTCTTAGCAATGAAAGTTAAATCCTTCTTATTTTGAAATTTTTTAATTGGGCGTAAATCAAAAAACAAAATAAAGTTAAAAAAATTGTCACGTGACTTTTTAGAAAAAAATTCCCGCGGCTCTCCAAATTTCTTTTTATCCAACTTTCCGTAGAAAAAAATTTAAAAAAAAGTTATTATTTTGACAAAATCAACTTTTAAGATTTTTCAAAAAATGGGAGCGAGTTTGTAAATTTTCAAAATTTAAAAATGAAATCAAAACAACATTTAAAATGTTGCAAGAATCAGAAAACAAAACTTCAAAAAATTGATTTTTGACAAAATGACGGTAGGGGAACTGATGCTATTGTGGTATAGTTTTTCAATGTGGTATAGTTGCATATCTCCGAGATGGATAAGAACCTGTGGACGTCACATGTTTTATCTTGTCATAAACCATGAAAAATTATGAATGTGTAGCTGTCATACACCATACATAACTTTTCCGCTGTCAGTTGATCGAAATATACATCGCGTGTGGTCGATTTTTTTTTCCGCGTTTTTCGCAAAAAAATTTTGTTTAGAAAAAGTTGTTTTCTGTGGAAGTTTTATTTATATTCAATTAAATTAAGTGCTAAATATTGCGAAATAAGTGTTTAACTATGTAAATTCACAAAGTTTCCCATTTTATTTTTACAATTTTGTAATTTTTAAAAATTGGCCATTGTGGTATAGTCGGAGTTCGCTAATGTGGTATATGAATATTTCTTGTTATTCACAACATTATTTGATTGCTGTTTATTTTTTAATAAAAACTTTGAGTTTGAGAACCAATGTAAGTGTTAATATGAACTTATTTCATACCTTTCAAACTTTATATTTGGTTGTATGGTTAAGTATACCACATTACCCTACTTTTATGTACCACATTGTCAGCCCACTTTACAAGTACTGATCAGTATATATACCACATTGTGCCACCATATATACCACATTACCTCCCAACTTTTTGAAAACAGCTTTTTTGACTTTTTTCAGATTTTGCTCAATAACTTTTTTCAATGCAATTGCACACATTTTATTGAAATATATTCTGTAGCTAATACTTCAATGATTAGCCTTAACAAATTTGGCTGAAATTGATTTAACGGTTCTCTTTCAAATTTCACTTAAACATTAGCTATACCACAATAGCATCAGTTCCCCTACATTGAAAAATTGCATCGATTTTTCGCAAAAACACTATTTTGACATTCTGAAGTTCCATGCTCATAACTTAAAAAAAAAAAAAAAAATTTACCGCAAAACTAATAAGGTGCTTATACTAAGCACTTAGAACAGTTCTGAAAATGTTTGTAAAAATCGAAAATCGAAAAATTTAAGATGGAATCGGTTTAATATGATAGTCTTCAGTTCTCCAATTTATCTGCTATCCAAAGGACAAGCAATCTGCTGAACTCTTTGTTCATAAAATACTACAATTATAATGATTGCAAATATTTTTTGCATGAACGTAGGTATCAAAATGACCATTATTTTTTTAAATAATGTTGCTCAATTGCTTGGAAATAGTATTAAAGTGAGATTTTCGATTATATAGAAATTTTTTTATTTTTCCACTCCATATTTACTTGTGTAGAAAAACATATTTTAAATTGAAACAAAATAACGCTTTGAATTGCTTTAAAATGTCATAATTTTATGTTCAATAACAATTTTATTAAAACATCAACATTGTTGCTCAACTTATTATAATTTGTTGATGCTTTCCTTGCACCTTTTGTATATTTACGAGTAACTCGCTCACTTTATTACATTTTGAATGCCATAACAATCGAATTCAACATTTTATTAAACCAATTTAGCACTTTGGTACCCTTCAATGCAAAAGAAATTCTTCTTTCCCACTATAAGCGCGCTACTCCGCTCTCCTGCAGAGTCAACTTAACCCTTAGACAACTTTACAATAAAAAAGACATATTTTATATTCAACTACTTTATGACAAAGGAATAAAAACCGTAACAAAGCGCACATTCAACTACTGTTGGCAGACTGTCTATCGCTCACTGTCTGTCTGTTTGTATGTCTGTATGTTTGTGTACATTGTCCTTCATGGGTTATATCCTTTTTGCTCTGCATGACTGCGTGGGGTTTTTTTTTGCGCTTACCTTATACGGTAACTCGATCATTGGAATATTTCTGAGTAGAATTTGCAAGCAGGACACATTTTGAAAAACGTAATTGCGACCATTTTCTGTCAGCTTGTCAAGTAGTGACAATACTACGGAAGCTCCACCATCGGGTGGATTTGGCAGGGCGCCATAACTAGTAGAAGTAAAAGATGAGAAAAGAAAAAGGAAATTTAATAGAATTGTGTAAAGTGCATGACAAATATAAAGTAGATAATAGAAATGTAGTGAATACAATTTATTATATATAAAATGGTGCCTACATACACACATATATATTTATAGGGTTATGCAATTCATAAAAAAGTAACATAATTCTCCCCGGTAGTAAAGGTTAATATTGAGATATTGAACTTGTACGGTTTATGAAAGAAGGGCTGCCGTAAAATTATAAAAAGACGCAACTCGTTTTTCATAGTTTTGAGAAAATCAAAATTTTATTTTTATTGAGAAAAGGTAGCAACTTCTCTTTCTTATAAAATCTATTACATTTTTCATCTTTTTTGTATGAAATTACTGCCTTTTATGATTTTAATTATGACGAATATTTGTTTTTATTTTTTTACACCTGATTTACATTACTTTATTTGCAATTTGCAAGAGAAGTGGAAAACGTAAAAAATTGGCGATTTGACTAAAATATAGATAAAATATTGCTTTATCCGATGGGGAAATAGAGTTTGAAAGGCCGTAAATTAAGTTGCGGCCTTGTATTTTTTTTTTTTTACGGCATAAATGTAAATTTTTGAATTCCCACTACATTTTGGAAAAAACTTTTTATCCCAAGATCAGGGAACATTTTTCAAGCATATCTTAACCCCTCATATCCTGTTTTTATGGGTCATTTGACACACGAATTTCGAGCTAGTTTTGAGCTCATCAAAACCGAAAATTTTTTCCAGAAAATTCGAAACTTTCCCGGAATATCCCAAAAACCATTTTTTTATGGCGGTGCCATGACATAATCACGGACTTAATCTTCATTTACGAAAAACTTTCGGTTATAGTCGCCATTTCTTAAATGGGGATTAAGTCCGAGTAATTTGCTGGCTGAAAAAACAAAGCAAGCTCTTAAAATTTTTTTTTGGAATTTTCCGGGGAAGTTTATGGTTTTCCGGAAAACAATTCATTCAAGATCAGCTTGAAACTAGCTCGAAATTTTTGCGTTAAAAAACTACATCGCTTACTCTTCCCGCGGATTCGTCTGGGTGAAAAAATAAAGTACCAAAGCCATACAAAACAATTTTTCCGCTTTTCCGTAAAATGGAAAATTTCCCAGACAGCTCGAAATTACATTTGAAAAGCTCGAAATTACATTTGAAAAGCTCAAAAACAGCTCGAAATTCCCAACCCAAAAAAAAAACCGAAATTCGTCTCACCTATATGGCTCACTTTATGAACCTAATATATTGTATATTATAATATATTTTTCACCGCCAACACAGACATACTTATGTTACATAAAGATAAATATACAGAACATATGGCAGACTTTCTTGTTGGGTTTTTTTACAAGAATTTTATTTCGATTTACTTTTGTGCATAGGTTCAAATACTCTTTCAACCTATGTATATTGAAAACCTTGATAAAAATTAAGAAAACATGGATCTTTTATGCCAAGAAAACGACAGGGAATACGTGGACGTGCAAGTAAATTTGCATTATGTGCTCTTGTCTCGTAAGTGTATGTTTTGTAAATTGTGTCTGTGTTTATATTTTCATACGTGTTAAATGAAATTTAAATTGGAAACGATGATGCTTCATCGTTTATACAGTTTTATTTTTTTTTTTTTTTTTTTCAATTCTGTCAACTTTTATTTCAGTTTTGTTTTTTTATAACATTGATAAATGTTGACAATATCACTTGTATATGTTTGTATGTTTTTGTGTTGATTCCTGAATGTGTTCAAACATTAATGGTGCGTATAATGAGCACATGTTGGTGTGGTTTCCTCTGTGTACATCTGTGTTCGCTAGCACTTGTTCAACTGTGTGCGTTTGCAACAACAACTAAAATATGCGTTTATGTGGTTGTGTTAGTCTATTACCACTGCATGAATGAGAAGGCGATGTTTTGTACAACATCTATTCAATTTGCCAAATTGACAAGGAGCTTGAATTCATTATCATTTAATGAGAGTTGCCTTTGATGTTTGCATATAAGTTGGTTTTACACGTTTGCGTGTGTAATTTTTGTTAATGTGTTAGTGACGTATGCATCAAAAACTAGCTGACTTGTGCTGTTTTCCGTTATTAAGTCAATTGAGTCAATTTATAATTCGTTAATATGGTTCTCAGAACACCTTCGCTTGACAGGAACGTTATAATTTGATAGTTTTTTTGTTTCAAAAAAATTTCATTTATTTGCATTCTACCAAGAAGTCGTTTCATTAGCTCCATAGCAGAAATTTGGCATTACTCGAAATCAGTCTTTTATGATTTTCTTTTTAATTGCTCATTTCATTGAAAACTAAGTTATTTAATTTTTCCTCAATTTATTTTTCTTAACAGAAGAGTTTATATAAAAATTTGCGCCTAAAACTAAACAACATTTTTTAATGACTTTCCACTCTCAAATAAAATGAACATTTCTTAATCGAAAATATTATGATGGATTAGATTAGACTCTTGAGATTTGAAATGGTTTTTTTATAAACTTTGTTTTTGTTTTTTTTTTTTTTTAATATTAACTTGGCAATAAAATTTTGCTTTATATTATAGACGTACATATATTTATTCCTCATTACGCCTACAATACTGCGTATTTACTTTAAGTCATACATTTTTCATGACAATTTTATTGCTTTGAAATGTTGATTTTCTTAAGTGTTTCTTAAGTATCTATGTATATCTACTTAGAAAACGTATATAAAATTTTGTTTCACAATATTTTTTTATGTTGTTTGTGAAATTTTGAATCGCGCCATAAACTTGACAACATTTTGTGTAAATTGTTAGTAACATCATTGAATTTTGGTTTTTTTTTTATTACTATTATTATTGGTACTTAAATGAATATCTATTTCAATGTAAGATAAACGTATATTTCATGTGTGTGCGTGTGCTTTTTGTTATAGGATAACGATCCATATGCTGGATTGTACGCCAAAAATCTTCGTTTATAACCACGTACTTATGTTTGCGGCTGCATTTTTATTGTAATTGAAATTTTATAGCATAGTTTATAGCTCGTCGTTTGAGACTGGGCTGAATTGAGTTTTATGGGAATTATATGATCATCGGTTTTCAATAAAAATTTAAGTAAAGTTGTAAAATAGCTCAGGACTGAATAGTTTTATTAGAAGATTACTTAGAAATTCAATAAATGGACGAATATTTTATTTGATTTTTTTTACTGTGCACTTAACTATGCAAAATCTGACCTTGCGCCATGAGAAAAGAATAACCATATCAGATGCACTTTATCATGATTGGAATTACCAGCAAAAGATATTTTTATTTACATATTTTTCAAAATTACCCTCACCGTTTTCCAATAAAGTGCAGAAACATTACTACAATAACAAAATTTCAGGAACGACTTCAAAAACTTCAAACCATATTTGTGCTGGAAATGAATTAATTTTTTTTTAACCATTTAAGAGTGAATTCTAAAATATTGCAACATAAATGCACAATAATGCACTAACAATATTCAAAAAGAATAATTTTTATGGCCTTCACTGTGCTTAAAGTAAAATTCAAAAATTGCGTGTTCTGAAATGTGAAGAAATAAGAATAACGTACGTAGGCTGCTATATATATTTCTGGCCTAGGCAACACTAATGTCAATAGCTAAAATCTGGCAACACCATAATAAACTCTGACATTTTTTAGCATAAACGTACTCACAACGTTTTGACGTACGACCATCATTTGTGTTGTTCACAGTGACTTGAAAAAATCAATTTGGCAAAAAAATGGAATTAACTCGTGAACATTATCGTGCGATCATTTTTCACAACTTTCGACATGGATTATCACGACAAGAGTGCATCGATGAACTTAAATCTTTGTATCCCATAACACTGTGAAAAACTGGTGTAATGAATTCAATCGTGGCCGACGCTCGCTCAAAGACGAATTCCGTGAAGGTCGTCCAAAAACGGCTATTGAGCCAGAGAACATTGATGCCGTGCGTGAACTTATAATGCAAAATCGTCATGTGACATACCGTGAGATAGAAGCATCGTTGGGCATTAGTTCCACTCCAACACATTTGATTTTCTTTGGAAACCCCATAATTTACCAATCGCTTAAATTATCAATGGAAAAATTAATTTTCTTAACTCACTGTAAACAAAACAAATAGCACTTGTACATCAAAACGCTGTGAGTACGTTTATGTTAAAAAATTTCAAACTTTATTGTGGTGTTGCCAGATTTTAGCTATTGACATTAGTGTTGCCTAGGCCAGAAATATACATCGCAGCCCACGTAGTTATTGTCGATGTGTTTGTCGATGATGATTTTGAATCCGGTTCTAGAACTGCTTTATTGGTTATGGTTTTTGAGACATCCAAGCCTAGAAGTGCAATATTTTATGCTATTTTTGAAATGATGTAACTCTAGTCACGAGAAAATATTCTGCGGCTCACCTTATATTGTATAATTTTATTGTATTTTTGTAAATATTAATTTAGGATCAAAACAAAACATCTTAATTGTTTCTAGTATGATACTTAAAACTAACTCAATCCCAAGGATATATCATGCAAAAATTGTACTTTAAAATGCTAAATTCCTGGCATGTCTCTCTTCCGAAATGAAGGTTTTAATACTAATTAAAACCCAATTTGCATTAAAATCGAGAAACGAAATACTCTATTGAACTTTGTCATTCGATGAAATAGCGTATCCAGCGCACTGCTTTTTATTAATGTGAATGATCAAAGTGAAGTTACCCTAGGAATCATTGGAATTGGTCTCATATCGTGGATATGCCGAATTTTGTGTGTGAGATAGAGTCGACAGTTTCAGTCAGATGCTCAGTTACAAATTCTAGATATTTTGATATTGAACTCCATAATTTTGTCATTAAACATTACATTTAAGATTTATTGACTGAAAAGTGAAAAACTAGAAATTTCTTGGTCTCGGTCTACAGAAAACTTAAAAGTCAAAACTTTTATTTTTTAGTACTAAAAAGAATTGGGTTTGGTTTTTCAAAAACAGCGCTCAGTAAAATTATTTACCTTAGGTAATCAGCATCCTAACCCAATTTTTTTTTAGTCGGCAATTCGTACATCATTTTGTTTGACAGGCCTATTTAAGAGAACTATAAAAGGACCTTAGCTGAATTTAGACTATGTATGAATATGAACTCAGATGCAAAAAAAAAAGCATCTTCCTTCCATGTAACTTTAAAAAGAGACACTCAAATAAATCTTATCATAATTATATTTTTAAGCTTTTATAGCACATTTCTGATAAGCACAAAAAATGCATAAATGTTACTTTAAAAACATTTTCTTTTTTTCAATTTGTAAAAAAATTGCTATAAAATTTACTCTGATAAAAAAAACCCAAAAATTATTCACTCTAAGTGCATTTGCAACAGCAAATCCCTACAAATTTTGTCATAATTCTTTTTGCATAAATGCGATACGAATAATTTGCATAAAACTTTGACTTTCACTAGCAATTTTTTTGCGATACATCTGCACTTACGCCTTTTTGCATATATTATGCCAACATGCATGCATACAGACATACAGACAAACACATATTCCATTCAAGTGTAAGTGCAACTATGTGTCTGCATATCTGTTGGCCTGCCTGTCTGTGTTGCAAAAATCTCCCCTCGCAAACACTTTATGTGCACGCGCGCCTTTTGTTATGCTACACTTTATTGCTTTATATGCAAATTTTGAGCGTTGCATATTTCTTGGCTGTTTACCAGCAGCAAATGCAGCAGCAGCGCCAACTATTTTTTCCAAATATTTGTGGTTAAGCAAGAAGAGTGAGAACTGGTAAAAAAAAAGAAACTTGCCACACAACACTAACTAATAAATGAAGCATAACATAAAGTTGGTTGCATTGAAAATTTGTGGGGTGTGGCAATATTGTTGTTTTCAATAAATGAATGTTGTTGTTGTTTTTGTTGTTGGATTTTTTTTATGAATATTTTAAGAAAAAAAAACAATTTATTGGTTTTATTATTTTATATTTGGTTATGAAATTTTATTATTGCAAAATTACGTTGCTTAGTCCTTGATGTTTACCAACACTCCGCAATTTCGTGTGCCATATTGTATAGAGCAAATAAATTTTTGTTATTGTTGTGCTTTAGAATTCAATATTTTTTCAATAAATTTCGCTTTCAAATATCTCGACGCTTTCTTAACCAATGAGCAGTAGCAAAATAGCACACACTTTCATTTTGTTAAGTATTTTGATATTTTGCCAGGATATGCGTTTTGCTTTTTCTTTATCAATACGTGCACAGACTTTGGCTTTGAACCATGAGACAGCTTGGAGTCGCCAGCTAATATTTAATATTTATTTGTGTGTGTGTGTTTTTTTTTTTTACTTGGTATATTTGTTATTTGTGCTGACGACAACAAGGACATTTTACCAAAAATAAATAAACATAATCAGCTTAGTTGTCATAAATTTTAAATTCAAGTTTTTCTTTTTCTAATTTTTTATGTTGCACTCACCGCAATAATATTAATAGCAGATCCGGCGCACTTGCTTGTAAGGCCACGCGTAATGGTGATGATTTGCCACAGGACTCGATGGGAATATCAATGAATCTACAAGAAAAAAAAGTTAAAAGTTAAAATTAACAAATTTGTTAAAAATAACATAGAAATGTTCCCTAGTGTACAAATAATGATAGTACGTAGGTGCTTTTCGTTACTACAGTGTACATATATTTTATGCAACTTTGGTAATTGAATTTGGGTTTCTTTAGAAAATTTTCTCTCAACTTTGCAAACTTTTAACGTGACTTGGCTAAAAAGATCTTTTCAAAGCAGCAAACTTTGTTTTTTGGGTGTTTTCAACATTTTAAATTACAAAATTTAGATAAAATTTCTCTCACAACATTCAGATAACTTTTTGGTTATTCGGTATGTAATTTGGAATTAAAATTGATGCCTATAAGCACGCAACTAAAAACATTATAGTATTCGTATAGCTTTCGTTAAAATTATTCAAAAATATTTCATTGCATAGCTCGAGGCACCGATAACTTTTTTCACGTACATATTTTGACACACTCGTAGACCAATAAAAAATATTGAGCGAATTCACATTGAAAAAAAAATAATTATAATAACCAGCTTTTTTAACTTAGCGCGAACTCGCTTCCTGTTTACATGCCATAATCTACATATTAATAAACAAGACAAAAGTTTGTCCTACCCTTTTTACTATGTTAGAAATGGAGCACGTCTTTGAATTATACACCATTAGAAAGCTAATTGTGTGTAAATGTGCACAAAGTCAAAATTATTTAAATATAAGCCAATGCCAATGCAAATTTTTTAATATTAACAACGAAAAAATGCGCGGTAACACAGAGCTCAAAAGAGGATAAAGCACAAAGGGAAAAATAGAAAGAAAATTTTTCAATATATTTGTGGTCATTTTCCTTTGTTGGAAATGTTCTGAGAAGGAAGAAAATACGCTCTCACAGCTAAACCACTGCATTGATTTTTATGAAATTCGGTATGAAGATAGGGTTAATACTAAGGCAAAATGATAAGGATTTCATGTTTTTAAGAGAGCGGAGCCATGCCTCTTATTAGACAATAGGTTGTCAGTTCACAAAATCAAAAACCGGTTTTTTTGAGCATTTTCTAAAAAAAAAATATTATTTTGAATAAAATAACACACTGGTTACCGGAAAATTCCAAAAATTTACTGAGTTATGTCGTATTGAAATCGTTATATAAAATCATTCAGTTTATAGATCGAAGTTCATAGTTTGTCAATTTTAACAGAGCTAGGGTAGGGGTTCAATAAGACTGCTCTTGTTGGGACTTTTAATTTGATAATCGATCTCAAATCTAGGGTACTATGTTCAGAACATGTTAAAGCAGTAATTCTTATTTCAAGCTGAAAACCGATAAAACTGATGAAATACTTTTCAAGAGCAATCAATTTTATTCAAAAAAGTTTTTTTTTAAAGCAAGCTTTCAATTATTTATGTATATTTTTTCAATGAAATGACGTTAATAATTTAAACAAATTGACTTCAAAATTGACAATCAAATGTTTTGTTTCTGTCAAATTTTTACAATCTATTACAATTATCGACAGCGTTGCCATATTGAAATACTTAGCTCAATGTACTTATAGTTTGCTTGATTTCAAGCATTAACATAAGAGTCGATGCGTATTGAGATGGGAATAATGCACAAGTAAATTCGAAATGAGACGGCTGATGCGTACTATTAACTTATTATGAGTGTTAAGCAAAGCTGAAATTGCATCTCCAGTAAAATCCCCAATTCAACTAAAGCAAAACAAAAATACTTATTCGAATTTCGTTATCCTAAATTTATAGACAGTGCTTGAATTTAGGATCTCTTATAAATATATATCGTCGTCCGAGTTCTCTTTTGCCCCATACGCATATTTGTTGACAAATCAAAATCAAATAACTTGTGTTTGTGTCGACACAGGTTATGTGATTTTGCTTTTATAACGAATATGCGTATGGGGCAAAAGAAAACTCAGACGACGATATAACGTCAATATTAAATAAAAATAAAAAAAAAAGTATAAAACTCGCAAATCATTTTTAAAATGACAATAAAAAGCTTTAAAAATCAAATGGGAAAAGTTTGTTTCTTATGCGCGCACCTACAATTGCGATAGCACTTGCAAAAGCGATACCAATATCAATGCAATACCATACACAATAAAAACAACACGGCGTATGAGTAACATTAATTATTTTCTTTACTATAGGCGAGTACAATTTCTTTAACGTGTAAGTCAAGTAACACAACGCAACAAAGCAAAGGTTTACACGTAAGCTTATTAAACATACATATATAATGGCTTTGCACAAATACACACATACCTAAACACACACATCCAATTACATGGAAATATGTCTGCATATACAAATACAATGTCTGCATATGTTATATTGTAATAAAAGCAAAAAGCAACAAATAACATTTACTTGAGTAAAAAGAATGAAGCGCATTTAAAGAAATTTTATGCCACGCCCCACACACAAACACAAACAAAAGTTACACACGAAAAAAAAATGTTACTCACACACAAAGTTTCATTTACGTTTTATTTGCAACGATAAAAACGTAACGTTTTGCGTGTGGCAACGCTACGCAGAAACGTAACAAACGACCGTAGGCAAATGCAACAATTTTTTTTTTCTCTCTCGTTTTCTTTTTAATGTCTCGTTTCCTGTTATTTACAGCAGTGAGGCACGAAAATTTCAATTTTCTGCGAATTTTTCGAGTTTTGGTTTTTAATCCTCTACCATAGGTAGAGTTACATATATACGCAAAGGGTTACGTACATACAAATAATGTCACTTTAGTCCTTTGGCAATGGTGCGTATTTCTTTCTTAAGGCAACAAATTTATTTTTTGTCATCATCATTGTCTTGTTGCTGTCGTTATTTGTGTTAAAAAGGAAAATATATTCATACACAAATTTTGTTTAAGTCTTTAGTGTAGTGTTGTTGTTGTCTATTTTTGTTTTCTACACGCATTTTCAGTTTAGTCCTCGGGGTATAACTTTTTGCACATTAAAACATACTAAGATGTAGAATGTACATGAACAAACACAAGTTTGCATACACTGAATACATTGTTTGTATTCAAAATAAAACATTTAGAAATTTAAACAAACTTGCATACAAGCATCTACAATAGTGAGTAAATTTTGGTAACGCTTCAAATTTTTAAGATTTATACTATGCTCTGAACAATAAAATCATATTGATTCAAATCGCTGACTCTTCGTTTTATTTTGTACCTTTTCATCAAAAGTTTTGATATATCATTTTCCATCCTGCCGCATTATGGTGTTCAGGGTCTTCCCCCATATGCATAGGAAAGAGCAAAGTCTCTGTAAATTTTCAGGTTTTAGCGTACTTGTAAAATGTTCAAGCAATATACTTAGACATTTTGCGCGAACTCAGAAGGTGGGTCGATCACTATGACCATTTCCATCTCAACGTTTCCAAATTTGCAGTTCGACTCTCAGATTTTGATAAAAATTTATAGAGCTATTCTAAGTGCTCAGTATTGAGACCTCTCACTATTAGTTTTGCGTAAAAAAATTTTTTTTTGCAAGTTATGGGCATGGAACTTCAGAGTGTCAATGTATTGTTTTTGCGAAAAAGCGATGCATTTTTTTTTTCTAAGTTCCGCCATTTTGTCAAAAAAAAAATTTTAATTTTTGTTTCTGGATTCATGTAGCGTTTTAAATGTTATTTTAATTTCCATGAAAATATACTATGTTTTTTTATAGTTTTTTATATGCTTCATTTTAAAATACTAGTTTTTTTCTGTAGGACAAATTTTAAAATCGTAGCATAACCTCAAGCTCTAAATTGTCTGAAACTTGAGAAAAACGTACAATAGCTTACTTTAAATTATTTGAGATTTGTCACTGTTTCTAAGATCAATGCCATGGCACAAAGAGCAACTTTACAAAAACTTTTGTTGCAAAACTTAAACATTTTTATGTATCATATATGTATATTTTTTTTTTTTTTTTTCACGCTATGTAGCCAAACAAAAAAGTTTTCCATACAAATATTGTATTTTTCACACCAAAAACCAGCTCTAGCATAATTAAAATTTTCACCAGATTCAAAATATTTTGTGGAGGGTCTAACAATAGGACAAGAAACATATTTCAATGGTTACAAGAAGAATTTTATATAGCTGCCTACCTTAATGTATTGTGTAGTTTTTGCTTCTGCTTGGATGTGAAGAGTTAGCGAATTTCGAAAGAAATTTTTCATTTTGATTCATAGAATAAAAAAAGTAAGATCTTAAGCTAGACATCAACCATATATTATTTTTCTAGCTAGAATAACCGAAAGTACCATATATTCGAAATTTCATGGTAAAAACTTTGGGACATACTAATAAAATAAAAATCCTATTATGTAAAAAAGAAATGGTTCAGACCACCTACAAAACCACCTACAAAAAAATATAAAAAAAAAAATCATTAGCTCACTTTTTGACACCATGGGGGTTATCGTGAATCAAGATTCCCGGGGAATTTTCTTAAACTGCAATAGAGAATGCACGGCAGTCTGCGAAAATTCCCCGGGAATCTTGATTCACGATAACCCCCCATAATTCAGGGATAATTGAAGTTTCCAAAAATGTTTTTATTTTTTTTTTTTTTGGACTTTCTGCGGAAAAACTTATGTCGAAAAATATGGGTTTTTTTTATATATTTTGAAGTAAACGATTCATTTAAAAAATGTATCAAAGATGTTTCTTCTTTTCTTCGTTAATCTTAATATGCTCAATACGGAATATCTACTGCATTTAAATAATTAAAACAAAAAACAAGATATCAAAAAAATATTTAAGCGGTTTGAGTTTAAAGATACAGAATTAAATTTTTGAACATTAAGCATTCCTGAAGATTTTACTTACAAATAAGTATGTTTTTTTGAAGTTTCTAGACCAAAATCACAGCAAATTTATCAAACTGCACACAGCTAGCAAAAGCATTATAATTTCCATAATTTTTTTTATTTTTTTGCTCTTCACTGTACATTTTGTTATGTGTCTGTTCATGTTTGCACTTCAGAGTGTTAAAAAAGGCTTAAAGCTTTAGGTTTTCTTTCCTTTTTTTGGATGCTTACATTTCCTTCCTTATTTTTGTTTTCATTTTTATGACAGTTTTTCTTGTCTCACATGATGTTTATCATTTTTCTTCTGAACTGTTTTTTTTTTACTTTAATTTTTCTTTCTTTAATATCTGACTCTCCTCTTTGTTTGAGTAATTAATTAAAGTAATATTTTTGCTTTTAATGTGAAATCTTGTTTTTATATCATTTTAATATTTGTTTGTTTATGGTGTTTTTTAACATTTCGTTGTTTAATTAAATTAAATTAAATTAAATTAAATACATTTCATCTCGTCCCCAATACAGTTTGTTTTCATATATGGTCGTAAATACATATCTCATTTCAATTATAATCGCTGTGCTTTTAAGAAAGATTTATATTTTAGAGTAAATATCAAAAGTTTGGAAATGTGAAAAATTCTGTATATACTTTGCACATTTTATTTCTTGACAGTTCCTTCTAATTGCAGAAATAACTCTTTTTGTTGCGTATTTTAACTTTAAATAAAATTTTTCAAGTAAAACCGAACTTTTGATTTTATCTGAGGTTGGAACAAGTATTTACTTACACAGCGCTACAAAATCCCAAAAATACTATACACTTTTTAAGAGATCTAGTAAATATTGTAAGTCTTGTCGAGTATTTAGTTTGCCTATTCTGAAAAATTTGAATGCACCCTCAAAGTCTTAAGCTACCATTTAAAAACTGTTTTTGGTTGACACTGTGCACTTAAAAACTTGTAGCTCAGTTATTTCTTAAATGATTTTCGATTTTGTTACTGATTTGAAAAGAATAATTTATGACTAAACCAAAAATATATATGGAAATATCTGGAGATACTTTAGAGGAAAGTAAAAATTTGCAAAATGAAAATTAAGTTTTTTACAGTTTAACTCCTTTTTTAAGCAATACTTTGAAAATAAAGGCATACAAATTTTAATTTACTTATAAAATGCATACAATATCAAATAAAATAAATCATCATTTATCAAAATTGGTTGAAAATTTTTTTTTTTTTATTCGATTTTGTAGTTTTTAAATTATCAAAAATGCTTGCTCTATTATTGCCATTTAAAAGATAAGTAGAAGGACTGATTTTTTAATGATTCAACAGTTTTTTAGGGTAATTTAAGATTTTGATGGTGTATTACAATTTTTAAGTATAGGCATGTTAAGTACTCAACTAGACCTACGATATCTGATAGGTCTGATGTAAATCACTGTTACACTGTGTTACTATAGGAATAATAATACGTAAAAGAAATTTCTTCATCATAAGTATTTTAGTTCTCAGACAAAAAGACAAATCCAGAGTCACGATTCATATCGCGCGAAAATAAATGAAATAATTATCTTATCTTATCTTATCGGAATTAAAAGCGGTCATTTCAAATCTGAAAGATTTTTCAATTTGGTCTGGCAACTCTTCAGTCTTTTGGGAGCAATGATCAAAGTTCATAAAATAAATAGGAATCTGAATTTAATTTTATGAAGTGTGAGCCTAAAACTATGCTGCCAAAATGATATAATTTTCTAATTTAACCTAAGTTGTGTAAGCAGCCATCTTTGTTGCATAGTTATTGGCAATCCTCAAAATATAACTGCTTACGTAACAAATCATAAGCCGTTCAACAAAGTATTTAATAAATTTTAATAAGCAATGCCTTTAAAATTTTTATATTTGTTAATCATATTAAATCTAAAGATCTTGTAGAAATATGAGTGATTTAAGTTCATCCAAATCCAAAACAAAGCCAATACAGCGGCGCAAAATGTCTTTTTGCACACTACAGAAAATATATATCTTTTTTCTCACTTAGTTATACCTGTTTAACCTACCCCCATCCCCTCTCCTTTCCCCCAACCAAGTAACTTACTTTATCATGCGCTCCTCCTCATAACGTGCGATAAATACCGGCAGCTCCATGCCCAAACTTGTTGCGTGATGAAGAAAATAAACCATAGCACGTGTGTTTTCATCCTTCAGCACCATAATAGAATTTTGCAAGCCAGATCGATTTCGTTTAAAAGCACGCGTATACATAAAAATTTGCATATGAAAAAGTGTAAAAGAACAAAACAAAATTGTTTAGGAAAAAAAATTGAGTAAAATTTGTGGTATGTAAATTTTTAAGTTTATTTTATCAATACATGAATATGCGAAAAATTCTTTAAGCTGCTTAACCTGATCACGAAAATCACTACGCCATCCAGCTATAAAATGTGGTGCATTTGGGCCAAATAAAGCGCCTAAAAATATGCGTTCAAACGTTTTCTCACATGAGTAGATTTCCTCTGAAAAAAAAAAAAAAATAAATAAAAAAAGTGGTTAGGGAAATTTATTGGAAAAATTTTTATGAAAAATCTGAAGTTACCTTTATTTAAATTTAGCTTACAATGAAAAAGATACGAGGAAAGATACCTTACAACAAAATCAGGCAAAATTTATCGATTAAAAAACTTTTTCCAAGATAGAAAAAAACTGCGGCTTTCACGTTTTCATTTCATGTTTAACCAAAACACCATTTGATATGAACTTTTTATAAAATTCTTGACTGCCGTCAGTCAAAGGAAGACAAAAAAATAAAAGTGTACTTTAAAATTTTTAGTGGAATTCGCACTGAATTAAGTTCGGTATCTCTGGTCACACAAGATTGCCTGTAAATATGCAATGCTAAATATTACTAATATACAAACATAGATGTTTTTTGCATTGCATAGAAATAGAAATAGAAATTTATTTTACTCTAACTAATCCCTTACCATTTACATCAGTAGCCTAAAACTATGCAATGCATTTTTCCTCACTTTACTTTTAAGCTCCAATTACTTCAACTGCCATTTTAACATTTTATGCCATGTACTCTCATTTTGATGCATTTGTTTTTTATGCGAATCATTAGTAAAACAACAAAATTTACGACCACAACTATCGTTATCGTCACCAACGTTATTACCATCATTTTCAACATCATCTTCGTCATCAGCACAGCAGTAAAATTTAATTGCATACAAAAAACGCTAAAACCTTTTTATGTACTACAAATCAGTGTTTGTTGCCACAAATGTTGGCGTCAGCTTAGCTAATGCTGTTAATGTACTTGTGGCAAGAAAAAACGGACACATTTATAAACGCAAACACACACACACTCACATACACAATCATAAGCTGTGTTAGCATTTTACTAAAAAATTACAAAAAAAGAAAACAATAAACTTTTCCAGTCAACAAAGATGCAAGAAAATGCATTCCACACTGCCTTTTAAATGGCAATTTCAAAGGCGCCAAAGCAACTTTCATATACACATGCATGCATACACAAATACACACAGAGATAGGCATATACGCATCCAAACAATTGTCATTGGCTGAATATGCAGGCAAAAACAACATTATGGCATAAAAACTATAGGACCTGTAGCTTATGGCTGCTGTCATTTGTAGTTGCGACAGTGTAATTCTGCCTATTCTGCAGTGCCACTTATTGCAGCGCACATTACATTTGATGTGTGTATGTATGTGTGTGTATGTATGTATGTATGTATGAAATAGTAAGTGTCGGCGTATATAACTTTATTATTCGTATGCGTATTTTGTTTATTTATGTCATTGCTTTTGACTAAGTAATTTGCATTTTGTAATGATTTCCGCAAAATGACAATTTTACAATTATTACTGCCTAGTTTTAGGGAAGCAGGATAAAGCCTGTAATTTGGCTACGATTGCAATTAGATTAACTAGTGCGGTTGCTTTTATTAAATTATGAAATTAAATTTTCGCCTAAAATTTCTTCTCTTATCGCTAATTATTCATTATTGCATACTTTCAGACAGCCTCGCTGGCATCAAAGCTACAAAGTATTAATTGTGACATAAATAGCACCCATAATAATACCGAATATTTAGCGAATGCAGCTGCATTACATCTCCTAAAAGTACACCACATAAAATCTAATTTTTAAAATTAATTCTTACCTAATTGAACTTTTAGTCATTGCAAAGATCGATTTACATATAAATCTATCAATGCATTTTCTAACACATAATTATGACAAATTAAGGAACGGATTAAAAACACGGCTACAGTGACATATTTTTCGTCTTTCGCCACAAAGACTCATCCGACTATTTTTGTTGTAATTATAATTATATTTATTTTACTAAATTAATTATAATTGAAAAATTGCAAGTTGAAAAACTTTTTGTGTTTTGGCCTGGGCGGGAGTTGAACCAGGGACCTCCCGGTTGGTAGCACAAGTCGTTAACCAATGCACCAGCCTTGCCCGGCTGCGAAGCCGACTTTTGCCAGTTTTGTTTGTGTGTTAATACGTGAGCCTTGTGATGTCATAATTATTGTTTGTGACTAAAAGTTCAATTTAAAATTAATTTTCAATTTATAAATGTCATTAAGTAACACACTTAAAAATTCTTAAATTTAATTTTTAATTTAAGGGTGGCTTCTCATGTAAAATTTTCAAAAAATCGATTTTTTTTTTTCATAAGTTGATAGAATAACGTCTTGGGAGTATATTCCCAAAGTTTCATGACTCAACTCTAAATATTATGGAAAATATGATTGACTGAACGAGCGCGTTTGGGTGCGCTTTGTGTGCGATTTCAAACTTTAAATCGTTTTTTCTCAAAACTATGGTTTTAAAATCGCGGTACACGATTGCGAAAAAACTACTAAATCGATTTTTGATTTCTAAAAAGTGTTTTGCAGATTATAAATTGAACAAGTGCATGAATGTCTGCAACTCCAAAACATTCGATTCTACAATATTGAAATCACGTCTTGAAAAAAAGTGCTATTTTTCCGTCATTTTTTGTCGCTAAATGGGGCTAAAAAGTGTATAAAATAACTTTTTTTCCACAATTTCAGACGTTCATGAACTCGTTCAATTTATAATCTAAAAACACTTTTTAGAAATCAAAAATCGGTTAAGTAGTTTTTTCGCAATCGTGTACCGCGATTTTAAAACCATAATTTTGAGAAAAAACGATTTAAAGTTTGAAATCGCACACAAAGCGCACCCAAACGCGCTCGTTCAATCAATCATATTTTCCATAATATTTAGAGTTGAGTCATGAAACTTTGGGAATGTACTCCCAAGATGTTATTCTATCAACCTATGAAAAAAAATCGATTTTTTGAAAATTTTACATGAGAAGCCCCCCATAACTTTTCTTCTAGAGCAATTGTTTCCTTTTTTTAAATTTATTGTGGAAAATCTTCATATTTTATTGCCTACTTTTAGACGTTCACATATTTGCTTTTTGAACGTTGGCATGACATCCTTTAACAAAATAAATAGTAGGTACTTTTACGTAAATAATATAAATACATGAATATGCACAAATTTTAATTAGTTGCTTTTAGAATGAATATAAGCATATCAAAGCATTAGGTCCTTATGCCTTGATTTGCTTTTAAAACTATTTTCATATGGGCACTTCCATGGTATCGAAAGTGACTGTCGAAAACATTCAAAGAAAAAAAATGTCAAAATAAAACGAAAATTTATTTTGGGCTTTTAATTAGCCCTATAATTAGTCCTAAGGTTGATTTTGGACAATTTTTATTTTCAAGATAATTGCAAAAAACTCAAGACGTTCGCACATGATAAAAACATGTATAAGAAGTTTACACAGCCAACAATTCAAACACCGATTTCAGGGAAACCTAGGGCAATATTTCAATGTGACTATTTTTAGAATGTTGTACATTGATGTCTTTTAAAAATGGTTTTGATTTTACACAAAAATTATATAATTTTTTTTAATTTAATTTTGATCACTGTCGCACGGGACGTGTCGCATGGGACATTCTTTTCCACTGTACAAATTTTATCTTGTGAAGTTGATGTGGCATCACCAATTCTTCCAAAGGATGTTATTTGTCCCGATCCATTTTTTATATGTGCCAAATCTCATTTGTGATGAATTTTTCTTAGAGGCTTGGCATTGACCATTTTCCCAGTGAATATTATTCGTCTCGGCGCTCTGTACACATTAAATACGTTAAATAGTTTTAGAGATATGCTGCTTTAATTTTACGGCTCACGGTTTTCTTTTCTGTGGGAATACCCATATGATTTTTAGTGTTTTTACTCTGCTTTTATAAAACTAAACTTGGTAAAAGAAGCATTCTTGTGCAACGTGCTTTCTCTTCTCTTCTCGTAACTCTTTTGTTCCCATGCGCGCAACATATTTTTTTGACATATAATTTTAATTAGACGCCTGAAAATATGCAAGCAAACAAATTATTATGGCTTACCCAAGAGCACAACCACAACAGCTGAATCCCGTACACCCCAATCCCAACAAGTACGCAGCGCAATATATAAAATATTATGGAATTTGCCCATCATGCACACCTGAAAAGAAAATGAAAAGAAAATATAAATAAAAAGTCTTTGTGTGTGTGTGTGTTATGGGTGGGGAGGAAAGGAAATATATAAATTTTGTTGGATGGTAGATTTACATACATGGGTAAAGAAATAATAAATATTAATATACAGGTATGCAATAAATACAAAAACAAAAATGGCATTTCTCTGTTATTTTTGTGCAAACCAGTTAAAGCATATTTATTTTCAATATAAAGAATATCATCGATATAGTTCTCTGTGGGAAAACGAACCGTCTATTAATTAATAAAACTCAATATCACAAAAACGAGTATTTCAAAGCTTGAGAATTGTATTACAATTGAGTCTGTCACTTTTAAAAAAATGACAAAATTTCAACTTGTGGCAAATAAAAAAAAAAAACCCTCATAAGCTTGGCAAATCTTATTTAAGTGCAGTTTTAGTGATGAGGGTTAACTAACAATTGTATCAAGCAGTAATCTGCGCCCAACCAGCGCCATCGCCACAACGGCAAAACTCAAAAACAAAATTTTCGACCGAACGACACATATCCCATTTTAAAAATGACAGATTTAAAGCGAAATTGATTTATGTAATTAATAGTATGCCATTTAAAATTTTATACTGGCATATCCCGGTGTGCGTTGCTTCACCTTGTCTTGTATGGGAGACGTGGCACCGTCAATCTTTTCAGAGAACAATATTTATCTCGGTGTCTTTTATATGTGCAGAAATTTGGCGTATTATCATGTAATAATTTCAGAGATATGATGAAATAATTTCTAGGTGTGCGTGCTACCTCCTTTTCTTAGCCCATGAACCTGCATAACTCAACAGGAAATTAGAACTTTAGGGTTTGCTGTAATTCTTAACGAATGGCACCCTCCAGTCTCCATTAATCCCAAGAAAAATGTTTGAAAATATTTTTTCAATGCATCTGCATCTGTTGATGAACCTGTAGTGGGTTCCGAAACGTAACGTAAGCCTACCCTTCAAATTTTTGGTTTATATTTTATACATTTTGCTTTATTTTTGTCATTTTGTTGGTGGTTACTTAAAATCACTGAAAATAGATATGCATGCTGGAAGAAAAATACTACTTATTCATTGTTCCGGCTATCGTTTGCATGAAACATTTGGAAGGCCACTTCCTGCTCCATTTTCAACATCTTATTGCAAAATATTAAAAAATGCGTAAAATTAAATACTTATTTCATTCTTATGAAATACATATATTATTTAGTAAATGAAAATAACTAAATCTCTAAATTTACAATATATCCTCTATGTACTTACATCGCCATTTTTATCCTTTTTATCTCGGTGATATCGTACTGCTGCTAGCACTGCCAGGCGCGCAACTTCTTCAGTGTGCATATTTTGTCCTATGAAAAAATAAAAGAAGATGTAACAAGCTTTAACTAACAGAAATTCGTGCAAATATCTCAATTTCACTAGCCGTTTTGGAGATGTGAAGCACCAGATAAGGCACTAATTACGTAAGATTTTTATGGGGGGAGGGGGTGGTGAAAAATCTTATGATTTCTTACGAGAGGAGGGTAGGACTTACACAATGAGATATTGTAAGATCAACAATATTATCATAAAATGAAACTTAGCGCATACATACAATAGTTAATTTAATTATAGATTAAATAGTGCAACTATTTAAAAAAAATTGATAGGGAAAAGACTTGGCTATACTGGGACGATAGCCCTACTATAGCTGGGTTTTGCAAAGTTGCACAACGATTTTTAACGACCTCTAAAATTTTTGTTAGAGATCTTCAGTTCTCGATCAAAGCTCCTGTACTATTAAAAAAACCGTTATTTTATTTTACTAAACTTGTAGCTGAATGTCCAACAAGTAACTTTTCAAAATATACTTCGTCAAAAAATTTTATACAGTGGGTATTTCGATGTAAAATGTTCGGTCTTTTTTAGTTTTTCGACCATAACTCACAAAATATCAATATAAAAAAAAACTTTCTGGTGAAAAATTGTACTGGACTGTAAAATGCATGAATTGTTTTAACACTAAAAATGGGATTTGGTCGGTAAATAAGAATTTTCGGCAGTTGAACGGCCGCGGCTAGCAAACTGCATACTTGTTCAGTATTAATTTGATTGCAGTAGGTTCGAGTGTAGGAAATTAACAAAAACGTAGCCATAACCTCATCAAACTTTATATATCAAATTTTTAAATTGGATAATTACTTTCTAAATTATCATCTATCGAAGCAAAGGTATCTGAAAGTACATACAAATTTAATTTTGTCCTTTTCATGGAGTTATGATACCTTTACTTGATTGCATAACAACTTGGAAAGAAAGGATCCAAATTGAAAATTAAATTAAAATTAAAGTTAAAATTTAGCCAAGAAGATTGCGGCTATGCAATTTTATTGGCAAAAACTATTCACGCAGTAAGTGTGATATAACTATCCAAGCATATTCAAGCCTCAAAACAGTCGATTAAAATAAATAAATCAAACCCTAGATACTTAATACGTTTGGTGAATCTGGACTAACTCAAAAATCTCCACCTACACATGTTCGACTATTGAATTTTTTAAATTTTTCTCAGATCTTTGCGTTCATATCTCGAAAACATTTTTTCTAAATATCATCTTTATTTTCACTTTTGAACTTTACTTTAATTTATAAGTTTAAAAAAAGTCTAGTTACGAAAAAACAATAAATTTTGTTTAACTCTAAAACCATAATTCTATATGTATTATACTACTTACGTTATTGTTATCAGTACGTTAATTTAACTACGCTAACACTCAAAGTTAATACACCACCAAAAGCTATTTTTTTACATACATGAGAACAATTGCGGAGCTACGAACATTAACGCCCTAAGTCGACGTAGGGCGTTTTTACATCCATCACTTTTTTGAAAAGTTTGAGTCCTCAAATATTTATATGTGTACTTAATTTCAGCTCCCAATTCCGATCACAAAATGTGGCAGAGCAATATGTGTGTACTGTTTGAAGAGTTGCGTGCAAGAAGGGCGTAGTGCAACTTAGGGCGTTATTGCATAAATCAGTTTACGGTAGGAAAAACGGTTTTTACTCAAAACCATGGTGCCTTACGAAAAAATTATAAATGGAGAAAATATGCCTAGAATTGTCCATAGAGTGAAGTTTTTTAGACTTTTTGTTTTTTTTTTTAATCAACTTTTGAAAAATCATAAAATGTTCCAAAAAATTCTGAAAAAACTCACACGTATTTTTGTGGATAATTTTAGGTTCTATGTGCCTTATGCACTTTTTTGGTCAGAAAACTTGTTCTTGAGTAAAAATAAAAATATTTACCAGGTGCAAATTTAGATGCAAGTGTATGAATGCATTTTATAAAATTAAAATTTTAAAGAACATAAGAAAAACACACATTTCAAAATAGTTGAGGTTAAAGTATTTTTCATTCCCCTCATTTACCAAAAAAAATTATTAACTAGTAAGGGTGTTACCTTTGGCCTGGCCAAACATTAAATACCCTACACAGCAGCATTTTGAAAATTTTGCTAATATGGGAGGTGCCACGCCCTCCGAATTCACCCAGTTTTTTCTCAGAGTTTGCACTTATAGTTCTTAGTATTTAAGTGAAATTTGGTTGGATTATCTGAAAAAATGTTTTCAGAATAGCGTTTTGAAGCTTTTTCTTATATGGGAGGAGCCACGCCCTCTTGTTCGATTTTGTCCAGTTTTTGCTTAAAGCTTGCATTTATAGTTTGTAGTGTCCGAGTCAAATCTAGTTCGATTATCTCAAAAAACGCTTTCAGTACAGCGTTTTGCAGCTTCTGCTTATATGAGAGGGGACACGCTTTCTTGTCAAAATTCGACCAGTTTTTTCTCAGAGCTTGCGCTTGCGTAGTGTTTATGTGTATTTTGGTTGCATTGTTGTGAAAAATACTCCAAAATTTGCATTTTGAAGATATTTTTTGTATGGGCGGCAGGCGTATCCGTTGACCGATTTCGCTCATCTTCAATCCCCCAAGCTAACTTTGACGATGAAGGCTGTGTACCCAATTTCATTGAATTATCTTGCTTAGTTTTCCCAAAAAATGTATTTCCACACACAGCCGTTACCCAGCCAGCCACCCAGCCATACATACTTTTCATATCTGCCACGCCTCCTTCTCTGCGCTACAAACGGAACGACAAAATGAATATACCCTGGGTGTAGGGTATAAAAAGGCGGAGCAGTTTTACAGAATTCCCAAACAAAATGCTAACGTTACTACAGTGGTACTCAAATAGATTTATGCAATAACGCCCTTTAATTTAAATATTCCTTCTTCGATAATTCTGTCAATATGCATAAATATTATGTGTAACCGTTAATTATTTAATCAATTTGTTAATATTAATTGAATAAATTTGTTTTCCAAGGTTTAAATTGTGGTTTGTTCTTTGTACAGCATTTAGAAACTTTAAATTGAATTATTTCGAAATGCCACTCTTCGACTTAGGGCGTTATTGCACACAACGCCACAATTCACGAAAGTACTGTTGGCGTTAGGAATCTTTATAATATCGCAAGCTTGTGAAATCACAGTTTGAAAAAAAAAAAAAACTAAACGTTAAATTTACCCCATTATGGTTCTAGAGTTAAGAACAAATGCTAATATGGCATGTATATTTTCATACGTACCATCACTGCAACCACCAATAACCGCATTCAAATGATCCAAAACATCACGACGCGATGAACGATCCTGTAAACCATTGCGTGTGATTTTTTGAAACGTATCCTCAAAAAAACAATCAAAAATAAACTCCATACTAACGCACTGGTGTGCTACCTTAAATGTGTGGTATTTGCTGATGACGACAAAATCAAAACGTTAGCAAAGAACGCTATATCACAAAGGTTTTCAATTGACGCGTTAATATCGATGGGTAAGGTTATGAAGCAAAGAAGCCACACAAAATCTCTACAAATTTCAATAGTTCAGTTGAAAAAATATTATTCTTTTTAAAGTTCTATGTTAAAATAGAAAAAATCTTACAAAAATATTCAAAAAAGTTTTTTCGATTCCAAGTTTTTGTTATCTTTTTATACGCGCCAAAAAATAATCGCAACTCTCCACAAAATTTAATGAAAAAAATTGGGAAAATTTCCCTTTTTGGATAGGGTTTCACAGCACCAAAGTCCTTTTCTTTAGCAAATTCACAGTGCGCTTACGTATTTTCATTACAAATATTCAAATAAAACTGAAATGGAACTGAAATAATTGCATACCTATGCTGCTGTTTGAGGGCAGGGAAATTTTGATTTTGTTTTATTGGAGACACTGAGTAAGCGCTCTTGATTTTTCAACGCTTCTGCACTGTTTGCTCTCTCTTAGTATAAAAGCACCCCAAGAGTTTGTGTGGTGCAGTTTGTTATCAACACAATAGCTGAGTGAGA
This sequence comes from Calliopum simillimum, assembly GCA_951812925.1. NCBI lineage: Eukaryota > Metazoa > Arthropoda > Insecta > Diptera > Lauxaniidae > Calliopum > Calliopum simillimum. The sequence goes on from OX638368.1 coordinate 152,625,138, forward strand.
GTACCTTATCTTATTGATTTTTTTTTTTTTCTCCCATTTTTGTACTCTCACGAAGTATGTTGCAGCGCATGAGAGTTTTTTTAATGTTGGCAACACTTGCTGCAGAAGCCATAATAAAGCAGAGCAGACAAATTTAGTTAGAAGAGATAATTTTTTTGTAATTTTATTGCAGAGTTCTTTGAATGAAAATGTTTATATATGGTCATTGTTTTATTAAAAAAAAAAAATCTTAGAAAACTCCATAAGTAAATAAATGGAAACATAAACAAAGGTTAATGAGAAAACATATTGCCTTCAATTAAGAAACAAGTGCAAACAAATTAATTAACAATGTAAATTGTATAATCAATGGTATTTTTCCACCAACTTTTTGTGGCAATTTAAATAAACTGATTTTTTGTGAAAACTCAACTTCCTCGCTTAAAGATAAATGATCTTTTCATAAAACTAGCATTAAATATTTACGATAAAATTTAATTTTCATTGATAACATTGAGTTTCAAAACTTTTCTATGCTCAAAATTTACTTTATTCACAGCGTATTTATTCTATAGAACTCTTAATTTTATTAAAGATGGCATTTTATGTTTCACTTGTTGGTGCCAATGTAAATTATTGTATTTTTTTATTAATATTTTGAACAACTTGTAATGTGAATAACTTAAGTGTCAATTTTATTTAATAAATTTCACTTTCAATATCCGAATACGAGTATAAATGCACAGAAATAATTCTTATTTGCTGTTGCTGTTTCGAACTGTCAAAGTCAGCCAATTTTCTGTCAAGTGCTGCGTAAAAGCAAACGAAGAGAGCCGTAGTACGTTTACTCTGGGGTATGTTCAATGGTAAAGAAATTTTATTTAGTTTAGTTTGCGTATAAAATTATAAATGAATATATCTTATATGGAAAATTAAAGTTTATTGTGGGTGGTTCTTTAGTGTTTATGTCATTATTTCTTCTTAGAATAAAAAAACAAATATTTATGTAAGAACAGCCCCAGAAAAATACTTTGTTTTTCATCAATAAAAAAATAAGTAATGAATTTTTTTTAAATATTGTTTTTTTATTTATTAATGAGTAGTATAACGAACATAAATAACCTTACACTTTTAACAAATATTTATTTTTTGTACAGTAAAGTTGTCAAAAAATGTATGAAGGTGACCTCCCCACCCTTGCGCATTAGCCGCCACCTTGAAATATGTTTAATTCAATTTATCTCGTTTCCTGTTCATCGGACAGAAAAAATTTTTAACAAAAATTGCGGGCAATAAAATTCTAGGTTTTTTTTATCTTAGACGCGATATCCATAAGTTGATATTTTGAGCGACAGAGGCTGCCAAAGTTACAAAAATCAGTTTTTTCTATTTGCACCCACTGGGTGTTGATTTTTGAAAAAGTTGTGGTAACATAATATGTAGCGCTTGCAAAAACAAGCAAAATAATTTTTAAATGAAGTCATTATCTTAATTAGTTCTCGAGTTAAAGTACAGTAAAAATGTCCTTAAATGTACGTAAAAATGTAAAAAGACCTAGAAAAAATTGCGCACTGCAATTTTTTTTTGCCTAATGTTTTTAAGACCACTGTAGAGGACTAAAACCAAAAAGGTGACCTCGCCCCCCCTGCGCTTTAGCCGCCATCTTGAAATATTTTTGATTCGATTTATTGGTCGCACAGAAAAAAATTTTGAACAAAAATTACGGGCAATAAAATTTTATGTATTTTTCATCTGGGACGCGCACTATGGTTTTTTTGAACTAAAAAGTGCCCACAAAAATAATTCACTACAAGGACCCTTTTTTTTTAAAAAAATCAAATGCAAAATTAAAGGTTATATATTGAGCTATCTGAAAAGATGCCCGCTTTTTCTAGCATTTGATCCACAAATTAGGGACAGAGGTCGAAATCAAATAAATTTTGAAAAAAACGGTTTTTCTGTTTAAAAATGTTAGTCGCATTAAACGCAGGAGTGATATATGAATAAATTTATATGCATTCAATGAAATAAAGCAAGAAAAAATTAATTCATTATAAAAATGGGCGGTGCCACGCCCCAAAAACAAATTCCTGATATCTCCGAAACCATTAGACGCAGATAGATAAGACTCGGTATGTTTGTAATAAGCACAGAGAGGAATAATATATATTAAAAAAGTGGGCGGTGCCACGCCCACTATTTGACCCATGTGGATGAAATTCGGTTTATATACAAGAATCATCAAGACAAATAATGTCTGCTGAAAAAATATGTGGAGCCACGCCCATAGGCAAAGCTACATAAATTAACTTGTTTCCTGTAGAACAGAGTGGCAATTAATAAGGATATGTTCATTGTTGGGTGTGGTACCACCCTTTTTTTCAGCAAATATTATTTGACTTACTAATTTTTATATTTATACCGAAATTCATTGCTGTAGCTCAAATAGTTTCGGAGATATGATAAATTTTATATTTGTAGGGCGTGGCACCGCCCACTTTTTCAGTGATTATTATTTCTCTCTGTGCCTGTTATAAATATACCGAATCTTATCTATCTGCATCCAATAGTTTCGGAGATATGACGAATATGACGAATTTGTTTATGGGGCGTGGCACCGCCCAATTTACTTTGAGTTGATTTCATCTTAATTGATTTTATTGAATGCTTATAAATTTATTCATATATCACTCCTGCGTTTAATGCGACTAACATTTTTAAACAGAAAAACCGTTTTTTTTTCAAAATTTATGAGATTTCGACCTCTGTCCCTAATTTGTGGATCAAATGCTAGAAAAAGCGGGCATCTTTTCAGATAGCTCAAGGTATAACCTATAATTTTGCATTTGACTTTTTTTAAAAAAAAGGGTCCTTGTAGTGAATTATTTTTGTGGGCACTTTTTAGTCCAAAAAAACCATAGTGACGCGGTATCCATAAGTTGATATTCCGAGCGGTGGAGTCCGCCAAAGTTAGAAAAAATCGGTTTTTTCCATTTTGACCCACTGGGTGTTAATTTTTCAAAATGTTGGGACCACAATATTTTTAGCGCTTGGAAAACAAGCAAAATAGTTCTTAAATAAAATGATTATCTCAATTGGTTCTCAAGTTATTACAATTTAAAAATAAAATGCGTATAAAAAAATTATTGTTTATGTGCTTTATGTGCTTTATCTGAACATTGATCACATAATACTCAATTACTCGAGAACCAATTGATATAATGATTTCATTTAAACAATATTTTTCTTGTTTTTGCAAACGCTACAAATGATATCACAACTTTTTGAAAAAACAACACCCAGTGGGTGCAAATGGAAAAAACTGATTTTTTGCAACTTTGGCGGCCTCTACCGCTCAAAAGATCAACGCTTCCGAGATCAAAAAACGTAGAATTATTGCCCGTAATATTTGTTCAAAATTATTTCTGTCCGACCAACAGGAAATGAGATAAATTGAATCAAACATATTTCAAGATGACGGCTAATGCGCAAGGGTGGGGAGGTCACCTTTTTGACGTTAAGCTTTTTAGTGGTACTAAAAACATTAAGCAAAAAAAATTGGAGTGCGCAATTGTTTCTAGGTCATCGTACAATTTGACTGTACTATTTATATAAAAATATTTTACTTTTTTCTTAAGACCCTTCATTAAGTTTTGTACAGTTGTTTCGTCGACAGTACCGTACGATCTTCTCCACTTATTTTTGAAATCTTTTAAATTTTTTGCAGTACTTTTCCTCTTCCAAAGATCTGATTTAATTAGAGCCCAATATCTCTCAATAGGTCGAAGCTCTGGGCAGTTAGGTGGATTCGCATTTTTGGGTACTAAATTTACATTATTGCTATTATACCATTCTATGGTGGCTCTAGAGTAGTGAGAGGTTGCTTAATCAGGCCAGAACATTACAGTACCCCCGTGTTCACAAATAAATGGCAAAAGACGTTTTTGAAGGCATTCATCAATATAAATTTTCGAGTTAATTGTGCCCTGTGTTACAAAAAAACTGCTTCTCAGACCGCAAGTGCATATGGCCTGCCAAACCATATACTGCTTGGGAAATTTTGTAATTTTCTTCTCTTTAAATTTGCTCAGTACCTGCCCCTTCTCCGAACAGGTATACAATTTGTGTCCTGGTAGCTGTTTAAAATCTGCTTTAACGTATGTTTCATTGTCCATTATGCAGCAGTCAAATTTAGTCAGGTAATCGACATATAACTTTCGAGCTCACTTTTGAGCCTCTAACTGCTTTTCATTGGAACGGTCTGGTACTTTTTGAACTCTGTAGGTTCTTAGCTTAAGTTTTTTCTTTAGACTGTTTATAGAAAATTTTGAGGTTCCTGCTCTGGGAGCCATATCTCGTTCTGAAGTGTTAGGATTCTGCTTAAAAAAGCACTTCACCAACTGTAGGTCTATACTGGCTTTTCTACCTGAACCCTCTTTCCGCGTAACAAGTTGACCCTTTCTATAATTCAAAATAACCCTTTGGACAGTGATTTTGATGCACCTGTTTTTTTAGCTATGGCTGAATATTTTAAGTAAGTGAACAAAATGAGTTTGCGCTTTTTTCTTGGTTGCGATAAAGAGTTTGAAGTTCGTTTACCAAGAGTTACATATTTTTGTAATCGTCATGTTATATACATAAAAAAAATAGCACCCATCACTCGACCTGCACGATCATCAGGTAAATCATAATCTTAAGGAATAAATGTATCAAATTTTTCTGGGGCAGTTGCTTCGACCTAACTAACACAAAAATTATTTTTAGTAAGAACCAGCTTATTTCTGTCAGCCTTAACAAAAATAAATCTTGATAGAAAAACAGAAAATAAATATAAAGTATGGGCATTTCTCACGTGACGTACGTGACCATCGCACACTTTTTAAAGTGAAACATATTTTTTTACACTATAGCTCTTGGGTAGCACTATAACTATTGCCAACGTTTATAGCAGGTGAAGTCTTGGTTCCAGTATAGGTCCATGAAAAAAGGGACATAAAACGAACGTGACAAAAATAGAAGTAGTTTTCGAGCTTATTGAATGAAGTCAGAATTTTAAGCGGGACTGATTTTAGAAACTTAAGCAATAATGTTTTTTATAACGCATATTGTTTGATTCAAATATCGTCCGTACTTTTTTTTATTTTGGTCATAATCTGAATCGATACGTGACATTATGAAGGTGTAATTTTTTCCATTAAGATTCAAAAGGGTAATGATTTGCTTATTTATTTATTTTAAGTTTATTTATTAAGGTTGACTTAAGCCAAATTTGGTTTTGGGAGCGAAAAAATTTTGCGTGCTGTTCTGGTGGCAATTGTTAAATTTACTTATCTGACAACTGCAACACTTTAATTATTTTTTAAGCATTATTCTCAAGTTTTAAGCATTTTTTGCCTCTGGTGACGACTAATGAAATTTTAAGTAGAATATTTTTGCACAACACTTTAACCTATTGTAGCCCAGTATTTTTGAAAAAGGTGTCAAAAAAACCATAAAGCAGGATATAATAGGTTAATGTGTGCTAAGAAAAGGTTTCTCGTATGATTTTATTATTATTTTGGGACAAATTATCCAAATGTAGTTTTAGAATTTAGCAGTAGAATGAAATTTCTAAAATAATGTTACCTTAGAGCTAAAAGTCACGAACGTGACCAACTTAAAATGGCTTTAAATTTTATTTTTTGCAATATATTTATATTGCTTTTTAATTACTTATGTGTATCAAACTATATTTGCACTTAATTTTTGACAAATTTGCTGCTTGCTTTGCACTTAATTTGTGAAGCAATGTCACAATTATCTTGGAAATTGGAATTGAAATTGATAGTTAATCGGGATTGCATTGTTCTCTTTTAATTTTTTTTTTTCATCATTAATGTTTAAGGGAGATTTTGTGGAAAACTATTTTCATATATTATGCCTCATACCGAAGTTTATAGAAAAAACACATTCAATTAAAAATTACTTAAAAAGGAAAAACACCTTTGTGCAACTTTGGTGTCGGTTTGATCATCACGGTAAATGAATTTATGCGTAAATTGCTTAAATTAGTAAAATTTAAATGTTTCTCTAAAATAATATCATAAAACGATAAGTTTTTGATAATTTTTGATGTATTGGTCACGGTGGATCTTTTGGCGAAAATGCCGAGAACTTTACAAATGTATTACACAGCATAAATATTCATGTTTATCTACGGGAAACCAACATATTGGCAAACCGATCCAAATAAAATACCTGATCTTATGGATATTGTTGTATATTCTGGTATTCCTAAACAGCACCTCAGCATTGTTGAAAGCTTTGACCTTAGCTCTGACAACTCTCCAATTATATTAACGTATAGTACTCTAATGCAAAAAATTATTTATGGACGCAAAATTATACATAACATCAAAAACTGACAATCAATCATTCAGTTACTGGTTGGATAAAAATATTCAGCTAAATATACCCTTGACTACTAAGGAAGATATTGATGATGCTGTTGCACGGTTCACTAGTTTAATTCTTTAGGCTGCACTCTTCTCGACACCTTCAAATAGTGTTATCACTATAGAAGAAATGTCCCCATTAAAAACAGCATTGGAGTTTGGTGTAATAGTGATGATCAGAAAGCTGAAGCATTTGGTCTGCATTTAGAGCAAACTTTTCAACCACTTTCGCTAAACACTGTCTGTGACGTTGAACAAATTACATATTTTCTTGATGCACCATGCCAAATGGACTGGCCATTAAAACATATCAGTCCATCAGAGGTACAAAAGGAAATAAAAAAAATTAACACTAAAAAGTCACCAGGGTTTGATATGATTGACAGCCAAGCTATGAAAGCATTCCCTCGGAAATGTATTGCATTCTTGCCAAAAAAAAATTGTTCAATTCTGCGATTGAGTTATTTTCCTTCTCAGTGGAAATATGCGCAAATTATTATGGTTCCAAAACCAAACAAACTAGAAAATTTCGAAATTTTCGAAAGAATATTTCTTCGGCGAATGTTGCCACTTTTGGAAGCAAAAAACATTATCCCTGAACATCAATTTGGATTTAGATTGAAACATGGTACTGCGGAGCGATGTCACCGTGTAACATCTGTGATTTCTGAAACTTTGGAAAAAAAGCAATATGCATCAGGTGTGTTTTGAGACATTAAACAGGCATTCAATAAAGTTTGGCAACCCGGAGTGCTGTATAAAATCAAAAAACTATTGCCAGCTCCTTATTTTTTGTTAATAAAATTTTATTTGCACAATTGCTCTTTTTATGTACAAACTCAACAAAAATCATCTAAGATGTTCAAAATTGCAGTGTGCTGGGTCCTGTCTTTTACACAATATATACTTCAGATATGCCTATTTCTCAAAATCTTACTATTGCAACTTACGCAGACGATACTGCAATTATTGCATCTAGCAAATCAAATATTGAAGCATCGCGTTTCGTACAAATGCATCTAGATAAGACTGAGAAGTGGCTTAAAAAATGGAATATTGAAGTAAATGCAACCAAATCAGTACATTTCACATTTACTATGAAAAAAGCCGATTGCCCTAGTGTGCATATTGATGGCTCAACAATACCACAAAGTAACGTGGTAAAGTATCTCGGCGTTCATATTGATAGAAGACTTACATGGAAACAACATATTAAAGCAAAAAGAGAGCATCTAAAGATAAAGAATAAGAAAATGTACTGTCTGATTGGTCCGAAATCCGAACTTAGTTTAGAAAATAAAGTTCTTCTTTACAAAACAATATTAAAACCTGTTTGGACTGACGCTATTCAACTTTGGGATACAGCATGCAATTTGAATATAGAAATTTTATAGCGTTATCAATCAATAACTCTGCGACTGATTTCTCAAGCTCCATGGTTTATGACTAACGACGATATACACAAGGATCTCCGTATCCCAACCATCAAAGAAGAAAATAAAAAATTTAGCGACAGATATCTGGAACGACTTAACCGCCACACTAACCCCTTAGCTATTTGCTTATTGGATGAAACATTTGAAATCAAAAGACTAAAGCGATATCATATTTTGGATTTTCCATTTAGATTTTGAATTTGCTATAAATTGTACTGTATTATATATGTAATCCAAATTTCTTATAATTTTTTAATGTCGTATTTACTGGAGTGCGACAATTGCTGTTAATAAATTTACCTTCTAATTAATTTGCTTATTATCGTAAGATAGATTGCAAATAAATACTTACATAAAAAAATTTCTTTTTATTTTGTACAACAGTAATGAAAAGAAAATAATATAAATAAAATCAAAGTAAAAGTGTTGTAACCTACTCAGAATATAATCTGTAAACAATGTATCCTATCTAAACAATACTTAAAAAATAATGTCCACTGAAAGCTTTTAACCTAAGAAAGCTTTTTAACAATGAGTTTGGTCACCTGGCTTTTGTTATTCTTTGTGAAAGATTGATCAAGCGTATACATTTGATTGTCTCGTACTGTTCACTAAACCAAAACAGACTTTCACAAAAGAACGAAAAAAACACATGACAATAGAGACAACAAATTAATCTGATTAAATGGAATAATAATTTGATTTGAATAACATGAAAAAGAGTAACTCGCTTTGGGACTTTTAACTAAAGGAACTTTTTTGTGTTTTTGGTAAAACAAATTAATGTAAAATTTTAAATAAAAAAATATATGACAAGTGATTAAAATGCTCATATGGATGCATAAGTTCAGTGAAACGAGAAAATCCAAACGTATTGAGGAAACCATAGTAAGCATGTACACATATCATTTCACATTATGAATTTTGCATTAAATTAAAAACCACAACGAAAAACGTGTGGATATTAAACATGAGGAAATATATACAAATTATTTACACGAATGCAATTGAAACATCAGTAAAAACAGAATAAATTCAATGGACAATTAAAAATTGAAGGAGCGAAATTGAATACACTTCGTTTACGCTGAAAATGCAACAACAAGAACAACAAAAGACAAAACCAGTTAAAAAATAATTGAAACTTAAAATGACAACATTAATAATAAAAAAAAAAATGATGTTAAATAAGGCGGAATGGAATAAATAAATAAAAGAATATGATAATAATAGAGAGTAGTGGCATTATTGTGCGCTCTTATCCTTTTTTTTATGAATTAACGAGCGAACAAATTGAAATGCGAGAAGAAAAACACAATCGGATGAAAATGAAAGCAAAAATATTTCATACCATTTCAATGCAACCCATAGCAATTACACACACACGCACAATATTGATTGTATGCACACAACCGTCGACGGAAACGGAAACATTAACAACGTGCATACTCGTATGCGTCCGTTAAATACTCTTGCAAATTGAGTTTATCTCACGCACACATTATGACTTGTTCAACAGCATAAGTAACGTTAAGTACTTGCGTATACGCGCATACGGCAAAATGGTATGCAATGAAGTCTTTCGAATTTAAATTGAAAATACAAAATGAAATTCATTTGTTTATTTATTTCACAACAAGCGTAAAGATAATTCATCCGCACACCAATTCCAATGACATAGCAACAAAATATGGGTGCCATTTCGAAATTCTTTGAATGTATTGCTTGCAACTGTTGAACTACAAATGGAAATGCAAAGGATGCTCGCTGCACTTAAGCGTAAAATAAATCTTCTTATCAACAGTCAACATACTTCATCCATTAGACAGACTGTTACGAGTTAGATGAGAGTTGTATTGGATTCGCATAGCAAACACAAAGGATAATTCAAATGTTTTCTTTGTACAGAAAAAAAAAAAAAACAAAATAATAAACTTCAGAATAATTGGAAAGTATAATTGAATACTGCATATCTACTTATTTAAAAAAATATTGGCTAAACACATTGTAAAAAGTTTTGTATTCTTTTGTTTTTTCCACATGGAGAAAAGAATAGTTCATGTATGTATTCTCCTTTAACTCCTAGGAGGAGCATAGGGCCAATAAAGAAAATAATAGTTCATACTAAGTACTTTATTTCTTGTAAATTTTACTAGAATTTCAATTCAATAGAGTGAATAAAATAAACTTTAGCACACTGCTTAAGTAAAATCAGAATTTTCGAATAACCCACGGTATGGTATTTTATTAAAAAATATTAAGTGATATGGGATTGAAAATGAGTGAAATCGGTCAACGGACACGCCTACCGCCCATACAAAAAATATATTTAAAATGCAACTTTAGGAATATTTTTCACGACAATGCAACCAAAATATACATAAATACTACGAATTGTATGCGCAAGCTCTGAAAAAAAACTGGCCGAAATCGCGTTTTTTGAGATAATATAACTAAATTTCACTGAGACACTAATAACTTCAAATGAAAGCTCTGAGCAAAAACTGGGTGAACTCGGACAAGAGGGCGTGACACCTCCCATATAAGCAAAACTTTCAAAATACGGCAGTGTGGGGTATTTAATGTTTGGCCGGGCCAAAAGTTACACCCTTGCTAGTTTTTTTGTTACCATCAATTTTTTTAATTCTTTTATTACTTGAAGGTATAGTGTATGATGACTTTAACTTCTGGAGCATTTTTAAAAAAGGTGCATAAGCTTTCAAGGTTGCCATGTTTCTTTTTTTTTCAAAGTTTCAGTTAAACAATATATTTGTAAAATGGAAATAAAATTTTAGTCTCAAAACGCTTGGATAAATTTTTGAATAATCTAACATAAATTTTTATTTTAATTCGGTTTTGAGTTAATTTTCATAACAATCTAACATGTGCTAAAAAATAATTGAGTTTGAAGCATTTTTATTTTCCATTAAGAGTATCCAGATTGACAAAATCTGACACTCTACGGAGTCCGTCCGTTTAATAGATAGCAAAATATTATTTCTACTTACAATTACAAACTTGTTAGACCGTATAGGAAAATGTAATCAATTTAGAGAATTTTGCATTGATTGTGGCAGAGTTTTTTGTAATTTTCTCCAAAACTGCAAATAATCACTAGAGTATACTTAAGTTATGTTTAAAAGTCATCATAAGCGATAAATAAAGATTTCATATAAAAAATTTTAATTTCTAATCCAAAATAATGGTTTTTCTATAAAACTTGATTTCCGAACTTTTACTACTCATCAATGGTAATCAAAAAAAAAAAAACATTTGTTGATGCGTATAGCTAGAGCTGCGGTATTAAATAAATACTTTCTCATTTACAATTACGGCAGGAGGAATTAGTTTTTTAGTTTTTCAGCATGCTTATAGGAGTCTCTATGATCATTGCTAACTGCAATCACTTTTATTATAAGCAGTTCTAAGATAATAAGTCGGATATATTTGATTTAAGTATTATATGAAGTGATGACAACTATTCTAGATTTAGTGAAGGAACCAAAGCAAATATGTCACCAGAATACACACTACCCGCCCCTGGAATCATTCTTAAATTAACTTCGATAGGGGACATACTTACATACATTTTTTTTTTTTTTTTTCCTCTCCAGAAGCTGATTTTCTTAACTAATGGTGCAGCCATATATTTTACGAGTAAAAATGCTTCAACTTAATCAAATTCTTTACTGAAAAAAAAAATTGCAATAATAAATGCCAAATGCAAAGTACCTCCACTAAAGGGAACGACATTTTTCACAAACCATACCAAAGCAAAAAACGCATATCCATCTTAGCTCAGCTTTTACCCAACCACAACTATCACATACATATTTAGTTTCCATGTTGCAATATCCACTATATTTAATATGCTATCATCGTGTCAGCAACTGCAAAGTGCAACTTCAACACCAACAATAACAATTCTAATCCTATCTGCATTTACCGTTTTATTCCATTTACAGATTACTCTGCCAGGAGATCAACCTGGATGATTCATTCCATCTCGAATACCGTGGCCCAGTTGTAATGAAAGGTAAACCAACACCAATGGATTGTTGGTTCTTGACGCGTAACATTAACGCTGCTGCATGCGCTACAGATTCACCGCTACCGCCACCAACACCAACAACATTAACAGCAACAGCAGCCCCATCACCACCACCTCCAACATTAACAACGCGTACATCAGCAGCTCATGTGTCTTCATCAAATGTTGCAACAACATGTGCATCACGTGCTTCGTCATCATCATCAACGGCATCATCATCATCGGCATCAGCTGCCACTGTGACAACTGGAGGCGGCAATGGTAGCAGCACAACTACTGCTGCATCACAAACATAGAAGCAACGTAAAGATTCGTCGTGTTGCTGCTGAAATATGCTCTAAGGATAGAAAGGATGAAAAATAAAGAATTTGCAACATGGACGAATATCATTTACAACAATTTGAAAATGTGTTTGTGCGGCATATAAAAATAGCAGCGTGTGTGTGTGTGTGTGTGTGAATACTGAGTAAATGTGCAAGCCTTGTTGAAAGTTAAGTCCATGGACAAGGACTAATACTGCAGGTAATTCATGATAATTTATCTAAACACATAAGATCTACTGTAAGTAAGTAAGTAGGTACTTTTTGAAATCATGGCGCGAGAATAAAACTTCAATAAATGAATGCGTATATGTTTAATGCTCACATAACTTCAATTGCCGTGACAGTTTTACTCGTAGAAATATTTTCGTGAGATCATTCAAATTAATTTTATATAAAACTAATAACTGTACTGGCGGAATGATTCAATAAAGAAACTCAAATTTCTGAGAAGGGGATGACACTTTTTTTAAAATTTTTTGCCATTTTAAAATTTTTTCACTTTTTAAAGACTTTGCAACTTTTTCGAACTGCATTAACATATTTTGCGTTTTAAAATAGTTATACTTTTTCAAAGTCTACCGAATTCTTTAACAATTTTGCGATCATTTCAACAATTTTCGGATCCCAAGACTTTGCAACATTTTCATAATTTTCAACTCTATTTCAACATTTTGTGACTTTTTCATCAGTTTTTATTTTTCTTAACTTGTAGCAACATTTTTATCAATATTTGATGTGCGTGAAGTTGGCCCAGCTTTTGTTGAATTTCCTAAAAAAAAAAGGTTGTGTTGGAAAGTGCTCAACTTGTGCTGCGTTGTGCCGTATTGAAAAACAAAATCGGTCCAAGGACTAATTTTTGATGGGAGGTCCTTTTTTTTGTGCGAAGTTTGTCCTGCTTCGGTGAAATTTCCCAAAAAAAATTGTGCTATGTGTGCTCCACTTGTGCCGTAGTGGAAAACAAAATCGCTCCAAGGTTTAGATTTTATGGGGGTCCTTTTTTCGTCTGTTCAGGGCTAACTTCGCACTTATGAAAAAAAGTATCTCCCCGTAGAATCTATGCCATTGCAGCGATTTTGTTTTCCAATACGGTACAACGCAGCACAAAGGGAGCACACGCAGCTCAAAAAATACTTTACCAACATATTTCGACTATTTCAATATTTTTTGATTTTTTGACAGTTTGCGACATTTTTAATATTTTTTGACATTTTCGAAAATTTACTGTCTTTTTTCCACACTTGTGACTTTTTCATCAGTATTTCGATATTTTTTAAACAATTTACTGCGTTTCCTACAACTTTTGTCACTACCAAGATATTTCGACTTTACTTAAATCTTGCGACTTTTTCAACAAGATGTACATAAGGTTGCCCACGGGAAATATGAAATTTATAATTTTTATATTTTTAAAAATTTTTGGTCAACAATAGAAATTTATTGCTGATTTAGTACAAAACTATGAAGTTTTGAAGAAAGTTTTTATGATTTTTTTTTTTTTTTTCTTTTGTAATTTCGGAATATTCGCATATTAAGTGTAAGGAATTAAAAACAAAGAATTGTTTAAAAATATTAAGCTGTATGCCTTGGAGCCGGTTTCAAAAGTAGGAAAAAAAATAATGTTTTAATCTTTTTAAGTATTTTAAAATTTTTTTTTTTTTTTTTTGTATGTTAACATTTTGAACTCTGAACAGAAAAACTGCTTTTTGTGTGCGGTTCACTAGTAGGTTTGGCCTGGCCAAAAAATAAATACACTACACTGTAGTATTTTGAAAATTTTGCTTATATGGTTGGCGCCACGCCCTCTTGTTTGAATTTTTCTCAGAGCTTGCGCTTATAATTCGTAGTATTGATGTGTATTTTGGTTGAATTGCCATGAAAAATACTCCCAAAGTTGCATTTTGAATAAATTTTTTGTATGGGTGGTAGGTGTGTCCGATGATCGATTTTGCTCATTTTCAATCCTACGAGTTAGCTTTGACGGCGGAGGCAGTGTACCAAATTTCATTGAATTATATTGCTCAGTTTCCCAAAAAATGTATTTCCACAAACAGCCATGCAGACAGACGAACAAGGCTATATCGACTTAGGAGGTGACGCTGATCAAGAATATATATACTTTTCTATATCTGTCACGACTCCTTCTCTGCGTTACAAACGGAAGGACAAAGTGAATATACCCTGGGTGTAGAGTATAATTACGATTTTTCAGCACGCCACTCAGTGAAAAATATAAATCAAGTTGACGTGAACTCAAATAAAAAGGTGCTAAATTACTCATGAGCACTTACTGACCAGAAAAAAAAAATTAAAATTGGTTCATTGACTTATTTTTTAAATGAGGTCGAAAAACGGTATTTTGGAAAAAAAAAACGTAATAAAAAACACAAAATCCGAATTCGGTCTCAGAATTTCACATATGGTTTTTGAAATATCTTAACCTTAAGTTCCGAAAAACAAGATTTCGATTTTGTTTTGCTATTTTCTAAAAAATATATCATTAAGTAGGGGAAGTTGTCTCGTTGTGGGCATTATCCGGTTGTGGGCACCCCGGCATAACTTTTAACAGTGATCTGACAATTGTTGTTTGTGCGCTTTGTCATTTTAGTGCTGACACCGAAGCGAACAGGCGCATATGGACATATTTAAAAATAATCTTCCCTTATTTGTCCCAGATTTTGAGAAAATAAATTTTTTCATATTCTATGACCAAATATGGTGGAATATATTCCTAGACGTGTAAAATGAAATTTCCAACAGGTGAATTCTTATTCATGAGTGGCTGTCAATAGGTCGTTTTACCTGAAAATTTCAAAGTAGTACGGGGCACATTTACGAAAATTTTCAAGTAAAATTCAGAAAGATCGTTTGTGGAACACGGTGAGGGAAAGGGTTAAAAAGTCTAAATCGCGCATTACGGCTACATGACAAGTCCTAAGACTTCAAGCAAACTACTTGATGAAAAATTAATCGATTTTGTCCACGATGTTTTTTTGATTTAAGCCTCACATGCCGATTGAAAAACGAAAAAACTAAATTTTCAGGTAAAACGACCTCTTGTCGAAATTTTCTTGTTCACCTATTGGGAATTTCATTTTACACGTCACGGAATATATTCCACCACATTTAGTTAAAGAATATGAAAAATAAATATTCTGAAATCCTGGGTCAAATAGGGGAAGATTATTTTCAGATATGTCCATATGCGTGGTAGCTGCAGTCGATTACAACCTGTCATCTGTGAAAATCAGAAGTGATCTACTTTTTTATTGAGTTCAAAGTGCAGTAAGTAGAATTATAAAAAAAAAAATAGAACTTGTTTTTTTTTTTGTTGCAAATTAGAGAATGGCACATACTTTAAAATAAAATATCTTAAAAAAGAATTTTTTAAATAAATTTTCATTTAATTCTCCACAACATAAGTTTTCCAGAACAAAAATAGCAAAAACCTTATTTCTAGAAAAAAGTCATGAAAACATTCTTAAAAACGACAATTTTTAGCAACTTTTTGAAATATATATGTGACCTGGTCTATGAAAAGGGGGCTTACGTGCGAAAAAAAAAAAATTTCCTGAAAACAGCTGGAAGACAACTTTTAAGGGTCAATTTTGCGAATCAGCAAAAAATTGGAAAATTTTTTTTTGACACGAAAGCACCCTTTTCATAGACTAGGTCACATATGATTTTATTAAACGGGCTTGAGGTCTAAATTAATAAAAGACGCTTTTTTAACTTTTTACAATTTATTAATTAATATTATTATGGATAAGCGTTTTTTATTAATTTGGATCTTAAGCCCATCTAACAAAAACATATATTCTTAAATTGTACCAAAAAAAACGCAATAAACTTCATATGTGGACCAAAAACTTCTAAGAAAATAATATATTCCTAGTTGTTTTCTACAAAACTTGACTAGAAAACATCAGCGAAAAAATCAAAACAGATTTTTTAATTGAAATATTCAAAATACATACATATGTCCATAAAAGTATTTCAAATAAAATACAAATGCTTTTTTAAGAAACCACAATATTTGAATCAAAATGGAAGTCTGTATCACTTCTTATTTGTTCATTTAATAAGATTTTTGTAATTTTTCTGCAACTTTTACTGACATTTTCTCAAATGACATTTAGTATACCCACATTTCAACAGATTCATACGTAATCTTTTATCACCAACTTTTTCAGTTGTGATTTAATAAAGGAACTTTCATTAAAATGTCACAAGCTCACCCACACAAACATTAATATTTACATGAGTCTCATTCTTATCACAAATAAGGTACTATTTTCGGAATATCGGTTTTTGTCAGCTTTGTTATGAGGGTTTAAATCCCTATACTAGCCAAAATGTCACGATTTCATGTGGTATTCAAAAAGTAGAAAGTTAGAGCAGATGCCTAAATATCTAATCCTAAAACACTAGCATATGCTCGCTTTTAAGCCGATTAACATTTATTGTTTGTTTGGTAAAATCAAAAATGTTTTCCAATTGTAGAAACTCTATTTTGCTTAAGGCTTCTTTCCAAAAGCAACTGACACTATTTTTGTTTCACTCAACTCATGTTAACTTATTCAATTTGCAATTAGCCCATGAATTGAATTTTAAAAAATCATTCCGTTCTCTTTGATGAATTCTGGTGTTTTTTGTTTTCGTTTGTACTGCTTAATATTCATAATCTAAATGCAGCTGAACAGCTTTTAAATTGACCGCAAAAAATCTTGTCAACAAAAACAAAAGTTTCTATGAATTTCTTCCAGTTTTTTGTTCCGCCGCTGCCCAAGTTTCTCATTTAAATTCATGACCACTAACCATAATAAAAACCATAAAATCCTTACGACTTTCATTCTGTATTCTGTTTACCTTTCTTTGTGCGTTTACCTTTTTTGCATTGCAAAAACAAAGAAAATGAAAATTTTCAAAGAAATTCTCCTTTTAAGGACTACAGCAACAAGCAACAACTACAACAATTAGTTCCATCATCATAAATTTTTCGTTGTATTTTGTTAAGATCTTAATTTTTACTGCACTCTTTTCTTCCGGTATCATTCTTTTTAGTAAGCAGCATTCGGTTTATTAAAAAGAACAAACATTTTTGTCCTGCTTTTCGTTTCATCTTTATTTTGTTAGGGCTTTTCAAAGAATTTTGTTATTATTCTAAATAATGTGCAGAAATGAAAAAAATTCTAAATATAAGCGAAAATTTTGCCCGAGGCTATAATTTATCTTCAAATGCTGGCAACACTGGGGCTGCTTTGGCGACTTTAATTAAAAATGTGCGCAAAGGTTATTGTTTCATTTATTATTATTATAACGATTATCGTTACTTCTCTTTAGAATTTTTCTCTTTTTAATTTGGGCCAGGATACGCCACAAATAGAGACAATAAAATCTTTTTGTCAGGGATTAGTTCATAAAGGATATTCTAAACAATTTAATGAATTTTACAAATAAGGACTAAACTTAAAGTGTTTTTAACGTTTTTAGTGTTCATTTTTTGCTCTGTGTAGTATATTCAATTCCCTTGCCTAATAATTTGTGGCATCAAATACAATTTTTTGTATGAATGACCAAATTTTTATTCAGGTCCGATGTACCAAATCAAATTCTTATTCACTTGTTAATTCATTAATTACATCTTTTACAGCCTGCGCGTAAAGTTCATTAACAGGAAAAGGTTTCTATATATGTATATGTAGTCGTGTACATATATATTCGAACATACACTATTCATGTTTTGTTAAACATCGTTCGATTCTCGTTCGAAAACATTAGCAATTCAATTGCATTTATTCATTATTTATTAACACACACAACAACAACGTTTATCAAAATTTACACGTTATCTAATGCTCGTAACTTGTAACACAGTTCCCACAAAAGCAGCGCATTATCCTTCAACATCTGTAGAACAAATTTTGTAATCACCAAACAATATCCTCTCAGCCAGAATAAAACTCTCATGAGACGTTTGCCATGAATTATTTATTTAGTAGATAAGTGAATATTTAAATATTACTCATGTTGTTAGAAACTTGTAGTTGGAGATAGGGAAAACAACAAATCACGTATGTGATATCAAAAGTTAGTCAAAGCTTAAGCATATTGTTCTTGAAGGTATTTGTGAAGAAAAAAGTAACAAAAGGATAAGAAAAAATGTCCTTGTGCCTTTTTTTGTCATTCTATTTTCTTTTAGAAAGTTTCATGTGACAAATAATTTATTAATAGAAATAGAATTAGGTGACAGCTTGCATGCGGTGGCGCCTCATAGGAGCATGATATGTTTTAGTTCGGTATCATGCCGCTTCTATGGCGTAACGCTATTTGTATATGACAAATGCTGGCAGGGCGGTAGTTAATGAAGAAACTTTTTGCAGGACGAATTGTAATGAATAGAATTCGAAGCTTGATAATTATTAAAGTGGCCAAATAAACAGCTGTGAAATTACTTCTACAATAAAATAATTTATTATGCAATAGGAAATCAAGAGAAAGATATTGAAACTAGATGCGCAAAATCTTTAGTGCGTTCTACAAATTTAGAAATCTTTTGACCAGTTACTGATAGGCATAAACAAAATATAACGTTAATTTAAATATTTTGGGCATACAATAAAATTGTTGTTATTTTGTTTACAGCATCCCCAGGCACAAATCACTTCCTCTTAAAAATAAGCAAAATAAAAAATAAATAAAAAAACCTAAAAGTTCTTCTAAAATTGCGTGTCTCCTCAATTAACGGCTTTGAAGTTTTTTTCTGGAGAGCCTTAAAAGAACACTGATGTGCAGCTGAGCCTTTCTTTGCGTTACCGACCAAGATTCAACTTGACATCTCCGATTTTTATGAAAATTGGTGGAAAGTTAGTATTTGACACACATATAACTGTGGTAACATGATTTTTCGAAACTTAGAAAATTTCCAAGATGGCGGCCACATGAACTTCGATCCAACCTTTGGATACTCACACATTTGAAAATTCATAGCTCATCGGCTTTTTATTCTATTTTAAAGAAATTTTCAGAGTTTCTGTAGTATGAGCTTTTGAAAAAAAAATAGTACACTGAAAAAAAATAGATTTTTGGTGGATAAAAACCTTTTTTCTTTTCGGCCTTTTTATTTTTCTTGAAATATTTTTATTCGAAAGCATATTTTATAACAATTATTTTTCGACTCTCAAAATTGTGGTATGATTTACGGTCATCAAGTTGTGAGTTTTTGAAGTTGTGTTTATCATGAGCCGTTGGTGCGCGTGCGCTACTATATAGGGTTGCCACCATCCGGACGGAATTTTTTTTTTTTCAGTGAACCCTAGTAAAATTTTTTGTAGAACATTTTAGCCCATTATAACCAAGTTTCTCGATAATGGGGTCAAAAAGACCACTAAAAACGGGATATAATGAGTTAAGATGTTCTAGAAAATTGTTCCTTGATTAATTTCATGTTCATGGGTCTTTTTAACCCTTTTACCCAAAGCTTGGTTATAATGGGTTAAAATATTCCACCAAAAAATTCTATAAAAATTTCTATGAAAAAAAATACTGTCTAGATGGTGGTAGCCCTGTATGATAGCGCACGCGCACCAACGACAGATGATAAACACAACATTATACAACTTCAAAAACTCATAACTTGATAATCGTAAAACATACCACAATTTTGAGAGCCTTACTTTCAAATAAAAATATTTAAAAAAAGGGTGCACCAAGCTCCAAAATGGCTTTGAAAACGAAAAAGAGTTTTTATCCACCAAAAATTTATATTTTTTTTTTCAGTGTATTTTTTTCGAAAGCTCAAATCATTCCACAGAAACCCTGAAAATTTCATTAAAATCGGATAAAAAGCCGATGAGCTATGAATTTTCAAATGTGTGAGTATCCAAAGGTTGGATCGAACTTCGAACTTCGAATTTCGGAAAATCATTTTACCACAGTCAAATAATAACTCTCCACTAATTTTCATAAAAATCGGAAAGGTCAAGTCGAATCTTGATCGATTACGCAAAAATAGGTTCTCCTTTTAATTTTTTTTCTGTCTTTTGCAACCAGACTTCTAATAAATCGGATTTGCGGAAGGATTAGTTACCTGAATGGTAGAATAAGTTAGCGACACTTGTAAAAAATTATTTTTGGCCAAGAGAAGTGTGTCTTTTGACCTATAGTGCGTTGCTTTGATCATCATCACAGAGGTCATTCATATGCAAAATCAAATACTTAATAAACATCACTTGTTTATTGAATCATTTTATTTGGATTGACAGCTAAAGCACACATTGACATAAAATGTGTGTCTTCATTTGGGTCTTTTGTTTGTGTTTCTTTACTTAGTTTATATTGCAGTGGTCCTTGTAACCATGAAAACTTGGTCGTTGCAACAGTGCAATGTAATTGAGCAATCAATTATTATGTGTAATACAAGCGAACTAACATTGATTTGAAATATTGATTGTGGTTATTGTATAAATAAATGCACACAAATGTAGAAATATAAGTATGTATGCATATTAGGGTGCATTTTAAAGGTTCTTATAATTGTTTCAATATGAAATAAAAATGCAGTAGCTATTTTAATAATTACAATAAAAATTTCATGCTGTATTGGCGACAGGCCGCCTAACGATTGAGGGGAAAAAGGGGTCCTCCTTCGGGCCCGAAGTCAATAAGCGATAGAAAGGAAAATGTCACAACAGCTCAGTGGTCAGAGCGTCGCAATCCAACACAAACAAGTTGTGTTAATAGTTTCTTTGAAGAATAAGCAGAATTCTTTGGATTATTCTTAATGTTGGAAAGTTTAATTATGAAGTTAGTTTATTGACTGTTTTTTTTGCTTGTATAGTACTAATGAAAGTACCAACGCGCTTTTTTCTAAATTGAAGTATGATAATTTTATATTGAACTAATTAAACAGTCATTTTTGCAATTTTTCAACAACAGAAGAAAGCAAGTGCAGTCAATTTCCATGTTAACACTTGCTTTCGTCTGTTGTTGAAAAATTGCAAAAATTACTGTTTAATTAGTTCAATATAAAATTAGGAAAGTTTAATGTTTTTTAGATTAAAACAACAAAAATCTGTTTATATGAACAAAATCATCCGGCGAATACGCCTACCTCCTATACAAAGTAAGGGTGTAGTCGAAGCTGTTTCTCAAAATTTGCATCAATTTGCATTATACTTATTTTGAGCTATCTGTTATAGTTTTCGAATCCAATAGAATTTTTTTGGTCTTATCTAGTGGAAAGGTCAAAAAATACCATATTTTATCAAAAAAATGTGCTCAAACAAGTACTGCAAGAAAAATGGGAAAAAACACCAACCGAAAATGTCGTAAAGTGATAGAATCCTCGCAAAGATGTTTAGATGATGTCTCCTCAAATAATGGCTGCCATGGATATTATTAAAAAAGCCTCTTTTACTTGATAAATAATCTCAAAGCAAAAGTTTACTAAAAAGCAAAATACTTTTGTGACCTTATAAAAAAGATAAATAAATCATTTCTTTGCTTTTTAAGTGATTAGAACGTATCATTTTAATTTTTTTATGATGTGGTATCATAGTTAACGTTCCATTGACTCGAAGTTTATAAAAAAAATATTACTTTTCTAAGAATGAAACGGCTAAAAATTGAGTATTAATTCGAATTTTCGAATATTTTTTGTATGCAAAATACATCTGTGACTCACTGTACATACATCGTTGGGACAGTACCCTTATGTTCACTAAAAAACTAGGCGGCGCACACTAGTTCAAAATCCTTAAAAGCTGGCCAAAAGTCGAAATCATAATATTTTCGAAGCGAAATTTTTTTTGGGGTCGCTGATTACGAATCTGACGTTAGATTTTTTTTAAAATAATGGCTGATGATTTGCATAAATACGTATATTCAAATAAATCTAACATAAAAATTTACTCGCGGGTTTTTGGGGTCGCTGATTACGAACCTGATATAAGATTTTTAAAAAACAAAATGACGGACTCGAAATGGGGAAAAAAACAACACCTCCACAATTTTTGTATCTTATTTAAAAATTTATTTCAAAACTTTAACTTTGACAGAAATGTGTTCAACGGTAAATTGATATACATAAAAATGGGCTTCAGATTCCTTTATCATGGAGTATAAGCTAAATTATAATATAAAAATTTTATCGTTTCGGGCGAGCAACACACATTGATGCTTGGCAAGCAATATGAGTAAAATTTTCCTATGGGCGCCTCAGAAAAGTTCGTGTCAATCAAAAAATGCTAAAAAGGCACCTCAATTTTTTTATATGTATTAAAAAAGTCTTCAGTTGCCTTAAACCAAAAAAAAAATCTTGGCTGTACTTTGTGGTACAAATTAGTTCTGGGCCCTTCCTTAACCATAGCTAACTAATTTTGTGAAATAATTTGATATTAAGTTAATCACAATTATCAAAAAAGTATAACTTTTTGTAAGTTCGAGCTTATAGGTTCGATAGTACTATCTTTTACGAAAAGATTTCATATTCAAGCATTCAAATCGGTTAAGTTTCACAGTAACCACACATTTTTTACAGTGAACACTTAATAACACAGTCTATAAAAAGATAATTTAAAACTACTTTTTTCCGACTTTTGGCCAGCTATTAAGGATTTTAAATCAATGTGCGCCATTATCTTAAAAAAATAAATTCATCATATCTCTAAAAATATTTGACGCAGATAGATATGATTGTAAAGAGCATTAAAATATATAATCCTTACTAAAAAACTGGGCAATGCCACGCCCCCTCAAAGCTGTGAAGGGCATAGGGAGGAATAGTTTTCAATGAAAAATTGGGCGGTGCTACATCCTGTACAAATAAAATACGTCGTATTTCTCAAACCATTTAAAGCAAATTATAAGATTTGATACAATGCTACACTATGGTATGTCCAAGTTAAGAAATGGGAAGTCTCTAGGGGGGTTAGAAGAGGGCTAGACTCTCTTTGAGAAAACTATCTTCCGAATTTAAGCACACACAAGCCTAATAAAACTATTATAAAACGTTGCAAAATGTAAAGTAATAAAAATATTTTGACCTGTAAAAACTACTATAAAAAAATTCACAAAAAACAGTTCTCAAAAGTTGCAGCTGGAACTTTGATTAAGCAAACTTTCCCACATATTATATTGAAAAATTACGAAAACCCGAATCGGGAAAGATATTGAAATAGATAAAAGTCATAACATCTTCGAAGTTTTTGGACTTTGTTGCCTTTGCAAAATTTTTCTATCAATATTATTAAACCATATCATCAGGTTCTCCATCTCTTCAAAATTTTTTAATTTTTTTAATTAATTTATTGATACCACAGGGCAACACTGATTCTGCGGCATAAGGTTTCGCAGTCGATTTCAAGTAATCACGACCTACAAAATACGAAAGTAGAACCAAATTTGCCTAATTGACTCCAGTTCTCCAGATATCCTTGCTTAAAAGTGCAAACATTGCTGTTTTGAGGCATATTTGACGAATAATAAATACATTTATTAAAAATCACAAGTTTAATATTTTGCTGTTGTTTTAATGTTACTCTTAAATTATATCCACTATTGATGTATATTTAGTAAAAATTTTTTCGTGAAATAATTTAATATACATAATAACTTTGCTGAATTAATTCCACACTTTACCATAAACAAAACATTTTCTAGTATAAGAAATTGGCCATTTACATTTCATAAACGGCCAATTGAAGCGCAAAATCTATAAGGACAGCTCTATACAATTTATTCAACCGTTAAAGCGCCAAAATTTAAAATTTTAATTCAATTTCTATTGACGAAAACCCTGTCGGATCCTCTATTTAATCAATAATTTTATATGCTAGTGCTTTCTTTTGGAAAAGATACGTGCGGGCTTTCATAGTGTCTGTGTGTGTGTGTGTGTATTTGTAAACTTGCTAAATTGTCTGTAAAATTGCAAAATTGTTCCAAGTGGTAGAAGTGACGAGCATTAACGTTTGGCTTGACTGCGCTTCTCTATGTTCCGACCAAACGATAAGTTTTGTTGGTCATCTTTTTTGGCAAGACATTTGAGTTTGTCGTTGTGTGTTCCTTGTTGTTGTTATTAGTTTTGTATTATATTGCTCATAAATATTTAAAATGTGACAAATATCCATGCTGCCACTTTCTCACACAGGTTTCATCCTTTTCCTATAGAAAAGGCTTAAGAGAAAATTTCTCCTTTTAAGGATTATTAAACACATCAATTATTCACGTTGTTGACAGATTTTTTTCTTTTCTTTTCATTTCTTTTTAGCCATCACTTGCTTAGCGTCTGTCATGCAGTTTAGCAAAATATCTCAAGCCTTTTGCCGTAATTACTTATTTAATGCGAAACTCTTGATATGTGGCATTTGAGTATTTAGTTTTATACGAAGAAACTTCTGCTTTAAGTTAATCTGCTTTGACGCCTTCAAGTTTGATCCACAATTTCGCTTATATCATTGCATTTTATTTTATTTAAACATATTATGTCACAGTAATAAATTTAACTTAATAAAAGGTTACGTATTATAATATCCAGAGCAACAAGAAATTTGCCTTTTCTTTACATCCGTGTTCTGTCGACCACAGCAACCACAGTGTGACACAACTTTTTAGCCCTGACGCTATTCAAAATCTTCCGGGCGACCAAGCATCGCATTTAATGTTTACGTGTTGCGACTACGAAATGTGTTTGTTGTCGTAAAGAAAAAGGTTCCCTTTAGTTGTAACCTACTTAGTGCCGTTCCTTTGAGTCTTTAGTGTTTCCTGCCGCCGTTACTCTTGAGTGTCATGTAAATTTTCATGTTTTTCCCGTGAACATTTCCTACTGCCTCAGAATAGAGAATACAACATTTGGCGAAATTGTGTGATAAAATTAAGGCGTATGGTTTTATGTTTGTGGTTTTCTTTATCCGTCAGGCTTAAGTTTTTGCGGCGAAATATTTTCTTATACTGACACTTGTTTGGCTTTGATGCAGAAAGTTTTCTGTAAATATGTAGCTTTTTTGAAAGCTTAACAATTATGTACTTATGATCACTCCAAGAACCTATCAAAAATGGAAATTTAAGGAATACTTCACTCCCAATGATCGTCGTATTGTCTGTTTCACCTGTATTAGACCTAACATAGAGTAAGTATAATTCACAAATCCAGGCCGGGGCTCCGAAACTACCTTCAAGCAATGTTATGAGTGAGAGTTGCATAGTTCCAAAACAAGATATTAACCCGAAATTTTATACTTAGGGTAGAACGGGGTTAAACAACCACTTTTGTATTTGGCGCTCTATAAAAACTTTGTTTATGATAATAATTTTAAAATTTTAACTGTTCCTGGTTCGTTGAACCCTTTGTTATAAAATTCAAACGAAATTTTTTTATCAAACTCGTATTGTTTATCCGGTATTTGCATTTGAACAAAAAGTGTGAAATGGTTGTTTTACCCCACCAGGAGGGGGGTAAACTTTCTTTTTATAATAAAACATTGTTATTTTAAGGGTTATTATTTTATCAGTACTTTACAAAAAGAACAAAATTAACTAGAAAAAGTTTCTCTTGAGCTTCATTGATCGCTGGCGTCACTTTCCTCAACGTATAATACTTTTCTTGGATGACCTCTTTTGGAGCGACGAGTATTGTTTTTGGCTGCCGTGTCTTGGTTTTTGCTCGGAAAATTTCTTTAAAATCTTTTTTCCGACCTTACCGTGGTCGCCAATGCCTGTTTCTCCTTCTGGTTATTTAACCCCACGTGCTTTTGTTTATTTTAAGGCGAATAACTTTTTAACAAATTTAAATTTTGTAAAACCAGTTACTGATATGGATTCAGCATGTAATTCTGCATTTAGAAAATACTTACCTTTTTTTCTGCAATTCACTGATTTGTGGAATTTTGAACTTTTTTCGACTGAAAATATTGCGGCGAGGACGCGTCAAATCTTTCTTTTGTCAGAACTCAGGTTATAACACACGTGCGGTAATGGAATCCTTTGCCAAAGTTGAGTTGTATCGATCACTATCTACTGTACCAACGATCGTTCGATTCGACTTTATTAAAAAAAATTAGAGGCAATTAGTTGTTTAACCCCGTGGCGATTTAACACCGTTCTACCCTACTTATTATGATGAAGATATTTGTGACTTATAGATTCAAAGATGGTGTATTCCACTTTTTACCATTTCAATTTTGAGAACCTAAAAAAATAAAAACCATGCCGTGAAAAATTATCAGCTCAATTTTTTACAACATCTTTCAGATGGTAATCATGGGATTTCCAAAACCCTTTGTTTTAGTCGTCTAGACATAGTGCCTATCAGAAGTAAGCATTCAACATTTTCCAATTCTACATTTTTCTATCTATTGTCCAAATTCTTTCGAGTTTTTTGGCATTTTTCAAATTTATGGTTCAACAGTTTCTTTTATTGACATCACTCTACGAGTGCTTGGCCTTACCAGTTTTGCTCATTAAATTTTTATTACTAGAGAGGTACCCAACGCTTAATTTAATTTAATTTTTATCAATTTATTTTCATTTTTTAGATGACGTAGCTAAATGGATGGTTAATGGCGCATCTTACCTAAGCATAAGCTAAAATATAAGAAAAAGTACATACATATAATTATGTAAATGACTCGCTAAAATAATCATTGCAATAAAATGTTAATGTAAGTATGTAAACTGCCTTCTAGTAACCAGAGTATATTTCTTCTTTGTTCTTAAGTACAGTATTGTAAATTATGTAATTACACTATTACAACACTTATTTATTATGAAATAAAAATACCATAATTTACGTTTAAAGCAGAGAGCTAGCTCTTACTAATATAGACATTGGTCTTTCAAATTAAGTATATAGAAGATTATAAATAATCTTAAAGTTCGAGTTCGAACTTCGTAACTTGCAATATCTAATAAGAAAAATAAAAACAAATAACGACGCTTGTCCTTTCCAAATAGTTTAATCATTGCTAAATTATATAAAAAATATCATGTATGTATTTCTTCGATAAAAAATTTCTTCTTCAAAACAAAAAATCCTAAAAACATGATTAACTGAACTTATTTTATACAAAATATTTTAAAAGGTTTCCAAATTAAGCATCATTATTAATTAATACTTATATAATAGTTAAGAAATGCTCAGTTTTAAAATACTTTTATATGTAGAACGTAAATGCTTCCGTTGTCTTATGACTTCCATACTAAATGACCATGTAAAAAGTATATTTAGAAAAAAAAAAGCACAAATTCTAAGACACTTAAACTTTATGAAAAACTTTAATGAAAACAAAAAACAAAAAAAACAAACAAAGCACAACAAAATCTTTAGAAAATTTCTTTTGGCAGACTGAGGTCAACAAAAATTAAAAATATATATACAGTAAAGACCGATTAAGTATCTTTTTCCGGTTAAGAAACATTCTCGCTACTTCTACATCTTTAATTAAGTTATAGAAAAAAAACCTGCATGTTCCCTACCCAAGGACTCGCCCTTACTGTTTTTATCATTAATATGCATTCTTATTGTATGTATGCATGTATGTATTCTCCTTTAACTCCTAGGAAGAGCTTTTGTTGCGATCCCTTGCGATGACTTTGATCTCTTGCCACGACTTTCCTGAATCTTGGATTTCCTTTTCCAGTTGGTTTTGGATCTACCACGTCCTCTACTGCCTTTTGGATTCTACTAAAGAGCCTAGCGACAAACTTCGCCGTGTGATTTTCGGAGAGTGTGACCAATCCATCTCCATTTGCGCAGCTTGACCTCGTTTGCTATAGCCCTCTGATTGCATTTTTGATGTAGGTCGGCATTTGATATAGTGCGAGGCCACCAAATCTGTAGTATACGCCTTAAGCATTTGTTGACGAATACTTGCAGCTTGTTCGTTAATTGTACAGTAACAAGCCATGTTTCGCACCCATATAACAAAACCGATTTCACATTCGAATCAAAAATGCGCACTCTCGTTTTGGTGGATATAAAGGGTGAAGACCATATTTTGTTCAGTTGCCGCAAATAATATTCTAAATTTAGCGTTTTGTTTGATTTTTTTTTTTTTTTTGTATGTGCGGTATGAGTATCCGTTGACCGATTACGCTTATTTTTAATTCACCGTCTTTCATCATATTATGTTGCTTCTCAAAAACATTTAAATTATTTCCACGAACAGCCAGACCGACATCACTATATCAACTAAGAAGGTGATTCTGATCAAGAATCTATAGTATCTGCAACGCCTCATTTCTCAAAAGTGTTACAAATTGAAAAATACTTTTGCATTTTTTTTGGGAAAAGCTTCTCCTTTATATTATTTTAAAAAACCTCAAATAGGAGCTTGTTTTTTCAGCTTCAAAATGATATATCATTCTTCAGCAACGTTTTTACTCAAATCAAAGGCAAGGCATTACACTGTCCGACAATTTCAAACTTTTTGTAAAACACATGAAAAAATCCAAAAAATGCTTTAAATAGACGTTAAAAAAATGTCTGTATCTTGTCGTTTTTCGCCATCATGTCAGATTTTTTTTATTAATCGAGTTTTGAAGTTTTTAAGACCACTGTACATGAAAAAAAAAAACAAAAAAAATGTATTCTTGTGTTAAATCGATGAATTTAACTATATGATCCTTACATCTTAGGTATATCATGTGTTCAGTAAACTTATGCAAAATATTGCGAGGAATATTTTTGTAGCAAATTTTAACCCTCTACATCCTCCACATATGGGTCATTTTTACCCACTCCTTAAAAAGGTACAACAATTCCACCTTAAACATGAAAATATTGAGTCAGTATGTACTACAGAAATATTTGTTATAAAATTTCACAACTAA
Source organism: Calliopum simillimum (assembly GCA_951812925.1). Taxonomy (NCBI): domain Eukaryota; kingdom Metazoa; phylum Arthropoda; class Insecta; order Diptera; family Lauxaniidae; genus Calliopum; species Calliopum simillimum. Next base: position 152,654,185 of record OX638368.1, read on the forward strand.
ATGCTGAGTTCTAAAAAGTCGGAATTAAATTCCGAAAGCAAAAAAATCGTTAAAATCAATAAGATCGAAATTTCACCCCACTGTAAAACTCTAACACTAGATTTTGAATAAAACTCGCTGTCACAAGATCACAACAAAATTAAACAAGGATCATTTACCTAGAACACATTAACCCATCATATTGTGTTTTTGGTCTTTTTGACCCTTTTTTTCTTAAAAAAAAAAAAAAAACTGGGATACAATGGGTTATCGTATTCTGCAAACATATTCTACGGAAAATTCCACTAGGAGTTACTGAAGACGAAAAATTATTAAGACTTAGCGAAGGCGCGTCAGAGATGTAATACATATTCGTTATGAGAAGTCTTAATTGATTTAAACGATTTTTTGGGTTCGGGATAAAATTTCAACTTTTTAGTGTTAAGCAATTAGTTGTGAAATGTTATAGGAAATATTTTTGCAGTACATTCTGACTGAATATTCCCCTGTTTTATGTGTTATTTTTATGACGTGCTGGAGAAATTCGACGAGACAAGTAGATTTTTTTTAACGCCTACTTTAAGAATTTTTTAGATTTTCTCATGTGTTTTTATACCCTACACCCAGGGTATTTTCACTTTGTTCTTCCATTTGTAACGCAGAAAAAAAGGCATGGCAGATATAGAAAAGTAAATATATTCTTGATCAGCGTCATCTCCTGAGTCGATGTAGCCATATCCGTCTGTCTGGCTGGCTGTCTGTGCGTGGAAATACATTTTTTGAGAAAACTGAGCAAGATAATTCAATGAAATTTGTTATTCCGCCTCCGTTGTCAAAATTAGCTCGAGGAATTGAAAATGAGCGAAATCGGTGTACGGACACGAGAATGCAACCAAAATACACATTAATACTAGGAATGACTAGCGGAAGATCTGAGCAAAAATTAGGCAAATTCAGAAAAGAGGGCGTGGCACCTCCCATATAAGCAAAAGTTTCAAAATGCCGTACTGAAAGTGTTTTTTGAGATAATCAAACTAAATTTCACTCAGATACTAAAAACAGTAAATACAGGCTCCCAGCAAAAATAGGGTAAAATCGCACAAGAGCGCGTGGCACCTATGTATCATACAAACAAAAGTTTCAAAATGCTATACTGAAAAAGTTTTTTGAGATAATGCCACTAAATTTCACCCAAACACTAAGGGCTATAAATGTAAGCTCTGAGCAAAAACTGGGTGAACTCGAAGAAGAGGAAGTGGCACCTGCCATATTAGCAAAATTTTCGAAACACTGCAGTTTAGGGTATTTAATCTTTGGCTAGGCCAAAGGTAACACCCTTACTAGTTTTTTTTTTTTTTTCGTGTCGGACCGTGTAAAAAAATGCATGAGACAGACTACGTTTTTACTGGGTAATATTTTTACTCTGTATTATTTAGAGTGTACATTAACATATACGAAGAGCTTAATTTCTGCTATACACGAGCCTTTGCACCATTTCTAGCGCTTGTGTTTTTAGATCTTTTGTACATTTCTAATGAAAGGAGTATAGGGCCGTCTGCACTTACAGTTTTACCTCAATACCTACCTGCGTGAAACGGTTTGTAGAGGTAAGTCTGTAGGTGTAGACGAAAAAACTGTAGTTTGCACAGAGAAAAAGTTCGGCCTGTGCTTTCTTTGAATAACCAAATATTTTGTTGCGCAAAATGGGCCCGCGCAGTCAAATTGGAATGCATGGACAGTTCACAGGCCAATCCCTTCAGTCTGTTGCTTAAATTTGAAACTTGAAACTTGTTAATGCTTTGCATGTGATAGTTCTTTCGTGAAAATTTCGCGCCTTTTTTAGTTAGTCTATTTTGGAAAATTAGGCAAAGCAAAACAAAAATATTATGAAATAAAGTTCTAGCTGATGTGTCTGTGAAAATGGATTAGACGAAAAACTGCAAAGATTTCCTTGAGTCGTGAGGTAGAATTGGACATTATGTGAATATAGTCTGTGTACAAAAATTTTTGATTTCATATAATCAAAATGATAAAATTGTGTTCTTCATATACATTGAGAATAATTTATACTTCATTTTGGAATTGTCGAAAAACTTTAACTAAAATTAACCAGCTTTAGTTTCAACAGGTTACATCAAAACTAAAATTTGTTCCACATTATTGTTGTTGTATGTAGTAAATGCCAAAAATTTAAAACAAAGTCTGGCAAAAGAAATGGAATATATGTAGTTAATAAAAAAACACTTAAAATAAAATGCAACATCTACACACAATTTACACATGTGTAAATAGATATAATGAAAATGAAACTAATTTTCAAAACAGCACCAAAATATATATACATGTAAACACAAATACAATCTTGCAAAAAATTAGGTATTATAGTAAAGAAATTATTTTTATTAAATGCTGCAAATTTAAAAAAGAAAAAAAAAATATATAAAATTCGTATGTATGTTCTAAGAAGTAAATAAAACAAACTACTAAAAAATTACAAAATCAATGGAATACATAGGAAAATAGCAAACTCAAGACTCTTGCTATATATAAAATTCTATACAAACCACACATACATAGCTAAGAAAAATGTTTTACTAAGTATATACTCTTATTTATATAAAAAAAAACACATAAGTAAGTATATTAATATACAGATATACAAAAATATTGAACTCAACTGAGAATAGCTTTATAGTGATCTAAGTAACCTATCTTGCAAATATAAATCCCTATTACGAGTACTTAATAAAAATGATAACAAACTACTTAAGTAGAGAAAACACACTCAGTATTCAAATTAAAAACTTTTATTTAAAATACAATTTTTTTTTTATTTAAACGAAACAAAATTCACAACTGAAATTTGAAGCATAAATAAAACTATAGAGTCCAATTGTAAAACTGACAAAATAAACAAAAATCTATTCATGTGTTTAATAAAAATAAATGCTAAAATAAAAAAAAAAATCTTGAATGTAACAAATGAAAAACTAAAAAAAGCACATACGTATAAGTATATAAAAGTGAATATAAAAATAAAAAATTTAAATAATCTTACATAAAAGAAAATATATACAAAAAAATAAAAATATAAATTATAGTATTCTATCTATAAATAATATATTATAAGCACACACGCTATAAAAATAAAAACAAAATAATTAATTTACATATAAGAAAGTGTTACAATTAAATCTAAAATGAAAAAAATATATTTTAAAATTGTATTAATTTAAATACTAAATCATCACGAAAACTTCAACAATACCATAAAAGCTTAAGTTAAAAAAAAAAATTTCAAAATAAAAAAATTCAGCTTTTAGTTAAAGTTAAACATTTGATTGATTTATTAATTGATTAAATTATATCTATTATGTAATTAACTTAAGCAAATGAATGGACAAAATAAAAATCTATATGAACACAAGAAAAAAAAGTTTTATTTTTCAAACTTTAGTTCTTCTTTCCGTAAAGATAATTCAGACATTGTGATGTATTGAATTGTGCCAGCAAATATGTAAGTGCACTCTGTTATTAGAAAAATATTATTTTCCCCATAACATAAAATGCCATTGAAGTTCGACTGTTCCAAGACTCATTTGGTTTAGAATTCGAAACTCCCAAGAAATTTTATTGCCTTTCAAATAAACTCGTCCACCAAGTTTCGAGTGAGAAAAGATGAATTCAACAAACAGGTAGTTGCAACTGTAAACAACGTTCATAAAAAAGATATGCTGATATTAAGTATTGGAGCTGAATTCGCCCAAGTCGATTCATAGAACCATGATTTTGGGAACGTGCTTTTTTTACTGTCAAAGGTAAGGTTCGTGAAAGGAATCAGGTGATTAAAAACAGAATATGATAAAAAAAAATCGATTCCCCCGCATTGCCAAAGGAAAGAGTTGGATTAAACGAGCACTAATAAACGTTTTAGCGAATGAGCTTTTGCCAGAGAGATATACGTATGGATACAAATTGTTTGAACTAAAAGCACTAAACTTTTTCAAATGTGATTTTTCAAAAAATATTCGTTCATTAAATCTTATTACAGTACTTTAAAAAAAGAATAGGAACTAGAGCGCATGCAACTTAGTGCACTTGTAAGAAGTGAATATTAATTAACTGATAACGCCCACTTTTCAACCAATTCATCAGGGGTTAAAATATGAAGTTTTAAGAAGTCCTCAAAATAGTGAAAATGATTATAGGAAGATCCCCAATAAAAATTAAGAGCATCCCAATTGCTATAAGAAAAAATTAAATGAAATAGCTAAGTTTAAAGAACGATAACTTTGTAAGTAATGGTCCGATCTGATAACTCTTTGTTGCCGAAAGTAGTTGATATTTCTGAAAATCATAAACAATTTTTACCCACTGACATTTTTCATTGTTCAACTATTTTAACGTCACTAAAATCAGTGCAGAATCGGAAAAAATTCGTTACGTTTCACTTTATTTCTTCAAAAAGCACTATACGGCCGCTAAAGCTAACAGAAAAATTTTTCCACATTATGGAGAAGGTACTTTATCGAAAAGGACAGTTGGAAAATGGTATGATCGATTTTGCTCTAAAAATTTTGATGCAAGAGTCGCATCTAAATCTGGTCGAGCATATGCACCGCAAAAGTGGACGAAATTCTTGAAAAGGTAAAGGAAGACTGACACATAATCAGTGGCTACATAATCTGATTTAAAAAATCTTACTGATCGCATTTCAAAATGTAAATCTCTTCTGAAACAAAATGATCTCCAACCATTTTTGAACAGATTGGTTACTGATGACGAAAAATGGATAACGTATGATAATAATGTGTGGGAAAGATCATCGTCAAAACGAATTGAACCTGTCCAAGCCATCGCAAGCCCGGAGCTGACGCCAAGGAAGGTTTTGCATAATATTTGGTGATGTTTGGTGGGATTGCAAGAGTCCTGTGAACTAAGACCTACTTTCACGTAGGCAAACGATTAATTAGCAAGACTGAATAAAACGCTCAGGGAAAATTGTCCGGAATTAGTCAACAAAAAGGGCATCGTCTTTCATCATGACAAAGCTAGACCACATAATTCTTTGGGAAGTTTTAATGCATCTACCATACAGCTCAGACCTTGCACCTTTGGATAACTATTTCTTTCACTCTTGGCAGAATTATCTTGATAGCGTAAAATTTAATTCTCTAGAGGATTGCGAAGAGGTCTTGTCTGAGCTTTGCAAGCATAACGGTTTTGTTTGAAAGATGGCGAGAGATGTTCAATAAGAATGGAAGATATTTGAATCAATCAATGTACAAGATTTTGATATTCATTTGAAAAAATTTGGGAAAACTGAGCTAACTTTTCCAAACTTTTTTTTAGGCAACCTTACATATAAAAAAGCGCTATGGAGTCATGACAATTGACAAATATTATTGTTTGTAGCTATTTTTTAAAACTTGTTGATGCAACTTTCCTTGGTATCGCAATCTACATGACGGTATTCATGCTCCGCACTTCATGCCAAATTTCATCAAGCAAGTTTGTACAACTTTCGAGATATAGCTTGTTAAATTACCCAATTGTTGTTCAAAAGTAGGCTAGGCACTCGTCTAATATGATATTAATGTTCGCCACCTGGTTCCAAAGTTTTGTTAAAATAACTTATAAATCTTGAGAGATATAACGTTTTAAAGAATTCAATCGTTTAAAATATTCGTGGCATGAATCTATCGAAATCTATCGCAGCCTTGAGATTTTCTTCATAGCGCGGCGAAATAAATTTCACTTCAAGAATTACCACAAAACGGCAGAAATATTATGACGATGCAGGAAAGTTCTTAATTTTCTAAATAAGAAAGGAAGATTTGAGTTTTAGAAGAAATTTCGGAAATTGCCTGTTAACTATTTCTGCGCTGTCCTTGAAGTAATCACATTTTTCGAACTTTCGCCATCTCCCAAAGTTATTTTAAATATTTGTTTAAAAACATTCGCAATAGTACCTATATAATAAAACCCTTTACCACGACTTAAGACTTAACATTTAATATCTTTAAAGAAAATAAAACTTACGTCTCCTACTTATTCACTTACTAAACAACTCCTTGCGTACGCATCCTTTTGTGAAACCATGCAAGTTTTAACTTTGAATAAATTCAAATAAAAATACGACCTCCAGGGAAAGCAATAATAAAGACAACAATAAAAAATTATAGTGAGAAAAACCTCCAACGGCAGGACCAAACAGGATAATCAGTGCACAAGAAATCTTGTTATAAAAAATCAGAAGCAGCGCATTTCCGCAATTTTTAACTTCCGATGTTAAACGCATTTTTTATTTTCATATTTTTTTTTTTTATTTTTTCTTTTTCTTCTTCTTTCACAATAATTTTAATCAAATTTAGCTGGCATTTTCGCCGATTTCACCTTCTCTGCTGCAAATAAAGCACCAGCTGCTTCCTCTGCGGCGATTTTCTCGCGTATCCAATAATGAGCGGCACATACCAACAACAATAGGCTGGGTATTAAAACAAGCAGCACCATACCAATTGAGATGCTGGCAACCCTGGCGCGATGCTCCTCATTACCTGTGTATGTTTGTGTATTTAGTTTCATGTTTCATTTGCGTTGTTGCCAAGTGACCAGAAGTTTAGTTGGACGCCATTAAACGGTTGTTCGTTCGTTCGTTGTTTTAATTTTTCATTTTTGTTTGGTTTTTTGATGAAAATACGCGGCAATAAAAAATAAAGTAAATATCCAATAAACAAAGAAAATTCTTAACAATAATGAAGATTAATGTAGAAGGGAAATAGAATAATTTAAAAAAAAACCAAATATTAAAAACATATTCTGAATTAAATTTAATTAAGGACGTGCGATCAAGATTTCTAAGGAGGAATTTTTATACGTCAAAAATTAAAATTTTCTTAATCCATCAATGTTGTGAATTAATTCTGTAATTTTAACAAATACTAAAAATTCAAGCTTAACTTCGAGTAGTTAAGAAATTTGTTTCATTTGTTTTGCAGACATTAGACTGGTTTAAATTTGCATGAAAAAAAAAATTGCTTGGAATTACGCTCAAATGCATCAAAATGTTTTTTTTTTTTTTTTGATGTAAATAAGCACCATGTTAAATTTGGTTCATTTCAGAGAATATTTTATCCATCCCGAACCATTTTTAAAACGAAAGTGGTTCTGAATTTGGAAAAAAAGTTTTCCTAAGAATTTAAACTATTAATTTTTTTTTTTTTTTTTGTGGATTATCAGCCGTTAAATGCGAATCTGCAATTTATTTTTTCATAAATTCTGTAATTTTGGAGATATTGGCCGTTCCATTTTGTATCGTTATTTCCACCTTGAATATACAATATCATCTAAGCTACGAAACTTACGTAGAAATAAATTTAGCGTCTCAAAATCCATGTAAAAAGCTGAACAATTTAAGTTTTAAAACTACATTTTTTTTCATATACAGGACCACTCTTCAGTTCTAAAAATTTGATATTTAATATCCTCTGAAATGTATCATGTTGTTCATGGTGCTTATTTGCATCAAAGAATACATTTTGGTGTTGTGGGAGCGCAGTTCCAAAAAGTTTTAAAATATAAGACCACCTTAGCTGACATTACTTTTTGAAAACTTCAATGTTTTCGGAGAGATATCGAGGTACGAGGATTCATATACGAGTATTTTATCAAATTTTTTAATATTTTTCGAGATAGGTACTTTAAACTTTACTAAGCTTTTACGACATTTTCGATGTTTGTTTTTGTCACGCACTCTCACCTTTCCTCAAGACTCGTTTTCCGACTTTTTTCATGTTTTTAGCAACTATTAGGGTAAAGGCGGGAGATGTGGCACCACTGAGTGATGTGGCACCCCTATCATTTTCAATACTTGCAGCTTTCATAGCATTTATATATGGACACAGTTCAATTCAACTGCACGAGAGACTTCGTGGTATGTTGTTCGTTTAGCTGAATTTGCAATAATAGCTTCTGTATGGGATTTTTAAAAAAATTTTGGAAATGTAAACAACTTACTTTTATTTTGCATATACTTTGAGAGGCAGCAGAGCGGTGAGTATTTGACACAGCTTTATGGTGCATATATCAAAACAAACAGAATTGAATGTGATTTCTTTTTCGGATGAACTCGAGCGCATTTTTACCCGGTATATACCGAAAGTGAGATATGGCAACCCATTACTGCGGGTGATATGGTTTTGATGCAAAATCTCCCTTTGAATGTTATAAGATATTTGGGAGTACAAATATTCTTAGTGCTAAATCTTTGTGCTTCGGTTTTCAATATTCTGTTGAACATAAACTTGACTGAACTCTGGATGTGAAGGGCCAACAAACACGGGCTCATCATTGAGGATAATGCAAATAAAATTCTTGATCACGCCATTTTACAGAATTGCATTGAGAAAAATCAAGGGCAAAATATAACTGAATTGCATCGATGTACCACAGATCCGCAGAATTTTAGTCAGGTAAAACCTTCAATGATTGTGTTTTCATTTTTATTTGATTAATTTGAGGTTTTCACTAGGATATGCTAGAAAAGCCTTAACATTTCTTAAATGAAATAGCACCTGTACTAACGACATCGAAAAGTTATAAGCCGAGTACGAGAAAACAATCGGCAAGGATTCTAACGTCTCCCGAAAATGTGGTCCACCAGAAAACAAAAAATTTGGAAAGAAAAACACAACCAAAGAAGAAAACTTATGAATTCAAGTTGATAACTAACTATGCTTTTTCCGATTAAGTTGATGAAAATGTTGTATTTCAAGGTGAATCTGATAGACCTGAAGATTTAGGCGAAAATTAATGCGTTGGATGCGGTGAAAAATATGGACAAATCACTAAAAAAGACGATTGGATCCAATGCGAAATGTGCTGTATGTGGTTACATGAAACAAGTACATCATTTGTGCACACCTGTAACAATTGTCGCAACAAAAACTTAATCCACTTTCAACTTTAATTTTGAAAATTTAATGTCTGACTTGCATAAATTTAGTTTATTTTTAAAGTCTGATAAAAATTACTTCTTACATTTTTACAATTAACATCTCACATCCGCGCGATTTAAGGCAAAAAACTTTTTTCTATAGGATTTTGATGGGAGGTATCTCATTTTCTTCAGGAACTTACGCTGATGTCAAATTTGAAAGAATTTTTAAAATCCCAACGACAGTTTTTTTTTTAAGTCGGGTAAAGTGATTTTTCAGTACAAAATTTTTGACCATTTTTTTTTAAAGACCAAAATTTTGAAAACAGAGGACTAAGAAAAAAATGTAAGAAAGCAAACTTTATTCTACAGATTTTTCCCTATCATTTGATATTAAGAACATAAAAATTTAACTGCCGTAGAAAAAGTTATAACCTTTTGAAAATGAGAGTGTTTTTTGGTAGTTTGCACACTAAAATCTATATATGCCAGGTAGGAAAAAAATTAAATCGAACTGTTGTGAACTAAAAAAGGTGTCAAATTACTCCTGAGCACTTACTAAATAAGACAAAAAAGTTTTGAAAAAAAGTTCATCGACTACTGTTTGAAAAAGGTCGAAAAACGGTACGGTAACTATACGTGATAAAGCAGTTCTGGGACCAGATTCAAATTCACCACCAATAAAATCATCGAAAATTACTATTTTTGTTTTGTTTTGTTGTGCTTTTTAACAAATGTACCGTTTTTCGACCTTTTTCAAACAGTAGTCGATGAACTTTTTTTCAAAACTTTTTTGTCTTATTTAGTAAGTGCTCAGGAGTAATTTGACACCTTTTTTAGTTCACAACAGTTCGATTTAAATTTTTTCCTACCTGGCATATATAGATTTTAGTGTGCAAACTACCAAAAAAACACTCTCATTTTAAAAAGGTTATAACTTTTTCTACGGCAGTTACATTTTTATGTTCTTAATATCAAATGATAGGGAAAAATCTGTAAAATAAAGTTTGCGGTTTATATTTTTTTCTTAGACTTCTGTTTTCAAAGTTTTGGTCTTTAAAAAAATATGGTCAAAAATTTTGTACTGAAAAATCACTTTACCTGACTTAAAAAAAAAACTGTCGTTGGGATTTTAAAAATTCTTTCAAATTTGACATCAGCGTAATTTCCTGAAGAAAATGAGATACCTCTCATCAAAAGCCTATAGAAAACGCATTTCGCGCGGACGTGCATCGTATTTTCCAAGTAGAAAAAAATTTAAAAATAAATACTTTTAGATCTTTATGTGACTAAGTTTTGAAAAAACTGCCGAGCCTTTTGCACATACCTATTTTTATTCGAAAATAAGTTATTTTCATGAAACAGTTCACGACATTTTATTCCAGCTATTTCATGGTTTCGAAATTTGTTCCATGTTAAATCTGATTCCAATCTCAAAATTGCTCTATCACTTATGGTTTTTGCGATATTCTTAGCTAAAAGTTCAAAAACGCGAATTTTGAGGTTGTATAGAAAAAATCATACATAACCATGCATGACATGGTTTATTTTGAAAACAAAAAACGAAAAATTGTACTACGTTATGCATATAAGTATTGAAAAAGAGCAAAACAATTTCGTGCGTTCTCTATATAACCCCAAAAGTCATGTTTTTGAACTTTTAGGTTAGAATATCTCATAAACCATACGTGATAGAGCAATTCCAAGACTGGGTTCGGATTTAGCACCGAAAAATACATCATTTCATGGTTTCGAAATTTGTTCCATGTTAAATCTGATTCCAATCTCAAAATTGCTCTATCACTTATGGTTTTTGAGATATTCTTAGCTAAAAGTTCAAAAACGCGAATTTTGAGGTTGTAAAGAAAAAATCATACATAACCATGCATGACATGGTTTATTTTGAAAACAAAAAACGAAAAATTGTACTACGTTATGCATATAAGTATTGGAAAAGAGCAAAACAATTTCGTGCGTTCTCTATATAACCCCAAAAGTCATGTTTTTGAACTTTTAGGTTAGAATATCTCATAAACCATACGTGATAGAGCAATTCCAAGACTGGGTTCGGATTTAGCACCGAAAAATACATCAAGATATTAACGATCGAAGGTCAAAAAATCAGTTTTTTGCAAATATCACACTAACGGTTACTTTATCAGAAAAGTAATTCTAGACAATTTTGTAGCCCTGGTAATTTCCTATAGAAAAACTTCAGTGCTGTTTTGGTACAACTTATAGATTGGGAGATATCCTATTTAAAGAAGGATTGCATCGAAGTTAGTTTTTCATTTAAATGGCGCAACAATTATCAATTTATGCATGACAAAAAAAACATTTCCAAGTTGACGAAATACGATTAAACTTACATTTTGGCCATTGCCAAATTGTTACACAAAAACGCAACTGCTAAGCAAACATTGGCAATGGAAAATAAAAGTAATTTGCTAAATATCAAAAATATATATTCATAAATCGAAGAACAAATAACGAACACGACGCTTGCGCTTTCATGTAACAATTGGCATTTTCAAAGCTGAAATAAACCGAACAAAAATATCAAAAACAAAAGATTATAAAGAACAAGATTTAACTTAAAAAGTTTTATTAAATAATTTTAAAACAAAAAAAAAATTAATATACATAAAAAATTAGTGTACAAGAATGACAAGATATGTTTCAAATTTCAATGAACACATAAGTAATATACTACAAGAATATAGGAATTCAACTATTGAACAATGTGAGGGAAAAATAGTAGGATTTAATCATTATCATAAGGATCTGATGTATGTTATGTTCTGTGAAAAGTATGTTAAATATTTATGTAACTGATATCATGGGTAAGTGTAGAATACAAGTAGTGTGTGAGGAAAAATTCTTAAAAATTTTCACATTTTTTGCATGAAAAAAACATCAATTGATACAATGAGTTTCTGAAATTCTTTCATATGAATGAATGAATTATAACTTAGAAATCAGACCTACAATTCATGTTCAACAGAAAAGAGCAAACGAGCACTACGGAAGCACTTTGTTTATTTTAAAGAAACGCTTTATATTAAATCAAAAAATTTTCTTTTTCATGCAAATCGAATATGGATGAACAAAGAAACGAATGTTAAACGTGTGAATCGGTTTAAATTAAAATTTATTAAAAAAAAAAGTTAAACTTAAAATAAAAATTAAAATTAATAAAAAAAAAACAGTTTTTTAGTTGGTGAAATGATGTTGCATTTTTTGAACTCTGTATTTAGACGGTATGTCAAATTAATGTATGTATGTGTTTAATATTACTGCCACTACTGTGAGTGTTTATGTATATAGCATGACTCCCATAATGTTAGTGTTAATTTGGTATGTTTTTTTTTTTTTTTTTTAATTACAATGCATGTGGGCGTGTCATGTACAATTTGAACACAATTTCTACTCTATTATTCTTTTACTGTGGACACTCTCTCTCTAAACTTCAGTTGACTTCTGTACCGATGGTGTTGGCGATACTGCCGGTGGCGGTGGTGTCGGTAAACCACTATCTTGCGATATTGGTTGCTGTGGCGCCGTACGTAATGGTTGTGCACCTGCTGGCACCACAGATGGTGGACGATTGAAATATTGTGTATTATTTGGTAATACTGGTACACCGCCAAAGCGATTTTGCTGCTGTGCATTTGTCGGATAACTCATTGAGCTGCCGGTGCTGTCACGGCTATCAACACCACTGAATGTAGGACTGTACTGTTGTTTCAATGGTCCATGTATATCGCGTTCATCGATTTCAGGTGATGGTGGATGTTCATCATCCTCGTCATGTTCATCTAGAGGGGTGCCATTCAAATCCTGATCTGATGTAGAGCGCAACGAACGCCGTCCCATCTGTTTGGCGCCTGGCTTCTCACCTGTTTTATTAATGTATTGAATATCCTTAGCAACTTTTGTATCTTTATTTTCACTACCTTCCGATGAGGTCACATCTTCGTCATCCAGATCCCATTTCTTAGCTGGAAAGTCAACACGTGGTTTACCCGGTAGTGGTTCATTTGTGCGATATACTTTATCATATGACCTACTTTTTTTTAATGTACTCGCTGCATCAGTGTCGCTGTCATCATCTGGTCCAGGACTCAGTTGGCGTAAATTGGTGCGTGACGATTGACGTGAACGTGATAGCACAGGCATCTGCCAAGTTGGATCTTCCTTCAGCTGCTTCTGACGATAGCGATAGACACCGCAAATGATGCAGAGCATCAGCGGTAATACGACCAAAATGATAATGCCAATTGCGATGAAAGCGACGCGTCGTGTATAGTAAACTTCGCCTGTTTGACGGAAAGTGAAAGGAAACCGATGAGAGGGGGCATATCAATTTGGAGTGAATGGCGTTAGGAAATAAAGTCCAATGAAATAACGCCCAAAAAATAAAAACGCTCAAAACAAAAACGAAGTAACTAACGCCCAACCGTTATGAAATAACGCCCAAATTATTTTCGTATAAATTCAAGCGATAATCATTTGGAAATAACGCCTTTAGGCTTTACTTAGATTTTTCTTGGATCGTATTTCGTTTTTATTTCGGGCATTATTTTATTTTAAAAAAACGAAATAACACCCAAAAATTAATAAGACCAAATAAACGTAATGCCCAAAAACGAAATAAAAACAAATTTTGGGCGTTATTTCCAAAAGGCGTTAGGAAATAAACGCCCAATAAAATAACGACCAAAAAACCGAAATAACCACCAACAAATAAAATGACGAAATAACGCCCAAAAATGGAATAAAACCAAAATTATTTTCATATAAATAAATTTTGGGCGTTATTACCATAATGATTATCGCTCAAATTTATATGAAAATAATTTGGGGGTTATTCCGTTTTTAGGCGTTATTTCGTCATTTAATTTTTTAGGCGTTATTTTGGTTTTTTGGGCGTTATTTTACTGGGCGGTTATTTTCGTTTTGGAAATAACGCCCAAAATTTGTTTATATTGAAATGATTTGTTATTTCATATTTTTTTGGCAAAATTTCGTTTTAATTTTGAATGTTATTACATAATTTTATTTTTTGGGCGTTATTTCGTTTTTGGTTTTTGTCGTTATTTCGTTTTTAAAGTTTTTTGGGCTTTATTTGATATTGTTTTGTTTTTTTTTTAAGGAAATAAAGCACAAATTATACGCGTTATTTGCAAAATTATTATCGCCCAAATTAATATGAAAATAACTTGGGCGTTACCTCGTTTCTTTTTTTTTTTTTTTTGTTATTTTAATGGGCGTTATTTCTTAACGCCAGGGTGAATATATTCTATGCCAAAAAGTGATTCCGATGGCTAATGAAAAATAATGCTCTACGTGAAATACTTACGCAAACACTCTGTATAACCATAGTCTGGTACATTCCAAAGACCATCGGCCATACATTCACGACGTTGATCACCCATCAGCACAAAACCTTCATTGCACTCGAAGGAAACCTTACAGCCTGGCGTAAAGCAGAAACTCAATTTGCGTCCAAAACGTGGTGTTTCGAGTACACCGCAAGAGAGTATACGTCTTTAAAGAAAATAATATTAAATTTTGTTCAAATCTCAATCGAACCCCCAACCCCTCAATCGGCCATTGTACTTACTTTGAATTCAATGTTCTTATATTGATAATACTGTCATAGTAATTTTTCGTAAAATGCGCTAAATTTCGATCGAGCGTCATACCATAATCATAACGACACTGATACGATTCACCACAAAGTTCCTCAGCTCGTTGCACATCGTAAGATCTATTTGCCGGTAAGAAGTTCGCCGGTTCTTTTATGTAATTCGGTACAAAGGACGAGTTCGAGAAAGAGCTTGCCGATCTTCCAAATTCACGATAGAAAAGTGCTGAACCAACGCCGTTAACATCACGCTCTTGTAACATCCATTTCATACCAAATTTAGTGGCGACATCTTGCAAATTATCTGGATTTAGTGTAACAACCGTCAGATCAGGTAATGTAAAATCATCTAGCGGATTAAAACTCCAATTGCCAAATAGACCAGCTGTTTTATTCTACAAAAATAAAGTTATTTATGTTTAAATGGGAGAACATAGAAAGAAATCGACGGAGTCATCGAAAAATATCGATAGAGACAAGTGTTGAAAAATGTGAAAAAATTATCACTCATTTTCTACTTACAATAAAATTCCATGGCAAATACACCCTACCAGTGAGGTACCCCTCATTCTCGACAACTTCAATACCAACGCCGGAATCAAACATTACTATCACTTGCGATTGATTTAATAAAAATGTTGGTGTGTATACGGTGACACCATCAAAATGTTGGAATTTCAAACTTTCACGATCAAAGTAGATGCGCGTACCGTCGGCCAATACGTCCAAATGATAACGCCAACGTGCATGCAATGGTCTGGAGCGTACCTCAATAGTCACCGTTGTATTACCGCGCATAGCCAAAGCCGTCAGTTGTGTTGCGCCAACAGCGCCATATTGATTTTTGGGCATTTGTTCAAAACGACCCTGTACCTCAAGACGCTGATCAACATTATAACTACGTACGAGCACAAATTCACCAAGACCATTGAATGTATATGCAGTACCATCAAAAGTGATAAAATGTGGATCACCAAAAATGCCAGCAACACCAGGTGCCTGATAGGCAACACAATCTTGTGAAGGACGACGTTCAAAACGATATGTTTCACAGCCAACAGCCTGTTCCTGTTGCCAGAAACAACATGAATAGAAAGGACGCATATCGTGGAACCATGATGAAAGTGTGGGTACTTTACCAGCTTCATTCCAAGGCATTTTGCCAAGATTATGATTACGACGTGGACGAGAACCCCACATTTGATCATAGGAAAGCATAAGGTTACCGTAGCGATCATAGCAACATTGTTGTTCGGCACCTTGAGCACTGGAAAAAACAATGATGTATAGTATACAAAATGGTGTACGACAAATTCGAAAAAAAATCACTCACGTTGGCGTTCCACTAACTACACAATGTATGGCACCCTTATGACGCAAACAAGTGGGATTTGAATCCTTATCACAATCCCGATCGGGCATGTAACGTCCCTTATCATATACTGCTTGTTCTAGTGTACACGGGCAGAGTGGCAAATCGGCAGCGAAATTTCTGTGTATAAAAATTCAATGAAAAAATTGTCAAGGTGCTTCAAGTTTATAGAGGATTAAATGAAAATTCGCACACACAAAAGCAAGCGTACTTATATGCAGCAATATGCAACAATTTTCATTAGCACACCGCAAAATTGCGCACTTCCTAAATTTTTTTTTTTTTTTTCAAACACACACTTACCTTAAATATCTATCTGTTCGCAGCCAATTATCGCATAGCGCTCTCGGCCAAAGGTAACCATGCTTACGTTCCCACTGTTTATTGAAATACCAGCCAAGTGGTATGGGCTTTGACCAAAGTATGCTGAAATGACGCAAAAAAAGGAAGAAATTTGCCATAAAAAAAAGGAAAATTAAGTGAAAACTTTTATGTAAATTAATAAAAAATATTTGCGATGCAATTTAGTTGCTTTTACTTTGGTGATTCCTGATATTCTGCGATTCCCCTCACAAAAGCATTTCAACTATTCAGCACAGTAAAATTTTAAATGAATTCACGTTATACTCGTGTGGCCTTTTGAAAATTGTAAATTAATTAATTATAAATTCGTTTACATTTTATTTACATAAATTAGATAGGGTTGAAAATCAGATTCATCCCCACACCATCTCAAAAGTTAAAAGGACTCTTAAAAACGATATCTGCATCATTTTTGTTTTTCCGTTCCGAGAAAAACTTGAGGAGCACTTTTGACTACCTGAAGGCAGATTTTGGCAAAAAAAAAATGTTTTTTGCTCTTCACAGAATGGATACTCACATTTGTTTGAAAAATAAAGATTATAATTTTCCAAAAATTTTGGCGTTGAAAAATTTTATATTTATTTTTGTGATAAAGATAATATTCACTTCCAAAAATCGTTTTTTTTTTTTAACGTTTAAAAGAGCTTATGAGGCAAAAATGCTTTAAATCGTCCTAATAATAATTGTGATTTTTTTTTATGTTTTTCTTTTGACGAATTTTTGAAGAATAATAAAACGTCCCAAAAAAATTGGACAATCCTAAAAACAAAACAAAAATGCCTTTTTATGGCAACGTAATTGAAAAACGTGAAAAATTCGATTTTTGGAGCCAAATATTATCTATACTACAAAAATATATGATTGTTTAACGCCAAAGTCTTAGCAAAAATATAACCTTTATTTTTCATACAAATTTGGGTACCCATTCTGTGAAGAAAAAGTTATGAGCAATTACTTTTTTTTAACCAAAATGAACCTTCAGAAGAATTAAAAGGGCTCTTATGAAAAACTTGGTGATGCAAAAATACTTAAAATTGTCCAAAGAATACGTATAAATTTTTTCAGAATTTTCCCTAGTAAACATTATAAAGCGCTGAACATGGGCTGAACGTGGGCTTTTTTGCTTTTTTAAGGGAGTACGCGGTCTGTACAAAATTAAAAATGCCCAGAAAGCTGTACATTAGATAGTATCGGTTCATATACAAAAAAAAGTTCACTGTAAGCCCCCCATTTTGAAAGCTTATCGGTTTTGATATTTAAGGACTTTTTTCGACTTCTAAATAATATATATCATTTTTTCCTATTACTCCACCATTTGATGTTCGATCGTCAAGTATAGTATATTGTTGTAAATATCTTTGCATCGAACCTAAAAAATAGCCAAAATAGCCACTTTTCATGAGTTTGACCTCCAGTATCTACAAATCCTGAGTAGATGTGTAAATTCTGACCTCGGATTCTACTAAGATTTTTTTCAGAATTGTTCTTTAGTCTAGAATGAACATAAAAACTACATTTGCAGTTGGTCACCAAGAGAATATGGACGTTATAGATTTTGGCCAGAAAAATGTGCTTTTTGACCTGTAATGTACAGCCCATGTTCAGCCCATTTGAAGCAATCGTGTTCGGTCAAAATATCCTGCAAAAACACCATGTTCAGCCCTTAAATAGCCCAAAAAAAAAATAATGAAATCTGGCCCTTGTACAGCCATAGTTTAAAAATTGTTTTTTTTTTTTACTTGGGTTCTTACGTAGGCTGCTATATATATTTCTGGCCTAGGCAACACCAATGTCAATAGCTAAAATCTGGCAACACCATAATAAACTCTGACATTTTTTAGCATAAACGTACTCACAACGTTTTGACGTACGGCCATCATTTGTGTTGTTTACAGTGAATTGAAAAAATCAATTTGGCAAAAAATGGAATTAACTCATGAACATTTTCGTGCGATAATTTTTCACAAATTTTGACGTGGATTATCACGACAAGAGTGCATCGATGATCTTAAATCTTTGTATGGCGATGAAGCACCATCTTATAGCACTGTGAAAAACTGGTTTAATGAATTCAATCGTGGCCGACGCTCGCTCAAAGACGAATTCCGTGAAGTTCGTCCAAAAACGGCCGTTGTGCCAGAGAACATTGACGCCGTGCGTGAACTGATAATGCAAGATCGTCATGTGACATACTGTGAGATAGAAGCATTAGTTCCACTCCAATAAATTCGATTTTGCATGAACACTTGGTTGTAAAAAACGTTTGATCTCGTTGGAAACCCCATAATTTATCAATCGCTTAAATTATAAATGGAAAAACTAATTTTCTTAACTCACTGTAAACAAAACAAATGTCAAACTTTATTATGGTGTTGCCAGCTATTGACATTAGTGTTGCCTAGGCCAGAAATATATATAGCAGCCTACGTAGACATTTTTACACATCTTCAATATTTGCTCAGAAAAAAATACCAAAAAATCTGAAAAAATTAACCCGTTTTCTTTAGATGATTTTAAGCATTTTTTGTCTCAGAAATTTTTTCGTAAGATGCCCTTATTTTGAGTAAAAAGAGTTTTTCTGACCGCGTAACTGCAAAACGTAAAAAAATCGATATTTGGGAGCGAATATTATCTATACTACAAAAATGAATAAAAGTTATTTTAACGCCAAAATTATTGAAAGGGCATAATCTTTATTTCTCAAACAAATTCTGTAAAAAAAAACATGAGCAAATACCATGTTTTTCCCAAAAATCGCAGAATAAAAATTACTCCTCAGGCTTTTTCCGAAACGAACAAAAAATTATGCAAGAGTTTTTCTAACTTTTGAATCGGTTTGTAGACGACTTTTTTTATTTGCTTCATACAAATCAAACAAGTTTAATACACATACAAAACTTGAAAAACTTTAAGCTCAGTTTTCTTAAAACTAATTTAGCTCAACTCAGTCCTGACTTTACTCAACCCTTAACTTTTTATATTTTATGGTTTTTTTTTATTGCCTGCGAGTATCCTTACTGCTGTTTATTTAAATAAATTACAAAATTGCTACACTTAATTTATTGCTGTATTTATGATACTTTTTTGAGACAATTGATTTCTTGACTACCAAGTGAAACATTAATTTGTATGCATTTCTGTTTATTTATCTTTTCCTCAATTTTCAGCATTTCAATGCAATTTATATGGCAATTTTATTTATTTCATCAATACAACTCATGCACAATTGTAATTTCAATTTCAATTACATTGAAATAATTTTATTTCTTATCAATTTGATTGCACAAATTGACAACTCACAGGCAAAGAACCAAACAAAAAAAATACAGTTGCCAACTTTTGTGCTGCTGCAATTGTACCACCCACACAATGAAATAGAGAATTCGTACATTAAATGGCATGCAATGAGGCAGATATACCAAATACACAAGCGCACACTCGCATACTGATGTAGAAAAGCCACAAGAACAAAAACAACCACAATTAAATGGAGCAAATAATTTTAAAAGCATTGCACACAAGCATTTACTTGTATGTATATGTACTCAAACAACAACGAGGTTATAACAAATGCTCTACACATTGCCAATTTGTTACTTGAGTGGGAATTTTTGCCAATGCTGCCTTCAGTAAATGTCAGCGTGTTTGCTTGTGCATTTAAAGTCAACTCTGGTCACCTCTCAATGCAACATTGTGTGCTTTGTGCAAGAGCCACTATCTACCTACTGTTTGGAAGCCCACACAAAATAATATGAATTGAATCTTCACTATTTATAAGTATTGGTAGTCTACGTATTTAGGTTTGCTTATTAGGAGTATGCACGTGTATGTGGGAAGGAGGTGGCGGATGATGCGTCATTGCTGCTGCTGTATAAATGGAATTTAAATATTAAGAAATTAGAATAATCATGTGCTGAAAATCACATTTAGTAGATGATTTTGCTGCAGCTGTAGAACATCTTCAAATGAAATATAATTTTGAAATATCAAACATGCAAATTATTTAAATTAGCTCCTGAAAGTATGCTACTTAATTTTTTTAAATTTGTGGCAAGACGAAAATATCGAAATAGCGAAGTGAACTGATAGAAAATATAAAAATAATGCAACATACGTTCAGTAGCTATGTCAAACAAGTAGTATATTTGAAATTTTGAAATTACTTAAATTTCTAAATTCAATATCCTGAGTCAGTGAATTTTTTCCGGGCTATGTAGCCTAGATATAAATTTTCCATAAAAATATTGTGTTTTTGCTGCAAAAAATATTCTAGAACGCGAAAAGTCTAACGATAATAATAACTAAGCCACCTTAAGCGATATACAAATCTTAATAACAAGAAAAAGTATAATTTCATGCCAAAACTAAATTATATGCCTGCCCAAATTATAACTTTGCCTGGCACTTAGGGGAAAAATAAAAACAACATAGCCGCACAAAATAAAAAAAAAATTAAATAAACTTTCGACTAGACTTAGAAAATAACGCCAAATGAAATACATAATGCCAAAATAAGATAAAATACGAGATAACGCCCAAACAATATGAAATAATGACAAAAAACAAAACAACGCCCACATTATTTTCACATAAATTTAGAAGATAATCGTTTTTGGAAATAGCGCCCAAATTTTGGTCTGTATTTCATGTAAAAACGATATAACACGCAAACATATGGAAATTATTTCAAAAATGATTATCGCTCAAATTTACATGAAAATAGTTTGGGTGTTATTTTCTTTTTGTTTTTGAGCACTACTAAACTGTATTACCTCAAAATTCCTTTGAAAAAGCAAAAGCAAATAACTTGTACTTGTGTCGACAAAAGCTATTTGCTTTTGCTTTCTTAAAGAATTTTTAGTTGTGCCTCTTTTTGACGCTGAATCCGAATCCGAGATTAGAATTGCTTGCTTGAAATTGGAGATAAGTTCTGTTTTCAGGCTTATGGCACACTTCCAGAAAATGGTTTGATTCGCTTTTTTAATGGCATTTTATAGCCATAATCCTCCTCATAAAACAATGGCTTGGGCTTTTACTTTCCGAGCTATCAACTTTTTAAAGAAAACATATATGAACTCACATAAAAAGAACTTCATTACACATGCATACTAGACCGGTCCGATTTTGTATGATTCAAAAACAAAATCATCCCGAAACAGACTCAAAAGTAAGAAGGACTCTTAAAAACAATATTTGCATAATTTTTTTTTTTTTTTTTTTTTTTTTTCTGAGAAAAACCAATGGAGCTATTTTGATTCTACTGAAAGCTCACTATGGTCATAACTTTTTTTTCATTACAAAATGGTGCCTTAGAAATAAAGGCGAAAAATTTTACAAGCCAAAAAATGTAAAGAATCCTTCAAAGGATAATTATGAATTTTTTCAGAATTTTTGGAAATTTTTTTATTTTATTTTTTTTTGAACAAGTTTTGAAAAATTATAAAATTTCCTAAAAAATTCTGAAAAAATTCACTTGTAGTCAATTCAAAATTCTGAGCATTTTTTGCTATACACGCTTTTTTCGTTGGATTCCTTTTTTTTTTTTTTTTTTTTTTTTGAGTAAAAAATCGTTTTTCCAACCGCATAATTGAAAAACGTAAAAAAGTCGATTTTGGCTCGCGAATATTATCTATACCCCAAAATGGGCCTTTAGTAAAATCAAAAGTGCTCCATTAGTATTTCTCGGAATGAAAAAAAAATGATGCAGATATCGTTTTTAAGAGCTCTTCTAACTTCTGAGTCGGTATCGGAATGAATCTAAATTTCGCAGCAGAAAACCAATTTATGGCCAAAAAAACACATAAAAATTGTATGGCTTTTTTCAAAGGTAAATAATTCGGAAAATAAAAATCCAATCGAAAAAGTTTAAAGGCATAGTTTGATAAGGCAGATTATGGCTGTTCGATGCAGTTGAAAAAATGGAATTCTACCTTTTCCTGAAACTTCACCATAAGTCTGAAGACAACAATTTCCGCAACTTCAAACAAGAATATCTCAAAATCTTGCAGGTATATGAGCATTTCTGAGCTCGGACTCGGAGTCAGCGTCAAAAAGTAGGCAGAGGCACATATGTCTTGTCGAAAGGTCAGTCAAATTTTTTTTTTTTATTATTTTGTGTGCTTGTTTAGATATATAAATGAAATATAGAATCTGATGCATAATATATTATTTCAAAAACAGATTATTATTTTGGTAATCAAACTCAAAAAAGTTTGCCACCACAAATTCTTATCCTCATATAAATTACACGTCACTCATATGTTTCATATATTGTACAGAACTAAGTATGTACTTAAAATATAGGTATTTTATTTTATTTATGAAACTTTTGCACTTTTGCGTAAATGAACTTTCATTTACGAGCAAAGCCATAGTATCAAATAGGACTTATTCAACCACACAAATACAAAACTCTAGCAATAAATAAATATGCTAAGCCTAAGGGATCTTTTCACTTATCTCATCATATGAAAAATATTTTTAGTTTTCATTTTATTGATAACAACCCAAGAGGAAAAATTTCAAGCGCTTCTGATCCAAGCACTTCAAAAGTGCTTGTCCCCATAGAAATTTAGAAGCACTTTCACAATGATTTTTTATAAGGTTGCAGTAAGAACAACGTGAGTTCGAACCCAGCCCGGGAGATTTTTTTTTTACTTTTTTTTACTTTTTTTTTGCTTTTTTTTTTTTTTTTTTAATTAAATATTTTTTATTCAACATCTTTTATTTCACTTTTCTATTTTCCTTTCTCTTATTTATTTACTTTTGTTTAACCGAATTGAAATTGATTACACAATGATTCCATATAAGGCTGCAGTAAGAACAACGTGAGTTCGAACCCAGCCCGGGTGATTTTTTTTTTTCGTTTTTTTATTTGTTTTTGCTTCATTTTTTTTTTTATTAAAATATTTTTTATTCGACCTTTTTTATTTCACTTTTCTATTTTAATTTCTCATTTTTATTTACTTTTGCTTACTTGAATTGAAACTGATTGCACAATGATTCTATGTAATCCTGCAGGACAACATTTGCTTAATATATAAATTTAATAACTCTTCATATCATCGGGCGTTGGTGGAGCGGTCTAAAGGGTTGGTAAATGTAAGAAAAAAATATCTAGCACGCGGAGGGTCGTGGATTCAAATCCTGGCGCGGGCAGTTTTTTTTTTTTTTTTTTTTTCTTTTTTTTAATTTTATTGAAAAACGCTTACCGCAGCATTACAAATAAGCGCTTTAAAAACTCTTTTTTGGTAAGGCTGCGGTAAGCTTTTGCTCGCTTACATCCTATGACATGCAATGTTAAAAAGAAAGTATTGTTCTTACGGAGCGGAAGCGCTTATTGGTGAAAAGGATGCACTTCAGAAGGGTTTTTGAAGCACTTTTTTTCCCCTTGGGAAATTTTAACACTCACACATTGTGTATCTCTGCGTCTATCCCTTATATACTCTTATGTACATACATATGTATTTATTTGGAAAAGTTTTAATTGTATTAAAGTGATTGTTTTTGTTTCGATAGCAATCCCGATTATACTTTTGTGCCTTTGCCACTGCCAAAAACTCAAATGAGTCTTTAGGGATATTTTCATGTTTAATTAATTTTACATCACACTGAAGAATTTTGCAATATTTTCAAATAAAACGATTGTCGTTCTCTTTTTGTAATAAATAAAATATAACTATTTTGAGTTTGGACATTTGAAAAAAAACACATGAAAGCCCATAGACAAAGAGTGTGCCACAAAAAAACGCCTAAGCACGTTATTTGTTTGTTTGTTTTGAAATGACTCCTTTGGGTATCGTTCGTTGTGCCACATTGTTTATAGCTATTAGATACATATTTACCAAGGTCACTATTGGATTTTTTCTTTATTTGATGTTTAATTTTTAAAAGAATTTACTTTACTTAAAAATATAAGACACGCAGTGTGTCATAAAACATATCGATATAAGTCGAAAAGTATTTGAAAATGTCCATTAAAGTAAAATTTTGGTGGAGTAGAAAGTAGTGTGTGTACTTAGAACTTATTTGATTTTAATCTGTGAAATTAAAATTATGAAATGAAAATGCAAGATATTATTTTCCAAAATCAGAAGCACTTTGAATCTAGCAGTTGTGTTATCTTGTGGTTGCTGAAGGACATATTAGCCCATCTTAAGAAAATAAAGTTTTTAACATTACCGACAAGTGTCAGCCAATAATAGATTTTTTCTGCATTGATATTTCCAATGATATGAGAGACCGTAGCAGCCTTAGTGTTGGCCTTGAAATTATACCAGTGTCATGATAAATTATCATTCCTATTAAAATTACCAATTACCAAGACCAAGGCTAATTTAGCTCATCAATACATATATATATTAGTACGCAAGATAAAAATTTGTCATACCTTTTTTACTATGTTAGAAATGGAATTATATTTGAATTATGCACCATTTGAGAGGAATTTGTGTATAAATGTGCACAAAGTTGAAATTATTTCATTATTTTGCCATTAAGCCAGGTAAAATTATATGCAAATTCTTCAATATTAACAACGACAAAATACGCGCTGAGCTGAAAAAAAGATACAGCACAAAGGGTAAGACAAAAAGCCGACTGACACTGACTTTTTGTTTTCTTTTCGTTTCACATTTGTCATTGTACCAAAGATGATAAATGAGCTTTTCTATTTTGAACTATAGACCAAAAAAGTACTGAAACTCTCCAAAAAGTACCAAAATTATTTAATACATTTGTGGTCAAATTTTGACCATTGTGTGATTCTAGTCATTGTTAATACCAAATTTCGTATTCTTCAATATAATTTTTGAGTTCTAAAAATTTTAGTCGATACTTACGGGCTTATTTGTAGACCAGAATATTGCTGTGGATCAGTTAAATTAATTTGCAAGAAACCAAATTGCAAATCGTTATTTATGTTATTGCGATTTATATAATTCTGTGGTGAAATAATGTACTGCCCCGTATTGGTTAGGCCAGCTTCGATAACATCGATATATTCCAATTGGGGACTGTAAAATTCAAGCAAAACATACAAATTAATTGCAAATCATACATTAATATGCACACGCTAGTTTAATACGCACTAAATTGTGGTCTCACGATATCCCCAAAGTGATATCATGATGTTGGCATTCAAATTTGTGGTCAAATTAAAGCGATTCCAATTGATGCGTATTTCCTTGGGTTCCTTCTTGTGTACATCTTCGGTTTCAAAGAAGATTTTCTCAGTAGCAGCAGCGGGAGTTTCTATAGAAATTGACAACATATTATTTTACTACATACCACACATATATATGGGCATTTCACAGAAACTTTTTACCTATATACTTACATTTGAATGTCAAAAGTGTAAGTTGTAATTACTCAAAATAGTAATGATTTTTTGCGAATATTGGCCCGCGCACATACTTGTTAATGTTTGAACAATATGTGCGCGGGCCAATATTCACAAAAAATTATAAGTATTTTGAGTAAATACAACTTACACTTAAGACATTCAAATGTGAGTATATAGATTAAAAGTTTCTGAGAAATGCCCATATGTAAATGTTATTAACTTACCAACAAAGTATTTGCCACGCCATTTAAAACGATTATTACCAACTGATATCTCAAAACGTATATAACCCTCAGCTTTGAGGAATGGTTGTATGCAAATAACACGATTCATATCAACATAATGCCCAAGAACATCTTCAGTATCAAAGTGGCAAGTGACACGAATATTGGGATCAAAACATGGGCCAGTAATGTTGACAACAGTACCGCCCAACATGTTGCCAGATTCAGGTGCAAAAGTAAGCGGCAAATGAGAAGCATCTATTTATGGAATGTAACATGTTATAGTAAGATTAAGCAATATTAAAAGATTTTATGCACTTACCGATATCTTTGTTACAAGAACCTATCAGTATTCGCTCATCGATACGGAATATGTGACGTCCAGGGAAACCATTGCCCCAACCACGTCCAGTCAAATCACGCAAGACCATATTTTGACTGTATGGCTTGTATTCATATGATTGTGTGCCATTGCCGGCGTTGAAACCAATCTGTTGAGAAAGAAATATTTTTTATTTAAATTTAGTTTTAATATCTCCCTAAAACTAGCAATTTCTTGCAATAAGGTCCTGCATTTTCATTATTTTCAATTCTCTTAAGTCTTGATTTCCGCTTATCAATCATAAAAGTTCAAATTTCAAAGGCGAACTTATAAATGACATCTCCAACAAAGGAGCAACTGCTTCACAAATGAAATGTCCTAATTACACTGCAATTATGCAGGCGGCGTTTACTTAACATACAGCATGTATCCCATATAAAGACCAGCATCTCTAAAAGCCCAGACATTTCCGTTTTGCGTTAAATAAACTTTTAATGAAATTCATTTGCCACCAACTTGCAGCAGTTGCACAAAATTAAATACACTAAAATTCAAAGGAAGTGCATCCAGCATTGCGGTAATGAAAAATAATTAACGCCAAAGAAAAACTGAATTTCAAGTACTTGCGATGTTGGCAAATTTTCACAGAATTGTCATTTAAAGAACACGCAATTTAATCCTTTTGCGTTTTCGAAGTGTTTTCTGCTTCAATACAATTCAGTGTTTATAAATTCACTTAAATTGTCCACAAAAATAATTGATGTTGTTGACACAATTGCTGCATGCAACATCGTAGTTTTGTACAAATAAATGGAAATTATTATTATTTGAACTAAACAGTCATCATATATTGGCCTCTCCAGACCAATTTCAATTAATTTTTATTATAGCTAGATTTGGACCCATGTCAAACCTACTGAAAAGACTTCAATGCTGCGTACTGAGCCACGCTTGGGAATAAACTTTACCACCAAAAATCCTCAAAAGTATATTAATAACACAAAGCATCAATAATTTTTAGGCATTGTATTTTGGAGTTCATTTTGAGAAATTATGATAAACTGAATACGATAATAATTCCAGAATCACCGAAATCACTCTAGTTCTCAAGATATCTTTGCTGCAAAACTGCAAAAATCATTGTTTTGAAACATTTTTAAATCTTTATCAGGCTCACAGTAAACAGCAAAGTTCAATTCGGTTAATAACGTCGGATAGCCATAAACTTTCTCCTTAAACTTTATCTATTATTTTTTCCAATTGGATCATTATTTTATCATCTATCAAAATAAAGTTATCTCAACTCCATATAAATATAATTTAGTCCTTTGTATGATATTTAGATATCTTGGCTTCAATTTATAATAACTATGAAAAAAATGATTGAATCGGAAAAAAGTGAAGTTTAGTGCGGAAGATTATGGTTATCGGATAACTTTAGCAAAAATTAACTACGCTGTTTACTTTAAGTATGATATAACTCCAGATATGGTTCAAAACAACAATTTTTGCACTTTTAAACAAGAATACCTTTAGAACTAATGCCAATTCCAACAAATAAAACATACCCTAAGTACTTATTAAAGAACTTTCGTAAGTCAAGACTAAATCAAAAATCTAATGCCGCAGAAAAAAAATGTCCTTTTGTAGCCTTGTGTAATAGTTGTTATATGAAATAATTTTTATTTGTTGCCAATACCATTTTCTTAATTTTTTTGGTGATATTATTCAATTCTTGTGGAGAATGCTTACTTTAATTAGTATTTTCATTTGCAAGACACGCAATTTAATTCATTTTCGTTTTCGGAGTATTTTGTGCGGCACACAGAGAGGAAAGTAGCTCTCATAAGTGGCAAACTATTTTTGTTACAGATATTGGATTTTATTGAAATATAGTATTTTGTAATAAATATAAAAGGAAAAAATAATTTGGACTATATAAATGATTAAAAAGATATGCGCAAGTTAAAATGCTTCTTTGAAATACTGCGTTTCCAATTTTCCTTGAAAAATTATTACATTGCACTATAGGTTTTTTACCTGATTTCGGCTTTGATCTGACCGAACTCATTTTTGAAAAATAAGTAGATGCTACTACTAGTACCTTAGATATCGATTTTTATAACTGTACTTCAAATAGTTTGGCTGTTATTAATTTATGCCTCAAAAAAGGGTAAAAAACCTATAGTGTATTGGCTACGCCTACCTACGTCTTTTAACTATAAAAAAAATTAAAGATGAGAATCTACTCCTTCAATTTAAGTCTAAAAAAGTTCGACATATATCATGCTATTCATTTAATTTATCAATTTTCTGTAAAAGTTTATATGATTTTCAATGCGAGTTTGCAATGTTGGCAATTGTATATGGAAATAAAGTGTTGAATACTTTTAGGGATAAAGAATTTTAGTTAATTTTCTATGAAAGATAGGTGTGTCCATTAACGTATCAAGCCCATTTTTGGAATATTTCTTAACTAGCTAAATCTTATAAAAGCATGAGAAATTTCATTGGATCACTCTCTTTCTTTTTTTTTTAACAAAAAGAATGTTAATTTTCTATGGGAGGTAGGCGTTCCGTTGAACTATCAACCCCATTTTTGGAATTTTTCTAAACTAGTTATAACTTATTAAGCATGCGAAATTTCATTGTTAGGG
The DNA here is from genome assembly GCA_951812925.1 of Calliopum simillimum. Lineage (NCBI taxonomy): Eukaryota > Metazoa > Arthropoda > Insecta > Diptera > Lauxaniidae > Calliopum > Calliopum simillimum. The sequence continues at coordinate 152,683,030 of OX638368.1, forward strand.
GTTTACACCTTCCAATTTTTTTTTTTTTGTTTTTTCCAAAACATGAAGCCATACGTAGGCGTGATACCTCTCATATAAGCAAATTCATAAGAAATCTATACTGAGAGTGTTATTTGAGATAATCAAACCAAATCGCTATGATTAATATAAGTCAGCTATGGTAGGAAAACATGCCAATTCAGACAAAAGGACGTGACATACTCATATGAACCGATTTTTTAAAACTTAGTATTGAGAGTGCTATTTGAGATAAGTAATCCAAACAAGTTTTGTACAAATGCGAGGAATAGAATAAGTAAGCTCTGACAGAAAACTGAGCGAGTTGGGACAAGAGGAAACATATAAAAAAACTTGTTACTTTTAACTTTATACAGATAAGATGCAAGCAGGAGTTGTATTAAAAATACAGTAATATTTGCTCAAAGTGCAAAATGTTTTTGGTGTAAAAATGTATGGTGAATTTTCTTGTAATTACAATAAAATTTCAATATAAGTTAAAAAGTACGAGTTTTTTTTATATGCAACAGATTTATTTAAATATGTACAGAATACTCTTCTTACTTTATAGTATTGATGCCACTATTACGAAATATTCATATCGGAGCAAAAATGCAATGAAATTAAAATTCAATTTTGTAACCTGTCTACAGCCAATTTTGATTGGAACAATATAAATAAGTTTCAACCACTATGGCGCCTTAATGTGCATGTTGTTGTATTTGAAAATTAAGCACTAAGATGAATTAGATAGTGTATTTTCTATGGCGGTTGTTTTTTAATCTCTTATTTCAATATCTAAAATTGAATTTATGCCAACATTCTAAGCCAGCTACCCCTCTGTGCGGCAATACAATTCAATGCTTATAAACTCAATTAAATTGTCCAAAAAATTATTGATATTCTTAGTACTCGTATAATTGCCACATGCAAGAAACTCATTGTAATTTAGCATTAAGCTTTATATTTATTAACTTATTTGTGAACAGCAAATAAAATTGATATCTAAGAAATGCGTGTTTTTGTTACTTTAAGAGAGATTATGCTGAAAATATTGAGTTAATAAAAACTTTTATCATTCTTGAAAAGTTTAATATGTATTAACGCAATGAGATATTGTTAGTTAATATAGTATGTACTTACAAATGCTGGAACGCCGCCTTCGCCGCGAGTCGTATCACCACCAGCTTCTGTATGAGCAGACCAATTAATGACACCATAATTGAAAATAGCATAAGTGTAGACTTCATCAGTGGCCAAGACCATTTGGAAAGAGTTTGTCTAAAGGGGAATAATAAAAAAAAATAGATAAAATACTTTTGAATGTGATTTATAGTACAGTAATTAGGGAATAAAACGGCGTTACCTGGAATGTTTTTGGGGATTTTTGAAAATGAGTTATTTCATATCTGTATTTTGATGTGCTCTTTTCGAATTTCTAGAGAAAAATATATTTCGACAATATTGTTGCTTACGAAATTTCCTATAAAAATAGCTTTCGAGTTGTTTTCGTACTACTTTAAGCTTAAGATATACCTTAATTTACGAACACTTTCAACATATGTATGTCTCTTTATTTTTGCTTTCGTAATTCTAGACTTTTCCAAGCCAAATACGTTGTTTTGTCTAAAAAAAAGGCGGACAAGATACAAAGTGGCAAAGTGTAATTTTAGAAAGAGCACAATGAAATCTATAAAATAATTAATTTTCAAAAATCCGGGAAAACTTTCCAGGTAAATCTACCAAATGTATATACTATTAGGTTAAGCCATAAATTACTTGAATAAAATTAAAAGGCTTCCGGTAATAAAGCCATTGAAGAGAACACCAGCAAAGTTTTTCTAAATGTAGTCAGAAAAATCTCCGTATAAAACTCTGACTTTATTTTCATTTTGTTTAAAAAATAAAGTCAAAATATTTTTTGGCATTTTTTCCAAAAATTATGATTTTATTTTCAAATGTTATGTGGTTTACATAAAGGAAATAGCACCAGAAAAATTTTTGCAAATAAAGCAGAACAAATTTCACAGAAATTCTGGCATTATTTTCATTTGGCTTTGTTCCCAAAACATTTTCAAAAATTCTGACATTTTCTTTTTATTAATTTTTGGCTAGAGTAAGTTAGAGTAATGTGGACTATGTGGGTAATGTGGTGCACCTTTTATTTCCCATATATAACAATTCTATTTTTTACGCTCTTTGGCTTTTCTGTTATGCTCCTTACATATGTGCAATTTCATTATATAAGCTGTGAGGTCAAAATGACTTTTTTTAGTACGTACTGAATAGCTAAATAATTTCCTAAGAACTCTGTTTCCTAAAATTCAAATAACTTTAATGCATTTGCGGAGCTATTATTCAACGAAAAAATGCATAAGCACGTCTGCTTTTACATTGCTTTTATATATTAAATGACTATTTAAAAAAAGTGATGTTTTCGGGTAATGTGGCCCACCCCATATTATTTAACACTGATTACTATTACACCTTTAAAAGCTAATTACATGTGTGGAACACCCGAGTTTGAGTACTATGGTGCACTATTTTACGTATGATTAGGTATTCTTTATGTCTTATACATTTGTTAGTACGAATTTGGTTTATCTTCCAAAAAATATTCTGTAATAAGCCTTTACAGCTATTTTATAGCAATTATAATCTAAAATAATACAACTCGACTTTTAGCCAACAAAAGTTGCGAATAACGGTACTACTTTAGGAAATGGACAGGGTGATCCACATTACCCAACGCTTTTCTTTTTCAGCTATTTTTAGATACTGTCAATTTATCTGGCCTCACGCTTGAAGAAGTTAATATTTTATTTTATAAATTATATAATAGTGAAAACAATAGAATAACTAATACTAATTAATTGACCAAACTAAACTACTACCATTACTTTGGTAGAAATTGGCGAAAAAGAAAAAAGGTAACCACATTACCCTAAGTTACTCTATATATCCAAAACTTATTGCATGTCATTTTTTCCAAAGGCTTTATTTCCTGGAGCCGTGTTCAAACACTACAGTAAAAATAATTAATTTTATTTATATTATGTAATTTAATAATCAATTAAATTTAATTTATTGATTTAATCAAAATAAAAATTAAATCATATTGTTGCTTTTTGGTTTTTAAATATCCAAAAGTTACCTCATAAAAAATGTTTGTTAAAAAATATAATGTAATCAATTTATCAATACCAATGTAATCAATTTATATTATTATTTAATTAAATTATTGAACAAATACAAATTTACTGAACAAATTGTTCCGCGAGTAAATATATACTATTAAAATCACTCATACGACCTGTCACACAAAATTAAAATACAAATATCACTTTTACTATTCGTCCACCATAGCATACAACATTTTTTTTTTGTAGCCAAAAGCTATCCTTTAGGCATTTTTTCATATTATTTTACTGCAGTCAACCACGTCCTTTTCACAAAACAAACCAAAACCCCAGTCAAGTTATCACAGAAAACCAGTCAGCAACAGACAAGAAGTCAACATCATTTCCAACTGGTTGCAATTGTGATTGGCAGAATTTTTCGCACAAAAAAAATCATTCGAAACTGGCAGCACTGATTAAATAACTAACTTACTAACTGAATGGCAAAGATGCAAACAATACGTGCCCACACACACACACAAACATATAAAAGAAAACTAAAAATACTCAGCGAAGAAACTCAATCATTCATCAAATGAAAATGAAATACAGAAAAAACCGTGAACGTAAAAAAACAAAAGCCCTAATCAAATTCGAATCATTACGAAAAAAAAAGCCAAGCGAAACCAAACTCAACTTCACTCACACACACGCAATCAGTCAGTCAGCAGGCCATAACTTACCGTAAACAATGAATTATCGATACCGCCAGCGAATGAAACATTCTTCCATGTTGCAATCACAACGTGCTTAGGCACAAAAGTATCTGCACCAACGACGCCATCTCGTATGTCCCACATGGTGCGTTCACGTACTTCAACACCGAATCTGTCAGTGCGTGTCATCAAATCACGTTCCATTCTGCAAAAAAAAAAAATAAACAAAACAATGCCAAATTGAAAAAAAGGAATGAATTTTGCGATTTTTTGATTTCACAAATAAATTTGACATAAAAACTCGCAGACACAAAATGAAGATGAATGGGACTATCTTTTAGTGCTGATTTCTGCTGTTGTTCAAATGCGTTTCAATGTGTCGGTGCTCAAGGGGAATATAAATTACAAGGTTTGTTTGAAAATGAAAAATTTTGCTTATGTTGGAAAAAAATTTTCCAATTTTAGAAAAAAGGTTTTTTGTTCTATTGGTGTTCTTTTAAAGTCACACCTGATAGCACCACATCACCACAATAAAATGATAAAATACAGATTTTTCTTTTTTTAAAAAACATAAAATAAGAGACGTTTTTTCGAAATAAAATGAGTCAACTTTTTGAAGTGGGTACACTAAAGACTAACTTGCTGAACTGAAACTTTTTGGTCGTCCTTTGCAGAGTTTTTGATCAGGATTTTTTAAAAATTTTTATTTCTTATGCACGTAAAGTTATAAGCAATTGGATTTTTATGTACATCATTTTTTAAACTGAGATTTCTCCTCTAACATTGTGTGAAAATTCATGAAATTCTTGAGATAGAACTTAAAAATTTGGATGAAATAAACTTTTCATAAAAATATTTAATATCTGATATAATTAATGCACTTTTTAATAAACAAATAGAAATTAAAGCAATCAATTCCAATGATAGAAAAAAAATTTTCAGAAAGAGTTGCTCCCCAATTGTTCGCAAAATGTTTCCACGAAAAACAAATTCATTTTATTACAATAACAAATAAGTTACGCGTACTTTAGTGAAGCTACATGAGCGCCTATGTGACTTACGCAAGATAGTTTGTACTGTATTTCAGATGCATAGTACTTTTCTGTTTCGTGTATGCCCAATTTAAATCTTTCCAAAATCCTCGTCTAACTCATCAGAACTTTAAGATTTTTGATAACTCCACTGGTGGTTTTTGAAAACAAGATAGCAAAATTTTGGGATCAGACTGCCATTAAATGTCAATTAAATATCAAATAAGAATTTTTCGAACATCCTGACTAGCAAGTACACTTAGTTCTGACCAACTTTTCCTCAGCTTACGTGTTTTTTCACAGAGTTCCTTTCTACGAAGATTTCAAACGGCTGGGTTGTTTTCTTTCCAGGAAAAGGTATTATATTTTACTGGCATCGTATAGCCATAATTTTCCTTATCCTAACTTTGCCTTTTAACTTTTTCCATTTGAAAGAATACTAAGTTACCATTCTTTGTTAGTTAAGCTATCTTGGCCCCCATAAAGAAGATAAAATTAGGTTTAGAACGAATTTATAGCCAAAAAACACTTTCAAAAAGCGCTCAATTGAAGTCAAGCCTTTAACTTTGGTACTAATTCAATGCTACAATTGACACGAATAGACTCCACATTTTCTGCCAATCTTGATGGTCTTGGTTACCCAGTTTTTGGTTTTTCCCTTACTGTACCGGTCTTTTCAAACTTCTTCAACCATTTTTGAATGAGAGGTCTGCTTGTCGCCTCATTTATATTACGTATATTACGCACTGCAGTTGCCGAATCACTGAAAAATGCTCCAGAGTGACTAAACTCTCAAGAGCCAGGCTACCCCCTAGCGCCACTCAGATTCGGTAAGTTCACGCAGGAACCTAAGCATATATAAACTTTTTTTTGAAACACCCTCTTTATATAGAGCAATATATACGTAAGTACATGGTACATCTACATATAAATAGGCAAACGAAATCGGTTCAGTCAACCGATTTGCTTGAGTTTTTTTTTTTGTTGGAAAGGCTGTGAGGAAGAGCAGTGCATAGGACTATATATTTTTTAAGTGGGCGGTGTCACGCCCCTAAATGAAAAACACGCTCTCACGGCTAAACCGCTGCATCGATTTTAAAGAAATTTGGCATGGAGATAGGGTTAGTCTAAGAAACGATAATATGACCATTATATTTTTGAGTGAGCGGTGCCACGCCCTTAAATGTAAAAAACGCTCTCATGGCTAAACCGCTGCATTGATTTTAACGAAATTTGGTATGGAGATAGGGCTAGCACCATGGAACGATAACATGATCAAAATGTTTTTCAGTGGGCGGTACCAGAGATGCGCATGATGTCCATTCAAACGCTTTTATGAGACATTCGCAAAAAAACGAGCCGAGAATCATCACTAGACAACAAACGCACGAAACGAATGCAAGCACGACAGTAGCCAAAAAAATGCAACGAGCATCGCCGACACGAAGGCGAAAAGCAATAGAGGCAGTGAAGAAGGCAACGAACAATCTGAGCTTTGCTGACACGAAGTCGAAAAGCAATGAAGGCAGTGAAAAAGGTAACGAGTATTGTAAAAAGCAACAAATAGTTCACTCATGCACTCGGCGTGAAGTCTTTTCAAATTTCGGTGCAATTTCGGTAAAATAAATAATATGGGCATATATCGTCCCTATACAAGTGAAAAAAGCTAAGCCAGTTTTTCGAGTTTTGAGATATTTCATGTTCAAAAATTTAAAACTTGCTCGTTGCTTTTACCAATATTCGTTGCCTTTTTGATTGTCTTTATTGCTTTCGCCTTCGTGTTTGCCGAAGTTCGTTGCGTTTTATTTTGACCAAGCGTCAACACTGCAGCACACTACTCGCTGCTGTCGATGTTGAATGAAAGCAAGGCAAAGACAACGAAAATATGAAGAGCAGCTAAACACGAGCTCTTCATTTGAGATCTCTGGGCGGTACCAAGCCCCCAAATGGAAAAATACTCTTACGGCGAAACTACTGCATACGATTTTTATGAAATTTGGTATAGATATAGGGTAAGCACTATTTAGCACGATGCTTTTTAGTAGGAGTTACACCCCTCTCAATGGAAAGCACGATATTGCAACTAAGATGATGCACCGATGCAGATAATCCCAAGCCCTAAGGAAGAATATTAAAAACTTTTTGTGTTTTATCGACCAAGGAAGGGTATTAAACTCTTTTCTTTATTTTATGGTCAAATCGAAATGGTCGAATTTTGGCCGCAAGGCGAACTCTAGCAATATTAATTTTTTTTAAACAAGCCCGGATAAACAAATAGACACTCTTTTCAATAGTTGAAGCCCTCAAACTCACTATGGACCACATAGATAAGATTTTACTATAAATTTTCAATAAAATATTAAATTTTATTAGCTTTTATTTTATGTTTGTATTTGTAATTGTATTAGCCTTCCACACAGCCATATTGAAACTGATGCCATTGTTAAAACGCATAAAAAGCTTTTGTTTATAAATTTGTTCCAGTTGAGTTCTGACTTTTTTATTTGCATTAAGTTTTTAAATTATTTATATGGTTTTTTTCAAATTTGAATAAAAAAAATAGCATGCAACTTTTTATTTAGGTTTTTTATTGTCATATTTGCCTTTGGAAAATATGGCACCTGCCATATTGCTGGCAATTGATAGCATTCTTGCATTGGTTTTGTTTGTGATTTTTATTATTTATTATTTGTGTGCGTTTTACATGTACATATATTTGTGTGTATTTTAACAGTAATGGATTAAAGTATTATAAATTTAATAAAAATTAAAATTTTAATTTTGAACAGCAGCCTTTGTGCAATTCTGCTGATATATAATAAAAGATATTGCTTTCCGAAATGGAATTAAAATTTATTTGCAGTTAATTAGCCGCTTTATACTAAAACAAAAAATGATTTAATGCGGTGCTTTAGATATTTTTTATAATTTTGCATAATAATTGCTAGTGCATTAATGCGAAAGTTAAACTGTCATTGAAGTGTTTGAAAGTCTAAAACAGTTGTCAGAAAATTTCAACAAATTTCAAAAAGTAAAAAAAAAATTGTCGAAAAAACATTGATATATTAAAAAATTTAAACAACCCAACAATTTTTTTTTTTTGGAAAAAAAAACTTTAACAAAATAGTCAAATAAAAAGCAAGCATAGGACATCAGCCAATATTATTTTGCTAAAAGACTTAACAATAAAAATGTTTACCAAAGAGCTTAAAACTAACTGGCTGCGTTCTACCGCAAAAATGTTGCCATTAAAAATGGATTTCCATTTAAAACTGTACAATAAATTAAATTTAAGAGCCATTGATTTTTCGCCACACTCATACATACATACATACATATAAATTGCAAGTTAAAAATTGCAGTTCAATGTTTTTTTATTTCCAATTCGCTAGCTAGTTTTTCAATAAAAAACAAAATAAATAATATGAGTGAAGTGTTAAAATATAAATGAAACACTTTCTGCTTAAAATTTTATCGGCTGGAAATTAAGGAATAAGGATAAATTTTTTCAGAATAGTCCCAGGAATCTCATATTTTTCGGTGTTCTACCGACTTTTACCCACCTTATAGTGGGCATAAACTCTTTGCGTTGTTATCAATTTCATTTTAAAAAATCAAAAAATTATTTTCTTTGAGATTATGTCACTTGTAAACGTATGATATTTTTCCCATTATGGTTTGAACTGATTTTCCTCGCTTGGTACTTACACGAGCGCGTTACTCAATTTGTTCCATAATTGAGATTTTATTCGGGATTGGCTCTTCAAAAAGAACTGATCCGAAAAATCAAATGCAAAATGTATTAGGGTAACCGAAGGATATATTGAAAAGGAAAAATAAGTTGTTTTTTTTTAATATGTTCCACTCCTTACCCTCCATTCCGCGGCCTTAAAAACATCCATTTATAGAATAATTCAATTTCTGAAGTCTTTTTTAAATAAAATATATTTTTGGAAGGCATGACCGCACTATTATTTAGCATTTTCCGATACTAATACACTGTGAAAATTTCGTAGAGTCCGAAAATCGAGCAATTTGATATGCTGTAATGTATATTTTACAAATATAACAAGTTCAAATTAAATTCATAATTGAATTACACAGCACAACATTCAATTGATATTTTAGTGTTGCCCATACGTCATGTAGCACAAACCAAATAACGTATATATTTGCAAACAAAATTTAAGTCATAAAAACTAATTTAAAACCAACAGTGTGCTACCACAGCGAGCTGCTTAAAGTAAACTCTCAAAAAAAATGGCATAAAGCGTTATAAAAAACATGCCTGACGGTATGTAACCTCTTCAATAAATCTTAATAAATCGCCACACATTTTTAAGGTTGTTTTTGAAGTTTTCTTTTTGCTTTTGTGTTGTGTTTATCATCATAATTTTTCACTTTACATTTTATTTTATTTTTTGCATTACTTTTTCTTTTCTCTTTTGTTTCTTTTGGATATATTTATTACATACGCTTTATTATACCGACCACCATACATACGTTCCTGCGCCTATGTCTATGCAATGATGGCGTTGAAATAGCAAAGCAGTCAGGACATAAAATATGTTAACTATAACAGCAGCTGTGCTGTGCCTGTTTAACAGCCGAATTTTGCATAAAAAGAAGCGTAACAGTTTTTCAGTAAAGAAAATGCAAAAAAAAAACGAAAAAAATTATTCGAAAATTGGCAAGTGTGCTTTTGACATGTGGCAACTTACTTGGTATCGCATAAAAATGTTGTCATAAATTTTGTGCATTTTTTATACCTCAGATTTAAGTTAAACAATTTATATGTGCGTCTTTTCTTGGAGAATTTTATGGAATTTTATTTGTATTTCTTAAATTAAATACAATAAAATTAAAATTTGCTTTGTTTTAAATAAAATAAATCAAAATATCAAAAGAATATTTTATATATTCTTTGAAACTTAGTTAAAAGTGAAAACAAACATTCCATAAATTCAAACAAAAAAAGACTGAAAGTTACAAAGTTCAAAAATCGATTTTTTAATCAGATGCTCAAAACACACATATGATGATATACATAAAGGTTAAACCCCATTTTGCCCACTGGACATAGTGCTATAAATAATGCACATTTTTCATTGTCAGTGCATAAAGGAAAGGGAAATCAGCATAAAAAAATGCAACATTGAAATGTTTTGAGGTAAATCCCTACTAACTGAAATGGATATCTATGCACGCATTAATGCGCCAGTGGCAAAAAAAAATTAAAATGCTGCTGCATCAAAAATATCCAACAACTAATTGCCAAAACATTAAATGTTGTGAAAAAGTTATGTAGGTGAAATTTCAGTCATACCAATGATGTTGCTTAGCAACTAAAGTGCTCCAAAAATAAAAAAATTTTGTGTTTTCATTGACGTTTTATTTCATTTTTGTAATTTCTCTTACTTATAACCTCTCTTCCTTATATAAAAATTTATTTTCTCCTTTTCAATATATTCTTCTGCTACCCTGCAATATTTTTCATTTAATCTTTTAGGTCATTAGACTTGCAACTATTGCCGACAAAACAAATCAGTCGCAAATAAATTTTCAAAAAAAAGAGCAAATCGAGCACAGCACTATTATAAATATCTTCACCAAGTAAGAAAAATCAGTTGTCCGAGAAAACTATGGCTTACATAGTTCGAGCTGACCACTCCGGAAATCATTCAAAAAGTCAAAAAAAAAAATATAGAAAGATGCCCGACTAAAGAAGACAAAGCTCGGAGAAACGGTTGGAGTATCAGATACAACCACTTAAAAAATTATTTACGACTTTTCCATGACTAACGTTAGCCCAAGATGGGTGCCGAGAAAGCTCACAAAACCTCAAAAAAAAAGAACGCATCTGTTCATAAGAGCCATGTTGCGGTGGTCGCACTGCAGAAGGTTGGCTTCGAAATTTTTGCCCACCCACCTTACAGTCCTGACCTGGCTTCTAGCGATTATTAAATGTCCAAAAAAATTTTTTTTAATTTTTTGCGGAAAAATTTTCAAATGAAGAATTGGAGCACTTGATTTCAGTGTTTTTTTTTTTTCATACTAAGACTAAACATTTTTTTTCGAAGGTATGCATAAGTTCATTGAAAGATCTAAAATTTGTATAATAGTAGCAAAAGAATTTATTGCACTCTTTAACCTTCATTCCGCGGACTTAAGACCATCCCCTCGAACATGTATGTATGCTGGAGTAATATATTAAATCGAAAGTGCAAAATTATCAGAAGTAATAATATTTGTGGTCACCACTGTGCCTAATAAAAAAGCCTAAAAGAATGCAAGGAATTTTTGCTACAAGTTTAAATAAACATTTACAGCAAAAAAAGTTTCTTGTTATTATTAAAGCAATCTTTCGAACAGCATTGTGTGCTTTTTTAATGGGACTAAAACTGTTAAAAACATCTCGAAAACTTCACTCTGCTACTAAAATCCCGAGTTAAAAAATACAATGGAATAATAACTCAAGTAAGTTGGTTCTGAATGGCAAGTTTCAGCAAAAAAGTATTTAAGTATTAATACGCAAGACCAAAACTTGTCCATCTTTTTTTGCTATGTTAGAAATGGAGTACGACTTTAAATTATACACCATTAGAAAGGTATCTGTGTGTAGATGTGCACAAAATCATGTCATTATTTTGACTTTAAGCCAGGTAAAATTAAATACAAATTTTCAATATTAACAACAAGATAATACACAGAGCTGAAAAAAGGAAAAAACTAAGAAAAAGACAAAAAGCAAAGTATTGGCTCCATATGTTTTTTTTTTTGTTTATATTTCGATTGAATTATACCAAGAATGATAAATGAGCTTTTCTATTTCGTACCGAATAGCAAAAAAAAGTACTAAAAGTGTCCAAAAAGTACAAAAATTATTTAATACATTTGTGGTCAAATTTTGACCATTGGACGATTGTAGTAATAATTAAATAGCAAAAACTTGTGTCCACATATGTAGCATTCACATAGAATATTATCAAGTTTTATGTTGCTAAAAATATATAAAAATGGAAATTTCATCTTTTCTAATTTGTTTACAACACTCTAAAGCAACTGTATGTATTTCATTAACAATTTGTTAGAAAATAAAACACAGCGAGCTTTTCTCTCAATACGCCAATAAACGAAATTGTACATGCAAGTTCCCTGCAGGATGTGCAATGAAATGCTAACATTTTTTCTATTTTATACACTAAAAGTATATGTGGTTGGCATGTATGTATATATCTGTACAAGCTTGTGATCCTTGAGAGTATATTTTTTTTTTTTTTAATTTTCCTACACATGTACATATGCATTCAGTTAAAATTTAAAATTTTTTGTAGCATGCTTTGTAGCGTAAAAACTTTTTAATTGATGCGTCGCTGATTTTTTAGCGTTTGGAAATTTTTTATATGTAATTTTGAATAGTTAAAACTTTTGAGAACTTTTATTTGTCCCTTCCATTTGAATGTAAAAATTTTTATTTTATAAACTTTGTTACAACAGCATTTATTGTTAAAAATTTTGAGATGTTTATTAAGCTCCCACACATTTTTAAATCTCATCAATATTGTTTGTGGTCTGACTGCTATTGTTTTAGGCTTGAAAACTAAATAACAAACTTCTACATTGTAGCGCAGTTGTGTGATGTTAGGATTTTCTGTTCTTTTTTGGGTGACTTTGGTGCTTGTCATGCTGTCATGGTATCACTTAATTAGTCTAATTAAAATTTTATTTAGATTAAGCAACTGCTCTAGTGTATTTAAACGTTAGCTTCTTCTTATTTGATTTGAAATAATTTTTATAGTGAAAATTTGAACAAAATCTCAATATCTCTCAAAAGATCGAAGCTCTAAGCAGTTAAGTGGATTCGCACTTTTTGGAGCAAAATGTAAATTTTTGCTCTTATATGGTGGTTTTAAAGCAACGATAACCAAACTCAATACTAGCGCATTTTGTCAATGTATAAAAGCTCATTGAAAGCTTTAATATTTTGCGTAAGCTGCAAGGAAGTGACGGAGGTCTGCGCAACTACTAACACAGTTGAATGCAATGCTGTGAATTCGTATATGTAAAGCTTTTAAACACAAAAGCGCAAGTGCCCGTGAGCATAGGTTTTGGATATTACAACTTTTAAGTAATGAGAGGTTGCTAATTCTAGTCAGAATATTACGGTTCTTTCGGGACTACGAATAAAAAGCAAAAGATGCTCGTCAATATAAATGTTTGAATTAATTGAGCCATGTGTACACAGACCGCATACCATATAGTGCTTGGAAAATTTTGTGATTTGTTCCTCCACTGTACAGGTATAAAAATTTTCCTTAACGCGGGTTCCATCATCCATTACGTAACAGTCAAATATAGAGAGGTAGCCTTCATATAACTTTCGGGTTCGGTTTTAAGCCAACGGCTGCTTTTCATTGGAACAATCTTAATTTTCTTTTTATACCCTACACTAATGGTATAATTTATATTTATCATTCTTTTTATACCCTACACCCAGGGTATATTCACTTTGTCCTTCCGTTTCTAACGCAAAGAAGGAAGCGTGGCAGATATATTAAAGTATATATATTCTTGATCAGCGTCACCTCCTGAGTCGATATAGCCATGTCCGTCTGTCTGGCTGGGTGGCTGGCTGGCTGGGTGGCTGGCTGGCTGGGTGGCTGGCTGGCTGGCTGTGGAAAACTAGGCAAGATAATTCAATAATATTTGGTGTGCAGCCTCCGTCGTCAAAGCTAGCTCGGGGGATTGAAAATGAGCAAAATCGGTCAACGGACACGCCTACCGCCCACACAAAAAATATATTCAAAATGCAACTTTTGGAGTATTTTTTACGACAATTCAACCAAAATACACGTAAATACTACGAATTGTAAGCGCAAGCTCTGAGAAAAAACTGGGTGAATTCGGAGGAGTGGGTGGGGCACCTCCCATATAAGCAGTGTAGGGTATTTAATGTTTGGCCAGGCCAAAGGTAACACCCTTACTAGTTTATTCTTTGTATAGTAGGTAAATCAAAATCTTAAGAAAAAAAGTTTCAGTTTCTATTGAGGCAGTTCTTGTATTTTAATTCAAAAAAAAAATTATACTTATAATCAGGGAATGAAATCCACAATTTTATCAATCGCAAGATTTCGAGAACAGAGAAAAATTGTAGCTTCTTGCTTCCATGATAGCGCATCGGAAATAGTTTAAAATAAGGTCATTTTGTTTTTTATATTATCGTTCGATTTGATGGCTTTCCCGAAAAACTTGACTTTTACAGATTCAAAAAAAATTTACCACATCTATTATCGCCTTTCTTTGAACTTATTACAATGTGATGCATTATACATGTATATATAAAAGACGCTATTCTTTGAAATGTACTACATGAAGGAGCCAATAAATGCTCAAGGCTTTAAATATAATTCTACGAGAAGGATTATATTTTTAAAAATCAATAAAGCAATTTGCGTAAAAGCTTTTAGCATCATTTTGATTAAATATTACAAAATATCATTAAGCCCACCATCAGTGCTAAAGAAATTGATGTGCACTGACAGCTCATTATAAAAGTTAAAAATATTTTGTTTTTAGATGCTTTTAATTAGCCCAGTGGAAAAAATCTCCACGAAATATTCCAATAGGTCATATTCTCAAAACTAAAAATAATGATCATGATTGAGCGTAGAGTAGAATCTCCCACTGAAGGCCGAAATTCTCCATCTGAATTTGAGCAAAAGCTTAAACCCATATTGTTTTTGAATTGATTATTTTTTCGAATTTCAACTAGAAAACAATTAATCGCACAGTACTGCAATATTAGGCATTTGCCGAAAAACTTTTTGGTAAAATTTAAAATTTTTTGTATGTCATTCTACAGAAAATAGTCCACAAATCCCCTGATTATTTTTAAAAACAAGTTTTTTTTGTAATTACTACAGCTTGTTAATGTCAAATTTTTTTTTCCAAAAAAAATTCAGCTAGTAAACCTTGCTAGTCATACCACATTTTCGAAATAATTACTGCTCGTAAGCAACACAAGCAATTGCTATTAAGTTAAAAGCCGACGTAATTTTATTTTTAATTTTTTTTTTTTTTTTTTTGTGAATATTTTTTTAGCAAAATTACAGTTATTTATATAAAAATTATAAAAAAAAATTTCAAACATTAACACGTTGAGTGTCATGTGTACCGCCGGCGGTACACACTTTGCTTGTAGCGCTGTGCAACCATACAAAAAAAGTGTCTATCACCCGGTGCCACCATACAAATTCAATATGTATGAAAAAATTTTGACTTGTAATAACTGTTGAATATTCATCTATAGGGGTATATAATGAGTTTGTGGAAAGAGATTTGTGCTTATAAGTGTTATCTGTCCTATAAAATGGCGTGACAGTTGGCGGTACAAGTGGCACATTAGTGAAACCAAATTATCTAAGTACCTTGTTCACCGCAGATTTATTGAAAATATTTGACCACAGTGCCACCATACAAATAAAATGTACATCTTGAGGTGAATAAGCAATAAAAACAACCAAAAAGTTCGCAACATTTTGAAATAGGTGTAAAAATAATTATTATAATTTTAATGGATTATACTCCACCTTCTTGCCTGGAAAGTTTCAACATAACACATTAGTTATTAGCTTTTATTATTTATAACCTTTAATTGAATAAAATTTTTACTTCTGTTAGTTTTTGTAAAGATAATTTTTTTTTTTTTTTTTTTTTTTGTTTCTCTTTTACAATATGTAACTTTTGTCATTCTTCCAAAATAAAAGATATCGAAAAAATTTCAAAACTCTAACCAAAAATACCTTTTTTTTTCGTTTTACTGCAGTGCTTCAGAATATATATTGCATTGAGTTCACATGTGACTGTGAACCACCGGCGGTACACTTGGCACCTGACGAAGGACATTTTGCTTGTATGGTGGCACTCAACGTGTTAAAAACAGAAAATTCCAAATTTTCTACCCTGCATACTGAAAACCATACAAATAGTACACATTCCATATTTTAGGAAAAGTGAAAATTCACGACCCCTAACTGCCCCGAATATACGTACTTTTAATGTTTATCTGAATATAGTTCAACATATTTACGTTTTGTATTGTTTGTCATTGGACGAACCCAATTGTAGCCTTATGCATTATATTTGGACCGGAAAAATGGCCATATTTTTTATTTTATTTATTAATTTCACAAAAGTTTGATTTAATATAATATAATTTAAATAATAAAGGAATATTACATCTGTGATTCGGGCTATTCCGGAGACTATACCACGAAAATATTGCCGAAAGAGTGAAATATCGACGGAATAGTCGCGGTTATTATATCTGCGAAATAATTTTCTACACATAATCCTATTGTGTGACCTTTCGTACGAAATAAAATATTTGAAAAAAATTCCGAACCGTTTGCGTTTTATTCAAAATCAAAGTACCACACGTCTTAATGAAACAACCTTCACAAATTACAGACAAAAACGTCAAAAGGTTTCATAGACGAATGGACTAAAGAGTTTGCTTTATATAAGTACATATGTTTCTGAGCATTGTGTTCCGAGTTCGAATCTCAGTGCTGATGAAACATTTTTTTATTATTTTATACCTCGGCTATGTTGGACACATGCTTCATTTTCCGCTCCAATGACTCTTCAAATTGTGTACAAATTAAAAGAAATTTAAAATTTGAAATTGGAAATCATCTAGTTGAGGATTTGAACGTGGGTCTCTCCATGCAGTGCAAGTCATTAAACCGATAGACTATAGTTAGCTCTTCTTCACAATTGACGAACTGCCAAACACTACGTAGTCCATATCGTTATAATTTTACTGACACAATCGACACACCATCGGACCACTTTTGGTACAAATGACCGACTTTGAATTATATTTGGACCATTTTTGTTACAATTAATGATATAAGTAAATTTATTCTAGTATTAGTTGTAGTTCATTATGGTCTACTTTCAAAATAATTAACTAGACCAAAGATGGGACTACTGAGACAATTATCTCCCTGGGTACCACAAGGTATTTTAAAGATTTTTCACTTGCAAAATGATTTCATTTTTGAAAACAACATGAAAATATGATAAATTTAATGAAAATCTAACCAAAACTGTGAAAATGCCGTTTTGCTGTGTGAAGTGACAGCACTCTGCGATGTCGGGAATATTAAAAAAACTAATTCGTACATTGTTAACAAATTTTATTTCAATTAAAGTTATACAAAATCATTGGAACTATAATCATATTTGAAATCTGATTTCTTCGTACCTAAACTGACCATTTTCTTCACTGGGTGTGCGAATATTGTGCATATTACAATGTTCAGAACACATGACCACACACTGTGGTCAAAGTTGAAATTTAGTGATTTGCAAAGTTACCATACGAAAGGCTTCAATGTAAAATGTACTAAAAATACCCTTACTGCTGTAGGTGGCAAAATTCAAATTCATGCGAATACACACGCACACATATAGGCATGTACTCTTCCGGTGGAATACATCCTTGTAGCTGCAACTACACATACTCACGTACTATGTAAGTATGTATGTAAAGTGGTTAAGTTTTGCAAAACATGCTGGAATTTCATTGTAATTTCGTACACAATTTGCACATTCAAGTGAAATTCGGTTTGAATTGAGCAAATTGAGTAAACTTGTGCAATATTGCATTAAACAAGTTGACCAGACTTAAGCAAAATGCTGCAATCAATAATAAAACGTTAAAGTTGTGTATCAAACAATTCCGAAAAAAGATATATCTGGTCAGCAGCATAATAACGAATGCGTTGGATTTTACATGATATGACAAGTGCTTGAGATTTGACAGACATTTACAACAAAATACATCGATTTTACTCAGAATAAACTTCTCTTTCCAACTCACCTGAAATAAACGCCTGGTGTACGTTGATCGATATCCGTTGCATAGATGCGTCCAACACGACATTTCGAAAAGAAAATACCAATAAATGAGGGATCATTTCTCTTAGGCCAATCGA
Organism: Calliopum simillimum; assembly: GCA_951812925.1. Classification (NCBI taxonomy): domain Eukaryota; kingdom Metazoa; phylum Arthropoda; class Insecta; order Diptera; family Lauxaniidae; genus Calliopum; species Calliopum simillimum. Next base: position 152,700,897 of record OX638368.1, read on the forward strand.
TAATGGGGAAGGTTAAAGGATAAGTTAAGTACTCTGGTGGATCAGAAAATTCCAAATAGCCGTTGAGGGAAATCTGCAATGAAATTGTAATGAAATAATTTATAAATTATTGTTCTAAGTATTTATAATTTTTCTATGACTCACCCTTGTATAATTGAAACGAAAACCGAAGAATGGCAATTGAAAATTTAAATTTTTATGCAGCTGTGTCATTGAGGCATGTATATCGAATTGATAGTCAGCGCGTCCTCCAAACATGTCCTCATCGAAGAACCAATAATTAAAATAGCTACGTATTTCAGCTAAACGTTGTGGTGTTATCACATAGCCGCCAAGTGCATGTGTTGGAGTATCGGGAGGTGCAACGCGATTATTGGGATCTAAAAGAGAATGTACGTATTTATGATTAACTTAAGTCCAATATCAGACAAACATTAAATAATTTGTTATAAAGAAAATTTAAAACTTTTTTTAATAAATAAAAGACTAAAAATTCTTAAAAAGAGCACGTAGTTTTAATTTTCGTTTTTTTAACTTTTGCCTTAGGATTTAAAAGTTAGAAATATAAAACTTTTTAAAAATTTTATCAAGGTCATGATTTAGTTTTTTTATATTTTTATGTTAACTTTTTTTAACTAAGCAGAATCTGGAGCAAAGAGCGTTTACCAGAAGATTGGCTACATGGCATGCTAGTCAAATTGCCGAAAAAAGGTGACTTAAGCGAGTGTCGAAATTATAGAGGAATAACTTTGCTCTCAGTACCATCAAAAGTACTGACAAAAGTGCTTCTAAACAGGGTACGCGAAAAACTTGATTCGGCCATCCGAAGGCAACAAGCAGGATTCCGGCCAAACCGATCATGCGTGGATCAAATCAACACGGTCAGAATAATTGTCAAACAATCATGTGAGTGGCGTGCTGCGCTTCAACTTGTCTTCGTGAACTATAGCACCGCCTTCGACAGTGTCTCCAGAGAAAACATCTGGGTTTCACTGCAGCGAAGAGGTATTGCCGCAAAGGCCATAAACTTAGTACGTGCACAATATGAAGGCTTTAAATGCAGTGTCTTACACAACGGGTTGTTGTCACCGACATTCACCACTAATTCGGGCGTACGGCAGGGGTGTTTACTATCACCATCTCTCTTCCTTATCGTTCTTGACGATATCGTAGATAAAGCTCTTAATAAGGTCTAAAAGACCTCGACTACGGTGACGACATCTGCCTATTATCATCCAAACATTCAGATATGCAAAGCAAAATTGAAGACCTTGTCTTGGAATCACAAAAGGCCGGCTAAAAAATCAACGTATCCAAGACTAAAAGCATGAAGCTAAACGCATACAGGAGTGACATCACTTTTAGAGCTGGAAATGATGACATCGCAAACGTCGATAGCTTCACGTATTTTGGCAGCATTATCTCCATGGATGGTGGAGCAAAAGGAGATATCAACTAAAGAACAGCAAAAGCAAAAGGCGCGTTTGCTCAACTGAACAAAATATGGTCTTCACCCTTTATATCCACTAAAACGAGAGTGCGCATTTTTGATTCGAATGTGAAATCGGTTTTGTTATATGGGTGCGAAACATGGCTTGTTACTAAACAACATCAAGAAATGCTTAAGGCGCATACTACAGATTTGATGGCCTCGCACTACATCAAATGCCGACCTATATCAGAAATGCAAGCAGAGGGCTTTAGCAAACGAGATCAAGCTACGCAATTGGAGATGGATTGGTCACACTCTCCGGAAACCACACAGCGAAGTTTGTTGCCAGGCTCTGGAGCGGAATCCAAAAGGCAGTAGAGGACGTGGAAGACCCAAAACCAACTAGAAAAGGTCGCTGGAAAAGGAAATACAAAAATCAGGGCAGTCGTGGCAAGAGATCAAAGTCATCGCAAAGTATCGCAACGAATGGAGACCTTTCATATTGGCCCTATGCTCCTCCTAGGGTTTAAAGGAGAATACATACATACAAATCTGAATCCGGTCGCAGAATTGCTTTATCACGTATAGTTTTTGAAATATCCTAACAAAAAAAGTATTAATGACGATTTTTTTGTAATTTTTGATGTTATATAATAAAAGCAGGCAATTGTAAGTCATAAAATCTGATACAGAAGATAAAAGATCCATTCTTTTTCTTTAAAATTCAATTTGAATTCTACCAATATCTTTTGTTTTTTTTTACATTTTTAGGGTTAAATGTAGGACTAATGAAATTGTTACGTTATTTTATATAAATTGCATTATTAAGTACCTACTATTCTCAGTCTTCAAAATGAGTTATAAAATGGGCTCGTATGATTTTTCGTTACAAAGCTATGATCATTTTAAGAAGGCATTACATTTACATTTTCAGGAAAATTTTGACATTTTAGAAACAAATGTTGAAGAGAAGAAAATGTAAGGTGTTGCTTATAATTTTTCGCTTCATAAGGAATTTTCAGGGCGGTAGTAATAATAATTTATTATTTACTGCACAGTATAAAAGAAAAAACCATGAAATTGGCTGCAACTTACGAAATCAAGCAGCTCCGATTTTACTTGAAGCAGTTTTATAATTCTGAAATAAGTACAAACACATCCCCATACCCAGGTTTTGTCGTCAACAACGTCAAATTCAAAACACGTAGGAGCCCACTGTATACTGGCCCGTGTATTCAAAACAGTTTTCAGAGTTTGTGTTCTACTGAGGAAGTTAACTTGATCACGTTGGCTATGATTATATGGGCAATGTGCATGCAAATATGGTAAACCAAAAGAAGAAAACTTAAGAATCAAAGAAAGCATAAATTGAAATCAAATCATTGCAAAAGATCGATTCGGGTAGGATCAATGATGGGAAAATAAGTAGATAGAAGAAACAATGTATCGGAACTCTATATAAAAGAATTAAATAAATTTGTACGGAGTTGAGATACCTTTATTGTTGTTGAAATATCAGAAAATAATGATAGATTTCGAAATGTTAAAAGGTAAGGTTTACTGAGGAAGATAAAGCGAATATATTTTTCAAACTCTAAATTAAAAACGTCCTCTTTGTTTATATAGATAAAATTGTTTTAAAAACTTTTATTTTATTATGTAAATCACTCAATACAAAACAATTCTGAAGTAGTACGTACACATCTTTAAAAGAACAACTTAAATTATAGTATGCTTTCGCTACTGGTAACATATCAAAAGAGAAAACCTTAAGAATTCATAGAAATTTTGCGCTCAAACTCTGCAATTCGTAAGCGCACAGGCAGCACCAACGACAAATCCTCCATCATTGCGTGCATCTGAGGTTTCGTACCGGAATCGACAATTCGACCGGAATTCTGACGTGAAATGCTGCAACGCAGTTTTTCCATCGATGGCTTACGGCGTAATGAATTCTTACGCTGCATATTGGCACTCGACGACGACGATGTTGTGGTGTTGCTTGACCTATTGGCATTTCGCGGATCACGCCATTGCTGCTGTGGCGATGTTTTGTTGACATGCAAAACATTTGTGGATTTAGATGCAAATGGCGTAGAGGTCAACAAGGCAGTGAAAGAATCTGACGCTGTATGATAGTGCAAGGAATTTGAAGAATGAGCTGATGAATTATGTGCCAGAAATGGATTCACAAGTTCTTCCAAATTAACCGAAATTCTGACTTTGCTGTTGCTGATGGCACGTGACGTAGAAAAATTTAAAGCTTTTGTTGTTGTCGTTGTTGACTTTGGTGCAACCGTTGCTACGTCTGTCTCTTTGGAATGCTTTAGCAAATGTAAAAATTTGCTATTTACATTCGTTTTGGACTCAAACGATTTGGTTAATTTATTAAAGAATTTAATCTTTTCAGTTACGCTAGCATTTTCTGCGCTATTGTCAGCGTTTTCATTTTGTAAATAAGTTACAGCAGCGATATTGCTGGGCGTTTCAGCTTGTTTTGTTACACGCTTGGTGAAAGTTACAGCAACATTGTTGCTATCTGTCATTGACTTCTCCACTACTTTTTTAAATGTATTTTGTAAATTATCACGATTTGATAAAGATACATCTGAACCCGAGCACCGCTTGGCCTGTGCTAACAACTTTTCACGTATTTCGCAAGACCAACGCTTTGGTGTGGCATTCAATTTTGGCTTCAATTGCTCAGTTGGCTGATGTACTATGGCTTTTACAGTGAAACTTGTCGCTTCATTTGCTGCTGTGGGTTCTTCTTCTGAGCCAGAGCTGTGTTTTGCTTGTGCCAGTATATTTTTACGCAATTCACTGGACCAACGTTTGGGTGTCACTTGTAATTTCTGTGGTGGTGGTGTTGAAAAACAATGACCCGATATTGTTGATTTATTCTGTGTTTCCAAAAATGTTTCGACCACATCAGTGTCCATGCTTTCATAAAAACTTTGCTGTTGCGTAGGCATTTGAAATGGATAAAATTGAAATTTGCATGCTGTGAGACTCATTTTGTCACATCAATTAGCACCTTGGTATTCCTTGTAAACGTTAAATAAAACTAAATGCAGTCACAGCTGTTGTCGTCCTTTATATAGAGATCCCATGACCGTTGCTGATTTCAGGTCAACATTTTTTGCACCTTTTCGCCAACCATTTGCTAATCTACACTACAGGTATATCTTCACTACCTAAATAACTCTTAATAAAATTACAGCTTATCTAATTGACACCGGTGTGTCAAATGATAATCACATTTTCACTTTTTCATCTTCATAGCAGGTAATGACTGCTAAGTACCTGTGAGTCGTTGCTAAAACCCTTAAGTGACCTCTTATATGTGACATATGTGTGTCACGTGCGCAAACTTCTTTTAAAATTCATCATCATCAACATCATCATTTGAGTGCTGTAATGAATGGTTTAATTTAATGCACTTCTTGGAAGGCAAATACATGTACTCGCAATTATTAGGTAGGCAATTTCGTTTTTCATTTGGAATAATATGACTTTCATTTTGTTAGAAAGGCATTTATTTTTTAAAAAAAAAAATGTTTTACGAATATATGAAAACATTTACATATCGTAATAAGCTGAATTTTCATATTTATAGTGAGGGCCTTAAATTTATTAACTGTAAAAACTCAGTATTAGCTAACAAAATATTGTTTAAAATATTGTAGCCCTAGTAAAAACCTATACATACATTTCAAAAATAACACAGGCACATAAAACAAGTCGATTAAACTCTTTATTTGGTATTTATGGTCTGAAACATTATAGTCTTTAGACTGATAAGACACATTGAGCCATATTCCTACTAAAAAGTGGTTACTTTGATTATTTAAAAATAAGCAAAATAATATTTTTCACACAAAAAAACAAACTTAAAAACTGACTTAATGTTTTTCACTTTCTTTTGTATATTTTGATGCTGAATCCAACTGCATTCTCAGAATAGTCAATATACCGACAGAGTTTTGAGATATCCTTGATTGAAGTTGAAAAAAAATGCTATTTTCAGGCTTATGGCGTAGCTGATCCCAACAAGGGAATATCGATCGACTAAAAAAGGGTTTTGGCGACAAAGCACCATCAAAACCCTGAGTAAGTGTGTGGTAAAAAGAGTCCAACCACGGCGGACTTCACTTAAAGACGTCACGAGCGAATGTCGTCCGAAAATAGCTGTTGTGCTAGAAAACGTCGATGCTGTGCGAAAACTAATTAAAGATCGTCATGTGACATGAACATTTAGTGATACGAAAGCTACGTTAGTATTTAAATCCACATAAATTAACAGATAGAGTAGAACGGGGTAATGTCGTGCAGGGGGTAATGTCGTACACTGGCTGTTTTAACCCAAAGAATTGAATGATTTACCAACTGTTCGTAAGGTAGGGACCTGCTGACCTACTGAGCTTATGCATATAATACTAGCAATTTTCACTAGATCGTCTCTACAGAGTAACCTTTTTTTCAAAACGCACGCTTTCGGGACGATAAAAGTGTTTTTTCATCGGGTCAGAAAAATAATTTTCCTTACGGGAAAATATACCAGGTAAGTGTTTTTTGAAACGAAATATCCTGCCAAAGAAAAGAAGTATTTGGTTTTCGAAAAAAAATTTGGGCTTCACAGAGTTATCGAAGTTGACCTTTAAAACGACCATTGGGGTAATGTCGTGCACATTCACTTACACAAACACAATTCTTCTCTACACAAATGTTGTAACACATGGATGTAACCAATGAAATTATCTTTCGATCGGGTGCTTACTCGTTGCATTCGCTTGAGATGTACGGCTTTACGAGCATGTCAAAGTTGAGTGCACGACATTGCCCCGTTCTACTCTACACAACATATTATGTACTTCACACTTGTATAATAATGAATAAATACATGATAATGCTAAATCTTCTCTAATAGAACCACTACCTATCATTTCTCACACATTTTGGTACCTTTACTATACTCGGAAAACAATGCACGACATTACCCCACAAATTTTGAGGGGGGTAATGTCGTGCACATTTTTTTTTTTCTTCACTTACACAAACACAATTTCTCGCTACACAAATATTGTTACACATGGATGTAACCAACGAAATTATCTTTCGATCGGATGCTTACTCGTCGCATTCGCTTGAGATGTACGGCTTTACGAGCATGTCAAAGTTGAATGCACGACATTGCCCCGTTCTACTCTACTCAATAATAAAAACTGTTCAAATTGAATTCGAATTCAAATAAATAAAATACAATGTTCCATATCAAAATGAGAAATGACAAGATGATGAAGAAACCGTTCCCGACCATTTTCCCGAACACAAGTTCCCGAATGGTCATTTTCCCGAATGACATAAATCCCGAAAGCTTTTTTTCCCGAAGCCTATTTCCCGAATGATCGTTTTTCCGAAAAACTTTTTTCCCGAACGATCATTTTCCCGAAAACCTTTTTTCCCGAATTTCCATGTTTTCCCGAATGTTCCCGAATCGCACAAATAGATCCCAGCCGAAAATATCATAACGGAAAACATCAGTTGGGCAAAGTTTTGTTAGTGTGAACCGTTGCCATTCTACTGTTGCCATAATAAAAAAGTAAATGACAGTCGAAAAATAAAAATGTATGACATATAGTTTTTTTGATATACTTTTTCGTGTAGAATTCCGCAACATGCAAAGCCCACGAATTGTCGATGAAACTAAATTAATAGTAGGTGGTTACATTTACTTAAGATCCAAAAAACCGACAACAGAAAACCCCAATTGTAAACAAATACATTTTTATGACATATTTCGACAATTTTCAATAAATATTGATATCACTTCGGGAAAACAAACATTCGGGACAATCAACGTTCGGGAAAATATATATTTGGGATAACCGTCATTCGGGAAAAAATACCCTTCGGAAAAATGGTCTTTCGGGAAAATGGTCGTTCGGGAAATGGGCGTTTCGGGAACTGGTATTCGGGAAAATGACCGGGAATCGAAGAAACAAACCCTAAAAAATGTCAAACTTTTCAACTGTAAAAAAATTTGCATCGCAAAATACTAGGGGTACTATATACCAGAAACTAAAAAGGCTACCCTCGAAAATATATAACTTATTTCGATGTTGTATATTGCAGACTAGATTCCCAGTTGCAACATAAGCTACTTATGACCTTAAATAATTCTTATATTTTTTTACGGAAGTTAAAAGAAAAAATTTTCCGCAAAACTAATAACGAGAGGTCTCTATACTGAGCACTAAGAATAGCTCTGTAAATTTTTATAAAAATCTGAAAACACCACTGCGTATGGTGTTTGCCGTTTTGACCATATCTCAACAACAACTGAAGGTTTTCTCGGTTGTAGTTTGGTGGACTATTTAAATTTTCGAATTATTTTATTATTTCGCGATCAGCCACATCAAAGCTATTACCTAAATAGTAATAAGCTCTGTATAATCGTAATTAGACCATGAAATGCGTTGCCAATCTATTTAAAATAGGAAAACCTAAGCTACCCTTTCAAACGCTCTGTTTACAGTTTCTTTACACTTCTTCTCTGACTTTACTCAGCTTCTTTTTTCTTCCTCACATATTTCTCTCTTTATTCTTATACCAACTTCATTAACTTTTAATTTAAGTTTTTCTATTAAATATATTTATAAATAGCTTTATGTATTTCCATGTATATTATCATGTTCCTTGATGTGCTATAAAAGACTTAGTCTTAAGGCTCTACTTAATTATTTATAAATATATTAAAATTGAAATATCAATTTTCTCTTTGCTCTTCCTTTTAGTTCCAGGAAAAGAAGAAAGAAGTGAATAATTTGAAAAATTTTATAAAATACAAGTATTTTCTTTGAATTATAATAAATGAAAAAATTGGGTCTTAATTGCTTTATTATATTCTTTGATTGTGTAGCATTAATCATTTTCTTTATTTGCAACCAGACGCTGCCATTAGATGGTTACATTTACAAGCAATGTGAAAAGGATCAACATTGTGGCTTAAAAGTGTAAGCACAATTGTAATTACGAGGGTATCTTAAACAAAATAGAAAAAAAAAACAGAATGAATTCGTGCTATACAATTTCAAATTGAATGTCAATGTTGATAAGATAATATGTTTATATACATACAATAAATAATATTATCCGTATTTCACTAAGGTAAACAATATAAGTAATATTAAGTATTACTACGAATCAATGACTAACTAATGAGTTACTCAACAATAACGACATTTCCGCTCTCATTATGATACTATTTTAATTATTTTTTTTATGAAATACAAAGCTAATTTTAATAAAATAAAAATCAGAAAATACCCAGTTGGGCCAGTCTAAAAGAAACGGTCTGACGGTCATTATCGAAATTTCCATACAAGTGACCCATATTTCATCGACAGCTAAAAGAGCAACAGTTTCCCTTGCGTTGTCGTTGATGACAACCAGAGCGACAATTTTAACATATTTTCATCAACGAAACATCATTGAACAACTGTGTTCAAATATTTTCATTAATAATAATTTTGTGCTAAATTTTGGAAGTTTAAGGCCTGTTTTATATCATCGAATCTTTGGACTCTGAAAGTATGTACATACTTTATGAATGTAGTCGTGCATTGAAACGACGAGGAGAGTTTAAGATGTAAAATACATATAAAGAAGATAAGTGTGATTGCTTTGTTTTCCTAGCATCACGATAAACCCTATTTGTCATTTCAATGTACTGCCAGAGTCCAAATATATATCTATTTGACGTTATTCATCATGACGAAACTAGGATTTTGTTCAGTACCTTCAAACTGATTCGATTTGATCATATGAAACAGATCTGCTGCTTCTGAAATCCAAATTTTGAAACGTGACGCCGATAAATCGACGATTAAAAGACCAACGGGCATAGGATAGATAGCAAAATATAATTTTTAATAAAATTACAACTATTTATGCTTCTAATGATAAATTTTAAATTTTCACTTCAAATTTTTATTTAAGAAATCAAAATCTCCACACTCTGAAATATTAAAATGTCTTCGACGACTACAATAAAAATATAGAATTACAAATCTAAGAGATTATTTTTTTTTTTTCCTTCACAAAGAAAAACCATGACCTTAAGAACAAACTTTTTGATAATAAGCATCTAGCATTTTTGCGCGGATTTCTTAAGCTGTATACATATTCGTACATATGTTTATGTAAATGTAAAATAAAAATATTCCTAATAAATAATCTACAATCTAAATAAGGGTGGGTTAAAAATTATTTTTTTTAAATCCATTTATTTAAGGGAAATTTGCGCTATGATATATTCCCAATTTCAAATTTTGTGAATTACCAAAAATGGATTTAATTTGTGCGTAGAACATTAGCGTAGCTAATTTCTCTAAGTAAGAATTTCTAATATCTCAACACTACTACCACAGTATTCGTCAACAAATGCTTAAGGCGTATACTAAAGATTTGGTGGCCTCGCACTATATCAAATGCCGAACTACATCAAAAATGCAATCAGAGGGCTATAGCAAACGAGGTCAAGCTGCGCAAATGGGGATGGATTGGTCACACTTTCCGGAAACCACACAGCGAAGTTTGTCGCCAGGCTCTTGAGTGGAATCCACAAGGCAGTAGAGCACGTGGTAGACCCAAAACCAACTGGAAAAAGTCGCTGGAAAAAGAAATCAAAGAATCGGGAAAGTCGTGGCAAGAGATCAAAGTCATCGCAAGGGATTGCAACGAATGGAGATGATTCATATTGGCCCTATGCTCCTCCTAGGAGTTAAAGGAGAATACATACTTACATACTACAACAGTAGTTTTGATGATAGTTTCAAAAAATTTCTTTTTTTAAACATTGCCTTTATCATTTTTATTCATTATTGAGAACAGTAGTTTTAAATTGACCAAAAATATTATATATTTTTTTGAACCACAATAGAAAAATCTATTAAATATAATCATAAATACTACGAAAAAACTGAGCGAATTCGGAGGCATCTCCTATACAAGCAAAAGCTTCAAAACGCTACACTGAAAGCATTTTTTGAGATAATCGAACTAAATTTCTCTCATAGACTAAGAACTGTAAATGCAAACTCTGAGCAAAAACTGGTTGAACTCGGACAAGCGGACGTGACACCTCCCATATAAGCAAAATTTTCACAATATTGCAGTGTAGGGTATTTAATGTTTGGCCAGGCCAAAAGTTGCACCCTTACTAGTTTTTTTTTTTCCATAGAAAAACACTATTATGATCGAATTTCATTAAGATTTTGAATTGAAATGGAAGGATAAATGAATTTCTTTATATAAAGTATTTATCAAGAAAATTTTCTTTTGCCTTTGCTTGGCTGGATTTTAAAAGAACCTCTATTCAGTATTTGATTTAAAATTATAATTTAATATTCCTGTTCAAGTAATGCAATCAATTAATCAAAGTTTAATCAAAGTTTCCGTATGGCGAAGTATAAAATTCGAAGTTACTTCTTTAAATGGTCCTTGACGTAAAGCACGATATGATAGGAAAGTTTTGCAAATGCACAAACCTACCAAATATTACCATAAAATGAACTAAATGGGAAAGAGACCTAAGACATTTCAAAGTCATAAATATCTATAACATTGCATAAATAAATTGATTTTTTAAGGAGTTTTTATGAATTTGTTGTAATTCATTACAAAGCTATAAAGCATATTGATGCCAAATGCAAAAAATGTATGCATGTTTTCTCCTTTAACTCCTAGGAGGAGCATAGGGCCAATGCAAAAAATACTAAGGATGATTCATTTTCCTTACGAAAACTAGAACATAAGTAATAAAAATTTACGAAAAGTAGGATGTTTGAAAATTTTGTCGAATAGTAGGATATTTCACAATGCTTCTGACAAAAATATGATGTTAAATATTTTTTGACGAAAGTAGGATGTTTCATACTGAATAAGTACATAATGAATCAGCCTACTTTTCGTAAGAGACATCAAAAATGGTCAGAAGATGGTTAGATATTCTACTTTCGATATGAAACCTGGAACGTTCTACTTTTCGACAATAAGCCTCAAAAAATCCTATTTTTCATTATTTGTAATGAAATATCCTGTGTTCCACCAAAAACAGGGTAAAATGTCGTACTTTTCACGGCAAAAATCAACAATAACTTTGTTTTCATGAGACAAATGAATCAACCTACTTTTCATATGGACCGTCGATATAGTATAATATATTTTCTTGAATCATTTCTTGATTCATTATCACCCAGTTGACAAAGTTTTTTTTTTTTTTCATAGCAAACATTTTAAACAAAATGCCACTAAAATCAATAAATACTTTCCGAGTTTTTTTTATTTAAACAATCGTTGTTTTGGTTAAAGTGTGAAAAAGAAAGGAAACCAAAATTTCTTCGATTGATAAGCTTTGACAGAAACTTTCTTATCGATGTTTACACATAAGTTTAACTAAAAAGAAAAAAATTTAATTTGTATTCCGATTGAATCAGATATTTATTTTCAAATTGATGACCTCAGCCGCTGCCATTTCATCAAACATTGTAATACAAATAAAAAGCTCTATCCTTTGCAGGTTGCAAATGAATCGAATCGTCATTAAATTAACAGGTGCAATAAAAAATGCTTATCTTGTATGCCTTATTTGAGCGCAATAATGAGTAACCTAATTTACTGCGAATACCATAAGGTAGATAAGCATTTACATTTATGTACTTTACGCATATATACACATTTTTTATTTTTTTTTTTTTGTTATATACAAATAAATACATTCAAGCGAATTGGTGTGCAGGAAAATCAAAATCACAAAACCAGAACAAAAACGAAACTTATCTTTCTTTACGCAAAGTATGTTAGGTTAGAAAAACAAAAATTTTGATATACGAAATCTTATTTCAAGGCACTAAGGTAACTTTCATAAGTTATCTTATCTTTGGAAAAATGTTGAATTTTATGTGTAATATTATTCAGTTGACTGGGCTTAGTAATCTGAAAGAAGTTTGTTGTCGTTTTTTTAAGAAAAAAACAATAACAACATCATATCGTTAGTAACTGTACTCAAGATAAGATATACCAAGAGATAACAAATGGTAAGCGCCTAAACCTATGACTAAGACATAACTAGACGAGTATAAGGTGTCTTCGTTTGCTTTTTCGCAAGAAAATTTTTCAGATTTTATAATACACTTATGTATATCGATTATGTAAGTAAGAGGCAAAGTCCTTATCTTCGAAAAATTTTGAAATATGCGATAAATTCGAATCATGTTGAAAAAAGATGGAAAATGGCACTAAATTCGGAAAATTTTACAACATCGATAAATACTAAACACTCGAAAGGTGACAAAAAAAATGCTAATTTTTAAAGCTATTTATAATTTTAAAATTATTGATTGAAAAATATTGTTGTAAAATGTTGAGGGTACCGAAAGGTATTGTGCTCAACAAATATTAAACTTACCCCAATTATAGCCACTATCGCCATAGACATCATAGCCTAATTCACCCAGATAATCATCAAAGTTGACCAATTTTCCAGAACGTTGTTGTAATGCATTCGTCGAATTCTTTGATGGACTCACAACAACACTCTTTGCTGTAGCTACCTGTGGCTTCGTCGCGGCTTGCGCAACTTTAGCGACAGGCAAACTTGAGGGGGTAACACTTTTCTTAGTTGTTTGCACTACAGGTGGTACAACTTCCACAATATCTATATCATTTTCAATTTCTTCAATATCTTTTTTTAATTCTTGTGTAAGATTTTCATTAGCAATTACGTAGGCAATAAAACCACATGCCAGTAAACTGGCCAAGAAAAGTTTAAAACGCATTTTTTCTTTTTTGCTTTCTTAAATTATTCGATTTTTCGTTTGTTCGTTCGTTGTGGAATCTATTATGAGTTTTCACAAATAAAAATTATTAATAAATTAAATATTATAAAAAAATATTTTAAACTTTTTCACTTTGATGACATCATTATTTGAATTTTTCACTTTACTGCCTTATCGACAAGTACATATATTTCTTATCACTCTTTGGCTTTTTTGATTTCTACCAACACTTCTTATTTCTATATAACTATTTTTTACCACTTTTGTTACCAAAAAAAAGAGACGTTTAATACGGTTCCACGGAAGATTCAGACTGAATCGTTGGGGCGTTGTCGTAGTTGTTCGAAAGTCGAGTCGTTGCTGACAATACACTTGTTGTGTTGTGAAACTTTATGCTTTTTTTGTCTTATCTTGGTATTGTGTGGCTTATCTTATCACATTTGTCTTATATACTAAATGAGTTAATTATATGAAACGGTGTTGTCCGCTATTATGAGAATTTTATGTTTCAAAGGCTGCCATTTAAGATCCATATAAAGTCCATAAAATGAACAGTCGGAAAAAGAGAACTTTTCTTAAAATTTATCAATTATTTCGGAATTTTGCGGTTACTTTGCACCTTAAGAATTGTAATCTGCACTATGCTTAGCTGTATATAAATGTATATGAAGTACATACAAACTACATATTTGTTTTTTTAGTTATACTAAAATATTTTTTTTTTGGAAATTTTATTTATCTCTGCCATTTTAATGTATAAAAGTTTTTTTGTTTTTATATGATTCATTATAAATATTTGACCTTATCTTTATATATTACAACAGAGGTGTTTGTGGCAAAGCCATGTTATTTTTCTTATCAGTGTGATACTATATAAAGTTTTTGATGACCAATATTTTATTCGCTGAATTAAGTGTAAATTTTATTTGATTTTGAAATTCGACGTGTTCTCAAGTTTTAAATAATTTGTATTTCAAATGAATATAACAAATTGGTTTTTTAAAATTTTTGAATTCTAAAATCTATAATATAAAAATTAATGTTTCTTTATCTGCTCGTTTTCTATGAGCTTAAGAATCACTCCATCGATTTTGATCAAATTTTCACAGTATGTTAATATCGATAATATTTTAAGTGACATAATGTCTCAAGCTCTTAAAAACATAACATTGTGGACCGCTAAGTGTTGGCTGAGCATTAATGCTCAAAAAACGTTTCTTGTTGTGTTCACGAATAAACACAAAGTACCAAGTTTTCGGCATCCAACACTTAATAACGTTCGTTTGATTCCTAAGGAAAGTTCCAAACATCTAGGCATAACCCTCGATAGAAAATTGTCTTGGAAGATGAATATAGAAGAAAGGGCACAAAAAACATGTGTTGCTTTTTACACATGCAAAAGGATGCTTAACAAATCTAAGCCCAACGTTATTTTGTGGATGTACAAGGCAATCATAGAACCAATTCTGATCTACGGAATTCTTGTATGGTGGAAAGTCTTAAGCAAGCAAACCTTTTTGGCAATCGTATCAAAAATACAAAGAATGCCAGGTATAGGAGTTAGCGGAGCTGTTGACACTGTGCCTTCTGCTGCTCTCGATGCTTTGCTTCATTTAGAGCCTCTTGATATTTACGCTAAAGGAGTTGCAGCAAAAAGTGCTATCATGTTGAAGGAATCTGGCGTCTGAACTTCAAAACCTTATGGCCATGGTAGTATTTTTGCACAATTCCCTGGCTGCGATATTGATAGTGAAACTGATTGCATCACTCCCACTCTCATGTTCTCAACCAACTTTCAAGTGAAAATACCTGAAAGAAGTGGTTGGACTCCGATTCTGAACTCCAAGGGAATATACACTGATGGCTCAAAAATAGAGTCTGGTACTGCGGCTGGGGTTTATTCTAAGGATTTGCATAGCAGCGAATCTTTTGCTCTACCTCGCTACTGCAGTGTATTTCAAGCAGAAATTCTAGCTGTCTGGAAAGCATGCTAAATTATTAAATCAAAAATTTATGATCGTAATTACACGTTTGTCATTTACGTTGATAGTCAGGCGGCCATTAAGTCTCTTAGTTCCAACACCACTAAGTCTAGCTAAGCCTTAGATTGCAGGAAAGCCCTATGTGAGGTAGGGCTCCTAAGTAATCTAACAATATGTTGGGTTCCTAGACACAGCAATTTCATTGGCAATGAGAATGCTGACGAACTTGCTAGGAAAGGGTCTTCAACTGACATAATTTCCGAGACCTAATTTATGAAACCACTTGCATTAATTAGAGCCAATATTGACTCAAAATATATTTTATGGATTAATTTTAGATGGTCTAATTTAACAACATGTTCTACGTCAAGGGCGATATGGCCACTTTATGACGCAAATAGAACACGAAAAATTATATCATTAGACAGGCAAATCCTCAGAACCTTAATTGGTGTCATTACAGGGCACTACTTTGTAGGTAGGCACGCCTCAAGGTTGGGGCTTACCGACGTAGGTGATCTTGTTATGTAACACGACAGTGTAATACTTTGTCATAAAACTTGTTATGTTAATTCAAAGTACATATTTTTGTCTAGAAAACTCTTTTTAAATTATATCAATATCTTTTTTTTCTTGGAGTTATCCTAACCTAAAAATTTAAAAAGAAACAAAAACAAGATTTTCGACTACGTTGGAGGCTACATAGAGAACGCACGAAACTTTTTTGGTCTTTTATGCAAACTGCATCACTTATAATCATTTATTGTCTTCAAAATGAGTTATCAAGTAGTCATCTACGATTTGTCTATACAAAGTTATGAGCTCTTTAATATGACATCAAGAAACACAAAAACGTTATGCCAAAACAAGTAATACACTGAAGCTAAAAAGTAAGTTTGCTTAAAATTGTTGTGACGAAGAAGGGAAAATTCGTAGGTGACCACTCGATGGCTGATTTTGAAGACGAGAGATTGTAGTAAGTAATTCAGTTAGTATAAACGACCAAAAAAATTTCGTGCGTTCTCTATGTAGCCTCCAACGTAGTCAAAAATCTTGTTTTTTTTTATTTTTAAATTTTTAGGTTAGGATAACTCCAAGAAAAAAAAAGATATTGATATAATTTAAAAAGAGTTTTGTAGACAAAAATATGTGCTTTGAATTAACATAACAAGTTTTATGACAAAGTATTACACTGTCGTGTTACATAACCTCAAAAGTAGGAAAAAATCACGAAAAATCTTATATTTTGGTAATTTTTGGGTTAGGATATCTCAAAATTCTGTAGCGATAGATCAATTTTGTTAACGGATTTGAATTTAGCATCCAAAAGTTAGTTAGAAATGACTGTTCGTGTTCCTTTTTATTGATTTTAGTTTTCGCATGTTATTTTTGACTTAACTCAACTTTGCCTAAAACGGAAAATTCGATTTAACGGAAAATTCCATTAACGCTGGAGTTCCTCAGGATTCGGTCCTATCCCCGTCTCTTTTTCTTGTTTTCATCGATGACCTTCGGTCATCGACCATTAATCCAATCCACTCCTTTGCAGATGACAGCAGTATTTGTCATTCATATTGCTTCAAAAAGCGTCCAAGCTCTGAGGAGATTGAGAGAAAAAGGCGGTATATGAATGACACTCTCACAAATGACCTCAAAACAATCTCCGAGTGGGGTCGAGCTAATCGGGTCGAATTCAACGCTAGCAAAACCCAATGCTGTCTGTTGTCTCACAGACGAGTGGATTGTCCCCCTCCACCCCTCAATATGGCCGGCGTAAATATTCTGAGATCAGCAACTCTTGACGTTCTGGGCATATCAATTCAAGCTGATCTGAGGTGGACAGATCATGTATTCGATGTGTCGAAAGAAGCGGCCAAGTGCTTAGGTTATCTTAAACGGTGTAAGAAATACTTCACTCCTGTTGATCTTCGGACTGTCTGTTTCGCCTATATTAGACCTAAGCTAGAGTACAATTCGCACATCTGGGCCGGGGCTCCAAAAACTACTTTGGAGCTGCTAGACAGAGTTCAACGTCGTGCGATGAAGTTAATTGGGGATGCGGTTCTTGTATCTTCTATTGACTCTCTTGAACACCGTCGTAACGTTGGGTGTGTTACCCTTTTTTATAGATATTATCATGGGATGTGCTCAAGAGAAATTTATGGGCTGGTTCCGTCAGTTCGTATATTTTCTCGCAGCACTCGGGCGTCTCATCTGGCCCATTCCTATTGCGTTGCAACGGTGTTTAACAGAACATCGCACTATCGTGATAATTCGTTCTTTGGTCGCACGATCAAGTTGTGGAATAATCTCCCTGCGAGCGTTTTTCCCGGCAGCTGTGACATCGGTAGATTCAAGAAAAATGTTCATCGACACTACTCCTCTTTTCCCCCATCCCTCTAACCCATTTCCTTTTCTGCAAATCAACACGGTGCATTGCATTTATAGGGGCTATCCCCTGAGCGTTGGTTTAAGTATAAAAAAAAAAAAAAAAAAAAGCGCCCGACGGAATTTTTTTTTTATATAATAAGGAAAGTACCCTGAACATGAAAATATAAAAACTTTCTGAGTGATGCAACTTGAGGGTTAAAAAATGTTTTGAACCCCCGTGATATGTAAAAGTCACTTGTAGTTAAAAAATCTACACAAAAAGTCACTTACGGCCAAAAGTTTCTCAACGAAGCCATCTAAAAATTTAAATGTAAAAATGTAGAAAAGGTTTTAAGGAAAACTAATTTTTTCGAGCAACTACTTATTTATTAAAGATTTTGGAAAATTTTTTTTTCTAAAATATTTAACATAGACAAGGGAATAAAAAATATTTTTATAAGCAACTATTCCGCTTCTGAGAAAATTATAAAAAATATGTGGGCACTCCCTACATGCATAGGAACTTTATTCCAGAAAAAAAAATTTACGTAATCGATATTGGTTCAAAAGTTATTAACAATAGGGGAACTGATGCTATTGTGGTATAGCTAATGTTTAGGTGGAATTTGAAAGAGAACCGTTAGATCAATTTCAGCCAAATTTTCTTATGCTAATCATTGAAGTATTGGCTACAGAATATATTTCTATAAAATGTGTGCTATTTTATTAAAAAAAAATATTGAGCAAAATCTGAAAAAAGTCAAAAAAGCTGTTTTCAAAAAGTTGGGAGGTAATGTGGTATATATGGTGGCACAATGTGGTATATATACTGCTCAGTACTTGTAAAGTGGGCTTGTAATGTGGTACATATAAGTAGGGTAATGTGGTATACTTAACCATACAACCAAATATAAAGTTTGAAAGGTATGAAATAAGTTCAAAATAACATTTACATTGGTTCTCAAACTCATAGTTTTTATAAAAAAATAAACAGCAATCAAATGATGCTAAGAATAACAAGAAATATTCATATACCACATTAGCGAATCCCGACTATACCACACTGGCCAATTTTTAGAAATTACAAAATTCTAAAATAAAATGGGAAATTTTGTGAATTTTTACAGTCAAACACCTTTTTTGCAATACTTAGCACTTACGTTTATTGAATATAAATAAAACTTCACAAAAACTCAACTTTTTCTTAATAAAATTTTTTTGCAAAAAATTCGGAAAAAAAAATCAACCACACGCGACTTAAGTTTTGTTCAACTGACACCGGCAAAATTTGGTTTGGTGCATGACAGCAACACATCCCTGGTTTTTCATGTTTTCTGATAGGATAAAAGCAGTGACGCTTGCAGGTTCTTTCCCAAATCGGAGATATGCGACCATACCACATTGAAAAACTATACCACAATAGCATCAGTTCCCCTATACTTAGTGTGCCGTGGAATTCTATTTTTTTTTTTTTTTTTTTTTTCAGTAGGTAGTAGACAAAAACAAGGAATCTTATGAAAAAAGTTTCTTGATAATAACTTTCGAACCAATATCGATTGCCTCAATGAAAAAGGTGTTTTCAATAATAAATGAAAAATTTTGATCCAAAAAAAAAGTGCTTTGTTATCCTCTGATCTATGTGTGTTAAATATTTAAGAAAAAAATGTTTTCCAAAGTCTTTACTAGTTACTACAAAAAATAATTTTTCTTGAAAGCCTTTTTTTTAGGTGGCTCACTTGAAAAAATGAAAATTTGAGCAAAGATCGGATAAAAAATGACAGCTCTATTCTAAATTTATTGAATCTAAATTACTGTCTTCTATATGAATAGAAGAAAAATTTCTTGTGTTGATTCACTACATCCAAAATAGAACTATAATTTTTCATCCGATCTTAGCCAACAAAGGATCAACATTTTGGTTGCAGAATGTGTAGTTAATAAAAAGAATAAAACTTAAAATTTTTGATTTTTTCGGTCCAAAAATACTATCTAAGTTGGAGCAAGATTCTATGAAGCATAAAAATTAACGTAATATTCGAACTTTGATTCACTAAAGATTGGCTATTTTTTACACGAACGCAACAAGTAGCCCACTGTTAATATAATAACCTCTTTAACAAATTCTTTACATGAAGGATTGGAAAAGGCGATATCGATACAGATCAGTTAAAGTTCAATCGCACCTTGAAAATTCAAATACGGCAACACTGTATGAGCGAAAATCAGCCAAAATATTTTTTGACTAATTTTGGTCCAACTAATCGAAATAAAAACGAATCGTTCAAATCACAAGAAAATTTTTCAAATATGTAGACCTATGCAAGAGAAAAATACAAAAATAGAGTAAAATTTTAATTTTAGTAGCTTCACTTAATTGGTGATTACTTTGGTACATATATTCTTTTTTTATTTTGATCAAAAATTCTACTTTTCTCATATATTTTTACCCATTACGCTTATGCCACTAATCCACTTAGAAAATAATGTAGGAAGCTATTATTAAAAATTTGATTACCTTTAGTCTTAAATTAAGTGTGAGTGTATCAGACATTCACGACTTGAGATATGACTTAAAGTGTGAAACCACCTTCGAAAAAATTGGAAAAAAATTTCAAAAAGTTTCGAAAACCTAACCATAAAATTTTTTTTTTTTGTGATTTTCAAGTTGAGGACCAAAGTGCATTGGAAAAAAATAGTGCCATTTCTTGTACATTTTGGCTGTGAACTAGTGTTATCATTGAGAACTTTCTCAATAATTTCAGCAGCTTCGTTCACACTGAGATACGGGTGTCTGGAAAGAGTTTTAACACTTAAGTTGCATCGGTTGGTTTGAAGTTAGAGTTTTTTTTTTATATATACTTCAAATCAAGGCGAAAAATTTGAGATCGTAATAAAAAATGTAGCATATCAAGCAGGAATTTTGCATCCTGCATAATTTTAAAACTATGCATATTTTGTAAAAATCTTTTTTCCGAAGGTCACAATGAAATAGCACAAAGAACATTTTTAAGAACTTCTTAAACCATTATATCCTGTTTTTCAAGGCCTTTTTGACTCCATTTTCCAAAAATTGGGTTATAATGGGCTAAGGTATTCCAGAAAAATATATTACGAAAAATTTCACTGGGGTCCACGAAGACTAGAAACACTTAAAACTTAAGTAAAAGCGATAAAAATCTAAATTGTTTTACAGTGTTATTTAAGTTTAAAGTTATGAATTCTTAGTGATGTTTTTCACTTTTTAACCAAAAATTTATTGCATACTTTAAGGTCAAATTTATTAAGGGCTTGCTACAATGAAATCCATTAAAATTACTGATTTTGATTAAAGTTACTGGAATATGTATTTTGCATTAACATCACAATATAAAGTATTTTGAAACATGGCTGGAAATTATAACAATACGGCAAAAAAGTTGTTTTTAATCTTATCTGGAACCTGTTAGCTATGTTGCATGGTTACCATTTGTTTGTATACTTCTCTTTAAGAGGTTTGCTCTAATTTAATTTTTTTCTCTTAGTCTCGCTCTTTCTCTCTCTTAGTTCCATTTTCTGCCTTGCTCTTAAATCGGCATTTTAAATTTTAATATAAGTAATTTTTGTTTTTAAGTTTTATGGAAGATTATTATTAGTGAGAGATACACAACAAAAACAACCTGCTGAATTATATGGATTGTTTAGTATTCTTTCGGTTGTGCTCACGATCGGATCGATTTGTACGTATCGTACTATAAAAAACACTGTGTTTTTAGGTCAAAATTTGAATAGTTCTTTAATTATTTCAATCTGTATCAACACTAACAATCAAAATGTTACGCCACCTAACGATTGTAAATAAAAATAATGCATTCTCGTCTAAACTGCAACGTTCCTATCATTCAAAGGATGGCGTCTACGGTTATAGGCCAATGCCGAAACGTGAATTTAAAGGTATTTAATTTGCAAAAATGGAAATTATTTCCAGAAAATCGGAAAACCTTAGAGTGTTATATAATAGAACAAAAAGTGCGAACTACTTAGCTATTGTGCAAATACTAAATTTAAATTGTCAGATACATTTCTAATCAGTGCTTTAAACAATCTCTAAGATAACATCGTTGAGTTGTGTGATAAGTGCGCTAATCTTCGCTGGTGGCAACTTCGAGAAATTCAAATATATTTGGCTTAAAAAAAAAATGCTTTTCTGGATGGTTTTGTTATTCTTTTTATAAAAGTTTGTTTTTATTTTGGGTAAAACTGTTGTTGTCAAACAAGATGTTTTGTTACATATGTACATGAGCATGTATGTATGTAGGTTTAGCCCATACATTAGCTCCCAGACACGCCACGCATTACTTTCTCTCACATAATCTCGACGAGGTATTTTTTATTGTTTTGTTTTGGTTTTCTTTTCAATGGACTGTATAGCTAAAAACGATGCACCCGACATGATAAACCTTAAGGCTGTGTTTATGATCGAGCGTATTTGCTTCGCGCAATGCGACAAGAATCGATTGTTTATGATCTAAAAGAATTACAATCGATTGATTACTTATCACACACCCCCAAAAATCTGAAAGAAGCTGTCATAAAAGTGAGCTTAGAGTTTTTTAGGTTTTTTGAAGGTCGCTCATCTCCGTTTTATGCAAATCTTGGTTTGATGCAGTTTTTATTTTCTCAAAAATTTTTGGAATAAGTCATGCGATATATCAAATTGTTCATCTTGAATCAAGGTATATACTTAAATAAAAAAATAATGCTTGGGACATAAAATAAATAATATAACGTTTTTAAGATGAAATACCCACAAGAAACGTATTTTCGAAATTTCCTGCTGAAAAATTCTAAAACTACATTTTGGATAAAACTTGTTGTTCCTGGGTCCTGTTTTTATGGGTCTTTTTGACCGTTTTTTCAAAAACTGGGCTATAATGGGTGAAAGTGTTCAGCAAAAATATTCTATGAAAAATATTGTTAGGGGTCACAAGAAATGCTTCAAACTTGCATATAATCTTGCAATAAAAATAATTATTTCAAGCAAAAGTTGAGCGATTCGCTGTTTCAAAAATTTTTGGTTACAAGTGCTCATCGCACTTGTCGTTCTAAATCGCTTGGAATCACTCGAAATCGCTTTTCGTTAAATCGCTGTGTCATAAACAGTTCCATATGTCGCAAGTAGCGATTCGCATCGCATCGCGCGACGCGAATATGCTCGATCATAAACACGGCCTAAAACATAAGTCTTGCTCTCTATCGTATTTATTTGTAGCTCTCCGACTATACGCTCTTTGAGTAATATTTTGAATTTTCAGTAGGTAATAATGTTTATGCGTATGATTAAATTTAAATAAACTAACTGCCGGAAAATATCATGGATGTGCATTTATGCCCAGGAAAATGAGACCAATAAGCTAAGTAATTTTATGTGAATTGTTTTTTTTTAACAGCATTATTTATACGGAGTAAAGCGTGTCAGATAAGCAAAAAATCTCGGAATAAGAGATAATAAACTGAAAACTTGTATTCACTTTCATTATATTGTTCTAAAAGTTGTCTCAAAAATTTCATAAAATCTCATTTCCCATGATAAAGATCACAATTAAAGAAGTTGCAAAATAAATTTCCATATGTATTCCGCGTACAAGTAATATCAGAGACATATGTACGTGTGTGTATTAAAGTGATAAACAAAAACATATGTAAGTAGTGAGAGCCACTTAATAACTTTTCAGAGGTTTTGAAATTTTATTAATTGTTGTTGATTTTTTGAGCGAAAATGGTTTTTACTCA
This sequence comes from Calliopum simillimum, assembly GCA_951812925.1. Lineage (NCBI taxonomy): Eukaryota > Metazoa > Arthropoda > Insecta > Diptera > Lauxaniidae > Calliopum > Calliopum simillimum. The sequence goes on from OX638368.1 coordinate 152,724,290, forward strand.
CGCTTATCACTCTCCGATCCAAAGAGACTGGAACTCACTTTTTGTGCATCTCTCTGGTAATAGGGCTATTTTCTAATTGCAAAAACTCATGAAAGCTAAGTCGCTCAATAAAAAGAATCAGAATATTTTGTATGAAGGATTGCTTGCTCTACAGATATGTTCTCTAGAGTTCTATTCGATAAAAAATAGATTTTTATTATTTGTAGACGTTCATAAAAAAGATCATGTTTGTTTTTATTGTGCACCGTTCATGAGTTATCTTGAAAAATTATAATGGAATGTGAATGCATATGGAATATCCGAAATAAGTGTACGTATATGTGTCCCGAAATAAACGTCAGTGCTTTTTGACTCTAGAAGGCCCAGTTGTACCCTCTAAGTGGAACATTTCAATTTTTTTTTTTGTCCTTAACTTAAGAAAGGATTTGTTTGTTACTAAAAAATTTAATTTTTACTCTGTGTTTTTTTTCATTTTCCAAAAATATTTTCATTAAATTGAATTTCTATATTTTTACCAGGAAAAATTCTTCGAGATAAGACTTTAAAATCACGTAAGCAGAGTGGTCAATTTATCTCTCATTTTCACTCTCATTTCAAAGTTGTCTTGCGTATGCTAAAGATTTTCGGACTAAAGCCTGCAAACCATTAATTGTGGGCTAAAGCTTTAGGTATAATGAACACTCTTTTTGTGGAAAAAAAAAGTTAACCTTTCATATGAACCAAGAATTAAAATGATATGTCTTACAGTTTAGGGATTATGATTTTTTGAGCATTTCAAAACATGAAATTGACCGGTACGCCTGCACAAAACTCCCAAAAATTGTGAATAAAAGATTTTCTTAACAAATTTTCATGTACTGACCCATTTTAGTTAGGTAGTGAACCAGGCTATTAACACAAAGTAAGTTTACTTCTGTTTCGAAAAGTGTTATTTTTGCTACTTTTTAGTACAAAAAATTCTTTTAAAGATCATAAAAATAGTACCTTGTGCTTATGTGTAGCTTGAATCGATAACTTTTCAAAAATGTTCTTAACGTGAAAATCAGTTAAGAAATGTCCAAGTTATGGACAAATACTTATGTATGTGAAGGAGTATTTCTCACAATTTACCGATTTTTCCACTTTTAGCACCCCTCCAAAATCCACAAAAAATCGCAATACTTTTTCGATTTGGACATGAAACGAAACCAAATTTTAGTGAAATCGAAAGGGGTCAATTTGTTATGCTATGAGGTAAAGTATGGCTGAATTGAAATTTATTGATTTAAGATGAAAATGTTCATCTATACCGTATTTATTTCTGATTCTCGTTCTTCGTTCATTTGGAGAAAAATGTTCAACTCCATTGGTACATCAGACAATACTCAATAACAAATTTCATGTTAATGCTATTACACAATCCGACAAAAAAAAAACACATGAGAAAATCCAAAAAACTCTTAAAATAGTCGTTAAAAAAAAATACCCGTGTCTCGTCGTTTTTCTCCAGCACGTCAGATATTTTTTTAATCGATTTTTGAAGTTAAGTATTAAATCCACTACACTTGAAAAAACAAAAATAACGCATTTTTGTGTTAAATCGATGAATCTAACTATATGATCTTTAAATCTGAAGTATACCATGCGTTCAGTAAACTTTTGCAGGATATTGCGAGGAATACTTTTAAGGAATTCTTTAACCTTCTATTACCCCCACATAGGGGTCATTTTTACTCTTTTCTTAAATAGTTACAAAAATGACACCTAAAACAGTAGAATATGGAGTCGTATATACCGACAGAAATATTTGCTATAAAATTTCACTACTAATTTCTAAATACTAAAAAGTTGAAATTTTATCCCGAAACCCAGAAAATCGTTAAAATCAATCAGGACTTCTCACATTGCATTCCTGACGCGCTTTCCTTAAGTTTTAAGAATTTTTCGTCTCTGGTAACTCCTAGTGAAATTTTCCGTAGAATATTTTTGTAGAATTGTTTAGCCTATTGTAGCCCAGTTTTTAGAAAAATACAATACAATGTAAAGTTCCAGGAAAATAATCTTTGTATGATTTCATTATGATTTTGTGACAACGAGTTTTATCCAAAATGTAGTTTTAGAGTTTTACAGTGGGGTGAAATTTGGAATTATCGATTGTCGTTCTTTATTGATTTAAACGACTTTTTTGCTTGCGGGATGAAATTTTGACTTTTTAGTGTTCAGCAACTAGTAGTAATTCTTACTGATTCAATATACTACTGTTTTAGGTGTCATTTTTGTACCTTTCTAAGGAAAGAGTAAAAATTACCCATGTGTGTGGGTTGCAGATGGTTAAAATATTTCACAAAAGTATTACCCGCAATATCCCGCATAAGCTTACTGAATACATGACACACCTCAGATGTAAGGATCATATAGTTAAATTCATCGATATTACACAAGAATGCGTTATTTTTGTTTTTTTTTTTTTTTCATGTACAGTGGATTTAAAAACTTCAAAAATCGTTAAAAAAAATATCTGACGTGCTGGAGAAAAACGACGAGACACGGGTATTTTTCTTTTAACCACTGTTTTAAGAGTTTTTTGGATTTTCTCATATGTTTTACAAAAAGTTTGAAATTGTCGGACAGTGTTGTTAACTGCTTTACAGATGTCTCCATTTCCTAGAACCAGTTTTTCAATTAAAGACAAAAAGCCCTCATGTAATCAAACAAACCGAGAAAGACACTCATATAACATTTTTAAAGCAAAACCTGATGAAAATGGATCTGCTGCTTGATTTCATTTCATGTAATTCATTGTGCAACCTCAAACACAACCCACATATGTACATTGTTCTGTGCACAACAGCAAAAATGTTCTCATCATCATCATCATCGCCCATCAATATCTGCACCAACAACAACAACAACAACAATAGCAAAATGTAAACAAATAAGCGATATGAACACCCCCAACAAACTGATGATGGATGATAACTGGAAACCATCCATGGCATCATCTATAGTACTACTACTACTAAACAGAAGCTTCTCTTATTCGCATAAGAAGTAGCGGCAAAACATATCAATGTGTTGGTATAAAACGCATACGCACACATGCTCATTTATGTGTACATTAAGCAGAGTCATTCGTATAACGAGTGCAGGCAAACAAACGAACAGACGGACAGACATAGCAAATATCCGTTTATTTGACTGCTGACATCTTAATCAAGCAAACCATGCCGCAAATGTTTACGAACACAACTCAACTCAACTGTATTGTGCATACACATGTGTAAATATGCGAATTGTGCTTATGTATGTGTGTTGTTTTTTTTTTTCTGCAAATGTCCTTTCATCCAGATGATCCTTTAAATGTGAAAACAGGAAGTGAAGACATAAAATACTTATATACAATATCAATCCACAATATGACATATTGTTTTTATTATTGGAGAGATCCAACTTGTTTTGCCCTTTGTTGCCTACATTTGTTGTAAGTGGTAACACTTAATGTTCGTATTTAACCTTTTTTATCCTTTTTTTTAACTTTGGACCTTTTAAGTGGTGGGTTCTCGATATTTACAGTTACCTAATGCTTCATGTTTCAATATGAAGAGTGTCAGTTCATCATAATGTCCTTGCTAATACACAAATATGTACATGCATAATTACTTGAAAAAAATAATTTTAGAAAGTTTTCCTAAAGCGTTTTTATTGCCAAAAAGAGACTGCATGTGACCTATGAGCTGTTTCTTGATATTTTCCATTAAAAGAAAATGGTGATCTCGAAAACTTCATCTTGAGATTTGAAGTAAGTTTTTTACTATATAAAATTGTTGGTGCGAATGTTTTCCATATTCACATCATATGTTTTTTTGGTGCTCCAATAGGTTTTTAAGGAAATTGGGAAGGAATAAGACATGAGAGTGCTGTACCCCCCATACAGAAAACTCTGAAAGCTACTGTATTTTTGTATTTGTTTGTCATCACATCACACCTAAGCCACTTAACCCTTTGAGCGGCAAAATAGAAATGCAATAATTTTGGTATGAAAAATACGAACTCGAAATTCATTTGTCGAAATTTCTTTTGTTGCTAAGCTGTCAAGTTCAAAAGATGGAAGATCACCTATAAACGATGCAATACATTCAATCCGAAAGAAAAATTTGACGGTTTGAGCCGGAAAAATTTGAATTTTCAAAATATTTGGTTTTTAATGAAAACCTTCTGTTTATGGTCTTATCACTCTAAGAGTTTAAACTATACACCGCCGTACTCATAGCACCTATCATTATAAAACTTGGTACATATATAGATGTAAGTATTTAGTGTATACCGAACCGCTTACAAAATGTGGGGAGTCTTACGAAAAGATGTTGCACTCCCCATACTAAAAAACGCTTCAAATGCTATCTCTCCACTCTTTGGTATATTACATTGCTCTATAAGCAAGAATTAAGTAAGGATTAACCACTGGTACGCTAAATTATTTTATTTAGGACTAGCCAAACTTAAAATTGTTGTTTTTAATACTGTTTTCAAATGTGTCACGTGAATTGCAAAAATAAAAACTTCATGACATCAAACTTTTCCATCACTATATATTCACTTAATATGATTAAGCCATTAAATCAATAAAAGCTACATATGTAGGTTATATAAAACAAACTCGCTCTGATTTCATAGCTGTCCTGCAAGACATATATCCGTAAGACAGTTTTTTATGAGACATAGTTCTCTACGTCAAAGTTAATTATTATGATACCTTCTCTTACAGTCTGTGACAACAAAGAGTAGCTGCTGGGGCCGAATTATATAAATTGTTTCTATGACCAACAAGGAATTTTTTAGGAAATTTTGTCTGCTTTTGGATTCTAAATTGTTCTTCGATATTTCTTCGAGCTTCAGCAACATAAAAATTTTGACCCGGAAGCTGCGTAAAGCCCTACTTTTGGCGTCTAAATTTTTTGCAGCATTCCTGTCTGGAACTTTTTGGACTTTGTATGTTTTCAAACCTGCATTAACTTTAACTTTTCGCATCAAATAGTCAGCGCACTAGGCTAACCGGGCAGCTTTTCTAGCAGATGTGTTTGGAGGTCTTTTCAATGTGCTTTAAATTTTCTTCGCTTTCCCCATATCATGTGGTCCTTGTTTTCTTCACGAACCAGGTTTCCTATCAATGCCTCCTGAAACTGTTTAATAACATTGGAAACAGTTTGACGGCAAACCTTCAATTATTTGGCCAATTTTTGGTAGGACTAATTTGGATTTTTTTGAAAATTTTTAATAATTTTAAGACGTACTTCCTTTTCTTCACTCATTTTAATCAAACTAGAAACAAATCAACATGTTGGTCATTAAAAATAATAACTGACATATTTTTCAAAGAAAACTAGATCAAAGAAATTTTTAAATTTTAGACCCAAAAAAAAAATTATTAATAATGAGCTGGTTTTCTTTAGTTAAGTAAATTGAAAACGTATAAATTTATAGGAAATGATTATATGCAGTTTTGATTGCATACATCATATTGCCGAGGTCGATTTATTAAAAAGTGAACACGATATTTCAAAAACAACATTTAAAAAAACTTACTTTTATTATTTGTTATAAGATTTAATTTTATTCAAGAACCGAAATTGTGCAACACAGAAGAAGAAAAGAATAAATTTGACATTTCTTTAGAGAACAAATTTTAACAATAAAATCACAATAAACCACAAATGGGCGGGTGAGGTCAAAAAATTTACTTATGCGTCATTGAGCAATACTTTAACCTTGCGTATATTGCTAACATATCTTTTATGCATTTTCTGAACATACATACATGAATACAAAATAATACATTATTTATTACATGCCAATACTTTTGTTAAATTCTTTTCCTTTTTTTATCATTTCTTATACGATGTCTACTCGTACCCACAGTTCCGGAGGATGTGTTACAGTCAAGAAATGCCCAAAGCGCTGTGTATCGTTGGGTTGAAGCTTATCGCAAACATGGACACAAATTGGCAACCGTAAATCCGATCAGCATCAAAGAACCGGAAAGGTAAGAGAAACGCAATTTAAGCGAAAATTTAATGACCAATGTATTTGCCTCAATGTTCATATGTATACCGGTTTTTCTCATTTTATTTTCCGCTGTATCGCATGTCACCTTAGTCCCATCGAAGAACTTCAACCAGAATTTTATGGTCTCAAACTGCGCGAAACAGTTAAACCATTAGGTTTACTCAACGCTCCCACATTAGAGCACAAAATGACGATACATGAACTGGAAGTATTGTTACAACAAATTTACTGCGGTAGCGGTGTTAGTGCAGAGTTTTCATATGTAGAGGTAAATGGTATATTGTTATTGTTTTGTTACAAGTTGTACAAAACAAAAACATTTGGAGGTTGTTAAAACACAACTTTATTATTCAATTAACTAAATTTAATGCAAATTATGTTTTTTGGGAAATCTACGCCAACAAGTATACTAACATATTTATGGATGCGATACAGTCCCAGCTAGGGATGTTAAGAATACAAACATGAAACAAACAATGGTTGCAATATTATTTAAAATTGCAATTTCCCAGTGAAACTATTAGATGCGAAATTTTCAGTCGCACATAGGGGTATCTGAGTTAAAAAACTGGTCAAAATTAATAACTCTGAAACTACTGGTCCGATTTTGGAAATTGAGGTTCCATTTTATTCAGATCATTAAGACGATCAAAACAATTACAGACTCGTTTAACAAAATTGTCAATGCAGACAAGTCAAATATTTGAGGACTTGTAGCTCCTGTATAACAGAGCCAATTTTGGTTCTTATAAAGTTTTTCTTTTTCATATTACTAAAATGACAATTTGATGGTATTAAACTTTTGAAATAAATCCAATAGATGGCGCCGTACACATGTTAGTTGAAGTAACTTTTAGGGCCTTCTATGTCCTATACTGCTTTATTGATTTTAGTTGTCAAGAAGAGTAGTTCGGGAACACTACAGAATAGAAAATTTGTCCACAAGGCGCTATAGACAAAAACATCACAAAAACATTTTAAAAATTCTTTATCACTGTACCTTATTTAATAGATATGGTTTATACTTTTGGTAATGTTAACTGGAGTAATACTGTAGTACTGAATTTCGAACAAATTGATAATAAAGGCCAATATAACTTGCCGGAACTTCAACTTTTCATTCTACGTACTAACAACACAGGCCCACAAAAAAAAATACCCTGCGCGAAAGATTAGACCACCGGAACTTTATGTATTTGGGGTTGCCTTAATTTCCGTCTTTACTCTAGAAAGTAGTAGAGTATTTTGGGGGTTCAAACCCCCCAGGAAGGCCTTTATCCATATATAAAATGGTACAAATTTAGTGTTTCATATAGTGTTCCCTCATTTTCATATATGCCACAAACGTTTCCAACTTTTTAAAGTTTGATCCAAAAACTATGCATTATAACTTTGTAAAGAAAAATTGTGGTAGACTACTCGATAGCTCATTTCGATGATTTCAGACAGTAGAAATGACCAAAACAAATTTGAACTCAAAAATACCCGAATTTGTGTTTCAATTTTATGTATTACTGCAATGAAATATAAGATTTCCATAGTGATGGTCTTGGTCTTGATTTTGATATTGAGTCTTGATCTTGATCTTGGGCATTATGGTTGGTCTCGTTCGTGCTCTTGATCTTGACTTTAGAAATAAAAAATTAGAGAAAAATTGCTAAAGAGTGATATCTCTATGTATCGGTCTACATACATATATTAAGCTTCTTGCTTAGAATTGTTAACACAAAATTATTATTATTGAAGAAAAAATCCTCCGGGCCTGTACTTTATCCACGCCTTTGCTAAAGTCGTAGAAAAATATTGATTTTACAGTAATGATTGCGTAGCTCTCTAAGTCCCAGTTTACATAGAGGGTCACGATCAAAAAAGTCGTGTAACTTTCATACTATTTTTTGCTTTACTAATGTTTTACTCTCTTGACTTGAAATCATGCATCGAATCATCCCGTGTCCTCAAAATCAGAATTTAACGTTTTTTCTCACACTTTACATTTTTAATTTTGCATTATTTGCAATTATGAATCTTAAAATATTTCCAACCTCCATTTCATTATGAGTAGTATCTTTCGTGTCCTTTACATCACTTACAACCATCGCTAACTATTGCTTTAACTACTAAACAAACTATGTACAGACTTGTGGTAAAACTTTAATAATTTCCTGTTTTCCGTTGGCAAATTTTCTCACTCACTTTCACTCTCCTCCACTTGGACTTTCATAGAATCTCGAGGAACGCGAATGGCTGGCAGAACATTTCGAAGAGCTCAATGGTCAAACAGTGAGCAACGATGGCCAGCGGCAAATTGCTGAACTACTAATTAAGTCACAAGCATGGGATAACTTTATGGCCATGAAATTTCCAACTGTCAAACGTTATGGCGGTGAGGGTGCCGAAAGTTTGTTGGCATTTTATTGGCAATTGTTGCACAACAGTGTGCAAGGTAAGAAGCTGAAATTTTGGTGTGGGCTGCTTAAGTGAGAATGGCAAGGTATGAATGGATAGATGAATGTCATACCACGTATGACTTTAATTCATTTTGGGCGATGATTCAGAATCGCTTAAGGATATTTTCTTTGTGTGTGTGCTCCGTTTGTGAGTTTGTTTGTGTGCTACTCGCATATCATTTACCTTTAATCAGTAGTTTCCTAACTTAATTTTATTCATCAGATGAAATCGAGCATATTGTTATTGGAATGCCGCATCGTGGACGTATAAACTTACAGACGATACTTTTGAATTTAAGACCAGCAAAAGTTTTTCGCAAGTTACGTGGGGAATCAGAATTTCCAGATGATGCTCCCGCAATGGGTGACGTATTGTCTCATTTCCGTAAGTTTGCACGCACCACACACAATGCATAGTTGCGCTTAAGTTACTTTTCAAGTTCATTGCGGTTCCAGTGTGATTTAATTAAGTTGAACTTTTGAATTTCTTTTGCAGATACTTCAGAGGAATTGCTCGTGGAGGATAAGCCAATAAAAATCAGCTTGCTGAGAAATCCATCGCACTTAGAGGTGAGATTTTAATTTGTGTTGAACTTCAAGTTTAATTGAATACTTAGGCAAAATAGATAAGTTGCTCAAATTGACTACAAACGAATCAAATAATGATAAAGAGAAGTTTCTATCTCGTTTCCGGGGGATTTCTTACTACCTTAATAAATTCTTCCATAATGACAATAAAATGCAATTTTTCAACAGGCAGTTAATCCCGTAGCCATGGGCAAAACACGTTCCAAACAACAAACAATAGGCGATGGTGCCTTTTCCAAAGATGCAGTTACACGATTCTCTACCAAAGTGCTAAACGTAATAGTGCATGGTGATGCTGCCTTCTCTGGCCAAGGTATAAATCAGGAGTGTCTGAACATGGCATATGTACCGCATTTTGATGTAGGCGGTACCATACATTTGGTCGTAAATAATCAAATTGGGTTCACCACACCGGGTGATCGTGGACGTTCTACAGACTACACCACCGATTTGGCTAAAACAATACAATCGCCCGTTTTTCATGTTAATGGCAATGAACCTGAGCACGTAGCCCTAGTCACACAACTTGCTTTTGACTATCAAAGACAATTCCGCAAAGATGTCTTTATTGATTTAAATTGCTTCAGGCGTTGGGGACACAACGAATTAGATGATCCAACTTTTACGAATCCAAGTATTTATCGTATTATACATAACCGCAAGTAAGTACACAAATTTACGCTCTGTTCAGTTTTTTTGATGAATTTAATTTTAGATCAGTTCCCGATCTATATGCTGACAGATTGAGTCAACAAAATGTGCTTTCAACGCAAGAATCAATGAAAATACGCGAAGAATATTTAACCTACCTAAATGCTGAACATGAGCTATCACCAAATTATCAACCCGATGTATCATACTTTCAGAAACAATGGTCACAAATTCAAAGTGCACCCAATGCTATTACCTACTGGGACACTGGTCTGGACTATGCGTTGCTCAGCTACATTGGTCAACAAAGTGTTGCCTATCCAGACAATTTCGTAAGTTAATAAGCCCTAACATATGTGCTCCATGCTTTGTTATAAGCGCAATAAATACATCGCTTTATGATTCACTCTCCTGCAGCATGTACATTCTCATCTGAAAAAAACGCACATTGAGGGCAGACGCAAAAAACTGGAAGCTGGGGAGAAAATCGATTGGGCCACAGCAGAAGCGTTAGCTATCGGCAGTCTGATGTATCAGGGTCATAATGTGCGTATCAGTGGTGAAGATGTGGGACGTGGCACATTTTCGCATCGTCATGTTATGCTTGTGGATCAGGAAACAAACGAAATGTTGATTCCGCTTAACAATCTCGAAGGTGGTTATGATGGCAAATTGGAAGTGGCGCATAGTATTCTGTCCGAAGAAGCAGTGCTAGGCTTTGAGTATGGCATGGCTATTGATAATCCATATAATTTGATTATATGGGAAGCACAATTTGGAGATTTTGCGAATGGAGCACAAATAATAATAGATACATTTATATTTACGGGCGAAAGTAAGTACAATGACTTTCATCACTTAAAATAACATGAAAGCAATCGATGGAATATATCTAAGCAGAAGTGACTTTGAACTTTGAATGTCTATTTAAAGCGCTTTTTTCGCATAAAATAGTTCTGAAATGGATTTTAGACAATTGCGCTTAAATTGTGGTTCTAAATAAAGCCTTGGGGAGAGATTAGTTCGGTAATGCCAGAAAAGAACGCACTTTCCATGACAAGAGTGTCAATTATATTGTTGCCTTCATAGCCCATGTGGATAGGATTTTGATTTGAATTTGATTATCGATCGCATTTATGGCTTTCGGAGCAAATAAATATAATTTTTTTCGAATGTGAGGGCTTTGGTCAGCAACTACACATTTTCATATTGCTTGATTTTCAGCCTATGCTAATAAATTAAAATTAAAAATTCTCTTCCCTTTACACGGTCCGACACAAAAAAAACACATAAGAAAATCCAAAAAATTGTTAAAAAAGACGTTAAAAAAAAATTTTTTAATCGATTTTTGAAGCTCTTAAGTCCACTGTACGTGAAAAAACACAAATAACGCATTCTTGTGCTAAACCCATGAACTTAACTATACGTAGACTGCTATATATATTTCTGGCCTAGGCAACACTAATGTTAATAGCTAAAATTTGGCCACACCATAATAAAGTTTGACATTTTTTAGCATAAGCGTACTCAGAACGTTTTGACGTACGTCCATCATTGACTTGAAAATCAATTCGGCAAAAAAATGGAATTAACTCGTGAACATTTTCGTGCGATCATTTTTCACAACTTTCGACGTGGAATATCACGACAAGAGTGCACCGATGAACTTAAATCTTTGTATGGCGATGAAGCACCATCCTATAGCACTGTGAAAAATTGGTTTAATGAATTCAATCGTGGCTGACGCTCGCTCAAAGACGAATTCCGTAAGGGTCGTCCAAAAACGGCCATTGTGCCAGAGAACATTGATGCCGTGCGTGAACTGATAATGCAAGATCTTCATGTGATATACCGTGAGGTAGAGGCATTCTTGGGCATTAGTTCCATTCCAATAAATTCGATTTTGCATGAACACTTAGTTGTTAAAAACGTTTGTTCTCGTTGGAAACCCCATAATTTATCAATCGTTTAAATTATTAATGGAAAAATTAATTTTCTTAACTCACTGTAAACAAAACAAATAGCACTTGTACATCAAAACGTTGTGAGAACGTTTATGCTAAAAAATGTCAAACTTTATTATGGTGTTGCCAGATTTTAGCTATTGACATTAGTGTTGCCTAGGTCATTGATTAAAAAAATCTGACGTGCTGGAAAAATACGACGAGACGGGTATTTTTTTAACGTCTTTTTTAAGAATTTTTTGAATTTTCTCATGTATTTTACAAAAAGTTTGAAATTGTCGGACAGTGTTATATAAAGATTCCGTGGCGTGTTTTGCAATGCTGAATTCGAATACGGCCTCAGAATTGCTTTATCTCATATGGTTTTTGAGATATCTTAACCTAAAAAGCAAAAAAGCTGGTTTTTTGACATTTTTTTGAAGCTTTATAACTAGAAAATGGAACGTTTATCCGTAAAATTAAATAAAGTAATTGAAAGTCCTAACACTTTTCTTCAAAACCTAATTTAAATTATGTCGTAACCTTTGTTTTTTTTCAGAAATTTCATGGACTGAAATAATGAAAAACGTGTTTTATGAATTTTTTTAACTTTTTAGGTTAGTATATCTCCGAAAAAACAAAGATATCAACGTAATTCGTATTAGGTCATAAAGAAAACGATTGGGACTTTCAACTACTTTATCAGATTTAAATGACGAACGTTCTGTTTTCTAATTATTATATATAGCTCCAAAAAATAGCAAAAATCTATCTCTTTTGCTTTTCAGGTTAGGAAATCTCGAATTTAGCATTGCAAAGCATATCGATTTTTTTTATAAAGTTTTAGTTTTTTTTTATATGGATGATGTGTTTTTGCGATATTTCGAGATGATGATCAGCTATGATTTTAGTGTTTGCAATTTCTGAACTTTAAACAAGTACAAATGAAACCCTGATAGCCGATATTGTCCACATTTTCATCACACCTATTGAATCTGCAAGACAACTGTGATGATGAATTAATTTTTTTGGACAGAAATTAAACTTTTGAATGCCACGCTCCCAAGAAATGAATTTATCTTATCTCTGAAACTACATACATATATTAAAACCATTTTAGTAGATTTTCTATTTTTCTTATATTAATAAAAATCAATTTAAATTCAAATTAATTAAATTATTATCTCACTGCCTCCACAGCCAAATGGATGGACAACAATGCGTTGGTCATGTTACTGCCTCATGGTTTCGATGGTGCTGCCTCTGAGCATAGTTCCTGTCGCATTGAACGCTATCTGCAAATGTGTGATTCTAAACAGCTTACCCCTGATGGTGACAATGTTAATGTGCACATTGTAAATCCCACTACTCCCGCACAGTACTACCATGTATTGCGTCGCCAATTGATACGAAACTTCCGTAAGCCGCTTATAGTGGTTGCACCAAAAACATTGTTGCGGCTGTCAGCTGCCACATCCACGCATCTTGATTTCCAGCAGGGAACACATTTTAGAAATGTTTTAGGCATGTGTGGTTGCGTTTATTTTTGTGGTTTTTTGTTTTTAACAAACAAAATATTGTTGTTGACCATTATTCCATGCAGGTGATGCCACTGTAGATCCCGCAAAGGTACAGCGAGTTATATTGTGCAGTGGTAAACATTTCTACAATTTGGATGATGTACGCAAGAGTAAGGGTATTGAAAATACGGCTATTTTGCGCTTAGAATCATTATGTCCCTTCCCATTGCAAGAGATACAGGAGGAAATTGCCAAGTACAAAAATGCGCAAAGTAAGTACAAATTACCATATTGTAAATGTTTAGATTTAAAGGTTATGTATTCCACTTTATAATAATAATAATAATCGAGTTTAGCTACTGCAGCTAATAGCCTTCTTAGCCAATTAGCAAAAAAAGGCTATAAATTAAATTTTTAGCTTTTTATAAAAATTTCTGAAAAAAGGGATAGAAACCATGCAAGTTAATATTATGTCTTGTTTCATATCCCGTAGCTTTATCACACTTTCACAACATACCGCTCTAGCCTATATGTACATGAACATGAAAGAGTATTTTCATACATTTTCATATAAATATTCATATAAATCAAAGATGGGATGTCTGAAAAAATTTAACCCTGCATGCTATTTGGCTCGGACAATACACTAACAAAAAACATGCATTACGCAAAATATGACAAAAAAATCGTTCTAAGTGATGACAAAGACAACTAACTACAGTTATTTTTCAATCTAAGTTTGAGTTGACCTTTTGACAAGTTAATATTATAAAATTCACAATTATTGACAAGGGTTGTCATTCGATTAAAAGGAGCTGAAAACATATAATTAGTTCTGCTAACCGGCTGATAAAATAATTGCGGAGAATTACGATCGCTTCTCCGATTTACATTGAAAAAAATATAGTTTAAAAGCTCTGGAGCAGCAAGGGACCCAGTGATAAGTTGGTGCAAATAAAGAATATCTGCATTATCTCTGCGTTCCCGTAGAGACTGCATTTTAAGTAACTTTAAACGATCCTCATAAGGAGGAAGATTTGAAGAATCAACCCAATTTAGGCCATTCAGAGCAAATCGAATAAAATTTTTTTGGATTCTTTCGATTCTATCAATATGAACATTATAAAATGGTGACCAAACTTGACTAGCGTACTCCAAGTGAGGACGCACAATCGTATTATATAAAGTTATCGTTACTAATGAATTATTAAATTCCTTGGCCCACCTTTTTATAAAGCCAAGCAGAGAAGCTGCTTTCTTACATATTTGATTTATATGTTCATTAAATGTTATTTTGTCATCAAAATAGACACCTAGATCTTTAACAAAATACACACGACAAATGTTTTTGTCTTTCAATACATAATCATATTTTATATTGTTTTTCTTCCTGGAAAACGTTATTGTTTGGCATTTATCTGGATTTAGATGCAAGTTATTTTTAAGGCACCAAATTTCGAATGATTTCAAATCAGACTGAAGCATAACAGTATCATGATTTTCCCTCACTGACTTGAAAATTTTCATATCATCCGCGTAAACTAGCAAGTTAGAGTTTTTAATTATATGGGTTACATCATTTATAGCCAAGACAAATAGTAACGGTCCTAGGTGACTACCTTGTGGTACACCTGAAGTCGCCGTAAAAGAAGAAGATAAGACTTTACGAAATCTTACTTGATATGATCGATTTAATAAATAAGATTCAATCCAGCCAATGAAGATGGAAGGAAATCCAAGTTTTTTTAGTTTAAACATAATCAAACTATGTGGTAGCTTATCGAATGCTTTACTAAATTAAATTAAAATTAGCTAGCAAAAATACATCATCTTTGCATCCATAAGACACAAATAACACAGGTTTACAAAAAAAAATGTGACGGCATTTTAACCAGACTATATGTTTCCTATGGACTTTGACGTCCTGAATCCGAATCCGAGGTCCGTGAGTGAGTGATAAATTCGCTAAAATTCTGAAACCAGTTTTTTATCATTAAATTCTTAATCCTTAAAAAGAATATGTGATCAAAAAGAATATCTCGGACCTAGTTTCGGAGACATAGCCATCGGAAGATCCGGATACATCTTCTATGAAAACCTTTATAAGTTGGGAGCCCCTGGATGGATTTGTAAAATATTGGTGTCATATGTTATTTTTTTTTTTTTTTTTTGTAAATCTGTGTAATTAAAGTCTAAGGAAAATGTAGAAGATACCAATTTAATTATTATTTGCAATTACTCTGCAATTTTTCTTCTCTTAATGTAATCTTTTTTATTTTTTTTTTTTATTTTTTATAAATGATTTGAAGAATTCCAAACCTTTGAACTGAAATTCTCATTAAAAATTCTGCAAACTATTACATAAATTTTGGTGAAAATTTTAACTTTTTGTTCATCCCTTCCTATGCAGCATTCATTTGGAGTCAAGAAGAACACCGCAACATGGGTGCCTGGAGTTTTGTGCAACCACGTTTCGAATACTTAATTGGCAAACAGGTATAACGACTGCTGCAATACCAAAATTTATAATATTTTAGAATTATTTGCACACAACACATCCTTCTGTGAACATAACATTCACACGTGCATGCTGGAAGTGATGTCGTGTGTAACTAACACCAAATGGCAAAACCACCAGTTGGAAATCAGGACATTAGTGACATTTCGATCATAGCTTCCACATTTAAATCAGTTAGGTTTGTTCAAATCGGTAGAACACTAGAAAAATTTAAGATTCCTGGGGCTTGTTCAGAACAACTTTTTCTATTGCCATTTTTCAAAATTCGCAAAACCAACGGAGTTATTTGAGCCGTTAATTTTGAAAGAGGGGTAACGAGGCAAAAGTAATGATTTGGCATGGCATTTTGTAAGAAACGAATAAAATTGGGCTCTGTTTTCAAGAAAAGTTTACTTCATGGCGGGAAATTGATGGCGTTCAGTTGAAATGCTATGGGTCAAATAACCAATTATTATGGCACAAAATGTGTGCGACACTACTTTTGCCCCTTTACGCACGGAAACGTTTATTCTGACAGTGTGGTAAGTCAAGGAAATGGCAACATGAAATTATCTAAAAACACTACATAGTGCGACAGACATTTTGAGAACGAAATTGCTAAGTTCGAATTTAAGAAAAAGGCCATTAATTACACTGTGTAACGATTTAATGTTTTTTGCAAAATAACAAAGTTTCTGACAACGGACTTTGTTTAAGGGGACCAAAAAAAATATACGTGTTTCGGCGTTTTGAAAGTTAACATCTGAATTTTTTTGTTTTGTGGGGGGTCAAAGTTCACTCCTTTTAACGCATTCTTGTGTGAAATCGATTTATTAAACTATAGGATCCTTACATCTGAGGTGTATGATGTGTTCAGCCAACTTTTGTAGGATATTACAAAGAATTTA
The DNA here is from genome assembly GCA_951812925.1 of Calliopum simillimum. Classification (NCBI taxonomy): domain Eukaryota; kingdom Metazoa; phylum Arthropoda; class Insecta; order Diptera; family Lauxaniidae; genus Calliopum; species Calliopum simillimum. The sequence continues at coordinate 152,740,886 of OX638368.1, forward strand.
AAATTTGGTCATTTATTGTTAGTTTCAAATTAAACGATTCAAAAAAGAAAGAAAATTTGAAAAAAAATATGGGCAATTTTTACCGTTTTCTTGAAAAGGTACAAAAATTACACCTAAAACAGGGAAATATGGAATCAGTTTGTACCACAGAAATATTTGTGAACGAAATGTAGTATAGGTTGGGACGGGTTCCGTTTTTGGTGAGTGGTTATGAAAAGGATGGAAATATTGTTAACTTAGATAAACCAATAAAAAGGTCCGGTCATTGGCTACAACCATTCTGTAGAAAGTTATTTGATATAGTGATCAAGTTAAAAGTTATAGGCATTTTAATGAAGACAACTTTTTTTGGCCGTAAAAAATGTCCGTATAAGCAAAGTGAGCAAAAAAATTAGTAAAACTGCATGGTATTATTTTTATTAGAATATTTATGACCCATTTTACGCCTTGGTCTGTTTTAATCTGATTACCAGATATGTATATAGGATGTTCCATGTCAACCGAGACAGCTCAGTGCATATGGCATAAAATGCTTAAAATCATCACAATTTTCTGATACATTTTATAATTTTTTAAAAATTGGTCAAAAAATAAATAAATTTAGTACGTAGCAAAAAATTCCAAAAAAAATCTCACTTATAAAAACTTACATGTACCTTAGATGATTCTATTTTATTTTATGCATTATGCTCTTTTTGTCGTAAGATGCCTTGATTTCCTCTACTATGGAAAAAGAACTTGCGCGACGTCATGACAAATAATATCTGATGAAAAAATATGTGGTGCCAAGCCCACAGGCAGAGCTACATGAATAAACTTGTTCAATATAGAACAGAGTGCGACTATATGTTCATTGTTGGGAGTGGTACCGCCCTTGTTTTCAGCAAATGTTATTTGACTCACTACCTTTTATATACATACCAAAACTCATGCCTATGGTTCAAATAGTTTCGAAGGTAATATAAGTTTTATATTTGTAGGGCGTGGCACTGCCCACTTTTTCAGTGGATGTTATTTCTCTCTGTGCCTGTTACAAACATACCGAATCTTATCTATCTGCGTCTAATAGTTTCGGAGTATGACGAAGTTGATTTTATCTTGATTTGATTGAATGCATATAAATTTATTCACTTATAACTCCTGCGTTTAATGCTACTATCATTTTTAAACAGAAAAAACTATTTTTTCAAAATTCAAGAGATTTCGACCTGTGTCACTATTTTGTGGATCAGATGCTTCTTTTCAGCGGTCTTCTTTTCAGATAGGTGAATGTATAACCTTTAATTTCGCATTTATTTTTTTAAAAAAAATGTGTCCTTGTACTGAATTATTTTTGTGTACACTTTTTTGTCAAAAAAAAAAACCATAGTGCGACACTATGTTCTGTTAAGCCTTAACTCGAACTTTAACTGGCACTTTCACATTTAATTTCATACAAAATTTTTATTAATCTGGAAGTTAAACTTTAACTGGATATTATGAAAAAGACCCTTAATTTCTTGAGCACGTACTCACATGTTTTTCTATACTTTATTTGTTTGATTACTTCTTTCTATAGTTAATAAAATAACTTTATTAATACTTAGTACGATTGACCCAAATGTCCTGAAGTGATTATTGCTTAAATTTCCTACTGGCTTAAAATTTAAAAAATGCCAAACATGCACACATGTAATATGAATACAAACACATACATCTGTGAACTAACGAAAGTGTTAAGCCACAAGTTTTTAATCGTTGCTTTACAATTTTGCATTCTACTCCTTGTCGTGTACTTATATATTTATATATTTACATACATATACAAACATATATGGAAATAGTAAATCTAAAACAAAAAAGTAACCACCTTCTCATGCTCTATTTCTCATCTTCTAACAGCTTAAATACTGCGGACGTGCTGAGGCTCCAACAACTGCTACAGGCATTGGTAAAGTGCATAAACGCGAAGCTGAAGAAGTTGTTACCAGTCCATTTAAACTGTGATGTTGCCAGCAACATTCTCATCTGTTCAACTCAACTACTTATGTAATCTGATGGAGAGAAAACAAAAACTAAAAGCCGGATGAGTTAATTTCATATTTAAAATTGTTGAAACTGCCAAAAGGTCTTTTATATTTTGGAAAAGTGCAACGTACACAAGGTCACTAATGACTTTCGATTCTGTCGTGCTTTTAACTTGATAAGACAATTATACGTACCAGTAGTTGTTTTTAGTTGTATAATATGTATACTTAAGAGAAAAGTTATATTTTCTTAAATTTTTTTTACATTATTAAACGCTTTATGAATGAATAATTTAAATAATTTAAGCACAATGTTAAATATTTTGATTTATCTTTATTTTGCGAAAATTTCTTGTGAAAAAATTATACATTAGGAATTTAAAAATTTTAACAATGAAGATATAAGTAACTGAACATTGAAAAATACAAAATTTTTGTTTTATCTTAAAATAATGAAATATATAGGAATTCTTTTTGCAACACAGCTGTTACACGAAATCCTGAAGTGGACATTTCACATAAATATTGTAAGACAATAAAGAGCACAGCCAAAAAAATATTTTGTTATCCTAAAGCTAGGAACCATGCCACCTTTTAACGACTGGACAATTTTACATAAAATTTTGTAGGTAAGGACCTAACACGTGTATCATGCTCCTGACGTAGGCGCAAACAAATTTGTGACTTTTAAATTGTTTTATATTTTGCAAGTTTTTCAAGCGATATCCACAAAATTTGATGGGTGGATCCCGAACATGAATACAATACAATTGTCGAAAAGTGAGCGGAATAAGATGAGTGTCACGCCTGCTTTTTTCTTATATTCTTTATCCTGAGGAACACATGTATATGTTCAAGAGAAATTTATGCAAAATCGGCTTGAAACCCAATGTGTTAGAAAACTGTGCAATTTGTCATTAAATTCAGACAAGAGGATGTGATACCTCCCATAAAAAAATATTAAATAGTGCAACTAAATGCTGTGATGTAGAGTATTTAAGTTTTGGACAGGCCAAATATAGCACCATTACTACAATAGTTTGTATATTACGATAACTTTTTTGCATGCTACTCAAAAATTTTTTGCGATTAACAGGCGTTTTTTTGTATTTGGGTGTATACCTGTATAATAATATGTGCATTAGGGTGTCTCTTGCTTGGGAAAAGTCAAAATTTTATGTCGCGCTCCCCCAGAATCGAAAGACTTTGTGAAAAAATTGAGATCCCCTAAACGACAGGTTTATTTAAACGAATTAACCTGTGCCACGAAGACATTCAAATTTAAATGAAAATTAACATAGATTTTATATACTTCTTGTTTTAACTTGCTGGGAATTGCGTTGCCTGAAATATTTTTCGCCATCAAATGTGTATCTTATTGTTTTCGGGTCGCTGAACACGATACAAGTGTCAAAATTAAATTTTGACAGCTGTCAACGGCTACACGTGTCGACACAAGCTACCGGTTTAACCTCCATTTCTCGGTGTTTTGATTTGAAATCAGTAGTCAAAATTTAATTTTGACACTTGTATCGTGTTCAGCGACCCGAAAACAATAAGATACACATTTGATTGCGAAAAATATTTCAGGCAACGCGATTCCCAGCAAGTTAAAACAAGAAGTATATAAAATCTATGTTAATTTTCATTTAAATTTGAATGTCTTCGTGGCACAGGTTAATTCGTTTAAAAAAACCTGTCGTTTAGGGGATCTAATTTTTTTCTCAAAGTCTTTCGATTCTGGGGGAGCGCGACATAAAATTTTGACTTTTCCCAAATAAGAGACACCCTAATGTGCATTAAAGATAAGATATCGTTCCAGATTGTTAAAGGTGTGATTTTTTCGTAGAATCTACTACAGCTCAAAAACGCTTGCAATAAAAGATTTTCAAAAAGAATGCCACTATAATAATGCAATGTTAGAATAAATGGGCCAAGGCAATGGCAACATGAAACTTAACTGTTTCAAAAATTTACATACAGGCCTGTTCCGTAATCCGTGTGTTTTCAATTACTTTTCATTTAAGAAGCTTTTTGATGAAAATGGTTAGTCACACGATAAAAAGTATCGGGATCTTTTTTGTGGGGAATTACAGGTTCTACAAACAACATTAATTTGCATTAACGAAAAAGTAACCGTTTAGGAAATATTCTTAAAAAACGGCTAAAAGTCGAAAAATAGCCTCCTAAGTGAAAAGTAATTGAAACCACGTGAATTACGGAACAGGACTCATAGTATCAATTTCCTTAGCTTTTAACTTTTCTTTAAAAAAAATGCCATTTTGTATTGTTGTTTTTAGTTTGTTTAAAAAAAAAAAAAAAATCTATTCGCTAGTCACGGTGGTTTTTAAAAAATTTCAACTTTTTGAAATACCACCCGCGATTTTTTTCGGGGATAGTGTTGGGGGACCCTTCTAGTATCAGTCCAGCCGTTTTTTTTTTTTCGACATTTTAGTTTTTTTAACGATTTTAGAGAATGTCTCGGATTTATATACATATTATGTACACATATATATGTATGTACGTACATATATATACTTGTATATGTATATATGTGTAATATATATATGTGTATATATATATACATACATACATACATACATATAAAAGGTATCGTTTCCGCACCATTTATTTAAAAAAAAAATCGGTTTTTTCGTATATAAAAAAACACAAACAAAAACCGGATACAGCAATAGTCACTCCAGATGTAATTTTTGATGCTTAATCTGAATCCGGTCTTAGAATTGCTCTATTTTTTCTGGACTTTGAGATATCCTTACATAAATGTTTAAAGGACACCATTTTGTTTCCTATTTTTGAAGTTATATAACAAGATAAGGTAATATTATGCCGTAAAATCTGGTATGACAGTTAATAGCCCTAGCTTTTTCCTTGAAAACTCAATCAAACCGATAACGATATCTTTTTTTTTGTCGGAGATATCTTTACCTAAAAAGTTAAAAAAGTGCAAAAACACGATTTTTGGCTATATTGGATGTTATATGCAGGACACACAAAATTCTTCTGTGAATTTCTATTACCAGAAGCATTTAGTACTTTTTTTTGTCTTCCAATTGAGCTATTAAATGTTCATCTGCAATACTCTTCTACAAAGTTATGACCATTTAAAAATTACATTATGAAGTGCAAACTCACAGGAGTGCCACTAAAATATAGTGTACGAGTATTTCTTATATACGTATTGCTGCAACATGTCGTCTTAAAATAGTCATAACTTTTTAGAAAACAATTACAAGAGACCACTTGTTAGCTCATTTTGAAGATAAAGAATGGTTTTAAATGTGTCGATTGGTAAAAAAGAGCAGACGAATTTCGTCCGTACTGTATACAACCTCAAATATAGCCGAAAACCGAGATTTTTCGCTTTAAGTTTCATGGTGTGATTTTAAAGTTAACATAACTTTGCAGAGAAATATTGCAGATAAACATTGGATAGCTCAATTTAAAGCCAAAAAAAGTACCAAATGTTTCTGGTGATAGAAATTCCCAAAAAAATTTTGTGTGTCCTGCATATAACATCCAATATAGCCAAAAATCGTGTTTTTGCACTTTTTTAACTTTTTAGGAAAAGATATCTCCGACAAAAAAAAAGATATCGTTATCGGTTTGATTGAGTTTTCAAGGAAAAGGCTAGGGCTATTAACTGTCATACCAGATTTTACGGCATAATATTACCTTATCTTGTTATATAACTTCAAAAATAGGAAAAAAAATGGTGTCCTTTAAACATTTATGTAAGGATATCTCAAATTCCAGACGTAATAGAGCATTTCTAATACCGGAATCGGATTAAGCATCAAAAATCACATCTGGAATGACTATTTTTGTTTCCGGTTTTTGTTTGCGTTTTTTTATATACGAAAAAACCGATTTTTTTTAAAAATAAATGGTGCGGAAACGATACCTTTTATATGTATGTATGTATGTATGTATATATATATACATATATAAATATTACACATATATACATATACAAGTATATATATGTACGTACATACATATATATGTGTACATAATATGTATATAAATCCGAGACATTCTCAAAAATCGTTAAAAAAACTAAAATGTCGAAAAAAAAAAAACGGCTAGACGTTCGATTTTGCGGTTCCCGGATTCTGGTACTAGAAGGGTCCCCCAACACTATCCCCGAAAAAAATCGCGGGTGGTATTTCAAAAAGTTGAAATTTTTTAAAAACCACCGTGTAGTGCCTTGTGTATTTCGTCGGCTGAATACTTTTTTGCTTCAAACGCCATTTTTACACTTTTTGACCTAAAGATGGTTTTATAGGTTTTCAGACCAGCTCTTTTAAACGCACTTATCTGTTTCTTCGTATCTGCTTTCGTTCTTGAGATACAGAGTAGACGTTTTGCTCCATAAGCCATATTTTTCCTGTCTGCTCCAAACGCCATTTTTTTGTCAATGGAGCAAATTTTGTATTGAAAATACATGTAGCTAGCACTGTAATATGCCAAATTCGTCGAATAGTCATTAAATTCCTTATACATTTTTGCGTTTTTACTTTCACAATTGGATCTTGGCTTTCCGAGTTATCATCCATTGAAGAGTATAAGTATCCCAACTCCATTATAGTGACTTGTAAGGAGTTGAAAAACCTTTACTTCAATGGATGGTAATTGGAAAAGTAAGGGTTAATGAGTCAGGTTATTACTAATGGATGCCGTTGGTAGAAATTAATTTCGTCGTTTACTCTAAGAGTGGTAAATCTCCAAAAATGGGTCGAAACGACAGTTTCCGCACTTTGAAGCAGAATATCTTGGAATCCTGACGTGACAGAATAAAACTAAGTTTAGATTCGTAAAAAAGAAAGCTCTCACCTTCATGGAACGGAAAACCATTGTAGGACTGTTATAATTCTTATGTGTTTTATATGGAAATTTTTTGCTCCACGAGCAAAGAATAAATCAAGTAGTCATTTGCATGTATGATATTGAGCAAATGAACAAATACTACTCCTGCAAAAGAATAAAAAATTTTTTTTAATTTGTTGGCTGTGAAACCGAAAATTTTGGGAGAAGTTATTTAAATCATGAATCAATCTCGTGCCAAAATTAGAAAAAAATCAAACTTTCTTTTTTGATTTTCCCGAAGTATACTTTTATGTATATGGAGCAAAAGAGCATTCAGCCGACGATTTATGGGTTCAAATGATAAAAAGTTTAAGTAAAATCATCATCAAAATCGTATTTCAACAAGACGTCTCCATTATTTCTATTCACATCTCTTTATTACTATGATACGAATAGAAATGCAACAGACGTTTTCGTCGAAAATACTAAGAGTGAGCTTTTGAAATTTTACATTTACATTAAATAAAAGTACCTATCCTTTATAAACGAAAGTATTGAAAAAGTATATAGATAAATATGCAATGAAGTTTAAATTTTTTATTTTTTTGTTTATCACGCCGGGCAGGAAGAAGTTTTAGGCACAACAAAAAAAGGCGATAAAAACTGAAGATGAGACTTTGTACGTGGTAGAAAATCTTAGCTGCTCCTTTTTGCAAGATATTGCTTTTTTTTTATTTTACTAATTAGTTTTGCTTGAGTGTATTCCTTTCGAAATGGTTCAAAGTTTCAAAAAATTTTATCATTTACTGAGTGAGGATGCACAAAGTTTTTTTAAAAAAAAAAACAATATCATACAAAAATATAAGTAGTCATTCATTACGTAATTCGTGATGTTGAATCCAAATCCGGCTACAATATTGATCTATATTGTCTAGTTTTTGAGATATCCTGATCTAAATCTTTAAAAAACAAAACTTTTCCGATATATTTGAAGTTCTATACCAGAGTAAGGTAACTATCAAAAATAAACTACTCTTTTCCTTTAAAACTATTTTTGCATTATATCGATATCTTACTTTTTCACCGAAATATGCCAACCTAAAAATGCTTGGTCGAGTTCTTCGGTTGTAAGTAAATTCGACTGAAGATTCCATATGGTTATGGATGAAACGTATCGAAAACCAACCTACCAATTTTTTGTTTTTTTTTTAACCTATGCATTTTTGCTTTGCTTTAAAATGATGTACATATGTCTCAAGATGGGATTCGGACGCTAAATGGGAGTTTTTGGCTTTTGAACGTCCGCGGAAGGCAAAAATCTTTTTTTACTCAAGAGGAAAGCATCTTACGAAAAAAGTGTATAGGCCAAAAAATGCTCGTCCAAGCAATACGTGAGATTTTTTTTGGATTTTTTTGGAAACTTTTTTTTTTTTTTAATAATTTTTGAAATTTTTTTTTTTAAGTTTTTTCAAAAATTACTCAAAAAAAAAAATTTGTTTTTTAACTTTCCAAAAAATTTCACACTTATTGCCTTGATGATCCTAAGCATTTTATGCCTAGTACACTTTTTTCGTAAGATGCTTTCCTCTTGAGTAACATGAGACTTTTGCCTTCCGCGGGCGTTCAAAAGCCAAAAACTCCCATTTAGCGTCTGAATCCCATCTTGAGTCATACATCATTTTAAAGCTTATAAATTATGCTTTAAATTAAAGTAATTTAAAAAAAAATCGAAGGGGGCTTTTTTTAAAAAAAATTCAAAAGTATTTTTAAGTGTAAAAAATTTTGGTGAATAATCGTGTAAATAGTACAATATAATCTATAAATTTTTGAAAAAAACACCCTTTTCATGAAAATTACTAAAAACGCCAACTTCAACACCCTGTATTTTAACAACAAATGGTATTAGGATCAAATCCTCCCGGATTGTTGTTGTTGTACACCGGATCTATTATATTGCCAAAAAAAATGTTGAGCTGGTACACTTGCATGGAGTGCTTCATATATGAGAAATCAGGTAGGATTTTCCGATTTTCACTTTTTTAATCCAAAAAAAATTTAGAAAACTTTCTGCATACTCAGTTTTTGCTAAAATTTTTTGAAACTTTGAACCATTCGGAAAGAGTCCTATCTTCAGGTTTTGTCGTCATTTCTTCTTTCTGCCCGGCAGAACTGATAACAAATTATGTTATTACTTAGCGCATTCACGCAGGGTTTCGAACATGACCTTAGCGGTATATTTACTTTATTGTCTTTGTATACCAGTGTTTACCAAAGTGTGGACTATGGTGAACGAAAGAAAAAATTGCATAAAATGTTAATATGGGTCAAATTCCAAAAAAAGAAATTTGTTGCTTACCAAATGGGCTTTTATCACTGCACATAAAATGAATTTGAAAAATTTAAATACTAAGATGTGATTATATAAATTATACGAACATAAGAGCCTTAGGAGTACTATAATTGAGGAGTTATTTTTCAAAAGGGCTTATAACCAAAACGAGGCAAAATTAATGTCATAATATTAGTTGTCTGATACTTTGTTATAAATTAATAAAATTGGATTCTGTTTTCACAAAAAGTTTAGTTAAAAAAATCATATCTATCAAATAACCGATTATTATGCAAATAATGTGTACGACATTACTTTTGCCTCGTTTTGGTTATAAGCCCTTTTGAAAAATAACTCCTCAATTTATTTTCAATAAATAAATATTACAACTATTTGATTTAATTTATCATGAGCGAAATTTTGGGAATAACTTTCAGCAAAAAAAAAAAATTGAGTGTTGGAAGTGTACCTTCGACAAACTTAAGTCAATCGAAATAGAAGAAAACTGTTCGAGTATAATCACCGTTATTCGCAAATTCAATTTTGATCGGAAAAATTTTCGATTACGATTCTGGAAATCAAAATATACTGGGTGGTATGAAAAGTAACCTCCTTGACCACCGGAATGCGCTGCGATCGCAAAAAAGTTTATGTTGCCTTATAGTCTATTCATATTTAGGCAGACATGTCAAATTTCAGCGCGATACAGCCATTTGCTTTGTTTTGCCAGTAATTTTCCGGAAGGTCTGCAAAATACTCCTCCGCGGCGTCGATGATCTCCTCGCGCGAGCTGAATTTTTTATTGATGAGCTATCTTTTGAGGCTTGGGAACAGATAATAGTCCGAGGGAGCCAAATCGGGCGAATAAGGTAGATGAGGAAACAATTCGAGCCCTAACTCGTTGACTTTAGCCATGGTTGCGATGCTCTTGTGTGCCGGCGCATTGTCTTGCAAGAACAAAATTTTTTTTCGCTTCATGTGAGGCCGTTTCGCAATGATTTGGCCTTCAATCGCTTCAATAATGCACAGTAATACTCGCTGTTGATGGTTTTTCCTTTTTCGAGGTAATCCACGAAGAGTATGTTATGACAATCCCAGAAAACCGACGCCATGACCTGCCGCTGCGGACTTCATCGGCAGTGGAGTTTCGGTCGCCTCGAAACTCTCGAAACCAATATTTTATGGTGTAATCTGAAGGAGTCCCATAATATTTATACAACTTTTCTTTTGTTTCCTTCGCCGTTTTGCCTCTCAAAAAATAATGTTTAATGAGAGAACGAAAATCGTTTTTTTGCATACTCAAATCGGCTGTTAAAACACAACAAATGGCTTTATTGCGCTGATTTTTGACATGTCTGCCTAAATATGAACGAAACTATAAGGCACCATAACATTTTTTGCGATCCAAGCGCATTCTTGCAGTACTTTTCACCCCACCTAGTATGATGGCATATTCTCGATCCTATTTAGTTCCAATCGAAATCGAATTAGATAGTAAAGGTGAATATGAAATCGCACCATTTAATAGTTTTCAATAAATACTTATGTAACAAAAACTTAAAATCGACCCAGACAAAATTTGATGAATGTAACATAAAGCACACAATCGTTTGGTCTCACGCATCTTAAAATACTATGTATGGAAAAGTTATGTAAAAAGCATAAAAAATAATAAAAAGAAAATATCAATACAGATAGCGAAATGGCAGTTGAAAAAATTAAAAACAGAAGTAGAAAATTAATTCCATCATTCTTTGCAAAAATTAAAAGTAAACTAACTTATAAGTAATGATCAATGATTGTGAATGCTCACAAATACATCACATAAACTTTTTTTGCACTTACGGATCAAACTTTCATTGCTTTTGAGATATTTTCAAAATTTGCATAATTTTTTATATAAGGAGCACATAAATATTTTTATATAAATAAAAAAAAGAAAGGTTAAGACTTAAAAAAACTAAGTATAAGTCATATTACTTTAATGAATTGTCAATTTCGAAATGTTTGCCTTATTAACCTAATGATACATGAACTTACTTATATTCAAATTAAAAATTCTTATGAAAAACTGCAAACTACTTTTGTTTCATATTTATTTCTCTCTCTCTGCTCTTCCTTCGTATTTTTTTTCTTTTTTCTCCCTTAGAATCTAGATTCGCCATAGACTTTTTCTAAGACGTCATAGAATTCAACGGATGTCTTATAAGCGAATCTCAACAGTCACATCCAAAATATACAAATAAGGCAGACCATTATTATTAGCAGTGCAGTTTCCTTACAAGCTGCATTGTCCCAACCGCATTCCAAATCGAATTTTAAAGCCTGAGAAAAAATTTAAAATTTTGATTAGAATGACGTCAGCAAATCCTTGAAGTTGTGCAAGAGAAAAAAACATTGCCTTTTTTTTCTCAATTGCATACTTTTGAAGGCTTTCAGTTCTAAATAACACAATTTCCCTTACCTCCATCAATTGTTGACCGCCTTTGTTATCGCAACGCGTCTCACGTAAGTCATCATCATGTTCCTCACAATTATGACGACCATAAACTTGGCATGGTGAATTCATGAACGTTCTGAATACTGTATCAGTCCAAGTTTGTGAGGCGCAAATATATTGACGGCGTTTACGCTGCCAAAATTCAACCCAGCTGAAATGTTTTTATTTTTAATTATATTTTTATTATTTTTTTTTTTTTTTTTAGTTTTTTTTCTTTCTTTTAGCCCATATTTTTGAAACTTACCCCAGCTCACAGTCACAATTTAAATCGCTGTCTGACATCTTAAGATCAGTGAGGAAAACACTGTTCGGTAAATATGGCACTGTACCAGTGTTTGGATTTGGAATCTTCTTGAGCATGCGATTATTGTAACGTATATCCAAAGAAATGTTGCGCACTCGCCCCATATGCTTGAAGAAATTTGTGGGCAGCGCTTGTAGTGACGTATTAAAAAGTTGCATATAGAGGTAGGGAGATCGCATTCCCTAAAATTAAAGAAAAAATATAAATTTTAATTGCTATATGAAAAACTAATTTGGTTGACAATGCACGGCGCTGTCCTGAGAATTTAAATAACGATAACAACACCCCTCTGTGGTTATTTCATATTATGAAAGCCTATCAAGTCCTGCATATTTTGGTGAATTTTTAAAAAAATCGTTAGAGCGGTTTTTGAAAAAAAGCCAAAAAACCGTTAAAATTGAAATGAAAAAAAAAGTTTCGAGTTGACACACAAAAATTAAATTTTTATCAATATTTTAATAAATAATGATTATAATGTGTATATATTATAAAAGTATATTATATTCTAAAGAATATAAGACTAAATAAAAAAAAATCGATGGACCGGTTTTCAAAAAAATGGCAAAAAACCGTTAAAATTTCAATGAAAATCAATAGTTTTAGTTGACATATGAAAATTGATTTTGCTTATTATTGTAACAAATAATGAAAATTAAAAATACACACACATAGTATATATATATCATATATGTTTTCTACAGAACAAAATGTTTACGTTCCTTAACAAAAAAACACTGAAAAAAATTATCACAAAAATTCTTTATTTAAAAAAATATCGTTAAAATTGGAGTTAGCACGACAAAATTCGGATTTTTTTGCAAAATAGTTTGAAGTGAAATTTTGTCACCAGAATACTTTTTATTAATACATGTAAGATAAAGTGTGAAAAAATCATATTGAAATCTTCTACGCATAAAAAGTTATTCAAGGTCAAAGGTCGAAAAAATCAGTTTTTTGGAAATATCTCTCTAATGGTTACTTCTTCAGAAAATTTTCGTATTTTTGTTTTGGAGTGATAGGTAGAGTAGAACGGGGTAATGTCGTGCAGGAGGTAATGTCGTGCACTGGCTGTTTTAGCCCAAAGAATTGAATGATTTACCAACTGTTCGTAAGGTAGGGACCTGCTGACCTACTGAGCTTATGCATATAATACTAGCAATTTTCACCAGTTCGCCTCTACAGAGTAACCTTTTTTTCAAAACGCACGCTTTCAGGACGATAAAAGTGTTTTTTCATCGGGTCAGAAAAATAATTTTTCTTGCGGGAAAATATAGCAGGTAAGTGTTTTCTGAAACGAAATATCCTGACAAAGAAAAGAAGTATTTGGTTTTCGAAAAAAATTTTGGGCTTCACCGAGTTATCGAAGTTGACCTTTAAAACGACCATTGGGGTAATGTCGTGCACATTCACTTACACAAACACAATTTCTCGCTACACAAATGTTGTTACCCATGAATGTAACCAATAAAATTATCTTTCGATCGGATGCTTACTCGTCGCATTCGCTTAAGATGTACGGCTTTACGAGCATGTCAAAGTTGAGTGCACGACATTGCCCCGTTCTACTCTACACAACATATTATGTACTTCACACTTGTATAATAATGAATAAATACATGATAATGCTAAATCTCCTCTAATAGAACCACTACCTATCATTTCTCATACATTTTGGAACCTTTACTATACTCGGAAAACAATGCACGACATTACCCCACAAATTTTGAGGGGGGTAATGTCGTGGACATTTTTTTTTCTTCACTTACACAAACACAATTTCTCGCTACACAAATGTTGTTACGCATGGATGCAACCAACGAAATTATCATTCGATCGGATGCTTACTCGTCTCATTCGCTTGAGAGGTACGGCTTTACGAGCATGTCAAAGTTGAGTGCACGACATTGCCCCGTTCTACTCTATTTCTAAATCTTCGTAGCTTTTTCTAAATTCAGTGATATCATCATTATGTGAATCTTCTAATTTCAAAGAAAAATAACTCTTGACTACTTTCCTTAGATTTTTAAAGGCATGTACAAATTTCATTAATGACAAATCTGAATTATGGTTATATTGTAAGTAAGCGTGAATATTGACCGATCACGCCCATTTTTAATCCCAATCAGACTCCGATCCTAGCTATGATCTGTACCAAATTTTATACACACAACTTCATCCGTTTAGGCAGAATCGTAATTTTAACAAAAAGACTGACAAATTCACCGTAGGTCTACAGGGCTATACAGGGGCCCGTAGGAACTCAACATAAAAATCAAGACAACCATTTTTTCAATATTTTGAGCCGATTGGCCAACATTGCGATTCGAAAAAAATTTAAGATGCTAAGCGAGGGGAGAGATATACAAAACAACAAAATCGTAGTTAGGTAAATGATGCGTCATTTCAGTGTAAACTTTTTATAAAGCTGTTGCGGGAATCATCGAGCGAGTTCCCTTTTACACCGGCAGGTAAAAAAAGTATATAATGGCACACACTGGTCGGAAAATCAAAAAAGCTGGTAAAAATCCATAAAATAAAGTTTTTGCACTTTTAAAGGTTGCAAATTGTACGTTACTGAGGTCAGATAGAGCTCTGTACCTAAAAAACTCTTCTCATTTGAGTTTGAAGTTCACCTATTTTTGTGAAGAATTTTTATTTTCTTTTTTTTAATACAAAGCGCCTCAGTAAACAAGTGGAAAAAATAACTTCGATTCACCTTTTTGCAATGGAACAAAATGATGTCTCTCAGTAAAGGCTTATTAAATATGTTTCTCAAATCCAAAGTACTTTATCTCGTTCACAATTTATATAAATAGGCAACTATTTCATGAAAATATAAACACAAAAAAAATTGTTAAAGTGATTTTTAATATGATAAATGTTACAGCATCCACGGCTATCTATCTAATTTCCACATGCATCGTATTAAGAGTTCATATTTCTACAATCTTTTCTAAAAATTAGCTGCCCCGAAGTGCCCGGAAAATGGTTATTAGGACTTTTGTAAAGTAAGTATTTCATATTCATAATGAATGAGCCCAGAGACCAAACTTTAGTAGAAAAAGATGCTGTTAGACATGTTTTGTCCGCCATTTCGGATGCGCCATTTTGTGTTACAAAAATTAAGTTGATATTCTAATTCTGCGACTTCAAAAACTCCTATATACTGACTTCTTGTTGATTAATGTAGTTTTGCATTAAGTCGTTCATCATTGTGGATCCGCTATTTTGAATTTCGAAAAATGGATTTCAGATTCGTTATAAGCAACGATAGAAATTCTCATATACCATTTTTGGTGGTAATAGATGCAGTTTATCAGTATTTGTTCCACCATTTTGGATCCACCATTTTGGTTTTTTTGAAAATGGATTTCAGATTCGTAATCACCATCATCAGTAACCTCAAATTACCGACTTTCGTGAGAAAAGATCCAATTAAGCATTATTTGTCCACCATTGTATGTATTCTCCTTTAACTCCTAGGAGTCCACCATTGTGGATCCGCCATTTTATTTTTTGAAAAACGAATTTTGGATTCGTAATCAATATAATCAAAAACCCCTTTTCACCGAGTTTCAGAATTTTGGCCAGCTTTTTCGATTTTCCGGCCACTGTGTAAAACGACGGAATGAAAAACTTGTTTTTATTCGACTACAGCTAGGGAATGCAATACTGGTATTACCGATACCGGTATCTCGGTTAAAAAATCGATACCGGTAAACCGGTATTAAAAATTTTTCTCGAAAACGGCTGGAGCGGTTTTAATGAAACTTTGGATAGTGATAGGTATTAACATGGAATGAAGAATGAGATAGTAAATATTCAGGAGGAGGCGTGGCACCGCCCTAAATTTTAAATTTAATATAGTCATAGCTCACAAACCATACAAGGTATTTGGATGAAATAAATTTGGTAGGCGGGTACTGCTTAACAAAATTTTGTTACAAACGAAAAGTGTGCTTGATCGAAAAAGTGCCACGCCCACTTTTTAAATATTGAAAATAAAAAATGGGCGATGCCACGCACAGAAAATATTTCCTCTTTTGTATAGGGGCTGAAATACCTTCTCTTCAAAGGATCATAACTGGGAAAGTAAGAACCCTATTGGCAAAGTCCGAAGGTAAATTTTAATGCCATTAAAAAAAAAGTTTAAACTTTTCTTGTAGCTACGCCACAAGCCTGAAAACAGCGTTTTCTCCAACTTCAGACAAGGCAAATTATTTTTTTGTTATTTATCTAGAACCAACTCTTAAATTTTATTGAAATTTCGTATCAGAGGTGCTGCTTCGTAAATTTTCCTATTTTTTTGGTTTTTCTTACGTTTTTCTAATTCAACAAAAGCCATAAATATTGAACTTTTAATATTTTTCTATTGTTTCCGATACCATTCGATACTTTCCCAGTTTTTATAAATAATATAAAGACTGTGTATTTGTTTGTCAGTTTTAAATAAATTATTTTCTTAGTGTAATTACTTACTCTCATTGGTATGCTTTTCAAACTTACCTTTAGTATATGCTCATTCAACGAAGAAAATTGTGGTCCACTAAATGTAATGTTTGTCAATTTTGATGGCAAATGTCCGTCCATTTCACGTGCCAAATCTGTTGGCATACCCATTGGCACTGATTGCACTTCTTGATTTGGTCCCGAACCTTTTTTAACTATACGCGTAAATGGCTGTGGAGCTTCAATCCATAGCTCACGTATATTGTGATGATGACGTAATAAATGTGGAATATTAAAGTGCTCCAAATGCGAGTAAGCGGTCAGTTTCAGTGAACGCAAGTGTGGCAAAGCATCGAGACAACCGTATTCGAAATAGTGCAACCGGAAATTAGAAATGTCTAGCATTTCAAGATCCTCATTGACGCCATCGAAACTATTGTTATTCAATGATGTGATGGGATTGCCAGAAAGCATGAGTTTTCTGAAAAATAAAAAATAAAAATAATAAAACAAAATTAAAATTCCTCTTGTTACAAAATAAGTAACAGTTATTATTCTATAAAGAAGTTATTTTTCATCACAAAAACCATACCTTAAATGTGGCAACGACTGTGTCATTAGTGGGACATTTGTAAGGTCGTTATTAGATAAATCCAACATGCGCAAGTTGCTCATGTTGTAAGCCAACTCCTGTGGAATTGAAGGCAGTTCGTTGTAACCCAAACGGAATTCACGCAAGTATTTTAGGCGAATTTCAGGCACCGTATTAAGTGAGACATTCTCAAGACCCAGCTTTATCAGTGACGTTTCTAGACCCATAAACGACTTGTCCATCACTTTAAGATCACGATTGTGCGATAAATCAAGTACAGCCAATTTGGGCATTGTGGCAAATACGGCATCATCAATGCGTAGCAAATAGTTATAAGATATATCCAAATAACGCAGAGACTGTAAAGAAAAATATTTCATTAAATTAGTGACCCTCAAAGCAGCTCATGTCGACATATCATCTTTGTTAAACACACTAACCCTAAACTTATTTGACAAATCCATGCTGTGTATTGTTGAGATAAAATTATTTGACAAATGCAACTCACACAAAGTCAACGCAGCCAATGATGATAACGAGGATGAAGGTATCTTCAACAGTTGGTTATGTGATACATCCATTCTGTTCGAGCATAATTAACAAACAAAAATAGAAATTGTAAAATTAAAATTGTGCCACTAGATGTCATTGTGTGGTTTCGAATTTCATTACTTTTCCATTCCACCATTGTAGAACAGATTATCAGGCAAACCGCGCAAGTGATTATGTGACAAATCAATGACGCGCAGCGCGTGTATGGGTTTGAAAATATCCTGTGGAATATCACTAAGATAGTTGTGCGCCAAATAAATCAGCTACAAATGTTAGACATTTAAAAAAAAAAAAAAACCTTTAGAATTTAAATATCCTTTGGTGGATTGTGAATTATTGAAAGCACACCTGTAACTGTTTTGTGTTTTTAAAAGCGTCAAAGTCCAATTCATGTATCATGTTGTGTGAAATATCGAGCCATTGTAGATGTGGCATGTTTCCGAATACATCCCGTGTAGCGTTCTAAAAAGATTTAAATCTACGATAATTATCGCTGGCACTCACATAGTGTTAGTATTTTTCTGTGAATTATTTACCATCAGAGCGTTGTAACCCATGTGTAAGTGAGTGAGCGAAATCTCCGCTGGACGGAAGTAGCCAGGATGAACGATAGATATATTGTTGTGTGAGAGATCAAGTATTTTAATATTGGAATGATACATGGCACCTGCAATGATAAAAAATATTTAAGTTCAACTATTTAATTACAAAGGTGGATCAAAAAATACTCAGTGCTTGATAGAGAAGTACTAGAGGAAATCACGTTTTGTAAAAACGATTGCTAATATTTGCACGGGACAATGAATGGTCGGGCATTCTGAGTCTGAATAAATCCAGAATAACCGCCAAAAAGGCTTTACTGACAAAAACATAATTTAAAGAAGTAGACTTTTTTAAGGAAACAGTAGGCCAGTCAAATTGAATACTGGCTATTTATGTGAGTTTTGCACTAATTCCAAGATTCATAAGACCTATACGAGTACCAATCGAAAGAGAATTTTGAGCTGAACAACATATCAAAATTGGTCCTCCCAATTTTTCCGGGAAATTATTTAAATAGGTATTTTCCCAGTGAAGTATGAGGTAAAAAATTTTGATGTTTCCGGTTTTATTATTATTTGATTATGTTATACTTATACATGTCCTCGATCCAGTTACAAAATATTTTTATAGTATAAAGTCTGGTTTACGAGTTAGAGGGTTTTAAAAATGTGATTCAAAGTAACGCATTCCTGCCGATCAGTCAAATTTTTAAAGTCTAGCTCGTTAACCAGACTTTATATTTTTAAAATATATTGTGTCTGGGGTCGAGGATACTCGTATATAGGTATGACATAGTCAAATATTACTGAAATCGGAAACGTCAAACTTTTTTACCTCTTACTTCACGTCGATAACCCCTATTTACATAATTTTCCGGAAAAATTGGGAGGTCCCATTTTGATGTGTGTTTCAGGGCAAAGTTCTCTATCGATTGCTATAGGTTTTATAAAGTTTGGAATTAGCGCAAGACTCAAATCTAATTTGACTGGTCTACAGTGCAAAAATGAGTGAGATCTCGATAACTTGTTTTGGTTAATTTGCGATTGTTGCTTTGGCAACCATTTTTTTTTTTTTTTATCAGGTCTGTGGTCCGAGTAATTCTTAAATTACAGTGCAGAAAACAGTATTTTTAGACACATAATCTTCCTCATTAAATTTTACTTTTCTATTTTTCAATTTGGATCATTATTTTCGGAGAAGTAAAGGTATCCTCATTCCAAAACAATTAATAGAGCTGTGATACATTTGTTTCAATGAAAGTTATCTCGGAAAGTTATGATCCAATTGGAAAAGTTAGAACCCAGTGTGCCAAACGGTTCATATCTCCGCTTTTTTATCCATTACGGATCCGTTACTTATCCGTTTGCGGGAGAAATTCGCAAAAAAAAAGCGAATCGCTATGCACACTGGGAAGGTAAAGCTTAAAAGAAATATAACAGCCATTGGCAAAAATTAACTACACTTTTACCGGGATGAGAGCCATATGCCTGATAAAAACATATTTTGCACTCTAGAGCAAGGCTAACTTGGATCCCAGACCTGATAGAGAAAAACAGTTTCCGGATTCGGGCCATAAAAGGTAATCGAGATTTCGTTCGAAACTTTGTATGTATTACCGATGCATACAGTGTAGTGCGAAAGTTTCAATTGCTTTCGTTATAATACCGTAATGGTAATTTATACTCTCACGAAATTTGATGGGGAAATTCTCATGGATGCGAGTTAATCATTCTGTTCGTTTACTCCATGGTTTTACAAGTTTTTACCCGAAAAGTTCTCATTTACGCATTAAACGTACTTAGACGAGAGCTTTTCGGGTAAAAACTTGGAGTAAACGAACAGACTGATTAACTCGCACCGATGAAAATTTCCCCTACAAATTTCGTGAGAACAGAACAGACTGAACGACTTCAAACAAAAAACGACAATCCTAGATCATGTCGGTTAACTCCTTTGGGCGGGCGGTTAGGTAAGGCTCGAAATTATTTTGTATTTTGATTAGAAGCATATAAAACTAAGAAATAATAAGACGTTTCAAATATCTAAACATTAGACTGCAAAAACAATCATTTTTGAAGATCGCGTAATACGCCCAAAAATCTTATGAGATGAGATTTGCTTAAATTTTTTTAAAGGTCATTTAGACGTCGTTCAACGTCGACTTATGCAAATTTCGTGTTGATGCGATTTTTATTTTATTTCACCCTCTAAATCTTCATTTTAGATATATCTTGTTGTTAAGAGGTCATTATGAAATCACGCAAGGAACAATTTTCTGGATCTTTTTGACCCCCTTTTAAAAAAAAAAGGGGTTATAATGGGTCAAATTGTTTTACAAAAATATTGTAAAATTTATTAGCGGTCTGCAAAGGAGAGAAATTCTTTAAACTTAATAATAATGCGTAAAAAATTTAATAAAATGCAAAAAATGAGTACTATATAAAAAAAAATATTTGTGTACAAAAACGGATGAGGATCCGTTTCGAATTTGGAACCCATTAGGGATTCAAAATGGGTCCGTTTGGCACACGGGGTTTCTTCATATTGATTAATTTTTTACTTCCTCAAAGAAGGTTATAAAAACTTTTATGTTTTTTGAAATTGGGTACACTGGGATTGAAAATTAGCGAAATCAGTTAACGGCTACCACCCATACAAAAAATATGTTCAAAATGCAACTTTAGGAGTATTTTTCACGACAATTCAACCAAAATACACATAAATACTACGAATTATTGGCGCAAGCTCTAAACAAAAACTGGGCGGATTCAGACAAGAGGGCGTAACACCTCCCACATAAGCAAAATTTTCAAAATACTGCAGTGTAGGGTATTTAGTGTTTGGCCAGGCCAAAGTTTTTTTTTATTTATTTATTTTTTTTTTGTGGGCGTTGTTTCCGTATGCCCTAATATAACACAGATGAACCATATAGACAGTGAAATTTTACCGTGATCATTCCTACCAGCCCAAGATGAATTATACATCAACATTTTAATTTGATTATGGCTGACGTTAACATTGAGGTTTGATAGAGTGCCCACCTGAAAATAAATCAAAATGAATTAGTGAGAATATATAGCGTCTAAGCGATAAGATTACGAAGCTTCTGGGACGTGATAGCGGAGGCTTAAAGTAACAAAATGTACCCTGAGGTGTTATAAGGAAAAAACTGATTTTCTGACTTGTTTTACAAAAAAAAATTCTTGGTCGTAGTAACGTTTTCGATAAAATTTCATATTGGGAAACTTTTAATTAATTTTATGAGCTTTCTAAAGGTTTATTTGGTTTGTAATGCTTAAAGGGATTTTGCAAAATTCTGGACCTTAAATTACTATTTTAAATTTTTGTTTCTTCTTTTTGACTTTCGCGACCATTTTAGTATGAAAAAGGTCCTATTAACATACCTTTTTATAATTTTTTTTGGAATCTTCGTTAAATTTTCCTTGATTCGGTAGTACATTTGTAATACCGACTTTTTTATTTGAGGCCAGGAAAAATACATTTATGTAGCAACATACGCTTTACACGCATGCAATGCGGTGTATATGATGCGCGCGTTGCTCTTTATCTACCGGAGTATTCAAATGAATTGTTTTTGAAAAGTACTTTTTTTGACCTCATATCAAAAATTGGTATGACAAATGTACTACTGAATTAAAGTTTCACAAGGATTCCAAAAAAATATAAAAGGGTACGTGACAAATGGAGAGATTTCATATTGGCCCTATGCTCCTCCTAGGAGTTAAAGGAGAATACATACATACATACATATGTTAATAGGATCTTTTTCATTCTAAAAAGGTCGCTAAACTCAAAAGGTAGGAAAAAATTTAAAATATCAATTTTAAAGGTCCAGAAGTTTGCAAAATCCTATAAAACCCTATAAACCATACACACTCTTAGAAAGCTCATACAATTAAATAAAAGTTTCTCATAAAACAGTTTTTTCTAAAATTTTAGGGTGACCCAGGAAAATAATTTTTTATAAAAAAAGTCAGTAAATCAGTTTTTTCCCTATAACTATTCAGGGGTACATTTTAGACCCCCAGGTTAGTATAGGCCTCCTCTATCACAAGTCCATTGATTAGGTTCTAAAAAACATACCAAAAAGGAAATAAGACGTTTACGGGTTTTTATTACAGAAATCAGTAAATGGGTCATTTATGAAGAAAAAACCGTGGAGTGCTATTAAATTAGAGGGTGGAAGTCGGAGAGGGGGGATAAATGCACCCTTTACAGTTTTTTCAATAAATCTAGCGAACAAAGCAAAATTTCGATATTTTTTTATTGAAAACTTTTTGTAGAAAATTAAATTTGTATAAAATTAAATTTCTTACGTTAAAAATTGACCGAAATATGGCCACTCGAACATGGAAATTTTGTTCATGTGGTCGGAAAAACGATTTTTACTCAAAACCAAGACATCTTACGAAAAAAGTATGTAGGGAAAAAAATGCTTTTTTTATGAATTGCTATGTCTTTACCTATCTCTGACCCTCTAAAAGTTTTAGGCAAAACAGTAAAAAAACACAAGAATTCGAAATTTTTTCCTTTTTTCTTGGTTTCAACATTTTTAGCATAAGCTATTTTGTTTTTTTTTTTTTAAATAAGCTATTTCGATGGAAAATTTACTTTTCTAAAAAAAATGTTTCTATAAAAACTATCGAAATTTTGCTTTGTTCTCTGATGTATTGAAAAAACTTTAAAGGGTGCATTTCCCCTCGCTCCTCTCCAATTTCCACCCTCTAATTATAAGATTTATTATCTTGAAGCATTTTGTATTAAATTTAAATAAATGAAATGAAATGAAATGAATAATTTAAAAGCACTCCGCTGTTTTTTCTTCGTAATGATCTATTTACCGATTTCTATAATAAAAACCCGTAAACGTTTTAGTTTCGTTCAAAATGACATAATCAATAGACTACATCTCCCAAACGTTTCAAAACATCATCGTACACAAATTCGAATCAGTGATTATCACTTTAACGTACCTGGTCAAAATAATCAAAGTTAAAGTTAGGTAAGTTGTTGAATGCCATATCTAACATTTCGAGCTTTGGTAAATTCTGAAAAAAAAAAAAATTATTTAATAAAGTAGGGATGAAGAAATAAACAGTGCAACCTTTTTTTAAACTTTCTAAATATATAATATTAACGTGAACAGAGAGACATAGAACTTAATTCGATCTGCGTGAAGAAAGTAAAAGCAAATAACTTGTGCTTGCTCAAACAAAGATTATGTGATTTTTTTTTAATGATTACTGAGTTATTTTGCCAAAAGTTCAAATGGAAGAAAAAATTTAAATCAAATTGTTTTGAACTCAAAACAAAATTTTCAAAAATTACTTATATTTACTTAGTTTATGTGTTGTTCGTACGACTTAATTTTCGTACCAAGTCGTATGAAAAACATGTTTCAATAAAAATAAGTATAACTACGTATATTATTTACTCGTACGAATGGATGACAGAAAACTAATTTTTTTGGTCGGCATCAGATGAAGTCGCACGACTAATACAAAGAGATAAATATTATATGTGTTTTAAGCGGCAGAATGTTAATACGTAGATAACACTGTTCTTCTAAAACGAATTTGTGTGATATCTTTTCTTCTTATTTTGTTTTACTTCATTGTGCTTTTCGTTTCCCCCATCACTTCTCTCAGCTTGCCAAGAGGTTCGATAAAAATTTCGTGCCGCTATATTAAAATTCTAATAAACACAGCTAATATTCAGTGTAGAACGTCAACATAACAGATCTACTTCGTGCTGAAAATTTCAGCGCTGAAATTTATCTGTGCTGAAGTCAACACTTTAGTTGTTGCTTTCCCATACATTTCTCACAGAGTGCTGAAATCGGCACTTAAATCTGACGTCTTAACACATCTATTGAAAAATTAATTATACATATTTTAATTCAAACATGTTTTGGTCGTACGACTTAATTTCCGTACGAAGTCGTATCCAATTTAACTTTACAGCCATACCTAAATTCAAGCGTTAGTCGAGGGTCAGCGTAATTTAACCGTCTCTATTTCGGTACGTTCCATATAAATTATGTGGGCTTGTAACCGGCAGAGATGATTAAATACGCATGGCGCTCGACTTATGCTCCAATTTAGGTATGGCAGTTAGCCCTAGTCGTTCATTTATACGTTCCTAAATTTCAACAGTGAAGTAATAGCCCATAGTTATTTTTATTTCCGTTTTATTTAACAAGCTTATTCAGTTTTTTTTTACCGCAAAATTACAAATCATATGTGTAAATGTACAACAGCAACAATAAGGCAACAGCAGAGACAAGGCAAGCCTTATTACCTCTTCACAACCGCTGTCAGTACACATTACGCTGTACAAGTGCACTAAAAGAATATTTGCACAAATGTTTGTTTAGTGCATTAAGGCCTAAACCAGTTCATCATATATCGCAAAATCTGGCATCACTAAAAATTGACTTTGACAGCTCTTACCGACAGTAAGAAGAAAAACGCAAAGACAAGCAGGATTTTTTCACTGTGCGAATTGACAAAAATATTTTTTACGAAAATGTATTGAATATAATTGGAATAAATCAAAATACTTTTTTTAACTGTGAGAAAAGTGCAAAGAAACTCTGTATTATCCGATTATAAAAATGTTTAGCTCAATTGCTGAAATTCATCAGCTGCAGCAGTCACAACAGCGATTGATGTCAGAAAAACAGCAGCAAGAATATGAAGATAAAAAGTGTCGAATTTGTGGTTTCGCAGACACAAAAAACGTCAACATTTTCAGCCAGACCAACTGTAAAGCACTGGTTACTAAAATTCTGACCGTTTACCCAATTGTTGTGAGTTATTATTCGCCGCCGCAACAGAACTTTTTGAAAACTTCTTATTAAATTGGCACTTGTTTAGGTTCTATTTTTCAATTTACCACAAGTCTAGCTCATAATGGTTAAATTTTTTTTTTTTTTTTTTTGAATAAATAGCATTAGTGTAGTGCTCAGGAACTAAAATGTATAACATACATCAAGTGTTGCTCAGATCTATGGTATAGTTTCCAAGATACATATAACATTTTTTCTAAAATAAAATTCGCCATCTGGATGATTCTGCTTATGAGGGAATATACTGCGACCAGCCTTATTTTGTATATTTTATGTAGATAGAATGCATTGATTTAGGCGCAAAACTACACATCTAAATTGTTTCTAATATGGCTCGGTCCCAAAGTTGTCTCATACAAAAATTTCACTTTAAAGTACCCAATACTATCTCCTGGCAAGTCTTTCAACCGAAATTAAAGTTTTAATGGTAAATTAAACGCATTT
The DNA here is from genome assembly GCA_951812925.1 of Calliopum simillimum. Classification (NCBI taxonomy): domain Eukaryota; kingdom Metazoa; phylum Arthropoda; class Insecta; order Diptera; family Lauxaniidae; genus Calliopum; species Calliopum simillimum. The sequence goes on from OX638368.1 coordinate 152,766,306, forward strand.
CGACTGTGCATACGTCCATTTTTACTTGAAACGAGTTATTTTGCTATCAATAGTGGTTCAGTGTAACTGCCAAATTTTGCAATAAATATTCATTTTACTAAAAAACACGTTAGGTATTTCCACACGTGGACAACGTTTAAAAAAAAAAAATTTCAATTCATTGCAATTCGTTATTATCGCCTTTTTAGTTTCTGTCTGCACATCGAAAGAAGTAAAAACGGGCATCATATTAAAACGGTACTTCGGCGAGGAAGTATAGAGATGTGATGATAATATACCATCTGTATTAAAACAATAACTAATTGGAATCTGGATATATTGGACTCAGTTGATCAATTATTAAATGATTTTGGGTTTTCTGCATAAAAGGCTAAAGTAATTCTTTATTATTCTTATATTTTGACTTAATTTTAATTTTTTTACCTAAGGACTAGAAAATGCCCTTTATTTTGACCTAAAAATCGATACTCGAGTTACCATTTTTTTATAACGCGAGTTTCCATATAATATTTGCATTATTTAAAAAATACGATTTAATATTGTTATTTCTAATAAATAAAAACTTATTGATATCCTGCTGCTTTAATTAAGATCTATAGTAATGTAAGAAAATCTACCCATTTGATTTGATTAAAAACTTTGAAAAAAGGCCCAGCCCAACATACAGCCAAAACCTCACCTGAAGTTTCTATTGTAATGTGCTAATCGTATGGAACGCGACTGAATCACATATATATAAGTAAATTTGCTTCCTATTGATCGGCAAGTCTTGTTGATTATGGGAATTTCCATAGTAACGGGTGCGACAAGTTAAGGCCTATTTTTCAAATTAAAAGTAAAATATGGATAAATACGTCATTAAGGTTTCTTAATTAAAAGTATCAATTATTCAGATCTTGCCAACAAATGCAAGTATTTATAAAAAAATCAATGTCATCACTTTCACGGGCATTCATTATGAACTTGTCTGGAAACTCTCGCTTGCGAAGAAGTTGCTTGAATTTCTTTTTATTTATTTGAAATATAGTACAGTCAAATTGTACGAGGACCACTAAAAAAGCTTAACGGCAAAAAGGTGGCCTCCCCACCCTTGCGCATTAGCCGCCATCTTGAAATATGTTTGATTCAATTTATCTCGTTTCCTGTTGGTCGGGCAGAAAAAATTTTGAACAAAAATAACGGGCAATAAAATTCTACGTTTTTTTGATCTCGGACGCGCTATCCATAAGTTGATATTTTGAGCGGTAGAGGCCGCCAAAGTTACAAAAAATCAGTTTTTTCCATTTGCACCCACTGGGTGTTGATTTTTCAAAAAGTTGTGATAACATAATTTGCAGCGTTTGGAAAAACTAGCAAAAACTAGTGTTTAAATGAAGTGATTATCTCAATTCGTCGGGTTAAAACTACAACTAGACATCTACATGTACTGACATTTTGAGTTAGATATACAAAAACATGAAAAGAAAACGAATCTATGCCCCGGTCTAGTCGGTTTTTTGATATGTAGTCCTCATCCAATTTTACATAAAGAATAAAAAGTAGAAAACTGCAAAATCCCATACAAAAAACGAAATTCAAAAAACTTTAAACGCTTTTTTCTCAAAACATGAAAAATGTAGATGTCTAGTTGTAGTTTTAACCCGACGAATTCGTTCTCGAGTAATTAAGTATTATGTGATCAATGTTCAGATAAAACACATAAACAATAAATATTTTACACGCATTTTATTTTTAAATTGTAATAACTCGAGAACCAATTGAGATAATCATTTTATTTAAAAACTATTTTGCTTGTTTTTCCAAGCGCTAAAAATTTTGTGGTCCCAACATTTTGAAAAATTAACACCCAGTGGGTCAAAATGGAATAAAACCGATTTTTTGTAACTTTGGCGGCCTCTACCGCTCGGAATATCAACTTACCGCGTCCCTTACCGATACCGCGTCCCAGATCAAAAATACGCAAAATTATATAGCCCGTAATTTTTGTTCCAAATTTTTTTCTGTGCGACCAATAGGAAACGAGATAAATCGAATCAAAAATATTTCAAGATGGCGGCTAAAGCGCAGAGGCGAGGTCACCTTTTTGGTTTTAGGCCTCTACAGTGGTCCTAAAAACATTAGGCAAAAAAAATTGCAGTGCGCAATTTTTTCTAGATATTTTTACATTTTTACGTACATTTTAGGACATTTTTATTGTACTATAACTCGAGAACCAATTGAGATAATGACTTCATTTAAAAAATATTTTGCTTGTTTTTGCAAGCGCTACATATTATGTTACCACAACTTTTTCAAAAATCAACATCCAGTGGGTGCAAATGGAAAAAACTGATTTTTTGTAAATTTGGCAGCCTTTGCCGCTCAAAATATCAACTTATGGATATCACGTCCGAGATCAAAAAAACGTAGAATTTTATTGCCCGTCATGTTTGTTCAAAATTTTTTCAGTCCGACGAACAGGAAACGAGATAAATTGAATTAAACATATTTCAAGATGGCGGCTAATGCGCAAGGGTGGGGAGGTCACCTTTTTGACGTTAAGCTTCTATAGTGGTCCTAGAAACATTAAGCAAAAAAAATTGCAGTGCGCAATTCTAGGTCTTCATACATTTTTGGACAACATTACTGTACGAATAGAGATTTTTAATAATAAATTAAATATTTGAGTAAGAAAAAAAAACCTTCTTCGAAAATCTTTACTAGTTGCTTCAAAAATGAAATTTTTTTTTGTGTTGAAAGCCTTTGAGTCTCTTATCATTTTAGGTGGCTCACTTAAGAAATTTATAGCCAGCATTAAGAGATAAATAAATAAAAAAAATTTTTTGCTGATAAAATTTGTAATAATACCCACTGCATTTGAGCTAGCGAAAATTGGTTTTAAAAATACTCAAGAACAAACTCTGCTCACTATAAAAATATGTGAATATTCATTTTTTTTTTTTTTTTTTTTGAATTTTTTGGTACTTCGTACAAGTAAAACAATTTTTGTAGCTGTAATAATTAGCCTTTTTCTGGTTCACTAGATTAGAGGCGCATAGTATTTTTTTTTTATTTTTCTAAGAGTTCGTTGCGAGCTAAAAATTCTCAAAAAATTTTTAAAATTGAGAAAAAAATTTTAAACAGACCGAGAGAAGGGTCAAACCGACATTTTGCGCTCTGATGAGCTTTCTTATCGCAAAATATCCAAAAAAAAAATACCCAAAGTCCAAATGCTGTTGACCATTAGTGAGGATAGGAAGATCATACAGTAAAGACTATAAAGGCAGAACTGTTGGGGCCTCAACAACAAAAGAAAAATATAAAACCTTGATGATAGCATCAACTCCGCCCTTTTTTCTGCGTAAATAAAAGAATTGATTGAAGTAACAGCCATCAAATCAACTGTTTAAAAGTGCCGCACTTAAAATTGAAAAAAAAAAAATAAACCTACGGAAAAAACCACCTCATGCACCTTGACTAGACAAAAATAAATAAATTTTTTGGAATAAAAATAACATAGTTACCTCTTTACCTTACAGCTGTACAAAAATGATCCGTTGCCAAAAAATATTTGCAAAAAGTGTATTTGCAATGTAAGCATCATGTACAATGACATTCTGCGTGTTATGAAAACACAAAGCAAGTGGATTAAAAACGTGCGCAACGTGCAACCGCGTCACAATTATATACGCATACTGGACATGATCGAGGTAAATGAATACAACTAACTTGTACCAAAAACCTCAAATCAGTGATAAAAAATCAGAAATATACTTCTTTGTTATTATTGAGAGATGGTTTAAGTTTAATTGTAATCATCAAAATTTAAATAAATTATTATTTTCCACAGAACTCGAACAATGTAACCAAAGGCTCCATCAAAGCTTCACTGGGAGAGGAAATCAATGAGTTAACCGTTGAACGTCTATTACTTTCAAACAAAGTAGATTATCTGCCAACAGAAAATATTACCACACCTCAAGAAAGTAACACTCAGCCTCAAGTTGTGGCACCTTCTCAAAGTGCTCCAGCGCGTATTACCTTGCAATCATTTTCTATGGATTATGATGATGGCGTTGTGAAAAAAACACCACATTCGACTAACACAAAAGCTGAAGAAACCGCAGAAATGAAGGATATAAAATCCTTGCTAGAACTCAACGGATGCAGCCTTTTACAAGTTGGTGCTAGTAAAACAACTCCCAAACCTTCCACTAATCTAACCAGCGAATCAGGTGACGCGCCAATAATAAACATTAAAAAAGAAAAAATGGATGTCGAGGAAAACGATGATAATAATAAAATTTTAGACATAATGCCAAGTCCGTCAACTTCCAAAAACTGTTCGCTGTCTTCGACTATATCTCCAGGACCGCCGCCTCCACTCACAATTAAATGTCGCTTATGCCCATTACAATTTAACTCGCTTGCATCATTGGCTACTCATCAAATTATACATATGCGTCTTTGTGTTCCGAAAATATTCCAGAAAAAATATCTACACAAAAAGATACGTCGCGGGCGACTTATATCGGTAAATGGTCGCAAATGCATACGGTGTTTGAATTGTTGGCGCGTTTTTGTTGACAATAAATCCATACTCGAACATTGGGCGCTAGGTGAGTGTGACTTTTATTGTCATATTTGTGGCAAAGAATTTGCACAAGCGCCAAAAATGTTGCGGGAACATGTACCAGCAGCGCATTGCATTAGTTATAAATCATCAAAATTCCACCGTGAACGCCTGTCCACAAAAATTGTGTCGGCAATGGCACAAACGCCGCTAGAAGAAAACCCCGATTATAAGCTTTATAAAGCAGTTTCAGAGCAGGAGCCATTGCCCTTAGAAGAACAAAGTGAAAAAAGTGAAATTTCAAAGGTATTTTAGCATATTTAGCCTAATTTTAGTATTAAAATATATTTATTTATTGAATTATTTTTAGGAGAAATCATACGGTTTGAAACCAACTTCATCAGCTATAGCGTGTGCTCCAACACAATATAAGAAACATTCGAAATTCGGCTCTACACCAGGCAAAGTTCCATTCAGTCGCAATGAGGATGGCAGCGTGGCTTGCCATATTTGTAGCAAAGTATTTCAAAATTTTAAAGCACGTAACTCACACATGCGAAAACATAAACCAGTCTACGCATATGGGGATATGGTACTGCCACCACTACAAGGTGTTAATGTATATATGAAAGAGCAATTAAAAAACAATGAATTTAAATATCGCTCTCCAGGTGTAGAAATCGCGAGTCAACAACAAACTGATTATCAAAATTATAGTTTTTCCAACACTCCTCCAGTCGCTCCAAATCGTCCGGCACCTACGCCTCCTCTGTCTTCTTCACCTCAAACAACGAATAATGCAAATACGTGTATTAAACCAATAAGCGCGGTGCGTGGTGTTCGTACAAAATTTGTGCAACCGCGAGAACTTAATGGGGGTACTCTTAAGGTTAAACCGTTAAATGAACTCCAAAAGCAGTCGTCAGAAAATATTTTTGATTCGCCCTCAACTATCGGATCTTCAAATACTTTTTCATCACCATCATTAACGTCTAATGCTTGGTCAGCAACTACATCAACTGTTTCTAGCAAACAAAATCATTCCGAAACTAATCTTTTAGCAACAAAAATTAAAGAGGAACCAATGGATATGAATCCTACGGACTCTTTAGCAGAACACCAGCCCCAACAACATCACCAACATCAACAGCAACTAACAATTTTTACTTGCATACCTTGCAGTGAACAATTTCCATCAAAATTAGAATTATTTCGTCATAAGAGAAAATGCCGTGCTGCTTATTCATTTACATGTGTTTATTGTTCAGCACTATTTCGGTGCAGTGCAGATTATCAACTGCATGTTACGCAAGTGCATCGTAATTCTAATGCAAATTAGTTTAGGTTAAGCATAATCATAAAAGATTAGTTAAGCTAGTTTTAAATTTAAAAAAAATTATGTTTCCAATAATTCTTGAAAATTTTATTTTTTCCGTTTTCTTTTATTTTACAATTTAATGATTGCATTTTATATTATATTTTATTTATTTTGATGGGATAAACGTACAACTAAAAATAAGACAATTCAGATAAAGTTTACACATTGTCTTTTAATCAGTTACATTCAAGTTTTTTACTGGAAACATCCCCCCTAAACCATAAAATATTTTTTAAGTCCGTAAAGAGACCTAAATATATGTTATTTTTAAGCTTTTTAAAATTTTATTTTTTAATTTCTTAAAAAATTGCAAATATTATTGTAAAAAACATAAAAATATATATTTATTAATTACCTGAAAAGATTCCTCAGCTAAATTATTTAATTTATTACCACGTAAACTTAGATGTTCCAGTTCATCCAAATTCATAAAAGCTCGTCTTTCGACACGTTCAATTTTATTATCATCTAAATGTAATTTTCGCAATGCCTAAAAACAAAAATTAATCAATAATCAATTTATTTTAATACATACATAGATTTTTTAAAATTTAAACTTACCTCTAAATCAAAGAATGTATGTTGCGAAACTTGTGCCATATGATTAAAGCGAAAAGATATCTCCTCCAGTTTTGAATGTATATCACCCTTTAATGTAATTGATGTTGAAATATCATTTGAACAAAGCGTAACAAATTTCTTTTACCTGAAATGTGCCTTTCATCACTTGCTCAATGCGATTATCATGTAACTCGAGTAATCGTAAATTCTTTAGGAAATGAAAACTGGTGTCAGACATGGTTGTCAATTTATTATTGCTAAAATCAAGCTCTTGTAGTGATGTCAAGTGACGTAAGGGTTCCGATGGTAGAGCATTGCCAGAAAAGCCGTGAGAGATTTTTAAAGAAATCAAGGAATGTCCAATCTAAATGTCATGAAGTAAAATATGGTTACAAACTTTTAAATGTTTGCAAATATTCAGACTACTTTAACAATGTTAGGCTACGCGATTTTTTATGGTTTGTATCTTACAATCTTGTATTTTGACGCTGTATTAATGTGGAATTGGGCAAACTGCACAAAACTGCACTTATTTAATGTTAAGAAATTGGACACTTTATATGCAAAGTTAACATTAAAACACCAAATAAAGTTCCACTAATGAATCTATACCAATGAAAATTATTGGGCGTTAACATATGGAAACTCTATCCATCTATATTTCGTGACCTGGTCTAACTGAATGGAAAAATCAATTAAATGGAACTTTATGAAAAAAGCATTAAATGTTTTTATAAGAATGAAAACAATGTTCTAATGACAAGAATTTGAAGAGATAACGATCAATTGTAATTTTTCTAAATATGCATATTCAAAAATCTTAATGATTTCAAATCTGATGATTTATTAAACTATGCATTGCAACACGAACTTGATATGCTTAAAATATAAGTCAAAGAGCACTCTTTAAGTAATAAGAAATAGTTGAATAGAAGTATTATAAACAATTAACTTTGTATTACAAAAAAAAAATCAACTAATTAAAATATTATCTCAAAACGGAAAGACTATCAAAATACCTTTAAAATCCATCTGTCTATTTCTTCCTCTCACTTTTATCATAACTCAAACTTACCTCAACGAATGCATCATTCTCGATGGTTGAAATGCTATTTTCACTGAAATCTAAACGTTTCAACCCGCGCACATGCTTAAACGCATGCGATTGAATATTGCTAAGGCTTGCACGTGTAATTTGCAAATCTTCCAATTCAACACCGAAATCCTTAAAATCATCGGCGCCAATTGATGTGGTGCCCATACGTGAGATGGACAACGAACGCATATTTCGCATTCTGGTCATACTTTTTGAAAATAAATAAAAAAACATTTTTTGTAATCAAATCCTCAGAAATATAACTTACTTGCGTAGGGTTTGTAAATTTGTTGGATCATTCATATCACCACTTAAGTCGAGTTTAAGCAATGTATATTGCATAGCGTTAAAAGTTTCCATCGGTTGTTTGATCTTAATATGGTTGTCACGCATACTCATCACTCTAAAGAAGAAAAAATAATTTGAATCGAAAAATGTAAAAAGGGTGTAAGTCATGAATTTTGGTTTTAATTGCAAAGACCTAGTCCCAGAGGATAGCTCTACCGTTTTAAGTTATAAGGGAGCCTGACAACGAGTCTGTCTGCACAGCATCTTGAAATATCGGTTTTTTGTTAAAATGACAGAAGTCATGACTATTTATCTTAATGAACTAAGCTATAATATCATGTTCAAGAAAATACCATCCAAGTGTTTTTTAATAATTTACAAAAATTTCGGAGATATAGAACAGAGGAACATTTTTTTTTTTTTTTTTTTTTTTGATAAACTTGTTCAATTTGCAATTAAATGTCGAGACCTTGATTTGACAAGGATCCAACTGAAAAAATTTATTGATCCGACCTAACGATTGAATGGGCTATCTGATAGCCATCTCTATCAAGTAAACTAATCCCGGCTGAAATCAAGCTGTTTGTTTTAAAACTGGAAATATTACAAAGTTGTATCTGATATATTAAAATAATTTATATCAGAATAACAAGGCTCTAACTGTCATCACTGTTAATTTGCCTAATCTTAAAAATTGTAATACACCTTCAAAATCTTAAGTTACCCTTAAAAAAACCATTTTTTGGGACCTTGCGTGCTTAAAAATTTGTAGCTCATTTATTTTTCAACCGATATATAATATATCATCACTCTTAGGCCAGATTCACGAAAATGCAAAATTTTCAGTTTTGCACTAATGTGGTTTTCTTGTACAAAATGGTTCAATAAAGTTATGCCAAAAGTATCAAAGCTATATCTGAAGTGGTTTAACAGCAAATGCAAAGATTATTGCACGAAAAAGCAAAATTTTCATATAATTTTTATGTTTAAAAAAATTTCAAATAGCAATTTCTCAAATTCAATAATTTTCACATTCGTGAATCTGGCCTAAGAGTGACGATATGTATGTTGTTTCTAAAAATATATATCGTCGCTTAAGTATAATGGAATTATGTGGAAATATTTTGGAGGAAAGTTGAAATTTGCAAATATTGTTTTAATTTTTATTAGTTTATTATATTTTTAGGCATGACTTCGAAAGGTTGGTGTCAGAATATTATTATCAACCTGTATTTCTATGTACAACCCAACTTCTGTTTATCATAATGTGTTTACATATGGGCATATCCGAAAAAAGGTCAACCAAGAGAAAAATTATAAAGTTGCCGTAACAGCGCATTTTGATATTAGGTGAGTGGTATTGCCCACTAAATAACTAAAGGTTTTCAATATGCATTCTAAGGGTTCATTCCCCATTCCGAGTTTCCTAAAAATTGGTCCACCGGTTTAGCTGCGGAAATGCATTTTGCCTTTAGGGGCGTCGCACCAGCAGCTACATAACAAAAAGTCTTTAATAACGTTGCATTCCAAATTCCATCAAAATCGATGCAGTGGTTGAGCTGCAACAGCGTATTTTTACCGTGAGATGCGGTGCTAAGAAAAAAATTTACTTTTGTGTGCACTGTACTTCTTTAAAATCTTTTCCACAAATAAATAACTGTGTTTAAGTTAGAAAGGGGCTGCATCAATTTTCGTTAGCCTATGTATATTAGACTGCTTCATAATTTTTTTTTTTTTCCTTCCGATTTGCTTTCCAACAAGTTTTTCTGTGAAAACGATAGAAACTAAAAATTCTGGTGCAAGGAGAGCCCATAATATTAATATTTACTGGTGGCGCATCGTATTTCTTTGTTCTAAGTTTGAAAGAGCACTCTTCTAAACTCTTTTGTACATATCTCGTCAAGGAGAAAACGCAGACAAATGAGACTGCTACCATTAGATTGAGCATAAAATTTTTCATAAAAAAGTTTATAATAATTTTTTTCCTAAAGATGTTGCTTCGGTATTTTTTTAGCTTTCAAAGTTTAAAATCGTTTTGAAACTAATTATTTCGCTTTAAAGCTAAGCACAGTTTTCTCAAGTTTTAAATCGATTTTATACTTTGAAAGCTAAAAAACTACCGAAGTAACATCTTTACGAAAAAAATTATTATATACTTTTTTATGAAAAATGTTATGTTCTTTCCAATGGTAGCAGTCTCATTTGTCTGCACTTTCTCTTTCACGAGATATATATAAAAGTGTTTAGAAGAGTACTCTTTCATGCTTAAAACAAAGAAATACGATGCGCCACCAGTAAATATTAATATTATGGGCTCTCCTTGCACCAGCATTTTTAGTTTCTATCGTTTTCACAAAAAACCTTGTTGGGAAGCAAATCGGAAGCAAAAAAAAAGTTATGAAGCAGTCTAATGTATATATATAAAATAAAAATTGTAACGTGCACAAAACACAAAAGTTAAATTTTTGCACGAACGAAGGGCTCTTTGATTCCTTCAAAGCAGTTTCGATATGCTCAAATATTCCTCTTCTTTGCACCATTTTACTTTTTTTGTTTACACTGCAAAATTCGCTAAAAACTTTAAAATTGTACATGATCTCCATAACTTCTGTTTTTTTTTTAACGTTCGAACAGCACTTTATGAACGATTATATTGTAACTGATACATGCCAGGAAATATTTTTAAATGCCTTCTGAAAGTACTCTCAAAGGGTAACATACCACTGCAGGTAAATTATGAATTTAACATTCAGAGCGCCTTCAGGATTAAAAAATATGCGTATAAATGTAACGTTCGCAACGCAGGATTAATCCATATGTAACATTAGTTGTAAAGTTCTCATTTTTGTACTCCTCATGTTTTATGTTAGTTAAGCAAAGATCATCAAATAGAACACATAGTCTTTTTATTACATCGTTTTGCACCGCTGCTTGGATAACGCTAACATAGGTTATGGGCCCAGGCACCATCGCGACGTAATCAGTAAAAAGTAAAGTTGTTCGGTATTTGGAATTCGATCGGTTTGCGGTTGCAATTTAAAAATAAGTCGCGCGGAATATAAAATAAAATTAACAAATTAAAATAGCAAATCCAATGCAAATTGAACGGAGAGAACTATTCGAGTTGGTCCATTCACATGAAGAGCCTCCTGATCACGTTGGATTACTGGAATGTGGTTAAGGCGGCTTGTTTCAGCAATGCTTACGCTCAGGAAAAAGTACTTTTATGTATGTCATTAATCATTCTTTGTAAACGTGGAAAAATAAAATCGATCGGACTTGGCGTAATAGAAATATGTTGATGGATATGAAGCTATAACCTCGAAAATGGAAATTATCGAATAACTCGGGAACGGCCCTAAGGAAAAAAAAAAATAATTGCGAATTCAGTAACCTCAGTTCAGTGACCTAGTTTAGAAAAAAATGGTTTGCAAAATGTGACAAATATTTTTAATTTTGTGTTGTACCTATTAACTTTTTATAGTTATTGCTTAAATAATAAACAAATCAAAAGCGCAAAAAAATTTTTGGTAAACTTTACGTTTTATAGTATAAAAAAACAAAATCCCACCTCGACCGTATAAATTCATTCACTGTAACAAAACTTCTAGGCCAAAAACCCCAGGCAGTCGTCTATAACGATTTTTTTCCATTTTTGGTGCTTAAAATGGGTATGTGTGCAGTTTTCCAGGCGTAATTTTCAATTTTTCCATTTTCCAACATCATATTTCGACTCAGCAACCTAGAGAACCCCCTGACTAGCATAATTTTCCATTTTGAAGCGTTTAAGAACAGTTTTATTGAACTTATCTGATTTTGGGGGTTCAAGTGGGATTAAAAAAAGTTTGGGGGAAAAGCCGCAAAAAAATAATGTGTTGGTTTTGTTCTAAATTTTATTACGAACAAAATGAGCCCTATCGGATCAAAATCGGTGCATGTTCAACCAAATAAGAAATTAATACCTGTTTTTACCTAATTTGCCTGCACTATTACGTATGAACATTGGGTTGCGGCATTGAATCCCAATGTGGGGTGAAATTTTATTTATTGAGAGAGCAATGTGCGTCCATAGTGCATCTGAGATGCTCATCTATAGAGCATTTCTGGTTGCGAGAACGAAGCGCTTCGTGCCAATGACATGCCTATGTACGAGAGATGCGTTTTACTGCTGCTTTAGAGCGCTTCAGAAACGCTATTGACGCGCTCCATTCTCCCTTCTCTTCGAAATTTTTAATAGCCCAGGAAAACTAGAATTTTTCTGCCAAATAATTCCAAGTGAATTTTTTTCACCTCAATTGTCTTTATTTATGCATGATAAACAAAGTGTGAAAAGTCCATTGCAAAGTCGTGTGCGCATAAAAAGTTATTCGGGCTCGAAGGTCGCTAAAATCAGTTTTTAGCAAATATCTCGCTTATGCTAATTTTTACAGAAAAATTTTGGGCCTCAATTTTGTAGCACATAAAATTTCCTACAAAAGCACGTCAAAAATGTTTTCGTACGACTTATAGTTTGGGAGATCACCTAATTTAAAAAGTTGTGAACAGTTATGATACGAAATGCTACGTATAAGTTCATATTAAAATATCTTACTTTTTAAATTGCGATAACTCATCAATAAGGAGCCATGCAAGCATATTTAAAATACCGTTTAAAAGATAATTTAATTTTCTATATACCGTAAAAAATTTTTTTTTCGAACGGCTCATGACCTTAAAAATATTCTTGAATAACCGTTAAGGCTTTGAAATTACTGGTTTTTTAAGGATATCTCCGAATTGGTAAGTACTACGATAAAAAGTAAAGGGACCAATTTTGTAGAAAATTACAAGATGCATCTAGATGTACAAAAAGTAAGCGATATGTGTACAGTGTACACATAGAAGTAACCGTTTAGAAGATATTCCAAAAAAACCCTTAAAATGCCAAAAAAAAAACGGTTTTTATTGAATATCTTCTATACGGTTACTTCTATGTGTACACATATCGCTTACTTTTTATACCTCCATCTTGTAATTTTCTACAAAATTTGTCCCTTTACTTTTATCGTAGTACTTACCAATTCGGAGATATCCTTAAAAAACCAGTAACTTCGAAGCCATAACGGTTATTCAAGAATATTTTTAAGGTCATGAGCCGTTCGAAAAAAAATATTTTGTACGGTATATAGAAAATTAAATTATCTTTTAAACGGTATTTTAATTTTGTTTGCATGGCTCCTTATTGATGAGTTATCGCAATTTAAAAAGTAAGATATTTTAATATGAACTTATACGTAGCATTTCGTATCATAACTGTTCACAACTTTTTAAATTGGGTGACTTCCCAAACTATAAGTCGTACGAAAACATTTTTGACGTACTTTTGTAGGAAATTTTCTGTGCTACAAAATTAAAGACCAAAATTTTTCTGTAAAAATTAGCATTAGCGAGATATTTTGGAAAAAACTGTTTTTAGCGACCTTCGAGCCCGAATAACTTTTTATGCGCACACGACTTTGCAATAGACTTTTCACACTTTGTTTATCATGCATAAATAAAGACAATTGCGTCGAAAAAAATCCACTTGGAATTATTTCGCACAGCAGCTCTTTTTTCGTCTTATTTTTAGAGTCATCGTTATATTTTACATTAAGTAAAAGCTAATGAGCTATTCAATACATGGGGGTTAATGTAATGCAAACACTTCTCTACCATCAGCAATTTATTCAAAGGAAGTGAAAATATATTCAATACCATGAATATATTTCATTGCAGCTAAGCACTTTTCCGGAAATGACACAATTAGTGATTGGCCTCTAATAATGAATATCACCACGTATGAATTACCTAATACGGCACATAAAAACACATATAAAACACTAATTATCCATTCAAAAATCTTTACTGAACGACTAAATATCTGTTTATTCGTTCAAGTGTTTGCAAACATGCTTACGAGTATTTAAATACCCTCGCCAAAAAAAAGAAGGTCGCACTTCTAACCCACTTGCAACAGAAGAAGCCATACTCTTTTATTCGTACAACCCCATTATGAAGAAGTATAAACATTTGTAAACAACACAAAAATGTTCACACGTCGAGTTTGCACATTCATGCTGTAGCAATCGGATTAAAGTATCGTACGCTTAAACCAGGTCGACGCCAAAACAAAGCACAATTTCAATTGAGAACAAATTAGTCAAAATATTTCATAGAAGTGTGAAAGGGTAGGTATATTGCACTCACCTTAAAACATCGAAGTTATTAAAGAGCTTATGATGCAATTCCGTAAGATTATTTCCAGATAAATCCAAAATTTGTAAGCTATTCACAAGACTATCGAAAGCTACTGGTGATATATTGGTAAGACCACAATAGCGCATATAAATCTCACGTATTCTTGCCGGCTTGAAGGCGTCTTCCTGTATGTGAAGATTTTTAGTTATTGAAAATACCAAGCATTATCAAGGTAAATATGTATGTATGCAAGTAGCACCACCTTTCTCAAGTAATTTGTGTTAGTTACATTTACATTCGTGCAATTCAACATATTTACCACAATCTTTAAAATATAATTTTTTCAGTAAAAACTTACCCTAAGCGTATGTATTGGATTGCCATCAAAGAAGGTTCTATTTACAGTATCAAAATTTTTAAAGGAATTTGGTGGCAACATATCAATATGATTGTATTCCAGATGCAAATTGTCCAAATTTAACTTTGTGGATGATTTTATATCATACGTTTCATTGCCACTCAGCGACCAGATCACGTTGTGCGATATATCCAAGGTACGCAAATTTTTCAATGGTCCCAATGCATCATAGGGTATCTCCGCAAGTATATTATCAGTTAATAGAAGCTTTGTCAGTCGTGGCATACCATCCACAAAGACATTAGGATCAATTTCAAAGAGATTGTTGCCACTTAAATCAAGCGTTTCAAGTATAAGAAGGCCCGAAAAACTATGTGATTGTAACATTGATATACAATTCTCACGTAAAACCAGTGTCTGCAAAGAATCTTCTAGACCACGAAATGAATCATGCTGTACATGTGTAATGTGATTATAGCCCAAATCTAGATGACGTAATTTTTGTAGATGACGAAATGATTTTGACGGTATCTCAACAAGATCATTTTGTGGTAATATCAATTCCCATAATGAACGCTCCAAGCCAGTAAAGGCATCATCAGGAATTTCAGTCAAATGATTACCTGAAATTTTTAAACGATACATGCCCGTTGATTGTAAGAAATAGGGCTCAATTTCACGTAGACCGGTATTTTCCATATGCAGCATAAAGACCTATTGGATAGGATTGTATAGAGCAAGGGTTTTCATTTGGAAATCTATATAGATTGCATTACCTTAGATTGATTGACCATCCTTGGCAGTGCTGGAAAGGGAACGTTTTTACAATGCACTATACCCAAATCTGTTGATGATTTTGAGCAGGTGCAAAGCGAGTTGAATGTGCAAGGGGGAAAATGCATTTCTTCCAGTTCTCGATGGTATACTGACGCACGAGCTAATGACATCCATATCATAATCGTCAGTGTTATAATTAAAAAAGCATAGCCAAATTTAAAGAAAAATTCCAAACCCTGCATAAAAAACAAAAAAAAAAAAATTGTGACATAATTTAAAAAACATTCTTTAATATGGGCATATTAGCCCAGGAAAATAAGACGAAAAAAGAGCTTCTGTGCGAAAAAATTCCCAGTTGAAATTTTTCACCGGAATTGTCTTTATTTATGCATGATACACAAACTGTGAAAAGTCCATTGCAAAGTCGTGTGCGCATAAAAAGTTATTAAGGCTCAAAGGTCGCTAAAATCAGTTTTTTGCAAATATCTCGCTAATGCTAACTTTTACAGAAAAATGTTGGTCTCCAATTTTGTAGCACAGGAAATTTCCTACAAAAGGACGTTAAAAGTGTTTGCGTACGACTTCTAGTTTAGAAGATCACCCAATTTAAAAAGTTGTTAACAGTTATGATATGAAATACTACCTATGAGTTCATATTAAAATATCTTACTTTTTGAATTGCAATAACTCTTCAATGAGAAGTTGTACAAACAAAATTAAAATGCCATTTGAAAGATAATTTAATTTTCTATATACCATACAAAACTTTTTTTTCGAACGGCTCATGACCTTAAAAATATTCTTGAATAACCGTTAAGGCTTCGAAATTACTGGTTTTTTAAGGATATCTGCGAATTGGTAAGTACTACGATAAAAAGTAATGGGACCAAATTTGTAGAGAATTACAAGATATACAAAAAATAAGCTATATGTGTATACATAGAAGTAACCGTATAGAAGATATTCAATAGAAACCGGTTTTTTGGCATTTTATCTTTTAAACGGTGTTTCAATTTTGTTGATACGACTTCTCATTGAAGAGTTATTGCAGTTTAAAAAGTAAGATATTTTAATATGAACTCATAGGTAGTATTTCATATCATAACTGCTAACAACTTTTTAAATTGGGTGATCTCCTAAACTAGAAGTCGTAGGCAAATACTTTTAACGTACTTTTGTAGGAAATTTCCTGTGTTACAAAATTGGAGACCAACATTTTTCTGTAAAAGTTAACATTAGCGAGATATTTGCAAAAGACTGATTTTACCGACCTTTGAGCCTTAATAACTTTTTATACGCACACGACTTTGCAATGGACTTTTCACAGTTTGTGTATCATGCATAAATAAAGACAATTCCGGTGAAAAATTTCCACTGGGAATTTTTTTGCAGAAAATGTCTTATTTTCCTGGGCTATATTTATAAAACAAATTTTTAAACACTGCAGGCCTGACTTTTCACACCACCTTACTGTCGGGTTTTGACATTATATACAGTATGTTGGATTGCTAAATTTAAAATGAACTCAGTTCAATAAATTCAACACTGCTCCCGTCAACTAAGTATTATCTATTAACGGTCGGTCCACTGTGAAATTTTGAGCAAGCTGCGGCATTTAGTTTGTGTTTTACAGATATTGAAAGCAGACAACCTCAAAATAGGCGTTTGTGTCAGTAATGAACTCTTCATTTGACCCAAATCTGTTAGTCGCAAGGGGCTACATCTGGAGAACATGCGGGATGGGGTAGTAGTTTGTAGTCCAATTTATCGATTTTTGGCAAGGTGACTGCACACGTGTATATCTGAACTATCTTGATTGTACAGTTAGTTTTTCTTCCCCAAATGCATTCGTCTCTGCTTCAAATCAATATCAAATCTGTCCAAAAGCTCTGAATACGCATAATAATCGCCGGTGATCGTTTTACCTTTATCAGGTAATTTATGTGGATAATACCACATGCAGACCCACCTTGGCCTTTTTTCTGCATGTTAACCCGAAGAAACCCACTATCTTGATTGTTTCTTGGTCTCTTGTGATGGATACATATTTCGTACACGGCAACAAAAAGCCGCAAAAACTCGTTCGGATTGCGTCAAACTCTCCTTTGAAGTAGTCATAGTGTTGCGTTAATGGTCGAGTGTGAGTAATCGCGACAGCCATTGCGCGGATAGCGGTTTGTTGTCTAAATGTTCATCTATATAGTATGTCCAAATGTCATGGACTTTATCGATGATTTCTGGCGTGACTTTTTTTGAGCGAACTGAACGTTCGATGTCACGGAACTCAGTAAACCACTTAACCATTAAAATTAATGGTACAGATTCCCCACATTATTTATCAAGCTTTGAAGGTGAAGGTTGTTTTCTTTCAATGGCTATTAAAGACAAACTAAATTACCCAGCGTGCTCAAAATTTCATAGTGGTCTGCTAATAATTAATAATTGACGGGAGCAGTGCTGGATTTAAAGTTACGGTGCAGGAAACGCAAAAAGTCACGAACTTATCAAACGACCCTCGTATGTCATATCCATTACTTTTTACGTAACCTGATCACGTTTGCATTTTAGGTGTGATTCGGCATTTGATGGCCGCAAGCCACGTTTCGCGCCCATACAACAAAACCCCTTCAATTACTCCTGTTCCGAAATTCGTGTAATTTCAATAACTTTTCGTTTATTTTTTTGATGAAAACGGTGAGTCGAACGATAAAAAGTATTAGAACCTCTTTTGTGTAGAGTTACAGAATCTACAAAAAATATTGATTTCATTTAAGGAAAAAGTAACCGCTTAGGAAAAATTCTTAAAATACCGCAAAAAGTCGAAAAATTCGATTTTATCGAATATTTCCTAAAAGATTACCGGTAATTCTCCACAAAAAAGATTCTAATGCTTTTTATTGTGTGACTCACCATTTTCATCCAAAGCCTCTTAAATGAAAAGTAATTGAAACCACTCGGATTACGGAACAGGCCAGAATATTCGTATCAAAAATGCGAACTTTCGTTTTGGTACATGTAATGGAAGATGATCAAATAAGCGCACCTTTCGGATTTCAGATTCTTGAGTTGATATCATTTTTGTACCACCTTCCATCATTTCTGGATGGGTACAGCTTCGTACTTCTAGTCTTGAACGCATTGATTTATAACCGGCTTTATGCGATTCCAAGTCAAATTGTTCAAGTATGCTTTGCAAAGTGTATTCGAGATTCTCTAAATGTTCGTTGAAATTCTATCGGATTTCTCTTTAAGGCTTATCTATGGTGCTGGGCAAAACGCGGCCCGAGGGTAGCTTCTTATCAAAGAGAGGACTTTTTGCGTATCTTTTCGTATAGGATAAAACGAGACAAAAAAGAAGAGAGAATTTTGCAAAGCACCGCTTATCTAGGATGTTGTAAAGAACGACAAGAAAGAGAGTTCAATGGCAAGTATCGATGACAACAACCCGTTGTGTAACTCACTGCATTAAAAGCATATTAGTTTGCTCCACGCATAGTCCATTTCCATTTCGGAATCCTGCTTTCTGATGGCCACATCAAGTTTTTTGCTTACTCTGTTTAAAAGAAATTTTGTCAATAGGCCTGTTTCTTTTGACAAGTATATACAATTGTGTTAATTTTCAAATTGCGCTAACACGATTAAAGGTGCAATTTCCTATGTATGTAAAAAAAATCCTGTTAAGGAGATATATAATAAGAACCGATTTTCTGACGTTTATCGCCACCATTTTTTCGCAACTTGACTTGCATACCACCATTTTTTCGCGACTTGACTTGCATACCACACTTGGCCAATCATGTGACAACCGATCGTTGCTCCCGATTCTGAACAGCAGAGAATGAAAGATTTTGGCTGATGCCAAAGGCATGCTCTTAGTAGTTCTGCTATTTGATTGATGCCAGCAGGTTTGTTATTTCTCATGGCCTGGATGTCTTTTAGTATTTCATCGATTCTTTGCAGCTGTGATTAAATTCCGACTACTGCGAATTTCTACGGCAGAAGTGCATACTCGTAGTTTGTGATTCTGGTTGAGGAAGGATTCAGTATTTCATAAAAATATTTTTACATCGCTTTAATTGACCAATTTTGTTCGAGTTATTTGCCAGATAGAGAAGATTTCTTAGGCTTAGAGCTTCGCAATTTCGGCTTCGGTTGTGAGATCATTATATCCGTACAGGTTTCTTTTATCGTGTCTGGACGAATGCCCAACTTTCTTTTTGAGAGAATTAAAGATTCTTTTGGATTCATTTTTTTAAGTTTGTCGGTTGTGATACTGCTCTATCATTTCAGAATTTTGAGATATCCTTATCCATAAAATCTGATATAATAGTTTAAACTACTAGCCTTAGCTGTCAAATCCCAATAAAAATTTTTTCCCGAAATATCGATTACTGAAAAAACGAAAAACCGTATTTTTTATTTATAACATAGGCACAGAAAAAAAAATATAGTGAAAGAACTGTTGACCAAGTACGCTTTCGTATTTTTCGACGCCGAATTCGAGAACTGCTTATATACCTGCATGATTTTGAGATATCCTTTCTTAAGTTGCAAAAAAACGCTATTTTCAGGCATATACCGCTGTTCCAGGAAACAGTACAATTCTTTTTTTTAATGGCATCAAATCTTTCTCATCAAACGTTTAAAATTTCCCAATTGTTCCCTTTCTTTACGAGTTATCATCCATTGAAACAAATGTATCTCAAATATGATTAAGTCCTTTGTATAAAAAACACACGATTTTTTCGTTATTATAGCTTATAATATTATGGAGAAAAAAAATCAACTACCATATCAGGTTTTATGGTTAAAAATCGCCTTATACAGGCATGTTTACATGTTTTTGATGAAAATGGTGAGTCACACGATAAAAAGTATCAGAATCTTTTTTACGGAGAATTACAGGCTCTACAAATAATGTTGATTTGCATAAACAAAAAGTAACCGTTTAGGAAATATTCTTAAAAAACTGCGAAAAGTCGAAAAATTCGACTTTATCGAATATTTCTGAAACAGTTACTTTTTCGTAAATACTTATCAATATTATTTGTAGAACATGTAATTCTCCACAAAAAAGATTCCGATATTTTTCATCGTGTGACTCACCATTTTCATCAAAAAGCCTTCTTAATCAAAAGTAATTGAAACCACACGGATTACGGAACATAAAATATGACAAGAAACCGTATTTTTTCACTTGAAAGTTAGGATATCTCAAAATCCTGACGGCCTAAATACAAATTAACTTAAGAAGTTGTAGTAACGGAGAATAAGTAATGCAAAAAAATCAAATTATTAATGCTAGAGAAGACTTGTCGCACAATGTAATCGGTGAAATCGTGTAACTTTTAAATGCATGATTTTAAACGTAGTTTATATAAAAAATATGAAAAAAATCTTTTGAATAATTTTTTGTGAAATTTTCAAGTTTTAAAAAACAATTTGATTTCAAGCAACGTTTATATTCTCTGATTTTTTTCAAAAATTTTTCTAAAAGAAAAACATTTTTTTTTTAATTTTTTGGTTAACAAAAGATGTGGGTGAAGAAGCACTAAAAAGTTGAGAAAAATCGGAAATGTAAAAGCCAAATGGAGTCCGGTTTGGTATGGAATACACCATAGTTAACATATTATTCCAAAAAAAAACAAACAATACGCACATGTGCTCCTTGATTATTCACAAAATCCTTCTTTTTTTTTTTAATTTTACACCCTTTTTTGAGGAAATAATTTTTTCATATCCTTTTTAGCAGTAGGTAGGTACTCTTTCTTATAGAAATTTGATACTTGGCTAACTGACCATATTTTACACTAGCACCGGATATCCTCAGTTGACTTAAAGCACTTGTAAGGATTCACAAGGAGCTAATGGATGACAAAGCTGCTTCATATATTTCTTACTATGGTTTCATTGTTACTGTGTAGATTTTTAGTAAGCCTTCTATTTTATGTCAACGTTAATTTAGGATAAAACAAAAAAATTTCATATGCACAAACATATCCTTGGGATTTATTTTTTTTTTTATTTCATAATATAAATTTTTTAATTTAATTAAATACACACCATTGTGATCACTTAAATCTTAAAACTCGCGAACCATATAAAGTACAATTTCTGTATTTTTCCTTTGAAAAAAGAATTCACTGTATCCTTAAAAAGGACTTATTTTTTAATGCAGCAGGATTTAAATATCCTTATTCCCTTAATTAAATAAACGAGTTTAACACAGTATAACTATATTCCGCTTAATGCCAAGACACGTCCGAACCTCAGCACATCCAACGATGGTCTGAATCTTCAAATGCAATAGCAAGCCTGAAATACTAAACGAAAGGAGCTTAACCTGTGCGCTAATTGGATTGTACCATATTGTTGAATATTTCATTTACGAGCAGACCTATCGCAATTTTTCATTTACACCTGTTTATTTGCTGATTTGTTGTGCTTACCCATACAAATGTAATTGTTGGAAACTGGAATATTTTCACCAACAAAATGCATGTGTATTGATGTGTTTTTGTTAAGTTTTACTTTATCGTTATTTGTTTAGAATTGAAATTGAAAATAAATTTGCAATAACAGAGGGTAGAAATTGGTAACAAGAAATATATAAATTGCGATGAAATAAAGAATGCCAACATTTGCATTGAAACGATTAA
This sequence comes from Calliopum simillimum, assembly GCA_951812925.1. Lineage (NCBI taxonomy): Eukaryota > Metazoa > Arthropoda > Insecta > Diptera > Lauxaniidae > Calliopum > Calliopum simillimum. The sequence goes on from OX638368.1 coordinate 152,788,191, forward strand.
AATTGTAATAATCCTATTTTAAGCGTGACTTGCCAAAGGCTTATATTTTCATTTTGAAAAAGCAATACACAAGTGTTATTTGAAATAATTTGGACAATTGTTTTTACAATTTTTATTTATTTCGTACCAAATACAAGAACATTTTAGTTTGTTTAAAATAGAAAAATAACTCTTATAAAGTAACTTAAATTTTTAACTTCAATTTTGAGAAAGAACCTGTGAAGATCACAGAGTATTTTGTTTGAACCAAATTGTCCTGCTTTACAGAAAACAGCCATACATATATGGCTCAAAATCACCAAGGTGAGAAGTTTTAAGATTGATTTTTTGACAAAATATAGCAATTACACCGTTCAACACAAAAAAAAAAAAAGCATGAGAAAATCCAAAAAATTCTTAAAGAAGACGGTTAAAGAAATACCCGTGTCTCGTCGTTTTCTCCACTACGTCAGATTTTTTTTTAAATCGATTTTTGAAATTTTTTAATCCAATGTACATGAAAAAAACAAAAAAAAACACATTCTTGCGTTAAATCGATGAATTTAACTATATGATCCTTACATCTGAGGTATATCATGTGTGCAGTGAACTTATGCAGGATATTACGAGGAATATTTTTGTACAATATTTTAACCCTCTACATCAAGGGTGTCAGCGTAGAATAAAAGTGAGCCAATTTTGGCTCGACTACAACAAAAATAATATATCAATATTATGCAAATTTCGCAGAAATGCAACAATCACAGAAATAATTTTTGTTGTTATTTTTTTAACTTGTCAAAATTTCGCAGAATTAAACATTTATGAAAAATGGTTTTTGTTGTTTCGCATAGAAAAAAACAACAAATAATTTTTCGTGTGTGTTGTAGTTCTCAGAATTTTTAGAAATTATTGAAATATTATTGTTGTTATAAACGAGCCAGCAAGAAACAACAAAAAATTGTTTTTCTAATTGTTGTCCTTTGGAGAATTTGAATTTTTTGTAAAAAAAGAAAATTTTGCGCTGACTACGCTTGGCTCAGTGATTTTAAAACGCTGACACCCTTGCTCTACATCTTCCACATGTGGGTCATTTTTGCACTTTTCTTAAAAAGCTACAAAAATGACACCTAAAACATGGGAATATTGAGTCAGTATGTACTACAGAAATATTTGCTATAAAATTTCACTACTAATTGCACAACACTTAAAAGTCGAAATTGTATCCCGAAACCCAAAAAATCGTTAAAATCAATTCTTACCGGCCTGTTCCGTAATCCGTGTAATTTCAATTACTTTTAATTTCGAAGACTTCTTGATTACTTTTTATTTTCGATGTGGATGTGAAGCCTATTCAACGACTGTTCAAGGCGTTTAACTTTTCACAGTAGAAACGCAAACTTTTTAGCTCTCAGTTAAAAAATACACACAAGTAAACAAGATTTATGTATCAAAATGCTTTTTATTAAATTTATTAACTTTAATTGAGTTTCACTTTAACAACGGCTGCTGCAATGCACTTGAAATTATAAATGCTCGCAATTTTGTCTGTCAAAATAGTGTATTAGGCGAGATGCCCAACTATGGGGTTTCCTCTGATTTGAGGGAATTTCAGAAAGTTTTTTTTCATGCTCAGTGCATTTTATTGGGTTAATTAGATGTTCTATTGCAATTTAAGAAATAAAATCAGGTGGCATCCTGTTTTCGAACTATTCTTACTAACACCATAGCCGTGTTCACGATCCGGAGCATTTAGACTTGCAAAGTAGCAAAATAGCAATAATTTTCACTTGATTGTGAGCAATATTAAAATTATAAACATTGCAAGCTACGAAAAAATTTATTTCTCTGAGAAAATCGTATGAGCAAAGAGAACGAGATATTTTTATGCTATAGGTTTTTAGTATAGAAAATGTAAACGCAAATGTAAATTCAATCCTATATATTTTGTTGTTGTATAGCAAAATTTTTCAACACCTATTTACAAATGCTATGATGCAAGACCTTTTGCACCGGATCGTGAACATGGCTCATGATATAATGAAATGTCAAATAATTCACACAAACACTGACTTCGAAAATGCCAATTTGCCGACTTTTTACTTGTCATCGGAAAAAATATTTTTTTAGTTAGAGGTTTTTATTTCAGCAATATTTGCAATATTACATTTACAATAAAAATAAGAATTACTAGCTAAAAAAGGGAAAAACTCTGGAGCTTATACGTGTGTATTTTTTTTTTTTTTTTTCAATTTGATCGATAAAACAGCTTTAAAAAAGCAAAATAAATTGAAAAGTCGCAGCATAATGCCGACTTTTCAAAAAGTTTCGCATTCCACTTTATACCCACTTTCACGTGAAAGTGGAATTGGGAACAGGGCGGTTACAATCAAAATTTTCCAAACTTCACCCCACTGTAAAACTCTAAAACTGAATTTCTTTGCAACAAGATCAAAACGAAATCACACAATTATCATTTTCCTAGAACACATTAACCCATTATATCCCATTTTTATGGGTCTTTTTGAACTCTTTTTCTAAAAACTGGGCTACAATGGGTTAAATTATTCTACCAAAATAGTCTACGAAAAATTTCAATATGAGTTACCACACACAAAAAATTTATAAAACTTGAGGTAAGCGCGTCAGAGATGTAATAAATATGCAATGTGAGAAGTCCTCATTGATTTTAACGATTTTTTAGGTTTCGTTATAAAATTTCGTCTGTTTAATGTTCAGCAACTAGTACCTTTTAAAGGAAAGGGTGAAAATGACACATATGTGGGGGATGTAGAGGGTTAGAATTTTCGACAAAAATATTCCTCGCAATATCCTGCATAAGTTTACTGAAAAGATGATACACCACAGATGTGAGCCGTTTATTTTGAAAGTGAGCTAAGTCCATTTCGGGGCAAAAGTAATGTCATTCACATTATGTGTCGTAATAATCGGTGTTTTGCCCGAAACTATTTTTTAAACATAACGCCATTGATTTCACACAATGTGGTAAACTTTCTGTAAAGACAGAATTCAATTTTATTCGTTCTGAACAAAATGCCAGCTATTTCATATTATGACATTACTTTTGCTCCGAAATGGACTTAGGCCACTTTCAAAATAAACGACTCATGTAAGGATCATATAGTTGAATTCATCGGCTTAACACAAGAATTCGGTATTTTTGTTTTTTCACTTACAGTGGATTTAAGAGCTTCAAAAATCGATTAAAAAAAATCTGACGTGCTGGGCAAAAAAGGACGAGTCAAGAGTATTTTTTTTAATGTCTATTTCAAGAATTTTTTGGATTTTCTCATTTGTTTTTTTTTTTTTGTGTCGGACCGTGTAATTGGAAGAGAATTTTTAATTTTAATTTATTAGCGTAGGCTGAAAATCTGAAATGTTTTAAGGATCTTTTGAAACCTTTTTCTAAAAAAAACTGGGATACAATGGGTTAAAGAATTCTGCCAAAATATTCTACGGAAAATTTCACTAGGAAACACCAAAGACAAAAATTCTTAAAACTTAAGGAAAGCGCGAAAGGTATGTTTTAAATATGCAATGTGAAAAGTCCTAATTGATTTTAACGATTTTTTGGGTTTCGGGACAAAATTTAGACTTTTAAGTGTTCAGCAATTAGTGGTGAAATTTTATAGCAAATATTTTTGCAGTACATCCTGACTTAATATTCTCCAGTTTTAGGTATCATTTTTGTACCTTTTTAAGAAAAGGGTAAAAAATGACCCACATGTGGGGTTGTGGAGGGTTAAAATATTCTACAAAAATATTCCTCGCAATATCCTGCATAAGTTCACTGAACACATGATACACCTCAGATTTAAGGATCATAATATAGTTAAAATTATCGATTTACCACAAAGCGGTATTTTTTTTTTTTTTTTTTTTTTCATGTACAGTGGATAAAAAAACCTTCAAAAATCGCTTAAAAAAATTTTACGTGCTGGACAAAACCACGAAAAACGGGCATTTTTTTAACGTCTTCTTTAAGAATTTTTTGTATTTTCTCACGTGTTTTACAAAAAGTTTGAAATTGTCGAACAGTGTTATCTTGGCAAGTAGCTTACGAGTACATTTTTTACGTAGCTTAATCTGTGTTTAACCAACCCCATGATGGAGGAAGCACAGAATTCATTACTTTCTGTGTTATATTGCTTTTCATCAGAGCTTCCACTAAAAATAGTCATTTCGGGAACGTTTTTGAAAAGCTCATGAAATGGCGAAAATATTTTTAATTATGATATTTTTTGCTTAATATAATGGCAAAGTCTATACTTATCAATAATACATTAAAATAAGTTTGAAATTTACGATATAAAACTATTTGCATGGCTTTTATATTGAAATTTATTCTACATGCATAGAACTAAGGCTTTTGAATGTGACTACGGTATTTTTAAGTAGGATATCTAAAATTGCATAGGTTAAACCTAATTTAAGTAACGTTCCCGGTAATGATCAATTCATGAAATATAGGGACATGAAATTATTTAATTGTTTTACTTTATTATGCAAAGTATGTTAACCTTGAGGTGCATTTGAGCAAAGAAGCACATAGTTGGTTATTGAAGAACTGTAAACTGTCATTCCGGGAACGTTTCATCATATCATATAAGCGTTCCCGGAACGACCGTTCCTGGAATGACGATTTCAACTAAAAGCACGTTAGCAAAATTTGATTATGTTATATGTCCTCGATCCAGATACAAAATATTTTTACTTATAAAGTCTGGTTAGGGGGTTTTAAAAATTCGACTAATTGGTAGGAATGCGTGGTTTCGAACTCCATTATCCTGTTTTAAAAAAATACAATTAAATAAATATAGCAGTCGAATTTAAACTAAATTTAACGAGCTTTTAAAATGCATTTTTTGATTTTTAATATTTGGTTTTTTTGAAAAAAAGTGGACCTGAATTTTTGAAAATTGATTCTAACGAAGTAATAATAGTGGCAAATTTCATAGTGGGCGTGGAAGTCGTTTAGAAGCTAGACCATTCACAATCATTTCATCAATACGATTTGAAACTGTATCTTATAACATATATTCCTTGATTTAAGACAAAAAATTTGATATATCCTACAAGCACTTTTAAGATCGTAATAAAATAAAAACCGCATCCAGCCATCGACGAAGCGCCACCTACCTCTAAATGACCTTCAAAAAAATTTAAAAAAGTCCAAGCTCACTTTTTTGACACCCTCTTTCAGAGCGTAATCGTGGAAATTCCAAAGTTTTTATTTAACTTAAAGTATTCAACATGTACATATAAACCCTCGATATACTTCAGCAACTTTCAGGAGAAAAGCATAAATATACTTATGCATTATATTCCTTCGGACAATCCGTTTGTGTTGTTGTTATTTTAGCATTAACAATTTAATTTTTCTTTAAATAAATAAGCAAACGCAAACTTTTTGCGAACGTGTGCATTAATATGGATTCAATACCACTTAAACCATTATTTGGAAACCCAAACGTTAGCAAGATATTCATACATATTTAAATATTAAACATTTAATTAAATAATTCAATTTGTTAACTTAATAAGATAATAATTTTACTGCGTAATGCAACAAACTGTTTATACATAAAACCTAATTCGACTGCGCTATAGACGTTGTAACAGTTTGGCAAACAGTTGTTATCTTACGATATAACCAGCAATAATAGAAATTATTTTTATCATACTCTTTACCTGTAAAAATAAAATGGGAAAATGCATTCAAAACACTCTAATTTAGGCACGCAAAAGAATACAACCTTCAGTCTGAAAACACTCTGATACGCCCGGAGGGCATATGTTGTCCATGCAATAGAAACAAATTGTCTTTATTTCACGGAATTTATTGTTAGATTTTATTATTATGCGCATTGCATGCGGATCCTTTCTGCAAGTATGAAAATTTAAATTTATTTTGAGTAATTTTCCTAAAAATAGTTTTGCTCACCCTTCTAAGTGTTCACGGACATCATGTGGAGATAAAGTTATGTCTATTTCATCTACCAAAGATTCATCAATTGAATTAACGCTACGCATTCGCTTTTGTAAAAGTTGTTCACAAACATCACTGTAAACTAAAAACGCATATGATTAGGATTTTGAACGCCTATGCTTCTTAATAGAACCAAATTCTTGAACTTGCCATTGCTTATATTCAAATTGGTTTGCAACATCAATAAGTGCTCCAAGGTGCAGTGAATTTGCAGTAATTTGGATAGCTGTATGCTTGTTTCATTTGCATTAAAATTACTATTTTTAAAACTAACAATATCAACGTTATCAATCTTTGCTGCATTTTTGTTGCTATGTAATAATGTTTTACGGGAACCGGCAATAGCCTCTGGGAGCATTGCATTACGAATGGACTTGCGCACATTAAGTGGAGCATCGTTTCCTTTAACGTCTTCCGTTGTACTTTAAATTAACCATATATCGCAATGAACGTATCAAATTTCCATATATCTATATATGGGATTTAAAATGTATACATACGTTTTATTTCTTAAGTCACTTGCTCTGCATATTTTACTTTCTGTAAATATGAATTCATAATCTTTGTAAAGTTTTTCAATTCCTATTTCCAATAGCAATTCCAATGGTTCAGCGCCGCTTAAGCAAGGTATGGCCAGACGACGATTTGCTACCTCTGTTATGATTTCAGCCAAACGGTTTTTATTTGTTGGCGTATTCTAAGTAACACGGGATGAAAGCGTGAAAAAAAGAAAGAAAAATCATTCAGACAATCCAATCAATAAATGTAAAAATATCGAAATATACCACAATATTGCACTTGGCTGCGCATTGAAATACAACGTTAAAGGCCATTTTTAAGTCCTTGTATGAGGAACAGCCTATTTATAAAAATAAAGAACATATAGGTACGTATGAAAGTATTAAGTAGATATGGTTATAGATTTTGAAAACAGAAGGTATAACAAACGAGTATTAAAAAGTAGACATAAAGAAGTAGAATTTAAAACTGTTTATACTACAACACTGTGACGTAAATGCAAAACAATGCTGCGTTATTTAAATTAATATATTGTACAATAGATAAACAACAAAAGAAAATTACATATGAGTTTTGCCTTTCCAACAATCGCTTTGATCCCAATTTTTTTGATATGTTAATTAAAAATTTAAACAAATTTTTATTGCACTTTTTCCCAACGTTTCTGTGCAAAAGTAATAAAAGAAAGCTAAAGTTTTAAATTATTTAAACCAATAACTGTAGATAAGTAAGAATAATTTCAACAAAATTGTGCACCAAACTATGAAGAATATCATAGGATACTTATTCCAACGATGATAATTTAGGAGTTAACTAGAAAAAACGGTTTAACTCGAAAACGCAAAAAATTCTGAATGGATCTAAAATGAAATAAGCTGACAAAACATGCTTTATTTATTTCTGTATAAGTTTCGTTAACCAAAAACAACCTAATAACGCTCAAAATTTGGTTTCGCCCAAATTAATATGAGAACAATTTGGGCATTATTTGATATTGTTTGTTCGATATTTAATTCCAATAATTGAGAGTGATTTAATTTTTTGGACGTTATTTGTTTTTTTGGGCGTTGTTTATGTTAATGAGATAACGCCCAAAATAAAAACGAAATAACGCCCAAATCTTTAACGAGAAATAAAGTTCAATTTTTCGGTGTTATTTCCAAAATGATAATCGCTCAAATTTATTTGAAAAGAATTTGGTATTTTTTTTTTTTTTTTTTTTTTTTGTTTTTAGGTGTTATTTCATTTCCTTCTGCCTTTGCGAAAACATAAGGAGCAGCTTGACTTCAGTTCGGACTTTTGCTGCCGCCGAAAAGTTTTTATTTTGTTTCCATTCGTAGCAATCTTTTGTTTCAACTTGAACTGTTAGTCCAGCGTCTGCAAGTCGCAAACTTTAATTTAAATTTATGCAATTCACTTGGCTTATCCAAAAAGTGAACATTGAAACCTTTGGTTCTATGTCTTTTTTTAACGCCATAATCAGCACTATTCGCATAGTAATATTTTCTTATTTTTCTTATGATAAATACTGATAAAAACTTACATTTTAAGAGATTCCATAATTTATCTGTGAGGTCTGTTAAACGTCTTAACTTGGCACGCTGCACCACAACCTCAATATCAAATTCTGTTCCACTTCCATCATCTATTTCAGCAAAACCAGAAAGTTCATTCATCACTTTGTTGACACCCTCACGCAAGTCTTCAATATCGATACCTCTAAAAATTCATTTAAACAACTAGTATTAACAATAAGAACCGTAAGGATTACTCAAGTAAAAATTTAAAAACTTCGCACAAATTTTTATCAAATAGAGGGACTTGAGTATTCAAAATATGAGTACCGGCAATGTATGCTCAGATTCTTAAACCTTATGCTCCTGATAACGAGAAACTGGATATTGCCAGTAGATGTGTTGGTAAGATAGCAGCACTTTTTCGAAATAATGGGAAAATCAAAGGTTGCATCAAAAATTATCTTAGCAGCAGGCGTTATAACAAAGACTACATGCTTGGTTTGGATTAAAACCCCCGAAGATGGCTCGCCCGTGGCTTAACTGAAGGTCTAAACAACAAAAAATCAGTGTTTTTTTTTTTTCTTTGACTTATCTTAAAAACCACGAAATTATTGGTAGTAATTCAGCTCAAATCTTTGAAAGGGGTTAATTTTCTACATTGAGATTTTTCTCACTGCTTTATAGCGAAAAAAACGGCCATCTGGAAGGCTATAACTCAAGATTCAAGTCACACAAATTTTTTTAAACTCCAATAAATATGAGAGAATTTGTTTTGCTATAGCTTTCCTTTCAAATCATTAATCCAAAGGTAAATGTTTACCCGCTAGAGGGCGCCATTTGTTAATAACAATAGTATATCATGGAAAAATTACCTTTTTATGTTTTAGTTTTAAAATATACCAAAAATTTTGAAAAGAGACTTAAGAGGAAGTCTAGAGCTTTCAAACGCAATCTTCCGATTTGATATCCGTTGAAATTTGCGCGAGATATGACAGTTTTTACATATTTTGTATTTTTTGTAAAGGTGTTTTGGGTATTTTTGTTTCAGTTTATTTTGCATCCACAACTTAAAATTTTGTTAAACGTACAACATTACGTTAAAGCGTGATAAAAAACGCAAGTTTCGCGGCCAAGAACATCAAAATCAGTTTGTTGTTTCCTTACGAATTTCCGCCTGAAAGTTGGGACATTTTTCAATTTTAGTCAAAAACACCTTTTTTTTAATACAGGAGACTATGTATCCTAAAAACCGAAAGAAATGTACTAAGTTATACCCCAAAAACTGTTGAAAATATACTCTGCTATATTTTCTTTCTGATGGTCATCTTTCCACAGCTATCATTTTGTTCGCTAGAGGCCACTATTTGTAAAAAAAAATTGCATTTTAAAAATATTAATTAATTTTACGTAGGGCCTAACAAAAGTTCGCTTAGTTGAATTGAAAAAACTTTTAAATTTAATATTTTAAATTTATAACATTATTCTTCATCTATTTGTATTTTTTCAACGTTATCGCCATTTATTTTGAAACATTTTTGAAGTCGATAAGTCCATCTTGAAAAACAGTCTTCAAAATCGGCTTTTTCAGTTTTGCAATTTCATCATTAACCGCATTTATTCTCTCCTCATTGCTGTTGAAGACTCTCCCTCTCAAATTTTTTTTATTTTTGGAAACAACCAGAAGTCACAAGGCGCTAGATCTGGGGAATAAGGTGCGGGACGAATTTCTTCGATGCCTGAAAGCGCAACAAAATCAGTCGTTTTTTCAGCAGTGTGCGCTGGCGCATTATCGTGATGTAGAAAGTAGCGGCGTAGCTCCATTTTTTTGGCGTTTCCAAATAAATTTTGGAAGACTTCTGGTAAACAGGTTTCAGTATACCACTTAGCAGTAACCGTCTGACCTTTTTCCAAAGGAATAGCAGCTACAACTTTCTCTCTGGTGAAGTAAACTGGCATCATTACTTTTGTTACTGACTTTTTTTTGCTTTACTTTAACAGGTGGACTTGCACTTTCTGGGCTCCATACCATGGATTGTTGTTTGGTTTCAGGGTCGTACTTCTAAAACCATGCTTCATCACCTGTTACGATTTTTTTGAAGGTGTTAGACCCTCCGTTTTTGAATTTTTCAAGAAAATACTTAGCAAAACGCACACATGCCTCTTTTTGAGCATCACTTAAAATTCTAGGAACGCATCGTGCAGATTTTTCCGCGTATCAAAGATCATTTTTTAATATTTGCGATACAGATATGGCATTCAAGCCCAGTTCCTCAGCATTGATTTCTTGGGTCGATCTTGGATCTTCGTCAATTTTAGACTTAACCAGCGCTACACATTCATAATCAGTCGAAGATTTTGAGCGGCCTTCTCGAGGTTCATCCTCCACAGAAAAATGACCTGTCTGGAATCTTCGGAACTACTTTGAAATAGTCACGAGGGATGGCGCATTAACTTCAAATGCTATTTGGCATTCTTTAAATATTTCCATAGGCTTGAGCTTACCTCGAAATCCAAAAAGAATAGCAAACCGAATCTCTTGCTGCGTTGGCATTGGAATGTCTGCTAACATTGATTCACGAATTTTACGTTTTCTTCTCTCCATTTTGACCGATCTTTCTGAAAATTAAAATGATTTATCGTAAGACTATAAAAAATAATACGCAATTTTTTGATTTACTAAAAATTTATAACATGACACCAACTAAGCGAACTTTTGTTAGGCCCTACGTATGTTTTATTTTCATAATTCACCCAAAATTTCGCATTCTCGGTTATTATGGGGGTTTGAAGCCTTCTATTGGGCAAATTTAACTTGGTTTTTTTTATCTCATAAGGATCTTTTGATACCCTTGCTTTAAGTCCGAAATTCAATTCAAAAAACTAAGTCGGCTATCCCTTTACTATCAAAATGTAAGGGGGTTACGTTTTAAAACGCATGATATATTTTTAGCAACTCAGAATTTTTCTGCTCATGTTATCGTTTATACCAAGACTTGGTTAAATAACAATACACTTAACTCTGAACTATTTGACTATAGTTTTTAATGTCTTTAGAAGAGACAGAGAAATGATCTTTCTCCAGTAAGTGGAGGCGTCTTAATAGCCATAAAAATCACTTGAAGAGATCTTTGTTTGGCATTCCTTGTTCATCTGACATTGAACTAATATGCGTACGTTATTATTCATAAATCCAGTTTATATATACTTAACGCTTATGTTCCCCCTAATAGTAGCACAGAAGTCTACGTTAGTCTTGCACAGGCTGAAGAATATGTTACTCAGAAACTAGACGTTAGTGACGATATTTTATTACTAGGTGATTTTAACTTGCCTGACTTAAAATGGACACTTTCAGACGATGAAACATTTTATTATGCATCTTGTCCTAAAGCCCGACAACAAATATTTGTTGACGAAATTTGAACGGATTTACAACTAGTTGGTTAGTTGTATAACGAACTCTCACGGACGACAACTTGACTTAGTTTTGGCTACAGATAGTAGTGTTCAATTTCAAAAAAACTGTTTTTTTGAAATTGAATAACATTTTGGAGAACAATATTAATAATTTTTTAAACTTCTTTAAAAATAATTCTTTAGATAACAGTATTAAATATTTCTATAAAGAATTTTTTAAAGTTATAGCTTTGGCAATGCCATATACTTGCAAGTACATATACTTTAAGTACAATATATGTCTACCAACCTGCCGCATCTATAAATTGGCTCATTTCCAACTGGGTTCCCATTATCTGTCTGTGCAACATCAGCTTTATAGGCTAAAATATCGTCACGTATAAATTTTAAAATTCTCAATTGATTCATAAACTCTTCCGTTGAAGGAGTGCAATCCGTAACGCGAAATGTCTGTGTAAGCGTGACATCGCAAGAACTCAAATTATTCAAAGTGGGAATAGCAGCTGTCGTATTCCATGAACAACGTATGGAAATATTTGATTTTATACGATATGTATTCTCTATCAGCGTTTCAACTTTTGCATCAGGGCGAATTAATGCATAGTGATGTCGAAGCATGTCACGAGTGTTAACTTGTAATGTTGGAACAATACCCAGAAACGTGATCAATCCACGAGAGTTAAAGCCACGTAAAAACTCATACTGAAATAATATGGTCTTATCAGCATCAGCCCCAGAGCAAAGCACCCAAACGGATCCTTTGGCATCACAAGCTGTTTCGCCACGTTGGAACGCAGTCTCACAAAATATTTTACGCGCTTTTTGTAGCAAAATACCCTTATGGAATTCTTCATCCGGACTCCAAGGATTCAGTGAGTCCTCTTGCACTTCAATCGAAACATCAGCGATGGCATCAACAACACAATCGTCCTTGAGTGGACTTCCCGTTAAATCTAGCGAACCTTCGGATTTTATTGTTAATTTAGTTGGCGACATGAAATTAATAAATTTCATTTTATTGCGATCCTGTAAATAGTTTATTTTTTCACTTTATTCGCATAAATATTTGAAATAGTTACCTCTTCGTAAATATAAACAATTTTCCCCAGCGATTCATTTGACCCAACAATTTGACGCAAATATGTAGGTGCCTCAACATATGTAATTTTAAAATTTTCGTCATTAGAACGACGTAATAAAGCATAAATGTTAGCTAAATTTGCCATTAGTTTTCTTTAAAAACTTTTAAATTTTTTTCAAAATCTTTGTTAAAAATGCGCCAACTTGTACTAAATAGCAGTGTACACACTATCAAAATTTGTCGATTTTATTTTGATGAATTCGAATTTGTTTGGCATCACTTATTTTGAGTTTTGATGTACACAAAATCACTGCAAAATCGTGCACTCGTTGAAATCTTGTTTTGAAATGAAAATACGCATACAGAAAAATGTATTTGCGTTCACATTTTCAAATAACTCATCAAATCACTCGTGAAATCAGCGAAAAATCAAAAATTTTTGATTTTCTTCAAAGTTTTTGACAAATTTTTTGATGAAGCGTTCTCGCTATCAAAAACTCATCATATCCATACAAATTTTTTTTGACGGCAAAATTGGTGATGCCAAACAAATTCGAACTCATCAAAAAAATTTTTGTAATTTGATAGTCTGACCACCCGAGTTTCGTACTAAAAAGGCCTTTACATTATCAGTCTAGCCATCAATCTGGTCATGAATATGTCAGACCGAGTTTGTGTTAAGGCCTTTTTACATTATCTCCGGAGCTGTTTTTCTCTCGTTAAAAAGTAATGGGATCTATTTTATTAAAATTTACATGATCTACAAATAATATTTGATGGGACGTTTCACGTCAACTATGCCACCTCGCTGCCCAAAATCTGGTGCGTCTAAATCGGTCATATGATATCTCAATTTTTTTGTTGAAGTATCTGCTTTCGAATGCTGAGTGCTGTTTTGGAAAAAATCAATATGGTGGAATAATATGGCGACAAGAAAGATGGGTAGTTGGAAAAAATCATCAAGTTAATTCAGTTATCAGGTTATATCTCACAAACGACACAAGATAATTTGGTGAAATTTTACAACTCGAAGTCTAGTGAAACTATCTTGGAATAAGCGAAAAGTGGGCGGGATTAAGTAAGTTACACGCCTACTTTTTAACATTTTGTGAATTGAATTCAATATATCACGAAAGCGGTTTCAATGGTTTTGATAAAAAGCTAGGATCACCAATTCGTAAAGATCAGCATTAATTTGTAGAATATCAAAAAATTATATAGTCTCGCATGTGGGCGTGGCACCACCTACAAAACTTTAATACGTTGTAATAACAGAATTAATTAAGTAATTCGTCGAAATTTAGTACCGGGAACCTACTACATATGAACTACTTCTGAGCAAAAAATAAGCGAAATATCACCAGTGGGCGTGGTACCCCCCATACAAGTGAAATACGTTAAATGATATAACTCAAAAACTATATAAAATATTTTTATTCAGTTTCGTTGGTACAATCCATGATACAATTAACAAGGTAACGTCAGTAACTGACACGTTTCTTGTTCTTCTTTTTTGGTAGCAAGTTCTATCAAAATTAACTAGCAAAACAACAACAATTTTACAGTTTTCTAATTTTGACGTTTGTCTCTAGGCGATTTGATTGGTTGATTTCGTTCTCCGTTTTCCTCTTATCGACAGAACTTGCTACCAATTTTGTCTCCGCTTTGTTCGTTTTTGACAATTTGACGCTACCTCTATAATTGCACCATGGTACAATCATGATACAATTAACAAGGTAACGTACCATGATACAATTACCATGATACAGTTACTGACGTTAATCGTATCATGTGTGAAATTGTTGTTGTTTTGCTAGTTAATTTTGACAGTACATGCTACCAAAAAAGAAACGTGTCAGTTACTGACGTTACCTTGTTAATTGTATCATGATAAAAACGTGTGCTTTGTTTTTTTGCGATTTAAATTAAAGTATTTAAATAATTAAATTAGGTAAAATGGCAGATTTTTCAGAGCAGAGTTCAGAATCGGAGTATAGTTCCGACGATAATTCAGATGCTGAGGTGAGTAAATCTGCTAAACCCTAACGAAAGCCTAAATAATTTATGTTATTTAATTTAGTTGCAAGCGGCGTTCGCGCGTGGTGATCTTAAACCAGGGTTAAATATTGAATTTGATGGAAAAAAGGATCATGCTAACGACATTGTAAGTTATGAAAAAACAAGAAAAATCAAATTGTTTAAAAACTTAATTTTTACATATTGCAGACAAAACTCTTAGCAAAAGCTGATGAAATCAAATCTGACTTTCCATGGTTGGAACGTATGGATATGGTCAACGATTTGGCGCCACTTGCACCTGAATTGGTTGTACAATTAGAGAAACATGAGCAAAAGCGTGCAAATCTTTTCAAGGGAAATGCTAAAATACCTTATGTTCGTCCTGATGAAGATCCCGTGTTAAATGACTTTAAACGTGAAATGTTATTTCATCGCCAAGCACAGGCCGCTGTCGTTGAGGGTATAAGCCGTTTACATGAATTGGGCGTAACTACACGTCGACCAGACGACTTTTTCGCTGAGATGGCAAAGTCAGATGAACAAATGCAAAAAGTGCGTGGAAATTTAATGGCGAAACAAGAAGGCCAAGCAAAGTCGGAACGCATAAGACAAATACGTGAACAACGTAAGATGGGCAAAATGCTTGCAAAACAAACGAAGGTGCAACGTGAAGCCGAAAAAAAAGATATGCTCGATAAATTGAAGAAATTCCGCAAGGGTAAATTGAAGAATCTAGATTTCCTAGAAGATGCAAAGGCCTTAGAGTCGAAACAAAAACAATCAGCTGATAAGCGAAAACAAAGAAATAAAAGATTCGGTTTCGGCGGCAAGAAGAAGGGGCTTAAACGTAATACTAAAGCATCTGCAGGAGGTTTAGAAAAAGTGAAAAATTTCCGCAAAGGTACTGGAGCAAGTGGAAGAAGCGGTAAAGCAGGGGGTAGTAGTGCAGGTGGTACTAAACGATTGGGTAAATCGCGTAGAATGAAATCTAAGTCAAAAAAGTAATTGATGCAAGAAAAAAAGTATAGTATAAAGAAATTTAGTTTTGTAATACAATAAACGAAAATAACTATAAAACCAATGTTTTTCTTCATACGACTGTCAGGCATGTTCTCAATTCTGTCTTCGATCGAAATGGAATCAATCTTCCCATCGGAATTGAGAACATGCCTCTATATAAAATACAACGTCTGTCTGTGTCCATAATTCGAGAAGCATTTGTCCGATTTGCATACCCTTAGCTTCGTTCGAGTTCTTGAAAAGTCGTACAGTTCGAAAATCAGTTATTCGATTTGCACGATTTTTTACTTTCAAACTAATATTAGTTATCAAAATTAGGTACATGCCTTTGTAAAGGGCAACGAAAACGGCGAACAAAATCGCTGCCGGTGTAACTAGTTACACTTATATGTAATAAATTGGGAAACAAATTAAACACAGATTACTTCAAAAATTTATCTTGTTTTTTTCTAATTTTATTATGATTGGAAGATCCAAGACATAATCATTTACCGAGGTTAAAAGCTGATAATTTACATTGCTAATTTTTGACTGTGGTTTTTTACATTCTGTTATCTTGCATAGAATGATCAGATAGTTTTCTTTTCTTCTTGTTTTTCCGTATATTTTGTTCATCTTTAGCTTCTGCATTATCTTTCGGCTCTACTTCTTTTTGTTTCGCCAGCATTTCAGCAAGTTTCTCATTTGCTTGCAGCCGACTACGTTTTCCGCTTAGCTTTAGCTCATGCTCCCCTACTTCATTTACGGGATTTATGAGCTCATCCTTTGTAATGCTAATTTCTGACTGTGGTTCTTTACATTCTATTACATTATATGGTTTTCTTTTGTTCTTTTTGTTTTTGCGTTTATTTTGTGAAGCTTCAACTTCTACATCCTCTTTCACCTCTTCTTTTTGTTTCACCAGCATTTCGACAAGTGTTTCCTTTTCAAGCAATTCGAGTCGACTACATTTTCCTCTTAACTTAATTTCAAGCTCCCCAGCGTCATTTATTGAATTTAAAAGCTCATTATTTGTATTGTTTATTTCAGATTGTGGCTTCTTAAGTTCCATTTCAGTTCCCTCATCATGAATAGAATCATCAGCTTGTTTTTTACTTTTCTTCTTTTTAAGTTTATTTTGTTGGGATGCAGTTTTTTCTGCATCCTCTTTTGTATCAATTTCTTTTTGTTTTATTTTAGCCAACATTTTAGCAAGCATCTCCTTTTCTTGCAATTCCAGTCGATTAAGTTTTCCGCTTAACTTTAACCCATGTCGTGCTCCTTTGTGGGCAGTCCTACCACCACATGCTTTAAAAAGCTCTTCATCTGTTAATTGATGGAATTTTTTAACATTTATTTCATCCGCTGTTATTTTTTTTAGATTTTTAACGTAATCATCAGGTTTTGACAATGTATCTGACTGGAAGAAATTGTCATAACAGTGACCTTTTGTTTTGTTGCAACTGCTTTTCAGTTTTTCAACTGAATATCCTTTTGTCGTGATTTCCAATGTTTCATTAGAGTTTTTTAAGTCCATGGAAACTCCATCGGATTTAGATTTAATATCTACATTGTTAGCGGCTTCATTGAAAACGCGGACCCACCAATGATTGTTGAAGTCATCACTCGCCTGATCTGATCCAAGTCCGGCATTGTCAAACTTTAAATTTGCTCTCAGCGGTTTCGCAATGCCGTCATTGTTTTTGCCCAGCCCATCACCTTCTTTCCACCCATATTTATTAAGTATTTTCTTGGCAAAATCCATAAAAAAGCAATTGAAATTAATTTTCCATAGATTCAATAGTAAAAATATAAAAAACGTGTAAAACTTTAAATGTCAAATTGAAAATGACTGAGATTAGTACCCACGCGGAAAAGCGCTCCTAAAAAAACTACGTTTGTTCCCGTAAAAATTTTTAGCTATAGGCTATAGCTTGTTTCCACAGAAGATTAAAAATAGGATTTACGGCTTTTTTCAGATTTAGTTGACTATATAGGCTATGTTCATGATTCAATAACAATGGTAATAGTATTCAAAATAAAAAAATGGAACCCTGATCTTGCCTTACCATCTGTCAGAGGACTAGAAACAAAACAAAGAATTTTGACATTTTCGTAGTTTAAGAAGAAGCGGCATTTGTTAAATTCAACCATGACCTTACGGAGCTCAAACACTTGCACTTAAAGCTGCAGAATAAAGCAGTTTTGATACGCATTTTCCCCCTTGGGTATTTTCCATACCAACTTAAATAAAAAACCAGGAAATGTCAAAACATAGAAACAGCTGATTTTTGTGCAAGGCGATTTTTTCGAATGCGTTTTTATTAAACAAAACAAAAATGCTTTAAATTATCTAAAGTACATATAAATAGATATAAACACTTCTAAAATGCCGGTGATGTATAACACAGGAGATTGGTTCGTACTGCGACCAGATACTTACAGGTAAGAATATTGAAATCTATCTTATCTATCGGTGAATCATACACCCGCCCATTATTAGAAAATTGGATTTACTTACTCCAGACTGGCCGTATGATCTTGACTTGGAATACATGCAAGTCTATGGATCATCTTTCGGAGGACCGCTTGCAATAATACGTGATCCGCATAAAATTGTACCAATTAAGGGAACCGCGAAACCAACTATACGCATTTTAAATACTGCCGGAGAGGAGTTGGGTAGAATTGTGGTATGTAATTTAAATCGACGAAAAATTGCTTTTCCTCATTTGTGAAATTAACATTTTAAAATTTTTTGACAGTGGAATCACGGTAAATTGATATCGATTGGCTGGTCCGATACTGAGGAACTTATTTGTGTGCAGGATGATGCTTTGGTGTTTATTTACGATATGTTTGGTGAGGAGAAGGAATCATTTAGCATGGGACAGGAAGCCAGCTTAACAAAGGTACAAAAAAACATGCTTAAGAAGATCATTACTTAAGATATCCCATATTTTTAGATTGTGGACGCAAAAATCTTTCAATCTAATTCGGGAACTGGAGTTGCAGTTATGACAACAAGCGGCAGAGTTTTTCTTAAACTAAATAACACAAAAGATTTTCGTTCAAGGCAGTTGCCAGAAATACCAAGTTAGTAGTTAATTAAGGACTGTCCATAAACTTTGTGCGACTCTGAATAGGGAGTTTGCAGGCTCATGCTAGTCAAAAATTGTTATTATTTCCAACACAAGAATCTCATTAAAACACTGTGCGCGGCGCCAAACAATATTTAATATCATTTAACATAAGGGCGTACACAAAAATGTTTTTATGGATTTTAAATTTTCGGACTTCAAGGCTTCTGTTTCTAGAAGAAATTTTAAATTATCGTGCATGGAACCGGGTCAAATGAGCATTTGCTTATTAAAAACCAATAAAAAAAATAGCAACAACTAATACAAACGCGTTCTAATTATTATTAATCGTTGATCGTATTTGTTTTCTACCATCCCGCTCAATTTTCAAAAACTTTTAATATAAAGCTTATCAGAAATTAATTTTTCTGTAAAATGATACCTCAATTTTCAATCGTGCATTGTAAATAAACAAATTAACTTTTTTCAAAACTTTTTATGTCATAGCTTTCTTCCACTTAGTAGATTGCTTTGCAAAATTCATTTTCAATTTTCGTCACCACGTCGAAAACCATGGGCCCACTTGGCGAATTTCTACTCAATATTATTTATTCTACTTAACCGCATTGGCTTCTGGGCGACTCATTTTTTGAACATTTCAGAACATGCAATATTTTGTATTATGTAAGTTTTTTTGTAATTTACATCATTTTAAATTCCTCGAAAGATTTTTAAAATTAAAAACGCCGTACTGCAATACGGTTGCGTTTTAGGAAACAAAACTATGAAATTTCTGCGTCCTTGTTATGGCTTTTATATTTTGAAAAGCTTTAGAGAGTTGCCGTGCAGTTGCTTAATATTTATCAGTCGTACAATAATGATAAACTATGTCGGACATTTTACTATTTTCCTGTTCAAAAAGAGACTTAGCATCAGTTATTTGGCCTTAGTAAGGTCTCTGCGAACTTCCTCGCTTAAAGAAACCATTTATACCATCGCAAGGCGTTCTGTGAGATGTAGCAAAAAAGTGCTATTCCGCGTCGTAACCAAATTTTTCTCCAAGTCACTTAGGACATAACCGTATTGCAGCATGGCGCATTTCATTTTAAAAATCTCGAGGAATTTAAAATGATGTAAATTTAAAAATATCTTACATAATACGTAATATTGCATATTCTGAAATGTTCAAAAAATCATTACTCCTATACTATTAAAGATACCATCTTAATTTTAGATTCATGTGAAAGGTGGTTTTGTCTTCTTTTCTAGAAAAATATTTTGAATGATCGAAAATAGGCAATATAGCGTTATAAAATAGTAGTAAATATAGTACATATATAGTAAAATGTAAAAATGGTCCAAACATGAAAATGGGTCAAGAAATTTTCTAGTTAATGGTCATTTTGTGGTTGATCCTTTTTTTAAATTTTGAAAAAACCATAACTTCTAAGCCTCAAAATATACAATTTTCCCTCTTTTTCTTATGAAAGGTTAGTTTTTTTTTTTTTTTTCAAAGAATATATTTTGGAAGGCCAAAAAATTAGACAACGAAGAGTTTTTAGTAGTTTAGTACTAAAATAGTAGTAAATTTAGTACTTTTTATCATAAACGTAAATTTTTTAGCCTAATTCAATACCTTCCAAAAAAAGTTCTGAGTATGAACATCTGTTAAGAAATGCCCAACTTATTGACAATTATGTGAGGAGAATTTGTCACAATTTACCGATTTTTCCACTCTTCACATGAAACGAAACCATGCACCAAATTTCAGAAAAATCGGAAGGGGTGTGGCAAATCTTGTTACGCAAGGCATGGATTGGTTGTATATGCAAATAAAACGAAAATTTCTTTTATTTCATAACTTCCTCGACGTTTCGCCTATGGACTTTAGGCTTCTTCTGGAGAATTTTATTAGAAGTAAAGCTACACAAATGAAAAAATATTAAGTAAATTAACATTAGGGTGCAGCAAAAATAAAAAGAAATAAAAGATTAGTGCATCAAAGATTATCTTAGGAGCAGGCCATATAACAAAGACTGAATACTTGGTTTGGATCAAAACCGCCGAAAAGATGGCTCGCCCGGGGCTTGAATGAAGGTCTTAACGACAAAATTCTGTGTTTTTTACGGTTTTTATTTTGCCTTATCTCTAAAACTATAAAATTATTACTAGTAATTCAACTCAACTCATTGAAAAGGGTTAAATTCTGTAAAAAGTTTGCCTTTTGTCGCTATTTGTTATAAAAATAATAGTATGTCGTAGAAAACAGCCTTTTTATGTTTTAGTTGTAAAATATACAAATATAATATATAACAAAATATAGACTTAAGAGTCAAGAGCTTTTACACACGAACCTCAGAATTGAAATCGGATAAATTTTACATTTTTGGTAAAAATATGATTTTGAGTATTTTTGTTTCACAGTGTACTACATTAAGTTGAAGCGTGATAAATAACGCAACTTTCAATGCCAAGAACGTCGAATAGGTTTGTGGTTTCCTTGCGAATTCAAGACTGAAAGTTGGGATATTTTTTTAATTTTAGTCAAAAACACCAAAACATGTATTAACCTTTTTTATTTTTTTTTTTTTGCTATTTCTACGTAATTTCTAGAATCTATGTCTGAATGCACTAGCTGGGGAATTGTAACCGAAGAACGCAATAGCTACTGTTTGGTTGCGCGAGATCGTGAAATTATTAAACTTTTCCCTGGTGAATCTATTGGCACGATTACTCGTAACCTTTTTGACAAATTGTTAGATCGTATTATTCTCATGTCTGTCTCGTATAATCAGCAAAACCTTGCCCTTTACACAAATACTGGATTACTTTGGATGGGATCTGTTGATATGCAGAAAAAATTTTGTGAATTCGATACAGGACGCAAAGATATACCACGTCAAATTGAATGGATAATGAATACAGACAGTAACCAAGCCAATGCTGTTATAATTTCGTATCCATCTTTTTTACTTGTCGTAAATCGAAATGGTGATAAAAATCTATTCACATATGATCCGGCTATATTTTTGATACCTGAAATGGATGGCGTCCGTGTAATAACAAATAATACACATGAACTTATACAAAAAGTACCGAAATGTGTGCAAAATATATTTGCAATTAATAGCCAAGAGCCATCAAGTTTTCTTTTTGAGGCACATAAAAAATATCAAGAAAAATCACATAAATCTGATGAATATCTAAGTTTGTTTCGTGATCGCATGGATGAGGCTGTAAATGAGTGCATTGAAGCAGCGGGCTATGAATTCTGCACCGAGACACAAAAAAGCTTATTGCGTGTGAGTATTTTTAATATCTACACATAAAATAGCGAAATTATTTTTTCATAACTTTTCTATTATAGACTGCATACTTTGGAAAGGGATTTATAGCTTCTCACAATCCAGATGAGTATATAAAAATATGTCGCATCCTTCGTGTGCTTAATGCATTAAGACATCCAAAAATAGCAATGCCACTAACGATTAAACAGTAAAGCTATTTACACAAGTTTTATTGAATTACAAATTTATATAATTTAATACTTTTGCAGATTTACCCATCTAAAGCCTGGTGTTATTTTGGCACGATTGGTATTTCGTAAAAATTATGCTATTGCCATACAAGTAGCAAAACATTTGAAATTGCCAGAATCTTGGATTTTAGAACATTGGGCTTATCATAAAGTTATCAATGATAAAAGTACGTTAGAATTTAAAATTGTAATTTCTTTAATACATATATTTTTATTTAAGATGACACTGAGGTTGCACGCAAAATAACAGAGAAGTTCAAAAATCCATCCATTGAAGGTATATCATTTTGTAACATAGCTGAGAAAGCACATTCGGTAGGACGTGATGAATTGGCCATAAAGGTAAGCTTGCAACGTTAAATTGAATTGTGTGTGTACTTTTTTTCTCTCCAAAATATTTTAGCTTCTTGAGTTAGAACCACGCGCTTCTTTGCAAGTTCCACTTTTGCTGAAATTGGGACAATACGATCGGGCAATACAAAGTGCTACGCAGTCCGGTGATACGGAACTTGTCTCTACTGTGCTATTGGAAATCAAAAAGAAAATGATGCTGACAAATTTTCACGTACGTTTACGCCCAATTGCTTAGTTACCGAATGAAATTTTTATTTTAAGTGTTACGTTTATTCATTATAACCCTTAGCTTATTATACGAGAGTACCCAATGGCATTGAATATTTATAAAAAAACCATGTCAGAATGGAGTCGCACCGCGCTCTATGACATTTTTAATACTGAGGATGATCACAAATCTATCGCAGAGTATCATTTTCGAAATGCTTTGGAAAGTAATAGCTTAGAGTCGAATTTGCCTATTATAGCAAATAGTTATACCCAAGGCAGAAAAAATGTTGAAGCGGAACTCTGTTCGGATACAGGAAAAATCTTAAAACTGCAAAAAGGCTTAGCGAAAAAGTAAGTACATATTAAATATTTTTAATAAGAGGCTAAAGAAAAACTAAATAACAACTGCGGTGAAATCTAAATTGAAATGTCCAGTTATAGAACTTGTTTCATATTGTTATTCTTAACACATCACGGGTCGTTTGAACTCTGATTAACCCAGAGGTCCTCGCACTCTAGGTTTTTTTATGCAAAGTTATTCACTGAGGTCCAAATATATAGAAAGTGTTTTTTTTTTAATCGATTTTCGGTAACCAACAAATATTCACAGTTAACCAAAACATAAATAGTCAATTGTATTTGTCGATGCTAAATCCGAATCTGTCATCAGAACAGCTATATCTCGTATGGTTTCCTATCATAAATGTTTAAAATCACGATTTTTGAGGTTGTATGGAAAACGCACAAAATTGTTTTGCTCTTTTAAAAGTATCACTTAGTACTCTTTTTCGTTTTCAAAATGAGCTATAAAGTGGTCTTGTGTGATTTTTATTTAAAAAGATATTACCACTTTAATTCAGGAACAAGACTAACTAGTCAAAATATGTTTCAGACTACCCAAAATAAAACATGAAATAAATCAATTTTAAGTAAAAACTTATTATTAGTTTATTTAAATAAAACAATATTTCCACTGTAGATATAACAACTCACATGGTCACATCGAATTTAATGGAATGTCAATACATGATACTGTTTTGCAATTATTACAAATGGGTGAATTGAAGGAAGCTGAGAAAATAAAAAACGATTTCAAAATACCAGATAGAAGGTTATTAATGAAAATTATAAACAATTTGCGAATAAAGACTTACGTCTATAAAATTTCTTTTTAATAGATTTTGGTGGTTACGTATACAAACGCTTTCACAAAAATTCAAATGGGATGAATTGGAAAAATTCTCAAAAAGTAAAAAAAGCCCAATTGGCTACGAACCATTCGTTGAAGTATGCCTAAAACAAAATAATTTACATGAAGCACGAAAATATATTTTAAAATGTCGTGAAGACCGTAAGGCACACTGGTATATGCGTGCAGAGTAAGTACTAAATTTGTAGCCTGTTTCCACTCGAGATTTATGAAGTGATTTAGCCGTAACTCACCCCATTCACCATGTATTAAACGTAAAATAAATCTGAAAATAGCCGTACGTAAATCACCTCATAAATCTCCGGTGGAAACAGGCAATTAAGTCAATTGCAACTTTTGAACAAACTGAATTTTAATATATATTTTATTTTTTAGTTTATTTGATGAAGCTGTAGACAGCGCATTTGAACAGCGTGACACGAGTACTTTGTACGTTATTCAACAAAAAGCCAGCATAAATGGAAATCGAATATTGTTGGAAAAAATCAGCACATGTATTGCTTTGTTGGCAACAAAAAAATAATCTATTATATTCCACTTTTTTTAATCTTCATATGTCAAACTAAAAATAAATAAATATTAGTATTATACAGTACGAAACCTTCAACAAAATATATATTTAAAATGATAGTTTAGTAGAAAATTGCTGTATTTGTGTATATTTTGGTTGGATTATCGTAAATAACGCTTACAAAAAAAATTAGTTTTAAGTGTTTTTTTTTTTTTGTTGTATGAGCGGTGGGCGTGTCAGTTGACCGATTTCGCTCATTTTTAATTCCACGAACTATTTGTTACGACGAACCCACTGTACAAAATTTCAACGAGTTATCTTGCTTAGTTTTCCTGTAAAAAAATGACGCGAATCAATATATGGAACATTCTTTTCACGTGGACCACCCCATTATTACATCGCCGTTTTTCAAATAAAAAGGCTAAACCCGGCTAAAAATTTACGGTGAAACAATTACTATTGATGAATTGGGTCATTTTTAGATTAATGGGTAACTTGGACAATTTTAAGACGATTTTAATCTAAGTAAATTTTCGTTTAAATGCTTCCCTGACGGGATAGCGTTGATTGGGTCAAAAGCAAGGCATCTTACGAAAAAAAGTTTATAAAGCAAAAAATGCTTAGAATCGTCCAAAGTATGCTTGTGAATTTTTTGGAAATATTTGTAATTTTTCAAAAATTGGTCAAAAAAATCAGAAAAAAAATCGCACGTATTCCTTGGACGATTCTTACCATTTTTTGCCCCATACACTTTTTTTAAAACGCTTCGTTTTTCAGTAAAAAAACGTTTTTTCGACCAAGTAAGAAAAAATTTACATATGTTCGAGTGGTCAATTTTAAACTAGAATTCGAAATTTTTAATTTTTTTTTAATTTTGGAGCTCAATATTTTTAGTATAAGCAATTTTTCGCTGTTTTTAAGCTATTTCGATAGGAAATTTCATTCTCTACAAAAAGTTTTCTGTGAAGTATGTCGA
Organism: Calliopum simillimum; assembly: GCA_951812925.1. Classification (NCBI taxonomy): domain Eukaryota; kingdom Metazoa; phylum Arthropoda; class Insecta; order Diptera; family Lauxaniidae; genus Calliopum; species Calliopum simillimum. The sequence continues at coordinate 152,813,611 of OX638368.1, forward strand.
AATTTTGCTTCATTCGCTAGATATATTGAAAAAACTGTATGGGGTGCATTACACCCCTCCTCTCCGATTTCCATCCTTTAATTTAATAGCACTCAGCGGTTTTTATACCCTTCACCCAGGGTATATTCACTTTGTCTTTCCGTTTATAACGCAGAGAAGGATGCGTGCAAGGTATGGAAAAGTATATATATTCTTGATCAGCGTCACCTCCTGAGTCGATATAGGCATGTCTGTCTGTCTGGCCTGACTATGCGTGGAAATATTTTTCACGGAAAAACTAACAAAGATAACGGATACGCCTACCACCCATACAAAAAATATATTCAAAACGCAAGATTAAGAGCATTATTTGCGATAACGGAAACAAAATACATATAAATACCAAGGATAGTTAATTAAAGCTCTGAACAAAAACTAGATGAATTCGGACAAGAGGGCGTGGCACCTCTTATACAAGCAAAAGTTTGAAAATGCTATACTACTTTAAGCGTTTTCTTTTTAGATAATCCAACCAAATTTCACCCAAATACTAAAAACATTAGATACAAGCTGTGAGCAGAAACTAGGCGAACTCGGACAAGAGGGCGTGGCACCTCCCATATAAGCAAAAGTTTGCAAATGCTATACTGAAAGCGTTGTTTGAGGTAATAGGCGTTTTTCTTTTTTTGTTCAGAGACATCAGAGCATAAAATTTGTGTTTCTTTTTTTGTTCAGAGTGAAATCAGAGCGCGCTCTATGAGCTCAGAATGAAACTACCGAGCATTCAGAGTAAAAGACGGAGCACATCAAAATTGGCATTTGAAAGTAGAAAAATAAACAAGATAAAATAAAAACAAACTCCATTTTGGACTGTACTGGTTATTTTGAAGTAAAATAAAATAAATTTAATAATTTATTTGGATTTTTTTGGCAGTTTAACCAGACTTCAATAGAAAAATGTGGAAGTGTGTTTCATAAATAAATCAGAGCGCTCTGAGCGTGCTCTCTTCAGGTTATACTCGACGTGTTCACGCTCTGCTCAGAACTCTTCTCTGAACAAAAAAAGAAAAACGCCTTGGAATAGTTAGTGCAAGATCTGAGCAAATAATTCGTTCAAGAGGGCGTGCCACCTTCTATACAAGCAAAATTTTCAAAATACTGCAGTGTAGGGTATGTATTTTTTGGCCTGCCAAAGGTAACACCCTTAATAGTTTCATCTTAAATGACCCATTGTCCGTTTTCTGTAATAAAAACCCGTAAACGTCTTAGTTCTTTTCTATATCATATAATCAATAAAAAAAAAAATATTCAAAATCCCATACAAAAAACGAATTACAAAAGGCTAAAAAAGCTTTTTTTCTCAAAATAATAATTCTTCTTTAAACGGAGCCAGCTAGCATGGTTCGTCAAAATCAAATAAATGCGCGACAGCACTTGCAATATCCTCGCGTAGGGTTTACAGGAAAAATGGAAAAATAACTCCTTCCTTAACTCTCTAACCGGTAAGGCTGCCCTGAGGCAGCTATGCGTTTTTTTTTTTAATTAGTTCAAAAGTTAATTTTTTTGAAGCTTAAATGTTTAAACTAGCTTTTAGAACTTTTTCTCTTCTACATTTTAATTCCAGTTTGGACGTTGTAAGTTTATTCGTTGAGCTGTTATGTTCTATTGAATGTCAGAAGTCGGTGAAAAACTCGTAAAAATTATTTGTGATATTTGCAATTTTTAAAAAAATAAAAAAAATAACTACTAATCGTTGTTTCGCCTTCAAGATTTTTGCAATTTCTTGGTTTTAGTTATGTTTTTATATTAGATAATAAAAGGAGTGAAAAACATAACCAAATTCTGATTTTTTGTGATATCAATGAAGGCTGCCTGTAAGCAGCTATATCGGTTAACCCATTTTCGGCCAAGAAATTAGAACTATTTTATTTTTTGATATAAAGTATATTTTTAGTGTAATTAGCACCACCTGATGCCAAATCCGTCATCAAACAATTTTTATGATTTTTTTTTTTTTTTTTGAATTTTTTTTCGTTTTACCGCACAGTGCGAAATTTTCAGAGTCTAGTGGAACTTAATTCATATCTCAGCACATATAGCAGTTATAGTTATGAAACTTAATGTATGTATGTATGTATTCTCCTTTAACTCCTAGGAGGAGCATAGGGCCAATATGAAATCTCTCCATTTGTCACGATCCCTTGCGATGACTTTGATCTCTTGCCACGATTTTCCCGATTCTTGGATTTCCTTTTCCAACGACCTTTTCCAGTTGGTTTTGGGTCTACGACGTCCTCTACTGCCTTGTGGATTCCACTCAAGGGCCTGGCGACAAACTTCGCTGTGTGGTTTCCGGAGAGTGTGACCAATCCATCCCCATTTGCGCAGCTTGATCTCGTTTGCTATAGCCTTCTGTTTGCATTTTTGATGTAGCTCGGCATTTGATATAGTGCGAGGCCACCAAACCTTTAGTATGAAACTTAATACTTGGATATATATTTAATTGGAAAAACACTATGCAAAAATTAAGGGGGATCAGACAAGGGGTTATTATACCCCCCATGTATGGAAATGCTTAAAACGTTGTATTTATGCTCCCATACCAGATATCGCTATGAAACTTGATAGATATAACCATTTTCTTATCAAAACACCATAAAAAATGAAGGGGGTAAGACAAGGGGTATTTGCTGTTTCTTGCATTTTTATTCAGAAATGCTTCTAAATTTCGAGAGGATTCCCCATACTTTTTTTTTGCATATTATAAACTAGCGTACGAGTAGTACCTTTAAAATATGGAGAGTGTCAGATGTTAGTGTTGGTGAGCCTATTTTTTCCAAAACAAAACCAACGATGGCGTCCGATGTCGGTTTTTCATGAATTTTCAGTGTTATATGAAATTTCCAAAGACATTCTAGAAAAGGTTTAGTTTAAAAGAGGATCGCAAAATATCGCGGAAGATGTTTTATGTTTCCAGTAGAGGATAAACCTACCTTTCAAATTTTGTACGTTTCAAAATGGCAATTTGTGGTAACACCTTTTAAAGTATCCAATGAAGCTGAAAATGTAAATCTTATGAACTTCTTAAAAAGCACAATTTTCACAAACAAATCACACACGAGTAAGAAAAGATTCTGCAATTATTTGAATGCCAATAAGTGACAATTTTATTAAAAAATAAACGAAAAAATTTTCGCGTCCTACCGACTTACCGTTTTTATGTACCAATCTATAAACTAAAACAAATCGAAAAGCTTTCTATAGTCAAAAAATATGAATGAATAAGTAATGCACGTTTCAGGTGCATTTTGCAGTTGTTTCGCAGGGTTATTCACCAAACTGAGTATGAGGTTTTTGAGGTGGGATATTAAGCTACCGAAATAATGAATAATCTTATGCGTTTTATGTATTTCAAAAATTGAATAAAGTTCCACATAATCTCCCAAATTTCGCACTGTGCCCCGCCCCCTAAGTGACAGAATTATTTTTTTTACCTCATGCCATCGTCACATAGGTGGGAGCGGTGGTAATGGGAAAACTTTTTGCGAATTTTAGCATAGCGAGGCTTATGGGCAGCCCCTTTTCACCGAAAACGTTCGATTAATCGAACACTAACTTTGACTCATACCGGCACCTATCAGGTAATGACAGGTGTTGATTTTTGGATTGCAAGTCATAGCTTGGTCTTTTGGCTATAAAACCTCATCATTAATTTTTTTATTGTGATTATTTTATATTTTTAATAATTTTTTAAAAAAAGGTCCGCCAACAAAGCATTTTTCATCCACCCCTCTGAAATAAATGGAGGAGGGTAGGGAAGTGGAAAATAATATTTTCGAACAGCCAAAAAATCAAAGTAATATAAAGCACTAAAAATCTTTTTGATATCATTTACTTTCATTGTTTAAAAACGGCGGCCGAAAATGGGTTAAGTCTAACATTTTTTGTTCTATATTTTCATATGTACCATACGTTTTTACATATTTAGGTGTTATTTACGGTTGTATTACCTTTGTATTTTTTCTTCTGTAACTCCTAGAAGGAGCACAGGGCATAAATTAAACGTCTCCATTTGTCACGATCCTTTGCGATGACTTTTATCTCTTGCCACGACTTTCCCGATTCTTGGATTTCCTTATACTGCGAAATTTTTCAGGTGGTTCTCGGTTTCCACGTTCTCTACTGCCTTGTGAATTCCACTTAACGGCCTTGCGCCAGACTTCGCTGCGTATTTTCCGTAGCCCTCTGATTGCATTTTTGATGTATCTAATTCGGCGTTTGAGATAGTGATCGGTTTCGCCGGAATCTTGCTTGTTACTTTCGGATGACCGAATCAAGTTTTATGCTTATTGTTCGATGGTACTGAGAAAGTTTTTTAAATTTTGACAAACCATATTGGTTCCTATTATAATCATTCCTAACTATGCAGTTTCTTGCATCTCTTAATGCGACGTGCATGCTGCCGAGGCAGAGGATTAACCACATTTTGATTGGTACCACTTGGAGAATAAGTTTAAATCTTTTTTGATCCATGCTTCATTAGTATACATAAGTAAGTAAGTTATAAGCTTAAGGCTGGATCCGGCAAGCGCTGCAAGTAATAGTGGCCAAATTCACTTTCAATTTCAACCGACCAATCTGGAACAGATGCTGACCTGGAAGACGTTCACTCTTGGTCAAGCGCTCTTAAGGATTTCAAGGGAAATCATGACAAAATGATTATTTCAAGGCTAGATCAACTCGCCTTGTCAGCGCCAGCTAAGGGCATTGCGGGTTTTCCTTTCAAGACACAACGCTGGTCACCTGCTACCTGTCCGGACCCCTTATTCGTGTATTTGCGAATAACCTCTATATCTAGAAGCCGTCCACTATCCGCAACCTGTGACCCATCCGGTGGTTTGTATCTATCATCCGCAGAATCCCCATATATTCCGAGAAACCGGGATGCGGGGACCACAAGAACGCTGGTCGCCATGGCCACAAAGCTAAACATCCAGTAGCTGATGTGCAGTATGACGGTTTCGATCATATTCCTGATTATTTTTTTACATTTTCTTACCAGACCTCCTGTGTTCAATAAAAACTGAATTTTATCTCAAGTTTAAAATGTACACCTGACGTGTTTTCTTACGCTTTATCCGATATAGCAGCCCACAGGCAGCCTTTAATTTTTTTTAATTTTTGCATACAAAAAGAAAAGATATCAACAAACGTTCTTTGGATTCGTGTTTTCCAGTAAAATATTAACTTAAAACCAAAGTTCTTACTTGCTCTATTTTATCTACTTACATTGGCGGATAGAGAGTTAATACTGCCGGAAAATAGGGCCAAATGAAAAACTTACAAAAGCGAACTTGTGAATTGATATCAATAGCAACCACGTTTCTAAACACAGAAAAACACAGTATGGTTTACTTTTCATATCATGACATAAGTTTATTAATTTCAGATAATCCATATTAATAGATCACAAAAAGCAAATAAAGGAAATATTTCACTAATTTCATTTTTTCAGTTTTTTTATATTTGTATATTATATAATAGTAGGTTGTTTAGTAGTATATCAATTATTACAATAATTTTAATTACTATTATTATATTTACGAACAAAACAGCAGTCTTATATAAGATGAAATATTCTTTTTTTTTTTTTTTTTTGTTGGTTTATTATTTTTATTTATTTTTTATTTAAAATATTTCATGCAATTACAATGAAAATTATGCAGACAAGTTTTCTGCGACACCCCACATTATATTTTTTTTAGGCGAAAAATGAGAGATAGCTCTTATATAATGCAGTTTAACTCTTATTTGAAATTAACACATTTTTAAAAAATACAACAATGCATTTTTTAAGATTTTTCCATTGCATATGTATTTTTGTTTTTTGTTTTAACATTCCATATTTTTTTTTTTATTTTGTTTTAACATACTTTGTAACAGCGCAAAAATTACAAATACAAATATGTGTGTATATTGTGACAAAAATGTACACCTTGTAATTATAACATGTATGTATATTTTAGAGGCTTGGTAAGATTAGCAGTTGATATAAATTTGATTTTTTTTAGGTTAAATTGGTTTTAAGTATAGAAAGTACTAGGAAAGAACAATGAGGATCAATTTATTAAAAAAAAACAAAAATGGAAAAACAATAAACAAATTTAGACATTTATGTAGTTGATTTTTTGGTTTCCAAAAATCTATTTACATAGATTTTTTGTTTCCAAAAATCTATTTACATAAGTATTAAAAATTGTTACTAATTTGTTAAATTTTTTTTTTTTTTTTTTTTTGTATAGTAATTTAAGGAGCTGTGAGCTGAGAGTGACACAATTTATTAGCAACCCACAATTTTACTTATTAATTATCGCAAGACAATTATGCATTTGATTTCAAAGTGCTTTTCAATAATTCTTAAGTTTAATGACTGCAGCTCAAAATTAGACATAGTCCGCTGTCATATGCATGTCGCTTTGTGATCGTATATATAAAAAAAAAAAAAACATATATAAATTTTCCATGTCCATTACAATACAATCAGTGGCAATCATATTTCGAAATCAATACAAAATATTTGATATTTATCTTCCCATCTGCCCCAACAAATTGGCGCCACTGAAAACAATAATTTAAATTTTCATTTAGGGTATTCGTTAAATCGTGTAAAAGCTTCGAAAATCTCGTAAACTCGTAAGACTGCCAAAGTTCGTATTGATTTTGTCGATTATTACGAGGTTACCGATGCATTTACAAGTTTTAAGGAATACCCTTATTATATTTTAGTATTTTATCAGTATTTTTGAAATTTGTTAAATTTCAAGTAGAGATGAGGTACGAGAGAAAGAAAAAACCTAACCTTAAAACGTGTAAATGCCTCGAAAAACTCGTTAACTCGTAATAGTTGCAAAATCAATTCGAATTTTGACAACTATACGAGTTAACGAGGTTTTTGTGGCATTTACACGTTTTAAGGAATACCCTTAATATATTGCACACAATTAGCTAATCAATATGACACACCAAGTTTAGCCAAATCTTCAATGAGTCATAATAGAGTTTTAAGATCGTCAATGAACTTGCGATTTTATTGGTTGTGGTAATTATGAATGAGATTAACATTAGACAAATTAAGTTCAAGCCAACTTTTTACTAATTAAATATGAGTGAAATTCGCTAGTTCTCGATTAACGCATTGCTAAGTGCTTTTTTTATAACGAGCTTTCCTGTTAACATACAATTTTCATGATTTCTTACTTATGTACACTCACACCTCATTCCATCTCAATAATGTTAAATTAATAACTGCATTTGCATGTATACAATAGAAACTCGAAAAGGTTAAGTATTTAATTTTTGGTTGCTGAAATTTTGCGAATTCTTGACTTTTTTTGTGTGTTCGCGTTATATATATTGGTATTTCCACCGAATAAAAAACCGTGAGCCAAAAAACTAAATTATCATATCTCCGAAACTATTTAACGTACATGAATGAGATTTGATAAATGTGTACCAAACCTCGGAGCAAATAATGTTCGCAGAGAAAATGCGCGATCCACGACCCTAAAAAAATTCATCACTAATGAGATTTGGTACATATGTAAAATGGATCGGGACAAATATCATCCTTTGGAAAAATTGGTGATGCCACGTCAACTTAACAAAATAAGGTGAAGCAATGTACACCGGTCAATTCTGGTTATTTGTAAGATTTTCAATTTAAAATTTGTATAGTAGAAAAAATGTCCCGTGCGACCGTGATTAAAATTAAATTAAAAAAAAAAGGTAATATCATTTTTTGATAAAATTAGTCACATTGAAATATTGCTTCAGGTTGCCCTGTAATCGGCGTTTCAATTGTTGGCCACGGAAACCACTACTGTTTTTTTCCCGTGCGACCGGCTTGGTTTTTGCAGTTATCTTAAAAACGAAAAATTGCACAAAATCAACCATAGCACCAATTATAGGGCTAATTAAGAGTTATAAGTTAAGCCTATAGTCAAAATAAAGATTAGTTCTATTTTGACTTTTTTTTGCTCTAAATGTGTTTGACGATCACACCCCGACTCGACGAGCAATATTTATGTTATAATTTATATTTAGAGTATTCCTTAAAACGTGTAAAAGCCTCGAAAACCTCGTAAACTCGTAAAACTGTCAAAGTTTGTATTGATTTTGACAACTTTTACGAGTTTACGAATATTCGAGGCTTTTACACGTTTAAGGAATACCCTCATTATAATTTTGTTCTTATGTCATGTGATTTGATGTTATGAAATATTTATTTAATAACATTTTGTATCTCACTCCACTAGATACTTTGCTGTTATGACCTGAACTATTGCATGATTTATTGCTCGTCGAGTCAAGTTCGACGCCATGGAAACGCCCATATACTAATGTATATATGTATTTTTTTAAATGTTTTAATGTTTATCGGCTATTTGATGCCAAAAACTGTTTTTGTTTTTTCTATGGAAATTGTTAATTTGCTTCTTTTTTTTTCGTGATAAAAATAGCCACTTTTTATCAGAGATATGGCTGCATGGGTTTAAAGACAATAATATTTATACCATACTAGCGGGACCCGGCAAAAGTTGTTATGCCCTTTTTCTGTAGGTGGCGCGATGAGTTCGATTTGAACGAAAGCTGCTATGGTGCAAAGATTTATCATTTAAACTAATTCTTTTGCATGACGGATGCAACACCCCCTTGTTCAATCTACTCCACTTTTTGTACGTTGATTGGTAGTCAAAACATTTATCTACGTACCGATTTGTATAACAAAATCTGCTGTACCTGCAGATATATAGCATTTTAAGTTTTTTTTTTTTGTATGGTGGTTACTACTCCTCCTCACCCAATTCCCCTTCAGCATAGCTATAAACCACTTGCAGTACAAAACAAATACATAGTGCGAAAATGGTAACGATCGATAAAGCGGTTTCAAAGTTAAAAGGCGACAAACACACGCACACTACATTTTTATATACATATATAGATAACTCAAAAATAAATTAGAAAAATTTATGACAACCGAAATTGAATATAAATCATCTACTTTAGCGATAATGTACAATGTAAAGGTATACTTAACGACTTTCATCGTATCTGCATGAGTTGTTAACTTCGGTTCAGCCCACAGCGCCAATAGTGCTAACTTAAAGTCGCACAAAGTGGGCACATTATATCACAACCTCCCATTACCTATTTAAAGCGTGAGAATATGTTGAGGTCTATGCATATAAGTAAATAACGACAATCAACTTAATCTACGTTGGAATTTAAAAAAAAAAAAAATTTTTAAATTTAAAAACAAAAATGACTTGAAAAAGTTGAGACAAAAATTAACTTTTTGAAGTCTACTTAACTCTTCTGCATATTTAACTTTTGGGCAACTTAACTTAATCGAGTTTCTACTGAATAATGTTTATGAATATTGGTATGTAATTATAAATATTTTTTTTTTTTTTTTTTTTTGATTTCTAGGTAACGTTTTTCCTTTTTAATACAAAATAATAAAGAAATACATAATTAATTTACCTACAATAGTGACTAGGCGAAGAAAAATCTTCGAATGATTACATGTATTTTTTTTTTTTTGAAATTTTGCTAAGATTTATTTTTATTTGCTATTATACATTATTTTTAATGTACATATGATGTTTTACTGTTGTTGCTACACAATGACCAGATCCATTCACATCATTTGATGTATGACATAAATGAAGTGTAGTCTAGTGTAACAACTATAACAAAACAAAGGGGTTCTTGTGGATCAGAAGTAGTAAGAGTCAAAGTACAACAGAAATTTAGTACGTTATTTTACGAATCTTACTTAAAATTTTAATAGAATTTTGCTAATATATATTATATTTTAAATATGTATGTCACACGCTCATGTTTATTTATTTGTATATAAATGTATGTAGTATGTATATATAATAACATCAAACAAATACATATGCATATTTTAAGTAATACGAGTAGGTTTTATTAAAATTTTAATTAAAAGTATGTATGCTTTTATTAATATTTTTATCATGTAGGAGAAGAGAGGAACAGATTAGCAAGTTTACCATACAATTTGTAAGTATGGGAAAAATCAAATTAAAATTTATGTAAGGGTTTGGGTTATTTTTTGTTTTTTTTTTTTTTTTTTTGTTTCTTTTACGAACATCACAACCAAACCGTATTAAAACTGAATTTTATTTTTAGATAAACTCAGTTTATATATCGTCATCATTGTATATATACATATATGTATAAATCGTAACCTAAAATGCAAAAAACCGTAACACAAAAATTCAAAACTGTGTTTTTGAACAATTACGTACATATATATGTATATTGAAACCATATGTATGTATATCTAAATCTAAGATCCTATAACGTCTTTTTTCACTTTAAGTAACGATATGTACATACATTTTTAATATTCACAAATACATGTTTTTTTTCGAAATAATCATTTTAAAATACTATTAACTCAAATTCATATACTTTTTTAAAATTAACAAAACAAAACTGACACAAAAATTGTTACAAATTTATTTTCCACTAAATAACTTACAATTTAGCAAAATTAAATTGAGATTAAAAAATACAGGATCCAAAATCTAAAGGGTTATCCATTTCCGGGTTTCGAAATGTGCAGTCATTTGGCAGCTTTCATGACATGAAGTCATACAAATTAACTTTGCTGTAGTCAAAAGTTTGCCATTTTACAATATGGAGCGTTTTACCACCGAACAACGCTTTAAAATTGTAGAAAAAAATTTTTTTTGATAAAATTAATTTATGTCGAGACTTGACGAGATCGTGTGATTTGACGCGTCTGGAATTTTTTGTGGGGCTACACAAAAATAATCCTCAAACTCTTGAGCAAATAAAAACCAACATTTGTCAAATCATGTCCAAGCTATTTCACGAGTTGTGCAGAAAACTCATTGAAAATTACCTCAAAAGGATAGTCCTGCATTTTAATGATATTGTATTTACCGTATAATGGCAAAGTCTAAACATAATAACGGAATAAAAATTCCATCGAAATCTGAATTTTTAGTGTCTTTCTTTAAACTTTACTTTCCGAAGCAGAAAATGGATAAACCGTTATAAGTAATATATAGTTTTCATATTCGAAATCGAGCTATGCCTCCTTATGGATTTAATATCGTTGTTGAACATGTTTTGTTGATCTATCATGTAAAATTTTTTTAAATTAAAAACTTTTTCTTTAGAAAAGCACATGAAATCACAAATTTTGAATCTTGAAAGTTACCCTGAAATACCAATCAGTTTTTCCGTAGCTTGATTTAGATCCCTTAATAAAATCTCAGATGAATCCCCAAAGTTAATCTGCGAAAATTCGGAAATACTAAAAAATAAGTTAAAAGCCGAGGTCTCGCTCTACAATGCAGTTTTAAACAAGATCTAATCGCAAACGAACAAATTGCATTTTAAATTGCGAAAACCGCATTATGTTTTGTCTCCAATTCGCATTTTGATTCATATTTTTATTATTTATAGAAAAATTATGTTTATTTCTAATGAAAACTCATGGGCGCACATAGTAATGCCACTTATGTGAACTATTTACTGGAAGACATATAGTTTACAAATCGCATTTCAGAGTACGTCCCCGGAGTTTTCGCATTTATTTTCTTATGTTAAGCTTCTAATGGCTCCCGGAAACAACGCCTTAGGAAATAACGGTAGAACATTTTTTTTTTCTGGTGCTGTTTCCTAGTTAATTTTTGGCTTTATTTCCAAAACAAAATGGAAATAACGCCAGAATTTTGTATGTCGATTTTTCTGGCGTTATTTTCTATGACATTATTACCGGGAGCCCTTCAAATCTGTAAAAGGTGTAATTATCAAGCCAAATTTTGGGACATGATATAAGAATAAATGGTGATCGATTTATCGCAATATAAATGTATTTTTAATGAAGAAAGATATCAGATTTGGGGGTTATGCATTAAATTTTATTTTTCACTAAATTTAGTGCTAGTGAAAAAATGTTAAATAACAAGAAATTTATTTAGTCTTTGTGATATATCTCTCACAATCAAAGAACTCATTAAGTGGTAATGGAAAATTTTTTCATTATCACTAAATTAAGTAAACAATTTTCAATAGTTTCTTAAATTCAATGAAAATGAAAATTTGCTTCATTGAATTCAAAATTTTCATTAAATTTAGTGCAACAAATTTTCATATTCAATGAATTTAATGAAACTTTTTGAAAATCTTCTGTTCAACTTTCATTAAGTTCAATGAAATTTAATGAAAGTGAAAATTTGTACCATTGAATTTATTGAAACTTTTATTGAAAATATTCATTAGTTTCATTAAATTCAATAAAATAAATTTTCCCTTTCAAAAAATGAAAAGGAAAAACTGTCCACTATCATTAAATGAATTGTTTGATAGTGAAAAATTTTTCTGATAATGAAAGTCACTTTTTCTTATTACATTTAGCGGCGTTTTCAGAATATCCAGTTTAGATATTTTTAAACTAAAGTCTAACGGAAGCTATGAGTATAAACTTTCCGTTCAATTATTTGGATTTCAATAAAATTCTATTTGTTAACTTATGGTTGAATATACATATATTGTGAATAAAAAAGCAGAAAAAAATAAAAAAATTTCACTATCAAAAAATTTATTTTGTGGTAGTGAAAAGCTCAATGAACTACAAATTTAGTGCAGTACCCCCAAGTCTGTATACAATGTACTTAATGGCGCAAAAGACACTTTAAATTATCAAAATAATTACTGTTTCTGTTTTTGATTATTGTTTAGGTACAATTAAAACAAACTTTAGAGACTTATCAAGATAGATAAAAGCGCTTTAGGTAGGACCAAGCTTAAATCATAATCAGGCTTTGTACTTTTTGTACTTGCGCCACCATGTGTTAAAAATAAGCACAAGCCTGTTCATTCACATTTTTGAAAAAAACATTGAATCAAAAAAAAGTACCATATCGCGCGGCGAAGCTTAAACTGTACTAAATTTTCAAGGCGTCAGAAATATCGAAAAAAAAAACCAAATAACGCCCAAAAATAAAGACGTAAAACGTCCAAAATAAAAACGAAATAACGCCAAACTAATATGAAATAACGCCCAAAACAAAATGAAATAACGACCAAATTATTTTCATATAAATTTAGGCGATAATGATGTTGGGCATTATTTCGTTTTTGTTTTTGTGCGTTATTTTGTTTTTTTATGAAAATAATTTGGGCGTTATTCAGTTTTGTTTTTGATAGTTATTTCATTGGGCGTTATTTTCTAAAGCCAATTTCCAATTGCAATTGGTGTATTAAAACAAAAATCATATTTTATTAAATTTTGCATGACTTCAAACAAATGATTCAGCTACGAAAAGTCCATTATGTACTTTGAAAGTTTTGAAATTCCTTTAAGATATAATGAAAAATGTAAATGTCAATTTCAATTTTGTTTCTTAATAAATATTTTTGTATTTGTTTTTTTTTTTTTAATGAGAATTAAAATATTACAATGTTAGGTTTAGGCATGTTAAAATTGAGAAAAAAAGGTAATAAAAACTTCATACAGAGGTGGTGATGCATTCATTTTCAGTCACATAGGACTAAAAAACCCTATAGTTAAAATGTAATTTTAATGATAAACTAATGCATTTCCCTCATGTCTGAATTTAATATACCTGTAGTTTCTCTAGAACAGTTTAAGTTAAAAAACAATATACATATGTACATATCAAAGAGTTCAGCATATTTTGTTGCAGTTCCATTAAAAATCTTAACAAAAAGCTATGTCATTTGTGATAATTAAACATAAATTAAAAGTTAATTTTCATAATTAAGAACTTCAAATGAATAATTAAGAAAAAAATGAACATTTGACAAAAACTTGCATTTTGTTCTCAGCGTCTTGATCCAGCCAGGGTGGCGCCTTTTGCTAAAAGACTAAATTTTCAAATTTTTTCCTTTTCTCTCTACCTGGTTACTTTCCTTCACTCAACTGTTTTAGATGCGTTCAATGTGTCACACATTTTTTACATTTATTATTAGCATCATCATCATCATTTTTATAAATCTATTTTTGGGCCATTTTCAGTTTATTGTTTTCTTGTATAAACTATTTTTGAAATTATCACTAAATAATTGCTGTTGTATTGAGCACAATCCACCATTATTAGCATTGCCACTGACTCCACTGCTATCAATAATTCCAGTGGTATTCTGAATTTGACTTGTATGATTGGTATTCTGATTAAAATTGTTATTAATATTATTATTGTTGCTGTTATTTTGACGCAAATTAGCCAAAAATTTCTCTTTGAATATATTGGCTGAATATTTGTGCTCAATAAATGTTGGTGATATTGATGACGATTGAAAAAAGCTATTTGATTGATTGTTGTTGCTGTTGCTGTTATTATTACTAATAAATGAAGATGATGTTAACGACGCCAACGGAGGATGTTGAGCTGTGGTCAACGATGATGATGACTTAACCAATTGAGTTCCACCAACAGTTATTAATGGTGGTGGTGGTGGTGTTGGATTTGGACTGGTTGTTGGCGCTGCAACCTTCATTATTGCATTAGAACAAGTGGCTGTGGTTAATGATGATGTATCAGAAAGCATGTTCCCGCTTAATGTGGGGAAGCAGGATTCTGTAACACAAGAGAGAGAACAAGAAAATAACGTATATAAAGAAAATAAAAAAGAAACATAAATCGAAACAAACAAAAGAAATTTTAGAAAAGTAAAATGATATGGTATGTATAATGAATATTGGTTGTGTAGCTGAATATCATGTTTTTGTCAATGGTTGCAATTTTTTTGTTAGAGTCTATTATAAATTGAACTAAGCTTTTAGTTAATACATGTAGTACATACGTTCTCAATAATAAAAAAAAAATACTAAAATTTAGTTAGAAAACGATTTTTGATTACATTTATCAATGCCACCAAAAAAGGCCTAAACACAAAAAAAAAAAAATAGATACATAAATTAATTTTACCAGACTAGAGAACGAGAAAACGAGTTTTAAGACGTTTTTTGCTTCGCTTGTGAAAAAATCAAAAAATTTATTTTTTTCCATATATGATCGCTAATACATTAGTTTTCAATATTGAATATTTAAAAAAAAAAAAAACAAAATAAAAACGCTTTTAAATTGTTTGGAGAACATATGTACAATACATGGAGATTTTTTTCCAAATAACCTAAGAAAGACATGTAGCACATTTGTATTTTTCAATTGAGCGCCAATATCAACAATTGAACAAATTCAAATGTATTGTGAATATGCCAAATAATTGTATGTAATATTATCATGCCGAATGCATAACTTAGCCCAAATAAAATATATATTGCACTAAACTGTAAATATAAAGAAAATGCTATGTTTATAAATAAAATATAATTTAAGACTGGTATAACAAATATTATATAATTAAATTATATACTTAGTTAATCTATTTTAATTTTTATGTGGTAGTTTTTTACTTTATTATAAAGTTTAAAGCGTTTGTTAGCTAATTAAAAAGAACTAATTATGTATAATACTTGAGTTAGATTGGATGCGTCATTTTATATCGCATTACGTGAATTTCTCATATAAACAATACTTGAGTGAATTTTCACCAATTTTTTTTTTTTTTTGAATATTCGGTAGGAGATCAGAAAGTTCAAAATTTAATACAAAAACATGAGTCCAATGAATAATGGAAAAAATTTAAATTTCATATAAAAACTAAACTTAAATTCAAAAATATTGCACAAACGAAAGTGATCATTCTTAATAAAGACATAAATACTATTCTATTTTCTATTTTTTTTTTTTTTTTTTTTTTTATATAGTAAATTATATAAAATTATTTATGTTATTTGTTCAGTTACTAATATTGAATGTTAATTTTGATCGTATACGGGAAAAACCAAAAATTTTATAGTATGATTTAAATGAGGGAATTTGTCTGGTTTTACTTAAAGAAATATTTATGTTTATAAAAAATACCAATAATTTACAAGAGCACAATCATTTTATGCGGATCTGTTTTTCCTTAATTTTTCTTAACAAACTTGTATTTCTAATTTTTTGCATCAATTCAGTTTTTTGAATTATCATTTCTTGAAATTGCAAACAAAATGTGTTTTGGGGCACACTTACAACTATAGGTTCTGACCTAAGTGGCACAACTTTGCAGCGTAGTGTAATTTGTTTGCGAAGACTATACCATTTCCAAAGCTGCGTAAAATTAAAATGAAAATCTAATTTTATTATCTTAAAAAACTAAGTGATGAGCGGCGTAGTCAAAAATTAAATATTAATTTTTCTACTTTTTTGTAAAATTGAGAGCCTATCTTTCATGAAGATGCATAGCTCGTTTTCGTCTTTCGGAACTCTATTTGCAACATTTAGTTGTGTAATAGCAAAAGGCTGGAGAGTTCTTCCAATTCCAAACGTTTTCAGTTTATTAACTTAATGGTAATGTCTTGAAATCATTATTTTTATTTTAAACAAGAAATATGATAATTGTAAGTGTTAGTAAAACCAGATTTTACCCAAGCATTCTGCTTGTGTACAGCAAAAAGTAAAAAAGGAACAAACAATTGAAGCTTCAATTTAAATCTTAATATAAACGATAATTCATAACCAGGTGAATGATATAGTATATTTTGAGGTTATGATGAAATTTTTCTAAATTTTTTTTTGTTTTTTTTTTAATTAAATTCTTTTAAACTTTTTAATTTTTATATTTTTATTGGTTTGCCCTTCAGCATCGCCAATCAATCAACAATATCTACTACTACTAAAGGTTTCTTCGCATGAGCAACGTCTTTAGTATAGGCTACGTTTCTTCGATAAAATGTTGCTCAATTGCAACACCAGCAGCATCATTAGCATTTGTTGTTACCGCAGCTGATGTTGCTGCGTTTACTATAGCCGCTGTTGCTGTTGTTGCGACCTTTACAGCAGACGTTTGTTGTTGGTGCTGTTGTTTGTTGCTATTAGAATTTGTAGCAGCAACAGTAGCGATAGCATTTGTTAATTGTATGCTGCTAACAACAATTTGTGGATGCTGTGTGTTGACAATGTTTTTCTGTTGCACAATTGTATTTGGACTAATGGGAGTTAATGGAAGCTGTTTTTGTTGTTGCTCAACGACAATAATTTTATTTGTATTGTTACTATTGTTATTGTTACCCTGAAGTTGCTGTTGCAAATTGGTGGTGGTGGGGTTTAAATTTGTTATGGTATTATGTTGTTGCTGCTGTTGTTGTTGTGTTGTAAATGTCAACGCCTGCGTTGTTTTTGTTGGCGATGTTGCAGGTGTTAGTATACCTAAATTAACCAAATTTGGAAGGGTTATTTTAGTGGGTGTTGTTTGCGGCAATTGCTGTGTAGTCGTCATGTCAACGTTTGATGTCGTTGTTGCAACAGCAGCAGTTGTAGCTAGTTTTAAAATTTTGCTTGCCGTCACATTTGCAGCAATTAAATTTGTTGCAGTTGCAGTTTTTGTAGCTGCTGTTGCTGCATTGCTTGATTTTATAGAAATTAAACCGATATTGCTGCGTACAAAATTGTTGCTGTTACCTGATGTTGTTGCTAATGTTGCATGATGTTGTTGTTGCGAGTTGCTAATAGTATTGTTATTGCTGGCAGTTGATATTAGCTGTTGCTGAACATTTGTTGCAGCTGCTGATGTTGTTGCTTGTACTGCAGTTGGCGTCGTCGTCAAGCAGCTGCTTCCTCCAACAACAGTTGGTAAATGTCCTGTATTGTTACCGCTATTGTTGTTGCTACTGCTACCACCATGGCAACTACCATTGCTGCTAGACATGTTGCTTATACTGGAGGGACTCATCGAACCTAACGACTGTGATGGTGAGCTGCTTCGTTGCATACTGCAAATGCTGCTGCTCCCGCCACCAGTGGCGTTTGTTACACTTGCAACATGCTGAGTCGTAAGTATACTATCCGGCGAGGCATTATGTGCAACGAGCGCATGACTTTTCAGACCCTGGGCAGTTTTATAGCTTTTGCCACAGTGACATTTGTAGCCTTTGCGCACTCTACAGGAGGATAATATATGAAAAACAAAATCGCCATTTTAGTGTGAAAAAAATACGTGAAGTTAGGACCAGTCAATTTTTAAAAAATGCTAAAAGTTTAATGCAAAAATTTGCGACCTATTTACTGTGAATATTTAATTAGTGATGTAATCAATCCAATGGTTAAAGTTTTTCAAACTACGGAGGGCCTAACAAAAGTTCGCTTAGTAGGTGTCATGTTATAAAGTTTTAGTAAATCAAAAAATTGTGTACTATTTGTTATAGTCTTACTATATATTATTTTAATTTCCAGAAAGATCAGTCAAAATGGAGAGAAGAAAACGTAAAATTCGTGAAACAATGTCAGCGGATATTCCAGTGCCAACGCAGCAAGAGATTCGGTTTGCTATTCTTTTTGGATTTCGACGTAAGCTCAAGCCTGTGGAAATATTTAGTGAATGCCAAATAGCATTTGAAGTTAATGCGCCATCCCTCGTGACTATTTCAAAGTGGTTCCGCAGATTCCAGACAGGTCCTTTTTCTGTGGAGGACGAACCTCGAGAAGGCCGCCCAAAATCTTCGACTGATTATGCAAGTGTAGCGCTGGCGAAGTCTAAAATTGACGAAGATCCAAGATTCACCCAGGAAATCATTGCTGAGGAACTGGGCTTGAATGCCATGGCTGTATCGCGAATATTTAAAAATGATCTTGGATACACGAAGGAATCTGCATGATAGGTTCCTAGAATTTTCAGTGATGCTCACGTGTGCGTTTTGCTAAGTATTTTCTTGAAAAATTCAAAAACGGACAGTCTAACACTATCAAGAAAATTTTAACAGGTGATGAAGCATGGTTTTACAAGTACGTCCCTGAAACCAAACATCAATCCATGGTATGGAGCCCAGAAGGTGCAAATCCACCTGTTAAAGCAAAGCAACAAAAGTCAGCAACAGAAATAATGATGTCAGTTAACTTCACCAGAGAGAAAGTTGTAGCTGCTATTCCTTTGGAAAAAGGTCAGACGGTTACTGTTTAGTGGTATACTGAAACCTGCTTACCAACAGTTTTCCAAAATTTATTGGGAAAACGCCAAAAAAAAGGAGCTACGCCGCTACTTTCTACATCACGATAATGCGCCAGTGAACACTGCTGAAAAAACGACAGATTTTATTGCGCTTGCAGGGATCGAAGAAATTCGTCCAGCACCTTATTCCCAAGATCTAGCGGCTTATGGCTTCTGGTTGTTTCCAAAAATAAAAAAAATTTTGAGAGGGAGAGTCTTCAACAGCAATGAGAAAGAAGATAATAAATGTGGTTAATGATGAAATTGTAAAACTGCAAAAAGCCGATTTTGAAGACTGTTTTTTAAGATGGACTTATCGACTTCAAAAATGTATCAAAATAAATGGCGATTACGTTGAAAAAATACAAATAGATGAAAAATAAACTTATAAATTTAAAAAAATTTGATCGAGTTTTTTAATTCTGCTAAGCGAACTTTTGTTAGGCCCCTCGTATATTCTACTATTAGAACTTTTAATTATTCTGGATATTTTGAATGATTGTCATAACTAATGAAACATTTGCAGTCTAATCGCATATGCCGCGTATTATGTTTAATTCTCTACATTCGAGTAAAATTAAAAATACGCTAATTCAACATTGTTCAGGTTTTGATTTTTTATTGATTGGCCCCAATTAAAAGCAAAAAAAAAAAAAAAACAATCAAAAAATAAAGTGATATGAGCGTTAATATGAGCAAAACTATATGATTCTACAATGCATGCCCTGTATGTATTGAACATTGTTATCTTCTCTGATTTACTCACTTGCCATCCTTTTTGTGTCCATTCTTTGAATGGTATTTGATGCCGTTTACATTTTTATAACGTTTCTTACATCCCGGAACAGGACACGCAAACGGTTTCTCATTTCCTGGTGTCCCATTACTTCCGGATCCGGAATGCCTTCACATATTGAAGTCAGATAGACACGCACACAGAAAATATGCAATAATATTCAAATTACAAACAAACCGATTCAAAAAAGAAATTTTATTTTTTGAGCAATCACCTGCTCCCATATCGCATAATGAACTCGGAACTGAATTCTTCTGTTGTCCAAGAATCATTGCTATCCTCCGACTCAGAGACAACCATTTCATCTTCGTCCATTTCACTGCCTACATAAAAAAGAATATAACATTAGATAAATTATTTTATTACTTTACTTTAAATAAAACATTTACCAGTGGGCGTATTACTGCGATTTGACGATGACATACTGTAACTGTGATGTTTAATCGCCAATTTCCGTTTAAGTTCAACGCCCGCTGTAGTTGCACCAATGAATGGACTCTCTTTGCGTGCAGCATCCGATATAAAACGCAAAACATAACTCAGTGGTAGGCAAGCAGGCTGTGCTTGCTCTTTTTGTTCTACGACTTTAGGATCATAGTCTGAAAAGAAGATAGTATAGAAGTTTGTCTTGATTTAGACTTTAAAACAAGCTTTTGTACATACTATATTCTATTCAAAATATTTGCAGTAATTATTCTAAACAAAGGAAGGAACACAAGAATGTCGAAAGCAAGAATTGGCTGACATCAAACGCTTGCCTACAACTTGCAAAAAGTGCGCATTACGCCGGTTCCATGAACAATCAATCCTAAGTCTACCTATTTCGAGAGTTATCGCAATTAACAAACTTCAAAATATTAATATTTGAGTTTTTTTTTTCAAAAGGGCGTATTTCCATTTTCACTAATGAGAAAAAACTTTTAGGGGCTGTTTACAGTAACTTTTTTTTTTTTTTAATGTCTCCAGTGTTATAGTGAGCTGACCAAAGATTCTAGTCCCCTTAACATTTTTATTCTATCTATTTTTATTTTATCTTGGAAAAATGCCTTTTTTGTGATAGATTTTGAACAAGAGGATGCATTTTAGCAGACAATGGCGATGGCATTCTAAGGTTTGTTCGAGGTTGGAAGTGGAAATACGCCCTTTTGAAAAATCACTCCTTTATACTGCCGTCCTAAGCAAGAATGCCGTAACTACAATTTTCCAAAAAAATGAGTTTACGGCGTTTTTTGGGTCATCTCGGTTCAATCCGTCAACCCACAAGAACAGGTTGCATTATGCCTTCATCTTCCCTATAAAAACAACTACGACTTTTGTCGTTTCTCCCAGCCATACACATAAACATAAACACAAAAACTCATTTTACAAAAATAAAAATTTATTGGAGTTACGGCATTCTTTCTTAGGACGGCTGTATAGGTCACTAAGTTATTCCACTTTTTGAATGCGTCGTACGGAATAAACTTGTTGACATTTTTGTAGAAAATTTCCTAAGCAACATAATTTTGGGACCAAAATTGCACACATAACCGTTAGTGAGACATTGCATAAAGGATTCAAATGACTTGGGCTTGCTCGCAAACGGCTGTACTTCAAATTTCCTATATTGTTTTTTTTTTTTCAATAATGATTTGGGCTACTGAAGTTCCCACAAAGAAACTAATGCAGTAGAAGAGTACGCAACTGTTAGCTGTGCTGACGCGTTAAGCGGGTGGAAAGATACACACAATGCATGGCAAATTAAAAGTTATCTTATCAGAAAATAAACGTAAGAATGTGTATGTTTAGCATTAATATCTATTAAGCAAGCACATGTTAACAAAAAAAGATACGACTATAACCACCAAGTTACTATATCGAATTCTCTTTGAGAATAACATCTAGATTGGGGTTGTCCAAAGAAACCACTATCATTTGAATATTGCTCGTATACCCTTTAAAAAGTTTATTTTTGCAAAAAAAAATACACTATGCAATATATTAGCACATAAAAATAGAATTTAGAGATCGCTCAACTCAAAAACAGTGTTTTCGTGGCATATTTTGGAACTTTTTAACACTCCCTAATTTTTTTTTGTGCAGTTTGTTTGTTAAACTATATTATCAGGCATGTTCTCAATCCCGATTTTGATCGGAGTCGAAATGGAATCAAGTTTAATGTGCTCTGCATTTCGAAAAACAAAATGGAATTGGAATTTTATTGCAATAAATAAAATAGGCTTCTGATTTCAATCCGATTTACTGAAGTGTAATTTTAATGTGGTGTTCAATATTGAAACGCAGAGCACCTTAAGATTGATTCCATTCCAATCGATGGCACTATCGATATTATCGGTGGTCTCGCACTATCGAGACTATAAGCGACTATTAGGCTATAAGCACAGGTACACCTCGGTTACCTCCCAAAATATATTTTTTGGAAGAAAAAAAAAAAAAAATCTTTCATATGAAAAACAGGGAAAATTGGTATGTCTCAAGGCTAAGATTATGATTTTTTGAAAATTTGAGAAAAAGGTTCGACCACAACATGGCTCATAACTGGAACATTTCTTAACACATTTCGTGCACATCGCCTAGTTCTATACCTTTCAAAAAATGGTCCAAACATGAAAATGGGTTAAGAATTGTTCTAGTTATGAGCCATGTTGTGGTCGGCCCTTTTTTCAAATTTTCAAAAATTCATAACGTCTTCTTGGCCAATTTTCCCTCTTTTTCGTATGAAAGATAATTTTTTTTTTTTCTTCCAAAAAATATATTTTAGGAGGTAAAAAGGTGTACCTCTACACGTTTATTGTAGTTAAGTACTTAAATAGTACTAAATTTAGTACTTTTTATTAAATACGAGCTTATAGCCTAGTTCAAAACCTTTCCAAAAGTGGTCTGAGCATGAAAATCGGTTAAGAAATGTCCGAGTTATTGACAATTGTTTGAGGAGAGTTTGTCACAATTTACCGATTTTTCCACTCTTTGCACCCCTCCACAAGCCACAAAAAAAATTGCAAATTTTTCTAAAAGATTGGGCATAAAATGAAACCATGTACCAAATTTCAGCGAAATCGGAAGGGGTGTGGCAGATCTTTTTACGCTAGGCATGGAATGGCTGCATTGTTTTATATCAATATTTTTTGGTATTAATATTAAACTTAAAATTTACTCTGATAATATGGCTGATAAATTGATTTAAACTTAAAAAATTTTCATTGAATTTCATTACCATTATATCGACGGCTTATATTCAATACCCTCTATCTACAGTTTTCACGAATTAGTTTTTGATGGTAAACCCTTCATTGAGTCAAATGTCATCAATGATATTAATTCCAAACGAAAAATTTGCTTCCAGAGCTACTTATTTGCATTTAAATAAATTCACTATCTACAGCAATCGATTTTGTGAAATGCAATATCCTCTATCTACATATGAAATGTGAAGGATTTTTCATTTTATTATATTTATTGGGTGGCCGTTATACACAAGATCATGACTGACGGTCATAAATCGGCTCCAAATGCCGAAATTAAATTTTCCTGATTTTTTCAGGCTTTTATGTTGACCCTTGCTGGCACTGCTGAGTCGTGATTGGCCCTTTTAGAAATGTGAGCGTCTGTCTGCTGAAGTTACGATTACGGCCAAACAGATAAGGCTAGAAAATGCCATCCGTTTCATATTAAGACACTACTTTTGTCTCGAAATGGTACTTAGGTCCTTTGGTACGGCCACTCCTCAATTGTATATACGCATCAAAAGAAACTGGGTATTAGAGCGGGATCCAGACGCCAAATATGCAAAATATGAGAATTGAAATCTGAGCTCAGATTTTTATATGAAGAACTTCAAGTTACTAGAAAGTAGATGTACCCAGGAGCAAGGGTGGTCCACTATTTTTGTATAGCAGTTTATGGTGGACTAGGATCTCCTTATTACATACATACGTAACCGAACTAGGTTTTTTTCTATCATGTAAGGATCCTGAGTTATCTTTACTTATTTTAGAAGTGCAAAAATCACTGTTTTGCGGCCTACTTAAAGCTACAGTAGGAAGCAAAACTGTCAACATGTTTGCTATTTTTGACTTAGTACTGCTATAGCGTCCGTTCCGATTACATGACCAACAAGAAATATGAACCAAACGGAATTTTAACCTTTCCTCTATTCAAATATGTGAGCAATTTTACCAAACTTCAAACCATAAAAAAATAATGAACAAAAAACCATTTCGAAAATATGTTGACAGTTTTGCACCACTTTAAGTGATGTGCGTACAAACCTGGAATGTGAATTTTTCCAAGTTTAAAAAAACGAGTCCAATAGAGTTTGTTGTGCTGATTCCAAAACTGGCCACAGAATCCCTCTACCTCGTCAGAATTTCGAGGTATCCTAAGCTTAAAGTGCAAAAAACGACGTTTTTGCTGTTTTTCAAATTAGGTTCAAGATCGCAAGGATTTTTTCTGCTCTATTCTGTAAAAAATACTTGAACACCTTGCTTTTTTCCTTTCCAAAAAAGTGATGAATGGTCATCTACGATTTTTCTTTGCAAAGTTATGCTCACTCTAAGAAGGCTTCCGTTTGGTTCATATTTCTTGTTGGTCATGTAATCAGAACAGATGCTATAGCAGTACTAAGTCAAAAATAGCAAACATGTTGACAGTTTTGCTTCTTACTGTATATAGTAAAAACGACAAGTAGTAAAATTATTTTTTATCAGCAGAATCGGATAATTAAAATTATTCTCAACAAGCCGTATGCATAACATTTTTCAATTAAGTCCCGACTTTCCGAGTTAAAAGCCTTTAAAAAAAGGATGTCTCTGTAACATACAAATGTTTCTTTATCAAAATATTTTATTACAAAAATTTCGAACTCTTGCCGACCAGTATGTGATGGAAAGAATTATTTAATAAACCTACTAAATTATGAGTACAATATTTCCTTTGTTCATTCACTAAATTTAGAATGGAGCTGCCATTTTTCATCCGATCGTGGTCCACAAGGGCTTGAAATTTTTGTTATAAATTTTTTTACTGACAAAACTACTAAAATCCTTCGTATGTTAATAAGCGTTATCCATTTTTAAAAGCTTATAACTCGGAAAGTCGGGAACTGATTGAAAAATAGTATGAACACGGCTTGTAAAGGATAACTGTTGCTATCCAAATCCGTTGACAAAAAATAATCTTACAACTTGTTTAAGTAGATCTCAAAACGGTGATTTTTGCACTTCTAAGAAAGGATAGCTCAGGATCCTGACGTTATAGAGAAATTCAAGCTCATATTAAAGTTCGTCTGGCGCCTAACCTATATTGAATTTTCTTTTGTTAAAAAAACCATATATTTTTAATAAATTTTAATAAACCATCAATAACTAATTCATAAAAAAATTGGTTTTTATTATTGTGCAATAGGCTCTATCTGCTTGTTTGAACACGCACTTTATATTATATTTGAATTGGAATATCCTCTATCTACTTTACTAGCGCGAATAACTAAAATTTTTAAAATCTTTTTATTTGTAGGATCTAGTGGCCCTTTTTAATTAATATCGTAGTACTTTGTTTGATTAATACTATAAGAAATAGCGAATAAAACTGTTTTTTTGGTCTCCTGAAAAATTGTGTTTTTGTAGATAGAGTTTATTGAATATAAGCCCTCGATATAATTAATTAATTACTTGTTCTTCTTTTTTTGTAGCAAGTTATGTCAAAATTAAATAGCAAAACAACAATTTTGCTGCTACCCTTTTGTTCTGTTTGACAGAAGTCGTTCTTATTTGTCTCCGCTTTGTTCGTTTTGACATATGCATATTATCGATAACTATCGATAGTGAGTAACCAAACTATCAGCCACTATCGATGGTTGCGACTATCGATAGTTTGCGAGTTCTAAACCATAGTAATGCTTGTTCCAATTTTGAATGCGCATTGTTTAAACAAAATTTGTAATAACATCGAATAAAAACATCGAGGCTAAAAGTCGATTTTGCAAAAAAAAATCTAACTCTAAACATCGATGCTTCATCAACATCGATGTCGAAGCTCTAATACAAACGAACGCATTTAATTTAGAATGGGTTTGCCACTCTACATTCGGTGTCACATGATGCTCTTATGCAGTTGTTGTACTTTGTTGTTGTTGACAAAACTATTACTCAGTGCTTTATCATTTTATATACAATATATATACATATATATATATGAATGAACATACATACATACACACATGGGAATATTTACAAGTTATTATTAACTAGTATCTTGAGGTTATTATTGTTATTGGTGTTTTTTTTTAGTTGATAACCCAGTCTTATTTCGGTGCAAATTTCAAAAATCAGATTCAATTAAATACTTGCATATTAATACGTTCACATTTAAATGAATGTCATATTTGTACTTTTTTTGCAATTGCGTCGTGAAAATAACAAAAAAAAAACACTTATTTTTGAGGTCAGTGGCATGCGACAAACGAAGTCTTTGAAACTTAGCTTTGATAATTATTATAAATTTTTTTAATTTAACAGATAAAAAGACGAACAAGTTAATTTGTTTTTGTCGGAATGAAATATAGAAGGTGTGTACAGTGTTAAATTTAGAGCGACCTTCAAAGTAGGACACACTGATTTACAAAATTATTTTAAAACTCAAATTTCACATCTTTTCTGAATTTAGATTTCAATATAAGACTTTAACTACGAAAAAATTCTGTGAAAGTTAAATTTATTGGAGATGTTTATATTGATGTTTTAATACTATCCTGAAAAGTACTATGATAGTGAGTTATGGTTTTTTATTTGAAAAGGGGGTTAACCCTACCTTTTTGCAATAACCTTGTAAATTAATCAAATTCAGGATATGCTTAGGACATAAAGTTAAAGGTATCCGCAACAATGAGTCGGCTCGATCAGATTTTTATTTTGAAATTTGTACCTTCACCTATAAGAGCTCCCAAACGAAAATGATTTCAGGGATTATAACCGATGACGTATGGTAAATGTTCTTTTGCCTTTGTTTGTGTTTTATATGTATTTTTAAACATATCCAGCGGATCCGGGCGTCACTTTTTAGTTTTAAGATTAAGTATTAAGATTATCGCTAAAACTCTGTAATGAATTACCATGAAGAAAAAGAAGAAGAAAAAAACAACAACAACAAAGTGAACAATTCTGGGCGAAAATTTATTTCACAGTTTGGGTGACTATTAATTCCAGCCGCTCCGTCTAAGAAATATTTTTTTTTCTTTAAATTTTAAACACTGTCTGTACGCCATCATCTAGAGGATTATCGACTTTCATATGATATACATTTTTTAGAGACGAAGTTGTTTTTTCTCTTATACAATACAGTTCGAACTAGTAAAGGTGGTATCTTTGGCCTGGCTAAAAACTATATACCCTACACTGCATTTCAAGTATATTGGGTGCTATTATTGATTCCGTCGGAAAGCATTTTCCGCGCGGAAACAAATTTTGCTATTCTTGATTCCGAAAAGTAGATACATCTGTCATCACTGTTCCGCAAAACAGATAAATTTGGCATTCTTGTTTCCGCAAATAATTTGACAAATTTAACAACCCTGACATAGAAGTGACGTTCATTTTTGTGTATTCTTGATTCCGACGGAAAGATATATTTTAGTATTTTCCTTCCGCGAAATTTTTGTGTCGGAAAGACTATAAAAAGTTAAAAATGTATGCTTTTTTGATAATTTTGCTCTTTTTATTGATAAGGAAATTAAGCTAAATATTAAATATCAATTTTAAACACTTTACTACTACACAATAGTCGGTTTAATTAAAAATTACAAAATTTATTTTTAAAATAAAACTCAAAATTCATAAAACACATTTAATTTTATTTTATTAAAAAAAGAAAACAATCCACCTTTATTTTGATTAGATATACATCTCATATAGAATAAGTCACTTTCACATCCAACCCTCGCTGCGGTGATCAAACGATGAAATGTAATCACTTGGAAAAAAAAAATGATGAACACTTTTTTACAAAAAACAACTTTGGAGAAACACGCGTCTTCACTGAACTCTAAAATGTATAGATAATTAATTCTTAAATCGCACTAAAAAAGCTATTTTATTCACATGATATTTACAAAAAATTATCAAAGATTCATAATTTTCCTTTGTTGACACTTCTAATTTTTTTTATCCTTTGTCATCTGTCAAAATGTTCTTATTTCAGGGTTTCCAATATTCTCGTTCGATATTCCTCTACCGTCGGAATCAATAATAGTAGTTTTCATATCGAACGATATTTCTTTCCGCGAAAATTTCCTTATCGAACGGAATCAATAATAGCACCCATTATTAAACACTTAGTTGATAAATACTATGCAACATTCTTGTAAATACAAGTTTTTATTAAAATAAATTGTTTTATTCTTCTGTAACTCCTAGGAGAGTATAAAAACTAATTGCTTCAATAGGAAGTGCCACGCCCTCGTCTCCGAGGTTGAGTGAAATTCGGTTAGGTTTTCTTAAAAAAATCCCTCAGCATAACATTTGAAACTTTCGTTTATATGGGAGGTGCCACGCCTTCTAGTCCTGCTTCGCCTATTTTTTGCTCAGAGTTTGCAATTAATGTTTTTAGTGTTTGGTTGAAATTTGGTTGGATTATCTCAAAAAACACTTTACGTATATCATTTTGCAACTTTTGCTTATATGGGAGGTTCCACGCCCTCTAGTCCGAATTCGCCTAGTTTTTGCTCAGAGCTTGTACTTACTATCTTTATAATTTAGGTGTATTTTTCTTCTGTTATTGCAAATAATGCTCTTATTATTGCATTTTGAATATATTAGTAGGAGTGTCCGTCGACCGATTTCGCTCGTTTTCAATCCCCCGAGCTAACTTTAACGAGCAAGGTAGAATATCGAATTTCATTGAATTGTTACTCAGTTTTTCCAAAAAATATATTTTCACGCACACCCAGCCAGCAACCCCGCCAGCCAGCCAGCCAGACAGACGGACATGGCTATATCGACTCAGGAGGTAACGCTGATCAAGAATATATATACTTTTCCATACCTGCCACGCGTCCTTCGTCCTTCTCTGCGTTACAAACGGAAGGACAAAGTGAATATACCCTGGGTGTAGGGTATGAAAACCGAATGGTTGTGTTGAAAAACGGCTACAATAATGGTTATTATCCCTGGGTCTAGGTATTCCATATCTTGTGTATTCTGTTTTTCAACAATTACACTGGTTCCCTATTATCATTACAGAGAAATAATTTTACCATACATCCAACTACAAGAAACCACCCCCAACGACTCAAATACACACACACACACTTGTTAAGAACACACCTAACTACAAATACTTGTATATGTATATGTTATAGCAACCAACAACGCTCCAGACAATATGGTTCCATATCCAAATGTTAAGTAGCGTATAATGAAAATAGTATTTAACTGATCTCCCCAGCAAAAATGACAACAAGCAACTGAATACAACCACCTTAAACATTCTATACCTTAATACCACCTTTACCACCCATTCAGGCAACAATATTTATTGTATATTCTGTTGACTTAAAATACATTTTATTGATTTGGCTCAAGACAAAATCCGATGTTTTTTGGGATACAAATATCATAAAACTGACCGAACAGCGATGTCACGGAATGTTTAAAAAACTATTTTTATTTTAGCCTTTGAGGCTTAATAAATTTTTACGCGCACACTTTTCACACTTTATTTATCATGCCTAGACAAAGATAATTCCGGTGAAAAAAATTCACTTGGAATTATTTCGCACAGAAGCTCTCTTAACGTCTAATTTTCCTGGGCTACTGGCTTTAATTCTAAAAAAAATTTTTTGGTTTTATTTCCAAAATTCTCCTATTTAATTTTTGACTTTATTTCCAAAAATTATTGGCAGAAGAATTTCAGGCTTTGTTTCAAATGATTTCCTGGAGCTATTTTCTTTTTGTAAACCACGTAACTTTTTTAAATAAACACAATTTTTGCAAATAACGCCAGAAAAGTTTTTAGTTTTAATTTAGTTTCTGGCTTTATTTCCGAAAAATTTTCTGGCGTTAATTCCGGGAGCCAGTTTAGAGTATAAATAAAAAATAAAATAAAAATCCCTATTTTTTTAATGATGAAAAGCAAAGCATCAATTTTTTCTCGGACAGTCCTTATTATATACAAATTTCACAAACAAATATATATTGTAATTAAATCAATAATAATTTAAAAACGGCAATATGAACTAACTTTTCTATGAAAATTTGACATAATTTCAGATGATGTTGCACTCCTACAAATTTTAAAACGTACAATTACCAAATTCCCTTTATAGCATAGCATATATATAATAAATTCTACAGTGTACATAGAAGATATCATAAGCTAATTAAGAACATCAATTCATCCCTTAACGCATTCTCGTGATTCTATGGTAATTCAAACAATTTTTGTAAATGGGTTTAATGTGCTTCCTTTTAGGAGCTTAATTGTTATTAAGCACTAAGCATAAATTTTGCATCTTTAAAAATAAACATACTAATAAATATCCATTCATGAATAGTATGTATAACGAAAACACCTATTTTACATTTGCTTGCATTAAGCCGATTCAACACTTCTTCAATTTTAAATCGTTTTCCAAGATATTGGAGCAATAGCCCAGTGAAATAAGACTTTCTGTTAAAAAAAAAAAAAATAGATCCTTCTCTTTTTTAACTGTAATTGCTTTATTTTTGTGTTTTAAAACAAATGTAAAAAATCGACAAGAAGAAATCACTGCCGCATAAAAAGTTATTCAGGTCAAAAATAGAGAAAAACCGTTTTTTTTTTTTAATACTCGCTTACAGTTAAGCTCTACAGAAAAATGATTTTAAAGCTCAGAAAATTTCCTATAGAAAAGTCGCAAAAGTTGTTTTGGTACGAATTTTAGTTTAAAAGATGTAGTCCAGGGAAATTAGGTTGGATATTAAAAACTGTATTTTTCGTATTTTTTTTATCGGTTTATTTTTTAGATTTAAGACAAATACTTAAGTAAGAAAGATCCAGGTATTTCTACAACGCTCTTGGGGTCTCTCCGAAAGTATGCTCTCAAACACGTCATTCTATAAGATTACTGTAAAACTAAACCGATGTGAATATGGAATCTCTTCGTTATAACAAGCACTATCGATCCCTAAAACTCAAAAATCGCAATAAGTAATATTTTTTTGATAATTGTGATAAACTTAAAATCAAATTATTTTAGAAAATCAGTTAGCAACTGTTATAAAAAAATCGCAGAACTTTTTTTTTAAATCTTACATCAGATACGTAATCAGGGACCAGACAACCCCGGGGTAATAAATTTCGTCTTGAAAATATAATAACTTCGACTTTTGGCCAGCTTTGAACCAGTGTGAGACGTTATGAAATTTATTTCCTTTACCTGCTAATTAATTGCATATGCAAACAAATCTACAATATTGGAAGAGCTATAGTCATTAGAAAAGATGTAAAAACTATGAAATTTATTTCCTTTACCTGCTAATTAATTGCATATGCAAACAAATCTACAATATTGGAAGAGCTATAATCATTAGAAAAGATGTAAAAACTATAAAAATGGTTTAAAAAACTTAAAAAAATCAATCCTGTAGTTTTTAAACTGGATACTCATAGCAAATATATAAAATTATATAAAATTGGATGGGGACCACATTTCAAAAAAGGGACTAGACTGGGGCATAAAGTCGATTTTTCTTCATGTTTTTGTATACTTAACTCAAAACATCAATATAACATATTATGTAGATGTCTAGTTGTAGTTTTAACCCGACGATATACTATGAACAAATAATTGTATACTGATAAATGAGGCTATGAGCGCAGCAGTGGCAAAAGCACATAACCTGAGTCGATACGAGCACAAGTTATTTGCTTTTGATTTTTTAACGAAGTGAGGGATAGGCCACTATTGCGCTCATAGCCTCAAATATAGCATAAATGAATGAATGAAATCTGATATCTCCCCTTAACAAATTTGAGCGTACTAACACAATTTTAAGGTGTGCCACACGGAGCTGTTAGTAAAACTGCCAATTTAATAGAGAGTATAAAAATTCGTTATTCCGAACCGAAATAATTTTTGGCCAAACATTTCGAACTTTAAACCAAATTATATTATTTGAACTTTCTGATTCAAAATGCTATAACCGCGTCGATTCTTCACATACAGTTGGAAGCAAAACTATAACCATGTTTGCGGTTTTCTCCAAAATACTGTTTAGCGTATGAAGTATGAACCAAACGAACGCTTAATATTCCTTTTTTTAAATACGTATGTGAAAAATTTCACCTATTTCTCATAGGTAGGGTAGAAGGGGGAGGTTTCGTCAGTGCCAAATTTTGCGATTTCTATTCAATTCGATTCGCAATTCGGCTAGTGTGTTTAGCTAGTCGTGATTTTGTGTCTTTATAGCAAGTTGATGCAATATTTGCTTGTTGCTTTTTGTGTGATACTCGGTTAATATAAAATAAAATTTCCGTTTTTTTTTTTTTGAGCAGATACTACATTTACGGTTCGTAAAATAAATAAAAGATAACTGAGAAATTGTGGAAATTTGGAAACAAGTGCATAAGGGAGGATTCGTCAAGTGTAAATGGGAGGATTCGACAACTGAAATTTATACATATGATTCAATTATTTTCCATGAATCTGATTTTTCACAAGATATGGAGTTCGGTACTAATGCCGATGTACAAATGGATATAGAATCAGCCTGACGACATCCCTTATTTTTGTTCTCCCATTGTATCGCCGGAAGGAATTCGTCTTTTACCATCTACATTCCAAAGGTTGAAGGCTTCACAAAATCAAGGGAATCAAGAATTTACATGTCTGACGAAGCCTCCCCAGAAGTGGGAGGCAAACCCACCCAACTGTCCAGAACTCCTTCAATTCCCTTTTCACGAGCGCCCAATATCTCTCCACAGGCCGAACAGAGGAAAGTTGTCCGAGGACATTTCTGACTTCAAGCGTAAATGGACCGGCTCGTCCAAAAAGGTAACGGAAACAACTATAAAATCGTTAATGACAGGATTCCCAGGAAAGGTGGATAGATTTATAAATTCCGATTAATATTCCAGTATTTTAATGTTTAAAGAATTTCTATAATATGAATGGGTTTTTTTGAAAGTGGAATAAGTCCACTTTTTCATAAACTGAGATATTGAAGGGTTTGCGTACGACTCAATTTAAAAATATTGGCAAGCGCTATTTAACTGGTGTTAAGTGTTTACCACTGTAAATTTACCAAATTTTGTTATGCTGTAAAAATTTTTACAGGTGTAATAGAAAATAGTCGAGTTTTTTTGGTCTGAATGGACTTATTCCACTTTCATTTATAATAAATTTAAAAATTTGTTATACTTTTGTATGACTTATTCCATTTTTACTCACAAAATATTTTGTAAACTAAAGCAAAGGAAAATTAAAACTTAGAAAAATTTTACTTTAAAAACTGTTGTTGTTTTTTTTTCTTTTATTTTTGCCCAAATAGGGCTCTAAGAAATAATTACAACAACAACAACAACAACAAAAAGTTCTTGTCGGACCTACTTTCGGAGATATAGCCATCGGAAGATCGAGATATATCTTTTATAAAAACTATTATAAGTTGGGAACCCCTGAAAGGATTTCAATAATGTTAGTGTCATACGAAAGATATATTAATTTGCTATAAAATCAACCCGAAAAAATTTTTAATGCGAGTGGTGGTTATGGAGATATTGCAAATTTCCAGAAATTTTGATAATTTTTTTTTTTTTAAAGCACTATTTTTCCAAAAACTGTATCATTAACGCATAGTTTTAGTAACATAATATGAAAGCCTAATTTATTTTCTTTCATCTAACATGTAATTTGTACCTGATTTCTTGCACTAGCATACTTTTTTTTATAGGAAAACAAAAAAGTAAACTAAAGAAATTTTCATGAAATTTTGCAAAACATTACAAGAACAACAATAATACCAGCAACAACAACAACAAAAATATCAATAACAACAATAACGATGTTTTTGCATAGTTTTCGATCAAATCCGATTCCTGTAGACTTTTCGATGCTTTTCAATAACTTCCTTTTTTGTTTTCCTATAAAAAAAAATTTGTAATGCAAGAAATCAGGTACAAATTACATGTTGAATGAAAGGCAATAAATTGAGCTTTCATTTTATGTTACTAAAATTATGCGTTAATGATACAGTTTTTGAAAAAATAGTGCTTTAAAAAAAAAAAATTATCAAAATTTTCGTGAAATTTGCAATATCTCTAAAACCCCCACTCGCATTAAAAATTTTTTCAGGTTGATTTTATAGCAAATTAATATATCTTTCGTATGACACTAACATTATTGAAATCCTTTCAGGGGTTCCCAACTTATAATAGTTTTTATAAAAGATATATCTCGATCTTCCGATGGCTATATCTCCGAAAGTAGGTCCGACAAGAACTTTTTGTTGTTGTTGTTGTTGTAATTATTTTTCAGAGCCCTATTTGGGCAAAAATAAAAGAAAAAAAAACAACAACAGTTTTTAAAGTAAAATTTTTCTAAGTTTTAATTTTCCTTTGCTTTAGTTTACAAAATATTTTGTGAGTAAAAGTGGAATAAGTCATACAAAAGTATAACAAATTTTTAAATTTATTATAAATGAAAGTGGAATAAGTCCATTCAGACCAAAAAAACTCGACTATTTTCTATTACACCTGTAAAAATTTTTACAGCATAACAAAATTTGGTAAATTTACAGTGGTAAACACTTAACACCAGTTAAATAGCGCTTGCCAATATTTTTAAATTGAATTAAAAGCAATATCTTCTGTGTAGCAGTAGATGAAAAAATGGACTTATTCCACTTTCAAAAAAATCATTTTTGTAAAAATGCTTTTCATGAAAAGTTCTTTTGAGTAATTTATGATGAAATCGTGGTCTAACGAGTCTGTAATTTTCAATATAAATAGAGGACATATATAGCGAGCTATAACTACCATAAACTCAATTTTTCTGGAATTGGACTTATTCCACTTTCAAATAAACCCATTCATATATTAATAAATTCACATATATTTGAACGGTTTGTTTTATTTAACTTTAAGCGTGTATAAGTTTTTTTCAACACACTTTTTACTAAAGACTATAAATGCACGCTCTAAGCTTTAACTAGACGAACTCGGACAAGAGGGCATGGCACCTCATATATACGTAGGGCTTAACAAAAGTTCGGTTAGTTGGTGTAATGTTATAAATTTTTAGTAAATCAAAAAATTGCGTATTATTTGTTATAGTCTTACGATATATCATTTTAATTTTCAGAAAGATCGGTCAAAATGGAGAGAAGAAAACGTAAAATTCGTGGAACAATGTCAGCAGATATTCCAATGCCAAAGCAGCACGAGATTCGGTTTGCTATTCTTTTTGGATTTCGACGTAAGCACAAGCCTATGGAAATATTTAATGAATGCCAAATAGCATTTGAAGTTAATGCGCCATCCCTCGTGACTATTTCAAAGTGGTTCCGAAGATTCCAGACAGGTCATTTTTCTGTGGAGGACGAACCTCGAGAAGGCCGCCCAAAATCTTCGACTGATTATGAATGTGTAGCGCTGGTTAGGTCTAAAATTGACGAAGATCTAAGATTGACCCAGGAAATCATTGCTGAGAAAATGGGCTTGAATGCCATGGCTGTACCGCGAATATTAAAAAATAAACTTGGATGCACGAAGAAACTTGAACGATGGGTTCCTAGAATTTTAAGTGATGCTCAAAAAGAGGCACGTGTGCATTTTGCTAAGTATTTTCTTGAAAAATTCAAAAACGGAGAATCTAAAACTTTCAAGAAAATAGTAACAAGTGATGAGGCATGGTTTTAGAAGTACGACCATGAAACCAAACAATACATGGTATGGAGCCCAGAAAGTGCAAGTCCACCTGTTTAAGTAAAGCAAAAAAAAAGTCAGCAACAAAAGTAATGATGTCAGTTTACTTCACCAGAGAGAAAATTGTAGCTGCTATTCCTTTAGAAAAAGGTCAGACAGTTACTGCTCAATGATATAATCAAACGTGTTTACCAGAAGTTTTCCAAAATTTATTGGGAAAACGACAAAAAAGGAACTACGCCTCTACTTTCTACATCACGATAATGCACCAGTGCCCACTGCTGAAAAAAACACCGATTTTGTTGTGCTTTCAGGCATCGAAGAAATTCGTCCGCACCTTATTCCTCAGATCTAGCGCCTTGTGACTTTTGGTTGTTTCCAAAAATAAAAAAAATTTGATAGGGAGAGTCTTCAACAGCAATGAGGAGATAATAAATGCGGTTAATAATGAAATTGCAAAACTGCAAAAAGCCGATTTTGAAGACTGTTTTTCAAGATGGATTTATCGACTTCAAAAATGTTTCAAAATAAATGGCGATTACGTTGAAAAAATACAAATAGATGAAGAATAAAGTTATAAATTTAAAAAATTATATTTAAAAGTTTTTTCAATTCAACTAAGCGAACTTTTGTTAGGCCCCTCGTAAGCAAGCTTCAAAACGCTTTACTGAAAACGTTTTTTGAGATAATCCAACCAAATTTCACTCAGATACTAAGAGCTATAAATACAAGCTCTGAGCAAAAACTGGGCGAACTCGGATAAGAAGGCGGGAGCAAAGCTTTCAAAATACTGCAGTGTAGTATTTTTTGACCAGGCTAAAGGTTACACCTTTACTAGTTTTATTTTAAACGAAATAACGCCAAAAAAAAAACGAAATACTATATTTCCAAAATGATTAATGCCCAAATTTATTTTTTTAGGGCGTTATTTCATATTTTTTTGGCATTATTTATTTTTTGTTTTGGGCGTTATTACGTCATTTTATTTTTTGAGCGTTATTTCCTAACGCCAGAATGGGCTATAAAATGTTACCTAACATCGGTATGCAAAATAAAAACTAATGCGCTTACGGCTTTATGTACACACCTGTATTAGTATAAGAAATGATAGTGGCAACTTTGCTCTACTTCAATTAGGGTGGCCTTTAATTGTTTTTCTATTCTTTTATTTCAGTTATGGATGGTGGTGGTAAATCGGCTTCAGATATGAAAAAAATACTCCGATTTTTATATTGAGCCATGATTGGACCTTTGGTCCATTTATCCGTCTGGCTGTTAAATTTACGATTATGGCCGAATGGATAAAATTTTCCAAAATGCTTGTATGAGAAGCAAGCGTTAATGTTAACCGACCACGCCCATTTTTAATCGCAATTTGGCTACGACTAAGTATTTGTATACAGTGGGAATCAAAAGTGTCAACATGCTTTCTGTTTTCACCAAAATACTGCTATAGCATCTGTACTAATTAAAAAACCAAAAAGACGTATGAAACAAACGGAAGAAAAAAAAAAAATTGGAACCGGAAAACGCAACCAATGCAACGTATGGTGGTTCCAAAGAAGAGGATTTATACACGAAAGGTGGTTACCAGTTATGCTTCTTCCGATGAAGGTGATAAATCTGATGGATGCGCGTTGGATGTGGAAAAGACTATGCACAAACCACTAAACCAGATGATTGGACCCAGTGGTAATGTGCCGTATGTAGTCACATAAAAAATATGAATCTTACGCGTAAGAACTAAAGAATTTTGCCAATAAAAACTTAAAAACTACTAACCCGAGACTATGGGTGATTTGGCATATAAAAAAAAAAACATATTTGCATTAATATGAACTGATTAAAACCTTTTATTAAGAACTTACTACGACCTTAGCGTTCATTTAAATTCAAAGGATAAAGTTTGTAAGCATAAACTTAAAATCATCTCTTAACTTGAAGGATGTAAGCAGTTAAAAATCAGTCACTCGATTCGTTCGTCATACATGATAATGTTATAAATTAATTAAATAATAAATTCCTGTTTAGTTCCTTTAAAAATGTCTTAATTCAACAAAATATGTCCCATATCTCCCGAGTATACCCTAATATTTCTGTAGAAGGGTTTCGAAGCTTTTAAGTTGATGATAATTAGAATTTTAAAAAAGTGAAATAAGGGGCTACCTAATACAGTACATGAATCCATACCAAAACAACCCCTTGCTAAAAAAGACGCTGCTCTGCGACAGAGCGCTAAAAAATAACACAAGGCAGAGTTATGCCATGGCCAACAAGACAGCTGAGCTCGACTGACTGGGTTGAATTCGGTTGGGTCGTCGAATTAACCGTGTGCTGCAAGTTAAAAACAAAATATCAAATTCACCACAGAAAAACAAGCTCACGATTTATTCATTAACACAGTGAACGAGCAGCACCCACTGTTGTTGGTGGTTCAACAATAAAAATCAATATTTTTGTGTATTGCTCTGTTATTGTTGTCATAAGGTGCAAGCCCCGGCTTTTTAATTTTTGTATAAATCATTAAGATTTCTTCTATGTACTTTTAAATTAAGAGAAATTGCCTCAAAAGCGTTTCGGTGCTACAAAAAACTTGTCATAATGCTCTATCTTAATAAAAGTAATTTGTTCGTTAGTTAGATTTTAAACTAGTTGCAGTGTTATTTATACACGTATATAAATAGACAAACGAAATCGATTCAGTCCCAGTTTCTATGCCTAAATCTCATCATATTCGATTGATTTTTTATTTTATTTTTTTTTTTAAGGATGTGAGGAGGATGTGCATAGGATTTCCTATTTTTAATTCCGCGGTGCCCTCAATGATCCGGGCTCTTTAGCTTATCAAGATGAGCGAGAAGCCCGAGCGTAGTTGAGCGAGTATGCACCTT
This sequence comes from Calliopum simillimum, assembly GCA_951812925.1. NCBI lineage: Eukaryota > Metazoa > Arthropoda > Insecta > Diptera > Lauxaniidae > Calliopum > Calliopum simillimum. The sequence continues at coordinate 152,852,296 of OX638368.1, forward strand.
GCCTCCCTCGATAGTGATTTTTCACTGTGGGGAATTTGTGGAGGGCGATTATAGTCTATAGCCTCTGAAACTGTTTTGGGTGATGCCACAATAGTGCAATCATCAGCGTATGAGACCAAAGTGACCTCGGATGAAGGGCGTGGTATGGTGGAGAGATAGAAGTTGAAAAGCAGAGGCGAAAGCACGCCCCCTTGCGGCCTTTCGGAATTTAGATCTAGCACTTCTAAATTCCACGAAATCCCGTCTACCGTGTCAATAGGCTGCTAGAAACCTTTTGGTATTGACGGGGAGGGTCGAGTTTTGAAGATCAGCAAGGAGAATCTTAAGGTTGACAGTATCGAAGGCCTTTGATATACATATATAATAGAGCCACTGCAATCGTACGCAAATGCGGCCTTTTGCAGTTAAGACCCTAAAAATTTATTAATGATGCAATTTCAGATACATGAGGCATATCACATGGAAGGAAATAATTTAGGCTTCCTAATTTGATTGTTAAAATTATAGGTAAATATTACATTCTTTGGGAAAAATTACGGTTTTTTGGGAATAAATAAATTTTTGAAAAATTATCATATCTCGAAAACTATGACTCAAATTGAAAAATTTTGTAGAGCAATTATATAGCCCGGCAAAATACCTTTCATATGACATATTTTTAAAATCCATTCATGGCTTCTCAACTTATACTGATTTTTATAAAAGATATATCCCGATGGCTATATCTCCGAAAGTAGGTTCAACCCAGCGTTGCCAGTTGGTTACATTTTATACATTTTGCGTAACTTTTTGGCCTCTCACGTAACTTGTAAGTAAAATTTGTATTTTGGTCAATTTTCGTAACTTTTTAGGTTTTTCACATTACACAATTTATATTGTGGGTTATCGTGAATCTAGATTACCGGTGAATTTTCTCAAACTACCGTGTATTCTCTATTGCAGTTTAAGAAAACAGATACAGTTTAGCCTCCAAACGAAATTGATTATAAACCAAATATTTTCTTATGTGCTTTTAAAATCTAAGAATAAATATGGAATCTAAAAGTGTCGCTCAGATCCGGTTTCGGAGATATAGACATCGGAAGTTCGGGATACAGCTTTTCTAAAAATCTATATAAGTTGAAAACGGCTGCATTGATTTCCAAAATATGGGTGTCATATGAAAGGTAATTTAATAAGCTATAATATTGATTAAAAATTTTTGAAATCTGGATCGAAGTTTTCGAGATATTACGTATTTTCTGAAATTTGGAGCGATTTAAAAAAAAAAAAAAGGTTTTTTTTCTAAAAAATCCGTTATTAACCTACAGTTTTTTTAACATATTTATAAAGCGTAGTTCATCTCCTCCAAAATGATATAAAATTTAAAGAAAAATTTTTGATATTAATCCATTATAACCGAAAAAGTTAAAAATCATTTTAATGAATTTTGAATTTTTTTGATATGATGTGTTCTCTTTGACAATATGAACATTTAAATGAATTTTAATCGATTATATCTTATAGTATATCAAACGCGGGCTTCGCTAGCTACAGTAGTTTTACATAAGAGTAGAGGTAAGTGGGCGGCCTGCGGCCGCATCTCAGGATTTAAAACTCCCAAAAATCCAACACTGGCTTCGCGGCGGCCTTCGGCCGCGGATCAGTCTATGATATATCCAACACCTAGCTTGCTAGCCACAGTAATTTTACATAAGAGTGGAGGTTTATCAATAAAACGCTTTTGCTTTATTTTAATTTTATATTTATATGTCCAATGGTCCAAATTTGTAAGCCAATGCTTGATATAGTATAAATATAAACATTTAAAATATGTTCAAATGCTCATATTGTCAAAAAAATGTAAAATACTTCTCAAAATTCATCAAAATGATTTTTAATTTTTTCGGTTATAAAGGGTTAATATCAAAAATTTTTATTAAATTGTTATATCATTTTAAAGGAGATGAATTGAGCTTTATAAATTTGTTAATAAGATTGTACAGTAATAACGGATTTTTTGGAAAAATAACGGTTTTTTTTAAATCAGTCCAAATTTCAGAAAAGTCGTAATATCTCGAAAACTACGAGCCAGATTCCAAAAATTTTTAGATCTATGTTGTATCTTGTTAAGTTACCTTTCATATGACACCCATATTTTGGAAATCAATGCAGCCTTTTTTTCTTATATAGATTTTTAGAAAAGCTATATCCGTGACTTCCGATGTCTATATCTCCAAAACCAGATCCGAACGACACTTTTAGATTCCATATTTATTCTTAGATTTTAAAAGCACATAAGAAAATATTTGGTTTATAATCAATTTTGATTGGAGGCTGAACTGTATTTAAGCCAGAAAATTCCCCGGGAATCTTGATTCACGATAACCCCCATTAACGTTTTTTTTGTTAAAATTTTGTTGCACTGAAAAAACGAAATTTCGGTATGGCACTGCCATAAATATTAACTATACAATTAAAAAACATTAGTAAAACATAATGTGGCAATGATTACGATCTCCCTTAGCTTTTTGCTATTTAAACCTTGTACCAGGCACCGAATCGTGTGAGCTTTATAGTAAGTTTTCGCCGGAAATTTAGCTGTAATGTGATTTATAAATCTAGTCGTTAAAACCTATCCGTTTCCAACGACCGAAAGAGATTTAATATTGTTCATATATTGATATGTACGAATGTTGGTTTTCCTTTTCTTCTTAATATGTATCTTCGATTTGTTTTGTTTTTAATCACATTTAATGTCAATTGTCCAAGTAAATGGGTGCCATTTCGTCGAAAATCGCAAAAATTTGTAGCCCGGATGAGATTTATACGCAGATTTAAAATAAATCACGACAGAAATAGATTTAATTTTTGTATGGTAGATCACGTTATAAACTAAATCTCGAAACAGCCGTAAATCACCTCTTAAAATTTGCGGTAGAAACGTAGTATTATTTTATTGAAATTTCTCATGGCCAATGAAATATAGTAGTAGTAGGTTAAGGTGATAAGCTCAAATGGAAGCTCAGCTATGCATTGGATTTATTTGGAATTGTTGTTATAGACTTTTTGAAAAGTCACTGCATACTAAAATACATCATGAACAAATTTCGGCGAAATTTTTTGTAATACAAAAGCTATGCAATTGAAAATTGTGCCATTTATTTAGAAAAAATTAATCAAAATGTAACTTTTTATCAAAAAATGTATCTTTTTAGCAGCAAAATTGTAACTTTTTCAAAAAAGCCCTGGCAACGCTGGTTCAACCAGAATTTTTTGTTGTTGTAATTAATTCCCAGAGCCCTATTTGGGCAAAAAAAAAAAAAACAACAGTCGCTAAAGTAAAATTGTTCCAGCTTCGTTAGGGGAGGGGGTCGGGAAAAGCGTCACGCTTACAGTATTTTGTTTACCTCCACATGGTATACTTTAACAATTTGTTTGAAAGTAATTTGAAAATACCTTATTTATGTTGAAACACTACCATGTTCCACTGTGCAAGGTATAATCAGTGAACGGCGAGTGCAGTGTGCATTTTTAAAGAGAAACAAAACATAAACAAAGAGTATAAAAATATCACCTCAAAACACCACCCGCTTTAACATCATTGATTTTTCAAAAACGTACACTTGCTGATACCCAATACATACGAACAAAACACAGGCACCAGATCTACACATAGCACTCCAATTGGAACTGTATAACGCAAATTCACCACCACTCACTACAAACCCATTCTTCTGCTTCTGTCAACCAAATACTAATTACACCAACTATTATTAATGAACAAATAGAAACGACTACCATTTCGATGTTTAATTAGCGAATCACGCGACCCGAACCTTGTTTTTATATCCAATTTCAATCGATTTCATTCAAAAAATATATAAATTTAAAAGTGAACTCACCAATATGTGTATCCTCAATGTGTTGTATTAAATCGCCTAAACTAGGAAATGTGATTCCGCAGCCATTGAATTTACAGATGTTTATTAAAAATACGGCCATATCCCTTCGACGTATGACTGCGGAATCGCCGACGAAACTTACGATGGCTGCTCTTGTGCTTTGGTGCTTCGTTGAAATTGGGTCTCTCGCTTTGTCTCTCTCACAATTTCAATATAAATACAAGCACACGCATATACACCACGACGGATTGTGGATTTGTATTATCACTATATCTGTCGTCTCTTTTCTACTTGAGCCTTTTTCAGGGTTATTTTAATTAAATGATTCAATACTGTTTGGTTGCTTCGTCGTTTCGTTTATATTCTAATTGGATTTGATTGGAGATGCGTGTGGTGAATTATATATTTAGGATGCGTTTCGTTTCAGTTTTATTCCAAAGTGCAATAATGGTGGTAGCAGTGAAGATGATGGCGCTGCTGCTGTGGTAAAGGTGAATCCATCTCAAGTGTTGCGTTGTGGCGTTTTTTTACTGAGTTTGTTTTTAGCGTAGTTAGGACTTTCTACTCCAGCTCTCCATTTAATCTTTCAGTACAATTATATCATTTACCAATTACTTGAAAACCATTAACAATGGGTTCGATGGATTAAGTTAGAATAATTCGTCTGAGATCGTCATGCAGAGTCACAATTGCAATACAGTTCTAACTGCGCTGGTTGAACTCATGCTTGCGTAGAAGTTTGCATGTGTGCGTAGTGGGCTCTGTAAATATAACGTTGTCTCTTTCTATGATCTAGTTCATTATGAAATAGAAAAAGAAAAAAACAATGCATAATCTAAAAGTACTGCCATTTCAGAATACATGGAATGAGTAAGAGTACTATGTAGTAGTTGATTGACTGGCGCAGCTTTCGAAGTCATTCGCAGTGAATTGTTCTTAGACCTAGGTCAAAAAATGTCTACTTATACCTACATTATATATGTAAGGGGCTGTCCATAAACTCCGTGACGCTCCTAGGGGGGGGGGGGGGGTTCGAGCAAGCGTCACGCTTGGTGTATTTTATTTATTTTTTATATTAAGCTACAGTCATATAGGGGGGGGTTCAATATAGCGGATTTTAGCGTCACGGAGTTTATGGACAGCCCCTAAGTGCTTTTCCACCAAAGATTAATGAGTTGATTTACGGCTATTTCCAGATTTGTTTGACGTTTAATACGTGATGAATGAGGTGAATTACGACTAAATCACTTCATAAATCTCCGGTGGAAACACCGAAACGTCAACTAAATCTAAAAATAGCCTTTAATCCCAAAATAAAACTCCAGTGGAAACAGGCTATACTCCTCTTGTTATACCAATTAATGGCAACTATTTACTAATGCACCATCAATTCTAAACATTTTTTTAATAGATTGATATTCTAAAATATTCAAGTACTTGCAAGAAAATTTTTTACAAATGCTTTTCTCAAAACAACTTCAGTAGACATAAGAAAAGGGTTTTTCTTCACAAAACAAAAGTCGAGATAAGGCACAGGTCAAATGGCAAAAAAAAAAAAAATTGACAAAACGTCGGCTGAGTATTATTTTGCCGTAAACGCCACTTCGTTGAAAAAGCAAAATCACATAACTTGTGTAGAGACGAGCACAAGTTATCTGCTTTTGCTTTTTCAACGAAGTGGCGTTTACGGCAAAATAATACTCAGCCGACGAAAAGCACTTCTTCGAAATAAATTACTTTTCTTATGAAAAGAAACTGAATTTTCAATCAAAAGTATTTGACAAAAACATCTTATTTCAATTTTATTAAATACTATTGATTTTAAAGCAAAAAAAGTTACTGGAAAATATTTGTTTAGTATTCATGCATAATAAAAAACTTTCACATTCGTTCCAATTCCTATTCATTAATGGTTTGGGGCTCTTTTCAGCAGCTGGGCCTGGAATACTCCATTTTGTTGATGGAAGTAAGGATCATAAGATTTATTTGAAAATTTTAAGACTAAATTTATTGCAATATAAGGATAAACTTGGTCAATGTAGTAATAGATACTTTTAATAAGATACGAATTTTAAACATATTTCTTATAATATGAGATCATGGATTCAATACAACTGACCCAATGTATTCGTAACACTGGCGCAGGGTCCAGATATAAATGCTATTAAAATCTTGTGAAATTATCTAGACGCAAAAGTTCGCCAGCACAATATTTGTTCAAAAACTGAACTGAAAAGGGTATTCATGGATAATGGGAAAAAATTTATCCGAGCTATTGTGAAAAACTAATTCAAAGGATGCCAAAAGGACTAAACATGACAAATAAAAACAAAATAATGTACACTAATTACTGAACTCATGTAAAAATTAAAATTTTGTTACGGTGTACGACTTTGGCTTTGGTACTTTCAAGTTTGGTTTTTTGTTAAAATTGAAAAATTAAATAGGCTTTTTAAAAATGTACTTCAAATTTCTAAAATTATTTTTGCGTACTTAGTTTTGGGCATTGAAAAATAGTTTGCTTGGTGTACGACTTTGGCTTGGACAAACTGTATGTATGAAAAAAAGCTCTAGAGTTTTAATATCTTGTTTTTGTTCTAACAAATGTTTAATCAAGCAAAATGAAGGAAATAAGTGTGAGAATATAATTAAGGTGGAAAAAAGGAAAATATTTGGTTCATCAAATTTTCTTTGGAAAGCTGCTCTCTACCTCAGAAGAGCTGTGTTTTTGACGACACTTTATCTGCGTTTGTCCTAAGCCACACTTATTTATTAAGCACATTTGTTTCCCTTTCGTTTTTTAGACTAAAATAAATTTAATTTTAACTTTTTCATCAACTGGTAGTAGTAGAATTGATGAAAGCAAATAATTTCACTTTACAAATCTCAAAATCAATTATTTTCTTCTAAAATATCAATAATTCATCTCGTACGTCAAAATTAGCTGATGAACCGTGGTGAGAAAGATTACGAGAGTACATAAAATCAGCTGGTATTTTAAAAGGCAGCGTATTTGTAATTATACAAAAACGTGTCATATTTTAAGAATTTACGTTTAGATTTTAATGACCAGTGACCAAAAAGGATTTACGTTAAACGGGAGACACGTTTGTATTTGATTTATTGTTACTATTTCCAAAATCAACTTATAATCTTTTTTTATGTGCTATTTTTGTATCGCGTTATGCAGCCAAACAGTTTTTTGTTTTGATTCTAAAAAAAGTTTTAGCTTTTGAAGAGTCTAATAGCCTTATCATGTATGACGAACGAATAAAGTGACTGATTTTCACTCATTAATAGCAACTTATTAAAACTTTTTATTAAGAACTTACTATAACCAAAGCGTTAATTTTAGTTCAAAGAATAAGGTTTGTAAGCATAAACTTCAAATCATCTGTTAACTTGGAGGATATAAGCTGTTGAAAATCAGTAAAACGATTCGTTCGTTATACATGATAAGGCTATAAATATTTTGTGAGAAGTCTAACTAGCCAAGGAATAAATGGTTACCAAAATAGAATTTTTTTTTTTTTGTATGGTGATCGATAAACAATCTCCAAAACCAGATCCGAAACACTAGTTAGAATTAACAATGAAAAATCGCGCTGTAGTGGCTAATGCAAACTTAAGTACATTTATATTTTCTACTGATTTAAAAATTAAAACGTTTTGCCAGGATTAAATAAAATATACCTTTTACTTGTTACAACATATTTTGCTACTTTCTTTTACAATATTTTAAAGAAACACTGGTGCACTTCGGACGGTCGGTCAATCGGCTCCACACTGAACACACACACTTACATATACGCACGAATACTCTCTCGCGTAATCGTCGATGTTTATGAATTACAGAACATGGACGGGAATAACACTGCGCAGCCTACCGTGGTAAGTTTTAATTCAACTCAACTCACACACACAGATGATGTTATGCAATTTTGGTCATTCGGGGGCGAGGCAATACCAACAAAAATTAGATCCTATGATTAATCCAATTTCCACAATATGTTACAAAAGTCTACAACGAATAATGAAAAATTAAAGTCCGATTTCTATTCCAGATAACGTTGTTACAACATTTTGTTGGCCTTTCACAGCTGGTTTGCTTTTGTTAAAACATAATTGAATCGAAGCGAACCGAACGAAGACCACTTTACTACGTCCGACGATACAACTTATTTGCTTGCGATTCAGCGAAACGAACCAAAGTGAAACAGTTGCCGTGGCTTTTTGTGCAGGTGTGTGTGCGATAGCTCGTTGATGGTGAATAAACCAATGGTTGGCTAGATAATGGTTTGTTTGGTGGGTTCAAAATAAGTTGCACATGGAGGTATTTTATTAAGAAAATTGGCCAAAATTCCATTAATAAAAATAATTTATGGGTTCGTATATATCAATCAATATAAGGTTGGCTAAAAAGTAAGTTCAGAAAAGTCAGCTGAGTTAAACCAATTTTTTTTTTCATACATATCGGTATTTCCGCAGAAAGGTTCACCGTGAGCCAAAAATTTAAATCAACACATCTCTGAAACTATTTAGCGTACATGGATAAAATTTGGTACTTATGTAAATAGCACCAAGACAAATAATGTGCACTGGGCACGCCCCCACAAAAATCACTTCATCATATCGAGCCTTAATCGCCAAAAAAACTCAACAGACAAAAAACAAATTTTACAGTAGAACCTTTTTTTGAATTTTCTTTGCATACATTGTAGTACAAAATTCAAAATTGCTTTCGGTATTATACCCTTTTCACACTGGCATCGAAAATGGCTCGTTTTCCATATCATTCGTTTTTGAGGCAAAAACCAGCCAAAAACGGCTGGTTTTCCATACAAATTAAATGTCAAACGAAAACATCTCAGAAGCTGTTTTCTACAAAAAAGAGCCAAACTGTCATTGAAAACAGGTGCAATTGTGAATAAATGTAGTAAACTGTGAATTTTCACATGTCACATTTGACATTATTTATTTCAATTAAAAAAAAAAAGCGAAATTAAAATAAATAAATGATAATATAATAAAAAAAGCAACTAAAACTTTAGCTAAAATATCCATTTTTTGTGATTTTTTTACTAGCTGTTTTCACAATTTTCAGATTGTTTTTGTAATGTAAAGCTGACATCAGCTGTTCAGCGGTCATCAAAAACGAGAAGTACAAGTGTGAATGCAATTTTTAATTATCTCGTTTTCAAAACCAATGACGCGAAAACGAGCCGTTTTCGATGCCAGTGTGAAAAGGGTATTAGTTCGTAATGGTACTTTTTACAGTTATGAAATTTGGTGGAAGATGCGTATGTCGTATGTTATCGATTTCTATCAAAAAACGAAAATTTGAACGTACGTTTTGTTACGTTGCATTATGGATTGGTCGAAAATTGTGTTACGTTAAGCACAATAAAGGTAGTGTAATGGTATGGGACGCATTTTCATGGAATGGAGTGGGACCATTTATCAAAATTGATCGCAAATTGGACCAATACGGATGCAATGCAACCGTTTTCATTTGATTCCATGTCAGTTGATTGGATCTTTATGGAGGAGAATGATCCAAGGCATTCAACTAAATTAATGTAAAACTGGGTAGGGGATGAAAAAATCTAAGTTTTGCACTGACCAGCTCAAAGACCTGATCTAAACCCAATAGAGAACCTTCGAAATTATGTGAAAAATATTATTGGGCAGAAAAACTATATAAATTTGGAAGAACTTTGTACAGGAATTCGAATAGCAAATACCAAAAACTTGTGGAGAGCTTGCTTCGTAGATGTCGCGAAACAATCAAAATTCGTGGCCACACCACAAAATATTAACGTTGTAATTAATTACAAGTTGTTTTAAGCAGGTTATTCAATATGGTTGCTTTCCTTTTCCACAGGACTTCACAAGTTGCTATTTCTGTTTCCAGGTGTTTCTGCATCTTCAAACGCTTAAATGACTTTAACAGAGCTAAATGAAGGCAAATATTTTAAGTGGTTTTATTAAGCCTATAGACTCCAAATTAATTTTTCATTTCAATAGTCCGTTCATATTCATTCAAGAAACTAACTAAAACACATTTTTTTTTAAATAAACTCAATCGTGCTATTTCTTTTTCCATAGCTGTATATACCAAATCTCATCCGTGTACGTTAAATAGTTTCAGAGAAATGATCATTTAGTTTTTTGGCTCACTGTGAACTTTTCTGTGGAAATGACCATGTGAGGGGTATAGAAGCAAAGGCGACAATCTCCATTTTTTTCGTGAATGCATCTGAGAATGCCATCTAGTTGCATTTGATGTAAGCTTGTGATCAGTGAAATTTGCAATACCAAATACGTCTCTATCCAATATATATCTACGGTTGAAAACTGCAAATCAAAGCAAAGGCAGCAATCTCCAATGGATGCTGCCTTTGCTTTGATTACTGAACTTCTCAAGCAAAACTTCTTAGAGCTCCGCCAAAATATAATATTATTTTTTCACCATTTTCATTGGTTTTAGCAACTTATGAAGTCATGTACCTAATATCAGCGAAATCGAAGGGGGTGTGGCAGTTCGATTATTACAAACCTAGCAATTTGCACTTGATTGCAACAAACACGACAATCTCCAAATTTCTTATCGAATTTGTCCATAAACCACTTTGAGGATTTGACTCAAACTTGGTTTACATTCTCATGTAACTCTATTCTACAGAATTGCAAAACATACAGTATACTAAATTCGTGTATCTTCAGAGATACACGTTTTTGTTAGTTTTCACGCCTTTGCTTCTATACCCCTCATATGACACTTTTTCTAAAATTTTAACCGTCCCTGCGTCAAACAACGCTTTTATTAAAGCATTATGAAATTGTTAATTTTAGAAAATTTAGTGCTATGACTTGAAGGAGAGGAGTAGGAACTTATCTTTTAAAGGGCCGTCCACACGTACAGTCTTACCTGCGCAAACCTAGTATGTGCAAACTAGAGAGTTTGCGCATACTTTTTTTATCGCGTCCATCCGACACGGGCAAGTCTGTGCAGATTTCAGTACACTTAATTTTCATAGCAACATGACGTCTAGCAAAAATTTTATTTTCATTTGAATTGTTTTTTTTTTGCATATTTTCCATTATAGATTAGTTAAAAATGGTGAAAATTTGCATGACAGAGCTATCACATGCAATATAAACGCTTTTGAAGAGTGTAATTTAAGCGACAGATTGAAGGTAAGGCCTGTACGCCGTCCACACGTTCCAACTTGCCTGCGCAAACTTAGTTTGTGTAAAAAAATCTATGGAAATTCAAAGAAAGAACAGGCCGAACTTCTCGACTGTGCAAACTTGATTTTTGCCGTTCATACGTACAGACAAACCGGTTTGCGCAGGTAAGTCTTGAGGCAAAAATTGTACGTGTGGACGGCCCTTAACGCTTTAACGACCAGGTCTAAATACGCGAAAGAATTTCAAAATAAAAATACGACGAAATCGATGTAATGGGGGTTAATAAAACTTTCATTCAAGCAAATGGGGTTCTGGCAAACATACTTGCCTTTAGTCGTTAAAGAGTTAAACACAAACCTTAAATTCGAAAGAATATCTAACCATTTCACATTAAAAAACTTGACAATTCGGGCTTATCAGGGACTGAAAACCTCATTTCAAATTCTATCAGCGTAATGATCGAAAGTACATATAAGCGACTATGGTGCGAATGTGGCTTCAGTTTAATTGTGGCAAAGTGATGGGTGCATTAGTCCAAAGTCCCGACTATAATCCTATCGAAAATTTGTGGGTCTATTTAAAGAAAAAGGTCTCTAAAAGACAACCAAATATCGAACTACATTTGAAAATACAATACTGGAAAAGACTGACTTAGATGCTTAGGTAGTCATTTAAAGATGGCTATAAACAAGGAAGATACTAAAAATTTAATATAAAAACATTTCAAATTATTTCAAAGTTCCAATTTTCAGTTTCTATCCAATTTACCGAAACATAATTCCGTTTTGGTGATAATTATCGGAATGCGGAGCACCTTAAATTGGATTCAATTCCGATCGAAATCTAATTTCAGAACAGGGGTGATTGAGTTTTTATTTTTAAGAACCCTTATTAGAATTCACGCAAGTGAATCACACTTTTTCTCTGTGTAAGGTGATCATCAACTTTGATTTTTGATTGACTATCAACTATCGCATTTTGATCTGCATAAGGTGATAGCTTGATAGTCAAATTTTTTGTGTCATTTTCAAGTGATACCTATTTTGGTATCGTTTTTATATATTTTTGAAATATTTAACACCGTAAAGAAGATTTCGAAGTGAAATAGAAATAAAAATTATATAAAAAAGAATTACAGCAAATGAAATAAGACGAAAGGGATGTAAACTTCAATGATGCCTTTTATCACTGTAACTTTGGAAGTAACATTTTGAATATTTTGTTGGTTTCGTTGGAAAGGTAAGTTTGTTTTCACTTTCTCATAAGGTTTAACGAAATAAAACTTTGGCCTTCTTAGAACAACTACAAATAAGTCTATGGTAGTTTTTCTTTTGGTGCTACTTATAATAATGATCCCGGAGACTTAATTCAATTGAGATTAATCATCGATGGAGAAGCTTAAGGTACGATGAAGAAGCATTAGGGCCTGTTTCACCGCTCCCAGATAAAGTTCCTGATAGCGTTATCTAGCAGATATGTGACAGATAGACAAAAAATTCTGTTTCACAAGTAATAGATAGAGATATCTGTTAGATAAAGTCTCTGATAAATTAACTGCCACATCATGTTATTGATAAAATTTTATCTGGCAGATATTTTAAATTTTTTTGATATTAGAGATTTTTTTTTTTTGTTTTGATTTCTGAGGGCCTGTTTCACCGCTCCCAGATAAAGTTCCTGATAGCGTTATCTAGCAGATATGTGGCAGATGGACAAAAAATTCTGTTTCACAAGTAATAGATAGAGATATCTGTTAGATAAAGTCTCTGATAAATTAACTGCCACATCATGTTATTGATAAAATTTTATCTGGCAGATATTTTAAATTTTTTTGAAATTAGAGATTTTTTTTTTTTTTTGTTTTGATTTCTGAGTAGCTATTTTCCTGAATGTGAGAAACGAAATTTTACATTCATATTAACTTCTGACTGAAAGCGGAATGTATAGCTTAAAAAGCATGATCTCGGTAATAAGTAATCTGAAAGTGTTGAAGGTCGCTTCTATATTTGACTTACATACGTACATTAGGTCATTTCCAATATGAATCCTATTAATATTTCCCCGAAAGTGGATGCAGATTAGACCGTCTGAGGACAGACCCTATAAACTAGAAACGATAAAAGAGAATCAAATTCCTGCTTTCTCGATTCTTAGCGTGCCTTCGTGATGGTAGAAAAGTACAACATGCAGCGGCTCAACTCTTTCAAACGGTTTTATTCATAAAATTTAGAGCACTGCATATTGGAAACTAATAAGAATATGATGAAACTTTTAAGCTTAGGTTCAAATGGTCATTCCTATTGTTCATAATAAGTTCAAGAAAATACACTATCATTGAGTTCGATACGCTCAAGATGGAAAAACAATTTGAGCAGCAAAAATTCCGGTCCCAGCTTATTTGGTCGAGACGGTTATTTCCCTATAGATATAACGTTTCGCGCTATCCAACGGGACTTTCTTTTTCTATGTTTCCTGTGTGGAATTCTTAACCCGCTGCACCATTATGAAGAATTGGTCTCAAGCAGCGAGAATCGATGCGAAAAACTATTCAATTTGTTAATTGGAGTCCCGCCCACAATGCAGTGTATTATTGAACGTTTCGTTTATTAAAAACGCGTCCAAAAAAAATAGCAGAAATGCGTCAAAGTTAAAGGCAAGAAGACTCCGCTGGTTTTTTTTTTTTTTTTTGAACTTATGAAGGGCTACTTGAGAATTTAAGTTTGGTCTCGAGGACGCGGCGGACAGTTTTCGAACTCTACTTTCTCTTGATTTTATGGAAGTTAGTCAGACCCATTTGTTCACAATGCACGTGCGCAAGATATTTCTATAAATTGGTTGTGAATTCCAGACAGAAAACAGCGAATGTATACAACATAGAAAATTAAAGTCCCGTGTGAAAGCGCGAAACGCTAAATCCAAAGTAGTAATAAGCACCTGCGTGAAATATCCTGTGACCTGAATTTCTGCCGCCGTATTTATGTTGCTAGTCCAATCACTGCCTTTTCAGTGAATTTTATGTGTTGATTTAAAAAATTCAATTCTTAAAATATTTTATATTTTGTTTGTTTATATTTTGTATAGGATTTTGACAAACATTTACGTTTCTTACGTTTTAAATATCACAAGGAAATCTGACAGAAATTTTATCGAGTGTGAAACAGAAAAAATTTATCAGGCAGATTTATCTGCTAGATTATTTAACTGCTAGATAACTATCAGTAACTTTATCTGGGACCGGTGAAACAGACCCTGAGTAGCTATTTTCCTGAATATGAGAAACGAAATTTTACGGTCATATTAACTTCAAGTAATCTTAAAGTGTTGAAGGTCGCTTCTATATTTGACTTACATACGTACATTGGGTCATTTCCAATATGAATCCCATCAATATTTCCCCGAAAGTGGATGCAGCTAAGACCCTCTGAGGACAGACTCTATAAACTTAAACTAGAAACGATAAAAGAGAACCAAATTCCTGCTTTCACGATTCTTAACGTGCCTTCGTGAAGGTAGAAAAGTACAACATGCAGCGGCTCAACTCTTTCAAACGGTTTTATTCATAAAATTTAGAGCACTGTATATTAACTAATAAGAATATGATGAAACTTTTAAGCTTAGGTTCAAATGGTCATTCCTATTGTTCATAATAAGTTCATAAAAATACACTTTCATTGAGTTCGATACGCTCAAGATGGAAAACAGATTGAGCAGCAAAAATTCAGGTCCCAGCTTATTTGGTCGAGACGGTTGTTTCCCTATAGATATAACGTTTCGCGCTATCTAACGGGACTTTCTTTTTCTATGTTTCCTGTGTGGAATTCTTAACCCGCTGCACCATTATGAAAAATTGGTCTCAAGCAGCGAGAATCGATGCGCAAAATTATTCAATTTGTTAATTGGAGTCCCGCCCACAATGCAGTGTATTATTGAACGTTTCGTTTATTAAAAACGCGCCCAAAAAAAAATAGCAGAAATGCGTCAAAGTTAAAGGCAAGAAGAATCCGCTGGCTTTTTTTTTTTTTTTTTTTGAATTTAAGTTTGGTCTCGAGGATGCGGCGGACAGTTTTCGAACTATACTTTCTCTTGATTTTATGGAAGTTAGTTCACAATGCACGTGCGCAAGATATCTCTATAAATTGGTTGTGAATTCCAGACAGAAAACAGCGAATGTATACAACATAGAAAATTAAAGTCCCGTGTGAAAGCGCAAAACGCTAAATCCAAAGTAGTAATAAGCACCTGCGTGAAATATCCTGTGACCTGAATTTCTGCCACCGTATTATGTTGCCAGTCCAAGCACTGCGTTTTCAGTGAATTTTATGTGTTGATTTAAAAAATTCAATTTTTAAAATATTTTATTTTTTGTTTATATTTTGTATAGGATTTTGACAAACATTTACGTTTCTTACGTTTTAAATATCAGAAGGAAATCTGACAGAAATTTTATCTGTGACTTCGAGTGTGAAACAGAAAAAATTTATCAGGCAGATTTATCTGCTAGATTATTTAACTGCTAGATAACTATCAGCAACTTTATCTGGGACCGGTGAAACAGACCCTTAGAAACATAAATTGCATTAATTGTTTCAATATTTAAATTAAAAAAAAAAAACATTTTTATACAATATTACGTGGTTGCGTTTATTTTGAGGCTAAACGGCTTCAAAATACATACCTAAATAAATGCTACACAACGAAAATGAAAAAAAGTAAATTTTTCTTGCATTATTTTTTGCGTGAAAAAACCAAACCAAGGATAGGCTTGATAAATAAAGTGGCAATACTGCACCATCAATTTGAATGGTTAAGCAGTGGTGTACTGAGCACCGTTATACTATGTTTACACCAAAGATTTATGACGCGATTTACGGCTTTTTTGAGATTTAGCTCTATATCTTGCCATATATCGCGTGATTTGCCATACAAAAATATATCTACTTCCAACGTGATTTATTTTATATCTCCTCATATATCTCGGCAGGGCTACCTATTTTTGTTATTTTCTAGCATGTGGCAACTCTTAGCTTTGATAATTTGAAGTTTTGTTGACAATTATTATGTCATTTAATTGTTTACTTTCGTCAGATATGCAAAGATGCACGTAAGTTTGTAGTAATTATAATTAAAAACTCTTTTCTTATTGTTTTCTGTTTAGCTTCATAAATTGAAATGGATAGAACACACTCAAGATTCTACACAGCAAAGTTTGCCGCAGGTCGTTGCAGGCCAAAAGTCAACCGGATGTAATAAAGCGTCGATGAGCGAAAACTTATTTTGTTCCACGGCCACTTGTTGAGGATAATCTGAATGTTTAGTAACTACAGTACCCAACAGCCGAAAGTACGACCGTGCATCGTTACTCCAAGTGAAAAATTGGCTTTCTGGAGTTATGAAAACTTTGTTGAAGATTAAAACGAAGATGATCCGTTTGTTCCGCAAGAGCTCAATACTAAATTCACGACCATTCCATTGGTGGTTTTTTGGAACAAATTATTTGGATCCAGAGAGATCCAACGCAAGGAACACAATCGAAAAAAGACGATAATGCCCCAACATTTACTAGACGTTATGGAATTAACGATGAAATTGACTTTGTATGAAAAATGTTTTATTAAATACTACAATTTCTCGATATTATAGCGTTAACATCCTTTTTATTGGTTCTTGTACTTATTAATTCTTCAACTTGTATAGATTTTGGTTAATTGGAAAACGTTTAAATAGACCCAATTTCGGCCTTCGGAACCTTCTTGGTTGGCATCTTCATTGCGTGCCAACTTCCAAACAACGACTTGCTATGAAATGCTGATCCAGGATCTTTTTTTGTGGTAGCATTTTGGGTAACTCAGCCATTACAATCCATCAAGATTCCATGTAGTTGCAAACTCTCAGACGGTTTTATTAAAAATACAATGTTCTATGTAAATAAAATCAAATGTCATTCACTAATTGACATTTACTGTCAAAAATAAATCCCTTTCGGCTGGTGTAAACGGGTAGGATTTAGCAATGAGATTTATTTATATCTTCACAGCTAAATATTTGGTGTAAACATAGTATTAGGGCTTAGGGTTGTACCAGCACAAGTGTCATCGAACATTTAGTTTGGCCAAAAGAACTCGTCAGGCCAGAAATCGTCAATAAAAGCCATGGAATGATATTGGACGATCAAAGAATAAAAGTTAGTAAGGTAGCTGAGGCTATAGGCTTCTCAACTGAGCGGGTAAATCACATTTTACATGAATATTTGAATATGAAAAAGCTATGTATTTGCGCGATGTCTGCCGCAATTGCCCACACTCGACCATAAAAGCCACTATGTGACTACTTCAAAGGAGAGTTTAGCCCAATTTAAACGAATTTTTGCGCCCTTTTGTTATCGTGGACGAAACATGAATCCATTACAAGACAGCAGAGACCGACAACCCTCCAAGATAGTGGGTTTCTTCGGGAAAACGTGCCACAGAGGAGGCCCTCGGAAACAGTAAAATAATCACGTCTGAGATCTGAATTATCCTTGATTTAAAGTGCTAAAAACGCTATTTTCAGACAAATGGCGTACACCCAGGAAATAATGTAATTTACTTTTATCAGCGGTATTGAATATCCTTCTTTTTCTTCTTCAAAATAAAACTTCAAATTTTCCAATTGGATCATTACTTTTCGAGACATCAGCCATTTAAGTAAAGGTATCGCAAATCCCTGTAAAGGACTGTATTAAATTTGTATAGCTTAACTTCAATGGATGATATCTCGCAAAGTAACAATACAATCAGAAAAGAGAAAAAAATGGTTTAAAGAGGAAAATCTGTGATATTCAACGCCACTGGCAAAAAATGAACAACACTACTCCCTGGATGTACACAATATGTCTGAAAATAGCATTTTCTGCACTTTAATTCAAGGATAACTCTGGTCTCAGACGTGATAGGAAAAAACGGTTTCCAGATTCTAAATCAGCGACCCTGAATAAGTCAAAAAAAGTTATCGAGATGATCAAATTCAAATTTTTGTGTTACACAGTGTAATCAAAATTGCGACAATCAACTATCACCTTAGCCAATTCCACCCCATGGTTTCAGCTGTGCAAAGTGCGAAAAAAAATATATGGGCAGTGTGTTTGTTGTAGGAAAAGTGTCAAATAATCGCATTTCGCACTTTTGGATTTAAATACGTTTCGTGAGTATTTTAACTACGTTTCGTTGCTGATTTGAGTTTCACAACGCTTCGTGAGTGTTTTGACTACGTTTCGTTGCTGATTTGAATTGGCCAGAAGGTGTCGGGATTTTAATTTTCATATTTTCCAACTTAGGAGAAGTAAACGAACAAAACCTCACCTAAAAAACTTCAGTGACTCCACTTCGAGGTTTATCCTATCTTCCTGGGAGGTGTGTCAATAATAGCCTGTTTCCACCGGAGATTTAAAGTGATTTATAGCCTGTTTCCACCGAAGATTAACGAAGTGATTAAGCCGCAACTCACTTCATTCATCATGTATAAATCGTAAAATAGCCGTAAATCCCAAAACTAATCTCCGGTGGAAATAGGCTTTTAGCCTTAACTCACCTCATTCATCATGTATTAAACGTCAAATGAATCTGAAAACAGCCGTAAATCACTTTTTAAATCTCCGGTGGAAACAGGCTATAGGGCTAACCAAAATAGGCGTGACGAGTAAATTCGAGTAGGTATACGTTAACAAATTTTGACAGCCAAAATTAACATACGTAACTGACCGAAAGACAACGACACATTTTGACGTGTTGTTCCGTAAAAACCGTCACTACTGGTCATAGCAGTTTTTTGGCCGCAAAACAAAAATGTTTTTGATGAATAATATAAAATGAATAAATTAAATAATTAAAATGACTGATTAATTATAAAACGCTGATATGTATCGATTTGTTTGCTAACGTAGCATTTTGGGCGATATGTCCAAGCAGGCGTAACGAGTAGAAAAGTTCGTTCAGTTGCTATCGTCTCGTCGCGTCTATTTTGGTTAGGCCTTGTAACTCCTTTTTCGTATTAAATCTATTACATTTTTTATATTTTCTGTGTAGAGTAAAGGCACCAGTACATACAGGGCAGCGCGCGCATCATACGCATCACAACGCACGCGAGTGGTGCTTGTTCCGTTACATAGAACGCGTTTTCAAATACACTCAGAATGGCCTTTATTATATAGGCAGACTTGCTCCTGCACTTCGCTTATACGTTTTTCCTTTATATTGATTTTTTTTCTTTTTTATACCCTACACCCAGGGTATATTCACTTTGTCCTTCCGTTTGTAACGCAGAGAAGGAGGCGTGGCAGGTATAGAAAAGTATATATATTCTTGATCAGCGTCACCTCCTGAGTCGATATAGCTATGTCCGTCTGTCTGGCTGGCTGGCTGTTTGTGGAAATACACTTTTTGGGAAAACTAAGTAAGATAATTCAATGAAATTTGGCGCACAGTCTTCGGCGTCAAAGTTAGCTCAGAGGATTGAAAATGAGCGAAATCGGTCAACGGGCACGCCTACCGCTCATACAAAAAATATATTCAAAATTCAACTTTTTGAGTTTTTTTCACGATAATGCAACCAAAATACACGTAAATACTACGAGTTGTAAGCGCAAGCTCTAAACAAAAACCAGGAGAAATTGGACAAGAGGGCGTGGCACCTTCCATATAAGCAAAAACTTCAAAACGCTATACTGAAAGCGTTTTTTGAGATAATCAAACTAAATTTTACTCAAATGCTAAGAACTATAAATTCAAACTCTGAGAAAAAACAGGGTGAATTCGGACAAGAGGGCGTGGTACCTCCCATACAAGCAAAAGGTTTAAAACGCTATACTGAAAACATTTTTTGAGATAATCCAACCAAATTTCACTCAAATGTTAAGAACTATAAATTCAAACTCTGAGAAAAAATTGGGTGAATTTGGACAAGAGGGCGTGGCACCTCCCATATAAGCAAAACTTTCAAAATACTGCTGTTTAGGGTATTTAATTTTTGGCCAGGCCGAAAGTAACACCCTTGTATGTATGTATTCTCCTTTAACTCCTAGGAGGAGCATAGGGCCAATATGAAATCTCTCCATTTGTCACAATCCCTTGCGATGACTTTGATCTCTTGCCACGATTTTCCCGATTCTTGGATCTCCTTTTCCAACGACCTTTTCCAGGTAACACCCTTACTAGTTTTTAATTTATTTTTTCAACTGCGAAAATTATTTATAAATAAATAAACAAAAGAAACGATATGTCAAACGCAAATGATGCGTTCGAAAAGTTGAAAGTTGGTCAGCTCCACGCATTGAACGCAGCGCGTGCGTTGTTCGCTTTTCTGTATGTATCAATCTCCGCTGCCGCGCTGCCCTGTATGTACTGGCGCCTTAAGAGCTGGTTCACACGACAGACAAAATAGTTTCCCGACTATTTTGTCTGAATCGGGGTTGTGTTTGTGCCAAAATATGTTTGTATTTTTGGTTGGCCGATTGCTCGCGGATTGCTTAAAAAATTTATTACATAGGTTCTCTCTTATGGCACGGAAATTGTACAAAAATAATTTTTTTTTTACACGAGGATGTAGGGCCTTAGAGATAAAAAATAAATACTTTATCAAAACAGATCACTTGGATTTACTTTTGGAGATATATGCGTCAGAAGTTGCTGATATATCTTTTATGGAAACCATTATAAGTAGGGAACCCTTGAATAGATTTTAAAAATGTTGATGCTGTCTGTAGATATTTTAACAAGTTACAATATTGGTACAGAAAACTTCTAAATCAAGGCCATTATTTTCAAAATATTGAATTTAATCTAAAATTTTGACCAAGGGGGCTACTATCTAATGCGATACGAAAAGTAAAACGATGCGAAAACCATATGCGATGCGAAAATAAAATCGTACTCTATAACTCGTTCGCATGAGCAAAATTGTTCACATTTCAACATCCTTTAAGGGCCGATTTCACAATGTTCAGTTAAGTCTTAACTGGAACTTTAACTGGCACTTTGACATTTAGTTTCATACAAAATATTTTTTTATCTGGAAGTTAAATTTTAACTGGAGATTGTGAAAATGGCTCTAAGGGCCGTTTTCACAATTTTATGTCAAAGTAGCAGTTAAAGTTCCAGTTAATGCTTAACTGAACATTGTGAAAATGGCCCTAAATGTTTATAAAAAGTATGCATCTCTTAGAAAAAATGTCAAAAATTAAAATATATAATATATTCAGTCAAGTTAAAAATTTTTAGAAACTCAATAAAATGACTTCCGTTGTGTCCGCGGTTGAGTGGAGACGTGCTTTCGGGGGTAGTCGTTCGCGCGTGTCTTAGCGTCATAACCGTTTCACATTCCTTTTTCAGGGTTGTGAAATGTACAGTAGGGTCAAAAACTTTTTAAACTAAAATTAAATAAAGATGTACGAAAATTATAATTTGAACTATTCATTTCCAAAATCTAAATATAATTAGTGATGGCGATGTCCGTTTATATGCATTTTCTGACATGAACAACATATACGCGATATCTCATTTGATTGTGTAAAGACTGGGTTAGGTGGCGCTACCGGGAATAACGAAGCGAAAATATGTCAAAAATAGATTACATTTCTATACATAAAAAATCTTTTCATTTACACTTCCTTGGACCATATAAAATCAAATGATAAAAAATCTGTAGAGGAGACCGTTAGCGAAATGTTCCCGGAAACTTATTTTGGAACCTTGAGTGGAGTAGATTTAGTAAAAATCCATTAAAACAGATCAAAACAACTGAGTAAATAAATTATTTAAAGAAGAACTCTTAGATTTATACATTGCTTGCGTTTACTTGTTAGCTCTCGCATGAAATATACGAAATTCGAACGGTTTTGACACTCGGATTCTCATTAGAATTCAAAAAATCCGAACAGCGAAAAGGGCAAAATGTGATACGATAATTGAAATACGAAATTGCATTATAAGTACATGAACCAGTGCTGTCGTTTTGAAAAGTTTGAGCGAAGTGAAATTTTGTAAAAAGTGAAGTGTTGCGAAGTAAAATTCTGAAAACGTGAAGTATTAGCGAAGTGAACACAAAAATCACAATTTTATTTATTGAATTCATTAATTTTTATGCTATACGTAACAAAATTTGAAAATATATTTTAAAAAAATATGAAAAAAATAAATAAAAAATTTCTTAGGTCGAAAATTTACCGAAATATGGCCGGCCACTCGAACATGGAAATTTTGTTTATGCTGTCGAAAAAACGGTTTTTACTCAAAACAAGACATCTTACGAAAAAAGAGTATTAAGCAAAAAATGCTTAGAATAGTCCAAGAAATACGTGTGAATTTTTTTCAGAATTTTTTGCAACTTTTTTAATTTTTTTTTTTTAACAATTTTTTAAAAATTGTAATATGTACTCAAAAATTAAACGTATTCTTTAAATGATTCTAAGTATTTTAGGCATTATACACTTTTCTCTCCGACCACTTAAAAAAAATTTAAATGTTCGAGTAGCCATATTTCGGCCAATTTTTCACCTAAAAATTTTATAAAGAAGCGTTTGAAAGGAAATTTTATCCACTTTTATGATATTCTGCTGTATCTTTACCTATCTCTGACCCTAAAACAGTTATAGACAAAAGAGTAAAAACACAAGAATTCGAAATTTTTGCTTTCTATTTTTGTTCTATAATTTATTTCGATGGCAAATTTAATTGTTTACAAAAAGTTTCCTGTGAAGTACATATATCGAAATTTTGCTCTGTTCGCTTGATATATTGAAAATACAAATTACTTTTCAGTCTGGGCAGGCTTCGGGCATACAAAAAAGTATGTTTCTGAACTCTCATAAAAAGAATAGAAAAATTTTAAGGCAAATTTTGTATTCAAGAAAAAGTGAAGTGATTTTATGAAAGGGGAAGTGGCGAAGTGTTTTTGATAAAAAAGGAGCAAAATACTTCAATTGAAGTGTAAACGACAGCACTGACATGAACACATTTTTATGAGTAATAGAATAAAATTGACAAATGGTGAAATTCTGATTGACAGTTTGCTTGCAGGCAAAAAGCAGGGTTGTTTTAGTTATCGGCAGCATGCGCGATTGTAAATTCTATTAAAACTCACCACATCAAAATTCCAATGTGCGGCGGAGGTCTGTTGATGGAAGAAACCGTGTCCATTCGCTTTTCAAATCGGCAAGTCGACCACTGTTGTAAGGGTTCGTTCGAAGTGAGTACACGATTAAATACACTCCAGGGATTCTCGACAGAAAAAAATTAGCAATTTCTGCTGCCGCTGCTTGGTACCACCGATTGTTAAATAATCACCAAGTTGAAAAAAAAAAAAAAATATTTTGAAATAAAAGAATGTGAACTTCCAGTCAAATTCAAATTACAAAAGTGAAAGAAATTTCGTTAACATTTTGACAAGTGATTTGGCAGCGAAGAATGTGAATTTTCGAAATGACTTTTTTTTTGCTTCACGAGATGACGGCCATCTTGAAATCAACGTTGAAAAAAAAAAAATGTCTACCACTAGCTGAAGAGCAGCGCTGCACAACGTGAATGTTGGAAAGAAAGGAAAGAAAAATTGACGAAGGAAAACTACGAGTAGAGCAGTGGCAGCAGAATCAACGTTACGTTACGAAAGCGGCTTTCTTTCGGTTCTTAAAGAAATTTTCAATTTAAATTTCAAGCAAAAGAAAGTTTCAAATTGTAATTAAATAGAATCGAATTTGAATAAAATTAAAGTGAAAAATTAATTAAAGAAAATTTTTGTAAAGTGTCGCAAAGTTACGTAGCCATTAGTAGATTACGTAACTTTGCAGTAAGCCGCAGCAGCAGTAGATTAGAATTTGTTAAATTTAATGAATATCATCTAAATATCTTTGTAAGAATTACATTATAAAAGTTTTTTCCTATATCTTTTACAGAGCATCTGTGCGCTAGCTTCAATTTCTTGTTGATCCACAAGCTTAAATTAAATTAAATACAAAATGTTCGTGTCAACAGTCTCACGTATTGCCCCAATCGCCAGGAGCGCTGTAAGTTTGTTAGCTTAATAAATTATTATTAAAATTCTTCATTTTACATTACATAAGTCAGATATAAATCGATTTTTAAAGTAAATCAAAGTGTGCTGTATTGGAAAGACGGTCATGTCATATGGTGAATTGTCAAAAAAGTTACATAAGTATTTGAGGTTATGTTTAATGCTTCATCTCGTTTTGTGGGGTGTGAACTTTAAAATTTACTTATTCTACTATTGATATTTTGAATTTTATTTCTTAAAATTTACAGTTCATAGAATTTTGCACCTTTATATGTGCGACCGATTAAATAACCTTGTCTCGTGACACTCGTATCGAAAAAACATGTTTTATTGTATAACACTAAAGTTACTTTGAACACAAAAATGGAATTTGACATTTAAGGTTATATTTAGGAAGTAAAAGAATAGTTTGGCCTTAACATTAGAAAGTTAAATATAAATTTGTACAATGTATTAAATAATTTGAAAATAGTTTTCATCTAAAATTTAAATTTTTATTTTGGTGCAAGACTTCCATTTTTGAATAATAAGTTTAATTAAAAACATAGTTGGATGCTTTTATAACTAGTTTTAAAGTTTTTGTATTTAGGCTTAAATGTACGTAATATCAATATTAGCCAGGGCAGATTTAGGCTTAAATGTACGTAATATCAATATTAGCCAGGGTAGTATCAAATAAAACTAATAGTTTTGTAAATTCATCTGACCTCCCACACACTTTTGTTTCTCTTCCTTTTTGGGCTCTGCATTTGGTACATCTTGTGTGCTGTGTAAAACTCTAATACTTGTATATTTACATAAAGTCTAGATTGGATATAGAATTTTAGTTGTAACGAACATATCAGTCATAAAAACCTGTAACTCAGTCGGCGTTAGTGGTTCGTATTGATCAACTGTTTTAAGCCCTGATTTTTGCTCTCCTTATATTTTTGGTGGAAGAAGCGCTTTTTGTTGTTTCAAATATTTGCAAAGTTTTTTTCTTATTCTTATTTAAATGAAGTAATTAGGAAAAATGTTCTTATACTGAATACTTGAAATGAATCAATTGTATAAAATACGATATGTATTATATTCCCCCTTGGTCTTGAGTTCTTTAGATGATATCACAGCTAAAAAGCTCAAATTACATATTTATGGTGTAGAAAACGGACGCAATTTGTTCTAATATGTAGAGTTACGCTCATAAATATATTAAATACAATTAGGTTATTCCTTGAAACGTGCAAAAGGCTCGAAAACCTCGCAAAACTATCGAAGTTCCGATTGATATTTTGACAACTATTACGAGCTTACGAGGTTTTCGAGGCATTTACACGTTATTAAAAGCATTTCTTAAATTTCAGCAAAGAAAAAAAAAAAAAACTAAATTAATCGACAGTGACTGCAGTTTTTTTTTTTTGTAAATTTCATGTTATATATTTACACATGTATAAGCATATAATATATTTTTATAATTTTTTAAGACAAATTTCCGTTTTTTTATGCTATAAACTATTGCATAATTTTTTTATTCGATGTATTTTATTGTGCGTCTTTTGCTGTTGCTACTTCCGATGCACTATTCTCGCGATATTTGTACCTGCGCTCACAATTTGTGCTTTATTCTCTATCTTGCTCATTCAGAGTGTTTCGCTCGTATACCGACTTTCGCCTTGAAATAAGCTAAAGAATGAAAAAAGTGTATCAATGATATAGTTAAGTAATTAGCTTTCATATCATCCAAAGCGTTAGATAAAATTTAACTTGATGATTAGCGCACCTTTGATACTTGTTACTGAAATTGTAATTGAAATTTTATTAAAACGTGGGGAGTTGTTCTTACATAAGAATTTTGATACTTATAAGGTTCATTAAGCCAAATGTTTTATATAGGTAATTCATAAAAGTTTATTAATAATTTTTTCTTTTCTTTGCAGCTCCTCAACGGCTCAAAGCAATACTTGCGACCATTGAGCAGCGCAGTCATCAGCCAAAGCCAGACCTTGGTCGCTCAGAACACAACCCCAGTTGCATTACTGCCACAAATCAGGTCATTCCAGACCTCCCCAGTCACACGTGACATTGATTCAGCTGCCAAATTCATTGGTGCTGGTGCTGCAACAGTCGGTGTAGCAGGTTCCGGTTAGTATTGGCAGAAGTTTTGTATATACTCGTAATCATCAATCGAAAGAAAGCTGCATTATATTTTTTTTAGTATTTTTTAAACTTTAATTAGTAAATTTCCTCAAATATTTGAGCGATTTTCTACTTTTGCTTTATGTGCCAACAGTTCCAGTCAGTTGCAATCTAGCATCTGGGGCTCACAAACGAGTATTTTCTTGTGCTGTTTCAGCGCTTGAATGTAAATTACTCTTATAATGCCTCGGGAAGGTCTGAGAATTGGTCAAAGTTCAAATTTAAACACGCTGTTGTATGTGTGAACTTAAACAAGATGCATTTCCCAGCAGGAAACTTGTATGATAAAAAGACAAAGGGACAAGAAATTCTGTGAGGTGCAATGATGGCAACATTATTTACCACACATTGAAATCTTTTGTGACCAGCATTTTTAGTGCGATTTGCTTGCTGCTTGCGACTCGACAACGTTTTGCATGTAGAACTCAATTCAGACTAATCTGTGACTGACTGCCTAATAAATTAAACATAAATGGAAGTAGAAATCGTGAATTGAGGTCAATGCTCTTTTTTCAAGAACGTAAATAGGGTAAAATAAATCTTGTTTTATTTTTTGCAGTTCACTATTTACTGCAATGCAAAAACAGTGCAGCTTTATTTTAAAATTTTATATAAATTTTTGACTAACGCTTTTATTTTTTTTTCTTTTTCGATTTCATTGTACAATTCCAATACAAACAGGTGCCGGTATCGGAACAGTATTCGGATCCCTCATCATCGGTTATGCCAGAAATCCATCATTGAAACAGCAGTTGTTCTCATATGCTATCTTGGGTTTCGCCCTTTCCGAAGCTATGGGTCTTTTCTGTCTTATGATGGCCTTCTTGCTTCTCTTCGCTTTCTAAAAAGTTTGTGTTAACGTGTCATCGAAGTTAATAATAATAACAACAAACAACTCCACCATCTTTATTGTTTTTAAAAAACATCCAAGAATAATTAATAAAAACACTTTTATTTAAGTTTAAAACGAGAATAAAAAATTACAACAAAAATCCAATGATGAAAGTTTTAAAATTTATGTATAAAGAAGAAAGCAACAGCATTAGAATTTGAAACCGAAATACCGAAATGATGTATGTCAGCATTTTTTGTGAGGATAAACCGATAAGGAATATTGTAATTCGATTTCGCAAAAATTGTCAGCAATTTATCGAAAAGTGAAAAACGGATTGAATTAAAATCTTAAATAAAATATAGACAAAAAAATTGAAAACCAAAAAACATTTTAAAGCGTTTAATTAATTGTTCTTCTCACTACGTTTTAGTTAAGTTGTCTTATTTTTTATTGAAAATAAAAACTTGTAAGCTTTCATTTGTTTCTGAACATGTTAAAACTTTGCGCGCGCTCATCATCATCTGAACTGCAAATTTTTACTGCATCAACATCGCAGCTGCATATTGAGGTACAAATGGAGTTGTCCATTTAGAAGAATAAAATCTGCTTACGGATTTGCACTATTTATATATTTTGTTTCCTTTTAAATTGATTTTTACCGTAAAATTATAAATTTATTAAATAACAAATGCTAGCCGTTTAAATAATCTAATTTGTATTTATCAGTCGAATGCAATTATAAAAGTGTTGAAAGTCAAATAAAAACAGTATGGGATTCATGAAAACTGTGTTGCTGTTTATTTCCGAGGTGCAGATATTGGGATCAGCTATTTCGTTGTGGGGTTTTCCTTTTTTGGAAAGTATCCGAATTCACCTGTTTTTTGCGTTCTTTAGGCTGGGTCGATGAAAAACCGCCCACTATTTGATAGCTTACCTAATAGTATTGCAACTCAAGCTGAAAAAGTCGTCAAATCAAGGAGTTAGCGGCAACAAAAACTAACTCTTTCAAACAAATATCAATTGAAAGCACAACATAAGAGAAGACTACTGGCAAAATTTACTGTGGCGGAGTATGCCTAAATGCATGGTCAAAGGTAGCGAAAATCAGGGGTTGAATCGACTCATCAGAATACGTACTACTCGTGACGTAAAATCATGTATTTAGTAATGTAACAAGTGAAACACATTATTTTATGTTACGAGTTCTGTGTTCATGGATTCGTCGATTCGACCCGTTTTTTTTTAAAATTACTCACTAACGGTTACTTTCACAGAGAAATTTCCGAGAACAGTTTTATAGTTGAAGAATTTTCCTATGAAACGAAATAAAAGCTATTTTCATTCGAGTTATAGTTAAGGAGATATCAATGCATATTTCGGTATCAGTTCCAGAGCTTTTAGTTGAAAGCATACGGATTACGGAACAGACCTAATAGTGAATATATACCGCTTTGGATAAATTACTTAAAATAATAAGACTATAATCTTTATAATTTTCTTAAATTCGCCGAGTCGCCCGCATAATAATGGTTATGGCAAGTTGTCAAAATAAAAAAAATGGAACCCTGATCTTGCCTTGCTATCTGTCAAAAGACTAAAAGAATTTTCGACATTTTCGTAGTTTAAACATTATAAGAAGAAGCAACATTTGTTATCGCTGCAACCAGGGAAATTCAACCACGGTATGTACCAATTCGCCACACCAAGACTACCAATTCAGAATTTGGAGCTAAAATGTCAATCTTGAAGTTTTAAATATCTATAATCAAGGCTATCAAGTCACAAATTCAGAAATTGGCAACAGGAAAATGGACAAATCTTTTAACCCTCTATCTAAGCCACTGAATGGTAGTATGAGCAAAAAAAGCGCTAACCCACCATATGAGCATATCGTTAGCTTAATATGGAACAGGCGTATCTCATATTTTTACGAAATTGACTTTTTTGCATATTCTGGTTGGCCACTCTCTAATACACCTCCCTACAAAAATTTTGCATGATAATCAGGCCTATCATTGAATCCATCGTAGATACGAGTTTCGTGTGATCTACGAAAATGCTATTATTGATTTCAACAAATTACGAACGTAACTTCGAAATTCATGAAGTTTGAAGTATTTCTTAAATAAAATTATGATATTTCTTCGATAGTCAAATCTAGTCGTCGAAAATTAAAAAAAAATTTGAGTTTCGGATGGAGTAAGTGATCCCAATCAACGAATTTTGAATTCACGTCGTAGCAATTCGAATTCAATGATATCACTTTCGTAGATCTCACGAAATTCGTATCTACGATGGATTCAATGATAGGCCTGAATATCAAAAATAGTCAAGTTATAGTCAATTTTAAAAAAGCCCTAACATATAACAAAAATTTCTTGAAAGAAAAAAGCCCTAACTCACAATATGTAGCGTCTAAATAGTGTTAAAATCACTCAGAAACTATTCTGTTAATTAAGCTGAAAACTTGGCAGTGAGTGTATCTCAAATATGAGAAGCTTTTTATGCTATACACGAAGGTTCCCGCAGGTCATCCGAAGGTTTTCTGGTCAGAACGAAGAACATCTGGGTATACTAGAGGAAGAACATCTATGGTAGACTATCAATGAACCTTATTTGATAGTTTTCTAAGATACCCGAAGGTTCTCAAAGGCCACCCGAAGGCTTGATAGTCAAAACGAAGAATAATTCGGTATACTAGAGGGAAAATATTATTGACGGACTATCAAAAAGGTTTAACTGGTAGTTTTTTGGGACATCCGAAGGTTCCAGAAGTTCACCCGAAGGCTTCCAAATCAAAACAACGAAGGAAAGCATCCATGGCGGACTATCAAAAAGCCTTAATTGATAGTTTTCTAAGGCATCCGAAGGTTCCCGAAAGTCACCCGAATGCTTCATAGTCTATACGAAGAATACCAAGATATACTGATGGGAAAATATTAATAGCATCTATGAGTTTAGTTGCTGTGGGTACTTCATTATCCTTAACTTTACTTGATGTACACTTTAATGTTTTAAATTGTTGTTAGCTGCTGATTGTCACCACTTTTATGATAATCTTCCATACAAAGCATAAACATTTTCGTTCAAATTTTTGTCCAATCCAATTAACTTTCTTTGTAAAGGTTTTCTTTTTCATTTTATATTGAATAACTTTAATTTTATTCATAATTTTTGATTTATTGTAAAAAGCCCAATCTCACTTTTTTTAAAAAAAATTTAAAATGAAAAGACCTAACACACAAAACTACCCAAAAAACAAAGAAAATAAAAAATAAAATCCTAGAATGAAAATTGTTGATAATTTTTGTTGTAAATTGCATTTAAAGTTTTTTTAAATGTTTGGCGTATCAAATTTTATTCAGTTTTTTCCTTCTACTGTAAAGTATTGAAAATGTGAGTCACGCCTTTTTCATATTAAGTTAACGATATGAGTTTCATAGTGCGAACTCACACGACGGGCACGGGCACGTAGGACACGTCAAATTTCTAGGCAAGCGGAGGGGCGTGCCCGTCGTGTGAGTTCGCACATACTTCAAAAATTTTTTTTCGCGTTCAGTTCTAAAACTGCCTCTAGACGGGCTGTCTTGTAAGTCAAACCATAAGCTTACAACTCTTTCTGTGAAACTTGAACTTTTTTTATAAAATAACACTCATTGCAACACACTGATATTTGTTTTGTAAAGCTACGGAGTCTTAAAAAATCTTAGAAAGTATTTCTGACATGTATTCCGAAAGACTTTCTGCTGTCTTAGCCGGAATAGCCCTCTAAATCTAAAATAAATCTGAAAGAGCGTAAAAAACTGGTTAGCCCTGCGGACATCTGCCCTCCGTCTGAGTGCGGCCAAACAAATTTGACATTTTTGCAGAATTCGTCACTTTGCAATTATTTTTTTATTTTTTTTTATCCGAAATTGCACAAGATAGAAAGTGGTATCGTGGTATCGTGCAGCATTTTAAAGGCATTTGATTGATTGCATTTAATTAAGTTAAAATGGCAGATGTTCAAACAGAAGTTGCAGAAGGGGTGGACGCACTCACGTTGAATGGGAAAACGCCTGAAGAGATTGTGACTGCAATTGAAGCCACTCAAGTGGAGCAGGAAGATGATAGTGATGTAGTAGATCCTTGGAATGTAACAAGCACTAATGATGCTGGCATCGATTATGATAAACTTATAAGTCAGTTAATTCAAATTACATTATTTTCGTTATTAATAAAGTGCAATTTTATTTATAGAACGTTTCGGGTCATCGAAAATTGATGACGAACTCATAGCGCGTATTGAAAAGATAACAGGAAAGCCAGCACATCATTTTATACGAAGAGGAATTTTCTTCTCACATCGGGATCTGCATACAATTCTCAATTTAAAGGAGCAAGGCAAACCATTTTATTTATATACTGGCCGTGGGCCTAGTTCCGAGTCTCTACATTTGGGTCACTTGATACCATTTATTTTGACAAAGTGAGTAAATTGTATACGTGAAATGAATACATCCATTATGCACGGTTATTGGGCGTCAGCAAAGTTTTCCGATAAACATCTTATTCCAGTGATTGTTTTCACTGATTGAAGACCGTTAACTTTCCTGCTACGCTGAGGGTTTCGTAATTGTCCCACTATTTCGACATTTGATGAGCAATTAGACACTGAGAATACCCCTAGGCAAATAAATTTTCATTTCGGCAACTTTTTGATCTATTTGTAATATTTGGTATTTAATGGGAGCCTACATTTGAATTGGACAATTTTTCTGAAATTGTTGCCTTAAACATTACGTAAAACATGGAAAGCTTGATTTCTGTCGCATCATATTGTGCTTGGAGTTTTTTTTCATGTACCAATTTTATATTACAAAATTTAAAGTTTTATTTTTTAAACATTTCTTTTAAGATGGCTGCAAGAAGCATTTGATGTTCCTTTGGTTATTCAATTAACTGACGATGAAAAGACTTTATGGAAAAACTTAAAAGTAGAAGCTGCAATTAAATTGGCTAGAGAAAATGCCAAAGACATTATCGCTATGGGATTTGATATTGAAAAAACATTTATATTCAATAATCTGGATTACGTAGGGTAAGTTTATACATTTCGCTTTGAAAACATTGGGATTATCTTTTATTAGCAACTTATGCAAAAATGCATTACGAAAATCTTGTTGGCCGTTTCCGAAAATAATAATTGACATGTCAATTCGTTAAATCGATTTTTCGCTAAACCGAGTACTATAAGGTACTGTAAACAAGCGACCTATTCACTTAATTAGAGTGGCTAAAATGAGTGGATGTAAAATTTTTCAAGATTATTTTATTTAATAACTTTGAATAAACGAGGTAAATAGTTGATTAAGTTAACAAATGCACAATAAATCAAATTTGTTGTCCCAATGTAACCGGATTGCAGATGTCTGAACTCTGTTGCTGTGGAATTCAGCGATCATATATGTCAATCATTTGGTTACTGCTATCGCCAAAGGATCTAGGCATTACGTTTGCCAACAATTAAACGAAGCATTGTTCTCAGGCATCAGTCTGTAACTTAGAACGATATTGAATCGATTTCCCCGGTAATTGGCCATGTCCCAAGTGATATACAGGTTCGTCATCCACGGCATTCAAATCTGAGGCATACATAAATAGAGATCTGAACAGTGTTACTAAATTAGTAAACTAAAACAAAACTAAAAAGATGAACAGCAAAATTCAAGCATTTCGAAGAATTGGAGAAAAATAAAGATTGGATGTTTAATTGACTATTGGCATCAACGGTTAATTTTGTTAAATGAGCTTGCCAAAAAAGTGCATTTATCAAATTTTGATAGTTCTAATAAAATTGAATAAAGTTGTTGCAGAGCTATAGCACAATCACATACACCAATTCTTAATTTTCTGCAGGGAAAGAGGGTTCTAAAATAATTAAAGGCTTAGTCAACGATCAAGCAATGTTAAACATTTTGCAAATTAAATACATTTTATTTACATTATATTTTATGCAAAAACTATTTTTTTTTTCTTTACATTACAGCAAGTGCTCCGCAATGTATCAAAACATTATACGCATTCAAACATGTGTTACCTTCAATCAGGTCAAAGGTATATTCGGTTTCGGTGACTCTGATATCATTGGTAAAATTGGTTTTCCCGCCGCACAAGCAGCGCCAGCCTTATCAAGTACTTTCCCATTCATTTTTGGTAATAAAAAGGTACATTGTCTTATACCATGTGCTATCGATCAGGATCCTTATTTCCGAATGACACGTGATGTTGCGCCAAGACTAGGCTTTCCTAAATGTGCACTTATCCACTCAAGCTTTTTGCCTGCACTACAAGGATCAAAAACAAAAATGTCTGCAAGTGAACAGAACTCATCAGTTTATCTAACTGACACACCAAAACAAGTTAAAAATAAAATTAATAAATATGCCTTTTCTGGTGGACGTACTACGGTAGAAGAGCATCGTGAACTAGGTGGCATTCCAGAAATTGATGTCGCTTATCAATTGTTAAAATTTTTCCTAGAGGATGATGTTAAATTAGAAGAAGTACGTCTGGCGTATAGCAAAGGTGAAATGCTGACGGGTGAAATTAAAAAGTTGGCTATCGAGGTAAAGAGTTGTTGACTTCACTTGATACATAAATTTTAACTTTAATATTTTTTTATTTTCATTTCAAGGTTATAACTCCAATTGTCGAGCAACATCAAGCGGCTCGTAAGTTAATCTCCGATGAAGTTCTTGATAAATATATGGAAATTCGTCCGTTAAAGTTTGCTAGCTAAAACTGAAGTTTAAGTGAAATTGATATTAAAAAAGAAAATTAAAAACAAAAAACTTTCTTTCGTAGTAATTTATTTGTAGTAACTAATGTAATTGCTGATGTATTACTAAATACTATTAATTTAAAATATTTATAAGAATGAAATAATGCTTGGCTTTTGAATACACAAATAAAATTTCTATTGATTAAATGAGCAATTTCTGTGCAAAAATGTGTTTTAATTCAAAAAATAATATGCAAATATCATACATGTTGTAATTCATGGCAACATATCAAAAAAATATAAAATTCTACATCACTAATCGAAAGAAAAAAATCGTTTCTACCGTTCCATTTCCCACATCGCACTATTAAAGTAAAGTTGCAATTGCCCACCCATTAGGTACCTCTTGAAAATTTCAAAAAATCTCTGCTATTTTCTGATGTGTTAGCGAGCTTTTTCGGTAACATTGTTGTTGTTGTTCCCAAAGCAAAAGGCGTGGCAGGTACAGAAAAATATATACATTCTTAATCCGTAAGGCTATGCTTACGCGAAAATACCTTGTTCTAAGAGAGTGCTTTAGAGAACGGATTGTTTTAAATCTTCGTTGTAATACTTTCTATAAGATGTTTCTTAGTTTGTTTGTTGTGGAAATACTTATATCAAGATTATGCTGATATTTTTAAAGTTAGAACTAAAAAAATCTTAATTGAAAATGGTCGCAAACCTTGACATTAAAAAAACTCTCCAATATTGCATTATTGCTTTATACATACATATTATATTATGTGCGAAAGTGTGGTTAACTGTGAAGCCATGTACCGAATAGAGCCTTATCATGAATAAAAATTCAGTTCAGGAAAAATACTCGAAAATGTTTATTCATGATAGTTTAAGATAAATGACTTATTCTGTTTTTGAGGGCTTAGTAGCACCACCAATTTTTGCAGTCTGCATTACAAATGGCTTCAGAGATATGATGAAATGGCGTTTGGGGGACTTACCACCGCCCACTTTCCTGAGAAATTATAGTGTTAGTTACATAAGAACCAAATCTCATCTATCTGTGGTAAAAAAAGCTCCGAGTTAGCAAGATTCGTTTTTGGGGAGGCGCGGCATAATTTACATTGGTGCTCTGAATATAAGTGGCAAATTTTTAGTTATCTGCCTCAAATAGTTTCTGAGGTATGTTGAATTAATTTTTTTGATAGCGTGGTACCGCCTATTTTTCTACATACTACCTAACATTTTCCGATACTTATGAACATACTGTGAAAAGTTTGTTAAAATCGGTCAGTTAGTTACAATGTATAAATATCACGGTATTTAAACGAATAGACAATTCGCCTTTTCGATGTCGCGTTTAATTTTTTTAAAATTTTTTGTGTGACATTCCTTCGATTGACCCTGATTAACCGAAACTCAAACAACGACCTGTCTTTCTTATTATTATACGTTCTTACAGTTAGTTCCCGAGTTCATAAGGAAAAAATACACACTTTTATAAAACAAATCTAATTTTTATAATAGCGCAGGGAATTTTTTCTTTTGTATCTTTTTATAAAGATATTGGGGGTTATCGGGAATCAAGATTCCCGGGGAATTTTCTTAAACTGCAATAGAGAATGCACGGCAGTCTGAGAAAATTCCCCGGGAATATTTATTCATGATAACTCCAATTATTTAAAAACTGTCAAGTTTTCCAAAATACCAGTTTTTGAAGGATATCTCCGAAACAGTGGGTCCTACGATGAGAAGTAACAATACCTATTTTGTGGAGAATTACAAGGTCTACAGAAAATAAGCAATATTTATACATATAAAAATAACTTTTTCAGAATATCTTCTAAACGGTGATTTATGTGTACACATACTGCTGAATTTTTGTAGATGTTATGATTCCCCACGAAACAGGTCCTATTACAATCAATAGTTCTACTCGGTTCGGAGCCACTTAATCTTCAAAACCATTTTTTTTTCGAAACTTTGCGGTTTTTGAAACGTATCTTCAAAGCCATGACTCGGTCGAAAAAATCAAAGAGTACAGTTTTTAGAGAATAGAATTTTCTATAAACAAGTCAATTCTTTTAACTTAAAAAGTGAAACATATCAGAACATATGTGTAGCATTTACTCATCACAAATTTTCAACACTTTAAATTGACCTATCTCCAAAACTACAAGCTGTCCGAAAACGGCCTTAGCACCGTTTTATAGGAAATTTCTTGAGTTACAAATTCTGTAGAAGTAAGCATTAATGAGATATTTGCAAAATACTGATTTTTGCTACCTTTGGGCCAGAATAACTTTTTATGTGGACATGACTCTGCAATGGACGTCTCACACTTTATTTATCATGCATAAATAAACCAAATTGCAATGAAAAAAAAAAAAAAAACATTTTTGTAATTTGATATAAATTTAAGTGGAATCAGCGCTTCCATATAAAGGGAAAATGGTAAGCTTTAGAATAAATCCTTCGACTACGCTACAATTTCGTATGAGAGATAGCGGTGTCACAGGGCGGATTTTGTTGTTTATATTGTATTTACACGCTTTCATTGTTTTAGTTTTCGCGAAGATGATCAGCTGCGATTTCGGGTTTCTTTTCACATTTTCATCACACCTATCGACTTTTCAAGACAACCGTTATTACTAGTTATGGCCATCGTTTCATACAAACCCATCCTCTATGCGACAGTTATAAAAGTTAAAAAATGTATTATGCTTTCAAAGAAGCGCTTTTCTTTGAGGTTGTAGAAGCACTTTGGTTTGTGATAAACGATCCAACTAAGTTGTTATTGCTTTTTGGCACAAATGTGGTTAGATATCTTCTCTTCTTATGCGAGATAAAATTGTATGTACTGATGTACCTATGTACTTATGTATGTTTGGAACGGGCAAAACTTTTTCTCGAAAACGGCTGCAGCGATTTAAATCAAACTTCGGATAATGTTAGATATTAGCATACAATGAAAAATGAGCTAGCTAGCCTTGAACTATGTAAATGCTCACCAGGGGGCTTGGCATCACATAAAATTATAAATTTGATATGGTCATAACTCGCAAACCATACAAGGTATTGGAATGAAATTTGGTGAGTGGTTACGGCTTAATAATA
This sequence comes from Calliopum simillimum, assembly GCA_951812925.1. Taxonomy (NCBI): domain Eukaryota; kingdom Metazoa; phylum Arthropoda; class Insecta; order Diptera; family Lauxaniidae; genus Calliopum; species Calliopum simillimum. The sequence goes on from OX638368.1 coordinate 152,889,302, forward strand.
CCTTGTAACAGACAAAAAGTGGGCTGGATCGAAGAAGTGCCACGCCCACTTTTTAGCCCTTGAAAATTTTGATTCAATATTACTCGAAACCGAAAATTTAGGAGATGTTACCTCTGCAAACAAGTATTAATATGTGATATGCTGTTATATTGGGAAAACTCGTTGAAGGGCGTGGCACCGCCCACAAAAATATAATACGTTATAAAAAGAAAACTAATAAAGTAATCATTCTAAAATTAACTGTGGGGAGCCTACTTGCTATAACGCATCACTGATCTGAAAGTGGGCAAAATATCACCGTTGCGCGAGTTACATATAATCCAGCATATTTCTTTTAAAATGCTGAATCATTAAATAATACTTACATATATTTGTATTTGAATATTATACATATCTATTTGTTTATGCTATGAAGTATAAAGAGAATCTCTTGTTACTTTGCGATAAACAACTGGTAATTTCAAAATGCTTTGCACGATTTCATCATCCAAACTATTTTGAAAGATCAGCAAAAAAGATTTGCTTTATGCTTTGAAATTAAGTTGAAAATAAAAGAGAGTCAGTCTAGTCCTGACTGTAGAATCATAAAGAATATAACTGGAAATAAAACTAAATTTTATAATAAATTATGTATCAACATTTTTTTATTTCGGGGCCATAAATATCTGAATTAAGTTAATTCGCGTGGAACCTCCCATACAAGCAAAATACGTTAAATGCTATTTCTCGCAAATGTTACAAGGTATTTTAATGAAATTTGGTATGTAGGTACTGCTAAATAATACCTTGTAACAAACGAAAAGTAAACGGGATCGAATAAGTGCCATGGCCACTTTTAAACCCTTGAAAAATTTGATTCAATATTACTCGAAAACGACTCCGACAATTTTGATGAAAACTTAGGAGCTGTTACCTCTGCAAACAAGTATTAACATGTGATATGCTTTTATATTGGGAAAACTCGTTGAAGGGCGTCCACCGTCCACAAAAATTTAATGCGCTACACGGAGAAAAATACGTGTAATAATTTTTACTATATTAGCTAGTCGAAAAATTAAAGTAATCAACACTTAATTGCAAATATAAATTACCTTACGTATGAACTATTTGATGGGTCCGTAAAGTCATATTTACAAATAAAATGTAGTTAAATAATAAAGGAATATTTACTACAAATTTCCTACATTTGACTATATGTAAGGTAATTTGCACTTTCAGAAAAAAAATGAGTGGTAATTTTGAATTTATGATTCTAGTCAAAATAACTTCAATTTTTTTTTCACGCACAAAAATGAGTATCATAATTTTCACCTTACGCGAGTAAGGTAAGTACCACGAAAATATAGAGTCATTTTGACTTTTATAATTTTAGTAACAATTTATATTTTTGGACAGACATTTTCTTCATATACAAATTTTTTTTGCTTCTACATCATATGCGGAAGCAGCCCAGAGGATGTGTATCTGACTACCATTCGGAAGGACCAGGGTTCGTATCCCAGCGCCGCACAGTGGGGTATTAGATACCAAAACACGCTATTAATTCATCCAGACTATTGAGGGTTATAATAACTTATTTTTTTAGTTAATTATGCATAAAAAAGTAGAAAACTTATGCAGTTGTAGATTATGTAGTGAAATTTTTTTTAATAGCAATAAAAAACGGAAATTGAAAATTGTCATCAAATTTTTTACGCATTATTCTGAAGTTTTAAGAATTTCTGTCTTTGGTGAATCCTAGTGAAATTTTTTGAAGAATATTTTTGTAGAACATTTTAACCAAGTTTTTGGAAAAAAGGGTCAAGAAGACCCATAAAAACAGGATATAATGGGTTAAGATGCAATAGAAAATTGTTTCTTGTATGATTTTATGATAAACTTATGAAAAACAGTTTTTCCAAGATGTAGTTTAAGAGTTTTACAGCAGGCCTAAATATCGAAAATATGTTTTCTTTCGGTTTTTTTATCTAAAACAACAATATATGAATGATTTTAAATTCGAGATATAATGTTTTTATATACCTTGACCGAAGACAAAAAATTTGATACATCGGATGACTCATTCCGAGCGTTTCTTAAATCGTAATAAAATAAAAACTGTACTAAGCCGAGATTTTGCATAAAACGGCGATGAGCGACCTCTTAATGACCTTCAAAAATTTTTAAAAACTCAGTGTACTTTATTGACACCCTCTGCAGATTTTTGGTGGTAATTATCTGTCTATATGTCTGTATTTAACTTTTTATTTATTTTTTGCTCCACTTCCATACATATTGGACATGTCAGTTTGCCTTAGAAAAATTAAAATTTCTCACAGCCGCGCAAAAATCCACAACCCTTTTTTTCATAAAAAGTAACTTAAATGTCTACTCTTTATTAAAATCAAAACATTTTTGTTTGAGCTCACTTTTGGAACGACTATATGTCTATGTATATAGCCAAAATGCACTTAATTTTAAACTAACGAACAAAAAAATAAATTTAAATATAACAAAACACTTTTTCACAAAACAAAAACCACTTTTGTATTACAAAAATACCTGAACTTAAAGGGTCCATCAAAATTTAAGAAGAAAAACAAAACGAAAGGAAAAAAAATCATTGCATTGTTGGTGGCTGCACTTGCTTCTTGTGAATATAGCGACTGGAGTTCTCTCACAAAAAGCTTAATAATTCCGAAGGAGCAAAACATCGCACAACCAAATTTTCAACACTTATTATGGACAGTCTATAGTTAAAGAAAATCATAACAAGATGAAAACCTTGCACAACCTAAAATACTTTAACTCCACTTGAATAATAAAAAACCTTAATTTTTTAACACATATTTAATATATATAAAACAAAATTTTTTAAACATTAACTCAAAAAAACTGTTATGTAGTAAGAACCACAATTACCTGAAGTTAAGGGTTCCATTAAAACTTTTTCCACAAAAAACTTTTTTTTTAATAAAAATGTACTTTAAAAAGGCCAAAAAATTCAAATTTTTCACAGCGCGCGAACGAAAGCAAAAAAAGTTGATCTTCAACCGCATATAACTTTTTTACTAGTAATGTTAGGTCAACAATTTTTATTGTTTTTGACGTAGAAATTAATTATCTTTAAAACGGTATCAAAAAAAGCCGGTACTACTACTTTTTTTCAATTAAATGCGTAAAAGCGCATACAATACCCCTTTGTGCGCCGGTCAGTTCATTTTTTTTTTTTGTTTTTTTTTTTTGTTGTTTGAATACAGTAAGGTAAATATCACGCCAATTTTTTCATTAAAATTACTAGACTGTGAGGTCATTCGAACAATCTGAATTGACTAAAACAGTAAGGTGAATCTGACTTCGGTGTAAAGTTGTCACTATTCTGACTTGAAAATGTGGTAAAATTTATGAGAAATAAAGTAGCAGGTTTCATTTTTTTTCTCCGTGTATGAAAAGAAACTGCTTAAGCACTTACGACCTGAAAGTAGGCAAAATATCGAAAGAGCGCGTGGAACCTCCCATACAAGTAAAACACATTAAATGCTATTTCTCGCAAATGATACAACATATTTTGATGAAATTTGGTATGCGAATATGGATCAGGAGTATATAAAGCATAACAAAAATAAGGCTTTGTTTAATAATTGCCACGCCCGCTTTTTTATCAAAATAAAAATTTTGGTTAATAGCTCAGACACAAAAAAAAAAAAACAAAAATGGAATGAACTGTTTAATTCTTATACGCAGTCTTATGTTCTTTTTGACGCTGAATCCGTCTTCATCAGCAGAACTGTCATTATACCTGCAGGATTTTGAAATAGCCCTGCTTGAACTTGAATATAACGCTGTGTTCAGTCTTACAGCGTAGCTACAAGAAGAGGTGAAATTATTTTTTATTAATAGCATCGAATAGCTACACTCTTTCTGATCCAAATATCCTTCCTGATTTTTCCAATAGGATTCTTATTTTCCGAGTTATGATCCTATGAAGATAAGATATTTCAGCCGCCATACAAAAGGCGAAATATTTTGGGTGCGTGGAGTATCCCATTTATTTATTTTAGGGCATTCTATATCACCAAAAAAAAATTTGAGTTTTTGATATTGTCTAGACCATTCGATGCTTTCCGAGATTTTTCTTATTATTATTCTCATCGGTTTATTTATCATTTTGAAAGCATGCCCGTTAGAAGTGAAAACATACGAGATTCATAACAAAAAATAACTATGAATAAAAACATCGACTAAAATAATAAGATTAGATTGTTGACCGAGCAGGGATCGGTCTCCAGGTACTTTAAGCATTAAATTTCCAATAATTATTTCCTATGTACATATAATATTTCCGAACAATTTCATTTCAAAAATTAAATGAATTCTCAAGATTTCGTTTGTAATTTGATAACTTGCAATTAAATGTCTAAGCTCCCAAGTTTATCATACCGAGTGACGCCATCTACAATTCAGTCAGAAAGGAGCTTAATAGCATTTGTGGACATACACACGTACACAGACGATCATGTAGGTAACTTAAATCCAAAAAGCTGAAATATTAAAAAAAAAAAAATAATAATAAAAATAAAAAACAAAAGTATGTTGTACTCGTAATTTCCATTAATGAAAACACTTGTGTTTACTTTTGATAAATGCGATAAAAATCTTCGAAATTGAAAAAAGGAAAGAAAATAATACTCGATAGTGAGGATCGTATCAGAATATTGCCATGAAGTGTAATATCTTAATAAAATAATGGAAAGTGACAAATGCCAATCATGATGTCGATCGCAATGATGATGATTAATAGAAAAATGCATCTGACAATAAAAAGTGCAAGCAAAACAATAAACATAAAAAAAAGAAAACAATTGCAACATCTTTGGTACAAATGTTCCGACAACGACGATGAAAAATGTGTTTATTTATTGACTCACGTGATGTATTGTCTACGTGTGAGACACGCAATTTGCTACGTCTGATCTTCTGAAGTTGATAAATGTTGGACGCGGATGAGCAAATACACTTGTCGCGTACATTCGTAGTCGTAGTACAAGAAAGCAGTAACTCTGTTGTTGCAGCAGCGCAGAAATATGGTCCGCCCCTTGTTGATCAAAATGTCGAAGTGTTGCATTTTGAAGAGTTGTATCGAGTTAAATGAGAGCGTATAATATGTAAGTGGTACCATTTGTGATATATGTATACATTAATCCAGCTTGTCTTAGTGGGAGGTAAAATTAACCTTTGAGCGGTAGGTTGAAAATGATTTTACGATCCGGTGGTAGCTTACAACTTGGTTCCTTTCGATACCATCAAATGAAATCATCTTATTATTTACGGCATACAAAGTGAATATACATCCCGATACCATCAAATGATACAGTGTGATGATACCATCTGCTACCATCAGATTTTTTCCAATTCCGTCCGAAAATTTTCGATACGTCCCGACTTATTCGAATGATATAACTCCTGTTTCAATAGTGAGTTTAACGCCAACACAAAGTGTTCTGGACATTTGGTATGTTTGTATGCATATAACAAAAAAAAAAAAGTATTTTCTAATTCTTTATCTACTACTAGCTGGCCTGGTAGCGATTGGTTCGCCCGTTCCCGATTCTCTTTACATGCTCTTTACGCATCAAGTTCCTTCCATCCATCTCCAATGTCTCTCTCTTTCAATCCCCAAGGTTTTTCAAGGTGAATGGTAAATGGAATATGCATTCATGTATCGACTTTTGTGATGATGGTTCCATTTTTTTGCTGAAGATGTCACTGCATTAGTTTATTAGCTAAAAAAGCTAAAAGTTTTTTTGAAAGTGAAAAATCCACTTTTTCATAAACTGGGATATTAAAGAGTTTGCGTACGACTCAATTTAAAAATATTGGCAAGCGTTATTAAACTGCTGTTAAGTGTTTGCCATTGTAAATTTATCAAATTTTGTTATGCTGTAAAAATTTTTACAAGTGTAATAGAAATGGGTCGAGTTTTTTTAGTCTGAATGAACTTATTCCACTTTCATTTATAATAAATTAAAAAATTTGTTGTACTTTTGTATGACTTATTCCATTTTCAGTCACAAAATATAATGAGGGGATTCCTGAAAACGTCTAAAAGCCTCGAAAACCTCGTAAACTCGTAAATGTTGTCAAAATCAATATGAAATTTGACAGTTTTACAAGTTTACGAGGTTTTCGAAGCTTTTATACGTTTTCAGGAATCCCCTGAATATTTTGTAAATAAAGGCAAAGGAAAATAAAAACTTTTGTATGTTGTTAAATTTTTTTCGATTTCTGGATTCTTTATCGTTGTTTTTCGATAGTATCAGGCCCTCACCGATTTTTTCGGAGTTTTCGGATACCTTTCGATAATTTATGATTTTTTTGGAATTTTTCACTACTTTCGATTAATTCCGATTCCTGAAATCTTTTTCGATAATTTCAGGACCTAAGCGATTATTTCAGTGTTTTTCGATGATTTCTAACTTAACTTTTTCGATTGATTTCAGATTCCCATAGACTTTTTTGATGGTTTTGGATTGTTTTGAATTAATTCCGATTTCTGTAGACTTTTTCGATATTTCTCAATAACTTTAGGCTTTAATTGACTATTTCAAAGTTTTTTCGAATACTTCTGATTCCTGCAATTTCTTTCGATATTTTCAATGAACTCCTATTACTGTAGACTTTTCGATTCCCTTTATTTTCTCCTCCTTAAGTATTAAGCATTTGTTGTCCTTGTTGACCCCTAGCGAAATTTTCCGTAGAATATTTCAATATATTAATCCGCGCATGACCTTTTTCTTTATGGGCCTGTGATGTACAAATGCCGAGGATACTGGCATTTGTTTCCAATGCCAAAGCATAATTTGGAGTACAGCTTGGAAGACTTAAAGAACTATCTGTATTCATTTATCGATCTCTTGAAAGTGATCAAACCCCAGACTTGTGCTGGATATGTTTTTACCAACCCAGTAACTAATGCAATACTAATTCGCCATCATCTTGAACCGTGCCCAATATACCTGAAAAGTCATAAATGGGTTAACGACGCTAATATTTTTATTACGCTTTGTAAAATATCAATTTATTGACTTTATGTTTGATTTGAATGTTTTAACTCGTTTAACCCTTAAACACTACAACCAGGTATATCACTAACGAACGAACGAACGAACCCCTTATTGCAGTGCTGATGGAAAACAACAACAGCACATTTTTTTTTTTTTTTGAGAGCTGCGTCAAGAAGGTGTTTCCATTTTATACAAATAGAACTTAAGCTCCACATTTAACGCTTAAAAAACGAAAGTGATCTTGGCTGCGATGCGATCGAAACGACAACGATCTTGGATTTGCGTGCGCTCATTTCTCGGAAATCGTTCGCCAAAGTCAGCAGCGGACGTTTAAAAGAAAAGAAAAATAAAACAACTGTGATATTAATTTACTTAAAATATAAAATACGCTTAATAAGAGCTTAAGCTTAAAACTAATAGATTTTCGAATTGAGCGATCATTTAATGAGCGACACAAATACGGAAGCATCGTCCTCAAACATTGTTGCGAACAACAACAGCTCAACATCAGTAGAGGAAGCTACAATTGTTGCCACTACAGTTTCAGCTACCGGCGGCAATGGTGCATGCTATAGCGATGGTGATTATCCGGCTTCAGATACGGAAACGGAAAAACCAATTTTATTGGAAATCGGTACAAGATCACAGCTTAATGAGACAAATGTAGCAACTTCTAATGTTGTTGCTATTCCATCAGTGGCTTACGCTGCAGACTATCCGCTTGATATGCATTTAAGTGGTGTAAATTCATATTTACCAAGCACACCATATAGTGAACATCCAACGTTGACGTCACATTTGGCACTGTATCATAATCCATATACACACCCACAATCGCATATTTCCCATCAACATCATCAGCAACAGCATCATTTGCCGTCGGTTAGTGTCGCAACGGCCATAAATGCTGTTCCTTCAATATCGAGTTATTCATCACATCATATTCCGCAGACGGTGTGTGCATGGTCAACAGCGGATATGGATCGTAGAGCCACACCGGATGTTGTTCCGCAAGCTTTGTATATTTCCTATGCGGGTACTCGGGAGCATATCATATCGAAGGAAACGAATCCTGTGTGGAAGGAAAAAGCATTGCAAATTGAAAAAGGTAAGTTGTAGGGCGATGTCAGTGATAAAAATATGGCGATACGTGATATTTATTGTATGCTCGTTTTCATTAAATTTAAAGCTTAAAGATTTTAAAACCTACTGGTATATGGAAAGATATAAACGCGTTGTGATATACTTACTGTAAAAGAATACATTTACATTAAAGCGAACATTTGGAAATATAATTCATTAGAATTAGAAAAAGACAGGTGCTGTAAACAACTGTATTATGTTTTATGGCTTTGTGTCGCGTAAAACCTCAAAATATAAAAATCGTCATATTTTTAAAAACTAGAGAAAAGAAAACTATTCGATAGGTATGGTTCCCAACGCAAATATAACATACTTATGATACTTCACTGGAAAGGATGTTAAATAAAGTGTTTCTATTACGTTTTAATGTCAAAAATCATGGTTTAAACAAAAAACTCCGGAATTTATTTTTTTAAATGCAAGCCCTCTAAGAAAAACGGCACGAAAGCGTAACGCCGGCGAAGTTTATAAGTCATACAAGACTTCGTTAACGTACCGCTTTGGCGACACGAATGCGAACCGTAAACGCAAATGTTAGAATAAGAACAGTAGAATTAAAAACGTAGTAATTTCTATGTATTGGTACTAAGTTTTTAGCTCGCAAAATAGTAACGTTTACGTAACATCAAAGCGGTTCGTTTTTGATACGTTTAAAAGTTTAAAACTGACAAATAAAACAAGATTTTTATGTTTATAATGTATGCATGTGTTTTAATGAAATCACAGTTCGTAAGCGATTCGCTTTGGGTACGCAATTAACGATCCGTAAATTTATCTTGGAGGGATGGCATATTTATTGAAATCTTGATGTTTTAAATTTATGTGTCAAATAAAGATTACCCAAATTTAGAAAGCTGTACTTAAGTAACTTAAAATTTTTTAGTTCTGAGTAAAATTTTATAGGTTTCACGCTTTTTTGGGTCTATAATGTGTTAAATATTTTCCTTATATATATCGTTCGTCCAGTGGAAAAGGTACCTTATCTTCAAAAAATAAAAATACATACCGTTTTGAATAAAATACACTTCGATCACTGGAAATTGACTGAGTTATGGCATTTTGAAATCGTAAAATGAAAAACTCAAGTTTGTAGATATCGAAGTTCAAAGTTTGGCAGTTATCAATTTTCACAGGTTAGAGGTTCGGTAAGACCGCTTTTATTGGTATTTGTAATTTGATAATCGACTTTAAATCATATGTTATATGTTCAGAACATGTCTTTGTACTGAATTTTACCTTAAACTGAAAACTTGTAAAATTGACCCTATCTCTTATTTTTAGCTGTACTGCTAAATTTTGCAAGTGAACCTTATAGGTACATTTTCCACTGGAAGGTCATATATAGTTGTGCTCAAAAAAATAGTAGGGATACTACCGGTTAGCTTGTTTTTGTCATATCGTCGGCTGAGTATTATTTTGCCGTAAACGCCACTTTGTTGAAAAAGCAAAAGCAGATAACTTGTGCTCGTCTCTACACAAGTTATGTGCTTTTGCTTTTTCAACGAAGTGGCGTTTACGGCAAAATAATACTCAGCCGACGATATATAACTGATTATTTGAATTTTCGATATTTTGTTTTTACCAATTTGTAACGCTATGAAAGCATAATAAGAAGACCCACTACTTTTAATTTTTACGTGCTTGTTCTAATTTTTATTTGAAAAATTCGCAGTTGAGCTGGTTTTTGTGTGATCAAAATAATAGTAGTGTATGCGAAAATGTTGTCAAAAAATTAGAATAACCGGATATTCCTAACAAAAAGGGTATTATTATAATCATTTATCAGTTTCTCATCGGTGTGTAACAAAAACTTTTCCAAAAATGGGACGAGGCAAGCATTGCAGTTCTGAGCGGCGCACTATGGTTTTTTTTGGACTAAAAAGTGCACACAAAAATAATTCACTACAAGGACCCTTTTTTTAAAAAAAATTCAAATGCAAAATTAAAGGTTATACATTGAGCTATCTGAAAAGATTACCGCTTTTTCTAGCATTTGATCCACAAATTAGGGACAGAGGTCGAAATCTCATAAATTTTGAAAAAAACGGTTTTTCTGTTTAAAAATGTCAGACGCATTAAACGCAGGAGTGATATATATATAGTTTCGGAGATATGATAAATTTTATATTTGCAGGGCGTGGCACCGCCCAATAGTTTCGGGGCGTGGCACCGCCCATTTTCACTTTGAGTTGATTTCATCTTAATTGATTTGATTGAATGCATATAAATTTATTCATATATCACTCCTGCGTTCAATGCGACTAACATTTTTAAACAGAAAAACCGTTTTTTTCAAAATTTTTGAGATTTCGACCTCTGTCCCTAATTTGTGGATCAAATGCTAGAAAAAGCGGGCATCTTTTCAGAAAGCTCAATGTATAACCTTTAATTTTGTATTTGATTTTTTAAAAAAAAAAGGGTCCTTGTAGTGAATTATTTTTGTGTGCACTTTTTAGTCCAAAAAAAAACCATAGCGGCGTGCACTTGCAGTGGCTCACAGCTTATTTCGTGCAGTAATATTTTTTAACTATAAAACACTGTATCTTGAAAACTAATATAAATATTATCAAATTTTGAATGCAGGCTTAGACGGGCATGGCTATTGTTCATAATCATTAAAAAAAAATCCATAAAATTTGATTCCGAGACGCTCAAGGCGGAAAAAACCGATTGAGCAGGAGAAATTCAAGTCACAGCTTATTTCGTGCAGCTGCTTATTTTCACTTTGGAGCCAGCGGTTCGCGTTACTTAACAGGAATTTCTTTTACTGTGTTCTCTGTATGATATTCGCAACCAGATGCAGCCAATTTTTAGTTTGATCTTGTACATGTGAGGGTAAAAAAAGTGCATTTGGCAGAAATGGGTCGTCCAGCAGCGAAAATCGGTGATAACTCATTTTAAAAACGGCCAATTCATACGCTAAGCTGCTTAATATGTTAGTTTGAGTCCCGTCTACAATGGAAAGTACAATTGAAAGTTTCGTTCATGCAGATCGGGTCCGAAATAAGGGTAAAAGTGCGTCAAACAACAATTTTAATCCCGCTGACGATTCTTTTATTGTTCACAAAATCAAATCTAACCCACATTACTGGCTCCAAAAAACGTCAGGGATATACATCAAGAACTAAGTAACTCGTACAGTGCAAAAACTGGCGACTGCGTGTCTCGAGACTTCAGCGTCAAAGCCTAAGTAGCCCTTCATAAGCAAAAAAAATCCAAAAAAGTCTACTTGATTTTGCGATTCGGCTCAGTAATGCGTTTCCGCCATAAGTATGCCATGCCATCAGGTTCAAATATGTTAAATTTAGACTCTTCCATGATTATGACGCTGTTTTAAATGTCCTAACCTTTGTGGACGTGCTAATACTGAGCTCCATATCACATAGAATGTAGGCTATGCTGGCTTTTTTTGCTTGTAAAGGGGTACTTAGGCTTTGAAATTGTGGTCTCGGAGCGCAAGGTGGTCAGTTTTTGTACTTTGCGGCTTGCTTAGTACGAACTGCATGTTTGTGACTATTTTTGGAGCTGATAATGTGAGTTGTCTTATTTTTATAGATAAAAATCTGATCGTCAACTGGATTATAAATAGGGTTTGACGAGTTTTTACCCTTACTTTGGACCCAATTTGCATAAATGAAGCTTTCAATTGTGCTTTGCATTGTAGACGGGACTCAAACTAACATATTAAGCAGCTTAGCGCATGAATTGGCCGTTTTTAAAATGAGTTATCACCGATTTTCGCTGCTGGACGACCCATTTCTGCCGAATGCACTTTTTTTACCCTCACATCTACAAGATCAAACTAAAAATTGGCTGCATCTGGTTGCGAATACCACACAGAGAACACAGTAAAAGAAATTCCTGTTAAATAACGCGAACCGCTGGCTCCAAAGTAAAAATAAGCAGCTGCACGAAATAAGCTGTGACTTGAATTTTTCCTGCTCAATCGGTTTTTTCCGCCTTGAGTGTCTCGGAATCAAATTTTATCGATTTTTTTTACTGATTATAAACAATAGCTATGCCCGTCTAAGCCTGCATTCAAAATTTGATAATATTTATATTAGTTTTCAAGATACAGTGTTTTATAGTTAAAAAATATTACTGCACGAAATAAGCTGTGAGCCACTGTATAAAAAAATTGATTGAATAAAATTCGCTCAAAAACACATCGACTCGCCAGTTCAGAAATGGAGAAATATTTTATGGACTGATGAATCCAAAATTGTGCTTTATGGTGGAAGGGGGTCTCGGCAATACGTAAGGCGACCACCAAAAACGGAATTCGATCCAAGATTTACCTTAAAAACAATCAAACACGGAGGAGCTAGCATAATGATTTGGGCATGCTTTTCGTATAACGGTGTGGGGCCTATATATTGGATCCAAGAAATCATGGATCGGCACCTTTACGTCCATATACTGCAGGAAGTCATGTTGCTATATGCTAGCGATCAAATGCCACTGAATTGGGTCTTTCAACAGGACAACGACACCAAACACACTAGTAAAGTAGCAAAACAATGGTTTAAGGCCAACGACATAAATGTTCTTGAATGGCCCGCCCAGTCGCCAGACCTAAATCCCATTGAGAACCTTTGGTGCGACGTGAAGAATGCAGTCGCCCAATGTCGACCGACCAATGTTTCGCAACTTTGAGAAACAGTTAAAGACGCCTGGAAATTCATACCTGTCCAAAGATGCCAAAATCTTGTGGAGTCGATGCCAAAGCGCTGTGCTTTTGTTATTGCGAATAAAGGCCATGCAACTAAATACTAGTGATAACGGAGTTTTAAATAACCCATAATTTTAAAAACGTGGCTATTTTGCAAAAGTTACACGACTGCAAAGTTACCACTAGAGTAGAACGGGGCAATGTCGTGCACTCAACTTTGACATGCTCGTAAAGCCGTACATCCCAAGCGAATGCGACGAGTAAGCATCCGATCAAAAGATAATTTCGTTGGTTACATCCATGTCTAACAACATTTGTGTAGCGAGAAATTTTTTTTTGTGTAAGTGAAGAAAAAAAAAATGTCCACGACATTACCCCCCTCAAAATTTGTGGGGTAATGTCGTGCATTGTTTTCCGAGTATAGTAAAGGTACCAAAATGTATGAGAAATGATAGGTAGTGGTTCTATTAGTGGAGATTTAGCATTATCATGTATTTATTCATTATTATACAAGTGTGAAGTACATAATATGTTGTGTAAAGTAGAACGAGGCAATGTCGTGCACTCAACTTTGACATGCTCGTAAAGCCGTACATCTCAAGCGAATGCAACGAGTAAGCATCCGATCGAAAGATAATTTCATTGGTTACATCCATGTGTAACAACATTTGTGTAGCGAGAAATTGTGTTTGTGTAAGTGAATGTGCACGACATTACCCCAATGGTCGTTTTAAAGGTCAACTTCGATAACTCGGTGAAGCCCAAAATTTTTTTCGAAAACCATATACTTCTTTTCTTTGGCAGGATATTTGGTTTCAGAAAACACTTACCTGGTATATTTTCCCGCAAGGAAAATTATTTTTCTGACCCGATGAAAAAACACTTTTATCGTCCCGAAAGCGTGCGTTTTGAAAAAAAGGTTACTCTGTAGAGACGAATTGGTGAAAATTGCTAGTATTATATGCATCAGCTCAGTAGGTCAGCAGGTCCCTACCTTACGAACAGTTGGTAAATCATTCAATTCTTTGGGCTAAAACAGCCAGTGCACGACATTGCCCCCTGCACGACATTAGCCCGTTCTACTCTACTATTATTTTGAGCAGCCAAATTTTAAGAACTTGTGAAAACTTTAATTTTTTTATCCCAACTGCCTTGAAATCATGTTAATTATTTTTTTAATTTCTCCTTAGGATACCACTCTTGTAAAAAAAATGTATTTTAATTTGATGAAAATAAAAATTCAGATATTTTTAAGGTCGTTTTCAATTTTATAAAAAGCACTACTATTATTTTGGACACAGCTGTATATCTACCAAACAAACGACACTATGATCGCTAAAATCGATGACATGGTTCCAGAGTTTTACTTATATTTTTGAGGCAAACTCGTACTTATCGAACTTGTTTTGAGGGCGTAGACGGTAAACGAAGTGTCTTTAATATTTAAATAATATGGTTATATGATTCAGATTTAGAAAAAAACGTTTTTTTATTTTTAAAAACATGAAGTATAAGGTGTAAAAGAATTAAGAAAACTTTCAAAGTTTGTAAAAAATTTACAAAAGTTCGAGGCTTTAAGCATGCGCCACAAGTTCTAAAAATTAGAATTTTTCACCGAAATATGTATCAAATTTCTTCTAATAGATAATATTTTCAAAATTTCGGCGTCACCGAAAAATCCGAATTTTTTGACAGCTCCAATCTATTAAAAATCTATAGTGTCAGCCAATTCGTGTTATGACATTTCTTTTGCCAACTTTCAAAATAAACGGCTCAAATTACTCCTTTGGTTTTGCGAATTTCGAAAAATGTCAATAGAAAAAGTTGTTCAGAATAGTCCCTAGAATCTTACATTTTTCAATGTTCTACCGATTTCTACCCACTCGGTACAATTGTGTTAATTTTCAAATTGCGATAAAATAAGTAAATATAAAATATAAGTAAGTAAACAAACCTCTGAACCGTGTCGTTTTTTTATTTTGCGTTTCCGAAAAACAATTTTTCTTTCTGCGAAATTTCTAGTCGTATCCAGGTCCGGGGTTATTTCATTTTCTTATTTCAAATTTGAGTGAGATGATACGCTTACCACATTTACATGTTATACGTTAGATGGCGCTGATAGTTGGTCAATTTACCGAATTTAGTAAGACTTATCACACACAGGGTTCAATGAATATTTCCTTTTGTTATTCTATCTTTACTTTGAATGAATTTGCATTGAATTCTTATGCAACATTCATTATTTTGCATTTATATGTCACAGTATATGAATAAGCAACCGTTTTTCATTTATGCGAATAACATATTTCATATTTTAATTTCAGAATCACTAAATTCATTAACCTTTTTTTCAACAGACTATAAAAAGACTGCATGCGACCGTGAACGCACCCGAATGCGTGATATGAATAGAGCTTTTGATCTGCTTCGTTCAAAGTTGCCCATTTCAAAACCGAATGGCAAGAAATATTCTAAAATTGAGAGTTTGCGGTAAGTGTCGAGCGGAAAAATTAAAAAAAAAAGAATAACAATTAATCTACTAATTTTTCAGTATTGCAATTAATTATATCAATCATTTGCAACAATGCTTAAGAGATGACCCACCTGAGCTTGAAATCACAACTCTATCAACCGATGCGCTGACTAACAAAATTGAGGATATCTCTCATTCGGCTGTAGATTACATAATGGAAATCGATACACGTCGCTTTCGGAATACGACTTCACATTATGAATTACGTAGAAGACCATATCATCAGCTAGATATTGATAAAGAGACGGATGAGCAAAATAGAAGTTCCTGGAGCGATAATAGCTATGTACCAAATGGAGAAAATTGGGATTGAAGTGCTTTCACTTAATTTGTAAATGCATTTAAAAACCTCAATCTATTGATCAACACATTTCAAAACTTAAGAACCAAAGTTTAAAAATGTAGGCAATAAAAATTGTAGTCGTTATGATAACACATTAGCTTTGAAAGATAAAGTTTAATATACAAGATTATGGCTATGGGATCCCATTAACAAAAAATAATTTACACTATTTCCTGCAAGTGTCCTCAGGGACAGGGACTTTTTCACTCTCTCTGAAGCAAAGATATCTCTAAATCCTATCGTGATGGCCCAATTCTGATGTCAGATTGAAATTTAGCAGCCAAAAAATACATGTGGACAATTCACAAGATATTGTGACATTTCGTAAAGTCGTTTTGTTTTAAGTTTTCAAACTGGTTTAAAAATGTTGTTGGAGGCACAAAGAAAAAATCAGCTTTTCTTTTTCGGTCTTGAAAAATTCTTTGCATGTTATTTAAGAGGCTTTTAACTCGGAGAGTAGAGATGTCGAATCGAAAAACAAAAAAAGTACAGCTTGCTAAATGGTAACTTTGGATATCCGAATACATAAACCAAATTTAATTTTGCAATTTACTGTTTTTGATATACTATATATCTACTTCAGTAGACCTTAAAATAGTGATTTTTGCACTATTGAGCAAAGATAACCAGACGTGATAGAACAAACTTAAGTTCAGATTCGTAATAAGGGTATTTATTTTGTTTATGAACGATATGCCATCCGTCATAAATACTAGTTACGTGCTAATGTATGCCGACGACGTCAAACTTTTTAAGCCTATCAAAAATGCATTTGACTCTTTCTGCCTACAACAGGATATTGATAATTTTACTGCTTGGTGTAAAATTAATTGCATGACCTTAAATTTAAATAAATGCAAATTAATGTCATTTTCACGCAGGCCTTTAATTCTTTACAACTACAAAGTTGATGATTGCATTCTAGAACGTCTTATATCCTTTGAAGACCTAGGAGTAACCATGGATTCCAAACTAAGCTTTAATCTACATATCTCCAAAACTGTAAGCAAAGCTAATAGTGTTCTCGGTTTCATGAAACGTTGGTCTAAAGAATTTTCTGATCCTTACGTAACAAAGTTATTATTCACATCGCTCGTACGACCCATTTTAGAGTATGGTTCTGTTGTTTGGAGTCCTCATTATAAATGCCATATCAATTCTATTGAGTCAATTCAAAAACAGTTTCTTTTATTTGCTTTAAGAAATCTTTCATGGGATCCTACCATCAATTTGCCCCCTTATAGACATCGGTTGAAGCTAATTAATTTACCTACTCTAAAAAATCGGAGAACCATGCTTAACATATGTTTTGTACTTAAGCTTATAAAAGGCGATATTATTAGTGAATACTTATTAAGTATGGTTACCATTAATGTACCTTATCGCCCAATTAGAAATATTGAATTTTTCCATCTGCGTCATCATAGAACTAACTATATGCTTCAAGAGCCACTTCGACGCTCTTGTAGTGATTTTAACATGGTTTTTAATGTAATCGATTTTAATGAATCCTTTCATCAAATTAATAAAAAAATTATAGATTACTTGGAAAACATCATTCTGTAAGATTGCAGCGGCTTGTCACAGAGTGCTACTTTGCTATTTTCTTTAAGAACTAAGCATCCATTGTGCACGCGTTCTTTTGAATTTGAGCATCCACATTCCATAACTGTGTCAACTCTTTACATCGCTTAGCTGCGGTATCATTTCCAGCCGACAAGAAATACAACGATTATTATGACATGCATCGTTACATCATCCACTAATTTCATTTAGATGGCAATTCATCGTACCAGCTTCCACAAAGCGTTTCATCTAACGCTGTGGCCATAGCGCTCTTTCATGCGCTTTCGTCGAGATAGTGGTTGCAATGCATAGCGTACTTCTAGCGCTAGGGTGGTTTGCGAGCACCATTCTCTGCCGTGCCATAGCTCCAGGGCAAAGAGTTTAGAAAAACAATTTAAGAAAATTCTTCCGAGTATTCTTTCAAATTGCATATTTCAGTAATGCTTTGTTCTGGTACTATTTGAAGCACCTTGTTTGTAACCACTACTTTCGGATCCAGCTGGCTGTTACCTTGCTCTTATTTGTGAGCTGTTTTTATACGAAATTATAATTTTAAGTCTCGCTCATTTGTTTTAATGTTTATATTTTTGAATTGTATATAAAAAATAATTTTTGTAATTTATAAGGGCATTACAGCTCAGTAAATGAAACATAAATAAATAAATAAATAAAATTTGTGTTAAGTATAGTGTTGCTTCGTTTTTTTTATATGAAAAACCACCTCCAAGACCAAGTCTTGAGCACGGCCCTGTTATCTATTAGAAACAGAGAACAATTTTCGGTGCTCATATTTTGTGTACTCAAGACTATGTAACTCCTGCTCTATAAAAAGATTCCGGATTGCCAAAACTCTGCTGTTGTTCCGAAAGAAGCAAACGTTTTTTATCCATATATATATTTGGGAATGGTTCTATAATAGACTCAAGACTTTCCTTAGATGGCACGGGGCTTCCAATTTATTTCGGACTGACTTAGTTTTTTCTCTTGTTATTGCCATTGGAATGGTACTTAACGAAAAATGCACTTTTGGTGCCTCGAGAAACAAATTCTCTAAGCTGTTCAGAGGCCAATTGAAAGATACTGGTCAAAAAAGAAATTAAAGCAAGTAACCAAAGGATTTTGGAACAAAGTGATGTTGAGCAGCTTGATAGGTATCAGATAATACCATAAATTGTTTGAATGAAGAGGTGCCAGAAAACTTTAAAAATTTTTTTAAAATTTAAATGTGATGCGTCGCGAGAAAAGGTTCTTATCTTTCCAGTACAGAAAAAAACATGAGTTTAGGTCAAAGTTTCATGTTTTGGATTTTAGTCTTTAGGAAGCGTAAAAATCTATTTTTCCAAACCTCTACTCAAGAAACAATGACATATTGCCAAATTTTAACGTAAATTATCTCAAAACTATATTTTCAAACGCCATAACTTTGCCAATTTAAGACGTTTTTGAGCGATTTTTCTTCATTCTACAAGTATGCACAAAAATTTTTTTCAGTTTACTTTCGTTGTTTTATTTATTTAAATATCTTTTTTTCAATTCATTGCATTTTGAAAACAACATGTGAAAATATATCTGTATGGTAAATTTAAAGGAAATCGAACCAAATCTGTAGAAATGCCGTTCCGTTGTATGGAGTGACAGCAATGAGCGATGCACGAATGTTTTGCCATCAGGCTTAATGCGATTAATTTTAGCCAAGAATTCAACTCAAAGTACACCACTAAAACTTTTTAGCGCGGTGAAGGTAGTGTCATGATATGAGGCGCATTTTCTTGGAATGAAGTGGGACCATTAGTCAAAATTCGGATACTTAAGTGCACACGATGTACGATGGAGCCATTTTCATTTGATTCTATGCCAGTAAATTGGATCCTTAACGCATTCAGTTAAATAAGTAAAAAACTGGTTAGCGGCTGAAAAAATCGATGTTTTGGACTGGCCAGCTCAAACTCTTGATCTCAACCCAATAGAGAACCTTTGGAATTATGCGAGGAATATTATTGGGCAGAAAAACTATAAAAATTTCGAGGAACTTTGGGCAGGAATTCAAGAAACTTGGTATTCCATTCGAAAGAGCAGAAGATGCCAAAAACTTGTAGGGAGTTTGCCTTGTAGATGTTACAAAAAAATCAAAAATCGTGGTCGTACCACAAAATATTAACGTTGTTAAAAATTACAAGTTGTTTTAGCAAGTTATTAGTGGTACTTTCAAAATTTTTGAAAATTCGCCATATCTCAAAAACCATGACTCGAATTCAAAACTTTTTTATAACAATTTTGTAGCCAGTTAAAATACCTTAAACATCAATATTATTAACTGAACTTATACCGGTTTTTATAAAAGCTATATCCCGATCTTCCGATGGCTATATCTCCGAAACTAGGCATTTGCTCCACTTTTTAATCGCAAATTCTTTGTTAGAATTATAAGCGTAATAAGGAAAGTTTGATTTAAATCAAATTGGCTTGAAGACCTTGGATTTTAGAAGAAATATTTGTTCTGTTTTATTTGTTCATGATATTATTTCTGGGGCAGTTGACTGTTCAGATTTGCTTAGTCCGATTAATTTTAATGTTCCCTCTAGATCTCTGAGGAATCATGTTGCGTTTCACTTGGATGTGATGCGCACCAATAACGCCTCAAATGGTCCTTTAGCCCTTTCGGTTATTCTATGCCATATGCCATAGTCGCTTTTCAAGGTCTGTTTGAACTCATAAAAACTTAAAAGTTAATGTTTTTTAATTTTTCTTATTTTTTTCAAATGTTTTGAGTAGAAGATAAAAAAAGAATTATATCGATTGGTGGACCCAGTAAGCTGTAGGGGAGGGGGGGGCTAGTGTGGACAAATTCAAATTCTCACGCCGTTTTGAATTTTTTGTTTCTGTTTTATATTTTTCAAATTGGTATTTGCACTCTGCATCACCAGAAAAAAATTCATTTGTTGACAGTTCAGCTTTCCATGATAACGTGACCGAACGTGTTTTATGCAGCAAAAAGTAATTTTTTTGTTGTTTCGTAATTTAAGTGATACTTTTAAACTAATTATTCTTCTGATGTTGTGTTAATAGATAATACAACTTAAAATAGTGTTTATTTAAACCATTGAAATTATTTTTGAAGAACTTTACCGTAAGATTAAAAAAAAAATATTTTTGTTTAAAAAGACATGAAGGGGCTAGTGTGGACAACTGAAATGGGGCTAGTGTGGACATGTCCGCAGCAGCTGAAATGACTCCAGAAATCGTCAGACCATTTCTAAAAGCCATTCCAAGAAAGTACGTTACTAAAAAGAATGAATGACCGATTCACGTATCCCGATTTACCAGATACCAGCGAAATTTACCGAAATGAAATAGTGGCAAAGCTGCCACAACCACAACAACTATCGAAAACATCGCGATCAGCAAGTTATATGAAGTTTGAAACAACATGGACAAAAAGTATTTAATATTGGCCAAATTGTCACGATCCACGGTTCTCCAGATTTCGACATTACGTTTCTTAAAAGAAAGAACGATAGATTCACGTATCCCGATATACCGGATACCAGCCAAATTCACCGAAATGAAATAGTGGCAAAGCTGCCACAAACACAACAACTGCTGGGAACATCTCGATCAGCAAGTTATATGAAGTTTGATATAAATTTTTCCAAATACAACATGGGATAGCAGTTAATTTTTTATTTGTATTATTATTTGTATTACATCATTATTTTCTTGAATAAACATGTATCTGAACTCTTGCTTAACGTTTTTGTATGAATTATCAAGTTTCTTATGGTGTCCACATTAGCCCCCAGTTAAATCAATGGTTGTCCACACTAGCCCCGTGTAAGGGGCTAGTGTGGCATTAATAAAGCATTTATGAAAATAAAAAATCATATCTATTGATGCAATTATGAAGGCAAGAGGTATAAGTAATCGCTAAAAATTACTTTATTACAAAACTTACATATTTACATATATAATTTTGTAATTATATAAAAATTGTCCACACTAGCCCCCCCCTCCCCTATGACTAAAAGGAATGAACAACAATATCCGATGACGTATTTTGCAAAAAAAGTTCACGACTTATTTTTATTAAACAAATAGTTTTAATTGAAAATTTTATGTATGTCATTAAGAAGCTGAATATTGGTGAAAAAAATTTAGACCTCTAACATGATTTAATAATGCTGTGCGATTTTTTTTCTTTCGCAATATGCCATATGGCATAGATTTTATCCAAAGTTGCTAAAATTTCTCATTTGGTTTGGAAGAACTGCATTGGTTGGGAGGTGTTTTTATTCATAAATCTGGTGTCTAATTCAAATAATTAAAATTTTCGAAGAATTAACTAATCCAGATGTTGGAAATAGCTTCCGTTTTTTAAGCAAAGGTCCTCGCTATATAGTTATGCGTTAGAAATTGTCTATGTACGCGCACTTCCGGTTCCGATATACATATGCATTTCCTCGGACAGTAACCGACTCTGAAATCTTAAATAATGTTTTAAATGTATTCTAGGCTTGTCTGAAAGTGATTTGAATCTATCCAAGCCTTATCCAGGAGAAATTATATGACTCTAATCTGGAAACCAAGTCACGGGGCTTATGAATGCAATGAAAACTCAGGTCCTGCCCCGTTTTGGCAAGAACTAGACTGAAATGCATTGGTCAGCCGTTTCTCAGTTCGTTAAAAGAACAAAAATTCACCAAGTGACATTAAAAGATTTGCTGTGTTGACAGGATCCTTCATTTTGGACAAACACCCAATTGAAAAGACCAGAGTTTATGAATAGACTTTAATAAGAGAATAAGTGGTATCGCTATGGGCCCCTGCGATATATATGTGGCATTATTATTGCCACCTTAACCTAACCTTACTTTAGCCAAGAGAGGGGCATAATATATTTCCAGAAGCCTTCTGCGAAGTGAACAACACCTTTAAAAATAACTTAATTCGGAAATGGGAGGAAAAAGCCTTATCTAGTGAGGACTCCAAGAAAAGTTCTTTCCTGCAGCAGACGAAAAGACTTTAGTATGATGGAAGCATTTTAAAACATCAGTAGAAAAAAAATAAAATCTACACTGAAACGATGAAGGTATCCCTTAAAACGTGTAAAAGCCTCGACAACCCCGCAAACACAATACGAACTTTGACAGTTTTACGAGGCTTTCGATGATTCAATACGTTTTAAGACATAACTTAAATGTCAAGTACTTATTTACTACCCAAAAAGATGGGCCCGGTATACAATGATGTCAAGAGGATTTGGAAGAAGCAGAGCATATGCTGTGTACTTACCCTGCAGTGATCAGACGACGAATTAAGTACCCAGGTTCCGGTTTTCTAATTCCACTGCAAAGACGAAATCTATAAACAATCTAGGGCTGTTCTGATTGGGAAAGAGGCTGTACAGAATATTTTTTAGATCGTGATGAAATTCATAGCCTTTAAAATAATAATAATCAATTAAGATGCTCATAACGATTCATTTGGGGAAAATTTAGATGCCAAAGATAATTTATTGGATCGGAATGAGGTTGCACACCCATAATTTCAAAAAACCCTTTGAAGTTTGATTAATATGTAATGAATAAGAAATCATGGAGCGCTCCAAGTTCAGAGTAATCAAAAAAATCCAAATTGTTTGCTCTTCTAGGATTAGGTGTAGGGTATTTCTTATTTGGCCTCGACCCATAATATGGCAAAACACCTTTTTAAAATTTTTTTACTACAAAATCCTTAATATGATATGATTTGATATGATATTTATGCACAAAATCATTAGAATTATATTAAAAATTTATATGTAATTTATGATACTTTTATTACCTTTGAGTACATTTCATGCCATATGGCATGACTCCCAAAAACCACTTTTAAAACAAAAATTTTTAAAAATTATTTTCAATTATGTATTGTTAACATGGCTCTTAGTAGTTAGAAAATGGACAGTAACGAATTTTAAAGTCAAAAGGAAAGAAAAAATTCCGAAAGGGTTAGCAAGAGCTATTAGTTTTATTAATAATATTAGCTCGGAAATCAATATAGATAGTGTTATTAGTAAAAATGCTTTAAAAGCTGCTTTAAATAATATATTGTGATATCTTTTTTATTAAATTCAATTGATCTTTGTCTAGTCTGTAAGAATTTATTCATAGACTGAATTACATAAATAAAATTGGGTTTTAAAACAAAATGTAAGCTTTAGCCAATAATCCGAACATAATATTATTCATTCAAAATATTAAATAAAATAAATTTATTTTAAAATAAACTCAATCATGCTATTTCTTTTTCCATAGTTGTATAAGTGAAGTCTATTGTCAATTGTCTATTGTTTCATTTTGTGTTTTTTTACTTTCAACTTTCCGACTGATTCTGATTGCAACTTAAAACCAACTATAGAATGATGTCTGTAAAATTAATTATTTCACCACTGAACAGTAATTTCGATGTGTATACGAAAATAAAACAGCCCTGCTTTCGCATTCGAAGTTCGAACTGTCAATCAGATTTTTACTATGTCAATTTTGTGAGAGCGTGAAACTTGGTAGTAGACGTTCGCTCACAGTGAAAAATTAAAAAATATTAACTAAATTGCAGTTTTAAGTGAAAATAAACTGTAACTAAGTAAAATTTAATATATGGGCTACCAATAAACAGTTCTATTGTTCGTTAAAAAAAAAAAATAAGGTGAATTTTCACAAAAAGGAAAAAGGTCCGCTCCGCTGTTGCCAGAAAAAAAGTGAAGCAAACTGAAATAAAGCAAAATTGTGTAAAACAAAAGAGAAAAGTTTTGCGAAAAAATTAAGTTCCAAATAAAAGTAAAAAACAAACAAACGGTTGTTAGCGCTCCACCGCCAAACCCCACATACTCCACCGAGAATAATACCCAGTAAAGACAAAAGTGAAAAAAGAAAACAAAAGGAGCCTAGCGACTGACAAAGAATTTTAAATCGAAAGTTCATGAGGAAATGGGTGAAAGTCCTGAAGTATCGAAAAAAATCTTAAATATTGGAAAAGTCCAATATTATTGTAAAATTCCAAAAGCATCGAAATATATTGAAACACATACTAGAAATCGGTAAACATGCAAAAGTATCCAAAAACATACAAAATATCGGAAAAACTCAAAAAGTATTGAAAAACTTCTAAAATCGGTAAAAGTCCAAAAGTATTGAATTACATCCACAACATCGGTTAAATTGCAAAAGTGTCGAAAAATGTAGAAATACATTTGGGGTGTCCCAGGAAACTTTCAATTAAAGCTTGTTGATTTTTCTCTTATATGCCTAAATATTCTTCGTTTAGACTAGTTATGAAGCCTTCGGGTTTCCCATCAGTTAAGGCTAGTTGATATTCCGCAATAAATGTTTTTCCTCTAGTATACCTAAAATTTTTCGTTTTTACTATGAAGCCTTCGTGTAGCCTCCGGGAACTTTCGTGCATAGACAAAAATCGTCCCATACCTGAGATACACTGACTGCTAGATTTTTAGCTCAATTGGCCGAATAGTTTCTGAGTGATAATGCTTTACACACATACAGTCATGTTCCATACAAACTTCCACCTCCATTTTTGCCCCTTTAGGAATGATTTCAGGGATAAAAACTATCCAATGTTCTTCCTAGGTGCTCAAACTATCTTCGTACCAAATTTATACTAAATCGGCTCAGCGGTTTCGGCGTGAAAAAGTAACAGACAGACAGAGTTACTTTCGAATGTATTATATTAGTATGGATGCATAGATATAACCAAAGAAGAGCGTGCGAATTTAACGTGACACATGTGCATATCGTAGTGTTAATACTACAACTAGACATCTACATTTTTGATGTTTTGAGTTAAGTACACATAAGCATGAAGAAAACACATATCAGTCTAATAAATTTTTTGAAATCTAGTCCACATCCGATTTCAGAATCCTATAAAAAAATGAATTTCAAAAAACTTAAAACTTGAAAAAAAGCGCAAACTGTTTAGGCTATGATGACTACGTTTCATTAGTTCAATAGCTTTGAAAGAAATTTTAACAAATTGTGTATCCAAAAACTCTATTTCACATATTCTCGAACCACGAAAAGATCACCTTTCTACAAAAAGATATAATCTTAGTAGTAATACATTAGGGTGTATCGCGAAAAACTTTTTTTTGTAATTCAACAACGCAAGTGGATATAAAGCCACATATTTACCAAAAAAAATGTTGGTCGAATTGGAAAATGTTTAGATCTCCCAGAATGAACCTGGGACCTAAGTTTGACTTATTTTTTTTATCCAAAACGAAAATTTTATTTATAATTTTTATTTTTAAGTTCAAAAATAAAAAGTTGAAAATGTCAATTATGACTAGAAAATAAAAAAAAAAATTTAATCTGACATTTAACTCTTATGCCTCCTGGAACGGGTCCAAAGTTTAATTAATTTTGTCAAAAGCGTAGATTTTAATTTTTTTTTTGTATTTTGAACATTGATACAAATGAAATTATTATTTTCAAGTACAAAATCATAAGCTAAGAACAATAGTTGAGCCATTTATTATGAAAGTGGAGCAAGTCCAAAATGAATGTCATACACATTATGTGCCATAATGATCGGTTATTGGACCGATATCATTTTTTCAACTTTTAGTGAAAACAGAGATCAATTTTATTCATTTCTAACAAATTATCAGCCAATTCACATTACGACACTACTTTTACGTCGTTTTGGATCATATTAATAACCCATATGAGCCGGTTATTTTGAAAGTGGCCTAAGTCCATTTTCAAAAAAAAAAAAATTGAGTTAGCTGCTATACTAGTTACATTTTAACGTTATCTTTTCATTCTGAAACAAATTGTAACTAATATACATAGTAAAATTCATGAAGATTTTGTGTTATTAAAGGAATGTGGCTTAAAGTCGCGTTTTTTGGGGTTTCAAATGGATACGGAAAATATGATGCAATTATTTATGTTTTAGTGTTAATATGCTATTGTTAGGCTCCATTGAATATGGAATTTCAATATAGATTTAGCCTTTGCGCACCTACATTGCACCGATATGTTAGCAATTGTAATGCCATCGTATTAGATGATAGGGCTGATTCGACTTTGATTGAAAAAATTTTCGATTTCAATTCTGGAAATCAAAACATATGATAGCAAAAATCTCGATTCGATTTAGTTTCAGTTGATATCGAATTATGTTTATATATAATGGCAACTTTTTATCCACTTGCCCTTTTCAATTTCAAAAAAACATTTTCGTGATACATCCTTCTGGAACTAGTCCAAAATCGAAATGGAATGGGTCTTAAATCGAAAAATGTATCGTTAACTTTTTGAATTTGGAAAATCGTCTGACGATAGAATTTTCCAGAGCGACTATCGTTCTTAGATTCCATTTCCACAATTTTCTAAATTATAAATTGTTGAAATAACCACAAGCATGAACACTATAAATCTGTTCAATCTTATCATAAGGAGGTCTTCTTTCGTGCACAACCTTAAACATAATACACATTTTTTTTTTGTTAAAAACATAAAACAAGATAAATAAAAAAAAAAAAAATGTTTGGGAAAAATTCAGTTTTTATTAAAAATTTTACCAAAAAAGTTGATTAAATCTATTCGTACATAAGATCTTTAAATTATCCGAATTATAGAGAGTTGCAAATGGGTAAAAGCAAATGACTATAAAAAAAAAAAAATTTCAAAATGTTGACTAGGGCTTTAAAAAGTTTGCCAATTAATTTCAAAACAAACTGAAAATCAGGGAGCAGGCAAGTAACAGAGCGTCATCAATTGCGCATTGAAAACACACACTCTCTTCCGTAGTGCTACCATGCCATCTGTGATTATACTTCTCATACGGTGTGCTCCACCACCATTGCTGTTGTTTCCCTCAAAATACAATCATAGAGTAGAGCATTGAGAGAGCGCTGCTGCGCATGAATGCTAAATGCCTTTGCTGGCTCACACACGCCCGCCTCTTTTGTGTTATGTATCTGAGTAGAGCTAACCGTTCACAACGAAATGATGCACAAGTATTTTGGCGACTTTGGAGCGAGCAACAAATGCGAATTTGACAGCTCCCACAGCAAATGTGCAAAAAAATAAATTGTAGTATGAAAAAATTACATAAATAAAAAATCGAGGGCAAAAATTATATCGTAAAATAAAATCGGTGGTTATATCTGTTGTACATTATGATAACTCAAGTTTAATATCGAAAATTGTGAAATGCTTTTGTGCTTTGTATTTAAAAATTTTGTGTATTATCGTCATCGTCGAATAAAAGAAAATTCGCATGCAGTCAGCCCCAGGCAATTTCAGCGGTAGGCAGGCGGCACGCCCTTGTATATTGAGTATACTGTGCCGATATTGTTGTAGTTGTTGTTGTTGTTATGGCTGGTACAAGTGTGTGCAATTTCAATTTATATCTATCGTGTTACTGGTTTTTTGTGAATGAAACAAAAAAAAAAAGACAATAACAAGAAAAAAGTACCGAAAAAGTTTTAGACTAAAATTAAATAGGTTGTAAAAGCTCCAAATAATTAAATAATTGCAATGAATTTAATGTTTTTTTTTTTAATTCAGATGAATTTGTTTTTACCGAAAAATCATTTTCTGGCTTTATAAATATATAATTACTAATTTACATACAAATAGATAAACAAATTAAATAATAAAAAAATATTTAAAATTATTTTTATAAAATCCGGTTGATTGCTTTTTTAAGCACGAATCATAATACCATTTTCGATGATGTCCATATCTAAAGTTTGCTGTGCCACCTGAAAATCCACTCGAGTATTACCATATGGCTTCTTAATTCAACATCTTGTAAATCATAAGCCAATTCATTAATTATTTGAATTGTCATTGTTAGTAATGTCAACTCTCAGAACCTTTTCCACAACAAATTGATTTTTTTAAAATTTAATTTACACTTTTTCCCAATCAATTCAAACTTTTTCCAAATCAATTTAACCTTTCCTCTTTTAACACACTCTTGTGTTAAATCGACATGTTAACCTACATACACATCATTTGGAAAACATTATTTTGATTTAAAAAAGGTTATTTCGATTTGAAAAAAGTTTGAATTGATTTGGAAAAACTGATGAAATTAGTCTGGAAACGGTTTTACTTTGAGCAGAAATCCTGTATTTCTTAACGATATCAATATTGCTAGAAGTATGAAACAAAAATAAGGCGCAGCGAGGAATTCAGCGTTTTATTAAATTGGCCTGTGTCCCATTACAAAGTTAGTATAACATGTCGTATGAGTAACATTAAATCTTTAATCATAAATCAATCCACCAAAACGATTTGTTCCACGTATTCTTCGTAACGGGAATTAAGTAAGATTTTATATAAAAACATTTGGATAATATTGTATAAAAACATTATAAAAAGCTTTTTCCAAATGATGTTCATTATTTTGGTTGAATTTAAATTGTATAATTTAAAGTCAACCATTTTTAAACATTTTGCAAGTTCATTTCCGAACGAAGTGTTTGATGCAAAGAGTTTATAATAACTTGTTTTTCAAGCATTTTTTTTTAGATAAAATTTGTTTCATAAATATATTTATTTTATTCGACCTTCTAGTATTCTAATAAATTAATTCTTTGTTTTGACTATTAGGGCAAGTGTTGTTTAACAGGTCATTCAATAAGTCCGTGGGATAAGTAAGAAAAAAAAAAAACAAAATAATAATGTAATAGTGAAGCCATGCTTCATCCATTGTCACATATCGACGATAGAATTAGAATTAATTTATTAAAATTTGTATCTTTAAATATTCAAAATACCAATAAAAAAAATTATTGACTTGAATATTTTGAAATTCGTAAAGTTGAAAGCATTTTTAAATTTCTCTACTCTCTAAGGAAAAGAAAAGCCCCAAAAACTATATTTTAGGCTCTGACGGTGTATTAGACTAATAAATATAATGTTTCCATTTAATCAAATTATTTTATGAATGAAAACTGTGTACACTAGGTTACTTCTGTGTATGGCAATTAAGGACATTTTTCGAAAAGTATTACCAAAAAAACTTTCTAAAAATAGGAACTCCAAATACCTGTCCATTGAATTGCGAGCGATAGAATTTTATTCGCAAAATCAAGTTAAACTATAAGGGGTGTTGCGTTAAAATAAAACAAAAGTAAAGTCGGTAGCATTGCACTATACTTAAGCTCAGTAGACAAATCAAATCTGACAACCGTTTTTAAAAATAACAGTAAAAAACCCTCGATAAAAATAATATCAGTGATTCGGCTTTTGACATTACTCGTGAGATTAATGCGTTTTTCTTGAAAAATAATTCAATAGTGGTAGCCGCACTAAAAGAAAACATGAAGATATCTGGAAAAATTATGAATGCATAAAAAAGATAGAAAATTGTATTCCAAGCATGCCAGATAGAATTAAGGCTGTTTTAAAAAATAAAAAATCATTAATAGTCAAAGCACAACAAAAGCAAATTATGCCTGCCGGAAAAAAACGATTACTACGACTAATTCTTTTTTTTTATTAATTTAAATCACATATGCATTTCTTGTTTTACAGTTAAATAAACAAAAACGATTATTTGAATTCATCAAAAATATCATAAAAAAAATATAAAGGAAATTCCACCAACAAAACAATTACAAAAAACCATGTTGTTTAAAATGTGCAAATAACAAAGAATTTTTTCTTAAATCGAAAAATCATTTCCAAAAAAAAGTAAAAATTCTTGTGTATTTTTCTGTGCTTGAAAGTGGTTCCAGAACCGAAAATTTGTCCAAATGAAAATGGTAGATAAATCATCCAAGTTGGATAAGTATGCAACGAATATGAGCGGCTCCGGTGGTGGAGCCGGTTGTAGCGGTCCAAACACTAGCAGCGGTTTTGTTGCTAACAATGCAGCCGGTGGTGGATCACATGTGCAACATCAGAATGGGAAACCGGTACCAATGAAATTATTTGCTGCCTGGGAAGTTGATCGTACACCACCGAATTGTATACCGAGGTAAGTTTGATTCTCAAAATCACTGTACACTTTTCCAATCTTTATTTTATAATAAATAGAATATATTGAATATCTGGCCTGTTCCGTAATCCGTATGGTACTCACTACTTTTCATTTAGGATGAAAATGGTTGAGTCATACTATAAAAAGTATTATTTTTTTTCGTGGAGAATTACAGGTTCTACAAATAACCTTGACTTACATTAACGAAAATATAACCGTTTAGGAAATATTTTTAAAAAACCACAAAAAAACGGAAAACTCGACTTTATGGAATATTTCCGAAATGGTTACTTTTTCGTAAATAGAAATCATTATTAGCTGTGGAACCTGCAACTCTCCACAAAAAAGATTCTGCTACTTTTTATCGTGTGACTTACCATTTTCATCAAAAAGCCTCCTAAGTGAAAAGTAGTTGAAACCACGCGAACTACGGAACAGACCAGTATGTTTGATTTTGAATTAAAATGAAAAAAAGCTGGCGAATCCAGAAGAAAATTAAATTGAATCAACATGCCAAAGCGTACCCAGTGGTTGCCACCTTAAACCTTTTAAATTATAAAAAAAAATATTTGAAAAAACTTCTTTGTGGTCCAAATTTTGTATGGATAAACCAAAAGTGTTAAAAAGTCAAGGTGTGCGTGACTTTTCTGAATCCTTGGATGCTGCTGATTACAAAAAGTGTTTTAGAACCAAAAAAAAAAAAAAAAATTGCGTTTAGATATTCCGCAACGAGCTTGAAGGTACTTCTTAAGAAATTTTCGAGTTCTTGAGAACTTTTTTAAAATTTAATCAAAAAGACAAGATATTTGAAAAAATTATATTGAACCTTTTTAGGAATTCTTTGAGCAATATTTTGGATTAACAATAATTAATTTACTCTTTCGAAATTTTTTTTAGCAGCATTTTAAACTTAAAATTTTTTTAATTTTTTGAGGTACATATTTGCATGTTCAAGAGGCGATTTTTTCAAATTTTACTCTACCGAATTTTTTTTAAAATTTCTTTGCTTTTAGGCATTTATTTATCATAGAAATTCTAAGATAACTAAAAAAATAAATAAATCAAACAGAATTTAAAATAGTCATTTTCGATTTATTTGCTTATGCTTATGCCAAAACCGGCCTCAGAATTGCTCTATCTCGTACAGTTTCAGAGATATCCTAACCTAAAAATGCAAAAACACTTTTTTTGTTATTTTTGAAGCTATTATATCACGACATGTTAACTTTCAACCTGGTATTGTATTTACAAGAGACAGCATTTTTCTTTTAAACACAATTTAAATTGTATTGTAAATTGTAAATCCGAAATATCGTAACTAAGCTGAAATAACGAAAAACGTGTTTTTTCAACTTTTTCAACTATTTAGGTTAGGTTATCTCCGAGAATAAACAAGATACGGTATAATTTAAATTGAATTTTAAAGAAACAGACTGGCACTTTCAACCACTATACTATTTTTGTGGCTGAAAGTAACCTTGACTTGTAATATCACTTTAAAAATAGCGAATACGGTGTTCTGTTATCATATCTGTTAACATATTTTGCCAAAAAAAAAAACATGAAGGGACAAGGTTTCGATTTTGAAAAGAATAATGTTTTACTCAGGAGATTGAGGACTAATGAAAAAAAGTGGTACCTTACGTCATCCCATTAAAATGTCTTATTTCAATGACCTGAAAATATAAATATTAAATGTTTTTTTAAGTCCAATTTAATTATATTTGTTTTTAGTGAGTGAAAGTGTTACTAAAAACTTAGTTGTTAGGATCATTTTCAAGATAAATTAATGCCGAATCACAATAAGAAAAAAAATCTCTTCTTGAAAGTGCAGATATCTCAAAAAATTAACAAATTTTGAAGTTCAAAGTGCGGCTGAAAAAATTGGCAAAAAGTAAATTAATTATTTTTGATGTAGAATACGTGGGCTGCTCGATATATTTCTGGCCAAGGCAACACTAATGTCAATAGCTAAAATCTGGCAACGCCATAATGAAGTTTGACATTTTTTAGCATAAAAGTACTCACAACGTTTTGATGTACAAGTGCTATTTGTTTTGTTTACAGTGAGTTAAGAAAATCAATTTTTCCATTGAAAATTTAAGCAATTGATAAATTATTGGGTTCCCAACGAGAACAAACGTTTTTTACAACTAATTGTTCATGCAAAATCGAATGTATTGGAATGGAACTAAAGCCCAAGGATGCCTCTATCTCACGGTATGTCACATGACGATCTTGCATTATTAGTTCACGCACGGTATCAATGTTCTCTGGCACAACAGACGTTTTTGGACGACCTTCACGGATTTCGTCTTTGAGCGAGCGTCGGCCACGATTGAATTCATTAAACCAGCTTTTCACAGTGCTATAGGATGGTGCTTCATCGCCATACAAAGATTTGAGTTCATCGATGCACTCTTGTCGTGATAATCCACGTGGAAAGTTGTGAAAAATGATCGCACGAAAATGTTCACGAGTTAATTCCATTTTTTTGCCAAATTGTTTTTTTCAAGTCACTGTAAACAACACAAATGATGGTCGTACGTCAAAATGTTCTGAGTACGTTTATGCTAAAAAATATCAAACTTTCCAATAGAAATGTCTGATTGTACCTGGCAACACTTAGTGTTGCCTAGGCCAGAAATATATCGAGCAGCCTACGTATTGCACAAAGAATTCTTAATAAGATTCAATTTAATTTGTCCAAATACCTTATCTTGTTCAAAAGATATAAGATTTAAATTGAAAAAAGTACTCAAAGGCTCAAAAATTCCTAAAAAAGCACGTTCAAGCTCGTTGCGGAGTATCTAACCGCAATCCAAGGATTAAGAAAAGTCGCGCTTTCGGATTTTGTACCACTCTAATGTACACTGGCGAGCAAAATGACTGCATGTTTGAAACTGGCCTATTAATATGCCCACAAAACCGTTAACTCCAAAGCAAATGACTTGCATTTTTCAGAGTTTATTCCCTATTTAATGAACTATTAGATGGTATTAATTTGAATGTGAAAATTTATCACTCAAAATTTTTTTTCATAAAAAACCTCACAAAGCTCGATTTTTTCGAATACATATATAATTTTGGGAGAAAATACACTTGTTGTTAAATATTTTTAGAGAAGTCAGGAAAACGTTGATTTTTTTACAAGTTTGAGGTAGATCAAAATATTTCTAGCCAATATGTCAATATTTCGTCTGGATATGTAAGTCCGCGTAGAATATTTTAATATCAAAAAACATTGTTAAAAAGATCATTTGGCTATGATTGTAGTGGGTTGTTTAAGATTTTCAGCATAATGGAGATGGGTTATTCTGTAGTGAGGCGTTCCCATGTTAATAATTTAAAAAAATTTTGTTCTGGGTCACTACCAAAAAAAAAAAACGGTAGACTACAAACCCTTAGGGCAGTTTTGTCCAGTTCTGCCTGAGATTTGTGCTAAATGGACTTACATATCCAGACGAATTATTGATATATTGGCTAGAAATATTCCAATCTACCTCGAACTTGTAAAAAAATCAACGTCGTCCTGTGTATTTTCTCCCAAAATCATATATTAAAAAAAATCGAGTTTTATGAGGTTTTTTATGAAAAATAATTTTGCGTGGTAAATTTCCACACTCATATTAATTAATATTATCTAATAGCTCATTAAATAGAGAATAAACTCTGAAAAATTGAAAGCATTTGCTTCGGAGTTAAAGGTTTTATGAGCATGTTAATAGACCAGTTTCAAACATGGAGTCAGTTTTCCTCGCCAGTGTATGTAGTTTTTTAGAATTCCGTTTATTTTCTTTTGTTATTTTGCGTTTTTTTACGATTTACATACCAATTTATGCAAATTTGTTGTGCTCTTTTTATCCTTTTGTTTGTATCTATTTTTAGAGCATATTTTGCCGCAAAAACGAGTACATTTTTTGCAATTTGTTCTTAATCCGCTCAGTTGGCATCTTTTCTGGGGGTTGTGTTGTTATGGTTGGCTCTGTGAAAAATCGTTACGGAATTTTCTTTTATGTTTCCCTAAATTCTTTTTTGTTTGTTTTGCAGGTGGTTTTCGTTTCGTCTAGATTGGAAATTCATTCAATTCTTATTGATTGACTTATAAAATTTACAGTGATCGTTTATTTTCATTCAAGTTTATTATATTTTAAAAATGTGCAATATAAGGAGTGAGATCGAAAAAATCTTAGCACACGTTTTACCTAATAATTTTTTTTGGGTGTAAAATTTAAAAATTTCTTTGATCTAGTTTTCTTTGAAAAATATGTCAGTTATAATTTTTAATGTCCAACATGTTGATTTCTTGTGAGTTTGATCAAAATGAGTGGAGAAAAAGAAGTATGTCTTAAAATTATTAAAAATTTTCAAAAAAACTTTAAGAAAAAGGTGTCCCAAAATATCGAAGATTTTAAAAGGAGAGGGGCAAACTGTTCCAAAAAGTTGTCAGAAACAACTATCAAATCTCCAATGGAAGGCTTACCAAAAAAGGTCCACGAGTTCATAAATAGTGGCTAGAACAATAAAAGTTATATTTTTCTGTAATTTGTAAAATATTATCAATTAAATAAAAAAAAAATCAAGACTCTAAGGTCAATCGTTTTAAAATTATTGAATTTTATATATGTTAAGATTTTTTCGATCTCACTCCTTATGCTTGACAACCTTAGCCCGAAATAAATGTTTTTGATTCTTGGACAATCAAGAATAACAGCTAAAGTCGTTCTCTGATAAAAGGCAAAGCGGTATAAACTTGTTTTAGTTATAAGCAAACGATCCATGCTTTTTTGCATTATGATCAAATATCGACTTATTCAGATATCTTACTATATTCCTTGTACCGAAAAGTTTAAAAACTTAAGTTCACTTAAGAGAAAATGAATCAAATTCAATTACACTGTGCTCGAATCGAACACTTTTTTTATTTTTGATGCGTTCTTAGTAGTTAACATAACTCATGCACGCAGATTTTGGTGAAGTAAGTAATTTTTAAGGTTTGGCTCTGGTTTTTGAGATGGTTTGACAACATTACTCAAAAAAACTCGAATGTACGTATTTTTTGGCTTATTTGAACCATTTATTCAACCGACACCTGTTCAGTTCAGTCTAAATTCTTCATTTAAGATATACTTTCCACTTTTTCTTACCTACTGAATATTCACTATTGCAGAAAGTGCAGAAAAATGTTAAAATGAATTCTTATTTTTTCATATGCAACCGTCCAGTGGAAAAGAAGGTACCTTACTTTCACAAAATAAAAAACCATTTTTTTTGCTTTTTCTAAAAAAACAATCAATTTTGAATAAAATGACACCTCGATCACTGGAAAATTCCAAAAATTGACTGAGTTATGGCATTTTGAAATTGAATTGTAATTGTAATTGTATCGAAGTTCAAAGTTTGTCAATTACATATCAATTTTCACAGGGTAGAGGTCTAAGCAATGAATTCCACCCTAAACTCAAAACCGCTAAAATTGACCCTATCTCTTTTTTTTAGCTGTACTTCTTAATTTTGTGAGTGAGGATCAGATACCTTTTCCACTGGACGGTCACATATTAATTTAACTCAATTTTGTACGTACTTTGTACTTATAAAACGGACATAACTTTTGCAAATATTATGATAACTCACTTTAAGGATTAAACCTGAAAATTTCAGAAAAATTTAAGTATTTTACATTCTAGGCATTCTTTGTGAAATGAGTCAAATTTGTATGTACAAAATATCTTGAAAACCAGAGCCGAAAGGTAGCCGTAGTTAATAGTAGTCGACTAAAACTGAGGAAGCAATTATTGTTGAGAAGGGTCTTCGAGCCGTCATTTTGAGTTTTTTTTAATTTTTGCTATTATTTTTTCGCTGAGTAGGTCAATAGTTCAAAAAATGATCAAAATGTATTGAAAGTACTCACCTTGACATTTTGTCCATGTTAGTGATTTATAGTCCAAATAGTTGAGAACGACCCTAATACATAGTGCATATATATTTTTATTATTATTTGAGCTAAACTGTTCTCGCTAACAGATCTGAGTTTTTTTTATTTATTTCTAGTAACATATTTTTATTATTATTGTTTCAATGAAGACAATAAACTTTCTTTTTTT
Source organism: Calliopum simillimum (assembly GCA_951812925.1). Lineage (NCBI taxonomy): Eukaryota > Metazoa > Arthropoda > Insecta > Diptera > Lauxaniidae > Calliopum > Calliopum simillimum. The sequence continues at coordinate 152,925,708 of OX638368.1, forward strand.
ATGGCAAAAAAATATAAATGAAGTCATTAAAGAGCAAAATTTAAAACAATAAAAAATATCTCATCAAACAATCGAAAAATGAATCATTTGTATATTCACGTTTTGTGTTATATATGTACATCGATATAGATGAATCAGCTTTACATACTGAGAAAATTAAACACTCATAAAATATTGTCACTAATTGATATAATAAATAAATTTTACATTTAATTAGAATTAATTAGCACTTGTACCGTACGTCTACAGTTGTAATTACAGTAAATTCCTTACTTACAGCTGGCATAAATAAAACAAAAGCATTTATACAAAAGTGTGATAAATATAATGTATGTAATGTTGTGTAAATGTTGAGTTTAGTTTTTCCTTAAGAACTCGAAGTAAATGCAAAATTCCAAGTATTAAATAAATCTGATTAATATATGCTCACTACAATTACATTCCCAAAATGATTTTCAAGATGTTGTATCTATCTCATTTTATATTCCAGCACTGCATTTAAGTAAAGATACCAAACTGAACAGTAGCTGTCAATTGGTTCTGATGGCGGCATTATTGTTGTTGTTTTTATTATATGAATCTTTGTAAATAGCTGTTGTTTAACTTAAAGTTCCTCCAAAAGGTCACGTGCTATAGAACTCATGCTTAAGATGCCTTCTTTGTTTATTTGTTATTTTTAGCTTTGTGTATTTTGGTTTGAGCTCTAAAGTTGTGTTATGTACTGCTACGATATTATGTTGTTTTTTTTGTTTTGTATACATAAATTGTTTTTATTATGTCTTTTTTTGTTTTTTAATTAAAATCCCACAACTATAAACACTTTTTTTTTGGTTTTATAATGTTTTACAACTAAACAGTTTCCAATTATGTTTTGTCAAAAGGCGTATAGCAAAAACGAAGTCTACGAAGAATGCTTAGAAAACCTATGAAAAATCGTATAGTTTTTAGTATAAGGTGTTCCAAAATAAAGTTTATATTTGTTAAGCTACATGCATGTACGCAACGAAACCGATGAGCGCAGGGGGAAGCCAGGCTCTTCGGAAGCGGAGTTTTACAAAAACAGTGACTGCGACAACTGCCACATTTTCTTATTTAAGTAGCGAAAGCCTCAAAGAAAATATCCATCACGAAATGGTAGCCTTCACAGAGTCTACCTGCCGAGCCATTTTAAGAAATTTTAAATACCAATTTGCCTATTTTTGTTTATTTGGAGAGAAGGGGTCTAAAACCACTGAAAATCTGCTTACGTAGTGTTGAACTGCCTCTTTTCGCCAATTTCAAATTTGACTGTGGAGCATGTCACAATGCATTATTTTTAAGAAGCATGAAAGTATTTTTCTTAAGTTCTAAATTGGTGTTTGGTATATCCCTAGAACCATACAAATTGTTGCAATTTAGCTATTTAATTCTGATAAATTTATTTGGCAGGACTGTTTGTTCAAAACAGAAACTTCTTCAGATATTATGCAATGAAATTTAGTACATATTTATATTAAAAATCGTCAATATTGGCCTCTAGAAGCTCTTTCCTCACATAAAAACTCTTCAGATAAATGTTTGCAAAATTTTGCTTATATCACTTATTTATAACAACAAAATGTATACACACTAACAATATGGAACAGAGGTAAATATTACATATAGTTTTCATTCTTTCTGCTAAGCATTTAAAATCGAATCGATTACATTTCCATTACAATTTGTCCAAATTCGGTAACGATGAAAAGCTTATGCAAATAATAACATTTTAAAAGGAAACCAAGGATACAAAACCAAAGTTACAAAATACGTATACATATTCTAAATTATGTTACGTGCTTAGGTTATTTGATAAAGAGTGGTACGACGTAAAACCTGTCATAAACAGAAAATAAATCAAAACAAAGTCGCTTTTGAAACGCATTTAACTTTTATTTATGTAAAATTTAAGCATTCATGCAGCAAGCAACTTTAAAAGTACACACCGCCGTATTGAATGACTGCTATAGTCGTACTAAGCATATATGTATTTGTATACGAACCCATAAACACTTATAATGGAAATGGGAATGAAGACCCTTCTTATTGCGTACGTGCTGTCATTAGATAATCATCAAGAATATTAACTTACAATACGGATAACTGCGAGTATGAGTTATCAAAATAACACAAATGATTATGAATAGCAATATAACTAACTGCGGAAAGAAAGAGGGTAAATTATACCTACATATAATACTTAGATGATAAGCAATGATAAAGTTCTAGAGGGAATTAACTGAAAAACAAGTAGATTAGTCAGTAACAATTATATTGTACATTTGTTGTTGAAGAGAAATGCTCCAATTCAAAAACAAAACAAAAAAAAAAGTGCAGAATAATGACTTGATAAACTTATCTTAAAATCAAAATATTTATGATCGAACTATTGAGGTTTTTTAAGTCACATTAGAGTAGAAAGTCACCTAAACGTTAATTCTTCGTTTATTCGTTCTCACCCGTTAAGGTGTGGATGCTTATATGGGCATATCCGAAAATAATTTTCTCTTATATGACTCGGGTTTTCAGAATTTTTTTTTCATATTCTAAGGACTGCCCCAGAAAAATTTGATGCTTTTATTCCTTAAGATTATGATATACCTGATGATCGTGCAGGTCGAAATATGAGTGCTATTTTGTCTATATAACATGAGGATTAAAAAAAAATATATAACATTTGGTAAACAAACTTCAAACGATAAAGATGTCTAGGGATCAAGAAAAAAAGCGCGAACTCATCTTGTACACTTACCTGCAAAAACCAGAATTAAGATATTCAGCCATAGCTAAAAAAACAGGTGCATCAAAAAACACTGTCCAAAGGGTTATTTTGAATTATAGAAATGGTGAACTTATTACGCGGAAAAAGAGTGCAGGTAGAAAAGCCAGTATAGACCCATAGTTGGTGAAAAAGGTGAAGCGCCTTTTTAAGCAGAATCCTAACACTTCAGAACGAGATATGGCTGCCAGAGCTGGAACCTCAAAATCTTCTATAAAAAACTTAAGCTAAAGACCTACAGAGTTCAAAAGTACCAGACCGTTCCCATGAAAAGCAGTTAGAGGCTCAAAAGCGAGCTCGAAAGTTTTATGTCGGTTACCTGACTAAATTTGACTGCTGCATAATAGACGGAGAAGGGGCAGGTACAGAGCAAATTTAAAGAGAAGAAAATTACAAAACTTCCCAAGCATTATATGGTTTGGCAGGCCATATGCACTTGCGGTCTGAGAAGCAGTTTTTTTGTAACACAGGGCACAATCAACTCGAAAATTTATATTGATGAATGCCTTCAAAAACGTCTTGCCATTTATTCGTGAGCACGGGGGTACTGTAATGTTCTGGCCTGATTTAGCAACCTCTCACTACTCTAGAGCCACCATAGAATGGTACAATTGCAATAATGTTAATTTTGTTCCCAAAAATGCGAATCCACGTAACTGTCCAGAGCTTCGACCAATTGAGAGATATTGGGCTCTAATGAAAGCAGATCTTCGGAAGAGTAAAAGTACTGCAAAAAATTTAAAAGATTTCAAAAATAAGTGGCGAAAGTCGTACGGTACTGTCGACGAAACAACTGTACAAAACTTAATGAAGGGTCTTAAGAAAAAAGTAAAATATTTTTATATAAAATAAATATTTGTTAATGGTGTAAGGTTATTTATGTTCGTTATACTACTCATTAATAATTAAAAAAACAAAATTTAAAAAAACTCATAAATTATTATTTTATTGATGAAAAACAAAGTATCAAATTTTTCTGGGGCAGTCCTTATAAACAAATGTGGCATATATATCCCTAGACGTGTAAAATGAAATTCCCAATAGGCGAACAAGAAAATTTCGACATAGGGCGCTGTCAGGAAGTCGTTTTACCTGAAATTTTCGGGAAAAATGAGATTTCCGATAATATACGGCAGAGCACATATTTCAAAAGTAGTATATATGTTAAGGGGCATCTTTCCCAATGTTCACAAGTAAATTCCAGAAAAACCGTATGTGGCACACGGTGATGCAATGGGTTAAAAATTCTATATCGCTCATTACGGTCACATAACAGGTCCTAAAATTCTAAAAAAATTCAAGCAAATTTCTTGATGAAAAATAAATCGACTTTGTGATGTTTGAAACATTACTATGTTTTACCTCAAGAAATTAATTTATGTGTTCCCAAATCAGTTATTGTATTCTTATATCTATTTTATACACATGAAAAATAAAAAACTCCTAGCAAAAGCAAACTAAAATTTTTTTAAAGAAAAACCAGTACATTATTTGGTTGTTTTTTTCTCTTTATGTACTTTCCTTATCGACGAAAAAACAAAACATTTTTAGTTACTTCCTGCTCTTATCTTAATAATTTTTAGTGTGGGGTAGGTTTATTTTATGATCACTATGCAAATGCCATGAAAAAAGATATAGTAAGTCCTCTTATCATAAAATTTTAAAAGTGGATTATTTTTTGTTTTATTGCTGTTTTATTTCCAATATTTCTTAGCATATTTCACTTAGTGTACGAGTAAATGTTTACATTTGGATTAATGTGCATTTTTACAATTTCTCACTCTGATAGCAGCAAAGTAATCAAAAGAGGTCGTATGTCATTTGGTGCACTGTAGAAATGGACTAAACAATATGTGTCCAAATTAAGATACAATAACATAAATTTCAATTTTATACTAAGTTATAACCTTTTGCAAATAAGTTTGTTTTTGTTAGTTCGCATACTTAATTAAATTGTATAACAAAAACAAGAAAAAAAAGTATTTTAAAAAATCAATTTGTATATAAAAACCAGGCATGCAAATCGCTTCAAAAAACGATGCGGAAACTGGGGATCTAATTGAAAACCGCAAAAATATAAAATAGTTAATTTTAAAAAAAGTTAATTTTACTAATTGTTGTTTTTGTTGTATAGCTTTAAGTATATGTCAAAACCGTGATTTTTTCACTTTTGAGCAAGGATAACTCAGGATTAGCCTTTCACTTCTCATCTATACACTGAAACTTCATATCAAAATATGTTGTTTTTGTTTTTGCAAAGTGATAAAAGTGCCACGTTTTTGACATTTTTGATGTGACATGTTTTGAGTTGCAGACTTTTCCGAGCGGTTTTAAGGTTGTGTATGCAAAACCTACGAAAAAATGATTTCATGCATTTAAAAAAAATTTAAATCATTAGAGTACCGAGTCCCACGCATGCACGGTGCTCTTGAACAGTCGATAGGTTTTTAGGCTATGTGGAGAAAATTTGTGAATGGGGTTTCATTTGTATTAGTTTAGTGGTCTGAAAAATGCATACCCCGAAATCGTAGCTGATCATCCCCGCGAAATATCGCAAAAATACATGTCCCATATAAAAAAAAAAATCGGAAAAAAAACGCAACAATCAAATATAAAAGTAGTTATATTTAATGTATGCAATGCTGAATCTGAATCCGGCCTTAAAATTGCTATATCTCATATGGTTTTTGAGATATCTTAGCCTAAACAAGGAAAAAATATCGTTTTTGCTATATTTTGAAGCTATATAACTAGAATATTGAATATTTATACGCAGAATTCGATACATTATCTGAAAGCTCCAATCTTTTTCTTTAAAACTGCATTTAAATTATGTCAATACCTTAATTTTTCTCCGAAATATCGTAGACTGAAATAATGACAAAACACGTTTTTTGCACTTTTTTAACTTTTTAGGTTAGGATATCTCCGAGAAAAACAAAGATATCGACATTATTTGAAATAGGTTTAGAAGATTGATTAGAGCTTTCCATTTCTGCATCAGAATTTACGGATATACGTCCTGTTATATAACTCCAAAACACAAAAATAAAACATAGCATCGGCTTTTTTTCCTTGTTCAGGCTAATATATCTCAAAAACCGTATGAGATACAGCAATTCTAAGTCCGGTTTCGGATTCAGCATTGCAAAATACATTAAAAATAAGTATTTTTATATATGTTTGTTGCGTTTTTTTTCTGAATTTTTTTTTATTTTATATGGAATATGTATTTTTGCGATATTTCGCGGGGATGATCAGCTACGATATCGGGGTTTGCATTTTTCAGACCACTAAACTAATACAAATGAAACCCCATTCACAGATTCTCTCCACATATTCAAAAAACCTATCGACTGTTCAAGAGCACCGTGCATGTGAGCATAGCCCTTTAAAAACTCTGTTTTTGTATATAAGCTGCCCTGTAAAACGCAATCAGATTTTTTCGCGGACCCGTCTGAACATGAAAACCTTTGGGAAATGGATAGTGATCACAATTAACGCATGAGTATCGCAGTCTATTGACTGATATAAGAGTAGTGCAGTAGTAACGTAGTGTTTTGAAGAAAACTATTATTTCCAAAACTCGAGGACAAATTTCAATTCTTAATTGCGAGTTCAAAAAATCATTTAAAACTGCAGTTGAGCTCAGAATACTTTAAGTGTTTCCTGTTCTATTTCCGTTTTTGGTCGTTTCTCATCGTTACGTTTTTTGATTGCAGGAGTAGAACATGCCATGTTTGTGAGATTTGGGGTATATTTGCAAACTTTCACGGTAGTAAAATCAGAAAAACATGATTCTTATTTTATAATGTCGTTTTTTGTGAAAAAAAGCCTACTGTATAGATGATATTGCCAGAAGCACCAAAAAGCACAGTTATCTGAGAATCACTCATATAAGTTCCATAGATACTATAATTTGTAAATACAATACATAACATAAATTTTTAAATATTCACTTTTTAATAAAAAAAATAATGAGCCAAATGTAAAAATGTTCAGTAGCATAAGTATTTTGACATCACTGTTTTTAATCAAATATGGTGATTCGAACGATTCAAATTTATTTCGACTAATTGGAGTGTACTGAGGTAAAAAAAAATTAAAAAAATTTTGTTCGCTCGTATAGTGTTGCCGTCGTATTCGTTTTTCTAGGTCAATTTTTACTTCAACTGATCTGTACGAAAGCTTGCCCGATTTAAAGACAATTAAATTATGTTTCTAACGGTGTATTATTTGTTGTGATCGATTGCAAAATAGTTAAGTTATAGTGGTCAAAAATTAAAATTTTTAATATTGCATCACTCTAAGTTTTTTTGAACTAATCATTCGAACCAAGATCAAATAAAAATGGGGCTTGAGTGGTTATTTCTTGAAAGTGAAATAAGTCTATTCAAAGTGCAAAAGTAAAGTTTGAATCGTTCGAATCACAATTTTTGCTGTAAAACAGTGTTATGCGTAAGTTGATGTCAAAATACTTTTGCCACCGAAAATTGTTTGGCTCATTTTTTTCTAATTAAAGAGTAAATATTTACAAATGTATGTTATTTACAAATTAAACAGTCACGGAACTTATAGATCATGCTACTTTATTTGATATGTAAATGTATCGTATAAGAGTCTAAAATATAATGAATTTCGTTCGTCAAAATAATAATGCCGACTAGTGGATGTGTAAATCACCGGAATAAAAAAAAAAACAAATAACAGCCGACAACGAAATACCTATTGAACTATCAAATTATTAATGAAAGGACGTCGGCAGGTGTTTCGGTCTTTAGTAATAAGTAAGTGGATTCGATTCGATAATGAGCTATATCATTTTTATACTTATTTTAAAACATGGACAGTTTTCTACTTTTATGTCAAACTTTCAATTAATCTTTTTCTATTCAACTAAAAATAGAATTTAACCATAATAAAATGACTTAATGCAATAGCGATTATATTCATATGCATTATAAATAGTGCTTAATATTTATTTTATCCTGATACTTTAAAAGATATGAAGCATTTGAGGCCAATAACAAATGAATTTTTGAACTCATGCTACTTGCAGGGTGCAGGAGGGTACTTGTGAAGAGCACCACAAAATAACAACAAGCAATAAGCAAATTACCGTTTGTATGGCCACACGAATTTTTCGTGTTGCACAAAGCCATTTTTGACCTTGAACTTTAACGAATTTTACAATTTTAACAATACAAACAATTTAAACAATTTTTTGTAAATAAAAAAACTAAAACAGCTAAACGCAAGCATTTCATGTACGAGTACTACTCTTACACTTACAATTAGGAACAAAATATGCAAAGTATTGTTACCAAATATTTCTAGAGAATTTTTGTAAATAAACAAAAAAATAAATAAATTAGAGGAACCAAACGTTTTATCTCTTATTTGACTAGTATGCCAAAATATGCATATGTTCGTTTACATACATATTTGTTTTGTATGTTTTTCTCTTTTTGCTTTAATCTGGCAAAATAGCACAGAGAATTTATGTGATGCTCCACGGGAAAAGAGAACTTGTCTTTTATAAATTTAAAACCCGAATTTTTGGCATTCTCCAAAAATATGTTTTAGTTAAGACCTCCAGAAAATTCCAAGACTTTACGAGTTTGAAATTGTAAAATAAAAAGTTTTTTTGATGTTGAAGTATAAGGATTGGCAAATGTTACGGAGCATTCCTAAAGTATGAAAACGATTTAAGAAATGAAAGTCTCCATTTCTAATCGGAATTTTTGTGATTGTTTAAAATCTGTAAAAAAAATTTTATTTTGTGTTTGTAGTTTCACTGCTAAGTATATGAGCAAATAACATGGTCGTCAAAAAGTAGGAATGGCACAGTTATAATTGCGCCCACTTGCGGCCAGTGAATAATGGTATTCATGTCTGGCACCCGCCTATTATAGGGGAGGGGGGGGGCTAGTGTGGACAATTTTTATATAATTACAGAATTATGCATGTAAATATATCATTTTTGTAATAAAGTAATTTTAAGCGATTACTTATACCTCTTGCCTTCATAATTGCATCAATAGTTATGAATTTTTATTTTCATAAATGCACTATTAAGTTATTTTAAAAAGAGCTTACATTTGTCCACACTAGCCCCTTATACGGGGCTAGTGTGGACAACCATTGATTTAACTGGGGGCTAATGTGGACACCATAAGAAACTTAATAATTCATACAAAAACGTTAAGAAAGAGTTCAGATACATGTTTATTCAAGAAAATAACGATGTAATACAAATAAAAAATTAACTGCTATCCCATGTTGTATTTGGAGAAATTTATATCAAACTTCATATAACTTGCTGATCGAGATGTTCCCGGCAGTTGTTGTGCTTGTGGCAGCTTTGCCACTATTTCATTTCGGTGAATTTGGCTGGTATCCGGTATATCGGGATACGTGAATCTATCGTTCTTTCTTTTTAGAAACGTAATGTCGAAATCTTGAGAACCGTGGATCGTGACAATTTGGCCAATATAAAATACTTTTTGTCCATGATGTTTCAAATTTCATATAACTTGCTGATCGCGATGTTTTCGAAATTTTGTGTGGTTGTGGCAGCTTTGTCACTATTTCATTTCGGTAAATTTCACTGGTATCCGGTAAATCGGGATACGTGAATCTGTCGTTCTTTCTTTTTAGTAACGTACTTTCTTGGAACGGCTTAAAGAAATGGTCTGACGATTTCTAGAGTCATTTCAGCTGCTGCGGACATGTCCACACTAGCCCAATTTCAGTTGTCCACACTAGCCCCCTTATGTCTTTTTAAACAAAAATATTTTTTTTTTAATCTTACGGTAAAGTTCTTCAAAAATAATTTCAATGGTTTAAATAAACACTATTTTAAGTTGTATTATCTATTAACACTACAGCAGAAGAACAATTAGTTTAAAAGTATCACTGAAATTACGAAGCAACTAAAAAATTACTTTTTGCTGCTTAAAACACGTTCGGTCACGTTATCATGGAAAGCTGAACTGTCAACAAATTAATATTTTTCTGGTGATGCAGAGTGCAAATACCAACTTGAAAAATATAAAACAGAAACAAAAAATTCAAAACGGCGCGAGAATTTGAATTTGTCCACACTAGCCCCCAGTCCACACTAGCCCCCCCCTCCCCTAATTAATGGAAATGGCTTATTAATTTTGCGAGTGATTCTGTAAAGGGATTGAGGTTGGGTAAAATCCTTTTAATTGATATTTCTGGTTTAATAATCACATTAAAATCGATTGCAGAATGTTCAGAACGTATCAAAACAATGAAACTTAACTTGACAACCAATAAAATTTAGCATTTCTTTTACCTTTTAGATTTCTTGTAAAATTTTGTCATATACGATAATGTGCCCTTTCCTGTGGAGCATCACAAATGATTTAACACACGGAGGTTTAGAAAGATGACATTTTTACATTGACAAGTATTTTGTTTTCGCCGAAGTGTAGCAACTTTAAAACATTGCATTTTATGGCTTTCATATATTGTTTACTTATCACTAAAATGCTAAGAATATTTTTAGAAATATTTGTTTTCAGATTCTTCAGAATAATAAAACTATAAGTGGATAAGTAGCTACCTACTATTAAGGAATTTGTAGGTTTCATGCTCGAAATCATATTCAAAAATTAATGTCACGAAAAATTATATTTGAAATAAAATTTATTTCATTGACTTAAAAAAAATTATCCTGTTCTTTCCTTGAACAGATGCAGTATTGAAGCGTAGTGTTCCCCGGTTATAGAGACACCTTTATCAACATTATCCCTTCTAAGTTTCAAAAGAGTGTCGCCATGAATTTCCCTGCCGACTGTGACATGTTAAACTTCTGAGGCGGTGATGTGCCTTTTTTGTGTCACTGCAAAGACTCCTGATAAAAGATAAAGATCGAAAATAAATAAACAAACATAATGTTTCTATTTTTCTTCTAGCCCACTGACAGCACTTTTGTTAGTTCCTCCGTCTTTATGTTTATAGTTTTGTGGAGATTTTGCATTTTTATTTATATGATTATAAATAGTATAGTATTATGTGACAATTTTGTCGGATTTTGAAAAAACTCTCAACATCTAATTTTAAATTGATGTTTATTTAAGTAATTTCGTTGGCAGTTCCTTTTTTTCTATTTTGCAACCTTTTTTGCCCACTATTCTTCCGTTTTTTATCCACGAAATCGAAGTAATAACGGTTAGTTCATTGACGTTGTATAACGCTCATAAATATTTTCATTTAATGAGCATTTGAACTGCCCACATATAAAATCCGTTCAAATTTCCTTATTTCCGCTGAAATTTTGATCCACTTAAAAAAAAAAAACATACTAAAAACTCTTACAAGATAGGATGCTGGCTACCATAGACAGCCTGCTTTAAGCTATAAAATAGTAACAACTTTCTAAAATCCATTGAATGTCAAAATAATTGCAAACTACTTACATCTTGAGTATAAATAAATTTTGAACTACGGTTATCGAATGCAAACTAAATCTGAGAGTAAAAGTGTGCGCTCGTACTTTGAAATTTGCTTACTTTGCACTCAAAGATACAAAAAAATCAAATCAACAAATAAAAGTAAAAATAGCAATAAAAATTGTGTGTGCAGTCAACGCCAAAAGCAACAAAATAAAATAATAAAAGTGAAAAAAAAAACTATAAATTGAAATAAGTGTCCAAGCATATTTTAAAAATCTTTTCAAATAAGGAAAAGAAAGCAATGCAAATTGGCAAATTCAGCCTGCTCACTAGCACTGCGATTTCTCCATTAAATCGCACAAGAAACCTTGCTAAATTGTCTATGAAGATTTGTTGTATATCATGTGGGAAGTCTGTCTATTTAAAGCAGTTTAGTTGGTATCATTTGGCGCTGAAGTCGTTGTAAAGTTAACTGTTTGCAAAGGCCAGGATTAATAGAAAACATGTAACATTGTTGTAGCAAAAGCCGAAGAGTTTCAGCTTTTAAAAGACCGCATAGAAAATTGAATAAACGAATCTCCATTGGTCTAAAGTCCAAATATTTTTGAGTACTCACATCATTTTTAAAAGTAACTATTGAGGCATCCTTGCACATTAGTTCCACTCCAATACATTCGATTTTGCATGAACACTTAGTTGTAAAAAACGTTTGTACTCGTTGGAAACCCCATAATTTATCAATCGCTCAAAAAAAGGCTCGCATCGTTTGGTGTAAGGAAATGATTAAAACATGGGTGGGTATCCCCATACGAGCTAAATCCAACAAAAGTTGTTCGTGTAAGAAGCACAGCGAAGCAAATGGTCGCCTTTTTCTTCGGCCGAATGGGTCATGTGGCCACTGTTCCGCTTGAACAATGTACGACTATCAATTCTGAGTGGTACACGACCATTTGTTTGCCGGAAGTCTTCGGAGAAATTCTTTAAACCAACCCCCGAAGACGAATCATTCTCCATCATGACAATGCGAGCTCTCATACATCTCGTGAAACAGGTGAATTTTTGAGCAGTCAAAACATCGAATTGATGACTCATCTTCCGTACAGTCCTGATTTGGCACCCAATGACTTCTTTTTGTTCCCGAACATCAAAGGTAAACTGCGTGGTCAACGATTTACGAGCGCCGAAGAAGCACTTGAAGCGTTCAAAAACCATGTTTTGGAGGTGTCTCAGAGGAATGGGAAAACTACTATGACAAATGGTTTGAACGAATGCAAAAGTGTATTGATAATCAAGGGGAATATTTAAAAAACAATAAAGCCATTTTCAATTAAAAATGTTTGTTATTATTTGCTCTTCCCGACATATACAGAGTGGCTGATTCGAAGTGTTACCAATTCAAAAGACTATATTTTTAGTTTTCATGCACAGATTTCATTGATCAAACGCTATAATTGTTGGGAAATGTTCAAATTTTAAGAATCTGCTTGAGATTTTCGATATGGCCACCTTTGGCCTTAACTATGGCCCGTAGACGGTCGAAGAACGAGTCGCATGCTGCACGAATTTGATTTTGTGGAAGTTTGCGCCATTCTTGTTGAAGGGCCACTTTTAGCGCATCAACGCTCTGGTATTTTTTAGTCAAGACCTTCCTGTCCAACATTCCCCAGATTGAAAAATCCAGCGGAATCGCATCAGACGAATTTGAGAGCCATTGTTGAGCAGAAATGAAGCTAGGAACGTTTTTTTCTAACCATTCTTGATTCACACGAGCTTTGTGTGACGGTGCCGAGTCTTGTTGGAATGTCCATGGCTTGCGACCGAAATGTTTGCGTGCCCACGGTAGTAAAGCACCCTCCAACACTGATTCACGATACACCTGGGCGTTTACTTTGACGCCAGCGGCCAAAAAAACGAGTGGTGAGCGCCCATCAGCAGTCACTGCTGCCCAAACCATCACATGCGGTGGTGCCTGCGTCCTGGTGGCCAAACGAACATTCAAATTTTCGTAGGACCTCTGTCAAGTAAACCCGATCATTTTGTTTGTTTACATATTGCTAGATACAGTAATTTTTCTCATCAGAGAAGACAATTTGTGACAGATTTCCGGCGGCGTGCAAGCGCAACAACTCCTTGGCTCTATCGAGCCTAACTTTTTTTTGAGCAAGAGTGAGATCATGCGCCTTTTGGAACTTGAGGGCCTTTAGTCCGAGCTTGTTTGACAATATGTGTTGCATTCGTTCACGCGATATTTTCAGCTCGGCAGCCATTTGTCTGCCACTGCGTCTCGGATTTCGCTCAATTCTGGCCTTCACCTTTCGAACCATTTCTGGTGATGTTGCAGTTATTTTCCGACCAGCACCATGTCGTTTGGCAACGCTGCCGATACCATTGTAACGTGTTATGGTCCGATACACAAACATTTTATTCACTTTTAAATGTTTCAGCTCACGAACAATTGCTGGTTGCGATTTTCCAGCCAAATAAAGAGCAATCACACTATTACGTTTGAATTCCATTTCGAAAATTTTTTATTTTCAATAAATTGACGCGCAAATGCTTTTGGTTACTTGTTGACAATAGAATGAACTAACATCATGCCAATTTTTAGACAGCTGTCATGTTCCATCTGTCAGATAAGTCTATCTGAAGTTGGTAACAGTTCGAATCAGCCACCCTGTAGGTAGTGCCCTACGTATTAAAAAAAAATAAATAAAAATTAAATAACACCCAAAAAAAATATTTACAAAAAGCAAAAAAAATAAAAAAAAAAATAAAAATGAAATAAAGATAGAGGTGTTTCTACTACATTGTTTTCAGCAAAACATTTTTGTTTTGTTAACACCCAATTATTTTTACTACTAAAGAAACAAAAAATTAAACCTTTAAGTTTCCAGGAGACTGAGGCCAGAAAACTGAGTTTCTTTTCACTTTTCAATAAATAAATCATCAATACAACGTTCAATCATGAAATTTATGTTCAAATTATTATCAAAATGTTAAGTATTTGTAACCTTTAAATGAAATTATAATGATATAAAACAGCAACGCGCTAGATATGCTAATTCATCAAAAATTTTAGATATTTTGATATGCCAGGAGGCCGAGTAAAATTTCGAATGACAAAGTTCAATTAAGTGTTTTTTAATAAAGTTGAATATTAGCTAATTGCGAAATTTGACAGTTACATTGAAAATCTATTAATTAAATTTCTTGTTTTCAGTACAAAGTGTACGTATGCACACTTGTTTTATTTAGCATTAAAACTTTAATTTATTGAAAGAGAGATGCCAGGAGACTGAGAATTTGGCACTTTAAAGTGCCATTTTTGCATGAAATCCCTTTGGGATCGAGCTTATTTTCACTGTAATACTAGAAACAATTTAAGTGCTTAGTTTTGACCTAAAAACAATTCAATATATTTAGGTAAAATGTACAGAACACTCTCTTGAGAGTAGAATCATAGAAACGTAGAAACATAGAAACGTAGAAACATAGTTGTATGTAATAATAAAAATTGAGTGTAAAAATTAAATATTAAATAAAATAATATGAAAATCTATCTACTAAATACTGTCTATAAAATTCATGTGCTTTTCCGTCAATATGTTCCTAATGACCTGTGATTTTCAAATCTGTTCTGAAAGCTGGTTTCAAAATAGAATTTTTTTAAAAATTATACAATTGTCATATTGTTCAAGTCACTCATAATGCTTCGAAATTAATGTGAGCTTATTATTTTTCAGTGGGTGTTTTTTTTTTTGTTCAGAGCTTTAATGAAGTGTGCAAATTTTATTACATTCAGTTATTCATGAATCATGATTAAAAATGCTTCATTTGTATGAAAACAAAGAACTTTAGTCATAATAAAATCGACATGCTTATTAATAAAGACAAAGGCAAGTCAAATGTCCGTCCATGCTATTTCATTTTCTTCTTTTCAACGCCAGGTTAAAACACGCTAAATGTGTGCTCAATAGTTTTCAATCAACCGCTAAGCAGCAGCAGTTTTTTTTTTGCTTGTTCTTAACACACGGCTGGCTGCTTGGTCAACGAAATTACAACGTTTAGCAAAAACGACAAAAAAAAAAAAAAAATATCCAACATTCTAGTAAAACAATGCAAAAAAATAACCACTAGAAACAAAGGTAGCATTGTATCAAGTTTCAGCATCACGGATGAAGACAACCAGAGCAGCGTTGAGTGTTGAATGCTTGGACAGACAGCTAAACAACAGTTTAGTGCTTGAAATGCCATCAAAGTTAAAAGTGCAAAAAAATTAACATGCAGGAAATACTCATCAGTCGTAAGCCATCAAACAACGTCTGTCTAACAGACTGTCTGTTTCTATCGTGTTTTGGTTTGGCTTTCACTGGCCAGTGCTCCGACTATTGTTGACAGCGGCTAAGAGTTGGTTGCGTTTCTTGTTGTTGTTTTTCTCTCTGTTGTCTTTTCGTGTGTATTTATTTTCCTTTTAGCTTAGCTATTGTATTGTACATACTAAGCTAACAATCTTTAAAAAAACAGCATTTGTTGAAGTATTAAGATAGCAGCTACAAGTCTTGAGTTTTTTTTAACGTCCCAGACTTCAATTTTAATGACGATGATTCATTTCACGTCATCGTCATCGTCGTTGCTTGATGCAGTATTTCCCGTTTTTGTTTTTGTTGCAGTGGCAAACGAGACACTGAAGAAAATTAATAATAAAATTCACAAATTAGTTTTCTGAAAAAATACCTACTTTTTAAATATGTAGACTAGACTCTTTTTGGAACTTCCATGATATTAACGCCCAAAAATCTGAAAGAGGGTGTCATGAAAGTGAGCTGAGATTTTTTCTATTTTTTTTAAGGTAATTTAGGGGTGGCGCAACGTCGATTTATGCAAAATTTCAGCTAGAAAAGTTTTTCCAAAACATTTTCACTCATTAAATACCGTTTTTATGTGTCTTTTTGACCCAATTAAAATAAAAAACTGGGTTATAATGGGTTATAAAGTAATAAAAATGCAATAAATAAGGAACAAAGTTTAGTAAATTTCGTGAATGATCTAAATGATCTTCAAAAAAATTGAAAAAATCTCAACTCACTTTTTTGACATCCTCTTTCAAATTTTTTGGCGTAGGGTTAACCCGGGAGATGTGGCACCCCTTTCAATTTCAATACTTGCAGCTTTCATAGCATTCAAATATGGACGCAGTTTAATTCAGCTGCGTGAGAGACTTCATGGAGAGTGGCTCGTTTAGCTATAGTTGCAATAATTATTTGTGTGTGGGATTTCAAAAAAAAGTTTTGGAAATGTAACGTCTGACTTTTGTTATACCGAAAGGGGGATATGGCACCCTATGACTACGGGTGACATGGTTCTGGTGGCATTCATCCCTTTGCATGTTATGAGGTATTTGGGTTTGCAAATACAATGCGCTTGAACGTACAGTCACTCCAGAATCGCAGAATTTAAATCAGGTAGGGCCTTAAGTACATTTTAAACTGATTAATTTGAAGTTTTCCCTTATATTTTAGAAAATCTTGTGAAACAAGTGACACACCGCAGAAATGGTGTTAAGTAATATCTCGTCAGTCTGGCTTCGAAAAACTCTAAGCTAAACAAGAGAAAATAAACGCCAAGAATTCAAATTATTTGGTCCAGCCAGCCAATGCAACGTTACTATGGTGGTTCCAAAGAAGAGGTGTTATCAACATAAGATGGTTACTAGTTATGCTTCTTCCGAATGAAGGTGAAGAAAATATTCCAAGATAAATTTGCGTTGGATGTGGGGAAGACTATGCACAAACCTCTAAACCAGATGATTGGATCCAATGTCTAATGTGCATCTTATACGAAAGCATGCAATAATTCTTGAAACAAAAACTTAAAAGCCACCTAGGTAGTCAAATCACCCATGATATGGTTCCATATCACCCATAGTCTCGGGTGATTCTTTCGGTCATAATCCCCATTTTGGTATTGGGCGTTATGTCCGCAAATTTAATTAAGATTGAATACAATTTTTGTAATGATCCATTCAAAAAACTTATATTATAAGTGTTGGATATTACATATAGATTTTTGGGAGTTTTAAATCCAGAGCTGCGGTTGTTAATAAAACAATAAGGTGTTAGGAAATATCGTTATGGGGACTATGTCCGTTTTTTCTGGGGATTATGTCCGAAAAACCTGCGAACATAATCCCCATTTCGTGAATTGAGATTATGTCCGTGGGGATTATGTCACGGCACCAAAAAAATGTACCTATCTAATTTAAAAAGTCTCGAACTTATCAAACAGCCCTAGGAGTATGACATTAGCTGTGCTTTAGACGACAGTTTTCAGTGTTTAATTCTAAGAAATGTATGGGAAAGCAACTAATGTGGTTTATTTAACACAGATAAATTTGCGTGTTTAATTATTAAGCACAAAGTATACTGTTGACTGTTTACTGTATATTAGCTGTGTTTAATAGGATTTTAGCATAGTGGCACCACATTTTTACCGATTGTCTTGGCAAGCGGAGAGAAGTCGTGCGAATCGAAAAGCAGAATAAAGTAAAACAAAATAAGAAGAAGAGATAGTACACAAACTCGTTTTAGAAGAAAAGTGATAACTACGTGTTAACACGCTGCCGTCTTAAATACAGCTATTATTAGAACAATTTTACAATTAACGGCACAATTGACGCTGAGATATGTGTATTTTTTAAGTATTTAAATTAATTATGGAATGAAGAGGACTTGGCCGAAAATGGGTTACAAGATTATTTATAAAATTAAAAATACTTTGGCAGTGTAAAATAGTTTGTTTATTTTTTTTTTTTTTGTTTGCTTGCAATTGTTGTTATAGTTTTAACAGCTCTTAGTCGAACGACTTTTTTTTTTTAAATGTGGTAAACGCCAGCATCCACATATGCGACCTAAACGTTTAACGTTTATATATTCCGAAGTAACTGACAGAGAGTTTTGTCGGGGAGTATTGCAACGAACGTGGCTTAAGTCAATAAACTTTCAACTGGACATTCTACAGAAGATGTATTACGAATTTGCATTGCGCGTTATATTGCAAGTTTTTGTTTTTTCTCCGCTGGTATGACAAAGAATGTTGACAATACAAAATAAAACGAAATGAAAAGTATCCACTCATAACATTAAAAAATATCGTATTCTCTGAATACAAACGTGTACAAAGGAATGTAATTGCCTTTTGTGTAGAAATATTCTGCGTATCGACTTTTTTATTCGTATTACATTTGCTACAGATATTTAAAATTTATTGACTAGGAAATGCATTTTTGCCATCTTTTATTAAAATGTTTTTTATTGTTGATTTGTTTTTTATTTTGGGTTAAATGACTTAGCTCTGTTAATATAAAGTTTTTGTGTTTTCCTTGTAAACGCATTTGGGAAACTTAATACTTAAGTTATAAAGAAGATAATTATTATAATCATATTAATGGCCCTTGGTTTAATAACCTGATGATTATAGAAATTTAAAAGAAAGCCAAAAGAAAAATTATTCAAACATTTGTTTTTCAAACATTTAATGACGCACAAAAATAATAAACTTCAAACTTAACACTTAAACTGTCATATTCAGTTAAAGCAAAAAAAAAAAAAAGTCATTAATCATCATTTGCGAAAATTACTCGGAGCGGCGCATATGTCATTAAACTTTTTCATTTCATGTACGTATGCATGTAGGTAGCTTAAAGTTTTCCGCAGCTTTTATTTTGTTTACTTTTTTTATGTCATCGGCACAGCCACCTGCAAACATCGAATTGACTATGCAGAGCCATACGCTTCTTTTTCGCTTGTTTAGCGCCACTTAAAACCTTGAAAAATCAAATCGAATTTCGTTTTTCGTTTCTGCACCAAGGGATCATTATCTTTGCATATGTTGAGGTATTAAAATATGTTTTGAACATAGACAACAATATCGTTGACTTCAAGTTGAATAAAAAAAGTACTGTTTTTTATCCATATTCGCTGAAATAGTGAGATTAATACGGGAAAGTGAAATCTTACATAACGCTTTAGAAAATTTGAACTTTGTGCAAATTGAAAGTCATCTAATTTGTATTAATCTAATCTAAAATATAATATATTTTTTTATACATATTGGAATTTGCAAATTATGGAAAGTTGTTGTTTTTAAAAACTACGTGTTGTACAAAACAAATTTTTAAAAACTTATTTGTTGAATACTAGTATAACAGTTTCCAGATCTGCATATACATACGAAGGCTAAATGACAAGTTCAAGACTTTTTAAAGCAGAAACGACCGCATTTGGCGAAAAAAAGTGCTGTTCAACCAACACAATACACAAGTGTGCACTTATATCCAAACATTGGTATATGAAATGCTTCCACATCCAGCAAATTTCCTATATTTAGCTCTCTGCGACTATTTTCTATTTCCAAACCTGAAGGATAGGCTTGGCGGCAAGAAATTTGGGTCGAATGAAGAGGTCATTAAATAAACGCTTATATTGAGGTTTTCTGCTTTCAATGGCTGTCAAAGGCAAACCAAATGACCCAGGGTGCTCAAAATTTCATAGTGGTCTGCTTATAGATTATAATTGACAAGACCAGTGGATTTTGCAAAAAAGTCTTGAAACTTATCAAACAACCTTCATATATTTTTGTAGGTTAGACAGTATTTATGCGATAGGGCAAAATTAAAATTTTTAAGTTGTGGCAGCGCCATAAGCTGCAAAAAGAGGGGGAAGGTTTGGGAGTTCAACCCCCCAGAAAGATCTTTTACCTAAACAAATTAAATAAATATTTATGAACTGAAATATGTAGGGTAAGGGAGGGAAATATGGACTACGTGGGTAATATGGACCACACGGCTATTTCCCACTGCATACATAGGATTTACCGTTATTCATGTTCAAACTTAACGCTAATACCTAAAGCTTATAATAGGGCGATTTTAGCGTTCGGTGAAGTCGCATGTTTCTGTAAAGTTGATTTTTCTAAAAAAAAGATCAGTGATAATTTTTTTCTAGTGAGTATATTTCATTATTTCACTTTAAAGACATCGCGTTTTTAAATAAATGGTTAATTATATAAAGTCAGTGAATACCATTTATAATTTATTAGTACAAATAAGTTCATTAACCAAAAGAGTTTTTGATAAAAAAAAAAACCATTTATTTCACCAACACGTGCTGTGGGTAATATGGACCACCAAAGAAAAAAGCCTCAAAAACAAATGTATTTATCATCTTTTTCAGATGGGGAATCTAGTTGCAGTTTTCATGACGTGTCTGATGGTCATTATATGTAATTCGTTAACTACAAAGGAAAAAAATTATAAAAAATGCATATAATGTAATACCCTTTAGTCAGAAGATCTACGTGGCGAATTTTGGGTTGAATGTGTAATCTGACGTTCTTGGAGTCATGAAAAATGTGCCGAATGTGGAAGTGACATTTTTATATGCAGCTTCTGTACCAAATGGACTATATGGTCCATATTACACTACACTTTTTTTTTATCTTCATTTTGAGTACTTTCAGTTTTTTAATTTATTTTCTTTATCCTGATGAGATATTTATCTAAAAGTGAATCAGAATGAAGGTAAATTGTTTCCTTTACTGAATGACATAAAATTAATTGTTTTGTTTTATGTATTTTGGGTTTTATTTAAAAAAAAAAGATGGGTGGTCCATATTTCCCTCCCTTACCCTACTGAATTAATCTAATTAGTACTCGTACCTATGATTTCATTTATAATATCACAGTCATTTTGACTAAGTACATCTGTGGGTCAGCTCTTTTTCAACCATTTATAGATGTACAAATTTTTTAAAAAAACTACATTTTATTTCGCGTTTTTTGCCAAAAATTGAAGAAATTGTAGAAACGCGATTTGATTTTTCCTTTTATTTAAAATATGGGCCATAAAAAAATTTTATTCAGATTTCATTTATAAGCAGTTATGAAAGTTTTTAGAAAGAAAGTAACAAAAAATACAAATATTTAGTCCAGTGATTAGTTTTCTGAGCAAAAAATTAGAACCAGCAATTCTTCAATTGGAATCGAAATCGAGATCATTGCCGCATTAAAAGTTATTCAGACTCAAAGGTTGAAATATAAGATGTATCTTAATCGAATTTCGAAATAGCAAAAAAAAAAAAAAAATATGCTTAGCTTAAACCAGTTTTTTTTTTCATATATCAAAATAACTTTTTTATTAAGTCTAATGTATTTCATTTCACCACTCGCCATCTTTCGGGCAAAACCATAATACGGTGCTTGAAGGATTCCTGGGGTTTCTACTCGAAAAACTCGGTCAGGGAATTCAATTTTATGCTATCAAGATAATTCTACAACGAGTGAAACAAATGGTAATCCGAGATTCACGTACAGAAATGCGGTCAGTAAAATTTTTTTCACACAGATTATGTAGGGATGTTGCGACTGCTTATGTGTCGGTTTTCCTCCACCATTTTCAAGAATTTCGTCCACTTTTTCGGCGCATGGTCGACAAGACTTACATCAAAATTTCCAGATCGGAATCGAACATAGTTAAAGATTTCTCGAAAACCATACGAGATATAGCAATTCTAAGGCCGGATTCCAATTCAACATAAAAATTTACATTGAAAATGATTTATTTTTGTTTTTGTTTGTTGTTAATTTTCTAAAAAAAAACCCAAAAATTCTTTTATTTTTCACCAAAAAAATCTAAAAAAAAAAAATTCTTAAAATACAATCAGGCATGTTCAAAAATGCGATTCACTTCGGAATCGGAATGAAAGCAATCTTCAAGAGCTCTGCATTGCCACATATTAGATGGCATAGAATTTGTATTTCAAGAAATAAAATTTGCTAAGGATTCCTATTCAATTTACCGAAACATAAATCCGATTTGGTGTTGCAAATTGCTTTCATTCCGATTCCAAGTGAATCGGATTTCAGAACATGCCTGAATGTCTCGTTAACGCGATCAGCTAGAATTTTCAAAAACACCATTATTGAATTTTTAAATAAACGGAAAACTAACTGTATACTCATTTTTTAGTTAATTTTTGTCAAACATTTTTTTTTTTAACAGAAACAATGTAAAGGCTATTTTGTTACCAAAATTCGACCCTAAAAATCGATAAACTCGTTGATCGATTTTAAAAAAACTTTTTCTGTATATTTGGACCCCAGTGAACAACTTTGCATAGAAAAACCTGCAGTGGGACGACATCGAGGTAAAACCGAGTTCAAACGAGGTGTGCGAACACTCTCTCGGCCTCGCTTTTGTCGATTTCATGAGAATACATTCTTTAGTACACCGTAAGGTCTACTTCATTATCTTGTGTAGCAAGTGAAAAATATTGAAAGCAAAAGGTCATAGCATGACAACAAGACTAGACGGTGCGTCCCTTCGCAAATGTCAAAACAACGAAAAAGACGAAAATGTCAGATGTTTTCAGACTGCATGTTTTTTTTTACTATAGTATGTATGTATGTATTCTCCTTTAACTCCTAGGAGGAGCATAGGGCCAATATGAAATCTCTCCATTTGTCACGATCCCTTGCGATGACTTTGATCTCTTGCCACGATTTTCCCGATTCTTGGATTTCCTTTTCCAACGACCTTTTCCAGTTGGTTTTGGGTCTACCACGTCCTCTACTGCCTTGTGGATTCCACTCAAGGGCCTGGCGACAAACTTCGCTGTGTGGTTTCCGGAGAGTGTGACCAATCCATCCCCATTTGCGCAGCTTGATCTCGTTTGCTATAGGCTTCTGTTTGCATTTTTGATGTAGCTCGGCATTTGATATAGTGCGAGGCCACCAAACCTTTAGTATACGCCTTAAGCATTTGTTGACGAATACTTGCAGCTTGTTTGTTAGTTGTTCAGTAACAAGCCATGTTTCGCACCCATATAACAAAACCGATTTCACATTCGAATCAAAAATGCGCACTCTCGTTTTGGTGGATATAACGGATGAAGACCATATTTTGTTCAGTTGAGCAAACGCGCCTTTTGCTTTTGCTATTCTTGAGTTGATATCCTCTTTTGCTCCACCATCCATGGAGATAATGCTGCCTAGATACGTGAAGCTATCGACGTTTCCGATGTCATCACTGCCAGCTTTAAACGTGATGTCATTGCTTGCGTTTAGCTTCATGCTTTTAGTCTTGGGTACGTTGATTTTTAGGCCGGCCTTTTGTGATTCCAAGACAAGGTCTTCAATTTTGCTTTGCATATCTGAATGTTTGGACGATAAGAGGCAGATGTCGTCAGCGTAGTCGAGATCTTCCAGATGTTCGGTAAAGTTCCATTGAATACCCCTTTTGGCCTTATTAAGAGCTTTATCTAGGATATCATCAAGAACGATAAGGAAGAGTGATGGTGATAGTAAACACCCCTGCCGTACGCCTGAATTAGTGGTGAATGTCGGTGACAACAACCCGTTGTGTAACACACTGCATTTAAAGCCTTCATATTGTGCACGTACTAAGTTTATGGCCTTTGCGGCAATACCTCTTCGTTGCAGTGACGCCCAGATGTTTTCTCGGGAGACACTGTCAAAGGCAGTGCTATAGTCAACGAAGACAAGTTGAAGTGCAGCACGCCACTCGCATGATTGTTCGACAATTATTCTGAGCGTGTTGATTTGATCCACGCATGATCTGTTTCGCCGGAATCCTGCTTGCTGCTTTCGAATGGCCGAATCAATGCAATAACTCTTAAAAAGCAAAATCCATTGTTATAAAAAAGGATTTTCGTAACAATATTGTAAAATTTAAAATTAAAATTGGCTTTTTCATCAAATATTTGTATTAAAATTGCACAAGTGTAAATTTACATGACAGTAACTCTACCAGTAAAAAGTCACGTCCATTAAGTGTCTAACTGTCAAACAGTTGCATTTACAACAAAATTACTTACTTTTTAATTTAGTGTATGCCTCATCAAAGTAGTGAAACTACAAACTAATGAAATAGGGAATTTCTTACTCGTGCAAGAAATTTCGACGACTTTTGTGGTGGCTGTTGCATACCAAATGCGCTTACATTGCATTCTGTATGCACATTGTAAGCTGACATTTATGCAATTTTTAAAGCCGATTTATAAACGTTGATAAAGTTTGTTGGTTTTTTGCACCCCGATCAATTGCAGTAGATTTATTAATGCACATTTATGTACGTACTTGTGTAGCCTGCTGTTACACCCTAGATTTTGCATTTGATAGAACACATTCAACGTTGCTTGTGGATGCGCCTATAGGGGGTAACTAACTACTAGTGAAATAGAGCATTTTATAATGTTGACGTGATTCATTTGTTACTTTAATTTATGACCTGTTGTGGTTTGTTGTTTTTTTTTTTTTATTTAATAAAAAAGTTATCCTGCTTGTAAGTTTTTTAAATTGCATCATACAAGTAAGTGAGTTTAATAATTTTATAAAGCACGTTTACATTTGTGTCGTTAAATATCAAAACTGCCTAAGTCCCTCTATGATATATTGGCAAAATAAAATAAATTTCAATAATTTGATTTTAATTTATTTTATTTTGCCTTTATATCAGAGGGCAGTTTTCTTATTTAATTACACATTTATGACTTTGACTACAATTGAAATTTAAACCAAAAATATCACTGATCAACAAGAGATTAAATGCTACTGCTTTTCATAGTATTTTTTACGTAACTGATGAATCTATATGTACGAGTACTTTTCCATCACAACTCAATTTTTAAACGAAAAGATCGGGACAAAATCTAAAAAAATATCTGTTTTTGTTACATCAAATACTATCCGCAGCAAGGTTAACTATCAAAACATATGTTCAACTTTTTCATATTTTTTTTTTTTTTATACGCAGGTATGACGGTATATATATAATTTGCGTTCTTAACACATATACCGAATCTCATCTAACTATATACTTACGTTAAATATAGTTTAAGTATTTTATGCCATATACTCTTTTTTCGTAAGATGCTTTGTTTTGCTCTACTACTGAAAAAAGGCTTGCATGGCATCACTATATTGTCAAAAACTTTTTTTACCCGAATTTGTTTTCTGGGATATAGTACCTACCGTGTGGAGAGTACCCACATATTTTTATAATTTTCTCAAAAGCGGAGAAAATTCTTGAATTTCCATTTATTTTTTTGAAATACAGATTTTCAATAATAAATGAAATATTTTCGTCAAAAAAAAGAAAAAAAGAAGCAGATATCGTTTTTAAGAGTCCTAACTTTTGAGACGGAGTGGGCATGATTTTTTTTTTGGCTTCATATAATTCGAACCAATTTAATGTACATTAGGGTGGTCTAAAATTTTAAAATTTTTTGAAATTGCGCTCCTACAGCTTTAAAATGTTCTCTTTTATGTAAATAAGCACTATATAAAATTTGGTTCCATTTGAGAGAATATTTGATGCATCCCAAACCGAAAAGTGGTCCTTAATATGGGAAAATTTTTTGTTTTGAAACTTAAACGGCTAAACAAATTATATGGATTTGAAGCCGCTAAATATAAATTTATTTCTCTGTAAGTTCTTTAGTTTTGAAGATATTGTAATTCAAGGTGGACAAGAAATATATTTACATTAGACTGCTTCATAATTTTTTTTTTGCTTCTGATTTGCTTTCCACAAGTTTTTTTGTTAAAAAGATAGAAATTAAAAATTCTGGTGCAAGGATAGCCCATAATATTAATACTTACTGGTGGCGCATCTTATTTCTTTGCTTTAAGTATGAATTGTATTGTAAAGAGTATTCTTCCAAACAATTTTGTGCATATCTCGTGAATGGGGCTACTTCCATTAGAAAGAACATAAAATTTTTCATAAAGATTATAATAATTTTTTTTCGTCAAGATGTCACTTCGTTAGTTTTTTTAACTTTCAAAGTTTAAAATCGTTTTCTTAAAGTTTTAAAACGATGCTAAACTTTGAAAGCTTAAAAACTAACAAAGTGACATCTTGACGAAAAAAGTTATTATAATCTTTTTAATGAAAAATTGTATGTTCTTTTCAATGGCAGAAGCCCCATTCACGAGATATACACAAAAGTGTTAAGAAGAGTACTCTTTACCATACAATCCATACCTAAAACAAAAAAAAAAAAAAAAGATGCGCCACCAGTAAACATTAATATTATGGGCTATCCTTGCATCCTTTTAAAAAAAAAACTTGTTGGAAAGCAAATCGGAAGCAAAAAAAAAAAAAAAAAAAATTTGGAGCAGTCTTATGCACATATGTACGAAATGGAATGGCCAATAATATTTTTATATGCATTAAATATTCTCTGAAATGGACCAAGTTTTACGTAGTGCTTATTTGTATCAAAGAGAACATTTTGGTGCCGTGAGAGTGAAATTCTGTGCAAATTTTTGTTTTTATACAAATTTAAATCAGTCTAATAATGTATACTAGAATCGCCCAGTAGTCAAAATTCGACCACAAATATATTAAATAATTTTGGTATTTTTTGGACACTTAGTACTTTTTTTGCTATTCGGTACAAAATAGAAAAGATCATTTATCATCCCTGGTACAGTGACAAATGTGAAACGTAAACAAAACAAAAAACACAAAGTCAGTGCTATGCTTTTTGCTTCATCCTCTTTTCAGCTCTGTGTAACCGCGTATTTTGTTGTTGTTAATATTGAAAATTTTAAATTTAACTTTGGCAGGCTTAAGGGCAGCATATTAAAATAATTTTAGCTTTCTGCATATCTACACACAAATATCTTTCTAATGGTGTATAATTCAAGGTCGTAGTCCATTTCTATATTAGTTAAAAAAGGAGGACAAATTGTGTTCTTGCGTATTATAGATATGTAAGTTTTTATAAAATTCTTCTTATTTTGTTGTTTGAATGAACATTTTTCAAAATTTGCTCTCATCTCGTATCTTTCAGTTTTTTGTTTTCATTGCAATAAAGCAGAAAAATCAACTGAGATGACCTTAATCTCAAATTCGTTGTGGTTTTAATAACAAATGATTCTAATGTTCTAATGTTGTTTATCGAACTGAGCTGCTGACCATTTGATCCATGGTTTTTGTTCAGTTTCTTTTTATTGCTGCTTTTATTTTTGAGGTTTCCAAAGCACGTTTTCAATTACAGCAAAACTGCATTGTAGCATGTTGTGAGCGCACATTGGTGGACACCACCACCAACCAAGACAGTGTGGTTGGGTAAAGTTTCTTCTTTATCAAGGCTACTGCACTGCAGCAACGCTAAATGATTACTTGCTGTAATTCCAGTATGTGTCAATATAAAAAATTTCAAAAGGCTGACCAGAAAAGCAGTGGGAAAAAGAGTAAACCCAGCAAAATCTGTCAGTCATATTTGTTTTATGTTCTAAGATTTATAATCGTCCATCAACTTAATATTATTGCATGACAACGCATAAAAAAAGCAACTAAAGAATATAAAAAAAACATCTTTGGACCACAGAGAAAGAGAGAGTGAGAGATATAAAAAAATTTCACAAGTCAGATGTGTCAAAATGTATGCGTTCTTAATGGTTTTGAAATGAATTTTTTTTTTTTAAATTAAATTAGTAGGAGAAATTTAAAGCTTTGGCTCAAATATTTAATATGGTTTATGATTTTTTATAGCGTGTGAAATGAGAAATTCATTTAATATTTTGTTTTAGATCATTATTTTTATTCAAGCACTATTATAGTTATACTAATGTTCTGATAACATATGTTATATAACACATACGTACATATTTAAAATTTTCATTGATCTAACGTATTATTTTATTCTTTTCATATTCCAGGTAAGCTTTGATAAATCAGTATATCATTTTGTGATAAGCATATATGCCCTCCAGCGGAGCCCTCAGAACTTGACCTTACAAGCACTGGAGGTCTCTTTCACCTGCTGTATCTCTAGCCTGATATGTATGTATCCACATGATCTCTTGTCGTCAAACAAAAAATAATATAGAAGAACAATTTTTTTTTTGTCGTGTTTTGATGTTTCGGTTCCGAAAATCGTTTTTTTTTACGATTTTCAATTACGCGGTCAACTTAAGAAAAATGCGTAAGCCAAAAAAAAGCTTAAAACCGTCTAAAGTTTACGTGTGAATTTTTTTAGAATTTTTTGAGACTTTTCATAATTCTTAAAAAATTGGTCAAAACAAAAGAAAATATATCTGTCGACTTTTGACAAAACAGCCTAAAAACAACAGATGCATCAAATTAGTTGTTAAATCCTTAACTTCATCTGCAGAAGGTCTACACAAAGAGTTTTGGGAAGTTCTCAAAAAAACACAAAATCGTGAATACTCCAGGAAAGATTTGTGTGGCATTAAGAATACATACTGTCAACCTTTTAACAAAGTTCAATGTTTCTATCTCAAATTTGGAGCCAGTTTTCCCGGTAGGGCAAAATTTCTCAGTCGATACTAGTTTAAACATTTATTCAAAAAACTCTACAAATCCAATAGTGTATCGAAAATTATTTTTGGACAAAATTTCTAGTTTTTCTCCAGACACAATTATTTACACAGATGGTTCATTCTCAGAAGGTTTTTCATCTTATGCTGTAACGAAAGAATTGTCAAATGGAGGTTTTGAAACCATACATCAAGGACTCTTGCCACTGTACTCAGGGATATTTTATGCCGAACTTCAAGCCTTACATTTTGCAATTATGTAGATATGCTGTGAGTGAAAATGTACCAAAAACATTAATTTGCTCTGACAGTGTTCCAGTCATCAAGGTCTTAGCCAGCCGAAAACAAAACATCTTTAACTATGTTGTTGTTTCAATCTTGTGGACTCCAGGACACATAGGAATTCCTGGAAATGAATACGCTGACTCTGCTGCTAAGCAGGCTTTATTGCTACCTTTAGTTGCTGTCACCCCTTGCTTAGATTCGGCAATATTAATTTGTTATTTTAATATTCAGAGAGAAATCCAGCAATCAAAATGGAACACTTCCAACATCTTTTTAAGCACACATAATCCTTCCTTAGTGAGACTCAACTATAACTCAAAATTATCCAAAGAGTGCATTTCTATAGCCAGAGTCAGACTTGGAAAAACATTGTTCACCACAAAACATTTATTTGAAAGAACCACTCCAATGGAATGTGAATTTTGTACCACTTCACTCACTGTTCAGCACATTTTAGCTGACCGTCCTGTTTCAAGAAAAAACCAACCAATTCAAAAATTATTAGACTGCAGCATAAAAGATTCCTACAAAATTATTAAAGATTGCTTAGCGAAACACAGTTTATCTATAACTGATATTTAATATACGCAAATACTTCTATTACTGGTACTTATGGCTCTGTTGCCCCGTACCTTTATACTTTATAAATTTATTTATAAAGTAAAATACTTAAATAAATAAATAAAGCTAATTGGAAATTGGAAACTTTTCAGGAGAGCCTTAAAACTGATTAACTACTTTGCAATAATGTGGCTCAATTTCGCTGATGCAGCGTTGAATCTCCTCTTTCCATACATTTTTACTAATCTTAAGGTGTCCGCTGTCAAATTATTTTTTTCTCTGGAACAAGAAACCGTAGAAAATAGTGTGCTCTAGATTTGTAAATTCTCAAGAATATAAGGTAGAATCAGACACATATTTGAAGAAAAAACCCTTTGCTCGCATAAAATGTCTTCTGAAGTGATTTATTTAATTTTTATATCAAGTCCATTCCACAAAATAAAAAAATGTGTTTAAAAATAAAATCATTTAATTTAAATTAAGCTAATAAGTGGCAAATGTTGTTCGTAATAACTTTCTTGCGCAAAATGTTATATCATAAAATTTAACAATGAGATTCGCACAAAAATTCTATCATAAACGTGTCCATCCACACTTGAAATAATTTATAATACATAAAAAAAAAATCTCTAAAGAACAGCTGTTTCATGTTTCTAGCGCTGTATAAATTTCACTTAAAATATTTGAAAAATGTAAAACGCCAAATATTAGTACTTACGCATACACCTAGACGTTATTGATTTGTTATTGTTTTATAGAGCGTTCCGTGCGCGTGTTCAATCTTAAAATATATGTAAATTAGAAAATAAGTACCCATATATCAAATTTTTATAAAATAAAAATATATTCTATTTATGATTAGCTAAATAACATAAAACAGCTGTTAAGTCTTGGTTATTTTTGGTAACCAAAAGTAATTATTATATATTTTTAGTAACCGAATTTTTTAGTATTGACGTAGAAACAGTTTTTTTGTGTGCTTTTATTGAATTATTTATGTGACAAACATATGTAGTACGGAATCCTTTTTATAAATCGTATAATAAAAAGTTTGGTTCTGTTTAGTTAATCTTTAACAATTTATAACATACCTTCAGTTCCATAACAAAGAAAAATATCCTTTAATTAAAAATTACACTCTAAACCCAAATATACCCCTATGGATTTGCCATCTCTCTATTATTATATATTTACATGCTTTAACTATTTAATACGCTTTGTCATGTACATTCTCCATTCTGGCAACCAAAGCAGTTACTCATTGTGATTATACACCAGCTTTACGCACCATGGGCGCAACATAATTTTTATGCCTTTTCCGGTTCTTTGCGTCAACTACTCTGCCAAGCTTGTGCCATCCAACGGCAGCTATCACATTTAACAGCGTCCTTCCACAGAATCAACTTATTGGCAGCTTGTCTAGCTGTCTGTTCTGTTCGAATATCTGTGATGTCCGCTTGCTCGCCTGTGCCCCGTCTATTTGCCTGACTGCCTGTCGAACTGTCTGTCCGTCTGTCGGATGATTTAAACAAGTGGCAGTTAATTTTATTACACATTTTTTTTTTGCTGTTCTTCTGCACTCCTGCTACTCGACTCTTAACTTTATTACACTCGACGTAATTTTTTCTTTATTGTATTTACACCATGGGAAATATTGTGTCAAGTTTCATTCACAAGTGGTGGGTGAAGAAACAAGCTATGGGTACCTACTTACCTACCTATATGTTCTGAAATAATTATACTATAGTTGCTTTCCTATTATGCCTCCATTCTCAACGCCTCCTCCTAGCTCTCTCATTTTGTGTTTTTTTTATAGCCTGATTTACGTCAATTTTCGTTGTCTGCCTTTTGTGGCTGAAGTTGGGTACGTGATGTTTTATGTCAATTTTTAAGTTGCTTGACATGTGCAGTTGGTATTAAATTCATTTCTGAAAATATTGTGGCATGAGAGTTTATTGTTTGGTCAAGATAATTAAAAGAACATTCCTCTCTTCATTCACGTAAATCAAAATAACTCTCATGGGGAATTGTTGATAATAAATGTTCTGGTGGCTTACAAATGCAGTAAAATTTCATTATTATGCTTTTCCATATGCATACATATGTGTACGAGCTTCACCAGTGGCTGCCAAATATGTTTTTTTTTTTTAATGAATTTCAGGTATATTATCATATGAAAAAATTCTTAGAATATCGATTCAAATTTTGTAAAATTTGGTCAAATTGTGCCATATTATGTTATGTTGTGGCTTATATCATCCTGATCCCTTTTTCCTGTAGAGTGTCACATTTTATTGTTATCCTTTCGGTGGAATATTACTATGTTTATTTTAATGAACCATTGTAAGTGTTTTGGAAAGAAGCACACATATAATAATCACAGCTGTATAGTTTGTAATTAATAAATTTAACGTTCATTTTTATATTTTTGATTTTTGTTGCAGTTTTATATAATTGATTAAATTAATAGTGAAGAAACTAGTCTGAAGTCTTAGGAACTTCGAAGCTAATTTAGTGTTGTTAGTTCTTTCAGGAAAATTGTTCAAAACGTGGCTACTTATTGACTTTGTCAAATTTTTTACATCGAACTTCAATTTTGTTTGTGCGAACTTTCCACTTTATTTAAAGTCCAACTTGGAATACATTTAGTTTTTATCTAAAGTATAGTAATATGTGCAAAACAAGTTATGTATAAAATAAAAAAATAAAATCAAAATTTTAATCAATTTATGTTTCATAACTACAACTATATTTGTGTCATTAAATATCAAAACAGCCTAAGTCCCTCTCTGATTTGAAGGCAGAATAAAATAAATTAAAATCAAATTATTGAAATTTATTTTATTTTGCCTACATATCAGAGAAGGACTTAGGCAGTTTTGATATTTAACGACATATTTTTTGGCCATATTTCAATTCTACACACAAATAAAGGTAAAAATAAAACCATTTTTCATATACTAAATTAAATTACGAATTTAAAAAGTTAACTTAAAAACTTTTATTTTGATTTGCCTAAAACTCTGCTACATTATTTCATTCTTCTTCAATTCTATCTTGATTGCTAATAAAAAAGAAAACATAATTGAAACAAACACGATAACGGCATGATGCCTTAGAGCTAGGGATGCAATTTTTGGGTCCCATGCTGACTACGAGAATTTCGGAATTAAAGAAAAATTTTGAGTGGCGGTATCATTCTCTGGATTATAGGTTTTGAACAAAAAATATAAAAGTCATCCCAATTCTTTTAAAAAAAATCAGTTTATTTGCTATACACTTGAAACGACAAAATCTTTTTCATATGATCATATATAAAATTTTCATTCCCATTTAACACTTTGGAGTTGAAAATGGACGCAATTGATTTCGATGTATTAGTAAATTCTGAATTTGTTTTTCAAAGTGTGTTCAGCCCCGGCGTTCAAAGATTCTGGAACGACATCCCTAATTAGAGCCGATAATTATGGCGCCATATTGAAGTGAAACTTGATAACATCAACGATAATAGCAATAATAGTGCACGTTATGTGCAGTATATTTAAAATGACTAATTTTACAACAATTTGCATAAATTTTTTATTACTTCAAGTATGCATTATAAATTAGCATAACACTAACGTGCTATTACCGCATACTTCTTTTTCACCCACCAATGGCACACCACACCCTACATATTTGACCATATTATTGCCAGTGCTAATAAAAGACAAGACCAACTACCAACTGCAAGACCGATTAATGTTGTTTTGCCATAATTTTTAATTATACAGTTGCTATTAGGCACACAGACACACACTCAAACACATGCATATCTTCATACTATATTGGAACTTGTTACTAACAACGCTTATCTACATGGCTAAAAGCAACAAACTCATAAAACTCTGCCATTGTTAATACAGGGGTATCAAAGAAAGTTAAATATGGGTGTTTTAGCCTTTGTTTTTGATCCCACGCCTCCAACACAACTCATTTACTTTGTATCTCATTTTAAAAACGTATCATTTTATTTATTCAAATTTTAAATTCTGTTAGTTGTTTGCATTTATAACTTGTTTATTTGTTTTGGATTTTTTTTATATATGGTATAAGTAGCTCTTTATATTTACAAACTTCTGTTTTTATAAAAATCTTTTTATGCGTTTCAAATTAATATTGTTTTTTTTTTTTTTGTTTTTTTAAATCCGATTCATTCTAAATTTGCGACTCTTTTCTGTGCAGTACATATTGAAATTATTGATGACATTTATATTTAACAATTGAATCTGTCATTTTTGAAAGGGGATATGTGACGAAATTAAATCTTATGGCAAATTTAAGAAAAACCCTCATAAGTTTGGTAAACCTTATTTTAGTGCGATTTTAGTGATGGGAGTTAACTAACAATAATAGTAAGCAGTAATCTGCGTACTTGGAAAATAGATAAAACCAACCAGTGCCGTCGCCACAGTGGCAAAAAAGCAAAAGAATAATTCTCTACCCCCTTTTAAAAATGGCCGATTCAATTGATTTTGAGAATTTTATTGGTCAATTTAAAATTAAAAATCTATTCAAGTACATTTGTTTATTTTTAAGGCTTAGCTTTAGCTTTATTTTTCTCTAAGTGTATACATTTTTGGGTAATACACAGTTTCTGGGTGTATTTTGGTTAGTCAATAAGATTTTTTCATATGTACTTTTTTCATAAATCATTTCACTTTTAACCTTAACTCATGTACACTCTAAATAAAAGTGAGTGGAATTTTCATACATTCCGTGTATTGTGTAAAAAATATGAATCAGCAATCTGTCTAAATCTCTCAAAACGTATAATGTATGCCTCGGGGCTCAAAACCATGTTAAAATTTCAAACTTTATATTTGATACAAGACTTTCATATAGCTTAAAATTAAATTTGAATTTATAACTTAAAGTGTTAAAAACTCATTTGTTGCCTGATTAAAAGGCTATTTATGTAGAATAAATTGTGTAATTCTTTCACACTAATTATATTTAACAGAATTAAACTATTTCTGAAAGAATCAAATTTTTTGTGCATAGTTTTTTCTATAAAAAATTTACAAATTTTTTTAAACTTATTAATTATATAAATATCTCATGACATTGTGTTTCAAAATAGGAAAATAAGACATAAAGTAAGCTTTTTACATATGTAGCAATTTGAATAATGAAAAATAGTAATGTGTTTATTTTTCCTTAAAAACATCGTGTGTGTGACTATAAATCCTGACACTAAAATGTTGTCTACATGTTTATGTACACAAACAAGTGCTCGCTATCACACCTTTTAGAATACTCACTCTATCCCAGAAGGAACTTAAAAATCTCCTCAGCAATAAATTATGAATTTTAAAATCAAAATCCTTTTGTTAGCCGAAGAATATTGCATAATAAAAGATAAGCGTTACGCTAACTATGAGGTCAAAAACTACATAAAAAGTCTTCGAAAAACTCTGCAGGAAACGGAATAATTTTAAATATTTTTTTATTTTTAGATGTTATTAAGCTTTTTCAAGGAATATTCGAAGCATACATCCTTTTTTCTCACAAAATTTGAAAACTTATTTCTTGATATGAAAAAATTTGAAAATAAATTCCAACATACAAAGTTCAGTGATATTCTCTTGGCATTTTCTGTTGGGTTATTACTCGCGTTCGTGTGGCGACTTAAATGTGACAGCAGTTGTTAGACAGAAATCAGATTAAATGCTTCTCTGCAACAGCATTAATGTACTGTATGTAGTAGTTTTTGTTGTTATTGTTTTGGCTACTGCCGTTAAGAGCGCCACATCACGAAGTCATTAAAGCTTAATAAAACAACAACAAAACAAAAAGTCTATTAAGAATGACGTCCAAAATGGTTTAAGAAGATAACACTTAGTAAAGGGAGTAAACACTACCATGTATATTTGATGTCTGTATTTATGTATGTCCGAGGGGAAATGTCCGGGAGTATGTGATTGTGTATATCTGCGATTATGTGAAAGGTTAAGCTTCCTGTTTGCTTAATGTGTTTTTTTTATTCAACTGTGATAATACCACACATCTTTTGTATTTGAAAGCTTTTAATGCAATTGCCTTTTATTCACATCGTTTACGTTTATTCAGGAATTAAAATAAATGAAATTTAAGAAAAAATAAAAAAATTTCAAGGTGGGTGAATTTTCGAAACTGAAATCCATAAGTACTTAAATATTAACACTCTTAGTTAAAAAAAATATTATCTGTAATGTATTAAAAGCTATATCTTTCATAAAGCT
Organism: Calliopum simillimum; assembly: GCA_951812925.1. NCBI lineage: Eukaryota > Metazoa > Arthropoda > Insecta > Diptera > Lauxaniidae > Calliopum > Calliopum simillimum. Next base: position 152,961,408 of record OX638368.1, read on the forward strand.
TAACATAAAATCAAGTTATTAATATTTATTAGAGTTTAGCCGTGAAAGCGTATAATCCTGTTAGGATTTTAAAACAGTTGGTTAATTGTTCATAAAACTATTAAGAAGCAGAGGACCAATCCAACACACAAGTTGGAAGCTCGAAAATCGTTGTTTTTGGCTATGAACCTTTTTGTATCGTATTCGTTAAAACAAATATACTGAGGTTGTAACTTCAAAAAAAGTACCTAGCTCTTCAAATTTAAAGCTAGAGGTACCAAAATTTGACACAAAATGGAGTCCAATGCGCAGATTTCAAAAAACACTGTCCCGTAAAAATACGGTACGCTGAATGTATCGATATGTGTCGTTCGTTTTATTAGGTGCAAGGCCATTTAAGGGCTAAAGTAATGTTATAATATGAATTGATAGACTTGATAACATTAAGTTGAAAAAACCATATTTGTCAAATAACACAGGCCTGCAAATTCGACACTTTTTTTTCCTCTCTTAAATTTTGAAGCCAATTATGGTGATTTGGGACCTCCTGATCACGAATCTGAACTTGGTTTCTGTCCATCACGTCAGAATTTTGAGATATTCCAGTTTTCATAACCTCAAAAATAATAGAAAATCGTGTGTTTTTCACTGTTTTTTTAAATTTTCTCAAAATTTGGGCGTGATAGAGCAATTCGGATTTGGGCTCAGCATTAAAAAATACATAAAAAAGCACTCTCGTTATTTTAAGAGGGGTACCCTTGTTCGTCTGTGGAGCATTTGAAAACTGATTAATTCAATCGTTTGTGCTTACGTACTCTTCAATATCACGCCTAAAATACTCAACATATTTAAGCCATTCTTGCACCATACATTTTGTTGGTGCTTCCCGTACGATTATGATAGTTGGTATCCATAATATTCATACAGATATCAAGTTTCATAATGCAAGTAAAGTGAGTAGAAATGAGTTTTATTTCTTTTTTTTGGTTTTGGTATGTTTTTTTTATGTACCGAGCGCACCGTACTTTCATTCAATTACCCCTATTATCAAGGAAAATCTGTCGGAATATCAGGCGGATATATGGTGTTAATATGGTTTCAATATACCAACTGGTGCGGGCGTAGGAGCGACTCAAATAAAATTTTCAATTATATTGAGTTTTTTTTTCATATGAGGGGTACAACACCCCCTTGTCCAATCGATCCCATACATCTGGTGCAAATATGGTTTTGATACGTCCAGTAGTATAGGCGTGGTAGTCTTGTATATACAAAAAAAGCACTAAAGTAAAACTTAAATCACTGAAAATTGTGACGTGCTGGAATCTTTTCACTATTTTTCTCGTAATCAGCACACTTAAATCTATAGAAATCGCTTTTTAAAACTTAGAGAGGAAAACCCATGCAGGACTGTGTAATAGATTATTATGCAAATAACGACACATGTATGTATATCTTATAGTTGAAATCTCACTCACCGCATTATTAAATTTTTATATAAATGTATGAGACATTTTTTTTGATTTAAAATTCAATAAACAGCTGCAAATGCAACCCCTTAAACTTTCGCGTACTTCCTACAGATTACGGCATTCATCAACAAGTAATTAATTATAACATGAATTATAAAACAAATTTTGAAATACAAACAGTGGGCTCTATCCAAATTTAGATGGCAAGCTCAACAAACCAAAACTTAAACTGGGAATAAATAGTAAGGTTTGCGCACGATGAAATTAGTGCTCGAATTACTTAATTCAAATAACTTTTAAATTAGTTGACATTAAAACCAGAAAATACATTTTGAAACAGAGATCTTATTCATGTTTACTTTTATTACAAATATATTAAGCATTATTAGTTTTTTATGAATAAATTGATTTTTTCTGAAACACCTCTCATTAAACTTTTAATAGTAAAGGGTTTTTCAATAGGGACGCTACAAAAGTAGACCAAAGTGACAGCAAACGACGCCATATTTTTTTCCGCTCTCTTGACATTTCTCTTCAGTAAGGTTTGCCACTTCATCATGAAAAGATATACGAGCCAACAACGAGTAGAAATTATTAAAATTTACTACCGAAATTCGGAGTCAGTAGCCTCAACGAAAAATCGAGGAATCATCTTCAGCGATGAGGCTCATTTCTGGCTGAATGGCTTCGTCAATAAGCAAAATATGCGTTATTGGTCAGGCAGCAATTCACACGTACTCCATGAGTCACCATTGCATCCCGAAAAAATTACGGTATGGTGCGGTTTATGGGTCGGCGGCGTCAATGGGCCGTACTTCTTCCGTGATGATTAAGACCGGCACGTTACTGTGAATGGGAATCGCTACCGTTCAATAACCAAATATTTTTGGCCAGAATTGGATGATATGGACTTAACAGTATGTGGTTTCAACAGGACGGCGCCACAAGCCACACAGCGAATGTCACAATCAATTTATTGAAAACCAAGTTTGGTGAACAAGTTATCTCACGAAATGGCCCAGTCGATTGGCCGCCTCGGTCGCGCGATTTGACTCCGTTAGACTATTTCCTGTGGGGCTACGTCAAGTTTATGGTCTATGCCAACAAGCCAGCGACGATTGATGAACTTCGTTCGAATATCGATCGTGAAATGGCAGCAGTATCGGCCAGTTTATGCTTGAAAACTGTAAGCGTGCCCGTGGTGGTCATGTAAAAGAAATCGAGTTCCATACATAATGGCATCGAATGTACTTTCACAGGAATAAAGAATTTCATTGATATACAAAACCGTTTTTGTTTTATTAAAAAAAACTTTTGTAGCGCTCTTATTTAAAAACCCTTTATCTTCAGAGATTTGTTCACTTGACACTAACCATTTTCTTGAAATATTTGGTATTTTCAGCAAACTGTTTTGTGTTCTTCATAATCCTTTTTACCAGAGCCCAATAACTTTTGATGGGTCTGAGCTCCGGGTAGTTAGAAGGATTTGCATATCTAGCTACAAACTCCATATTATTCTTTTCATACCATTCAACTGCAAATTTGCTGTAATGGCATGAAGCTAAATCTGGCGAAAAAAAGTTGAAACCTCATGCTATCTAATAAATGGTAAAAGATGTTTTTGCAAGAACTCCTGGATATATATTTCGGTGTTAATCGTCCCAGTTGAAACAAATGAACTGCTTCGCCTACCGCTGCAGATTGTCTGTCAACATCAAAAACTTCTTTGGAAACTTCGTCTTTTTTTGGGTCTTAAACTCTTCTTGAACATTTCCTCTATGATCTGCAACATAAAAATCGACATCTGGAAGCTGCGAAAAGTCACAAAGTACGTAAGTCTCATCGTCCATAATGTAACAGTAAAATTTTTTAATGAATTCTCGGTAAAGTATTTCGGCTCGCTTTTCTGCCTCAACGTTCTATATGGAATTTCTATCTGCTGGAACTTTCTGGACTTTAAATGACTTAAGCCATTCCTCCTTTTCAACTTTCTTTCTTAAGAAGAGCTATCACCTTCTTTTTTCCGCTTCCTTGCTTTCTACTAACGGTCAGACGTTCCTTATAGGTTTTAATAACACGCGAAACGGTATTCCTCGAAACCTTAGCTTAGCACAATTTCTTTGGATGAATTCATTTTGAAAACTATTCAAGTTCTGTAAAACCAATGGCGAAGAAATATAAAACAAAGAATTCTAAGAAAACGTGAAATTCTAGTTTTCATCTGTTACATTCGCTTTTACTGTGATATTTAACGCTACACTCTTTGTTTAATGCGACTTTTTTTCGAGTACATACCTTAAATTAAAGAAAAAAGCATTTGTCGCACAGTGTAATCACAAGTTGTTAAGCAGGCGACTGATAAACAAATTCCAACTATAGAAAAAATTTTCAAGGCAAAGTTAACCGATAACAATTGAACTTCAGTCGATTTTTAACATTGTTACCGTGCGGACAGACTCAGACGTAAAAAAAGAAATGGCTGAAAAACTTGATGTCATAATTTTCGGAGCCTCTGGTTTCACTGGCAAATACACAGTTTATGAGGCCACATACGTTTTGCAAAATTTGCGATGGGGCATAGCTGGACGCAGTCGCACAAAACTTGAGAATGTGCTCAAGGAAATGGGTTACAAAGCAAAAAAGAATCTTTCTGAAATTCCCATCATAGTTGCAGATGTCGAAAATGAAACTTCACTGCAAGAGATGGCCAAAAAATGCAAAGTGCTTGTGAATTGTTGCGGTCCCTATAGATTTTATGGTGAACCTGTTGTAAAGGCATGTATAGAAGCAGGCACTCATCATGTTGATGTTAGTGGAGAGTCGCATTTTATGGAATCCATGCAATTAAAATACAATAAACTGGCCAAGGAGAAAAATGTGTACGTGGTATCGGCCTGTGGCTTTGATTCTATACCTGCTGAAATGGGCATACTTTTCGTGGAGAAAAACTTTGATGGTGTTGTCAACTCTATAGAGTCTTATTTAAAATCCTATGTTAAAGGTCAATCTGGTATTGGTGGTGCTGGCATACATTACGGTACCTGGGAAAGCGCAATACATGAAATAGCTAATTTTTCCGAGTTGCGTGATATACGCGCAAAATTGTTTACTGAAAAAATGCCTAAATTCTATCCGGTTTTGAAACCACGACCGTTGATGTTTAAATCAGATATTGCCAAAGGAGTCTGTTTGCCATTCCCTGGACCCGATATTTCTGTGATCAAGCGTTCACAACGTTTTATGTACGAGCAAGAAAACAAGCGTCCAGTTCAATTGCATGCCTATATAACGTTTGGTTCTTGGCTGGCTACAATCGTTGTTGCTATGGGCGTTACAATGATCGGTATAATGACAAAGTTTTCATTTGGCCGTTACCTTCTATTAAAGTATCCAAAATTGTTTACATTTGGGTTTATCTCACATGAAGGGCCACGGGAAGATCTAATGGAGCGCACATACTTCTCAATGACAATGAAAGCATTAGGTTGGCCACAAACTGAACGTCTGTCTGAAGGCAGTGATCAATATACCAATCCACCATCGAAATCATTAATGGTTAAGATAACTGGTCCAAATCCTGGTTATGGCGCAACCTGCGTTGCTTTACTCTGCACTGCAGTGATTATACTTAGAGAGAGCGATAAAATGCCAGGTACTGGTGGTGTTCTTCCACCTGGAGCAGCTTTTGCAAAGACAAGCTTATTGAATGAGTTGGAAAAGTACGAGCGTGGAATTAAATTTGAAATTTTAGCTAATAAATAATGGAGTTGTAATAATGCTAAATAGATATAAAATTAAACATTCAGGTTCGTTATATTTCAATATGAAATGCTTAAAGTTGTTTTGAAAAGTGTTAGCTTCAAGCGAATGAGGCAACATCTTTAGAATAAGAAAATACGTTTTGTTTTGCATGGAGAAATAAACAAATTTAAAAAAATGTTGCTTCAATATTGAATGATGTTTATTTTCAAGAAATCACGCTTTATTAAGACAAAGATTTAACCTTCAGTACACTTGAGAATATTCCTTTGTCGGTAACATTAATTTGTTAATAATTACCAATTCATTTATTTGGCGTAAGAAATTTGTTAATGCTTAATGAATGTTTGTAATAATTAATATACTTTATTTTGTTAATATTAAAAAGGTCTGGCCTAAATTTTATAAATTTTAAGTATGACTCAAAAAAAAAAAAAAAAAAATAACATCAAAGTTTGAAACCTGTTACGCGTGCGTCTTTTTGGAATGTCAAATTCAAATCAAAATAGAAAAATAAAATTTATATTGCATTGCAATCAGGTTTAAAGCGGCATGAAAAATTTCTTAAACTCCGGCTAGGCTACCCCATGGTCGTGCTTCTCCCTAATTTAACTTGACGCGTAATCATAGTAATCATGCCATTTTGGTAGCTGTCAAAAATATAAACAAACTAAGCATTTCGCTACTAAATCGGCAACTAAATCGTAATCTAGTGACTTGGTGTTGTTTTTGTCACTTGGAGTGCATTTTTCCCTCCCCACCTATGGCAAATCCGGCACTCATTATTCGTGGAATTGCCCCTAAACTGAAATCCATGTATTCCCTAACGCTTACCACATTCGTCCCTCAGCATTCCTTTTAAATTAAAAAATTATGTTTTCATTTTAATTAATTTGGCATTTTAATTAAAGTTTTTTTTTTTTTTTCTAGAATCTTCATTACTTAGCAAATATAATTTTGAACATATGCTTACATAAGTATTTTTTTGTTTTACAAACTATTTTAGTACGCGCACCCCCTTAACCAAAATTATATGTAATATTTAGGTAAACTAATAATATTGTAATAATAAATTTCGTAAAGTTACAAGAAAAAAAGTCCTATAAAATTTAAAATTAATACTATTAGTAAAAGAAATATTATTTAAGAGAAGAAAAATAAACTTAATGCATACAAGGGTTAATACTTAAATGTGCTTCGTTTTATAGGTGAATGTTAATTGATGTTCGTACGATGTCATATCTGGTGTTGTTGTTGTCTCAGCAGTGTTGTTGTTGTTGTCTCAGCCGAGTTGTTGTTGCAGGTCGGCACTTTTATTAGCCAAATTATCAAAATTCTTTTCTGTTAATTTCTGTTTTTTTTTATTTTCTTTTCACTTTTATTTTGTCAAAATTGGTATTCAATCGTTGAGCTTTTCTTGTCATTGATTTAGTTCCCGTGTTTCTAAACTGTCACTTTTAGGTTTCATTGTTTTTCGCGACACATTTAGGTTTTAATTCTTTGTAGTTTTCTTTTCTTGTCACATTTGGTTTTTTTTTTATAGTTTTTGTTTTCTGGTCACATTTGGGTTTTGTAGTTTTCTTTTCTTGTCACTTTTGGGTTTTGTAGTTTTTGTTTTCTCTTTTGGTTGTATTTGCTATGATTTAATTTTATTTTTCTGCACGATGGCTCCAGTTCGTAAAATTTCGTTAAATTTTATTTTACGACGATGACGTTTAGCTTCATGCAGCGCGTTCTTCGCATGCTTCAGCTTCGCTTCTGCCTCTGCTTTTACCGCAGTAACAGAACTTCATATGTAATTTTTTCTTTTTTTAATGTAAAATTTTTTTTATAATTGGAACCACTATCGACTATCCAATAAACACGTTAATTTCTACAAACTACAAGCAGTTTACTTAATACCTAGTAAATTGGTCTCAATTCAAATAATTTAACAAAAGGAAATTGTTTTAATTTTCTTTTTGTGTAACAAGAGCATATTGTCTTGACACTAAGGAATTTTCACTGATTGATTTTGAGTTTTCCATTTATAATTTTACAACGAAGCCTTCAAATTAACGTTTGTGCCACTTTTTTATTTATTTTTAAAATGTCTCCCGTTGCAAAAATAAATACATTGCACGAACGCACGCGATATCTTCCTTTAATATTTTTAGCTGGCCGCAGCTCCGAGCACTGCGACCACACGCTTGTATTAATGCTTCGTAACTGACTATCAAATTTGCTGATGCAATCTCATGCCGTTCTTTGCCCTCGTTGACATTGACGTTTACTCACACTCCCATAAAAGATCACCTTATTTTTGGCCTTCAAACTAGAAAAAAATATTATTGTGTACTCACTCACAAAACCAAGCCAATGATCGCAAGGGAGATGGTGATAGAAAAATGAAATTCTGTGTGCATTTTGTCAGTGTGTCAGTGAATTTAATTTTCGAACATAGATATAGGACCTGTTACACTATCAAACGTTACATAGCAATTACCCAGTAGGCAATGCACTCGGTGTAGAGTGCTGCCACTGTTACAAACCTGCTTTGTTTGGGATGGCATGCCAGCATCAAACAAACAGGAAAACGGGTGTGTCTGTATCTCATCATTTTGAAGCTGGTCAGACCTTTCATTTTTCAGACACGCGGGGCAATTCGATGCGAGTTTTACTTGTTAAATTTTATTTTTTTTTTTTTTTCAACAGACACGTGTGGCTCGACCCACGAATAGCCGGGCAAAACAAACAATTATTTTTACTGAGCACACAAGCATTTACCTCTGGGTCTAGTAACCCAAAGAAAGTATCATTGAGAATAGTAATTTGCGCAAAAGACGATCGTCTGCACGATCAAACAACTTTGTTGTTGCTAAAATTATTCCACAATGTTTACGCATCTGAAAACTAATTCGATATTTTAAAATTGCTTTAGAGGAATAAAACGTAATTTTGAAAAATCTCTGCTTTTGCTATTTATATCAGAACTTACATTCATGAAGATTAAAACGTTGCAAATTTGTTTGGCAAGAATAGTCGTGATTAGTGGGTTTTAAAATTTGAATGTCTGTGATTTTATTTTATTTCGACTGCAAACCTTTGGTTTGACAAGTCTACTTCGGTTTTTATTGAAAACTCGGGGTGTTGCGGGAAGAACGAGTGTCCCCGGTTGCCAACTCGCTCCGTCTGAAATTTCCCTGGTGCAAATTAGTGCAGTTTGGAGTTGTGACTCCTTTTTGCCCACATTTGAAACAAAAAATGTTTCTTGTTTTGTTAGGACAATAAATATACGAATGTCCGAATAACAAACAGTTCCAGCACTGGATTTTGGAATAGTCAGCGCGACGTGGAAACTGTAGAGCCTCTACTTGCGGATCTGATTCCGCTTCAGTTTCGTCACTATTCAAATTTGTACTGACATCAAGCTCATTGACATGCCGACCAGTACTTACCGTTGAAGAAAACCTATTTTCAGTAAGCAATTTCTCACCTTTCCGAGCCAACTCTCTCAAATTTCCTAAAGTGGTTGCGCGTGAATTGAAAAGCATTAACTTTAAATTAGCATTGACATTTTTCTTGATAACGTCCATCAAGGCTGTTTCAGAAAGAGGTTCGCTCAATTTGGAATTCATAGTAACAATGGCTGTATGAAAATCTTCATACGACTCTTTAGCCCATTGTTTCCGTGAATAAATTTTCAAAATTACATCTTGGTCCGTTTCCAATGAACCAAACTCTTTCTGCAACGCATCTTTCAACACTGCAAATGTTGCGTTTCTATTTTGCTGAGAAAATAGCCAATACCAAGACTCTGCCTTACCCGTTAGGAAAATATGGAAATTTGCCATTAAATGGTCATAAGAGCATCGCGAATGTTGACATAAAGTCTCAATTTTAAACAAAAAATCAGCCACGCTGCCTAATCCATCATAGGATACTTTCCAATCTTTAAGGTGCACAGTATAACTGCCTGACGAATTTTCGTTCAATCCAGCACTTGGCTGTGACATCTGCGAAGACTGAGCAACAGTGCTTAACAAATGTAGATTTTGTGGAACCTGACTAGCAACTCCTGGTAATTGTAAATTTTGTGGAGCCTGATCACCAACGCTTGGTGCAAGTTCTGACATGGCAATATTTAAAGCTGAAACATTTTCAGTTATGGCTCTTAATTCCTGCCTAAACCCCTCTTGAGTGTTGCGTATGGTATTTTCTACAAGGCTTACCAAAGCAGCTACTGACGTCACATCCATGTTGGCTGGTGGTGCCTCTGGAGGTTCATTATTATTAGGCATGTTGTTTACTAAGTTCGGGTTTAGAAACCGAAACAAAACACACTCTTGGTCGACAATTGAATTTTGAACGGAATGATTATGAATCTCAGCACTATTATCGTTTGACTGATCAACCGTACTACTGGCTGATTGAACCGAATAATTTGACACGTTTGGGTTAGGTTGGTTTAATGAATTTGATGGAGGTGAGTGTACAACACGTCTTGCGTTATTAACGGGTGAAAAAGATAAAAGGTTTGATCCGCGTGAACCTGAAGGAAGGTTGTCGCTACCTCTACTGCTACCGAACGAATTGTTACCTCTACCCCTACCGAGAGAATTTCGATCTCTGATATTATTTCGCACTGTTTTGCGAGTATCCATAAAACACGTCAATAATTAAATTCAGTTCGCGTAATGTCCGAGAACAAAGAACGAAGAATTGCTTCAGAATAATCGAGTTTTGTTTTTCTGAATAAAAAAAAATTTTAAATTATATCCGTTATAATTAGATTTTAACGGAAAAAAAAATCGTTTCAAAATCAAATCAGTGATGCAATCAAAATATTAAAAAGGAATGCTGAGTTGTGACAAATGTGGTATAGCTAAAAAGGGTACATGGGACTAACAGTGCACAAGTACCTATATAATTAAATGTACTGACTACTGTATCATTATAAAAAAATATGGCAAATCGTTCAAATTCAAACGATGACTCAAAATTCAAATCGAAATTTTTCTCTGTGTACTACGGAATACTATACAAATTTTTAAGCGTAAGAATCTTTAGCAACAGGTACCTTGAACAGATAATCCTGGACTTAAAAATTCCATGCCTGTTAAATTTTACTACAATTCACGATTGGCAACGCAAGCAACGAACTATCGGTTCATTAACTTCGGACTCAACCGCACTGAAAAAAATTCAAAAATTATTTAAAAAATCTTTTTTTTTTTAAGTTATGTATTCGTAGGAAACACCTTAGAAGAATAACTGCTGAGTATTTAAACATTCAACCTGCAACGTGGCTCAGAAATTTAATTTCCAATTAACCAGGACTAAGTTGATATTGTTTAAAAACTAGACGTCAAATCAATAATTTTTTTTTTTTTTAACTTCTAAAATGCTTCACACGCAGCGAAAAAAAATCCGATCCATGACTACTTTAGTTTCCGATAAATTGAAAAATGAAAATCTTTTAAATTTAAATAAAAACTTCAACCAAATTTTATTTGAAATAAGATTTGTTAAGTGAAATTCAAAAAAAATAATCAATAAAGAAAATAACTATGTTTGCTTCGTTGGGCGCCATCTATGTTAGCGACCAACACAAAATAAATTATTTATATTCAAAATCAAGAAAATATCAAAGTTTGTTCATCGTTGGGCGCCATCTATGTTACGCGTGCGTCTTTTTGGAATGTCAAATTCAAATCAAAATAGAAAAATAAAATTTATATTGCATTGCAATCAGGTTTAAAGCGGCATGAAAAATTTCTTAAACTCCGGCTAGGCTACCCCATGGTCGTGCTTCTCCCTAATTTAACTTGACGCGTAATCATAGTAATCATGCCATTTTGGTAGCTGTCAAAAATATAAACAAACTAAGCATTTCGCTACTAAATCGGCAACTAAATCGTAATCTAGTGACTTGGTGTTGTTTTTGTCACTTGGAGTGCATTTTTCCCTCCCCACCTATGGCAAATCCGGCACTCATTATTCGTGGAATTGCCCCTAAACTGAAATCCATGTATTCCCTAACGCTTACCACATTCGTCCCTCAGCATTCCTTTTAAATTAAAAAATTATGTTTTCATTTTAATTAATTTGGCATTTTAATTAAAGTTTTTTTTTTTTTTTCTAGAATCTTCATTACTTAGCAAATATAATTTTGAACATATGCTTACATAAGTATTTTTTTGTTTTACAAACTATTTTAGTACGCGCACCCCCTTAACCAAAATTATATGTAATATTTAGGTAAACTAATAATATTGTAATAATAAATTTCGTAAAGTTACAAGAAAAAAAGTCCTATAAAATTTAAAATTAATACTATTAGTAAAAGAAATATTATTTAAGAGAAGAAAAATAAACTTAATGCATACAAGGGTTAATACTTAAATGTGCTTCGTTTTATAGGTGAATGTTAATTGATGTTCGTACGATGTCATATCTGGTGTTGTTGTTGTCTCAGCAGTGTTGTTGTTGTTGTCTCAGCCGAGTTGTTGTTGCAGGTCGGCACTTTTATTAGCCAAATTATCAAAATTCTTTTCTGTTAATTTCTGTTTTTTTTTTATTTTCTTTTCACTTTTATTTTGTCAAAATTGGTATTCAATCGTTGAGCTTTTCTTGTCATTGATTTAGTTCCCGTGTTTCTAAACTGTCACTTTTAGGTTTCATTGTTTTTCGCGACACATTTAGGTTTTAATTCTTTGTAGTTTTCTTTTCTTGTCACATTTGGTTTTTTTTTTATAGTTTTTGTTTTCTGGTCACATTTGGGTTTTGTAGTTTTCTTTTCTTGTCACTTTTGGGTTTTGTAGTTTTTGTTTTCTCTTTTGGTTGTATTTGCTATGATTTAATTTTATTTTTCTGCACGATGGCTCCAGTTCGTAAAATTTCGTTAAATTTTATTTTACGACGATGACGTTTAGCTTCATGCAGCGCGTTCTTCGCATGCTTCAGCTTCGCTTCTGCCTCTGCTTTTACCGCAGTAACAGAACTTCATATGTAATTTTTTCTTTTTTTAATGTAAAATTTTTTTTATAATTGGAACCACTATCGACTATCCAATAAACACGTTAATTTCTACAAACTACAAGCAATTTACTTAATACCTAGTAAATTGGTCTCAATTCAAATAATTTAACAAAAGGAAATTGTTTTAATTTTCTTTTTGTGTAACAAGAGCATATTGTCTTGACACTAAGGAATTTTCACTGATTGATTTTGAGTTTTCCATTTATAATTTTACAACGAAGCCTTCAAATTAACGTTTGTGCCACTTTTTTATTTATTTTTAAAATGTCTCCCGTTGCAAAAATAAATACATTGCACGAACGCACGCGATATCTTCCTTTAATATTTTTAGCTGGCCGCAGCTCCGAGCACTGCGACCACACGCTTGTATTAATGCTTCGTAACTGACTATCAAATTTGCTGATGCAATCTCATGCCGTTCTTTGCCCTCGTTGACATTGACGTTTACTCACACTCCCATAAAAGATCACCTTATTTTTGGCCTTCAAACTAGAAAAAAATATTATTGTGTACTCACTCACAAAACCAAGCCAATGATCGCAAGGGAGATGGTGATAGAAAAATGAAATTCTGTGTGCATTTTGTCAGTGTGTCAGTGAATTTAATTTTCGAACATAGATATAGGACCTGTTACACTATCAAACGTTACATAGCAATTACCCAGTAGGCAATGCACTCGGTGTAGAGTGCTGCCACTGTTACAAACCAAAATGAAATTCTAAAATTGCTTAATTTGCCAATCAAAATTGTTTAAAGCTCACTGTGACTGTAATTTTTGCCATAATAATGAAAATCGTAACATACCTATTATATTACAAAAAACGTGAAATTCTAGTTTTCAAATGAATGCATTGCTCTACATGAAACACATTAGTTATAGAAATTCTCAGTAAAGGTAATAACATCTAATTCAGTGTAATCCCATCAATTGAAGTTATAAAATGTTAGAAAAGGTAACTGCAAGTGAAATCTAATAAATTAAAGAAAAAATCTAATGATCTTAAATCTTTTTTAAGTGTCACATATTCTTAATAATATTGTACGGATTGTTTTGTTTCAAAAGTAGTTGGACCAAATCTATACAACTTTATGCTTTAGAGTAAGTGTAAATCTTAGTTAAGGTAAAAACCATCAATATTTATATATATATCACTCTTTTAAGCTTAACTGGCCCTGGCTTGAGTGAACGTCATGAAGTTGCAGAGTTACGTAACATAAATACACCCAATGCTGAACTAGTGGTGAATGGTAGTAGTAGCATCTTTTTTACAATACCAGGTGAAACAACAAAACTCCATAAACTCTTAACCACATATGTTTCTGACAACGATGGTTATAGAGCAAAATTTAGCATTACCACCGAAAGCACCACCGGAGAAGTTTTACTTAAGCCTGGATTTAGACTTGGTGAAAAAACACTGAAATCAACAATTGGTGCTGTAAAAGAACTTAAGTTACCCAATGCGGTTGAAGTAGAAGAGAAATAGCATTAAGAAAATTAATGTAGTTATTTTCTACATAATTGCTTCGTTATATATTTTAAATCTAATGAAAAGACTTATATCGATAATTTCAGTTTCTTAATCGATATGAAAAAAATTTTGTTTCCTGTGGGTTAATTTTGTATGTAATATATTTGTGGTGAAAAGGAAAAACTGCTTAAGTCTGACAGGAGATCACTTTTGAACTTTAAAGCTTATCCTGAAATTATTATGTGACCTCCACTAAAAGCTATCATTTTCCATAGACACCCTGTCATGTAAGAAACCTTTTAATATGTAAATTACTACAATTAATGGGTTTTTTTCCAAATATAAAACTTTAGCAATTTTTCCAATCGACAAAAGGCTAGTTTTTCCAATGTACATAAATATAATTTGAATTTCGTCATATGAGTTTGTTGGAAAAAACGCTTTAGTTGATATAAGCTGTTTTTCCGTTTTAAAATCTTTATTTTGATTTGAAAAAATAACTTATATTGTTTTAAGTTCTTGTTCCTTAACGCTATTTCGAATACCCCGTATCATAAAATGACTTAAGTTATTATTCCAAATGAGATTATACGTCTTAATGAAATAAGTCAAAGTTCCCCCATCCATATCTTCTCCAAATATTATAGAATGTTATTAAAATTTTGTTCGAGGATACTTTTTAACTCAATTTTTGTTAAAGTCAACTTAAGCAGTTTTTTCTTCTTAGAAGAAATTTTGTTTCCATAAAACAAATAAACATTTATTTATGATAGAAAAATAAATTCATAAACCAACATACTGGTTGTTTTTGCTGGGTCAAACATTATCCAAAAAAAAAATGTAGATGTTATAAATCATTATGTTTTTAAAAAATACAGTTGAGGTTACGTTTTGAGTTAGTGCGCATCTGAAATCTTTTTCGATGTTAAGTCTTGAAGGATTTTCTTTTTCTTTACAACGATTTTTTGTTTGTAAGACTATTGATGCTTTAATAATCGGTTCACATGATTCTTCTTGAATTGTCTCCGGAAGTAAGATAACAGCCAAATTTAACGGGTAACATTTCCAACTGTCCGACGATAAATCAAGAAAATGTTTTCATGAACTAAGCTTCGTTTGCGAAACTATCTATCCAGATTTTGTGGCAACGTTTAGCAAAATATGCATAAAGTACTTAATATTTGAAATTTGTTCTACGAAAATGTTCGTCTAATAATAGTATTTTTTGTGCTTTTATGTATCCAATCATTGCCTATGACGTATACATATATGAAAAGAAAAAACTCATTCAATGTTGAAATATTTCAAAATAATCAGAAAAACGAAAAAATTTATAAACAAAATCTTAAATGCGTCAGAAATTTAAAGTGTATTACTTGCTTCAGTGTGTTGAAAAATGCAATTTTGAATTTAATGGAAATAAACTAGATAAAAAACTGACTATTTTCATTATTTGCATATTTGTACATCTTGAGGCAATATGAAAGCTTGTCAGCAATATTGGTTTGATAGATGTAACGCATAGTGGTTTAAGACTCTAATTAATTTTGTAAACCAAAACTTTATTTTAATTGAAACTAAAAGAGCTCAATCCCAGCAATTGTTATTTGAGGTTCACGATTTTTCTGTTGAAAGAATCTCCGAATACCGATGACATAAATATCTTTCAACTTCGTTTGAACAGACTTTTCTTGCATGGTTAAAACCTTTGGCACTGCGAAATACTCAAGTTTCTTTTTGATTAAGTTACTTAGTCGCAAATTCTAAAAAAATTTGATATCCATGCTAATAGTGAACACATGAGTAGCTTAGATAACCTCTCCTCTCGCCATCTAGTCCTTTCATTATTAACTTCAAAATTCACTCTGGTGTCTGGAGTTTATGGAATTTCAATGTTATAAAGCTCTTGAATTGATGAAAATAAGTTTTCATATTCTCCAGTAGAAAATGACAAATTGTAAATATTAAAAAAGTATAATCAAAAAATTCTCAGAACGAAGTATAACTAAAAAATACAAGAAAAGTATCATTACATAGGTCAAGGACAACAATGAATGTACGTTTTATAGCAACATGAAATCGATTTTCACACATACTCCACAAGTACCTTCCTACGTATGGTGCAGTTGTCAAAACAAAAGAGCGCTCCCAAAAAAAAAAAAATGTACCAAAATAAGGGCGTTGACTATAAATCCGGTTACAGCGACAATCACATGTATGTAAGGGCATTTATTAATGATAGCAAAAGTTCGTTTACTTTGAAAAATGTAGCGAAATTTGTAAATATATGATATATTCAGGCGTGTTCCGTAATACGTGTGGTTTCAATTACTTTTCATTTAAGAGGCTTTTTGACTAAAATGAAGTGGCACACGATAAAAAGTATCAACATCTTTTTTTGTGGAGGAATACAGGTTCTACAAATAACATTGATTTTTTGCATTAACGAAAAAATAACCGCTTTGGAAATATTCTTAAAAAATTATAAAAAGTCAAAAAATTCGACTGTATAGAATATTTCCGAAACAGTTACTTTTTAACGAATACAAATCAATATTATTTGTAGAATCTGTAATTCTCCACAAAAAAGATTCCAATGCTTTTTATCGTTCGACACACCATTTTCATCAAAAAACCCTTCTAAGTGAAAAGTAATTGAAACCACGCGGATTACGGAACAGGCCTGATTCCGTACCGTAATTACGTAAGACAATTTTCGAACATTTAAGACTCCTCCAACCCGATGTAATATTTTGTCATTGCCTTTTTTTTAACATTTTAAAAGGAAATGATGTAACAAAATGTTGACTCCCTCCGGTAACGGGATGTTAACAACCCATTTACAAAATTTCAAATGAATACTAACATCATTTGAAAGCTCAGAAAATGGTCATAAAAGATCGATTGGTTGCGCAACATCTTAAGTTTGATTTAATTCAGATTCCAAAGAGAATTGTATTTCAGAACGTGGCTGTATTAAACAATTCAAGATCATCAAAATAACAACATTGGGATGAAATAAAATAAGGAAAAACTTTGCCTTGATTAAGAAAAAATGAGTCAACTTTTGCATAGGTTCTTTATTTTCATAGGCTTTCTAAAACCTGTCGCGCCTATCCCTGAAATATCTTTACTCCCCCCTTGGTTTGAGTAATTTCTAATTGTTTTAGAATAAATAATGATTTTAATGACAAATGACATTTTGGGTTGAGATTTCTGTTCAGTGTTGGACCGCTGACTTACGTTACGTTTCAGGACTCACCACAGGGTTGTCATCAAAGGCATTTACCGACATTGACAATAACTATCAAGCATACTAAGTATATTAGCTTAGAATCACAGCAAAGCAAAAAAAAAAGTATGTTCAAAAGTTCTTATTTTTATTTTATTACCACTCTGTCGAAAAAAAAGCAAAAAAAAAAAAAAAAAAAAAAAAAAATAAAAAAGATAATTAAACTAGGCAAGAAAAATTTTATTCTTGCTGGCATTAATTGTGTTAAATATTTCATAAGAATTAAATAATCATGCCCATTACATTCTATAAATAAAATTTCTGCTTATGATATGTCAATAAATGTAGTCATAACATCACAATTGATAAGAAAAATAAGAAGTAATAAAAAATTGTAATAAAGAAATGAAAAAGAAAAACTACAAAAATAAACAATTGATATCAACAATAGGTGAATGAACGCCTTTAAACTCACATTTCTTCCCTTATATGTACTAAATTATTCTGTTGACTATTTGTCTGTCTATCCTTCAACCAATTGATGATCAACTTGGCGCATTGCCTCATATTTAATTGACTGATTTAAGTGCTACGTAACAAGTACAAGTGCTCATAACCTGCAGAGTAAAATTCTAGTAAGTGGCTAGACAAGATACAAATAACTAGCTTAATAATGTAGTTTATGTGCTATTAAAATGTTATTGTGCTCGCAATTATGAGCATTATCAAAGTAAAAATATCTACTTTTTTAATTATGATAATTACAAGTTTTTGGACTATTTCAAAGATTTATTGTGCGTATTTGTTGACAGCCGATCAGTTTCATTAAAATTAGCTTACAATTCGATAGGTTTATGGTTTGAATTGTTTAAGTTCAGTTACTTGATAAGTAGTTCTAAATGTATTCTACTTAATTCATGAAAATATTAGTTACTCTGAGAAAATCTACATAGTTTAATCCATCCATTGTATAGATAAAAAAACACTTTGGTTATTGTCATAATTTAAACTGTAATTTATATCAATGCATAGAAATGCTTGTTGTGAATTTCCTGGTACGTAAGTTATTGCGATCATTTAAAAAATATTGTATGTCTATGACATCAATTTTATATCACTGGTAGTAATACTCGTACTTATATGAAGCTTCGTAGGCTGCTATACATAAGTATATATTTCTGGCCTAGGCAACACCAATGTCAATAGCTAAAATCTGGCAACACCATAATTAAGTTTGAAAATTTTTAGCATAAACGTACTCACAACGTGAGTTAAAAAAATTAATTTTTCCCTTGATAATTTAAGCGATTGATAAATTACACAGGCCCACAAAAAAAAAGTACCATGCGCGAAAGATCACACCACTTGAACTTTATGTTTTCGGGGTCGCTGAGTGGGTGGAATTTGAAATTCATAA
Source organism: Calliopum simillimum (assembly GCA_951812925.1). Lineage (NCBI taxonomy): Eukaryota > Metazoa > Arthropoda > Insecta > Diptera > Lauxaniidae > Calliopum > Calliopum simillimum. The sequence continues at coordinate 152,979,759 of OX638368.1, forward strand.
AACCTATAGAGTAGGTCGTAGGTCACTATTATCATATATTTATTTCACTAAACAACGTTTTAGATATGAAAATTGTAATGATCTATCTTTTTTTATATATTTAATATGAATGTCAAAATTAATTTTTTGTAAAAAGTTTTTTTTTTTTACCAACTCTTTCTTAATTCGAATCTAAACTGACTCTTTCGTGATTTCTAATCGGGTTTCTATTTATAATAAAGTTGATATGTGTACATTTTGCGCGTCATAAAATAATCAATAATTCAATGACCTGTCCAATGCATAAAACTTTTTATGAATAATTCCTTAGAATTTTGCTAATTATAACGTTCGCAATGAAGAGTGTATGGTTATTGTAATCATAGAGAATGACTTCAACGCCGAGTGTATTTACTAATGTACATACATATATTATGACATTTCGTTATACGTAATTTTCTTATATTACATAGGCGCCATGCTGGTGTTGTGCACACAAATGTATGTGTATATGTAAGTATGCATTTGTTGCGAATTTTAAATGAGCAAGGTTTGTACAAATGTATGTATGCATTCGCCTGTACGTCCTAGGGGAACACATCAAATATAATTTAGATTATGTAATGGATAATTTAAACCTAAACAACTAACAATTTTAAAGGGTTATAGGTTTGTGGTAAATATCTTAGTAATAACACCAGATTGAAAAAACGGTTAACATCATTTATGTTCCAGAGATCATAGGTTAACACATTTTTTATAATTTAAACTAAAACAGTTTTTCTCAAGAAGCTACAACATTTAGTACCATTTTTTTTTATAGATGATTACCAAGCGCGACCATGACGTCATAAAAACCTTCTTTTTTTTGGATAATGCAAGCAGACCAGAGTATAAGTCATATGATTAAAAATTTATACAAGTGTTAAATAAAATTATAAAGGGTTAACAATACACATTTTGAAATAAACTCATTTAAAACTCATTTCCTTTTAAATTTGTCAACTTTCTTTAACAATATCATTTAAAAAAATACATACTTTTCTTTATCATTAGTCAAACACAGAAGTTTGCGTGTCAAGTCAGTAGACAACCCTTAAACTAACTACAGAAAGGGTCAGAAGAAAAAAAAAAAAAAATCTAACAACAGTAAAAAAAAGAATCGGGAAAATAAATAAAAAGGTTCATAGTCAAATTTTCAGTAGCTATAAGCCATAAATAAATCTCCACACTAAAAAAAAGTGTAATCTTTTTACATACGGTTCTCCAGAACGGAGCTTAATTGATAGTTGGTCAAATTCCTGATTGTAGATATATTCACATAATTCTTCCTCAATAAGTCTTGGAGAAGTTTAAAACAATCCCAGAATAGCTTTGAGGGCATTGAAAACGCCATTCAAACTTCGATTGAATATACGGAAATGCGTTAAATGATAGTTTGCGGAAACCCTGATTTTCTTTTTTTCATACCTTATAGTGTAATTAACGAAATTCAATAATTTTTTAAATCTTCTCGCCCTCAAAATAGTTCGGAAAACGGTTTTTTCGAAATAAAAAAACTCAACAAACCAAAACAAAAATAGTAATTTTCGATGTTAATATATGTCGGTCACGTTTGGTTTTTGAAATATTCTAACAGTTCAAAAACACGATTTTTCAGGGCGCACAAAATTGTTTCGCTCTCTTCTACTAAGCGCATCGCTTAGTACTATTTTTTGCATTCAAAATAAGCTATCATTTGGTCAAAATTTTTCCTTAAAAAGCATGACCACTAGAAAATGACACCATGGTGTGAAAAATCATATGAGAATTTATCACTTAAAAGTTTTTAAGAAAAAATCATACAAGGCTAATTCATTTCGAAGACGAAGTAGAAAAGAACAAAGCAATTTGCTGCGTCCTCTATATAGCCCCAAAAATCGTGATTTTGAACTTTTAAGTGAAAATATCTCAAAAACCATAAGTGATAGAGGAATTCCGAGTGCTTTCAACTACTCCAAGGCTTAATCAGGAAGATTTGTGTGAATCTATCTCGTTGTCTGGATACCAAGACATAAGGGAAGCGAATGAAATGAAAGGGCGGAACCCTTCTATGGAGTGAACAATAACTTCAAAAACAATTCGGAAATGGAAAAACAATAGCCTTAACAACACTGGGGAGCACAATAAGGCTTGGGGCAGGCGAAAAAGTAATTTTTTTTTTTACACCGCAAAGAAGAAAGGCGATGTTGCGTCAAATTTAATGCAAAAAAAGTAGACAAGTTTGCAATAAATATTTGGATTGGCAAGCAATTTTTAAATGCTGTTTAAAGAGCTCAGTATTGACCACAACTGGTACAATTAACCACCAAATTTAATTGAAAGAGTTCTAACAGAAATGTCTGTTGAATACGATACGCCTTCACGAAAACCCAGATTTGGCGAGTTGTCACTATGATATCGGCCATGAATTGGTATGAAGAGAGTGGGATGAATGTTGTACCGAAAAATGTAAAACCTCCAAATTGCCTTGAGCTTTGGCCGATTGGAAAATACCAGGCTATAATGAAGAAGCAATTGCTAAAAACGAAGAAAATTGTCAAAAAATAAATGAAATTAATTCAAAAATGGATCGAGGTATCATTCCAGGTCCCCCAAAGTGATGTGCAGAGCCTAATGGCAGGTGTTATTTCAAAGTTATGATATTTTGCATATATATCTCAACCAAATGAGCAAACCTTTTCATTTTCTTAAAGAAATACCTTTGAGCTTCAAAAAATGTATTACTTTCTTGTTCTTAGTCAAAAAATAAACGTTTTATACCCATTTTTTGTCGACTACTTTTTTCGAGTAAATGTTAATTTAACAATACTTTATTTTTTTTTTTTTGGGTGTAAGTTAATATGGATTTTCAAAGGAATAAAGGATACAGAATTTTATGTACGGGAATTTTAAAAATTGGTTTGTTGGATATGTATGTATGTGTTTGCTACGATTCGTTGTGAAAATAAATGACGTCATCAAGGAATACGAAAAAAAGATAAGAAAAACAAAATACTTTTATTTTTCATTCGGAGATAGATAAATTACAATGTACATGCATAGCGATGTACACTAATAACAAACTTGCTGCAAATTAAAATAAATAGCTTTGTCCTTTTCGTTGGCGTCAATTTTAATTTATTTACGAGCTGTCGAATCAACAACGCATATTAATGACATTTTCATGGATGGCTCTTTGAGGTGGCATACCGGGCGCAACACTCATTGTAATGATTAGTTATAAATAAAAACCAGCATTGAGGTCTATGAGAAATAACTCAAATACAATGGTCGGCAAATATATATTTACAAATCTATTCGTGACTTTTGAACGTTGCTTTGCTTAGAAATGTCCATTAACGGTGGGCAAATCCCATACAAAAAATGAGTTTCAAGAACCATAAAACGCTTTTTTTCTCAAAACATGAAAAATGTAGATGTCTAGTTGTTGTTTTAACCCGATGATATGATGTTATGCCATTATAGCATAGATTTAAAAAGTATATTTTTGTTAATGTAATCTTTTACCGTAAATCATATCAATCTTTAAAAAACGTTGAAAATAAGACAAATTTTAAGCATAAATAGGGTTTTTTTGCCTAGGACTAGTACTTTTCACCCAGCTTCTTCTTGATATTCCTTATATGTGCCCTTGATTTTGAAAGTGGTATAAGTCCATTTCGGGGCAAAAGTAATGTCATTCACATTATGTGCTGTAATAATCGGTTTTTTGCGATACTATTTTTTGAACATAACACCATTAATTTCACATATTGTGGTAAACTTTCTGTAAAAACAGAATTCAATATTATTTGTTGTGAACAAAATGTCACCTTAGTCATATTATGACATTACTTTTGCTCCGAAATGGACTTATACCACTTTCAAAATCAAGGGCACATATGTGGGGTATAGAAATAAAAAGTACTATCTGTCATCTAGCTGCATTTGATGGAAGATCAGACACGTTCACGAAAAAAATAAAGATTCTCGTCATTGTTTCAGTACCCCTTACTTAAGGTTTTCCAAAATAAAACTTATCAGAATTAAAAAAAAAAAAAATTCACGTTTATGTAATTAAAGGTTTTTTATTCGCCTTTTTCTTTTTAATCAACTTACCACAAATATATCCGTATAATCTTTATTACCCTTTTTACCCCCCCATTGCTACTTGTGTAGCGCCACACACACACGCAACAGGCCGTCACTTGGCAATAAACAGAACTTCAAAAAAAAAAAAAAAAAAACTTCCATCAATCCTTCGTGAAAGGATAAACAACACAATAAAACGCAACAAACTTGTGTGCCTATTCTCCACCCACCTCTCTTTATTTGATGACGCGTCATAACGGTAGCACCGACCAAGCAAAAAGAGGGTCATACTCGTAAGAATAAAAATTTCAAGCTTTATGAATAGCATAAGGCTTTATCAAATTGGCTTCTTAAGTGTATGGTGATACCGCGCCATGAGTCATAGTCTGGGCTCCCTGGATACAACGAACAACAAACACGAACCAATCAACCCAGGCTGTAATTATTAACTTTGTAAAATGCAAAAGAACAAAATAATGTATGAAAATGAGTTAAGGAGAAAGAGAAGGACGTCAAGCAACTCGTGATCAACAACCAGGAAAATCTTGCAATCTCTCTATGAAATCTACAAAAGCCTGATTAAGGAATAACGCTAATGCAATATACTAAAAGAAAGCATGCAAAAAGCAGTGTAAAAAAGAAGTGAAACTAAAAGAAACCTTAGTTTACCAATAAAAGGATGAAAGAAAAATTCATTTGTAGACAACTTATAGAAATCTAATCTGCTTATAATAAAGAAATGAAGTCAATGAAGTTTTATAATTTAATCTGTTTTTAATTTTTTGGAATCGAAAATTATTTGTGGTACTAAGAAAAAACAACGTAGGACGAATTAGCTTTAAATTTTCTGTAGCTCCGGTAGCTTTTTGTCTCATATACTTTTATATATAACAGATTCTTCAGGAGAACGAACCAACTTTTAGTTCGACATTCACCGATCTAGCTGAAACTTTTTCAATGGTATCTTACTCGATTTGACTAGACACGTATTTTTTTATTTTGCCCGAAACTGTGAAAAAAATGATGAGATTTTCGTGTTTTCGAGTTAAAAAAAGACGGGTTCAGCAAAATGGTCTTAACTTCGGTTCATGTGGGCCAATTATAAAAATTTTTTGTTTATAATATATAGAATTAAATTAGGTTTCAAAAGCACTAAGGTCTATTTCATTATATTGTATACTTAGCTAGGGAAAATTTTCGGATGTTCTGAAAACGAAAACGTCAGATTCTAAGGCTAATAAACAAAAAAACAAAAAAAGATTTGTAAATATTATAACTTGGAAAATAAACTTATAAAAGTTATTTCAAAAGTTTTTTTAGTTAAAAGTCTTGGTCAATTCACAGAGTTTTGCAGTCAAAACCCACTTTTTTTTTTTAACGTTACGCCAGCGCATATTTTTGCTTATATCGTCAAATCTTTACGGTTGATGGTTAATTTTTTTTTTTTAACTGAATATAGTGCTACTTAATTACTACGCACATAATATATATAAATATACAAATGTCACGTTACGCCAAAATGGAAATATCCATCAACAAAAAAATTTGTTACTGGCCCACAGGAACCGAGTATATGAGAATTTTGCTGAACCCGTCTTTTGTTTAAGCTCGAAGACCTCAAAATGTTTGCCATATGGTCCACATGTCAAACAAACCAGTCTCGGACAAAATAAACTAGTAAGGGTGGTATCTTTGGCTTGGCCAAAAACTAAATACCCTACCCTGCATTTCAAGTATATTATTAGGAGAGTATAAGAACAAATTGCTTATATAGGAAGTGCCACGCCCTCGCCCTCGAGCTTACCTTGATTTTGCGTAGAACTTGCATTTACTGTTCTGAGTGTTTGAGTAAAATTCGGTTAGGTTTTCTTAAAAAAATCTTTCAGTATAGCATTTTGAAACTTTCGCTTATATGTGAAGTGCCACGCCCTCTAATCCTACTTCGCCTTCTTGTCCAAGTTTACCTAGATCTTGCGTATAGCTTGAATTTATAAATCCGAATGTGTGAGTGTAATTTGGTTGGGTTATCTCAAAAAACGCTTTCCGTATAACATTTTGAAATTTTTGTTTATATGGGAGGTGCCACGCCCTCTAGTCCGAATTTGCCTAGTTTTTGCTCAAAGCTTATACGTACTTTCCCTAGTATTTATGTGTATTTTGCTTCTGTTATTGCATTTTGAATATATTTTTTGTATGGGCGGTATGCGTGTCCGTTGACCAATTTCGCTCATTTTCAATCCCCCGAGCTATCTTCTACCAAGGAGGCAGAATACCAAATTTCATTGAATTATGTTGCTCAGTTTTCCCAAAAAATGTATTTCCACACACACCCAGCCAGCCAGCCATCCAGACAGACGGACATGGCTATATCGACTCAGGAGGTGACGCTGATGAAGAATATATATACTTTTCCATACCTGCCACGCCTCCTTTTCTGCGTTACAAACAGAAGGACAAAGTGAATATACACTGGGTGTAGTGTATACAAATATGTGTCTAGTCAAATCGAGTAAAGTATCATGCCTAAAATTTCAATCTAGTGACGTTGTAGCACGCCCCGAAAAAGGGCGTACATTTTTTTTTTCAATAAATTTTTTCAGTAAATTTCATTACTCGAAGGTTTAAGGGGTTGCCAATAATGAAGTCCGAAAATTCTTTAGTCCAAGATGGCGAATGCAAGATGGTGCCCCATAATGTCGCAAAAACCTAATTTTGTCTAATTCTGGCTACTAGGCTTCCGAAAGCTTTTAAAAAATCGAAAATTTTGAAATCCAAAACTTTTTCTTACATCCACAGAAATTTTGGTGACAGAGGTGTCCCATTTGACGTGAAACGTCCCACATACATGTGATTAATCTTATATGAGCCATATGGGTTATTGAATTTTATTGCCTGTATTAAATTAAGTAACTTATACAAAATCAATTTTGTTGCAAGAAGGATAAACTGCTTAGGTCGATTTTTGATTAGAAAGTAAAGCAGATTTAAATTTTGTTTTATATGTGGAGAATTTATGTAGCTTTACTTTAATATCGAATATCGACTTAAGCAGTTTTACCTTATTGCAACAGAGTTTTGTACATAATATTTTTTGTTTGTTGTACTCATACGTAAAAACGTGTATTTACCTTTTGTTGGCTGTAATTATATTTTGTCATTATTATTTAATTTATTTTTTCCAACTGATAACTCAATTACTTTTTGACGTCGATTACCACGTGTAAAATTGCTCTATTGCTCTATTTCTGTTGATCACGGGAACAACCGGCAAAACATTTGCAATTACATACTTACATCCCGCATTCGTACAAATTATTGAGCACACAAACAACATTTGATGCATACAGCCATTAAGACATTTACCGGTTGTAATTTTCAAATTTGTTTGTTTTACGTTTCATTTGACGTTTCAAATATTTATTTGTATCAATTAGTTAATTTGCCTAAAATCTGTTCATTGTTGAGCGGCAACTGTCAAATAATTTACATATGTACATAGATTAGTAATAACATTTTCTATTTTTAAATTTATTATTTGTGAAGCTGCACAAGAAAAGTGATCTTATCTTCATAAGATCGAGAACTGGTATTTTTTTCAAATGACACCTCGATCACCGGAAAGTTCCAAAAACTTAGTTTGTAGATATCGAAATTAAAAAGTTTGTCTTAAAGATTTTTCCTGAAATAGTAATGGATATTTTGTATAGATTTTGAATCTGTAAAGAAAATTCAACTTCAATATGCAATTTTACTGCTACATTAAAAAACAACAACGCGTGAAACTCAGAACACGTGAAGGAAGTGAACCTTATATCTGAAAAGGAGGCGTGGCACTTATCTGATAACGCCCACTTTTTGACCGGCATCTAACTAGCAAATTTCCCCCAAATAGCTTGTATAGTTTAGGAGGAGTTTAGTCGTGAAATAAAGTAAGAGTGGCACTTCAACTACGCCTTCTTTTCGACTAGAGTATGGTACTTATGTTCGGCACCTGCATACCAAAGTTCATCAAAATAGCTTGCATACTTTACGATACATAACTTATTAAAATGACTAAAATTACTAGTAAAAGATAATTTCGTTTTATCTGAAGTAGTAATTAATACTTGTAATTTGATAATCGACCTAAAATCGATTCTTAAATGTTCAAAACATGTCTAAGCACTGAATTTTAAGCTTTGTTGTGAAATTTAGTCAGTGAAGATAATATGCCCTTGCTTGTAAAGCGTCACTTTTAGTATTTAATACAAGGTGCTCCAAAAAAAAGTTTATATATGTTAAGCTTTTTGCGTGAACGCAAAGAATCCGAGAGAAGCGGGGGGTATATCAATCGGTATATCTTGGGAATTTAGTCGCCATGAAGCATTTCTCGGGAGCGAACCGCGTGTTATGAGCGCTAGAGTTTTACAAAAGCGGTGATTTTGGTGATTGTCACGTTTTCTGCCGTTCTTGATGATCTTCGTCGCTCCCTTTTTTGGTTTTTCCAATGTAGTATCGGTCTCTTTAAACATCTTCAACCATTTTGGTTTGCGCCTCATTAAAGTGTCGAAAGCCTTAAGAAAATATTCATAACGGAATGGAAGTCATCATAGAGTCTACCTGCAAAGCCGCCATTAGAAATTTTAGTGTTCGAATAAATAAGTGCTAGGGCTTACATTTGGACGATATTATTTTTAAGAAATACTAGGTGGCTCTGCCCCGTGCTCGCTTCGCTCGCGAACTCCCGCGTAGCTCTTCCTCTTTTTAATTCTCTCTCTCTTCCACTCTACGCGAAAGGCTTAGGAAAACTATTTTATACAATAGAAAGAAATTCCCAAGAGTGTGCACTTTAATAAATGATCAACAAATTTTCGATAAACGGCTTACTTTTTTTTTAATATCCACTTAATATAAACTTTCTTTTGGAATACCTTTTTGTTTAGTGAATACCAAGTTTTTGATTTCGAAATAGACCATTTAGAATAAATCCTTTTGAAGAAACTGTAACGAAATTAAGTTAGGCCTGCAAATTTACGTTATTTCAAACTTTTTTTTTTATTCTTGGAGTTTTCTTCATCACGTCAATATTCTGAGTTATCGTTATTTAGGTATATGATGCACTTCTAAGGTATAGTGTAATTTAAGTGTAGATTTAATTACCACCTAAAGAAGATGGTTGTACGGATGAAGACGCATAATGAAGTACCTAGGTGCTAGATTCTAGATCCCACTGATACAATTTTCTCACATCAGAGGCGAGATACATAAATAGTCTAGAACTGCTACGGTTTGGAAAGTGCCTGCAAAAGTTTGTAATATATAACGGGCCGGCCGAAAAATTCGTATCGTTTGTAAGGGATGGCGCCACTCGAACTCTTACCATATGATTTTCAGTGAGATCCAACCTTCAAACGATACGTGTTCAAATTTGACAGCGACCGGACATGGCAAATATAAATCGTTCCACAAGAAAGGTATCGAAATGTTAGAGAAGCGGTAGAATAGGTGTATCGCTCTAAGATAAGACTATGTTTATGAATGAAATCGATTTTGACCAAAAAAGTTCTGTTCTCTTCAAAACGATGCGATTTTTTTAGACGGCATGTTATAACACAAAGCCTTTTAAATAATAATAATAATAATCCTTTTTTTTCATTATACCTTAATGTACAAAATTTAAAATTTTTGTATTTTAAGAAGAAAGTGTGAATGAAAATTCAGATACTTAAATGAAATAATATGGTGACAAGTGTTGACAGGTCTTTATTGTAATTTAATCTCGAATTTATCTCATCATTTGTCGAATTTCAACACCTTTGAGCTTCATTTGCACATCACATGTTGTGTGGAAAATCGTGTGAATTTTTTGTTTGTCTATCCGTCATTATTTTGTTTGTATGCATCGTATGAGTATTTGCAAGCAATCACATCTTTCAGTAAGTTCTGTTGTGGTGCGATGTTACTCGTTGATTAGCAATTTAGTTGCGCTGTTCAACATGTCAGTCAGTCAGAAAGTTTTCTTTATTGAAGCACGCAAATTTAAGTTTTCTAATTTATTTTTTGTTGTTCTGCTGATATACATTTGTACAAAAATGATAGCAAACAAAATGATTAAAGCTTTCAACACGCACATACCCTCAATTATAATTTACGAGTATTTCTCTTTAAATGTCTGTTGCTACGATGCTGTACTTCGAAGATTTATGATTAGATTAATTAAGTAATTTTTATTATCTTTACTTTTCTATGGCATTCATCTTAATTTTAATTTATTTTAATCAAAATGTTTATTTAACAAAAAAATCTATGAAGCATTTAAATGATTTATTTTAATCCATTTTTCAAAAATAAAAACTCAGGAACTTTGCTGATGCAAGTGGTCTTACGCTAATATTGGCTGGAACTGATGAAATACATTTATACCGTTTAGCACGTAATATTTGATTTTTTAAATTATTAATTCAGTAATTTTCTCCAATGCCAAACTTTTAAAGCAAAAACAATACAAATCACACAAATCTAATTTTTTTTTTTTTTCTTTTAATGTTTTCTTAAATAAAATCGCAAAAAATAATTTTCAAGTTCGCTGAACTTGTCAGCAACTTGGTCACATCAACCTCGGAAATTATCAGCCAAATCGGTGTACACGACATCAATTTACATTGTTTATCAGCAGGGTAGCAAAAACAAACAAAATCTCAAGTCGTAGACATAAGATATGAAGAACGTTTCGAGAAAAATGATGGCATTGCAAATTTCAGCAAAACACACGTAATAAAAATTTGGCATAACAGGAAAAATGTTCCGTATTTTATTAATTGTTCTTGATATTAAGGAAAAACATTTTTGACGTGTGCTATTTCTGCGGAGTAATGCAAATGATGGCAAGTAGTCACTTTTAGCTACCGAAATTTTATGATTTTAAAACTCTAGCTTTCTAGTTGTTTCAAATCTTGAAATCATAACCATAAGAAATTATTTTTACCTGCAAATTCTGAAAATTAGGTATGCTGGTACACATTGCTAATCAGCTTATATGTATTAAATATGAATATTTTATTGTTCAGTTTGTTTTGTAAGAAATCCTAAAGTGTATTTAAAGCAAAAATCTCAAAATAATTCATTGCCCCATACAAAATGGTTCAATTGAAAGTTTCATCTACAAATGGGTAGTTTTCATAAAGAATATTTCATTAACTTCTGATAAATCAATGATATCTCATCAAAAGTATATTTTTCTGTTCAATATGTATTGATCGGCATTCAAATTGCTTATTTTTTTTATCAATTTTTCAGGTATTCCTCTACTTTAAAGGTAATTTTAACCGAAATGTATTTAATAATTTTGGTACTTTTAGGACACTTTTAGTACTTTTTTTTGCTATTTGGTACGAAATAGAAAACCTTATTTATCATCCTTGGTATCATTCAAGCGAAATATAAACAAAAGAAAAAACACGAAGTCAGCGCGTGCTTTTTTTCTGTCTCTTTGTGCTTTTATTTTTCTTCAGCTCTTTGTGACCGTGCATTTTGTTGTTTTTAGTATTGAAAAATTTGTATTTAATTTTACCTGGCTTATAGTCAAAATATTAACACAATTTTAACTTTGTGTACATCTACACACAAATACCTTTCTAATGGTGTATAATTGAAAGACAATTGGACAAGTTTTTGTCTTGCATATTAATATATAGATATTTTCTAATTCATTTGTAGGTTCATTCACTATATCTAGAATAGAGCTGTTATTTTTCATACGATCAAGACACAAAGGCTCAAACTTTGTGTAGCAAAATATTGTTATTGGTAAGAATAATGTATTTTGAACTATTTAATTTTCCGGTCCGTTTTTTCTAGCATAAAAATTTACCGATTTATATAACGTTTAAGTAAGAGTAATTTTTTTCTGTTTTAATAATGCGCGCGTCCCGAAAATTTTAATATTTCAAATCCACTTTAAATTAAACTAAGTAGTAAGGGTGTAACCTTTGGCCTGACCAAACTGCAGTATTTTGAAAATTTTGCTAATATGAGAGGTGCCACGCTCTCTTGAGTGAAATTTGGTTAGATTATCTCAAAAAACGTTTTCAGTATAGCGTTTTGAAGCTTTTGCTTACATGGGAGGAGCTACGCCCTTTTGTCCGAATTCGTCTAGTTTTAGCTCAGAGCGTGCATTTATAATCCTTAGCATTTGAGTGAAATTTAGTTGGATTATCTCAAAAACTTTTACAGTAAAGCATTTTGAAACTTTTGCTTATATGGGAGGTGCCACTCCCTCTTGTCCGATATCACCCAGTTGCTGCTCAGAGCTTGCATTTATATTTAGTTCTTAGTGTGTGAGTAAAATTTAGTTTGATTATCTCAAAAACGCTTTCGGTATAGCGTTTTAAAATTATTTTGTAAAAAATACTCCTAAAGTTGGATTTTGAATATATTTTTTGTATGGGCGGTAGGCGTGTCCGTTGACCGATTTCGCTCATTTTCCCACGAGCTAACTTTAACGACGGAGGGAGTGTACCAAATTTCATTGAACTATCTTGTTCAGTTTTCCCAAAAAATGTATTTCCACGCACAGCCAGACAGACGGACGTGGCTATATCGACTCAGGAGGTGACGCTGATCAGGAATATATATACTTTTCTATATCTTCCACGCCTCCTTCTCTGCGTTATAAACGGAAGGACAAAGTAAATATACCTTGGTGTAGGGTATAAAAACGGCTATAACTTTTTTGTTTCTTGACCGATCGAAAAAAATTAAAAAGTATTTTAAAGGTAAGGAATTATGACAAAGGAGCATAGATAATATAACAACACTACAAGCATATAGGCACTTAAGGTACCAATTTTTCTGAGGGCACATAGCGCAGTCCGTTGATAAATGCGCTTTGTAGAGAGTTTGACAAAAGTTAAATTTTCCAATTGTTATTTCATTTTATTAAAAAATAAATTAAATTTAACATAAATTGGTCTGAAGGTGGTTATGTGGCGGTAACCGAAAGATATGTCACCATAGCCGTGTTTAGTAGTTTTTTCTCTTATCCTAATTGACATAATTTTCTAAGTTGAAGTTGAGGATCCAAACTTTTCAAAAAATCAAAGGGTGTTAAAACGCCTTAAGTCGACTTAGGTCGTTCTTGCACGGAACGCCTCAATTCCACTTTACACTCATATGATATTAATGGCTCAATTAAAGGCGCCTGTAATAAATTGTGTATTTATACAATTTCTGCTTACTATGTGTAATATAAAAATTTAAAGAATTTGTTTATTTACGTTTGTTGTTTTTGTATTTCAAAATTTGCTTCTTGAGGTTCAGCGAACTTGAATATTTTAATTGCGGCTACTTTATTGTTTTATTTTGTTTTGTGTAGATTTTCTGTTTTCTTGTTGTATTTGTAATGATTCTTTTCACTGTCGATTTCTGCCAATCAACGCTTTCCGTTTTAATGCCTATCCAGCCATTCGCTTCTGTTTAACACCTTAGAAAAATGTTTTACTAACAACATCATAGCCACAATTGAAACACCGCCGATATACATATATATTATAAACGGTGCAATGTTTTACTCTCGTCTCGTATTATTAACCTAATTTTCTGTTTTACTGCTCTACAATCACTGCTGTACACGAACGATAAAGCGTTTTTGCACTAAGAAAAATTTCATTTCAAATTTGTTTTAAAGAAATTGTTTTTCGCACTTCAATTTCAATGGTTAGTAGTTTTGTGCCAGTCAACAAAATTTTTTTTTTTTTTTTTTAGTTCACAGCTTATGGTCTTGTCATCATTCTTTTAAACTATGCCAACTGCAATATCGTATAACTTTAAACCTTATAAAATCCCTCTCTTGTACTTTTTAAAGTTAAAATTGTAATTTACACCTATAAAATTTTACAGTGTACATGTAAGGAATACAAGCAATTAATGAAACACAAGATGCGCCATATTAAATTTCATTTAATACCTAAGCACCGTCAATCACGAGTTCGGCGCTTTTTATTTATGGTTGTTTTTTTTTTGTTGTTGTTTCCATCACTTGAAAATTTCGAGGTCAATTCTAGCCGCATTATGAGCAGAGCTAGCTAGGCACCTACCCATATATAGTTGAGAACCAACAAAAGCTATTTGTCTTTTTCACTACGGATACTTCACGCGTACATTTCTTACTTGGTTTTTCATTTCATGGATGGCTTATTTTTGTTTTGAATTACCCTCTGTACTTAAGCGACTTGTAGCATACAAATATCATAAATGTGTATTAAAATTTTCAGCAAATGAAACTAATGATGTTGCTTTTATTTTCAAACTCATCGACTCAGAAACCGAGTGACTGAGTGACTGTCTAACAGAATCTCACAATGCGCGTATATTGAATTGTATGCAACAATTTTTCTAATGGAAAGTTTTTGTATTTTATAGTTTTTTTCTCTCCCAATTTTTTATGGGGGTCATCATAAAATTTGGTTTTCACTGTGATTCTATTGTATAATAATCTTATGAATAATGTGCTTGCGCTATTCTGTATTAATTTGAAATTTCCGGAATTTTTTTTTGATTCATTTAATTTTTTTGTATTAAATTTGATTTTTCTATTTATGCTTTATTTAAATTTAATATGGTGTTGGTGTAGAAAATTGCAATTTCATAGAATTTTTATGATTATTATATATAAACATAAAGAGGGCGTCCCATAAATAAATCCTCCTAAAAAATCTATGGCTTGAAATATCTACTATCTATGTATCTACTAATATATAAAAATGAGATTTTGTTTGTTTGAATGTTTGTTATTTATGGACTCGGAAACTAATAGACTGATTTGAATGAAATTTTCACAGTATCTAAGTGTTAAAAAAGCTAGGTCATAGGCAAAAAAAAAATTCGCGGTACCACGTCCCCCTAACAATTAATTTGTTATATCTCCGGATCTGCTTAATTGAAATTTGATACATACATAAAGTGCGTAAGGACAAATATTTTTCACTGCAAAAGCGGGCGGAGCCACGCCCCCAAAAAAATTAATATATCATATCTCTGAAAATATTAAACTGTCAATAATGAGATTTAATATATGCATTTAGAGTACCGGGACAAATAATGTCCTTTGAAAAAATGGGCGGTACCACGCCCTTAAAAATATGTAGTCAAATCGCTGAAACTATTTGACGCACGAAGATGAGAATTTCATTTTCTATTTTAACATTCTTTGAAAAAATTGGTGATGCTCCGCTCCCTGTACAAAACAGGGTGTAGCAACGTACACCGGGAAATGCTAGTATGTGTTAAATATCTATGAAAAAGCGGGCTTTTTTGTCAAAAAATAATTTTCCACTTTTTTTTTTTTTTCAATTCGGTTAAGAGTTTAAGATGCTCTTTTACTTGATGAAAACCAGAAAGTCATAATTTGTTGAAAAGTATACTAAAAATTAAGAGAAAAAAGCGTGCAGTACAGAGTATAGTACGAAAAAAACAAAAATTTTTTTGAATATCTAGAATAACGAGAGCGAGAGAGAGAGAGAGATATTAAATCTTTATTCCAGATCAGTTCTTATGACTCTACACGAGGATTTAGGATTCGAGTGCCTAAATTAAGTATTATGTTCATCGTCATCGCTATTCGAACTAACATTATTATCGAACCTGTCATTTTCTTTATTGTTTTCATGGAAATATTGAATTTTTCTGCAAACGACTAACAGAAACGACTACATTAACGTTATAACGAAAAAGACGGCCCGCGCAATGATAACATTTGCAAACTCATTTCTTCAGTGTTACTCATTTAGAAATCCGAAGCAAGTTAAAAAACACTTGACGTCCTTGAATATAGTTAGATACCAGGCAACGCGGAGAAAAGGGAAGAACTAACGAGAAATTGACGAAAACAGTTGCTTGCCTTAACGGCTATTTTCTCGAAAACTTGTATTCGCACGTAAACCCTTTTTTCATAGATCAAGTCACATATGGAAAACTAACTCGGTTTGTGCATAATAACCATTAACTAACCTAATCGTCTTAACCAAGCAGGTGGGGATGGAGCATCAGTGTTAAATATAAATTTGAAAATGAAATGAAACTGTGCAAGAAAAAAGCTTTTGTTTATTTGAACAACTGCCATTCTCATGTTAAAGTTCAAATTCTTCATTTTGCAAACATTCCAGAAAGCTCTTGCTATAGAAGTTGAAAAATGATAAATTACACAGTCATGCGTTTTTGAAAAGTTAAAAAAGTATGAAATGCGAGTAAGTGATTTTTATAGATTTTTGATCGCTGAATCCGAATATGACCTCCGATTTGCTCCATCACGTCTGAGATCCGAGTTATCCTTGATTTAAAGTGCAAGAAACGCAATTTTCAGACATAAACGTGCATCCTGAAAGTAGTCGAGTTCTTTTTTGACAGCGGCATTCAATAGCCTTAAGCTTCCTCTCTAAAGCGTACTTTAACTTTTTCAATTGAATCATTAATTTCCGAGATATCATCGATTGATGTAAAGGTATCGCTAATCCCTGTAAAGGACTTTTGAATTTGTTTACCTTTAATTCAATGGATGATATCTCGAAAACTAATGATCCAATTGGAAAAGTTAAAAGTACACTTTAAAGAGGAAGCTCAGGGCTATTTAATGCCACTGTCAAAAGTGAACTAGACTACTTTCAGGATGTATGCCATATGTTTGAAAATAGTGTTTTCTGCACTTTAAATCAAGGATAACTCGGATATCAGACGTGATGGTGCAAATTGGAGGTCATATTTGGATTCAGCGAACCAAAATCTATAAAAATCACCCACTCTGATGTCATACTTTTTTTCATCGCAGGACTGTGTTATTAATTAACTTGACAAACATCATACTCGTTTTTTACTTCAAAAGTCACAGACAACATTTCAACATTTAATTGCAACTCATTTAAGTCATCACGTAAATTACGAATACTAAAAAGATTTTCAACTTCATTTTCCCGTTTTTTTGCACTTTTGTACTCCACAATTAGCGTTTCAACTGCAATTCGTGCACAGCATTCTGATGCATAATGATGATGTTGGCGATGATGATGATGATGAACTTCATGGTTTTGTGCGTCGCTGGCATTTCCTAATTAAATTAATTATTTGCATAAATTCCACAGCACTTGAGTATAATTTACTTACTATGTTGCTATCTCTTGCTTGCGCTTTGAATAATTTTCTTTTTATAACATTGTGTCTCCCTCTAATTTACAAATATGTAACTTTTGTGTCTTATTCGAAGTGCAAAAACTGAATTCTTCGCTTTGTAAATGGCAGACATAAAGTTATGCAGAAAATTCAATATGTTAAAAGTTTTAAATTTATATGTGCATTTGAAACAATAAAAAATTAATTTTATCACATTTTTCAGAGCTCTTCAGTGTGACGGGCTTCCAGAAATAATTGAAATATGTGTTTCTTCAGCAATCTTATTTAATGGATACAATTTAAGCCATAATATAAATACACTGACATTGTTTTACAAAAAGTTAACGTTATGGTGTGGAATTGATAGCATGAAGTTGGAAGAACGATATCGGTGAAATAAACCTTTGAGGAGTGGCCGTTCCCAAGGACCCGTTATCATTTTTTCAACATAATGCCATCAGTTCCACACCATCAAGTAAATTTTTCGTTAAAACAGAAAACAATTTTAATCATTTCTAATAAAATGCCACTCGATTCATATTATGACACTACTTTTGACTCGTACTGGTACTTAGACCTTTTGATACGGCCACTCTTCAATTGTTAAAACACATAATGTGGTATGCCATTACTTTTAAAACTTTTATAGACTTATTTTATTCCTGTTTCACAAATTAAAAAAAAAAAAAATAAAAAATAAAAAAATTCATATTTCTTGCCACAGTTATCGTTTTCTCGAGATATCGACCGATGATAACTTTTTGTCTCTTTTTTATCATTTTTCAGATTTTGCGATTTTAAACTTAAAAAAAAAATAAAATCTTTAGCGGAGAAAAAAAAAATAGTTCGTAAGAACTACTTTATTTCAAGTAAATTTTACTAGAATTTCAAGTCAATATAGTGACAACTCCCCAATAAAATAAATTTTACCTTACTATTTTAGTAAATTCAGAATTTTCAAATGACCTCATACTATAAAAATTTTTTTCAAAAACAATATTTACCTTACTGTAAAGTTCAAACAAAAAAAAAAAAAAAAAAAGAAACGAACTGACCGAACTAGGACTCGAACCGGGGTCCGTGTGATCGATAGAAACATAATATTTTTACCTACAATTACAAACTTGTTAAACCTCTTCACCACTGATCTATATGATAAAGAGGTATAAAATTTGTATATTAGCAAATGTCTATAATAAATATTTTTACTAGAATTACAAAATTGTATCCCTATATATTTTTCTGCCGGAAAACATAATTAACTCTACGTACAGGAAAATGTAGAAAATTTAGAGTGAATATAACTTCATAATTTTTCTTACTTGTAATTATTACTTTACGGAACCATCAAATAGTTCATACGTTTGTTTATTTATGTATGAAATTAAGTACCAATGACTTTAATTTTTTTTTTACCTACTCGAGTGGAGTAAAAACTTTTCTTTATACAAGACCAATTTATAGCTCATCTTGAATAGAACCAATTTCGTGCCTCCTCTGTATAGTCTCAAAAATCGCATTTTTGAAAGTGTAGGTTGGATTATCTCAAAAACCATACAAAATAGAGCAATTCTGAAACCAGATTCAGATTCAGCACCAACAAATACATCAAATATGATTATTTTTGATTTGGTTTGTTGTGTTTGTCTCGTTTTTCGACCGCTTTTTAAAAAATTGTAAATAATCGATTTTTGAAATAGTTTTCTTTTGTTGTTTTTGCTCGAAAGGAAACATAATTGCAATAAAAAATTGGTTATATAAATTCAGTTTTTGGCACCGTGACAAGTAAATCGGTCGGAAATGAATAAATAGCATTCACAAGCCTTTCAAGCTCTTAGGCCCAGACTGATTTCATAAAAAACATTTTTACTTTTTAAATATTTTTAAACTAAACGTTTTCGATTTAAGTTCTTAAAATTTTCCTATCGAAAACATAGTGCCTTGTAGCGTTATGTGGTCCTTTAATACAAAAAATGGCTTTCGTAAAATTTGAAAGAACGATGCGTTTGCATTTGTTTGCGTATTTGTGTTTTTAATGCTTTTAGTTGAATGCACGAGTGCATGTGTATTATTTGTAAAAGCTATCAGAGTGTAAATTTTAATTGGCGAGTTCGTGACATAATAAAATATATTTTATGACTTAAACATAAGGATTTATATTTCAAATGGTTTTTTCCACACTTAACAGCCATGGAGTGCAAAATTACTCACAATTCGATGAAAAATTGTATTGAATCAAACAAAAGAAGATTAAAGTCTTCTGTTCGCTAGAGCGTGAACTTGTAGTTCTTATACTAAATGAACATAATTTTAAGAGTTGACATACTGCTAAATTGCTGCTTTTGGATATTTGTCCGAAACGAAAAATACTAGTCTGATTCTATAAATATCTAAAAATTTTACCCTATTGGTATATAAAGCTCCGCATACAGTTATTAACTGTATTTTTAAAAGAATATTCTATTTATAAGTGTAACCAAATGCCGCTAGCGTTACTGGCAACTTTATACCACAAAATGTTACATCGTTTCCCACGCGCAATGCAACTCGCATCGTTAGAATTTTGTTCCAATTACTGTAGCGCATAAATTGTGTCTAAAATCTGAAGGGAGAGAAATAGGAAAAATAGATTATCTTCATTTGTCACTAAACACTACTTCCGTAACACAACTACATTTACACACATTCACTACCAGATACACTTATACTATGAAAATGGAATATGTATGTGATAACGCCATATTTAAATGAAGCGCACGAATGAACATTTTGCGCGTGTAATTTCCAGAATTTATGCAGAATCCATTAAATGATTTTATTTTTGTATATATGTATCTTTATTTTATTTTCACATTTTCCCTATTTATTTTATTATGTGCATATATTAAAAAAATAACTCATGCACATGAGTACATGGGCAAACAGGCGCATCCCAATAGGAAATGCAGGAAGCGATACATATTGTAGCTACAATAGAGCGCATGATTTTTATTGAAAATTGTATTTTTGATTTGCATTAAGTTTATTACTTAATCAAGTCATTGACAGGGAGAAAAATCAAGCATGCACTGAAAAAAATCCGCGTCATAATTTTTACTTCTCTCGGGTTGTTAAAAATTTCAAACATAAATTACGTCTGAACTATTTGATGGTTCCATAAAGTAATATTTACAAATAAAATACAACGAAATAATAAAGTTATATGTACTCCAAATGACCTACATTTTACTATATGTAGAGTAAATTATACTTTTAGCCAAAAAATGTGTAAACCATTTTAAATATATAATTCTAGTAAACATTATGTTATTTTTTTCACTAACACTAAAAAAGTTTTAACAACAAAATCTTTACATACTTTAGCCTGGTCCGATTTTTCCTCTTTTTTGAAATTTCTGAATTTTTAAAAAAATTTTAAAAGCCAGATATTTAAAATTTTTCAAAACTTATTAGTTTTTAGATGTTCCAGAGAAGGCTTGAAGATTTTTGCAGAGCCCGTTTCACATACATATATGCAAAATACGTCACTTTTTTCTTAGAAGAATAAATTTGTTTGTTTTGAAACATAATAATAAAGTTCAAATTTCTGAATCAAAAATCTTTCGGAAATACAGGGTGAACCACAAATCAATTATAAACAAATTGGACCCAAAATACCCTTTCAAATACCAAAACATGCAAATATGTTATTTGCTTTTTCCAAAAGTAAAAGATTTAATTTTTAAAATGGTAAAAAATATTTTTGGTTTATCGTGATGTTTGCAAAAAATATGGGCATATAAAAATTTTTTGATGCAAAACTGTGAAGTTCGTTATTATATTTCTAAATACACTTAAATGATGAAAAAGTGGCGTATTTTTCGTTCCCACTTGCAGAGTTTGATCACTTTTGCTATGATGCAATGTAAAAATTTAGTGCATCACAAATGGAGCGATGTTTTGTCTCGAAAGGAGCAATTCACTTTCCCATTGGGTACATCTCTATTTTATCACATAAAAATTCATTTATAGCACCAACACAATCTAACCCATGCAATTGAGTGCATATACATTAGGGTGGTTAAAATTTTTTTGGCAAGTAGGTACCCTCTCACGGTGTTCTCTGGATCATTCTAAAAGTTTTTGCCCAAGAAACCATATATCTAAAATGAATTTCGAGCCTCCCTATTTTTCAATTTAGGTTTTTTTTCAAAAAGATGTGGATCCGGAGTTTTTTGGGGTCGAGGAATTAATTTTTGACACTGAAATTTATTTTTGAGTGCCGCCAGTGGACGCTTCCGTACATTTTTTTGTGGGTTTTATCGTCTTTTTTGCGGAAAATACGAATTTTTGTCTTTCTCATAATCACAAATTTTAAATCGCCCAATATGAAGTCGGCCTATATCGATTTTATTCAATTTAAGACTAAAATTTCGATTTATTCTTTTTTTTACTCGTTAAATGAACAAAACATATTTTTCCATATTTTACTTTATTTTTTTCTTCATTAATTCAACTTAGGAGATAAAAACATTTGAAATTTAAATGAAAAAGAATTCAATTGAATTCAGAACCTACTAACAGAAACGAAAAGACTTGTTTTAGAAAAAAAGTCGAGAACGAGTTATTTTTGAAAGTCTTTCTTGGCGTTAAGCTTAGGGAATTTTTCACGGCTTTCTAATGTCACCGACATAACTCCTTCTCGGTCCTGTTCCAAAACTCATTTCGACACGCTAGCCAGCAATTGAACGTGTCTTTCCGTTCCTTGTATGTGTAACAGAGTTTTTGGGTCAGGCAGTGGTGGATCATTGTTTTCTAGATATTGCTCTAGTTGTTCATAAGGAATGCTGCGAGTAAATGGTGGTTCGAATATGATTGAAACATCATTCATGTTAATCATATTTATAGGATCATTGTCAACATAGTAAATGTTCTGAATATAATTTTTTTTATTTCTAAAGCTTTTTACAGTCTTCATTATCACTTTAATACTTACGAAAACGGTCAACTTTATTTTTTTGTTGAGAAATTTTACTTTTATGGCCGTAAATAAACATAATAAACAACATATACAATATTCCCGGGGAATTTTCTCAAACTGCCGTGCATTCTCTATTGCAGTTTGAGAAAATTCCCCGGAAATCTTGATTCACTATAAACCCCAATATGTCCAGTTTTATTTTTGTAATAAATGGAATTTTTTATCAAATAACTCAAATAGAAAAATGAAAATATAAAAAATGCAATAACTTATCAAAGGCAAAAGCCGCATTGAATATATGTCAGCAAGAAAAACATTAAAATAAAAAATAAAAAAATTCCACTTCGCTGGAGAATTGAACCTATGACCTCTGCGTTGCTAGGTGACGATCCTACTATCTGATATCTGAGCTAAGCGCTCTGTTGAACATTAACTTTCTACGTTTTGTTATTATAACTACGTATGCAATTCAAATTGAGATTTTATCAAGAATCACAGAATCAGGCTGTAAATCGAATTTTTTGTCATAAATTTAATAAAGTCGATATAGGTCGTGCATGGGTACTCCCTAAATTTTCAACGCTGATCATATTGGGCTATTTAAAATTTGTGAATATGAGAAAGTCAGAAATTCATAAATTTTCGCAACAATTTCGTCAATTTTCCTCAAAAAAGGCGATAAAATCAAAAAAATGTAGGGAAGTGTCAAAAATGGATTTCTCGACCCCAAAAACCCCTGGATCCACATTTGGCAAGAGAAAAAAATGGGTTGTTGTCTTTTTCCTACATCTTTTTGGAAAAAACCTAAATTGAAAAATAGGGAGGCTCGAAATTCATTTTAGAGGTATGGTTTCTTGGGCAAAAATTCTTAGAATGATCCAGAGAACATCGTGATTGGGTACGCTTCATCGGCTTTTTCGACCCCCTACAAATTGAACCACCCTAATATACATATAAATAAATGTTCCAAGTTCGCGTTAAGCCAACTTAAATAATAGGGTTGCTTTATTTGCATAACATGAAAAAATAAATTCGGTAGCATAACTGATTTTTGTGTGAAAATCATTTGAAGCACAGTCAACAGAAATAAAGTATTCATTTTGCTCGTGAAACATGAACCATTTTTACATGTATGTGTGTTGTAAAAATCGAATTCTTTACGGGTACCTATTCTAATTTTAGTACACACATTGCTGCCTTATCTATTGTAAAGTGTAATGATTTCTATTAACGATTTCGATGGTATCCATACACAAAAAATTTTGTCATACAAACGTAATTCTTGTTTGTTATAGTGACTTCAATGTATACAATCTCACAATCTTAAGGTGCTCTTTATTTAGAAAAACAAAATGGAATCAGAATTTTATTTTAATAAATACTGGTTTCAATCCAATTTACTGAAATGTAATTCCGATGTGGTGTTCATTATTGAAAAGCGAAACACCTCTAAAATCGGATTCAATTCGATCGATCAAAATCGGGAACAAGCTTGATTATCTTAGTCCAAAAATTGACTTATCTGGTGAAAATTGTCATGTTGCTTTTGGCGATGATTCTCTATCTCAAAAGAAGCTCGCATAGATTGCACTTGAGCCCAAAGTAAAGTCGATGGTATGAATCAAAGACAACAAAACTAAAAAAAAAACAACTACAAAATGACTTGAAGCAAAAATTAAAAAAAAAAAAAAAAAAAAAAAAAAAGATTGAGCCAGTGTGCAACTGAGCACCTTCTTGTTAATTGTATTTTTCGCATTTTAAATTTCAAAATTTCAGTTAGAGTCTATTTTTAATTTGTGTCCCTTCATCTGTCTGGTTAAAAAAAGTAGCTGTACTCTCTTCCCTCTGTGCAGAAAATCAATCGATAAAAAATAAAATTAAAAATTTCCATCCTATACAGTAGCAATATATTTACACAGATTTATGTTTACAATACACATTATTTTTACACTCATTATAATACTTAAGTTCTTAAGAAACTCCTTCAACTCTTTTCTTTTGACTCCCACCTAAATACACTTGCTACCCCATTAAGTGTTGCATTTGACTCATGAAATTGGTGCTGTTCCTGTCTATACTTCCTACTGTCAATTTAATTTATGTAAAT
This sequence comes from Calliopum simillimum, assembly GCA_951812925.1. Lineage (NCBI taxonomy): Eukaryota > Metazoa > Arthropoda > Insecta > Diptera > Lauxaniidae > Calliopum > Calliopum simillimum. The sequence continues at coordinate 153,004,055 of OX638368.1, forward strand.
TTACTTTCGTAATAATTTATGCAGGGTAATGCTTTGCCGCCATATAAAAATCGGCGCGTGTTCAACAACTATGAGCTGTTATTTATTCGCATTACTAAATAATAATAATAATAAAAATAAATAATATTTTTTTCCTTTACACGTGTAACATAAAAATGTGGCTAAATAAAAGTAAAAATTTACATGGTCGTATCAAATGATTTTGATTATTAAAGTTAACATTAAATTTAAACATGTACACTACATGCCACTTTTCATAGAGCTTAAACATATTAATGAGTACGTTTAATTATTTCGGTAGACCTGATGTTTGCATGTCGCGACTTAATATTAAAAAGGAACATAATATTTTAATAACAGTAGTGAGCATTAAAAATTAAAGTATAGCAAATAAAAAAACTACCTCAAGTCGTAACGTCATGTCTTGATTGCAATGTAGTAAAAATTTAACGGTAATTATCAGTTGACGATTTCATTAAAGTTTTCATTATACATAGTAATAGTGGTGTTAAAAAAAAAAACCTTAACATGATAGAAAGTCTATACTTAAGCGAGTTCTTTTTGTATATATAGCATATTTCCAAGAGAATCTCGTGATTAAAAATTGCTGCTTCGTTGGTAGAAAACGACACATTGTCCATATGAATGTGAACAGCTCAAAATTTTTTTTTCTCATTACTGAAATTTTGTTTAACATGGAAGTAAGCCCTTTTGAAAAAACACTCCTCAGTAGAGTCATATCAAAAACAGCATGAAGTTTGAAAATATTTGAGGCAGGGATTGAAATAAGGTGCAGCTGTTAACTATGTATTTCTACAGTAATGATACTCAGCCAAACGCATTATACTTTGAAACAAAACACATTTTTTGTTTCGCATATAAACGCTGTTTAAGTTATCTAGTTCCACCAATATGGGCTAAAATGTTGCAACCATAGTCTTGTGTTTTGGTTATGTCACAAAAAAACTTATTAGCGGATTTGAATTGAAGTCATTAGATGAAGTGAATATTAAGAATGACATATTTTTCAGGCTGCGTAACTGGCGTTTTTCTCTCGCCACCCCAAATATCTTTAAAAATCAGTTTTCGAGGGTGATGCACTGAATTTAGCGAATCGGACACATCAACGGGATGCGGTTTTTCTTACGTCTAAACACCCATGTTAAAGATCCTGAAAGACCCAAACAATTCGCTCAACCGCCTCAAAAATTATAGTTCAATAACGGAAGCGGTTTTTTTCAATTAACATTCAAAATTTGGATGTTTTCGTATTTAGCATCATCCGATAAGTGTCCCAGACATGTTAGAACGAAAAGCAAACGCAACGGGTGCTCACTCGGCGCACCGAGACCTGTTCACACCGAAAAAGTCACACTTGCCGAGATTTCCCCATATACCTTTTTGTTAGTTTCTACAAAACTCTATCAAAAAAGTGGAGTTTGTCGACTTTGTTTCTATACCCCTCATTTATAGGTAGTAATATAATATGGAAAAAATTGCCAATATCATCGGATAAGACGAAAAGTATCGAAATATCTTTCAAAAGTCACTAGAAACATCGAATGAGGATATTTATAGAAAATCATTGATAAAGTACAAAATAAAAAAATAAACCATTTTAAAACTAGTAAGGGTGTAACTTTTGGCCTGGCCAAAAAATAAATACCCTCCCTACACTGCAATATTTTGAAAATTTTGCTTATATGGGAGGTGCCATGCCCTCTTGTCCGAGTTCACCCAGTTTTTGCTCAGAGCTTGCATTTATAGTTCTTAGTGTCTGAGGGAAATTTAGTTGGATTATCTCAAAAAACGCTTTCAGTATAGCATTTTGAAGCTTTTGCTTATATAGGTGGTGCCACGTCCCCTTGTCTGATTTCACTCAATTTTTGTTGAGAGTTTCCATTTATAATTTTGAGTGTCTGAGTCAAATTTGGTTCGATTATTTAAAAAAACGCTTTTATTATAGCGTTTTGAAGCTTTTGCTTATATGGGAGCTGCCACGCCCTCTCGTCCGAATTTGCCCAGTTTTTTCTCAGAGCTTGCGCTTTTGATTCGTTGTATTTATGTGCATTTTGGTTGCATTGTCGTAAAAACTACTCCTAAAGTTGCATTTTGAATATACGGGCGGTAGGCGTGCCCGTTAACCGATTTTGCCCATTTTCAATCCCCCGAGCGGAGGTAGTGTAGCAAATTTCATTGAATTATCTTGCTTAGTTTTCCCAAAAAATGTATTTCCACACACAGCCGTTACCCAGCCAGCCAGGAGATGACGCTGATGAAGAATATATATACTTTTTTATATCTGCCACGCCTCCTTCTCTGCGTTACAAACGGAAGGACAAAGTGAATATACCCTGGGTGTAGGGTATAAATATATATTTGGCGTTTAAAATTTTTACTTAAGGATCCTTAATTGTATTAAATTCATTCAGCATTAATATGCAGCACATGCACTTGTTCACGGACATACCTATATACATTAGTAGTGATGAGCAAAATTAGTCTTGGTCTTGCGTCTTGTTCTTGGTCTTGCTAATTTTGCGAGACCAAGACCAAGACCAAGATGCTGATATTTTTGCAAGACCAAGACCAAGACTGCTATGGTCTTGGTCTTGTTCTTGCTCACGATAATTGGCAATTTATAGTTAAATTTGTTTCACGCCCGTTTTGAAGATAAAATTATCTCTCGATTTGAATTTGGGCATCTTAGGGTCTGTTTCACCGGTCCCAGATAAAGTTGCTGATAGTTATCTAGCAGTTAAATAATCTAGCAGATAAATCTGCCTGATAAATTTTTTCTGTTTCACACTCGAAGTCACAGATAAAATTTCTGTCAGATTTCCTTCTGATATTTAAAACGTAAGAAACGTAAATGTTTGTCAAAATCCTATACAAAATATAAACAAACAAAAAATAAAATATTTTAAAAATTGAATTTTTTAAATCAACACATAAAATTCACTGAAAACGCAGTGCTTGGACTGGCAACATAATACGGCGGCAGAAATTCAGGTCACAGGATATTTCACGCAGGTGCTTATTACTACTTTGGATTTAGCGTTTTGCGCTTTCACACGGGACTTTAATTTTCTATGTTGTATACATTCGCTGTTTTCTGTCTGGAATTCACAACCAATTTATAGAGATATCTTGCGCACGTGCATTGTGAACTAACTTCCATAAAATCAAGAGAAAGTATAGTTCGAAAACTGTCCGCCGCGTCCTCGAGACCAAACTTAAATTCAAAAAAAAAAAAAAAAAAAGCCAGCGGATTCTTCTTGCCTTTAACTTTGACGCATTTCTGCTATTTTTTTTTTGGGCGCGTTTTTAATAAACGAAACGTTCAATAATACACTGCATTGTGGGTGGGACTCCAATTAACAAATTGAATAATTTTGCGCATCGATTCTCGCTGCTTGAGACCAATTTTTCATAATGGTGCAGCGGGTTAAGAATTCCACACAGGAAACATAGAAAAAGAAAGTCCCGTTAGATAGCGCGAAACGTTATATCTATAGGGAAACAACCGTCTCGACCAAATAAGCTGGGACCTGAATTTTTGCTGCTCAATCTGTTTTTTCCATCTTGAGCGTATCGAACTCAATGAAAGTGTATTTTTATGAACTTATTATGAACAATAGGAATGACCATTTGAACCTAAGCTTAAAAGTTTCATCATATTCTTATTAGTTAATATACAGTGCTCTAAATTTTATGAATAAAACCGTTTGAAAGAGTTGAGCCGCTGCATGTTGTACTTTTCTACCTTCACGAAGGCACGTTAAGAATCGTGAAAGCAGGAATTTGGTTCTCTTTTATCGTTTCTAGTTTAAGTTTATAGAGTCTGTCCTCAGAGGGTCTTAGCTGCATCCACTTTCGGGGAAATATTGATGGGATTCATATTGGAAATGACCCAATGTACGTATGTAAGTCAAATATAGAAGCGACCTTCAACACTTTAAGATTACTTGAAGTTAAAATGACCGTAAAATTTCGTTTCTCATATTCAGGAAAATAGCTACTCAGAAATCAAAACAAAAAAAAAAAATCTCTAATATCAAAAAAATTTAAAATATCTGCCAGATAAAATTTTATCAATAACATGATGTGGCAGTTAATTTATCAGAGACTTTATCTAACAGATATCTCTATCTATTACTTGTGAAACAGAATTTTTTGTCTATCTGTCACATATCTGCTAGATAACGCTATCAGGAACTTTATCTGGGAGCGGTGAAACAGGCCCTTAAAAACCCAACTGCTTCGGAAAAATATGGTTTTGAATACTCAATATCTCTGAAAATTTTTTCAAGATCAAGACCAAGACTTTATGAGCAAGATCAAGACCAAGACCAAGACTCAATATCAAAACCAAGAGCAAGACCAAGACTCAATGTGCAAGAACAAGACCAAGGCCAAGACTGCTATGGTCTTGGCCTTGGTTTGCTCATCACTATACATTAGGGTGGGCTATGGATTTTTTCAATCAAAAAACCAACCCAAGTATTTTTGGATGCTAGGATGCCAAATTTGACACTCATTTTTTTCCAGGGCAACATCTAGTGGTAGTTTTAGGAAATAAATTAGCCACTTTTTTTAATTTTACAGAACAATATACCAAAAATCCATGTAAAAATATGAATCGTTTATATTAAATCGGTTATCAATTCCACGCTATCAAGTAAACTTTTCGTAAAAACAGAACCCAATTTTATTGATTACTCACAGAATACCAGCCAAAACATATTATGATATTACTTTTGTCTCTATGAGAACTTTGAAAATTAAGCATAAAAATAAATATTAAGCGCAAGGTAAAATTTTCAATCGAAAATGCGCCGAACTAAAGTTGAACGTAGAGGTACGGTTTCTTGGGCAAATGTTCGTGGAATTGAATGAACTTTTAGCATAGGTTGGTATTTTGTTTGAAAAAATGCATCCAAAAATATGAATCGTTTATTTTGAATGTCGGTCAAAATAATCGGCTATTTGACCCATATCACTTTTTTAAATATATAGCATCAATTCCACACCATCAAGTAAACTTTTTATGTTAACAGAACCCAATTTAATTGATTACTGACAGAATACCAGCCAAATCATGTAATGACATTACTTTTGATTTTATAAAAATTTTAAAAATTTTGTATGAAAATAAAAAAAAAATTAGTAAAAGGTGAAATTTTCGATCAAAAATGCGCCGAACTAAAGTTGAACGCAGAGGTATAGTTCCTTGGGCAAATATTCATAGAATTGAATGAGCTTTCAGCCTAAGTTGGTGTTTTGTTTGAAAAAATTCATCCAAAAATATGAATCGTTTGTTTGAAAATCGGCCATAACAGTCGGCTATTTGACCCATATCACTTTTTAAAAATTTATAGCATCAATTGCACACCATCAAGTAAACTTTTTATGTAAACAGAACCCAATTTAATTGATTACTGACAGAATACCAGCCAAATCATATAATGACATTACTTTTGTCTTCATAAAAATTTTTTAAATTTAGTATGAAAATAAAAAAAATATTAATAAAAGGTAAAATTTTCGATCAAAAATGCGCCGAACTAAAGTTAAACGCAGAGTTATAGTTCCTTGGGCAAATATTCATAGGATTGAATGAACTTTCACATAGGGGGGTAGCCGAGATCAGTTTTCAAATCGGCCCACCCTAATATACATATCTATATATTAATACACAAAACAAAAATTTGTCCTACCTCTTTTACTATGTTAGAAATGGAGCACGACTTTGTATTATACAACATTAGAAAGGTATTTGTGTGTAAATGTGCACAAAATTTAAATTGTTTTAATATTTTGCCAGTAAGCCAGGTAAAATGAAATGAAAATTTTTCAATATACGTATTAACAACGACAAAATACTCGGTCACACAGAGCTGAAAAGAGGACGTAGCACAAAGAGAAAGACAAAAAGCTAACTGACACTGACTTCATGTGTTTTATTTTGTACCAAATAGCAAACAAATGTACTAAAACTGTCCAAAAAGTACCAAAATTATTTAATACATTTGTAGTCGAATTTTGACCACTGGGCGATTCTAGTTTTAATAAATGCGCCCCTTAAGTCCCTCCAAAGCACAAGTATATTTGGTGAACCATAAAATAATTTATGTATAAATGATACTGCTCGCAATCAATGACTTATCAGTAACAAAAAATATTAATCAATATTTGACATTAAATATTGGGTGAACAAGCAACGCTACATCACAATATTAATATTTGCCAATCGATCAAGAAATTTATTTTTTTTATTGATAAAGTCACAATACGCAATAATTCGATTTATGAAAATAATATTTCTTTTTATGCATTCATTATTTCATTTAGCAACATGGTCGTCGTACTCATCTTTATTGTTGCCATATAAAATTCTTGCCAACATGTTAATGATTTTATGAATTTTAAAATTTCCTGCTGTTATTTTGAGTTTTTTTTTGGTGCGCTACGGTTCGATTCCGCTCCTTTATTTTTGTATTTAAATGATCGATCCAATTTGGTTGGCGTTATTTGTTATTTATTTGTCATACCGCTTCAGTTCAGTCATTAATTGAACAAGTGATTAACACTTGAGTAAATTTACATTTTTTTCTTTTTATTTTGTCTCCTTGTCTTTTGTTGCTGTCAATTTTGAATTCAACAACATCAGTGCTAACAACATTAACAATTGTTGTTTAATTAAGTGCTAGACTGCGCGGTGTTGTAGTTTAATTATCACCATCTTTGTAGAAATAATTCAAATACGTGTTTTTATTGTTATGCCATTGTTGATATTGTACTGGTTCTTCTTAATGGGTGTTTAATTGTTTAGTCTTATACTCGTACTGGGTAGCTGCAATTTTTGTACAATATGTAGCATTATTTATTTAAACGAGAGCTAGATAAGTTTTGAGATATGTTATAACATGCAAATTTGCATTCAATGCTTACTGCAACTTTCGACCTGTATTATTTCAACTATCTTTTAGTACCCCTTCTCCCCTGCAAACTCAATTCGTAAACATAATTGAGTATAAATGTATCCTAAATTCGAAAATTAACGATCGATTTGGAAAATATTTATGCGTATCCGATGCAGCTTTCTTTAGTGTGTTATAACTTTAAACATGTTTCGAAACTTCGATTTTTGCATCAGGGATCCTAAAATTCTAAAATGATAGAAAAAAATTTCCTCAAAATAATGAGCTAACATCCTAAAAGTATGCAATTAATTTTTTTTTAGTTGATTTGAAAATGTCAATTATAAATTTAGTCCTTCATATATATTGCATATCTTTAGGCTCCGGAAAATTCGTATTTGGTTCCAGCAAATCTCACATTATTATAATTTGAAAGTTATTGATATTTTATGTGTTTTTTTTCTCTCTACACTTTTGCTTAATAGCCAAGAGAAAAATTGTTTATAATAGAAATAAAACAAAAGAATACTATACTATATTACTAAAAACACAGAAAGCGTGCTATGGGCCAATCCAAACACCCAACTAAAAAAAATTTTGTTTCCCTCAGGAAAAAGATGCAACGCCAACTATGCGGTCATAAAACAGAAATGCAATTGCGAAAAATGCTTATGAAAACACTCATAAAGTAGTAAATCGATTTTATATTTTTGCGCACCCTACGCGGGAGTTATGAACATTTTATGTTTTACTACACCTGATTAGACATTTGTATGTGAATAAGATTAATCATTGCAATGGGTCGTGTGATAAGTTCGAGGCCTTTTGCCTTTTTAAATTCAACACTGCAGCGTTTGTGCCAGTAATGAGCTCTTCATTCGACTCAAATCTCTTATCACCAAGCCATTTCTTCAGTTTTTGAAACAAGAAACAGTCTAGATTATATCATAGATGGGTTAGCAGTTAGTTGGCAAATTTATGGATTTTTGTTATGATGATAAGAAACGTGTGCATACATACATTGTTATTTTTTCTTCGCCAAATGCGGTCGTTTCTGCTTCAAATCAATATCGTATTATGAGTGCAGCAAAGCGAAAAGACGTAGGAGTAACTTTTATTTCATGATTTTGATATGTGCGCAAGAACGAAAGGGCTCTGTCCGAAATAAAATCCTATTGACGCCATTGATTTGAGTATAACGCTTTCTCAGTATTGGACGTGTGTATCTGCTTTATAAACGTTCTTTAAACTTTTGATAGGCTTTTCTATAAAAATTCTTGGCTTGAGTGTAATGATTATGACATTTTCTGCAGTGTAGGGTATCAACGTTTTCTTTCGGCTGGTCAACGATAACAAATTATTTATTTTTAATATTTTGTATTTCTTGGTTATTTTGATTGATGATGGAAACCGATGAAATATGGCGGCACGTTGCATTTTTGCACTCAATCATATTTTTTAATGTGCTGTGAGATGATTTTTGCAATATTTTATTTTATTTGCAATTTTCTTTTTTCGTATTTTTTTGTTTTCGTATTAAACGTAAAAGGAAATTACACTTAAATATTTTATACATTTTCTTTCGCAACATTCATAACTTTTTTAATTTTTTTTTTTTAATCCAAAACTTCAAAGAGATTAAATAATTAAGACTTTGTATTTCCTTACGCAATTAATACCGCTAATACATATTGTTTTCCTTAAGCTGGCGCAAATTACGCAAAAATTGTTTTACTGAAAACTGACTGCGTTTTGTGCATTTTCGTAATATGAGTTGCAATTTTCCAAAGCAATCAATTTTAATTGGTTTCAAAAGGAAGTGGATGTGATGTATGTGTAAGTTGCTTTGGCACATGGATTGGAACCTACACGATGTATGCAAGTATGTGCTCCAATGTAGCGTCGTATAAAAGCAACAACATGAAATGACTTATTATTACTCAAAGGATTTTGTTGCTGATAAAACGAAAATCCAATTAATTTTACACATTTATCGGTTTAACTTTGTTAGCTTACTAGAATGGTGGTGGCTATATTGCAATTGATAGTGGCGGACAAACTAAACATGACATATTTCAATTATGTGACAAATATGTAATTGAAAAAGTCAATTTAAGCAGAAAAGTTAATAACTGGAGAGTTGCATTTTTTAATACAAAACTGTGATAGTTTTTGCTGTTTCCCTCTGAACCATTCTTCAGCGGTCACCATTTAATTGATATATATTGTAAGGAGTAAACTACGGATATAAGAGGTACATCATAAAAATACACCCATTACATCCTTTGAGTATGAATACTGTTAGTTTGATCCCCAACAGTTCCAATCCTAACTATGAATATTAAGATTATAAGTGCATTTTAAGATTATGAATTTTAATGGTATGATTTCACCGGCCTACAAAATAAAAAAAATGGTGTGTACATTTGACCAGACCCATCTTTCTATATGTATTTTAATGCGCTGAATCCGACTCCAAGGTCCGTTTGGCCCACACACCCTCAAAATATTGAAATAATTACAAAAAATTACTAAAAATATTTTTTTTTTATGTATTTCAATGCGCTGCATCCAAGTTCAGTTGGAAAACTGGAATTTTCCCTATTTTCGCTACTTTTAGTCAGTTTCAGAAATTTTTTAAGAAATTTGACATTAACTCAAAATTTGGACAGTGTACAGTCCAAATGGACTTCAGATATGGATTCAGCGCATTAAAACACATAACAAAAAATTTAATATAGTTCGTAATTTTATAATGTTTATAATTTTTGTAACAAATCGGTTAATAAGTCCGTGGTCTAATGTAGAAAAAACATTTTTTTTGGACAAAGTCTATTTTATTCATAAACTTTGGCGCATTCGAGAGCGATACAATTCATTCCAGCGATTTAAATTTGGCCTCAAAACAGGCGTTTTTCGGCGACCACCTCTTATTTTGAGCCAAATCTTTTTCCAGTGAGCATTTTTTTAGGTCTACAAACAGGTAGGCTTCTTTGAAAGGTATTGCAGAGTAGATTTTGTTTAAAAATTATTTATGAATTTTATTATTTTTTTTTTACACATTTTTCTTAAGTTTAAAGCATTTTGCGTCTTTGATGGAACCAAGTGGGTTTTTTAGAAACTTAAATTTTGTTGCATTTGCGCTTGGGCTCTTCTGACCACTCATAAGCTCAGGTTTTGGATGGTGCTTTCTCGCCAAAACCTTTTTTCAGTAGATCGACACACCCTTGTTTCGATAAACCTACTCAAAAATCGTGAAAAATCATCGGATAGATAATTCCATTTTTTTCAATGAATTGAATTTTTCAAGTGAATAAAACACAGTGTTCCATTGTGAAACGAAAGGTGATATCTGAAAAAACTTACCCTAAATAATATCAAACTTTGCAGCTGTGAAAAAAATTTGCATCGATAAATGCTAGGGGTACACTATGTTCTCGAAACTTATGTAACAACCTACGTATCAAATATTCAAAGTGTCTACGTATATATCAAATATATCATTTTCTAAAATCACCAAATTTAAGTAAATCTAATCAAACTTTCTTTTCTGTGTAGTTATACTTTGTATAATAAAAGCGCAATTCTAATTTGCATAATAAATAAAAAAACATCACAAAATCGCTCTTTTATCAAAATATTTAATACTTAATACCTACACAAGAGCACCCTACTAAGATCCTAGAGCAAATGTTGGATTTATTTTTCACAACTATGTTTTTTTCTTCTTAAATATTTTCCTTTTCAACATTGGAGCATATTGATAAGAATCTCATGCATTAATTTTAATAATTTATAAGTAAATCCTTGTGCAACACATGGCAGAATGATGAGTGGGAGCAAAAATGTAAATTTTGAATACAAAATTTGCCACATGCTGTCACACAGCAACCCAATATACATAATCGGACGAACCGCACATAATGGCACACGCAGAGGTTGTGCGCTCTAGAAATTTGAACACAGAAGCACAATCGTACGTTCGCTCATTCATCAAAAGAATGAACCCAAAACAACATGAAAGCACCACTCACTGGCAACAACAGCAATAACAAGAGAGATATTTACACAATGAAACCCTTAATATGTACGAGTGCACCCCATTTTCCTTAACAAATTTTACTTTAGATGCCTTCTCATACGACTTCAAACTTCCCTCATGATTATTACATTTCTACAGTACAGTTGTGAGAAAAATAGTTAAACCCTTTCTTTACATTTAATCATTTGAAAAATTAAGAAAAAAGAAAACCTGTTACATCTCTTGGCGTACGTTCTTCAATGGGGAAAGGGATGTAAATTTCGGATGAAGTTGGATAACCAGGGGGTTTAAAATGCATGAATTTTTGTAAAGGTTTTTTTTTGGGATGACTTTTACGAAAATTTTTGACATGGTCATTCAAATACCATAAAATGCAACCTATTGCATTTAGAGAATTGTGCTTTTGCAATCTTTATTTTTAATATTTTGTACTTAAAATGCACGACCTTAAAAACTCATTCTTGCACAACCGGTACGTAACTATTTTATTTAAAAACTAGTTATACGCTGTCAACGTTATTCCGGTGCCTTTTAAAACGTTGTGAGTACGTTTATGCTAAAAAATGTCAAACTTTCCAATGGAAATGTCAGATTGCACCTAGCAACACTTACTGTTGCCTAGGCCAGAAATGTATATAGCAGCCTACGTACACATTCATCTGCGTCAAATGATTTCACAGATATGATAAATTTTATCCAACTTTTCTAGCTGATGCTATTTTTTATATGTGTGACAAATTGTATTCCTATGCGTTGAACAGTTTCTGATATCTGTCGTATTGAGTTTTTTTAGGAGTGTGTTACCGCCCATTTTTCTAATGTGTGTTATTTGGCTTAGTATACTTTACATTTGTGCCATATTTCATTCCATTGCGTCAAATAGTTTCTGAGGTATGTTGAATTTTGTTTTCTTAGGGGCGTGGCACCGCCTTTTTTTTCTATCACATAAACTTCCACTGATCTAGACTAAGGTTCTCTGAAAATTTCATCGAAATCAGTCGGAGTGGTTTTCGAGTCCATAAAAAACGAAGACAAACAACAAAACTTTAATTTTTATGTATTAGATTTATTTTTTTTCAAAAATAATTGCATCGTATTTTTTTTTACTTCAACTGTATAATACCAACATTTGCCTAATGTAAATACAATCTGTTCAATCCCTGCCTGAATCCATTGTCAACATTTGGCTCTTTGGTGAAGGGTATAGCAAGCAAATAACTTTATGTGGTATGTTATGTAGCATTTCCCGTTGTACAGTAGGTATGTACCGACATTTTTCTTATGAGGACATACTCCCATTACTCTGATAGATATTACTTAGTCTACTTTTTTTGCTATTGTGTTCTGAACTAGTAGATAGTCAACTAAGCTTTAAATCCCTTTTGTATGCGTCAATATTTTCTCTCATTATATTCGGATCAAGTGTAATAAATTTTTTTTATTTATTTATATTTTGTTCGATGAATACCACCAGCGATTTAAAAGAATTGCGAAAAGATTTTCAGTTAAATTGTAAACCAAATTCTTGAAATATGATAGTAGCAATTTTGTTATGAGATCTTTTGAAATCGGTTATCGGTATTACTTACAAACTAAAATAGTTTTGAATATTGGTTTTTAATTATGACCTTTTTTTGTTATAAGAACTGCATTAAGCAGAAAACAAGTCTTAAGTTAATCAAAATATGAAAAATATATGTATCCATTAAATAAACTGAATGGTCTCATTGGCAAATTTTCTTTTTCTTTTTGAAACAGCGGACAGATTGCTGTAAATTTCTTTCCAGCAATTTTTAGTAAACAATATATTTACACACATCCTTAGGCTCAAGCTAGTTCGTTTGTGGACCCCAAAAACAAAAGATGGTACTCCCAAATTCACTTAAATTCTTTAATAAATAAATGTAGACTAGGAATCCTTGTTTTAAAAAATGACCTTTAAATTAAAAAATCATATAAAACAGCGATTTTCGCTATGTATGAAGTTATATAACGAGATAAAGTAAATTCTAAGCGTAAAATCTTATATGACACCTGAAATTATTAGTCTTTTTCTATTAATTCTAATCTGAAACTTTTTTCGTCTCTGTAATATCCAAACCTTAAAATTAAGATACGTAAAAAATACAGTAATTGGCTATTTTTGAGGTTATGTACAGAATGAACAAAATTTCTTTGGTCTTTTGTATAAACTCCTCTAAATAGTACCCACCAGAGAAATTTTATTCGTTCTGCACATAACCTCAAAAATAGCCAATTACTGTATTTTTTTACATACCTAAATTTAATATTTCGATATTTCAGAGACGAAAAAAGTTACAGACATAATTCAGAGTGGAATTTAAAGAAAGACGCAAATAAGTAGTTTTAGGTGCTACATCAGGTTTATTTTATCTCGTTATATAATTGCAAAAAAAAAAAATAAGCGAAAAATTCTCTTTTTTGGTAAATTTTTAACATTAAGGTCATGATATCTCAAAAACCATAAGCAACAAAGCAATTCTAATTCCGGATTCGGATTCAGCGTCGGAATGCATATTGTTGGTCAAAAGAACGGAACTTTTATTTTTGCTTAGGTGCTAGTGAAAGACCAAATGAAAAAATTCGATAAAAAATAATACAATTTTGAACAAAATCCCGTGAAAAAATTTGGGAAAGTCGAAATTTTTTTTAAATCGCCAAAAAACTGTATAGTTTTTCCTTTGTTTACAAACTTTTCCGGTGACTTGCATTTCAATAGGAAATGCCTTTAAAATTGTATTCAAAAGATACTTTTACATTTCCTCACAATATCTTCATATGGGAGCCTCTACTGACGAAGGAAAAAAAAAAAAAAAAAAATAAAGACTGACAATCTGAGCAGAAGCCTGAGAATTTGACCACGAGACTGAGATTACGAGTTGGATACTCAGTATTTAAACAAAAACTGGTTATAAAGCGCTGTTTATTAAAACCAAATTATTTTTATTTTCTGTAAAATATTAGTTATAAAGATAAATTCAAATTTTTAGGCAAAATCCCAAGGTAAGAAATCGGAGATAAAATGGCGTTATTTTAGCTTGAGGAATGTCCATTTTAGTAAAGTAATATTTTATTTACTATTAGCGCGAATCATAGGCAACCCTCAGCCTTCTGGCCTTTAGAACAGAAGACTGAGAAATTTTTTGGAATTAATTTTTAATTTTTTCCTGTCAACGACAATGAACACTGACATTATTTCCATTTTTTATTTTCAATTTTAGGCTTTAAATAACATTTTTTCTGTTTGATATTGGGCAGATTTGAACCTGGAACCTGTCGTGTGATAGATGCGGACGTTAGCAACTCAGCCACGGGCATCATTATTGAGAAGTCGACTGAAAGTCTATGGGGGTTATCGTGAATAAATAATCCCGGGGCATTTTCTCAGACTGCCGTGCATTCTCTATAACAGTTTAAGAAAATTCCCCGGGAATCTTGATTCACGATAACCCCCTATTTGTTTTGAAATAAGCTGATTTGAATTTAACTACGTTTCGTGATTGTTTTAACTACGTTTCATTGCTGATTTGAGTTTGACAACGCGTCGTGAGTGATTTAGCAACGCACCATACAAATATGAGCTTGGAGCGTTGTTAAGTCCAAATCAGCAACGAAACGTAGTTAAAACACTCACGAACGTGGTTTTTTCTTCGCTCTGTGTATGATAATTTTGCTTCGTTCATTCGCGTCAATAAAGCTGAAACGCGATAGCTACTCAAATTCATCAAAAATTTTAAAAGTTTTGATGTGCCAGAAGGCTGAGGTAATAGTCGTGTGACAAAGTTCAGCAACGAATTTTTTAATAAAATTGATTACCAATTTGAAAATTTGACAGTTACATTGAAAGACTATTGAATGTACGTATCATTTTTAGTGCAAAGTGTACGTATGCGGTGTCAAAATTGAGTTTTATTTAGCATTTATGCTTTAAATTCGGAAAAAATACATGACAGAAGACTGAGAATTTGGGCTTTAAAGTACAGTTTTTGCATGAAATATCTTTGGTATCCAGCTAATTTTCGCTGTCATACTAAGTATAAACAATTAAGTTGATTAGTTTTGACCACAAATCAATGAAATATTGTTACAAAAAATATGTAAAATTAGATGAGCCGCAGTAAACCGTGAGCAGAAGCACCCATATAGTTTTCTACAAAAGATAATAGCCACTCAGAATTTATGTCACATAATCGAGCAACCTTATCTAGTATCCTTTTTAAATGCCTCTAGGATAACAGCCACAAATAAATTTTATCTTAATTTTTCAAATGTCACAAAGTTACCAATCATTTAAATATTTATTTTTCAATTAGTTATAAAAGCTGCAGGCCAGAAGAGTGTTTCTGCAGATGCACTAACATTTTACGAGTACGTAAACTTAAACTTGGCTGCTGCCATTATCCCTACATTCACAAATTCTATTTTCTCTGAAATCAACACACACATACACATTATTACATACTTATCGTTAGTTTTTATTACATTTTACCCTACATACATATATTCCATTCGTTACATTTTGCGCTTCTTTTACTTTCAGACTTTGCTCGTTGACAATAACACGTTTATCCATATTGACACCATTACCCGGCGACATGACATCCTTGTCGCTGGCTGTAAAGATGCAGAGCTCCAAACGTACGTTACGCTCCCATGAAATTCCAATATGTAGCAGTGGGCTGATGCAATCTACAGCAAGCAATGCAACTGCAGCTTACAATTTGCTGCAACAGCAGCGTGAACAGCGGGAACGAGAGCAGCAAGGCAACTCCCCAGTGGCCGGTGTTGGGCAAATTAATTCTGCTGCTATATCTTCAGTTGTAGGAGGTGTTGGCAGCGTTGGACTTTGCAACAATTTGAATCTGCTTGGTGGTATGAATCAAATTGGCACACCATCAAATGCCGCCGGAAACAATCTTGGCATTGGTACAACAGCTGCTGGTATTGGTGGGACAACAGGAAATATACCATTATCTGAGACGGAATTAGATTTACACTTTAGTTTACAATATCCACATTTTATCAAGAGAGATGGCAATAGGTAAGTGATATGATACGAGTGGATTTTTATAATTTCTGTCATGATGTAATTGAACATTTATATATGAAATGTGCAAAAATGTGTTTTTGTAATCGGTAGCTGAAAAAACTCAGCCGGTTTTCGATCAAAGCCTGAAAAATGGACTTAAAATAGGCAAATCATTTTAACTGCCCGTAACTTTGAAACTTGTGATTTTTTCGGAGTAGCTCTTGAGTCAACTTTAGTAGAGACCAACATTATCGTAGTAGAAAGTTTTGGTACAAAAACGAAAGTCACAACTTTGCACATTTGATATATCTCGTGGGCGCTCTAATGTATATTTATTCACTCATATGTCTATGATCATCTGTGTTTGCTTACTAATCCCTACAAACTTTGTCGAGTAATGAATTTTAGTTTTTTTTTTATGTTGCGTTTGAGGATTATTACTTAGAATGAATATCTTGGAAAACAAGTAGAAAACTTTTTTGTTTTTTAATTTGTTTTTAGAAACAAAAAACAACACAATTTTTAAGGATATTTCAAAATAAAACTAAAATAAAACTAATATAAAAAAAAAAACATGAAATATAGTTTAAAAAAAATATATATTTAAGAATATACAGCGTGGGCCCTAATAACTACAGCACTTTTTTGAAGCTTTTATATAAGAAAATAGGTATGCATTGACTTGCCAATGTCACAGCCATTGTGAAATTAGCTGACCCCAAAGTTTTCTCGATTGTGAGCGATGGAAGCGAAGAGAGAGCTTATACAAAATTTACATTTGGCAAAAAAAACGGGAAGATTGTTAAGTTGTTGTAGAAGCCAAATATCAACAGCAGATTTGTGCAGCGTTCTGTGGCTCGATTAAAGACAAAAGGAAGTGTTGATTTACCTGAGAAAACCGGACGAAAATGCACAGTTAGAACTGGAGTTTTAGTGAAGATTATTCGTGAGCAAAAGATTCTGATCCGCCACACAAAGCAAAAACCGTTCAGCACTGATGCAAAGAAAATATTCCATGTCTTATTCCAGTAGATGATCGGCCTCCATCTTTTCCCGATCTAAACCTTCTGGATTTCTGCATATGGGTTTATATGTTGGAGAAGATAAAGAACCTCAAAAAAATGAAATTGGAACAATTGAAAAGCCGTTTGAGAAGAAATACCAGGCGAAGTCGTTAGTGCCGCCTGTTAGAGTTTCCGAAAACGTTTGAGACTCGCAAATAAAATGAAAGGGGGACGATTTGAGCTTAATCAGACATGATATGAGCCAATTATATAAATTAATAAAAAACTAGGTTTTCAGACCAAACTGCCCTTTAGTCCTTTTGTATACCCTACACCCAGAGTATATTCACTTTGTCGTTCCGTTTGTAACGCAGAGAAGGAGGCGTGGTAGGTATAGAAAAGTACATATATTCTTGATCAGCGTCACCTCCTGAGTTGATATAGCCATGTCCGTCTGTCTGTCTGTCTGGCTGGCTGGCTGGCTAGCTGGGTGGCTGGCTAAAAAATATATTAAAAATGAAATAATAAGAGCATTTTTTGCAATAATAGAAGCAAAATGCACTTAAATTCTAAGGATAGTAAGTACAAGCTCTGAGCAAAACTAGGCGAATTCGTTGAAATACAGTGTAGGGTATTTAATTTTGGCCATGCCAAAGATACCACCCTTACTATTTTTTTTTTTTTTTTTTTTTAAATAAGGTGCGACAGTTATTAGGGCCCACGCTGTACATAACTCCCTGAGATCACATGTTAAAATATGTGCAATACAAATTAGTCTGCAATTAGTATAAAGCATGTTGCTTACAACTTTAAGTCTCCAACTTAAAGTAAGAATGCTGAATTTTTGCACAAATTGTTGTTCTGACATTATAAAGACCCTGAGAAGCCAAATATAATCTAGTATGTGCGTGTCAAGATATTCAAAGTCAAAAGTCGCGAAAAAAAATTTCTCGTTAACGTTTCACCCGCCAAAAAATTGCAATTATAAAATTGCAATGCTAATTAAGTGACATATAAATGCCGCGTAAATTTCATATCAATATGTTGATATTTTCGAAATCCTATAACTCCCGAGA
This sequence comes from Calliopum simillimum, assembly GCA_951812925.1. NCBI lineage: Eukaryota > Metazoa > Arthropoda > Insecta > Diptera > Lauxaniidae > Calliopum > Calliopum simillimum. The sequence continues at coordinate 153,022,150 of OX638368.1, forward strand.
GATCAGTCATACGAAAAAACGAAACAACCTACATATAGAAACCCATATTTTCACTTTCGTACATTCATGGTCGAATAACGAATTTTTTTAAAATCATTTATTATACAAAATAAAATAATTTTGTTAACACCGTTCATAGATAATTTCCACAATTAAAAAAAGTAGCCAAACTCGAGTCAAAAAAACGCCCACACAGGTTGTTAAGAATCATTAATGCACTTACTACGCAAATTTTACGATTAAACGCTAAATATAAAGTCATTCAGTAGAAAAAAAGAGTTCATAAAAGATTCAATGGATACTTGATATTTGTTTATTAAATAAATTAAATTAGCACAAAAACGTTTTATCATTATCATTTCTTTTCATATTAGTTTGTTTATTTAATTTCTGTACTGTTTTGGGTTGTTCAATTAATAATTCATTTTATTTATTAGCGTGTTGAAATCATTATAAAAACGTGCTCAACAATTTACAATGATTATCGTATTTATTTAATTATTTTCTTATATTTTTTTTTTTTTGTTTTTCTTATTTATGTGTACGCAACAATTTCACTACTTACTACTACTATTTAACTACCAATTGCACAATGAAATTCTACTGCTGCGGCAATAAAATAAATGCAACTTTAAACGCAAAATAATTTGGAAATAAAAAAAAAAATAAAATAAAAAACTATGTATAAAATGTACAACTGTATTTTCTATTTTTAATGTAATATTATATTAAAAAAATTATTAAATATTAGCACACGTTTTGGTTACCATTTACCTTTCTTCCATACTCATCCACACAGACTGGTGATTTTGCTGCAGCGTCGCAAAAAATACAAATCACGCACCATACTCGGCTACAAAACTCTAGCCGAGGGTATCATACGCATGGATGCAGTATTGCAAAAATCAATGGATATGACTGTTGAACTGACAGCGTCTGGTAAAAATGGACGTCCTGGCGCTACGGTTGCATGTCTGCGTGCAGAACGCGTATCATCCATTCCAGTTGATCATGACAATAAAAATAATAATAGCGTTTTGTTGGCAGGTAAGTGAGAATTAGCTTTAGTGAGATTATTAATTTTACATGCAGTATATATGCACTTAAACACAATATGGAACAATGGTTATTAAAATTTTAATACTTAAACTTAAAATGGAACACTTGGTATTGCCAAAAAAAAAAGTATGGATCAGCATACTATAAACCTTATTTTTTTTTTTTTATTTTCCTTATAATCTCTTTAATTGATATTGTTTTAACTAAAATGTTTTTTTGATTTCTAATTTTTAACTTTTTTTATTTTCTGCGGCTCACCTAATTTTACATATTTTTTGTAACAATACTTCATTGATTGTTTCTAGTATGACAGTGAAAATAAGCTCGATCCTAAAGATATTTCATGCAAAAACTGTACTTTAAAGCCCAAATTCTCAGTCTTCAGGCATGTATTTTTTCCGAATTTAAAGCATAAATGCTAAATAAAACTCAATTTTGACACCGCATACGTACACTTTGCACTGGAAATGAGAAGTACGTGGGCTGCTATATATATTTCTGGCCTAGGCAACACTAAGTGTTGCCAGGTGCAATCTGACATTTCTATTGGAAAGTTTGACATTTTTTAGCATAAACGTACTCAGAACGTTTTGACGTACGACCATCATTTGTGTTGTTTACAGTGACTTGAAAAAATCAATTTGGCAAAAAAATGGAATTTACTCGTGAACATTTTCGTGCGATCATTTTTGACAACTTTCGATGTGGATTATCACGACAAGAGCGCATCGATGAACTTAAATCTTTGTATGGTGATGAAACACCATCCTATAGCACCATGAAAAAGTGGTTTAATGAATTCAATCGTGGTCGTAGTTCGGTCGCCACCGAATTCCGCGAAGGTCGTCCAAAATCAGTTGTTGTGCCACAAAACATCGATAACAGTGCATGAACTGATAATGCAAGATCGTCATGTGGCATATTGTGAGATAGAGGCATCCTGCACATTAGTTCCACTCTAATACATCCGATTTTGCATGAAATCTTAGTTGTAAAAAAGTTTGTTTTCGTTGGAAACCCCATAATTTATCAATCGCTTAAATTATCAATGGAAAAATTGATTTTCTTAACTCACTGTAAATAAAACAAATAGCACTTGTAAAGGGTGTTTTTTTTAGAGGTATAGAACTTCGAATTGAAATAAAACACAAGAAAATCGTTTTAATGTCCATCAATTTGGCTTTATTGGAAGGATCATTTTATGCCATTAATGTTTAAATATGATTTCGCCGCCGCGGCTGGCTCGAATAAAGCCAATTCTACAGGTCCAATATTCAACCACTTTTTCGAGCATATGGGGCCGTATGTCGGCAATAACGCCACGAATGTTGGCTTCCAAGTCCCCTAACGTTTCTGGTTTGTAGGCGAGCGACTTCACATATCCCCAAAGAAAATAATCCAATGGTGTCAAATCACACGATCTTGGTGGCCAATTGACAGGTCCAATCCGCGAAATTATGCGCTCATCGAATGTTTCCTTCAATAAATCGATTGTGACGTGCGCTGTGTGGCATGTAGCGCCGTCTTGTTGGAACCACAACTCATCCATATTCATGCCATCCAATTCGGGAACAAAATAGTCGGTTATCATGGCTCTATACCGGTCTCCATTAACGGTAACTGACTCTCCAGCATTATTTCGGAAGAAGTATGGCCCAATGACTCCACCAGCCCATAGAGCACACCAAACAGTCAGTTTTTGTGGATGTAATGGCGTCTCAAGGGTCTCATGTGGATTCTCTTCACTCCAAATGCGGCAATTTTGCTTGTTGACGTAGCCATTCAACCAAAAATGAGCCTCATCACTGAACAAAATTTTGCGATGAAAATCAGCATCGAGATCAATCTCATTTTCGGCCCATACACCAAAATCACGACGCATTGCATGGTCTCGCGGCTTTAATTCTTGCACAAGCTGGATCTTTTAAGGTCGCAAGCCAAGATCTTTGCGCAAAATCTTCCATAAAGTTGATGGACAAAGCTCCAATTGCTGTGCACGGTGGCGAATCGATTCATTCGGGTCCTCTTCAACATTTTGCTCTACAGCGGCAATTGTTTCTTCGGTGCGCACTGTTCGACGTCTCTGCGGATGCGTATTATCACATAGAGTCAACGTAGTGCGAAAACGATCCATGGTTAACCGAATTAATTGCTCTGATGGACGATTATGTCGACCATAAAATGGACGGAGCTTGCGGTAAACTTCGCGAACTGAACCATTATTTTCGAAATAAATCTGCACGATTTGCAAGCGTTGTTCTTTTGTCAACCTGTTCATGATGAAATGGCAAACCAAACTGAACATAAATGACATTAGAGTTGCCAGATTTGACCACAAAATGCCAGTTTTATCTCTATTCGAAAAACAAACCTCTAAAAAAAACACCCTTTTCATCAAAACGTTTTGAGTACGTTTGAGCTAAAAAATTTCAAACTTTCCAATGGAAATGTCAGATTGCACCTGGCAACACTTAGTGTTGTCTAGGCCAGAAATATATATAGCAGCCTACGTACACTCAATAGTCAATTTTATTAAAAAATTCGTTACTGAACTTTGCCACACGACTATTACCTCAGCCTTCTGGCACATCAAAACGTTTAAAAATTTTGATAAATTTGATAAATCTATCGCGTTGCAGCTGTATTGACGCGAATGAACTAAGTAAAGTTATCATAGAATCATTTTCATTTGACTCGGATTGTGGATAGTATAGTCGAGACGCCGAGTTTTGTGTGTCAAATTCTGTGCGGCCGGTCAAATTCTCAGTTCTGACAAGTATTTTCGTATTAAATATATTTCTTTGGAGATTTTTATTACAATTGAGGGAGTTAGAAGCAAAGGGGTACAAGTGACAAAAAGTAAATTTTGAATAAAATAGAATTAAAGCCAACAATGCTTCATAAGTTATGGAGTGCATATTGTCCGTCTGGAGCGTATTTAAAAGTAATTCATTAAGTTTGCTCTTTACCTTTAACTGAACGATTGCCATCGTATGAAGCGCGGTGTATGCTTATAAATATTGATAGTCTTGAAAAACTGAATGTTTATTTACGGTATAATTAATGGAAATATTGATTGTCCTGATATTCTTCAGCTGATAATATTCAATATTCCCATGAGAAATTTAAGACCTTCCGACCATTTCTTCATAAAATGCCATAGATCCAATTATGCCATTAATGAGCCCATAAATAGAACTCTCTTATTACTTAATAAGTTATATAAAGATGTTTCAATTGATTTCATTTTGGATAAAATTCAATTTAAATCTGTGCTGTTCAGAATTTTATAACTGTTTATTAATTTCTATGACATAAGTATGTTAAGATTATCTTATTTCCCTATTAATTTAGTTAAATTATTCTAGTGTGTAAGGTTTTTTCCAAAGACTCAAATAAATAAATAAATAAATAAATAAATTCCAGAGTTAGTTAAAAAATAAAAAATTGCGCGTTAAATAACCTTTGAAGTATGCCCCGTCTCATGTATTTTTCAGAATTTTTCTATGAGTCTTCTGTTGGAAAGTTATTAGTATCTCAGTGAAAGCTCGCACCATTTTACGGAACATTTTTGTTTGTAGTAAGAATTAAGTAAAGTTAGCACCGCGTAACAACTAACAAGCAAACAAGCATATTTCGTAGCAATTTTTTTGAAACGTAATTATGAATACTAAAAAAAAAATTTGACCAAAAAAGTATTGAATAATTTTTGTACTTTTTGGACAGTTTAAGTACTTTTTTGCTATTTCGTTTAAAATAGAAAAGCTCATTTATCATTCCTGATACAATGAGAAATATGGAACGAAAAGAAAACAAAAAATCAGAAGTCAGTGTCAGTCAGCCTTTTGTTTTTCTTTTTGGGCTGTATCCTCTTTTTAGCTTTGTGTGCCCGCGTATTTTGTCGTTGTTAATATTGAAAAATTTGCATTTAATTTTACCTGGCTTAACGGCAATATAAATATAAATAAATTTTTACTTTATGCATGCACATTAACACACAAATACCTTTTTAATGGTGTATAATTCAAAGTCGTGTTCCATTTTTAACATAGTAAAAAAGGTAGGACGAATTTTTGTCTTGCTCACACACTTCTACAAAATATATGTTTTTCTTTCCATAAAACAATATTTTAATGCAAAACTTGGATCTGTTGAAGTTTTGGTACTTTTTGGAAACTTTCATTACTTTTTTTGCTATTTGGTACAAAATAGAAAATCAAATTTGTCATCCCTGGTGCGAAACAAAGGCAAAGCAAAAAAACATGTGTCAGTGCTTTGGTTTTTCGTCTTTCTCTTTGTGCTCTAGACTTTTTTCTGGCTTATATGGCCGTGTATTTTTGTTATGAATATTGAAAAATTTGTATTTAATTTAACCTGGCTTAAATGCAAAATATTAAAATAATTTTAACTTTGTGCACATCTACACAGAAAAACTTTTCTAATGGTGCATAATTTAAAGTTGAAGTGCATTTTCAACATAGTAAAATGAGATGGACAAATATTTGTCTTGCGTATTAATATATAGATAATTTGATGTGAACAGTGTTTCTTAAATTTACTGGAACTTATCCTTTTCTTTCATACTTTTTTATAAAATTTATTCTTTTGAATGATTAATAATGGCTATTTAAATAATTTTAACAAATATTTGGTCCGCATGCAAGATTCTATTTTATTGCTCGCTCTACACCCAACTATGACGTGTTTAATTGCCGCCCGGCAACACCTCTATTCTCTTCCTAAAGTGTCAATGCACTTGAGAATGGTATTAGTTGAATTTCTTTTTTTAAATTCTCTAGTAATAAAGCTGGGTATTATCTGCTTTTGCTTTATTTCATTTTCTTATTTGGTTTTTTCTTTTTATTTTCTTTCAAGTGTCATTAGGTAAAATTTTATGAATCAGTTTTGTCTATTTAGATTGTCATGCTATGCTTATGGTTTATTTTTAATTAAATCGATTTAATCGATTCATTTTATTTTCAATTTCATTTAATTCATATTTTACAGATTAAATTAAGCTAATGTTTGAATAAAGTTTTTAATATTTCCATTTATCCTTTTGATATTACGAGTATAAAATAAACTCTAATATAATTTTATTTAGCTAGAATTAATTTGTCTTTAGGTTCAGCAAATTTTACGTCAAGAAAAGCTAGTTTAAATATTATTAAACTTAAACTTTTTTAAAGCCCTGTCTCATAATTGTTTCTCAAAACTTAAGTTGAGTAAACTTGCACTAATTTCTATTAGCGTCACAAACAGAATCTTAATCTTTAGCCACACACAAACTGAAAACTCAGCATGATATCAGCATCACTCAACGCCAGAATTTTTCTTCTTCGTTTTGTTTTTCGTAATCTTAATACTAATAATAATAATGAAAATTAATTTCCATACACAGCGCGCTGCATTTTATGGCCTACTTAAATTTAGTGTTTACGATAATAACTTGTTAAAGTTGCTTAGATACAAGATATACAATTCTAAAACGTTGTGAATGATTTTGTGCCAGAAATAAGAGATGAATCCGATTTCTTTATAAAAAAATTTGAAATTTCATGATTTAATTATCAAACTCTCGCATATATATGTAAATTAGAGACCTTTATTTTTGTTTCCATTGGCTAATCTTTTAGTATCGTATGTAGAGAGAATACTTCTGACATTCCAGCTTCGTAGATTCACACTTTGGACGGCGCAAACAGAATTTTTTCTTTCCATATAAATTGTTTGGGCGAAATTTTTTAGATTTTTTTATCAAACGCCTATAACTAAAAAAAAAAAAAATAATTAATTTCTGAAGTCAAATTTTTAAAAGATATAAGCCGTTCAAATATTATCATTATTCCAATTATTTGCAAACAATTGACATGCACATATGAACATTTTTTTTTCTCGAGTTACACACGTTTTAGTAAAAATTTAATTTTTGCCCATACGCATCATATGGAAATATAGTATCCTGTTTGCGCCGTCCAGTAGTATTTTCTCTGGATACGGTACTAAAAAACTAGCTGATGGGCCTGAAAACGAAAAACAAAACACCCTTATGTATGCAATTCACATATTGTCAGATTTTCTAGCGTAAGTAAACAAACATTTAAAAAATTAAAAATAAAATAATAAACGGAAATAAATTTTTTATTCAAAATTAACTAAAGGGTCTGAGATAAGCTATCAAGACAAATACGTTATTTTTAATAAGAGCGTCAAAATCTGTATATATTGTCTTACAACATCCAGAAGAATTATCTTTCCAAAATAAAATCCCATTCTCGGACTTACTTTTGCAGTGACATTTTCTAGGTATTTTTGGTGAAGTGGAAGTAAAGATTAAAAGGCAATACGTTATTTTACGTTATTATTTTAAGGAATTTCAATCTGTTAAAAATTCTAAAAATGGCTGGAATTTTAATTTTGGTGAACTAAGTATAGCTTTGACCACATGAAAATATATGTATATAAATCATTTTCTTGACTGTGGGCTACTTTGTTGGTTGCTGTGTGCAACTTTGTTTGTTGTGTTGCTGAGAAATGTAGCAGCTGTGATTTTGGTTATGTTGCTTTCAGATTTAATTTTTCTGTTGCACTGTGGAGCCATTTTTAGTGGCAGCAAATCACACAGATAATGTTTATATCGTATAAAATATTTATAACAAAAATTGGCCGCCCTCGTGCCACGCCTACACTTTTGTAATGGAAAGTTAAATTTTGTTTAATACCAAATTTGTACCTAATACGGTTCGACCTCACTTGTAAAATAATTTCAATTTAATAAAAGAAAAAAATGTTTTATCTACATTTATACAATGCTTTGTTCAGAAAATGAGTTCATGCGATGAAACTTCACACAAATATTTAATTTAAATAGTAGGGTAAGAGAGGGAAATTTGGACTACGTTGGTAATATGGACCACATGGATATTTTGCATTGCGTACATAGGATTTACCGTTTTGGTTTGAATGTGTAATCTGACGTTCTTGGAGTCATGAAAAATGTGCCGGATATGGAAGTGACATTTTTATATGCAACTTCTGTACCAAATGAACATGTGGGGCAATATGGATTATATAGTCCATATAACACAACACATTTTTTTAATCTTCATTTTGAGTATTTTCAGTTTTTTAATTTTTTTTCTTTATCCTAATGAGATATTTATCTAAAAGTGAATCAAAAAAAAAAGGGAAATGGTTTCCTTTAATGAATGACATAAAATTAATTGTTTTGTTTTGTTTTTTGAGTTTTATTTAAAAAAGAAATTGGTGGTCTATATTTCCCTGCCTTACCCTATTAATTTTATTTCTTCTCTACCACACCTAAATTTTACACTAATTGTCAGAAAACTAAAGAAATATCTCGCTTCTTTGTTGCGTATCAAACTTGTCGGTGGCCTTTAGAAACTTAAGTTTAATAAAAAATAGTTATTCTTTGACGAATGTAGAGAAAATTCTTTGTTGCTATTTATTAGCAATTCCTTAACGCTTTCGAAGCGGTTGGAACAATATATAACAAAAATTTTTTTTCTATAAATACATAACTCAGTTATTGACGTCACTTAAATTGAATGAATTAATGGGGGTTATCGTGAACAAATATTCCCGAGGAATTTTTTTAAGAGTGCAATAGACAATGCACGACAGTCTAAGTAAAATCCCCCGGGAATATTTATTGAGGATAACCCCCAATAAAATTAATGTAATTTTTAGTACCTACTGTTTTTTCTTATAACCTCTTCAAAAACATATCCCAAAAATTCCAATCAAAAACATCTGTTGGGAGTATAGACCGGAAGCGTCTCTGTCGGAGAAAATTTGAATTTAGAGACGGTCAAACATTTTACTTAAATTAAGTTTCTAAGGTTAACCATCACAAAACCAATAGTTTTTTTTGGGTCGAAAGGGTTAACTATTATTCTCCATTCATAAGTTTTTACTTTCTTGCATATTCCTTTTGATAGTTGTTCTCTCTTTTTACAACATTTTGCATTCTCAATGCTAAATACAACATTTTGCATGACACTTTTTTTGCTAAATGTTGGTTCAACCTTTCATATTTTTTGCCGCTCAAAGCACTCTTTGGTGCCATAGTGCAGTGTGCAACTTTACAAATTTTTGCAATTTAATAAGAATTTCTCTGCTTCACAAAAAATTTGTTAAAGTTAACAAAGTTTGTGTAAATATTTAATAAGTTTGAAGAATGCCGTCTTTGTGTAGAACACACAGTTGGGCGATGTTGACCCGGAATATTTAAGTGCTTTTTTTCTCTCTTCCGCAATGTATAATTTTGGTTGTAAATTTATGTAGCAAGAAAATGTCGTTAACATATTGTTGCGTGTGCCTTGGTCATCGCATCCCAAAGCGGATCTGTGTCGTCTAGCTCATTGGACAGGGTGGTCATACCGTGTTGGTATCCATGTTGCAAACAGCAATGTTTCACTATCATTTTGGAAGCAAAAGCAAGCGAAAATTTTTAGAGAAAATTTTTTTTAAGTTGAATTTTTTTATAAAAATTACATTTAAAAATCAATAGGATACGTTATCTACAATTATCAATTTACAAAGTTTGATGTAAGCTATGAATTTTTGAAAAAAAGTCTTAGAGAATCACAAAAATCGCCAATTTCAACAGCCTATATTTTAACAACAAATGATACTGAGACAAAATCATTCCACTTATTTACATATGCCACGCATTGGTACTACAATATTGCCAAGTTTGAGCTAAATCCGTCACATCAAACTTTTTCAACTGGTACGCTTGGCATGTTTCCTTCATTTATTTTGTGTGGGGCATTAATAGTAATTATGTTTCAAACATATAAACTAATGCCAATCGCTATTTTCCCCTAAAGTTTGCACCGAACTTAACCCTACATAAAATTCTTAACCCGCAGTTGGTACAACTTTAAACACTTTTCATAAAAACTTGTATGCCCTTTTTCCACCTTAAACTATGCAACAGTTTTTTTTTTTTTGTTTTAGCGGTTTGATTAAATAAAGGAAAGCAAAGGTAAAAGTTTGTTGCGGTTTTTAACCACACATACAATTTAATATTTTCTGTGCCTGTGTGCGAGCATTTTTACTTGTGCGTTTAATGCAATAAGACCCCACAAAGTCGTTGCCATTCTGTTTGCCAGCGCATTTAACTTTGTGCAAATATACGTTGTTGTTTTGCAACGCCTTCTTGTTGTTGTTGTTGTTGTTATTGTTGGCACTTGTTGTCAGTTTGCGGTAACAGTTGACATGAGTTTGGGATTAGTTTTATATCATTATGGTGCCATGTTGCTGTTGCTTGTTGGTTGCTACTGAAATGAAAATAAATTTAAATGTTATCACGTTTATTTGTGATATTCGCCATATTTTAATTGTGATTTATTTAATTTTAAACTTAAGTTTTTGTTGTTGTTCTAAAGTTTATGGATGTTTGCTAATTTTTATCATAAATTGAAAAATAAAAAAAAGTTCTATGGCGTTTTATCTAATGCAATTTTCAAAATTTAGAACATTTTGATCATCCATATTCCATTATACTTCTTCCTTCTTATTTTATTGATTGCAAAAACTCTCATATTTGCTAATGACAAACTTTTCAGTTTGACTGACACCCTATGTACCTTACTTCTATTAATTCAAAGAACATTTTTTTTTTTGTGTTTTTGTATCCCCTTTAGCCATATGACTCATTCACTCGCCCAGTCAATGTCGGTATATTTCGCCCCTAAGGGGATTTAGAGTTATAAAGCATAAAATTATAATCAACATGCTATCATACGACATACCTTCTCTTTAATTCTCCCTAAAAGTTTCTTTACGTTTTTGTTTTCCTTTTGCAATATTAATATGCAAAAGCATACTCATTGATGGAATGCTTGTGAAGTAGACATGTGGATATGTATTGCCTTTCCCGTAGTTTTTTGGCTGTCATCCAAGTCGACTAACATGGTTTCATTCATGTATGGCAGCTTCAGGGTTGGAGTTGTATCGACGATAATGCTACTGTAATATATTGATGTTTGCATGTTAAAAGTAATTTTTTTTTAACAGAACATGCTTATTAACCCTTAAATGCATAGTGGACCTTATATGGTTAAATATAACCATGATTATGTTCATGAACCATATAAGGTCCACTATGCATTTAAGGGTTAAAGCAAATATTTAAAATTCAGCGTTTTATATTTATTAAAAAAAAAAAAAAAAAAAAAAAATACAGATTGACAGTTTAAAATACTAACTTTGGAGTAAACATCATTATCGTAAAAGCAACTAGGTATAACAAGAGTCATTGGCTATGTAAAATAACACCCAGTGAAATAGAAACCAGAAAAAAAAAGAAACCAAATAAAGCCCACATTATTTCCATAAGGCCTTACATGTGCCTTGTTTCATATTGTGTGGGCGATATTTGACGGCTATTTTTTGGACGCACGGAGAAAAAAAATATTCTAAAATCAAGCCCAAATCGTTCTTAATGAAATATTCAAAATTGAACTCAACATAGCACAAAATCATCCCAAAATATGCCAAACTGGTTCGCAATTCGAGCACAAATTTGAGAATAAAATAAATTTTGATAATTAAGACCAAGTGTGCAAAATAATTGCTTCATAACACAAAAATCATTTGGAAGGTTTTTTTTCTTTTCTTGTACACTGGATGCTCAAAAAATAACATGCCTGAATACTTATCTGTTTTATTTATCATTTTCTCCTATCACACAAGTTTAAGAGTGATTTAAATAAGACAATTTTTAGATATTCTGTTTATATTGTTACGAAATTTAGTCTTTAATTTATCATTGTAGTTTTCAAAGAGTTCAATCACTTGATTGCAATATAATCGAAATCATAAAATAATTCCAATCCTTTTGCACTATTTTTAAATCTGCCAGTGTAAAAGAAAACATTCTCGATGATTCCCGTAACAGCAACATTAACACTGAGGTGGCGTATCTCTCAACTCTATAGGTAACTCTATACTCTATAGCTTCTGCTAGTTAATTTCCCAACAAATCTTATAACTGTTACCAAACTGAATATTTTAAAAAGTTAAAATTGTCATATTTCACATCTTAATTTCGCAATATGAAAGGGAGCGCCTCAAAACCACTTTAAGAGCACATCAACATTGCGCTAAAGCGCTTCGTTCTCGTACCAATTGGATCTTTTTCTGGCATGTCATTGAAATAAAGCGTTTTGCTCTCTCTGCGGCATAAGCACTAAGTAAATATGCGCTTTGTTCTCTCATCGAACCAATCCACTTTTTTTGTATGTTTTATAATGATGAGAATGGTTTGGTCTGGCAAATGAGAGGCAGCTCTGTGAATGATTTTTTGATTTATTTTCATAGAATTTTCTTTACTAATAACCCCGTTCTCCCACCCAAAATATTATTCTCGGATCTATCTCTAATTAAGCAGAACACACCATTCTCATCGTTATAAAACATACAATGTCATGCTTTGGGTAATTTGAGCCTGTTGATTTCGAATCTGGCAACGGCTTCTTATTTGCATGTCAAGCTTTTGTGTAATCCTAACTTAAAAATTTCGCTATTTTTGACGTGATATAACAAGATAAGATTATTTTTACCCATAAAACTTCATATTGCTGTTGAAAGTATATTTCTTTTCCTTCCATACCTACTTTGGAAGAAGTCGAAATAAATAACTGATTTTTTTATCAAAAATATCGAAAACCACGTTTTTTTAAAAAAAATTTATTTTCACAGATTCAAACATAATACTGTAAAACGAGCATTGTTTGACGCAGAATCAAAGCGCTTTATTTGAGCAGCAAATGTACAGGGTGTCCCAAAAATACTGTTTATATTTGTTAAGCTTCCTGCGTAAACACAACGAATTCGAGGAGCGCGAAGGGTATGTTAGTCTGTAGCATAATTCTTCGGAATTAAGTCACTATGGAGTTTTTCTCGGTTGGGATTTTACAAAAACGGTGATTCTGCGACTGCTTCGGCGAATCCTTTCAATTCGGAAGACTGCAAGTGCTTTAAATGTGCCTAGATTACACCGTATTATGCATAAAGACCAAAAGCTCCACCTCTATAAAATTCAATTGAGACAAGAATTAAAGCTTCAGGATGCCAGTCAAAGGATTGATTTCGTAAACCAGTCAATTGAGCGTTTTTCAACATAAATTGGCCTTCACGCAGTTCTGATTTAACCCCTATGGACTTTTTCCTGTCGGGTTATCTCAAATCTTAAGGTTACGCCAATAGATCTACTTCTCTGGTGCATTTGAAAAAAAATATCCATCACGAAATGGCAGCCATCGCAGTGTCTACCTGCCGAGGCGTCATAAGAAATATTAGTTTTCGAATAAATGGGTGCCGTGCGCTCGTTTGTTAACACATTTTCGATAGATGGCTTACTTTTTTTTTTTAATTTGCACAATTTAAACTTTCTTTTGGGACAACCTGTATTAAAAATAAAACACTTCATTCGAAGCAGTAAACTTTGCAAGGGGAAAATGCTTTTACATTTAATTGGTTTTTTTTTTTTTTTGACTTCCACTCCTTATCTCCCACTCCGTGGAATTAAAAACGTTCCTTCGTATTCCCGGCTGGTATTAATAGAAATTCAAAAACTTTATTTGAATTTGAATCACCCTAATACAATATACATACTTATATGTATAGGCATGCCGGCCTGCATCAAATGATTTGTCCTTGCGAACATATAAAGGAGCTTTTAAGCTTTTATAGCAGATCACAGTGTTGACAAAATGATTTTCTTTCTTATTGTTGTCACTGTAGTTGTTTTTGTACTCAAGTATCTAATGGCAAAATGCGTAAATTGTGTCAAGTTGGTAGCATTGTTCAGGGTTGTTTTCTTTATATTTTATTATTTGCATAAATTTTTTCCTTTGCTTTAAGTTTGCACAAACACAAAACAAAATGGGGGTTATCGTGAATCAAGATTCCCGGGGAATTTTCTTAAACTGCAATAGAGAATGCACAGCAGTCTGCGAAAATTCCCCGGGAATCTTGATTCACGATAACCCCCAATAAAAATCATAAAGAAAAAAAAAAAAAAATTCTTGTGGGTGCTTTTTTGTTATTGTTGTTTTTGTTATTGCTGTTTGTTTAAATATATCGTCTTGGTAAGAAGATAAAACATCTTAAATACCAACAACAATAGAAACAGAAAAATAACGATAATATTTCGCTATACACTTGACGTTTCGGTTACGGGTGCGCGTGGCTGTCAATTGTAGTTTGCGGTTTCATTGACGAATGTCTGACATAATTTTTTGTGACGTTGACACTGGATAAGTAAAAAAACAAAAACAAAACAATTTGTATTTTCCATGTCAAGGTGGCGGCTTTTTTTCTTTTACTTTTTGCATTGTTTTTTTCTCTTTTGTTAAATTTATCCATTTGCCATGATGTGTCAACACGGGTTGCAAATCCATGTAGTAGTGATTCCTGCGGTGGGGGTGATATGTAAAATGATACAACCCACTAAGCAACCACATTCTTGCAAGCAAATGGTTTATATTTCATTGAGCATGTGACTATCTTCATGTGTTGTGGGTTTCTAAATTTATGCAACCTCCGCATAATCTTTCCTAATTATGTGTATCAAGCGAAGTCTCAAAAATATCAAACTAAAATTTACCAAACAACTTAGATTGATTTAAGCATTTGCTGTCAATAACATTGACCATTTTGTTCAGGGGAAAATACTCTATCGTTTGGTATAGGTATTAAGAACCTTGGAATTAGTGCAAGCATCTCATCTAAACTGATTGGTCTATTTAAAATTAATCGAATTGGAATATGCCGTTTGCATCCAAATTTCTTGGCCGATAACTCAGCTGTTTGCAGCGTGTGTTCAAAATGAAAAACACGCTGTATGGACTGTTCTTTGATCTGGTAAATCCATGTTTCTTTTTGCGTATTAACATTCTTTTGAAGTTTATTTTTAATTGTGGTGTACAGTGTACACAGTCGCAGCAACTTTACTTTACGCTCAGATATAGCTATTTTATGGATTTTTTCAATAACTTACCTCATTTGAATAACCTGAATGTTCTTCATCAGAAACGATGACTTAACGTTTAACTTAACCAGTAAATTATTTCATCTGCCTCAGGTATTGTTGCAAATTTTTTTATATTTGTGTCTGAATACTATTTCTTGGAAATAATCGTGACATTTTTAATTTCCTTCAAAATAAACTCATCCTCTAAGAAAAACTCTTTCTTATATTTTTTCAAATAAAAGTTTTGACAGAATGACTTAATATATTTCAACTTAACACTTGAGCGATTGTTTTTTTAACTTTTCATTTAACATTTTGTTAGTGTTTATTAAGTTCATTAAACAACATTTTCCAAACATTTTTATATTTAATTAAAAATAAAAAAAAAATTATGCTTACTGAGAATAGCCCAATATGATTTATCAACTTATTAACTGACCTAAAGTTTTTGAAAAAATAAAATAAAAAATTTTTCGAAAGTTTAAAAAACGATTATAAAAACTTTTGGAAATAAAATTTTTTTTCTTATTGTTGATATCAACCTTGTAAAACAATTGCAAAAATTCTAAAAAAATAGCATTTTCCTAACGTTTGAAAATTGGTTATGCAAATATTTGGAAATTAACTTTTTCCTAGCGTTAAAATTGAAAAGAGGCCATAAAATTGTTTGTTGGGTATTGATTTTAAATTGTTTTGGTATTACTTAAGTTCAGAATTTTTTCCAAAAAAGTTTGAAATTTATTCCAGAAAAGATTGAGATTTATTTCAAAATAGTTTGAAATTAATAAACCTAATTCTATTTTTACACGGTCTAGAAAAAGAAATTGATACCGTTTTTACACGATTTCATTCGATTTATCACGATTATAAAAATTCTATTTGATTGAAATTTTAAAGAAAAATATTTTTACTAACCGCAATATTTTAGAAATTTTGTTATGGAACTCCCCCTTTTAATTAATTTTTACTTTTTTTTGACATGTGTTTTATAAGTAATTACTTTTTTGGTATTAAAATTAAACAAACATTTTTAGTGTGTAGATACATATAGCATCTAACCCAATGTAAATTTGGAGAAATTATCTGAAATTTAATAATGTACATAATTAAAAATGATAGTAAATATCTTTTAATTAGAATTTCGAATTAAAATAAAAAATGACCACTCTTGGTCGTTCTAGTGTTAATACACTTATATAATATGAGATATAAAAAATATATTCTGTATCATTTGCTTTCAAATATCGTTGATTTTATTTTTTCGTGTTTTTATTTAATTATTTTGAATATCTGTGTCGATATTCCTTGCACAGAGCAGTCTGAATTTTCCCATGACTAACTCAATACATAAATTCTTAAGATCAAATTTTTCTTTTTCAGCGCGTAGCAGCTTTGCAAGCGCACATCTTTACAGTAAAACCATACTAACAACAACGACAATAACAACAACAAGTTTAAGCATTTCAAAGAAATTCTTTATGCAAACATTTTTAAGATACTCGGAGTCGTATTTTCATGATGCGTCATTGCCTCAGAGAAAACTAACAAAAGTGTTAAACACAAGAAAAGAAAAAAATTCACTAAAATTGAATTTTTATGTTGTTTTTGTTGTACTTGCTTTCACTTCCTTCCACTACTTACTCTTTGTTTTGCATTTCCGTTGGAAATTGAACGAAAACAACAACAACAGCAAGAACGATGAAAATAAATTTTATGATGGCGTTGCACTGTTTTCAATTCCTCCACATTTTAATGTTTACCCCAAAGTTGTGCTAAAAGGCCTCCCAGCGATAATGCTGCTATAATATTTATTCTTTTTGCTGCTGTTACCAAGTGGTGAAAATTAAAATTTTTTTTGTAGAAACAGTGAAATTTCATTTTACAAAATACAAAACTTTGAATAAAAATTGGGACATTTTTTGATACGATATTTTGATTATTTCACATTGAGGAGATTCCTGAAAACGCCTCGAAATTTGTAAAAATCAATACGAAATTTGACAGTTTTACGAGATTACGAGGTTTACGAGGCTTTTACACGTTTTCAAGAATCCCCTAATTAATTTTCTTATTTTTTTTCAATATTAAAAGACTTTGTGATGATTTCCTTATTTTTATTTTCCGAAATATTGGAAGAAAAAAGAAATACATTGAAAATGGTTTTGCTTATAAAACAAAAACTATGTATACCATTTCATAATAAGATGGTTTTTTCATAAAATCTCAAAATTTCATATAAAACGCGAACTTTAAACTTTGAGGAGCCATAAAATGAAAAAAATCAATGATACACAAATTCGATAAAACATGTGTCTTTTTATTTTTCATAACCTATCAGAAAAACTTTTTTTTTCATTTTGTTGCACTGTGTTATTATTTTTTTTTTGGGGTTTTTTAAAAATTTTCGAAGGTTTTCAATATTTTCAGCTAAGGGTGATTCTCCGAAAAGTTTACGATTCGATGTCCGGGGGTGCAAAACTATATTTAAAGTTCAAATTTAATATTTTAACTATTAAGTAAATACGAATACTTAACAATATCTTCTTTATTAATAGCTTAAAATAAAAAAAAAATTATAAATTTTTTACAGATTTCCCTGGCTGTCCCAAACCGCTCGTTACATTAAATTTACACGTTTGCCATCTAACGTTTTTTTCTTTTTTTTTTCTAAAATAAAAGTTTAGAAATTTTGACACGAACACGAGTGTGTGACATTCTCCTGGAAAGTTTTTTCGCATTGCTATTAACTATTCTTTATCTTTAGATAATTAAATCAATTAAAATTAGAATTCCTATCCACCAGTATTAACTTTTTTAAAAATGTTTCCTGTTTTTATTGTGATATTAGTTTTTGCAACATTTTAGCATTTTTCTGGCTGACATTCTTCTGTCAAGTTTACTGGAATTTTCCATTTTTTTACCTAAATTTTCAAAATATGCTTAAAATTAGCTAAGTAAACCTTATTTAAGTTGTTCTAACCTTAACCTATTCTAGAAGCTGAGGCTATCATATTCTGCATCTCCAATTAATAAAAAAGTATAAAAAATAGGTGAAAAGGCATGTTTTGATAAATTATTCGGAGAATCATGCACAATGTCTGAAAAGTACTTTTCGAAATTCTTCGACGTTTTCGTAATCAGTCGACATTTCATTGTAATCATTAATCATTTTATGATTTTTCCCAACTGTGCCACAATATATGTACGTACTTAATTAAATGAAAAATATAATTAGTAACAAAATAACACTTAAGAGATAATTTAAACCGATTACTACTTCTATCCTTTGCTGCTTTTGCCATAATGTTAGTTGCATAGAAAGCTGGTTTTTCCTAATGTCTGCAAGTTCATTTTATTTCACCATCCCAGTGTGCCAGACAGTTCATATCGGGAGAAATTCCAAAAAAAAAAAAACGATTCGCTTTTTTTTTGGGAATCTCTCCCGCCAACGGATCAGTAACGGATCCGTAACGGATAAAAAAGCGGAGATTTGAACCGTCTGGCACACTGGGATTCCTGTAATGTCGCATGTACATTAGACCGGCCGCAGCTTGTATGGAAAAAAATTAAAATCGGAAATTTATAAATATTTGTTACTAAATATATGAGGTTTGATGTAACAAATAATACCTGAAATTTTCAGCTTGATTTGAATATGCCTAGTCGTGCCTAGTGGGGTCGAAAGTACCGACATATCAAAATTTCCGATTTTAATTTTTTCCATACAAGCTGCGGCCGGTCTAATGTACATAACTTTGAATTGCTGCTGTAGTTGTTCCATTTCTTTGGGGTTTAAAAGTTGTTGCCATATATTTTCAATTTAATTTTTGTTTTAAATGCGCGTTGTTTACGATTTCAAACGTAATGACACAGTTTTTTTTTTTTTTTGTTGTACAATGTGCATATTGTTGATGTTATCATTGCTCGTGACTTCATTTAAACGCCGGCAACATGTTGTCAGTTGTTGACAATTAGAATTAACGAGAGAGAGAGAGAGAGAGAGAGAAAGAGAGAGCGAGAGAGAGAGAGCGAGAGTCTTTTTGCAAATGATTTGAGGAATCGTCACAAAGTCACAAAAATAGTTTTTTTAAGGATAACTTAAGGGAGTAGTCAGGTAGAATTTTTTAAAAAATTTTTGTTTTTTTTTTCCCGTTTCGGATACTTTAAACCCTCAAGAATAATGTAGAAACCTTCTTTTCCCTCAGATGTTATCGGAAAGTAATTAAAAACTAGTTTCGCCGCACGGCGTCGAGCGCTCGAGTTACACACCTGACGCGTTCAGTTGATTATTTTGTTGTCGCTTTCGTTCCCACTCTAACCTTGTCTAAGTGTACATTTGTTGTCGAGTCGTGCTCTTCTGTCGTAAAAACACGCGGTTTGCAAAAGTCCTATTACTTTCCGACTCGTGCATTATTGTGTCGATAATATTGATAATTTGTTGCGAAGTCTTTAAACGCGTTTTTCTCAGAACAATGTTTTTTGAACTGGTACCCACGATTCCGGCTGATCTGTACCGATTTACTTCAATTTTTTTTTTAAATGTTCATAATAGATTTGGCTATCTTGGGTACTAGAATTAATACTGTCAATAAATATTTAACAATATTATTAACAAAAAACGAGGTTGAAAAAGACCAAAAAATTGAAAATTGCACTACTTGTTTATTTATCAATATTTTTTTCCAGTTCTAGTACCCAAGATAGCCATTCACATGTACTTTAAAATGCAATTTGTTTTTTGTGTTTCAGATGATCTGAAATCGAGAAATCGTGGGTACCACATCAAAACCGGCCTACTTCCGGTCGCCCATATCTTCACCGGAAGTCAACGAAAATTGAAAATTTTTTTTTTTTTTTGCTACTTAAAAATATGTACAATAACATATAAAAACATCAAAAATGTTGAATTAAAATTTATATGAAAAAAAAAAAAATTGTTTCGCAAAAACGCTACTTCTACCTGACTACTCCCTTAAGATTTTGAGGGTGCATTACAATTTTTAAGTATAGGCATGTTCAGTACTCGATCAGACCTACGATATCTGCTAGGTCTTATACAAAGTGTAAAATGCAAAGTGTAGCACTAAGTAATTGGTATACGAGTTTCATTATAAAAATTCGTCATTTGTATTACATTTACGCTGCATAACTTGTTTTTAGTTAAATCGTTTCAAAATAAAATTTACTGTTTCATAAATGTTGTTAAATTTAAATTAAAGATTGCGAGTGATGTACTACACTTCTGGCTGACGTCAATAATTAAAATTTTGTAATAAACAGCACGTCAATAATGATCATTGATATGCGTGAATTGCACATCAATTTGACTCACCAGCAACAGCGTTGCTTACACGCAATTAGCAACAATTAAACCACCCAATGCCACCCACAAGAAAAAAATTTACAGAGAGATTAGGAAAAAGAGAGAGAGAGAGAGAAAGAGACTTCTTGGCATTTGTATGAAGCTACATGTATGTACGTATTCTCCTGCGACTTCTAGGAGGAGCAAAGGGCCAAATGAAGCTACATGCTTCAGTTAAAAGTAAATTGATCAGTTGGCGTCTTTTTTGTAGCACCTACCGGCGTAGTTTTTATTTAATACACATAGATATTTCTATAGTACAATAAAATTTATTTTTTGTACATATGAATGTTTATTGTTTTATTTGTAAGCATATATAATATGTACGTGAAATATCATTTGAGCATTACCATCTGTCATCAAAAATCTTTCAAAACCACAAAGTAAACTAAGGTACCTTTAACACTTAATTTACAAAAACCTGTATTTTCGAAAATTATTTTACGATCTTAATAGTCGTTACTGTATTTGGAAAACTGATTATTCGGGATTATAACTAAGAAAAAAAAAAAAATAAATTCCAGAAAAATGCTACCAGGGTTTTGTTCAATATTTTTCTTAAATAGTCATTTTGTCAAAAATGCCCCAAATATACTTCACGGCGTGCCTAAACCCGTTTTAAATCGAACGTCGATTCTGTTTTCTTATCATTTAAATGATGTATAAAAATGTGTTCGCTCGTGACACCTCGAGTAGGGCCATTATCCCTTTATAAAAAAAAATATATCTCAAGAACCATACACGATAGAGCAATACTGAGGTTGAATTCGTGTTAAGCGTCGCAAAGCACATCGAATGTGATTATTTCGATTTTTGTTTCAGTTAAAAAAAATTTATTGTTTTTTGTTTTATTTGGAAAACTGGAAAAGGTGCTTTCTCGAAGGGGCATCTGATCGGATTTTCTGGACAATGGGAGAATGATCACAAAAGCCTATAGATTAACCCTCCATTTTCAATTTTTGTCGTAATTTTTTTGTGATAATCCTGCCCTTTAAAAACACTGAACTAAAAAATAAAAAATTCCAGAAAAATGTCATGGGTTTTGTTTAATATTTTTTCAAAATACTTATTTCGCCAAAAGTGTCCCATTTGACTTTATAAGGAGCACATTTAAAATTCATTTTGAAAAGCAAAACATAACATAAATACAAACTACAAAATCTTTATTCTTCGAGACTAAAACTAAATGAACAATTTTATAAAACTTCATAGCTCTGTTTAATTATTTTTCTTGGAAAAGATATTAAATAGCGAGGAGCATATTTGACAGTCACTTAAAAAAAAGGGCATGTCTACCTTAAATAGCTCTCTTTTTTTTAACTTTGTTTTGACAAAACGGCTTTTAAAAAATACGAATATTCCTATTTGAGAAGTTATTTTTTCCAATGATATATTTCCACTTACGAAAAAGCCTAAGCATCGTCGTTATGATGCTAAAATATATTCAGAATCCATCACAAAAAAGGTATATTCCCAAGTGAAACTTTTGGTTAAAAATCGCAGTTTCGTACAAAATGACACATTTTCCTTATTTACTACCAACAACATCAGATAACTTTACACCAATAAAATTAATTAAACGGGGTAAAATGCATTAAAGAAAAACAAAAAATGTATTGGATGGCTAGTTTGCGTTACCCACCATAGGTCAACCTCATCAGACGCATTTGCCGACATCCAAAAGAACTTGCAAGCATGAAATATTTAACCTTTAGCATAGATTTATTGAGAATCACGGCAAAAAGAAAATAAAGCAAATACAAAAGTTTAAGCTTTTTGTTTTTCCTTTGTTATGCATCGCTCTGCTGTTGTTTCTTGACACATTTTGCCTGCAAGTCTGTATACAGTTCTTAAAAGTTTTTTCTCATTACTGAAATTTTGTTTATAATGGAAATAAGCCCTTTTCAAAAATCACTCCTCATTTACAGTAAAATTCAACCCATGACCGGAATTGGACTGTGGCTGTATAAAAATAAAACAAACATCTCGTGCTTATAAAGGATCAAACTCATGACTCTCGCGTTATTGGGTGATGCTCTAACCTACCAAGCTTTGGAGTCAGTTAGCCGTTGGATGCTTATTGTCTTATTTATATACTTAGCTGACTATTTGTCATCCTTTTACCTTAAGCAAACAAATCGCTTTTCTTTCTAGAAAAGTTAAATAGGGCCTTTTTTTAAAAAGGGTATTTTATTTGGAGCAAGAAAAAAGTTTTTTTATTTTAGCATCATTGTTGACTTCTTCAAAATTTTTTTTTTCATATATAAAATTTTTTAGAGCTCTTGAACATGTTTCGACTTTCTCAACATTTTTCGACTTCTTGAACATTATTGACTTTCTCATTATGATTTGTCTCATTCACTACTTTGGTCAAGACTTCTCGATTTTTACTCTTTCACGGTTTTTCATCAGTCTTCTACATCGAATTTTTTGAACAATTTTCAACTTTCCCAACTTTTTGTTTTTCCTCGTTGAAATCATAAATATCATAGGGTTGGAAATACATATTTGTATTTTTAACCGATGCACTATAGGTCAAAAGGCACACTTTTTTGGCCAAAATTCAATTTTTACAAGTATTGCTATTGAAATTTTGTTGATGCAGTGTAACGGAGAATACTTCAATACAAACAAAAGTGATTTTTGTTTTGGAGTAAAATAATTTTCCGTTCCTCAGCGATGTGTCAAAGTTGATGCATTTGCATTTTACTGAGATAACTCAAAAAAGTCGTGATTTTAGCTCTTTTCTTCAATCAATAAAAAGTAATTAAAATAATTTGTTTTTTTCTAAAATAAAAATGAATAAAATTGATGATGTTATGTATAACGCAATTTAGGTCAAAACATCAAAATATATTTTGGTTTTCTGTGAAAAAATCTAATATTCAAATTAGAGCCCTGACTTTTAATATTTTTTTAAATTTTGAACTTCGTCTAAGCTTTTAAAATTTTGTTAGAATTTGTTAGTCCTAAGAAACCCGAAACTAGTAAGACGTTGCTATTTTTAATGTTATTTAGAAATATAGACGCCCGATGAAGTTAGTTTATTGACTGTTTTTTATTGCTTGTATAGTACTAATGAAAATACCAACGCGCTTTTTTCTAAATTGAAGTATGATAATTTTATATTGAACTAATTAAACAGTCATTTTTGCAATTTTTCAACAACAGACGAAAGCAAGTGTTAACATGGAAATTGATTACATATGTTTCGGCTACTTCCACATACATATTTATATATTTTTCATATATAAACATGTATATAGCCTCATCAGATCAGTTTTAGTTAAATCTTGCCAGAAACCGTACTCGAACTCGTGACTCCGGTTTTCTAATGAAAGAGAACGCGGTGCTTAAGCGATTGTGCTATAGGCCACGAGTAAACTCTCTGAGCAGGATCGCCATTATGCATAACTCATAAGGCTCACTAGCGCCGTCTGTTGTGAAAAATTGCCAAATTGTTAGTTGGTAACACACTCTGGTTTTGAGACATGCTACGCTAGCTACAATTTCCATGTTAACACTTGCTTTCGTCTGTTGTTGAAAAATTGCAAAAATGACTGTTTAATTAGTTCAATATAAAATTATCATAGACGCCCGATTTTGCCCGTTTTTTTTTTAATGAATTTTTTTGTCAGGTAACTTTTTTTCCGTAATTTCGATTTTTTCGAAATCTGGTTGCAAAAGACAGACAAAAAAGAAAACGAAGAAGTTATTTTTCAATTTCTTATTAGAAAATACTGAAGATACTACTAATTCAAGTATCTTGGACAAAAGTGCGCATAATTTTTGCATTAGGTTTTTCGAAAAATAGAGATATTTGGGGTTAATATACGAAAAATAAGTACTTTTGTTACTTTTGAGGTTAGTTGTAGACTGCACAAAATTTTTTTTATTTTTTTTGCATAATTCATCACTGAGTACCACTTTTTACCTTCAAAATGAGCTCTTAAAAAGTGCCAAACAATACTTACTTCAAAATTTATTGCAGATTTAAGATGATATCATGAAATCCAAAGTTGAGTTGTTTTACCCGTTTTATGGGATTTCAAGATGTCATGACATGTATCTTAAATCGGCCATAACTTTTAAAGGAAGTATCGTATGGCATTTTTTAAGAGCTTATTTTTAAGAAACATATTAGAACTACGTGATACATTTAGTATAAAAAATAATGAAAATTTTGTGCAGTTTGCATCGCACCTCAAAAATAGCCATTTTTCTTGAGCTTGACCTCAAATATCTCTAAATCCTGAAGTGGTGGGTCAATTCTGACCTCGGATTCCGATTCACCACATGGAGTTACATCGGAAATGCTTAAAAACAAAACCTTTTCGGTATGTGTTATTTATTTAGAGAATTTATTACGTGCCATTTTTGACCCTGTAGTCCAAGGGTTAAGATTTTTTTCAGAATTGTTCTTTTAGTCTAGAGTCAACATTAGAACTACATTTGCAGTCGGTATCCATGATAATGTGGACGTTATGAATTTTGGCCAAAAAAGTGTGCCTTTTGGCCTATAGTGCGATGGTATGACTGTTTTTTGGGTTTTAATTTGTTTCTGATTGTTGCACTTCATCGTGTACTTATTCACGTACAACATGTATAACGAGAGTGGGAAGACAGCAGCGACCTTAAGAAATCAAAATGAGAGAGTACAGAAAAGTCAACGTAGATAACAAGTATGTGATGAGCGCAAGTGGTGTTCCGAACTGTTCCGAACACCAGCTACGTATTAATTTTAAGTTTGTTGGTTGTTTTGTGGCTTTGTTTTGTTTTTTCTTGTTTTTATTTATTTTTCGTCTTTTTTCTTATTTTGTTTTTTCGTTTAGCTGCCCATTTAATGTAGAAATAATGAAATAAAAAAATTAAAAATCGAAATAATTTTGTGGTTCATTTAAACGTTGAGCGTAAGGCAGCAAACAGTTGATTTTCATTTATTGAAGCGTGAATACACGTTGTCGTCGCAATTAAACTCGAGTTACTCGATCGTAGTGAAACGTAATTTTTAGTCACAATCGCGAAATTCGTTAATCGAATTTTAACTTTAAAAGCGCGCAGTTTCAATGTTTTACAAAAACAAAGTTTATCTTCTTAGATGCTTCATAAAGATTATAATGAAAGATTACATATTCATATAAAGAAAAACAGAATAAACTTCAGCAAACACAGTATTAAAAACGTAGTAAAAACCAGTATTTTAAATATAAACGAAACATCAGTTCCAAGTGTTTAAGTGTTTTTTGTTATTAAGAACAAAAAGAAAAAAAGGGATAAATCCCAAAGTTACTAATTGACCTTTATCTAATCGATGCACATTTTTGGGTTAAATTTTCCACGCCACGCCTCTCCTCCATCTTATACAGATCGTGTGGCTGAATACTCTGATGAGGACGAAGAAGGTGAATTCAGCTCTGGTGAATTTAACGACGAAGCCAACGAACTGGGTATCCCAGGCTATGACCCTAAGCGGGACTACGCACCCGCTAAACATGATATGCGCAAATATCGTAAACTGCAACGTTCTGAGGTAGAGGACGTTGCATTAGGTGCACACCCAGTGGATAGTGATAGTGAATTCGAAATGAAGGACAAGAGCTCATCACGTGCAAAAATCAGCCGGGTAAGTCTGTTTTTTTTTTTCGTTTAAATATTTCTCCTATATAATATAAATAAGATTTTGTAATTAGGTATATTTTTAAAACTTTAAAATAATTTCCAAAAAGTGCCTATTCTGAAAACTTTTCTAAAAAAACTTATGTTTTTTAAAGTTTTTTAAAACTTTTATGTTTGAAGTTCTTAAAAACTTTTCCAAAACTTCCAATAAACTTTTAAAAACTTATATGTAATAAGAGTTAAACAAATGCAAAAAAAGTTCTAAAAAACTTACGTTTGTAAAACTTTTTGAATAAAAGTACAAAAGCTTCAAAGTCTGATTAATAGTCTCCATACACCAATCTAATTATCTCCGATCGTGTGTGATGACTTTTTTAAAAATATTGTCTTCCACGTCTTCTATTATTTTCCAATTGATGCTTGACGACATACTTCGTTGGGTAATTTCCAGAGACTGTCCAACCCACACCTATTATTTCCGATGTAGTGTGGATCGTTTTTGTATGGGAAAAAGTAACAATTATTTGATAATATTCTAATAATGATATTATGTTGCCTTAGGTTTAAATAAATAATTATTGTTTAAAAAAAGTAAAACTAAGATATGTACATATGAGGGGTATAGAAGCAAAGACGACAATCTCCATTTTTTCTTGAATGCATCTGAGAATGCCATCTAGTTGCATTTAATGTAAGCTTGTGATCAGTAAAATTTGCAATGCAATGCAATGGAGATTGCTGCATTTGTTTTGATTACTTAACTTCTTGAGCAAAACTTCTTAGAGTTCCGCCAAAAAATAATATTATTTTTTTACCATTTTTATTGGTTTTAGCAACTAATGAAGTCATGTACCTAATTTAAGCGAAATCGAAGGGGGTGTGTCAGTTTGATTATTACAAACCCAGCAATGTCAACTTGATTGAAACAAACACGACAATCTCCAAATTACTTATCGAATTTGTCCATAAACCCCTTTGAGGATTTGGTTCAAACTTGGTTTACATCCTCATCTAACTCTATTCTACAGAATTGCAAAACATACAGCATACTAAATTCGTGTATCTTCAGAGATGCACGTTTTTGTTAGTTTTCACAAAATTGAAAAAAGGGGAGATTGTCGCCTTTGCTTCTATATATCTTTAGCCCCTTCATGCGCCTTAAAAATTCATACTGGAAAATTTTGATCGAAAAAAAAAAAAAAAAAAAATGAAATGCAAATTTTACAATATTCCGGTGCACACTTAAAAATTACAGTTTACTTTTCTTACTTTTGATTCCCTTCAGTATTGGTTTTAAACTTTTTTGGTATTAAGCTACGATTTTTTTCCAAAAAAGTTTTTTTGGTTTTAAAATTAAACTAAAACTTTTTACTGCGAGGACAGAAAAGACATCGATTCAAAGTTGGTTTTAAAGGAATATTATAGTACTTTCAACAGCCATATAAGATTTTATTGCCTTGTCTTGTTATATAAGTACATAACCTCAAAAACAACGAACCAACGGTTTTTTAAGTTTTTTCAGGTTAGAATATCTCAAAATCCTAACATGATAGGCCAAATTAGAAGTAAGCATCAAAAATTTTTTCGGAAACGGCCATTTTGATGCTTTTATTATACCCTACATCCAGAGTATATTCACTTTGTCCTTGATCAGCGTCACCTAATGCCGATGGCTCAAGCAAAATATACACATATACTAGGGATGGTAGATGCAAGCTTTGAGCAAAACCTTGGTGAATCCGGACAAGAGAGCTTTGTACCTTCCATAAAAGCTTCAAAATGGTATTTTCATAACATTTTAAGTTATAATCCAACTCAATTTCACTCAGATACTATAGATAGTAAATGCAAGCTCTTGTCAAAAATGTGGTTGACTCGGAAAAGAGGGCTTGGCACCTCTCATATACTTAAAGTTTTCAAAATGTTGTAGTGCAAACTTTATTTGAGGTAATGTAACAACATTTCGCACAAATACTAGGATTACTTACTTAGTCGAGACTCTAAATAAAACTAGGCGAACTAAGACAAGAAGGCATGACATCACCCATTCAAGGAAAATTTTCAAAATGCGGCTTGTGTAGGGTATTTAATTTTTGCCAAGCCAAAGTAACACCCTTACAAGTTATATTTTGTTTGTCCTTGTTTGAGTAACGACACAGTAAAAATTATAGTTTAGTTTTTATACCAAAATTTGGAATAAACTTCAGACTTTTTTGGAATAAATTTCATACTTTTTTGTAAAAAATTTTGAATTTAATACCAAAATAGTTTAAAATTATTATTTAAGGGAATCAAAAGCCACAAAAGTAAACTTTAAATTTTTAGTGTGAACTTAAAAAAAAAAATCACCAGAGCTATTTTGATAATTTATTAACAACGCACCTAAATACGCAAAATTTTTTAAACCATGGAACTTGAAGGTTGAAATTATTTCAATCAAACCGCGCAACCACTTTGTGATGAATGCGGGCTGATGCGGCTGATGTACAGACAATAGTTAATTGAATAATATTTCACTGGAAATACTTAGTAAGGACCCATATTTTCACTAATTCAAATTGGTTTGAGGAAAAATTACCCATGCTATTGTTTTTGGCCTATTCTCCATTGGGTAGTTTGATTGCGTTTGCTATGGGCTTCTGTTTGTATTTTATGTATCAATCAGCATTTAAGATGATGCCACTAAACTTTTATTATGCGTCTTTTGCTGACTAACATTTGTAGCTTGCTTATTATGTGTTCAGTAAGAAGTCACGTCTCGCACACTTATAATGCAAAATCAATTTTATATGAATAAAAAAATGCAAATTACGTTTTTGTTGGAAAAAAAATTATGTTTTTTTCGGAATCAAATTAACAAATCACGTATTTTTCGGAAGTAGTCTTTTTATGTCAATATTGATTTGAGTAAAAATCGTTAATACTAATAGGCCGATTTTTTCTAATACATACATATCTTCAGACCACATAAAATTTCAAAAAGCTAAATTAAATTTAAACCGCTCTCTTTCACTCTCTCTCGTATGCAAATATTTTTTTATTTTCAATGTTTTCCACACATTAAAACGTAATTAATATTTTGGCTCTAATTAGCGTAAAATCTAAAATTAGTATTCAAACATGAAGGAATTACTTGGAAATTTTTATGGTTCAGAAGATTCGCACTGTCGCAAATAAATGAATCATCAAATAACATACTCGTACGTACTGACTGCAACGGTTTTGCGGTGATAACTTTTGTTATATGATTTGTGATTTCTTTTTTGTTCTCTCTTTTCATAACCAGACAGTTGATGTGTGGTTTATTGTTTTAGCTGTTTTTTTTTTTTTTTTTTTGGGTTAACAAAGTTGTTGACAATATATCTAAAATGTTATCAAATTTAATAACAGCAACTTTAATTATGAGTGCTAATGTGTCTTACATTTCCTTAGTTTTTCTTTTAAGTAAATCTGCTGAAATCTGGAAAAAATTGCTTGTTATCTTATATATAATTTGCGTCTTTTTTTTAACTAATTATAGTTGTCCTAGATTTTAGTATAAAAAAAGGCCTTCGATTTGTTTAAACATTGATAAAATAATGATTACCGGATACATTTCCATAAATAAAGAAAAATGTTATGAAGATTACAATTGTATGCCATGATTTGATAACATTCAACATTAATTTAAAAATTTTGTATTTCGATTTGATTTCAAACGCAGTAGAGTGTGGAAACTATTTAAACTTGTATTTGATATGTGTTCCTTCGCCAAGTTTTTAAAAACCCTCAATAGGTTTGGGGAGTGTTTTTAGTGAATTTTGATATCACAAACACGCATATGCATTTCTTTTCGTTGCGTCAGGTCTGTTTTATTTTGCACCCAGTTGAGAAGTTATTAAGAAACCGTAGAAAATGTATGCGTATTCGGCTTATGGACTCGGAAAATTCAATAGGTTAGTAGGTTGCTTGGGAAAAATAATATACCTTAATGTACCAAGTTCTATAATGATTGTTGCTTTAGGTGCAAAGTTACAATATTTTGGGTGTTTTTTTATGTAGAGGTGCGCCACCCGTCCCGCCAATGCCCCCATCCCTCATATAAACTTTCCACAGACCATAACAATAAAAAAAAAAAAAAAATTATTTTTTAAAGTTTTTATACTTAGTACGAGGGTTATTTGATAAGTTCGAGAATTTTTAAATAAGATATTTTTTTTTTTTCGGAAAAAAGTGTTATATTTCTCAACAAAGGCTTATTTTAGCTCAATACATTTAGTTCAGAGTTTTTCCAATTTTTGTATTTCTTCGAAATAATAGGTTTTCTCAAGGGCTTCAAAATAGGCGTTTGTTTCAGTAATGCTTTCTTAGTTCGACACAAATTACTTAGCACCCTGCCAGTTCGTAGCTCAATTTATGGGTTTTTGCCATGGTGCTCACGAACGTATGTCTTGAGGACACTACTCTTTTTTCTTCGTTTCTGCTTCAAATCAAAGCTCGGAATACACAGCTAGGAGGTAACGATATTAATTCGAAAACAAACTACAATTTCGCTAGCTTGTTTGGATTTTGACATATTCTATCCTGAAATTGCAAAAAATACATCTAAAGTTACGATTCATGTTTTTGCGATTTTATGGAACATGAATTAGGGTACTTGAATTCAGGCGATGGTCGACACCGCATTCCTAAAAACACAGGCCATGATTTTGTTGGCCAACTGACACGCCTTGGCCTTCTTTAGTGCACTTTTCGAGCAGTACTAGCCATGTTGGTTAGCAACATTTTATTTAATTCTCTATAGCCGTTTGTGAATAAAAAAAAATTTCAAACAGATTTAAATTTATAAAATTAAAATTTTAAATGAATAAAAATAATTATTGAATTATAGACTTTGAAGTATTTTTCATTCTGCACATTTTAAAATAAAAATCATCAAAATCGGATGAGTTTTGCCGGTTTACGAAAAAAAATGCTTACGCTGCTCCACTATCATATAAAAAATTCCTTTTAGAAATAACGTTCTGTTTTAATCTGCTTAATTAAGCATAAAAAATAAATTGTACCTTCAATTTTCAATAACTTATTTAAAAATCAATAATATCAATTTCTCTACAAGAACAAAATATATTTCAAAATATTCCTTCTTCATCATTACCCCAATGATTGCCCCTTGAGCCATGACACAATTTGCTCAAGGTAAAGCGCGTTTTTAATAGCTGATGCAGCTAAAAATATCCTCAACTGAAAATTAAAAATATTATTGGTGTTTTTTCATGGTGGAAAGTGCGTTTGCACCAAATTTTACGTTACCCTTTCAACAGAAGTACGACGTAATTTCATGAAACTTAATTACCGAAGTGCGAAGTGGAAGGGAGGTTGGTTTGGAAAATACATTTATGCATAAATGTAAAAAAAAAAAAATCGTCATTATACTGAAAGTCACAAATACGCGAATGAATATTGGTTAATATTAGCGGAGTGGTTGCAAAGTGTTAAGGGATTAGAGTATCCTACATGTCAATATTAAAGGATTGAGTAAAATTCACTGTGGAGTGATAGTGTTTTTATATATACACTGAAAAGAAGCCGTGCTAAAGTATATATTCTTGAACGTAATTTTAGCTGGAAAATGAAATGAGATAATTCTATGATATTTTATATTTGAAAGCTCAGACAAGAGAGAGTGGCACATCTTATGCAAGTAGAACTGCAATATGTCTTAACATATTTCACACAAACGTTAGGGTTAATTGGGAAGATGCAGACGAATTCCAACAAGAGAGCGCGGCTCTTTTCATAAGTAGAAGAAACATTTTTTTAAAATACTGCTGTGTAGGATATTTAATTTTTGGTCATGCCAAAGATATCACCCCTACTCGTTTTTACTTCGTTTATTCAACTTTAAGCATCCTGCGGATACGGAAATTAAAAAAGTTTTTCCTTTTGCCGGCCTCATTTTATATTTCTTCTTTGCTATGTACTTCACATGTTAGCCAACACTTCAAGTGTTTTTCTTCGGTAGGAATTTCGTTTATTTGTTCTTCTTTTAAAATCAATTTCTCATAAATCATAAATCTGCAGCATCTGTTGTTGATATGGCGATTATTAGTATTGATATTGTTCGTATTTTATCTTGTAATGCTCCATAGCATCAAGTATTTTTGTTTTTATATTTTGAATTACCACTTACAGTTTTTTTAGCTTGTTGTTCCTTTAGTTATCTATGTACTCAGAACGTACATATATATTTTTTTGTCCGGTTGTGCACAACAAAAAGACCTACGGCAAAATATTTGATTTATTTTTATCCTTTTATTACAGTTATATAGATTGAAGTACTTTTTTAGAATTGCTTTGATATTTTTGAAGATTTTACGTTTCTTATTTTGGAAAATTTGATATGAAGTTATTAAACAAGAATGCAATCGTTTGGAAGAAAAAACAGTTTTTTCGGTTTTGTTGTTACTCAATGGTTTAAGAATCAATCCCGTTAATTTTAGCCAGTTATGCTATCCAATATAAATTGTTCTGGGAAGTAATTTTTAAAATTTTGATTTGCTGGTAAATTATTTGAAAAATCGAAAGTCTTAAAATTATTGGATTTCATATTTTGAATACCAAAATTGCGCTTCATGAATGAAAATATTATAATAAAAATCAAAATTTCATATACATATGGGTATTTCCACAGGCCACGTGACATTCATACGCATATTTTTTCAAAATAATCAAGTCCAGAGGAGCCTTTGACTTTTTATTTGGTGCATAATTTAGTACTAGGAGAGGACTATTATTGGGAAAAATCACGAGGGCGGTCGGGCATGCAGTACCAAAATACTAGCCAATAAAAGTCCATACGGACGCGACAAAAAATGGATGTACTTTTGAGGTGCATGTACGAAAATTAAAAATTCTGCGAAATATGTACGCAAATTTTGTTTTCTAAAAGTGTCAAAACTATGCTGAAACATACTTCTTCATAATTTACTTTTCCTTAATAAAGTATCTTCTTTAGTTTCTCTTACATAAGCTAAAATGTGATAACGGACGTGACATTCCGGACGCGACAAATTTTTCCTTAGCAATAATCCAAGTAGTGAAATACATAATTTTAGTTGTTTTAATGATATTAAGGTAGCTATTGATGAGAAGTATCTAACCTCCTATGCATTAATATAAAACCAATTAACTCCATGAGTGTTATGATGAGCACATTCGAAAAACAAAAGCATATTGTAAAATAAATTCTTGGCTTGTAAGTCGTTTCTGTCAAACTTTTCTTTTTTGAACGTGTCCACTTTTATCATCTCTATCTTTGTGGGCGAAATTACGAAATCTAAGTATTTATAGCCAAAGTCGATTACAAATTTACCAAAATATTAAGGAGATGTAATGAATTTTAATTTTATGGGTGTGGACAGCCCAATTTTCCAATGGATGTTATTACTCTCAATACCCTTTACATATGTACGAAATGCCATCCATCTGAATTACACAGTTTCAGTATTATGACGAATTATGTTAGGAGGAGGTCGTGACAACGCCCATTTTTTCAACCTATTATCCAACATTATCAAATAATAACAAACACACTGTAAACGTTTCAGGAAGTCAACAGCACATTTTCTAAACCGTATGGGATATCCAATAATACATACAAAATTACAGTTTTATTTATATGGATTTATTACATATAATTGCGGACGTGACACATTTCAAACACTTATAACTTTCTAGATGTACTTTGTCGAGACTTACTAATTAAGTATTTTTTTAGTGGATTATGATCTTACTGAAAGTATAGAGTTTCGATCAGGTGTGACCGCTAATACATTAATGGTAATTAAAAATTATCTTTTTGGACTACGGACGCGACATTAGAACTTCACTTAAGACAATGCGAAAAATTACCGTTACTTGGACTCCAGTTGCAATTTTAACATTTTATTTGTATAATTGCTATTGTTAGGCACATTTAAAGGCAAACTAATACAAAATTAAATTTTCTAAAGCTCTTCTATCGCATAAATTAAAAAGACTATTAAATTTGTTAAAAACTAAATTGGAGAAAATTTCCTTTTTGCAACCATTTTTTGTTGACTACAATTGAGAAAAGCTTTATGTATTATTTGCAAATATAAATTTGAATATTTTTGCATAACTACGGGTGGTTAAATCAAAGTTAAAAACATAATTAATTTTTCACACTAGGTAGATTTTTTTTAAGAAACACCCATATATCATTTCGTTAAAATTGTAAACTATCCTATCTCAAAAATCGCATTTTTCAAATTTCTTGTTTTATTATATTACTCCATCAGGAGATTTTTGCGAAAAAATTTCACGGTCCTAGCTTTAACTGAAAGATTGAAAACGGTCGACATCCAGAAGAATTTTCAAGCATACTATGTTTAACCTTTAGCATAGATTTATTGAGAATCACAAAAATTCTAATTTTTGATTTTTCCCTTGTTATATTTGCATAGCGCATTTAAGTGTTGGCGAGACGAAACGAAGTCGCAAAACGCAATTCGTATGTTTATCAGAGTGTTGTTCGTTGAGATTTTGTAATTTTAAATGTTTTTTTGGAACAGAAAATAATTGACATTATTTGCTAAAAAAAAAGCATGGATCAGACGACATTGTTTGTTTGAGCTTATTGTTCAAAGTGTTTATGTAAAACACCGCATTATTCTATCTAAATCCATTGAACAAGGTCATTTACTCCATGAAATCTTCAACGATTTTTTTTTTTTTTGTTAAATTATTTAGTAGGGAGCATACATTTCGAGTAAATGACCATATATTTTCTATCATTAAAAACAAATTACATTTACATTTTATATCTCATCTGAGTAAAATGCTCAGCAAGAAGTGTTCTTCAGCATAAATCTACCAAATCAATTCAAAAGCTCTTCAATGAAGTGCGTGTCAAATTTCAAATATGCCAGCAAGCCTTACAAACACAAAATACTTTATTACTATAAGAACACTTGAAAATGTTGTAATTTGTTTGTCTAATTGTGTGACTAATCGCTCCAAATACATAGGCGAATAGACAAACCAAAGCTCCTAATAGTACAGATAACAATTCAAATGCTACTAATTCTTTCAACAGCATGAAATTATGCGTCCCTTCGGCTGTCAATGCTCTGTTAATATGCAGTCAAATGTAAGTGGAACCTTTTTAAATACGCAGTTGATCCTGCTCAAGGTCATTTGATAAATGTGTATGACTTGGAGGGAGTGTGGCAGCACTTGAGTGCATGTTCTTGAATTATTGAGCACTTTAATGATTTTCAAAAATAATTTTCTTTTTCGTAATTGTATGAAAGAAAATAATTTGTGTTTTCTACATACTTACATACTATATATACAGCAATTTTCTACGAATTCATTTTAAATAATTTAAGTGATTAGGGGCTATTCTTTTATTTTTTTTTGTAATTAGCATATCTCTATTTTTTTTTTCTCTTTATAGACAATTTCTCTGCAACAGCGTAATTTTAAGCAGAAAATTGTGGCGCTACTTAAACGGTTTAAAGTTTCCGAAGAATTGGAAGGTGAAGTGAATCGTAGCACGGCTGCCCTGCGTGGAGAACGTGATTTAGAGTCTTTATTTCAAGAGCTCGAATCCTTGTCATGCTGTGAAGGTGATGATTCTGGCCCTGATATGGATAGTTTATCGATTGGTTCAACCCCAAAACCGTCGCTACGGCCGTTTTTCACAAATTCCAGGATAATGTTGCATGATAATGGTGCCGCTGGTGGTAAGTAAAACAATTTAATTTTGTTTTTATTTTTTTCATGTCTCTTTTATCTAAAATAGTTATTAAAAGTTTGAAATTTTAGTAATTATATAGGGATTATATTTTGACAAATAATAGTAACTGTTTAGTAATTAAATTTTAATAGTATGATTATATCTTAAAAAGCTTTCTTTTGGCAAATATTTAAAATTTGTTAGTTAAAAGATCTTTTGAATAATTGTTTCAAGATTTTCAACGAGTAAAATCTTGAAGTTTATAAATAATAAGACAGAGAGAAAGAACAAAAAGTGCAACAGGTAACTCTTAAAATTTCCTCAATCAAGCGTTTTTAGAAGACATGTTGTCTTTTAAGAATTTAATATTTGAGGCGAAAAAATTAAAAGTTATGGCCGATTTAAGATAATATCATGTAATCCTATATAACGACTAAGACGACAAAGGCTACTGATTTCTTGATTTTATCTTTAATCTGTGACCCTTCGAAATGTCATTTTTAAGATAAATGCCTTAATTCTCTATCTCGAAAACTCACTTTTCGACAAAAAAGTGACTAAAAATGAAATAGTTCAATATTTTGAATTCAGTAATGTTCCCAATGTTTTAGCTATTGGATTTAGCCTTCTTCAGGGGAATTTTTTTGATTTAATTTAAAAAATTATTTTACAAAGGTAAGGTATATTGTTATTCTGCCTATTTTCTATTACAGTCTTGTTTTTTTGTTTTCATTGTTGTTGTAACTTTTGTTATTGTCCCAAAATACGAAAGATTTTAAAAAAATGCCACAAGTTCAGTATTGGTTTTCAATAAAAATTGCAACAATATTGCAAAGAAAACAAAACAATTTTCCATATAATATTAATACATATATGTGCAACTAATATAATTTATTGAACAAACAAAAGTTTTTTTAAATAATATCACAATTTTCGAAATATCGTTATTTCTCAAAATTCATACCACAGATTTAACCCTGGGACAATATATCCCAATTTACATGTATATATTGTCTCAGCCGGGTCGAAAGGGTAAAACATTTAATAACCGATTTTATACGCTGTAAAAATACATTTCATTTAAAACCAGCATTTTAAATTACTTTAAAGGTTTCTCAACATATTTCGGTTTTTGAAAGCAGAATCCAAATCTTCCATGGCTATTTCTTCGAAACTGGATCTGAGCGACATTTGTTTTTATGGGCCGTTCACATATTACGTAACGCAATTTTCGACCAATTTTGCCCCCACTCCCCGGTCGTTACGCAACGTAACAAAACGTACAACCCCCTCCTCCTAGTAACCTAACAAAACGTCTGACCCCCTTCCCTCCCCCTGACGCGTTACGTAATATGTGAACGGCCCCTTATTATTGTTTTAATTTACTCATAAAACTCACCTGCCTTCAACACAGTGTTTGTGTTTTTAACCTGAAATATCTAAAAATCTAGAATTAATTGGCCAATGCTGACCTGGGATTCGGGTTCTGCGCTGAAAGTTTCTTCAGAAATTACCATCAGCTGTCCTGCAACAAAATCATTGTTGCCCAGTGTTATTGCTAAATGATGCATTTGTTAGAAAAATCATGTAATTTCATGTAATCATAGCATCATTTTTAATCCTTATAGTTTAATAAAAATGTACATATACATATACGTATTTTCTATCAGTTTATCATAAACAAACAACAGAAAGGTTCAGTAACTGAAAAAGGTATAAGAAAAAATTAGGTCACATTTGAAAGGAGCCAGCGTTCTTCTGCGTTCCACACTAACTAACCAGCTTTTCTTAGCTGAGTTCTATTGTTATACGCGTTGCTATCGCTCGTTAGCAATGCATTTGCATTTAAAAATGCACAAAATGTTGCAACAATGCAATTCAAATCTGATGAAAATGTTTCTGTATTACGTTTAATATAATTGGACTTTTAGAATACAAAAGTTTTGAATACTTTGTGTTGCTATGCATTATTCAAAGCTTAAGAAAACAATTCTTGCCATTTGAATAAATGATTGTAAAAAAAAAAATCACAACAATTTGCAATTTTTAATTTATTTTAAATAAAGACGACGAACTTTTCAATTTTAAACGGAATAACTTTTATAAGTTATATTGAACATTTAATTAATAACCATACGACTAGTTAAACACATAATGATATGTATAGTTTTGTTGCTCTATAGTCAATTTCTAACCCCCAAAACTTGCTGTATTGGTGACCTATTAAATAGTTTATAAGTAAACATAATTTTATGTCATTAGCCATCGTCCTAATGGCACTATAAAGTGTTGACTTGGTATCTGGCTTCTGCCCTTTATGTGACATTACCCAAAAATAGTGTTGCATTGCAATTAAAAACACATTTGATGCATCTGTAGAAAAGCAACAACCAGAGCTCTTTCCCCACATGCCGTATCTATGTCTATATAGGTCTTTTTACAAAAGCATTTTGGCAACAAATTTTTCGTTATGAACAACTGCACGAGTAATAAATTATTTTTATTGCATGACACTATAAATACATACATAAATAAATGTAGATAGGCTGTGATTTTTGAGGTGGACAAATTTATGTTAAAGCAATAAAATTTCAAAAATAAGTCTCAGTGTAAACATTAAATTTTAAATGAATTGATGAAATTCATGAAAATGCGAGCTATTTTTGTATCATTTGAATGCGCTCGGATACAATAACCATTTTTTGATACAAAAGCGTAATACTGAGCTTGATTTAAAAAAAAAAAAAAAATTTTTTTGTTTAATAAAGAGTACTTTGTATATTTTAAACTTGAAACTGACATTGAGAAATCGGCCCTTAGAATTTATATGTTCGAATTTTCACCCATTAGGCAAGTCTAGTATTGTAATTTTAAGAACCCACTGTTTGAACTTCAATAACTGAAAACGTTTAAAAAAGTAGAGAGAGATAAAGATAAGTAACTTAATTTCATAAGAATAATCAGAATGCGAATTATAATCTCGAAAAGGTTGTTGCTATTACCCGCATTGTAATAACAAAATCCATAGATGTAGCCGTTGTTGTTTGTGTATTTATTTGTAATTGTTTTAACCATTTTGTGACGTTAAATTTTTACACTTCATACGGCCTCTTCTTGATCATGGTCATTTGTTAACCAAGTGTATTCGTGAATGGATTGAGGCGAAAGGGTCAAAACATTTTTTCATAGTACGTGTTCTATGAAATGGACCAAAATTTACATGATGCTTTTTTACATCAAGAGGAAACTTTTGGTGCCCTGGGAACGAAATTCGAAGCTTTTTTAATTTGTTCCATATAAATTGAAAACAGTCTAATGCTCACCAGTTCGCTGAAAAAGTTCTTAGTTCTGTGTTGATGAGAAAGCTTCTGGCAAGGAATTGTTAAACTGATATTTGCATATATCAATACTATTGCAATATGGTCTAAGGTACAATTTATCGTTTAAAAATTTACTACATTTTATACCTCTTATATCTCGAAATCTTTTACTAGTAATAACATAAGTCTCGAACACCTGTCACCGACACGAAAATATTGTTGTGTTTAACAAAATCATGCACAACAAATTTAAAAAACGAATAATAAATGATTTTTATCTAACAAATTTTAATATTTGCATTTTGAAAGGAAAATTGATGACAGAAGTATAATATTATTATATAATAAAGTTATCATGTACGAGTATGTTTTTAGCAGATGTATAATTAAAATTTTATCAGCTTGCAATTCAATTGAGTTATTTTAACCAACATTTAACAAACAACATAACTAACAGCATTCTTATAATTACAATACATATACTTAATAATTATGTTCTTAAATTGAAATTATTGTTTATTTACCTTATTATACTTATATTGTATTATTTATTTTTCAATGCATGGCTTGAATTACTTCTTTTGCAGGAAACTTTGAACGCCGCTCATCGGATAAAAGCGATCAATTGACCAATTCGTCATTTATTGAAAATAACAAACAAACTAAATGCATTCATTTAACAAACAATAATAATTCGGCAACAACACCAGGTCTGTGTATGTCAAACAAAAACAAAACAAAAAAGTTAAAAAAAAAAACATTTAATACTTACAACATTTAATTAACTTTATTTTTTATTTTGTTTTTTTTTTTTTTGTTTTAATTAAAATTTTAATACTAAATCCACCAATACCACAGTATATATTTATTTCTTCGTTTTTATTTTCCAAAATTTTACCCACTCACTTTTTAAAATCTAAACTTTGCTTAGCTGTTTGTTTTTTTCTCTTAAATTGTTTTTTAAACCACAATTTTCTAACTTTCTCAGTAAAAAAGAAAAAGAAAAACTTTTTTTATCACCACTACAAATCCACAAAGAGTTTCGTTCCTCTAGTTTCCGTTTCCTACTTTCTACATTATTGTGTTGCTTTCTCTAGGTTACTACTTCTATCTGCTACTTTTTAAGTAGTTGTGTACATATATGTAGTTTTTTTTTAATAGTTTAAGTTTTCATTGTTACTAATTTAGTCCTAACTTTTAATTTGATAATATTGTTCTAGTTTTCTCTAATGATTGTCCTATTTTACTCTTAAATGCACCTGTATGTTACTAAATCTTTGTATAACATTGTTTTGTCTTTGAGAGAAACAAAATATTTGTATCCGACTTGATGGTAATGAACTCAATTTTCTTGTGCCTTAAGCTTTTCACTACCACAAAATAAATCATTTGATAGTGCAAATTTGTTCGCTACCAATAGATGAACTTAGAGATAGTGATAAATTTTTTCTACAAAATTTAGTGATACTAATGCAAATTTTTCAATTTAAAAAATTAATTTAATGGTAATGAAAATTTTTTCATTATCGAACAATTCTTTTAATGGTAATGAAAATTTAACGCAGCTTGTAATGAAACTTGTGATGAAAATTTTCATTAATTTAATGGAAAAAATTTCCACTTTCAATATATTTAATGAAACTTTCAATGGAACTTCTAAAGAAAATTTTCATTAAAAGTTTCATTAAATTCAATGAAAGCGACAAATTATTTCATTGAATGTATTGAAACTTCATTAAATTTAATGGAAAAAATTTCCACTGGAAACACTTAAACTTATACAGAAAATTTTCATTAAAAATTCCAATAAATTCAATGAAATTAAAAATTTATTTCATTGAATCCAATGAAAGTGAAAATTTATTTCATTAAATTTATTGAAGGTTTTATTGAAAATTTTTATTAAAGTTTAATTACAATAAATTCAGTGAAATCCATGTTCTGAAATCCGATTCACTAAGTAATCTGCATTACGACAAATAAGATGGAATCGGATTTGTATATCAGCAAATAAAATTTGCTAACGGTTCCTATTCGATTTACCGAAACATAAATCCGATTAAGTGTTAATTATCGAAATGCGGGGCTCTTGAAAATTGATTTAATTCCGATTCCGATGTGAATAGAATTTCAGAACATGCCTGGCTGTCACTAAATTTAGTGGAATTTTTATTGAAAATTGGTAACTAAATTTAGTAATTTTCATTATATGAGCCGTTTATTTTGAAAGTGGCCTAAGTCCATTTTGAGGCAAAAGTAATGTCGTTCACATTATGTGCCGTAATAATCGGTTTTTTGCCCGATATTATTTTTTAAACATAACGCCATTAATTTCACACAATGTGGTAAACTTTCTATTAAGACAGAACTCAATTTTATTCGTTCTGAACAAAATGCCAGCCAATTCATATTACTTTTGCTCCGAAATGGACTTAGGCCACTTTCAAAATAAACGGCTCATATGTGACCTGTTCTATGAAAAGGGTGCTTAGGTTTCAAAAAAAAAAATTTTCCAATTTTTTGCCGAATCGCATAGAATTGACCTTAATAGTTGTTTTCGAGCTGTTTTCGCGAAAACTTATTTTGGCACGTAAGCCTTTTTTTTCATAAGTTTATTTACAATTTATCGACTAGCGATAGTAAGCTTGCACATCAGTTGTGCAATGCAAAGTTAAAAATCTAGTTTTTTATAATATATCAATCAAATATGACTCTTCATAAAAAAGATTTCCCGTGCGACTCACGGTTCATAAGTTATCGCAATTTGAAAATACTGGCGGCCACATTTTGATAGGCAACCTGACCAAAATATATTCCCCTATTCATAAATATATGTAAAAATTAGATTTTAACTAAAAACTTGATCCATACGTTTTTTTACTGCCGCATCTTAGACTATCAGGATCGTGAAAATTTTTCATATTAAAACCTATTTTAATCTTTTGCGCCATCTCGAGGTCGAATTTTTATATGCAAGTACTGTTGTTTCTATTAATCTGAAAACATACATTCACTTCACACTTCTATTAAAAGAAAATTGCTCTTTTATAACATTTATTTGTTCAATTACAAATT
This sequence comes from Calliopum simillimum, assembly GCA_951812925.1. Taxonomy (NCBI): domain Eukaryota; kingdom Metazoa; phylum Arthropoda; class Insecta; order Diptera; family Lauxaniidae; genus Calliopum; species Calliopum simillimum. Next base: position 153,064,335 of record OX638368.1, read on the forward strand.
ACAAACAAAAAATTTCACCAACTTTGAAAGTATAGCTTTTGTGCCTCGCCTATATGAAAATATTCCAGTTAGTTTTCAAATACATATATTTGCTTCAGTATTTAATTTCATGAATGGCCTTTTTAAGGTGCGCTTACTTACTGTACAATTACTGAAATTTAATAAATTTGCACGGAGTTGTTCTGCATTCACCGTACCATTATTTTTCCTTTACTCAAAAGTTTGGTAGAGTAACGCCTTTTAAATATTTTCTTATTCCACGACATGTTATTTCCAACTTCTAAGGACATAGACATTTTTTAAAAAAAGAATTAAATGTGTTATTGTCAACATGTGGTATTATAAATTACACAGGTTTACAAATATTTGAATTTTTGATATACCTTTGGTCAAATCTGTGAATCATTCTGAAATAATTTCAGGATTTTGAGATAAACAACAAAAAAGCTGATTAAACTTTTGCCTTAAATTTTTTCTTTATTTCATAAAAAATGGTCTAAATCATATTTGCATGAAACAAAACCATAATGGGAAACATTCAAATAAAAAATTCCAAAGAACAGAGTTATTTAAAATTAAAGCAGCTCAACTATTTCTTGAAAGTATAAGGTAGCTTCAAATATGCCTTATATGCCATCTAAGCATGTAGAATTTTGTAGTGATTAAAATAACTTTTTTTTTGAACGCAACATCTTAATCGTTAAAATTATTTTAATTCAATTGAAAAATCCATGTAAACCAGTGTAATAATAAAAATACATTGTCCACATCCATTACGGACGTAGGCAAATGTCTCTGCACAATAATTAAATATTTATAGGCATTTCGAAGGAAATGTCTTAAACTAAAATAAAGTCGTTTATAAGTTCACATTTTTCCGTGTTTCTTGTATTTAATTAGTACATTAATAAATAAAAAGCGTTGGGTTTCTTTCTGTTATCCTTTTGAAATTGGGTAGGACGCCACACAGTGATATGAATGAAATGACATGTGTTGAAAAAAAAAAAAAATAAAATAAAAATAGACGGGGTGCTCCTACTCCTATGCCGATTAAGTTTTTCATGTTTACTTAGTTACGGCTATGTTAAGAAACATTCCAAATTTCGACATGAGGGGGTGCCAGGGGGTCGTTTTTCCTAAAAATTTCGGGAAAATCGAGATTTCCGATAATATACGGGTGATCCCACATTTCAGATGTAATAGATACAATGAGTCACAGAAGTATTTTGCATACAAAATATATTCAAAAACTGGACCATGCAGCGTCTATTGTATCCAAAAATATTATATTTGCTTTCTAATGGATCCAATACTATAATATAATATTTGCTTTCCATCGGATCGATGGACGCCGCATTGGCATAAGGCAAATAAAATAATAAATTTTTACCACCAATTGTGGCTTTTAAATTTTACATGATGGTGTGTCTGGGGCTGTTCTCGGCTCATGGAATGGGGAAACTTAAACTTATCGGTGACAATATGAATAAACATGAATATAAGTCCAATTCTATAAAAAAAAAATGCACCCAATACTTAAATAATGGGTTAACCACAAGATGATTTTTTGTTCCCATAAGACAATGACCCTAATCATACATCATGGGACACTTTTGTATACCACCAAAGACATTAAAACACCACCGCAGTATCTCGTTCCGAACCCAATAGAATGGTCTTATCTAGTGGATAGGTCAGAAAATACCATATTTCATCAAAAAAATGTGCTCAAACAAGTACTGCAAGAAAAATGGGAAAAAACACCGACCGAAAATGTCGTAAAGGGATGGAATACACGCAAAGCTGTTACGATAATGCCTCCTCGATAATGGCTACCATATTTATTATTAAGAACCCAATGTGCACAAAAACGGATGAGGATCCGTTTCGAACCCGTTACGAGTTCATAAAGGGATAAAAAAAGTAATCCGCGGTAACGGATCCATTTCGAACCCGTAACGTACATCAAAAACGAATTCAAAACAGATTTGTTTTTAATAATGTTAATGCTGTGTTTAAATAAAATACAAAAAAAAAAAACATTTTGAAGTGCTTATTAGCGATTAAAAAAAAAATAAAAAAAAAAAAAAATTATCGATCCGCCTATGGTAGGATTCCAACACGGGTAATGCCGCAGTGTGAACCCGTTTCGAATCCGAAACGTATGTAAAAAAGAATTCAAAACGGATTCGCTTTTAAAAATGTTAATACTGTATATATACAGAAAAAAACCGTTTTGATACTTATAAAAAAAAAACAGAAATTTCTTCAATATACGAACTTTAAATCTCAACATCAGATAAGTCTTCATCAGACAAGTCTACAACATATAGGTCAATAGCCTAGTTGTCTAACGTCTCGTGTATGTAGAGTGATACCCCGGAAGCCTGGGTTCGCTTCTCGGCCGGGCTGGTAATTATTTTTTTTTGTTTTTTTTTTTTTTTAATTAAAAATAAGCGCTTCACCATTTTTTTTTTTTTTTTTTATAAGCAGCATTAACATTATTAAAAGCAAATTCCTTTTGAATTGGTTTTTGACGTACATTGCGGGTTCGAAACGAATCCATAAAAGAAGAAAAAACGATTCGCCTTTTTTTTAGGAATTCCTCCCGCAAACGGATCAGTAACAGATTCCGTAACGGATAAAAAGTACGAAAATATGAACCCGTTACGGATTCGAAACGAGTCCGTTTGGCACACTGGGACCTTATAAAAATAGATGATTAAATCATTTCTTTGCTTTTAAGTGATTAGAACATATTATTTTAATATTTTTATGAAGAGATATAATAGTTAACGTTCCATTCCAAGTTGAGCATAAGGTCGGGTTTTTAAATATTTTTTGTATGCAAAATACTTTTGTGACTAACTGTTATAGGGCACCTTTCCGAATATTCTCAAGTAAAATTCAGAAAAATCGTATGTAGGACATGACGGCAGAATGGGTTAAAAAAAGTCTAAAACGCTCATTATGTCGCTCAACAGGTCCTAAAATTCTGAAAAAATTCAAGCATATTGATAAAAAATAAATCGACCCATGCCGAGTTAAAAACGAAAATTTTGGGTTAAAAACTCGATTTTTCGCGATATGCGATTGAGCACACCTTAGCGACACATAAGGCAAGATAGTGGGTTATCTAACAAATATTCTGGAGTAAAATTCACAAAAAGTGTGTGTGGGACATGGCGACGGAATGGGCTGAAAAGTCTAAATCGCTCATTACAGCCACATAACAAGTTCTAAAATTCGGAAAAAATTTTAAAAACAAATGTTTTCATCCACTTTTCTGTAAAACGAATTTTAAGAAAAAAAAATTTTTTTTTTTTGGGAAAATTAATTTTCAAAATTTTTAAAAACATGGCCATCATTTCGACAATATTCTTATGATTTACAAGGAAATACCATTTATTTTCTAAGTAATGGAAATTATATTCTTCTACTTTGAAATAATTTTTTTTGGCCACCTAGTGGTTTGTTTTTCATCCACCTTTTTGTAAAAAAAATTTTAAAAAAAATATCAAGTTTTAAGATTTTTCAAAAAATTTTTCGAATTTTCGAAATTTAAAACTGGAAATCAAAATAACATTTTAAATGCTACTAGAATCCGAAAACAAAAATTAAAAAATTAATTTTTGACAAAATGGCGAAACTTTGAATTAAATATTGCATCGATTTTTCGCAAAAACACTATTTTGACACTCTAAAGTTCCATGCCCATAACTTGCAACAAAAAAAAAAAAATTTTTTACGCGAGAGGTCTCTATACAGCTCTGTGAATTTTTATAAAAATTTGAGAACCCAACTGCAAATTTCGAAAAATTTGAGATGGAAACGGTCATAGTTCAAAGATTTCTTTGAGTGACTTTGGTTCCTTTCTTCTAAAACAAAACTGCACATTTTAGGAAAAGCATTAATGCCGTTTACTTAGTAAAACATTTCTCTATATAAAGTCATCATTAGTTTTTCTAAATTTAGCGTTTGGAAAATTGCTTTTCTCCTCAAAAATACAAAATTAGTTTTTTACTGTCCAGGAAAAATATTGCTACTCCTTTTTGTTTACGTTCTAATTTTTATATTATTTATCCCAAAGAGCATTTTCTTTTTACTGCAGCGTAATTATTGATTAATCACATTTATCTAAATGAATTAATAGTGTGAGTTCTACCATTGACAACAACAACACCAACAATATCGTTAAAATCAACAACAAGTTTTTTACATTTGTTTGTTGTTGTTGCATCAAATGCTTCAACTATTTTATTGTGCAACAACTTATTTATTTATTTTTCTGTTTTAAGTATTTATAGCCAACAACACTGTCCTGGGCTTTGACACTCTGTTGCATGTCCCTGACCAAAACAGCAGCACATGCCTGCCTGCCTCTTTATTTTATTTTTATTTTATGCTGCTATAGAAATTGCACTCTTGACATTGCCTTTGGTTAGATCTATTAATATATATATGTACACAGAGAAAAATCCTAATGAGACGTTATCAAGCGAAACAGTTTTTATATTAACGACGCCTCGCGACGAATCTTGTGATTTACTACAAACATAAGTAGATGAAATCGGTTTTCTGTTTTTTTTTTTTCGTTGTTGGCGCCATATCAACAATCTTTTTCCTCTGTGTATTACATATAAATATTTATTGTTTTTATTTTTGTTGTCTTTTTGGTGGCACCACATTCTTCGTTTAATTGTCAATGGCCGTCGAGTCTCTTCCTACATGTTCCTCCCATTGCGCTTTTGTGGTTTTTCACATTTTATTTATACAACAACGAATTTATTATGACATGTAAAGCGATTTATTAGCACCCGGTAATCTGCGAGTAGCAACATGTGTTTATTGCTGTTGTTGGTGTTCGCGTTCTTGCATATAAACAATAAAATGTTGAGTTATTTTTTATGCATCCCTTAAGTGATATATGCATGTAGTTTAGTTATAAAAGTAAGGGTAGAGATGTTTACTAGTAAGGGTTCTTTGATTTGAAGTGATAAAATAAAACATAAAATAGGATTCTTGTGCAAAGGGCTTAACATTTTTAGTACCTATCCTTTATATATATTTGGTAGAGATTGGACAATTGGTCCATAGGTGTCTTTCAAAAAAGGGGGGAACTAAACTAGGGGGCAGAACGGCGTTGGCCAGAATTTTTATAATTTTTTTCTGACTTTTCGACTCAAGAGCTTAACGACAAACTTTGTCTTATCTGTGAATAACTGTTGCGTAACTTTTTGTTTTGTTTATCGATCGTTTCCATTAAGGGAGTAGTCAGGTAGAAGTAGCGTTTTTGCGAAACAATTTTTTTTTTCATATAAATTTTAATTCAACATTTTTGATGTTTTTATATGTTATTGTACATATTTTTAAGTAGCAAAAAAAATAAAAAATTTTCAATTTTCGTTGACTTCCGGTGAAGATATGGGCGACCGAAAGTAGGCCGGTTTTGATGTGGTACCCACGATTTCTCGATTTCAGATCATCTGAAACACAAAAAACAAATTGCATTTTAAAGTACATGTGAATGGCTATCCTGGGTACTAGAACTGGAAAAAATATTGATAAATAAACAAGTAGTGCAATTTTCAATTTTTTGGTCTTTTTCAACCTCGTTTTTTGTTAATAATATTGTTAAAATAAATCGGTACAGTAGATCAGCCGGAATCGAGGGTACCAGTTCAAAAAACACTGTTCTGAGAAAAACGCGTTTAAAGATTTCGCAACAAATTATCAATATTATCGACACAATAATGCACGAGTCGGGAAGTAATAGGACTTTTGCAAAACGCGTGTTTTTACGACAGAAGAGCACGATTCGACAACAAATGTACACTTAGACAAGGTTAGAGTGGGAACGAAAGCGACAACAAAATAATCAACTGAACGCGTCAGGTGTGTAACTCGAGCGCTCGACGCCTTGTGGCGAAACTAGTTTTTAATTACTTTCCGATAACATCTGAGGGAAAAGAAGGTTTCTACATTATTCTTGAGGGTTTAAAGTATCCGAAACGGGAAAAAAAAAATTTTTTTTTTTGAAAAAATTCTACCTGACTACTCCCTTAAAAAAAAACTATGTAGTAAGGGTTGCTATATTTGGTGTGGCTTAAAATTAAATACCTTATACCGTAACATTCTTGCCACGCCCTCTTGTCTTCATCTAGTTTTTGCTCTGAGCTTTCATTGATTACACAGTCCTGCGTTTTTGAAAAAGTTAAAAAAGTATGAAATGAGAGGTGATTTTTATAGATTTTTGATCGCTGAATCCGAATAAGACCTGCGATTTGCTCCATCACGTCTGAGATCCGAGTTACCCTTGATTTAAAGTGCAAGAAACGCTATTTTCAGACATATGGCGTACATCCTGAAAGTAGTCTAGTTGACAAAGGTATTGAATAGCCCTGAGCTTCCTCTTTAAAGCGTACTTTTAACTTTTTCCATTGAATTATTAGTTTCCAAGATATCATCGATTGAAGTAAAGGTATCGCTAATCCCTGTAAAGGAATATATTCAATTTGTATTCCTTTACTTCAATGGATGATGTCTCGGAAACTAATGATCCAATTGGAAAAGTTAAAAAAACGCTTTAAAGAAGAAGCTTAGGGCTATTCAATGCCGCTGTCAAAAGTGAACGAGACTACTTTCAGGATGTACGCCATATGTTGGAAAATAGCGTTTTCTGCACTTTAAATCAAGGATAACTCGGATTTCAGACGTGATGGAGCAAATCGGATGTCATATTTGGATTCAGCGAGCAAAAATCTATAAAAATCACCTACTCTGATCTCAAACTTTTTTTCACTGCAGGACTGTGTTATTTATATTGTCTGTATAAAATTTTGTTGCATTTACAACCATTTTGAAAAATTTGCTTTTTGGGAGGTGCCACGCTCTTTTATCCAAGTTTGACAAGTTTTGGTACAAAACTTGCCCTTGCTGTTTCTAGTATTAGTATGTATTTTGGTTGCATTCCCGTGAATACTGCTCTTAATATAACGTTTTCAATGATTTTTTTATGGGCGGTAGGCGTGTCTTTGACCAATTTTGCTTATTTCCAATCCCACGAGCTTTATTTTACAGCAAAAGCAGTGAACAAAGTTCCATCAAATTATCTTGCTTCTCAGAAATATTGAAATGATTTCAACATACAAGCAGCCAGACATGCCTATGTCGACTCAGGAGGCGACGCTGATCAAGAATATACAGGGTGGTTGGTAGAACACCGAAAAATTTTAGATTCCTGGGACTATTCTGAACAACTTTTCTTCGTTCCATTTTTTGAAATTCGCAAAACTGACGGAGATATAACAATCGGAAGATCGGGATATAGCTTTATGGAAACTGGTATAAATGCGGAAAGGTACTTTAATTGGCTACAAAATTTATACAAAAAAGTTTGAAATTCGAGTCATAATTTTCCAGATATGGCATATTTTTGGTGCTCCTGTAATGTTTTGGTAAATTGTATAAAAATTTCTTCGGTTTACTTTTTTGTTTTCCTATAAAAAATAAGCTAATAAAGAAAATCAGGTACAAATTACATAACAAATAAACGGAAATAAATTGGGCTTTCATAATTTGTTACTAAAACTTTGTGTTAATAAGTAATACAGTTTTTGGAAAAATATCTCAAGAATAGCAAAAGCAAAAAGCGCGTTTGCTCAACTGAACAAAATATGGTCTTCATCCGTTATATCCACTGAATCGAGAGTGCGCATTTTTGATTCGAATGTGAAATCGGTTTTGTTATATGGGGGCGAAATATGGCTTGTTACTGAACAACTAACGAACAAGCTGCAAGTATTCGCCAACAAATGCTTAAAGCGTATACTAAAGATTTGGTGGCCTCGTACTATATCAAATGCCGAGCTACATCAAAAATGCAATCAGAGGGCTATAGCAAACGAGGTCAAGCTGCGCAAATGGGGATGGATTGGTCACACTCTCCGGAAACCACACAGCGAAGTTTGTCGCCAGGCTCTTGAGTGGAATCCACAAGGCAGTAGAGGAGGACGTGGTAGACCCAAAACCAACTGGAAAACGTCACTGTAAAGGAAATCTAAGAATCGGGAAAGTCGTGGCAAGAGATCAAAGTCATCGCAAGCGATCGCGACGAATGGAGATGTTTTATATTGGCCCTATGCTCCTCCTAGGAGTTAAAGAAGAATACATACATACATACAAGGGGTTCCGATTTTCCAGTTCCGGTTTTCATAAAGCTATATCCCGATCTTCCGATAGCTACATATATCTCCGTCAGTTTTGTCCCAAGAATCTTACATTTTCCGGTGTTCAACCGATTACCAACCACGCTGCATATACTGGTATTTCCATCTCTACCGCGCCGCAATCTCTGTGTTACATGCGGAAGGAAAAAGTGAATATTGCATTCTTCTATAACTCTTGGGGGAAGCCTTTATACTTACGTATGCATCCAAACATTTTTAGTACCAAGTTTGATTAAACTTGCTTATTTTGAATAAATTGTAAAAAACTTTAATTGTAAATATCGATGGGCCTACACTATGAAAGAGTCTCAGTTCATCTTAAATGAATAGTTCTCTGTGCGTTTGTTACTATCCCAAAAAAAAAAAAAAGAAGAAATGTAGCATAATCATAATTACTCCAATTTGCTCATGCTCCCTTGCAGTCTATGCATGGAAGACGCAAACGAATCGAATTACTGATTTTCAACTGCTAAGTCTATAAATTTCAAATTTTACGATTTGCTGAGGCAGTTCCATTTTTATATTTTTGATCTCGATTTCTTTCTTCAAAAACTAGTTATTACATTTAAATAAATGACATTCTCAGTTTTCACATACTTGAAGCATCTATTAGGCTCTTAAAGTAACCTTACTTCTTTTTATACCTAAATGCAAAAATGCACTCCCTAAATTTCTTTTATATTTAAGCTCTTATTTATGTACCTAGTTATTTTTAAATAATTTACATTTATCCATTTTTAAAATTTTTAGTTTTTTATTTTTCTCCATATACCCCTGACTTTTTTAAACCCATAATTTGTTTATTTACAGATCGTGCTCCAGACTATCGTAATGACAGTTCCGGTAATGAAGCCAATGCCGTCAATACAGATGGACAAAACTCCGATCCACAGAACAGCCCTCCACGTGGTGGCGATGATAACATTATAATGCAACAGATCCTACGTCAACAACAACAGCAGCAGCAGCAACAATTGCTGCAACAAATGACACCAGTGAATAGCGGCATAACGACACAGGCGGCACCGACATCCTCCAATGTTGCACCCACCACTGAAAAACGCTCACGACTGTTTCGCACATCAAGCAGCACACCAGGCGGCAAACAGAAAAAACAGACACTCAGCCTTAGTGCTGAGCCACGATCAGTATTAGAGACATGCTTGTCTCCCACCAATGTAGAACCGCGCAAAATGTTGCTCGATCAGCTCAGTAAAATATTTGCCAGTGATGATACTGGCACTATACCGGATGTAGTGACAATTATAAGCCCACCGGAGGCTCTTGGTGGCAACAGCTTGGTAACAAAGTTGACAAGTTTGTTTGCAAATTCCTTTAAGCCGGCTTTTGTGCCACAAAATACAGCCGAAGTAAAGGCGGTATTACAGGCGCTTATGGGCAAAATACAGAAGTAGTAAGTGAAAGCGCTCGCATAAATATCAAATTGAATTGTCCATAATTAAAATTGAAATTTTTTTTTTCTTTTACTCCCTTTAGTTGTAATTCGAATGCTAAGCCACCTACTACTGTGAAAATACTCCTTATCGGCGGTGATTGGTTACAGGGTGCTGCATTGCGTCATTACGTCGAACTGATGGGTGTGCGACCACCAGACTGGTTAAATCATTTGCGCTTCTATATTGTGCCCATTGGTGGCATTAGCTCCATGGCACGTCACTTAAGCAATATTGATCAGTCATATGGTGTCATGTTTGGTTCCGAAAACTGGTTGCAATTGTGTGATCGTGCTGCAGCTACTGCAGCGGCTGTAAGTGCTGTTACTACAGTGAATCCAACGGCCATATCGTCATCATTGGGCGATTCGGCGCTGGCGAATAAGTCCGATATTGTTGAGCTGGTTAATCGAATACAACGGTATTTGCATGCGGCTGGACCCTGTACACAAATACCAATTGCAGAGGCGATGGTTAACTACAAGGATGAAGAATCGTGCCAGATATTTGTGCCGTTTGTTAGCGTAAGTATTTATTTTTTTTTTATAGATTATAATTAAAAAAAAATATATATATATATGAGAAACTTAAAACTAGTCACTAGCGACTAAGACCTTAGTACAGTCAAATAAGACCACTGATCAGAAAAATTAGAGCCAGCAATTGGAATCGCTTTATTTTGGTGTTCTTAAAATTGTCAAAAAGTAACATCGGAATCACTGTTACATAAAAGTTTGTCAGGCTAAAACCTGGCGATATTTTTTTTAAATGTATTGCTAACGGTTCCTTCTACAAATTTTGAGTCGAACGAAATCGGGGTAATAGACAAAACTGTACATGTCGGAGATAAAAAAGATGTTGAAATCATTGAGCTTTAAAGAAAAAGACTGATACTTTCTACTTTTGTATCAAGTTTAATGGCTATCACTTAACTGGACTAAAAATCGTCTTTTATTTTTTTGTTACATTTTTTTCAACGTTTGAGGCTGAATAACTTTATGCTGCTGTGATCTCGATGTAGATTTTTAAAATTTTTTTTAAAACATTCAATTTAATTGATTCGAATTAAAAAATGTATGGCTCTAATTTTGTTTGACAAGAAAGCCTTACTTCAATGGACTATATAAATGTATCGAATTCGTTACGAAAAGTCGGAAAATTTTTCCGATTTCGGTAACGAAATCGTTACGTATTTGCATGAGAAGGATGACACGAAAAGGTTGACAAACTCTCAATCTAGTAGCATTTTTAATTTTCTTTTTATGGGCAGTTTGTATGATCGGTACTTAACTTCACTTTCGAAAACTTTTTGAATGGTGGTTCACTAAAGGGGACATACTTTTTTATGTTTTAGTCATATTTCCTTCTAAAAAGGAAAACGGCATATACGGCATTGACTGGATATTCTTTTTTTAATTTCATTGAAAACATTTTTCAACAAATTTTTGTATTTTTCATTTTAGGATGTGCGCATTGGATACCACGAAGGCCCACAGGTATCACTTGATCTCGAAGAAAATGCAGCTGCGGCGCAACAAGCTGCTGCTAGCAACATTAACTCTACTATGGCAATACCCATCGGTAATTCTAGTTCCACAACTGCGCTGGGAGCGACAAATGCCAGCATAACAACTGGTGGTGGGAGCAGTGGTCTCTCTGGTTCACCACCACAAAGTGGTGGACGCTTATCACCACCTTTGCAAACACCACCATCATCAGCGACATCACAACGTGAACGTGGTGATTTTTATAATACACCCAGTAATCTAGCGTTAGGAAGCAGTGGTAGTGGCGTTGCAAGCACAAACGCATCTAACGAAGCAGTTGAATTACAAGTTGACTATTGGCCAATTGTACGTCCCAGTGATCATAACCAAAAGGAAAAAAGCGTTTCGAAGAGCGGTGATCAGGGCAAGAATAGCATTAAAAGTACATTTAGAAATTTACAAGTTTGGCGTTTACCACAAAATGCTCAAATGGGAGAAATCTCACAAGGACTGACAGTCAGTTTTGCCACCAAGGAGAAGAAACAAAAGCAAAGTAAGTAGTGTTGCTAGTCACTTGTTGTGTATAAAATTTCAAAATTCATATTTGATAATGCATTATTTTTATTTTCTAGTTATGCGTTTGGGCAAGAAGAAAGAAAAAGATCGTGATCTCGAAAAGGAGCAATGTGTTGAAGGCGTGGCACGTTTAATTTGTTCACCTAAACAGTCGCATCCAGTGCCGCTTAGAGGTGAGTTGTACAAAAACATAAGAGAAAGTTTAAAGCTTAATCGGGTTAAAATTTGCTTTATTTTCCAGTTTATATCGATGGTACCGAATGGACTGGCGTAAAATTCTTCCAGTTATCATCACAATGGCAAACACATGTCAAGAATTTTCCAATTGCTCTCATTGGTTGCACACCGATGTCCTGTTCAGAGCTGTCCTAGTCATTTTAAACCATTAAACATTTTAAAAAAATAATTGACATAATTTTAATTCATTTTTTTTTTGCTGCATTCTTTCCTATACATATTTGATATTTAGTTTTTTTCTTTATAAAAAAAAAGAAAATAATTGTATGTTAAGTAATACATATAAATAATTTATTAAACATATAATGCTAAAAATTGTACTCATGTCCACATTGAAAAGAAACAACCAATGCAAAAAGAAAACTTAATTGAGAATTAAATTTGTTATGTATGTATGTGCATAGAGGAAGATTTTTTTTTTCCAAAAACAAATGTATACCGTTAAGGAGTATAAATTTGCACATATGCTAGCATGCTCATTGAAATAAACTAGATTTAAACTAAGGAATTGTATGTTTCAAATATTATTATTTATAAATAAATGAAGCATGACGAGTAAAAAACATCTAGAAAAAGTAAACATTCAAGAAATAAATGTATGGTTATTAGTTTCAACAAAAATAATTGAAAAGTGTCAACCTTAAAAATCTTAGATGCTTAGGGTTTTCCAAAAAAAAAAAAAAAAAAAAAAAAAAACAGCAACAGTTGCAACAATGTGGTTAAATTTCTTTAGGTAAAACTAATAAAAGAAACTAAACTTACCAAAATTTCTTAACTCTTCTTGTTGTGATTTTAATCAACAAATTTATAGTTCTGTATGTATATGCAATACCCACAGTAAACATGTAACTTAAAACTTATATATGAAAGTTGAAGAAATTACCTACTTACATATACTTAAATATAAAGTAAATGATAAAAACATTTATGTAAACGTGTTAATATTTTGCATATGTATAAAAATATCAAAAAATTATTCAACTACATATATCTTATATGTTTAGCAATGCGTTTGTTTTAAAATCTAATATCGTATTAAAAATTTAATTATACATGTAATTAAAATGTAATTTAAAAAATTACTAAATTGCTGCATATAAAAGAGATAGATTTTTTTTTGTTTGTAAGAAATTCAGCATGCAATACCACAATATATCAAACGTACTATGTAACATATGTGAAATTATGTAAAAACACAATGTGTAGTACATTAACATATATATCCATAAACTACTTATAGATAAGAAACGATGAAAGAACGATGAATTTAATTTTTTTAATAAAAAGCTTAAATACATAAAAAAGACTTGAAAAATTCAAAATTTTTTTGTTTTTATTATTTTAGTTTTCAACAAGAAACAGTTTTAATTTGTTTTACATAAACGCATTTTTGAGGCCATGTTACATATTTCATTTAATACCTAGTGCAAAGGCTCTATAAACACAGTTGAAACAAGCAAATCTTATACAATTTTTTGAGTGATATTCTAACTTTCCACCAAATAATGCCATGAACATTCTTCACGACACCAACTGCATAACAGAATCTTGATATTATTTAAAGTTCTTCGCCCAAAAGACATAAATAACACCTAAAGTAGAAATTGGGTAGGGACTCCAATCCTGTAGAATTTTCAACTACTTACAAAAAAATGTCTGGCATCTTTGAAACCACGTTAAGACAGTGTGAACAGATGGTGCAATTGTTTCATAAACAGTTTGGCGCTCATTGAAAATTTATACTGGCTTGAGTTGACGCCGAAAGCTGAAAAGAATCGCATGACGAGTTTAAAACTGTGTTGGGTTTGGAATTTCTTTCGACTTTTCATCAACTATTTTACGTTTTCTCATCTGCATTGTGATCAATCTTTCTGAAATATATGAAAATATGATATCGTAAGACAATGGTGAATCGTCTTTCATCTTTGGATTTTTGAAAAAGAAATAAACTAGCACCAACTCAGCGAACTTTGGTATGTTTCCTCGGTTCCATGTCCCACGAATTTTACTAAGTATGTTAATAAAATCTACTTCTACTAATATATAAAAATTAGATTTTATCCGCCCAGTTCCCAATTCCACTTTCACACGGAAGTGGATATGAAGTGGAATGCATGACTTTTTGAAAAGTCCGCAAAACTAATGAGTTTATGATACGACTTTTCAATGAATTTTGTTTTTTAAAGCTTGGCACCTCCCACACAAGAAATAGTTTCAAAATGCTTTTGTGAAAGAGTGTTTTGAGATAATCCAACTAAATTTCACTGAGAAACTAAGAACTATATTCGCAAGCTCTGAGCAAAAACTGGGTGAACTCGAACAAGAGGGCACCTCCCATATAAGCTAAATTTTCAAATTACTGCTGTGTAAGGTATTTAATGTTTGGCTAAGCCAAAGGTAACACCCTTACTAGTTTTCTTCTCTTATACAATACGTGAATAAGGTGTGAGCAAAAAATTCAAAAATTTTCAAATCGAAAATATGTGCTCGCCCTCAAAGTAGGTTGAAAAACGGAATTTTTGGAACAAAATTTGATGTATTTGGCAATGCTAAATTCGAATCCGGTCTCGCAATTCGTCTCTACCTCCGAGTCGGAATTTAGATTCATCACGAGAGTCTGAACAGTTAGACCAACTCTTTAAAACAATATCTGAATCACTTCTTTTTCGTCCCGCTTTTGATTCTACTGAAGGTCCATTTTGATCATCTTTGAAAAATATACGATCCCAAAATTGCATTTTTTAACGATTATTTATTTATTGCATTTAACACTCACAAAACCAGTGGTAAATAGTATACAAGCCTGTTCCCTAATCCGTGTGTTTTCAATTACTTTTCATTAAGGTGGCTTTTTGATGAAAATGGTGAGTCACACGATAAAAAGTATAAGAATCTTTTTTGTGCGGAATTACAGTTTCTGCAAATAACATTGTTTTGCATTAACAAAAAAGTAACCGTTGAGGAAATATATTAAAAAAACCGCAAAAAGTCAAAAAATTCGACTTTATCGAATATTTCCGAAACAGTTACTTTTTCGTTAATACAAATGAATATCATTTGTAGCACTTGTAATTCTCCACAAAAAAGATTCTAATACTTTTTATCGTGTGACTCACCATTTTCATCAAAAAGCCTCCTAGGCCTGATAAGATACGAATAAGGAGCGGTCTGCACCCATCTGTTTAATGAATGAAAAGTGTTTTATATCTAATTTGTTAAAAAATATAGTATATCTGTACAAGGTTTTCGGCATTTGGTTGGAAACGAGTAGAGGAGAGGAACTGAAAAAATTTGTATTCTTATCCTAAAGCGCTTTCAGTTGCTTAGATTTATGTAAAATGGAACCACCGATTTAAATGGGCACTTAGTGGCATTTTGTTAGTTTTGAGTTATCCAAAAATTAAAATTGTTCTGCACACAAGTCCGTGCGCCATTTGCTTTTAAGTTTTTTCTAACTTTTCGACATCAGATTGGACTAATAACTTTTGTATTGTCATTAAAGCAAAAAACGATGAATATCAAATGTTGGTACTTTTACTCCTCAATTGTTCATGTTCCAATTTGGTGTATTGGGAAACCATCGATTCTCTCTCTATCGATTCGTTCTCTATTCATGCATATTTGTTTCATAGTAGATATACCTGTCCAATCATTTGCGGCTTTTCTGTATAGAAAACAATTCACATTCTTAAGTTTGTATTTCTTTTCCCCAAACACAATTAATAACTATATTTTACTTTGTTTTATATTATCTTAAAGAATACACATAACACATAGTTTTCAAATACTTTCTATAATAAAAAATAAAATAACTAAAACGTTGTTATATTTCAACATACAGATGTTACATGGACTACGGGAAGCAGCTTTGAGTGCGATAATGCCTTTTTGAGATAAATAAAGTAGAAGGTTGCTACAAATGTATATAAATAACATTCCTATTAATTCATAATGAAATATTGTTTACTTCATTTAAAAAAGCGTATACATAAATGCACTTTTGACAAGGACATACATTTGTATATCTGTTTTCTATAGTCCATGACATAGTATATTGTTGCAGCACGCTTTCCGAAAATTTGCTCATAATAAAACTACTATAACGTGAAAATATTACTTGCTGCTTAGCTTAAAAACTACAATGTCATATTTATACATGCTTACCCCAAAAATACATACCTACAGGAAAATATGTACTAAAGTAACGCAAAATTTAAAAAGCAATTTAATTAAATGCTAGAAAATTACAATACTTACATATAAATATAATGTTGCAGTCTTGCATAGATTTTATAAAAGTTAAATATCGTTAGTATGGATATAAAAAGATATCATGAATGTTTAGTTAAAAAAAAAAAAATACAATAAAGTTAAAAAAAAAAAAATATTTAAAAGAAATATTTGTGATTTTTGACTGAATTTGATAGTGAATATTAAAAAACAAACTTTAATTTTTTATTCATTTAAAGCATTTACTAAAAAAAAAACAATAATAAAACCAGTATGTACATGAAATGGAATTTTAAAAAACATACATACATATACAATTCATACTTTGCTTACAATATAAAAAACAACCAACTGTAATAAGTATTAAAAAACGATTAATATAAAAAGTTACAATAATAAAGAAATATATCATTACTATAGAGTTCCAATGAAAATGGCTGTGTTTAATTTAAAATATTTTATTAAAAATTATTATAAAGAATTGATTTACGTTCGCTTAAATATTTAGTGTTCAAAAAAACGTCATAGAAATAGGCAAAAATTAATTTATTTTAAAATATGGCTAATACACATAAAAATGCTATCGTATTGTATTTGTTATATTAGGTAGACCTTTAACAATAATGGCACGTTCGCATAAGCCTAAATCACCAGCGATACCCCCAGGTGGCAGCAAGAAATCACAATTGGGATAACCTTTCGGTTGTGCAAATTCAACAAGATTTGCATTACTTTCGCTAAGAGCCTCTAATGACCAGACAGCCAGGTTTTTTGCTTTGCCATGTCGCGCCACAACATAGAACTTCAAAGAGAACTAAAATTAATTCTGAACGATTTTATGTTGGGTATATTTTTAAAGTAAAACTTCTTTAGGCGCGGCAGATTTTATAGTAATGTCATATTTACTTAGTTACATCCAGAAAACTATACAAAGCATATTTGTTGAAATTTGATAGGTGTGTGCTGAAGATGAAAAGTAGACGTAATCAGATAAGTACATGACCGCTTTTAGACGATTAAACGCATAAAGAAGTTTTACTTTCAAGTTGCTTTATTTGATAAGGTAAACAACCCAGATATTTTGAGATACTTAGTGATTAGGAACAAACCTCATCTTTATCGCTTATTAGGAAACCAATTATAAGAGCCCAATGAGCTTTATGTCCGTACTTTATACAGGGTGCGTGGTTGAAGTCTGGATCATAACTACATATAAGTTTATTCGATATTGAGATTGGAAAATATGGAAACAACTTCTAGTAAAATAATATTATTAAGATACAGGCAAAATTCTAATATGTATAAATACTTTAAATTCAATTGATTTTTTATTAAAATATTACTTCAAAATACACTTTACTTATACAGTTTACATTAAAGTCTAGCCAACTCTCATTGGTGGTGAAACTAATATGACTCCATCACCTCGCACAAATAACATTGGAATCGTTCGTTTTGTTGTTTTATATACTTCTTCATAGGTTTCTTCATCAATTTCTACTGTGGTTACAGTTTCTTCAGCGTCTCCAAGAACCATATTTAAATGTTGATCGAAAGCCTAAAATTATTAAGTACTTCTCTATATAAACTTGCTAATAAAAAATATATAAAAACTATCGCGTTGTAAATAGTTCACAACGAATTTTTTTATTGTTTTGAACCGATAATGATTTACATTAACTTGCTACCAACAAATCACGTGTCAAGTGGTTTTTGTGGTGTGAGCTGACTGTTCTGTGTTTTTGAGTAAAAACAGCAACATTACAAAAACAAGGCAAAATGCATAGGTAAAAAAACCAAAAAATTTGTTGGTAGGTTGGTTTTCGATAAGTTTCATCCATAACCATATGGGATCTTCAGTCAAATCCACGTACAAATCAAGCATGCTTTATTCATTTTTTGCATAGATTAGACGAGAATCACAGCAAAAAATTCAATGCAGCATATGAAAAAATCTAATTTTTTGTTTTTTCCCCTGTTATGCATCGCCCCGCTGTTTGTAAGTCGTTGATATTATACCTTGCAAAGCGCCAAAGCGCCTAACTAAGTTTGATTACAATCGGGAACTTTATTTACAGTGTTTATATTATCGATAAACAATTTTAGCTTTACTAAAGTATTTTGAATTAAGATCTAGTTTCATATAAATCTGCAAAATGGGAAAACAAGAAAATTGTGGAAAACCTGCAGTATTTTCAGAGATATCCTAACCTAAAAAGTGCAAAAAAATACGCTTTTCATTATTTCAGTTTCGGAGAAAAATAAAGATATTTTAGAAATATTTTAAAATAGGTTTGAAATAAAAAAACTAGTGCTTTCAACTACTATATACACTTTTTTCTCAAAGAAATTACATTGTCTTGTTATATAATCTCAAATATTGCGAAAAAAACAGTGCTTTTTCAACTTTTGGGTTAAAATATATCAACAATTATACGAGATATAGCGATTCTGATGCCAAATTCAAAGTCAGCATCGCAAAATTACTACACCTTTTCAAGCTCAAAATGACAATGTGTAAAACTATAATGAGATAATGTAATTTAAAATGAAAATATGTAAATGGATATGGAGAATTATAAATTCATATTGAAAAGTATGAACTAAATTGAGAAATAGTAAAATGATAATGAGAACCTGTAAATTTCCTGCAGTAAAAATATGAGACAGTCTACAAAAAATACTAGTTCACGATTAGTGCTAGCCCGAAACTAGTGAAAAAGGGATTCAGTGGGAGCCAGTTTGATATCAGTTTGTAGTTTGTAGGGGCAAATAAATTTGAATCGTAACGAAAACAAAATACAATTTTCGTTGTGGCTTTTGAAATAATTTGTGTCACTTGAATTGTGTGTCAAAATAAATTGTGGAAAAAAATTAAATTAATGAATTCTTGATTAAAAAACGAGCTACAGGTCAGTATTTAATGTCAAATTATCAAAATTTTATTGTCGATATTTCGTTTTTCTTTGAAAAACATCATCAGGAACAAAAAAAATTACATAAATAATTGACTGGAAAATTTTTTGATTTTAAACATTATTCGAAAAAAAATAATAAACAAAAAACATAAAACACAACATCTAACATATAATATTTTGCAAACAATTATATGTTAGATGTTGTGTTTTATGTTTTTTGTTTATTATTTTTTTCGAATAATGTTTAAAATCAAAAAATTTTCCAGTCAATTATTTATGTAATTTTTTTTTTTTTGTTCCTGATGATGTTTTTCAAAGAAAAACGAAATATCGACAATAAAATTTAGATAATTTGACATTAAATACTGACCTGTAGCTCGTTTTTTAATCAATAATTTATCAATAAAAAAAGGTCAAAAACTTAAAAATATTAATGAATTCATTTTTATTAATATTGTTATGAATGTAGTTAAACTTTATTTAATTTATTTTAAGAAAATGTAAGCTAAACAAAAAAAAATAAATATTACTATAGGTTGACTACACACGACACCACTGGTTGAAGACTAGTCGTTAAAAGACTACTTCACACCACAACTAGCAGAAGGGGACAATTGAAATTTCGTAAGACATCAACACACAAAAAAGAACAGTTGCTTGTATGCAAAAGGGATTGAAGTTGGACTAGTACTGGTTGGTAGAGGACTAGTTAATGTACACTTGAACTAGACCGTCTGCCTGTAGGGTTGATAATGGGATATAGAAATTCGTATTGAGAAAATAAAAATGATATTGAGAAGGTATAATTTTTTTTTGAATTGAGATGAGAAAATGCCAAGTCAAAATGAGAATATAAAAATTCAAAATGAGAAAGCTGTTATTTTAGAAATAACAGTGGGTATATGAAGATTCGATTTGACATTCATCTTAATTTTAACACAAATGTTCTCAGTTGGATTAAGCATAGGAGAATAAGGACCCAGACACAAAACTATTGCTTATCCTGCCGAATGCTCTGCCACTGCTGCGACTATGGCCCCTATTGCGATTATCAATTTGTGTTAAAATCTATGTCCATCGATTGTTTCTACTAGCCCTATCTTTGAAACTGCTGCATCGATTTTGCCATTTGATTGCAAATGACTGTAAATGACATAGAAGACATAAATCAGTAAAATCGGTGCAGTATCTTCGAAGATATGAATAGTAGAAACGATCAATGGCCATCGATTTTATCGCAAATAGATAACCGCAACAGGGGCCTATGTTCGAATTGAATGGGGCGTTGTGGCAAACGATAACTAAGAAAGAGATGGGCGTGTGACGCGTTTTTCGTCGTGACATGAACTCGCACGATGCGACACGACGTGTTCGAGCAAAAAAAATTGGAATTCTTGGGTGCTCGTCCGTGTTCGTGTTACACAAAATTGACACGACTCACGATTGCCACAACTCACGACCCAATACAATAAACATTTTATCAAACACAAACAAACAAAAACAGCACAGTTCGACAAACTGTTTGCGTAGTTTTTTGTCCTAAAAAGAAAAAAAAAAAAAAAAAAAAATCGAAAAACACGAATTCTTATACATATCGATAATACGAATATTAACATTTTACGTTAAAACAAGTTGTTTTTTCTTCAACATGTGCTCAGCCCGAAATTTTAAAATATTTCAAAAAAGTTTTTTTTCGAAAAGAATTGCATGTATGTATGTACTTTTAAAGACCTTGATTCCTCAAGATAACCAAAGGGTTTTCATTTTCTTTCTCTTAATAGTTTTTTCACAATTTTGCACTAAAGTTTTCCGGCTCAAATATATACAACTTGCTATAATCTCGTTAAGATAAGACATTCTCATAAAAACACTTGAGGAAATAACTTTTTAATATTCTCAAGTTTTCCGATATCTTCGGATTTTGCATAATTTTCCATTAAAGGAAAAATACTTTCCGGCTGCGCACATGAAATTTCAACCATATATAGTGTTGTTTATCATGTTGCAAGTTACTTTTCAATCTCTTCAAATTTCTTCATGTAACAAAGTTAAAATTAAAATGTCATGAGTGTCGTGTTCGTGTTGGAAAAATTTTTGAACCGTGTTTTAAACTCTTTTTCAAGTTGTGTCTAAACTAATTTTCGTGAATTATTGTCTCTTTCTCGTCAATGCTTTATGACTATTTCAACCCAATCACGGCAGTGAATGAAACCCTCCTACGAAATATTCTCATTTTGATTTTACTTATTCTTATATTGAATTTATACTTTCTCGTCATCAATTTTTATTTTCTCAATACAAATTTACATTTCCTATTACAGGTTCTCATTATCATTTTCATCATTTTTTATCATTTTTCAATTCAGTTTATACTTTTTCATTATTATTTACAATTCCCAATATCAATTTATATATTCACATTTTAAATTTCATTCTCTCATTATAATTTTACACTTTCTCATTTTGAGCTTGAAAAGGTGTAGTTTTAATTTTGTTTGATGTATTTATTTTTGCAGTTTTTTTTATATGGAGATAATGCCGCAAGATTAAAGATATAGAAAAACGTAAGAAGGATGTGATGCGATTTTGTTAATACTATATTCTGACAAACGTGGTCTAAAGAGTCGAAGTGCGTGCTTGGTTTTTGGTGGCTTCGGCCTTTTTTTCGTTCAAGACAGGTGTGTGAAAGTTCGCGCATAATTCACGTGTACAAAACAAAAGCCGTTACTTCAACCTATTTGATTGGCGAAATGCAAATCAATAAAACAAATTTGAGATGATGTAATTTCGATTTCCATTTTTTTCTTCTAATAATGAGTTTTATTTTTTCTACATTCTGAGGATTTGGATGTTAAGATATGTTTCTACATATCATCATAAAAAGGATATCACAAAAAATCTACATTTTATTTCCCAAATTTACAAATTTTGCACTCTGTGGACTTCAATTCAAAAATTGCAAGGCGTTTTAACGTATCGATCATGTGAGTGTTCTCTCAAAGTTCTTTTTTCATCCCTTTTTAGCAGGTTCATTAGGACTTCTTTCAAAAAATCAATTTCAGAAATACAGTCGAGTTAAAAGCATAGTAAAAAACTCTTGCCTTTTGAAACCAAATTTTTTCAGTATTTGATTCCGAATTGGCGACCTCAAAAACTCCTATGCACTTTTTGGGAGAATTGTCGGGAATACTTACATGTAGACGACCACGTAGTTCTCGTTCGTTACGCATCTTTACATAGACTTTTTCATCCAAACTGAGGCGAATTAAGTCCAGCGGCTCCTTGACTGGAATAACTTGTATCTAATAAAAGCCGGTAGTTTAAAAACTTTATTTAATATATTTCAATATCTGTTACCTGTTCTTCTTCAGTCGTCATGTTCTTTCTCTAATTTTATAGATTAAAGACTTGATTTCGAATAATTCTTATAATTTAGCAAATATTCCAATAAATAAAAATGCACAATGCACAGCTGTTAACCTCACTAAACAAAGCAAACGTCAACCAAAGAATCAAAAAAAGTTGCCAGATTATTAAAAAATAATCCAATTAGTAGGCACCAGAGACGTTATATTACAGAGGTTGTATTTCTATATACCTCAGGTTCCATTGGATACGACTTCTGACGAAAATTAGGTCGTACGAAAAGACATGGTCCTATAAAAATAAGTATAAATAATTTTTCAATATTAGTCGTACGAATGACTTACAAAAAACAAAATATTTTGGTCGCATCATTGCAATCGTACGAATATTATTTACAAAGAAATCAATTAAATTAACTTCAAACTTTTCGAAATTTGCAGTGGGGTCCTCAGATTTTTATAAAAATTCACAGAGCTGTTCTAAGTGCTCAGAACAGAGACCTGTCATTATTAGTTTTTTGTAAGTTATGGGCATGGAACTTCAGAGTGTCAAAACAGTGTTTTTGCTAAAATTCGATAGCATTTTAATTGTTTTCCATTTTTAAATTTTGAAAATTTATCTATTTATTTATATAAAGATTTTTTTTTTCTTAACATTTCTTTTTTTACGGAAATGTTTTTTATCCATCAAAATTAAATAAATTTTTTTTTTTTTTTGGGAAAATTCATTTTTAAGATTTTTCAAAACATGGCCGTCATTTTGTCAATTTTCTTATGATTCATATGGGAAATATTGGTTTTTTTGTATATCATGTATTTTCTAAGCAATGGAAGTTATATTCTTCTAATATAAAATTTGTTTGCCCACCTAATGGGTGTAAATCAAAGGGCATAATACTTTTTAGAAAAAAAAAAAAAAAAATGGCCGTGCCTCTCGCAAGCATTTAGCGCAAACCAAATCTTTTGGAAAACGTTTGTTTTTCATCCACCTTTCTGTAAAAAAAAATTTAAAAAAAATAATATTTTGAGAAAATCAATTTTTCAAATAATTACCGCCATTTTGTAAATTTTCAAAATTGAAAAATGGAAATCAAGATAACATTAAGAATGCTGCAACAATCCGCAAACAAAAACTAAAAAAATTTATTTTTGACAAAATGGCGGAATTTAGAAAAAAAAGAAGTTCCATAACTTGCAAAAAAAAAAAAATTTTTTTTCGTAAAACTATTAATGAGAGGTTTCTATACTGAGGCTTTAAAACAGCTCTATAAATTTTTATATAAATCTGAGAACCCAACTGCAAATTTCGAAAAATTTAAAATTTTATAGGAACATGTTTTTTCGTACGACTTAATTTTACGTACGTGAGACATGAGACGGACAGAGAAAGCTAAATCACGCTGACGCTCCGACAAGCAAATTAAATAATTCTTATCAAATTAATGAATGGGAAATCTTTATGCACGTCGACATATGGAGCGATTTGGTGTCGCGATCGAAAAGGGTGTTTATGACACAAGCGATTTTGCGACATTTCATTTTTGTTTTTAAAGTAATGTAAACAACATGCATGCTAAAAAATATGGCGGTTTTTGTTATTGGAAAGCAGTTATTTCATAAGTGAACAATACTTTAAATGGTTGAAAACAAAGAGATTTCGAGTGCATCTAGTCAATCAAGCACGCATAGGTCATGAAGAATTTCATTTGCACAACCGTCTCGAAAAATTTCTTGAAAACTAGAATTAATTGTTCCATCGCCCACGAAAGATTTACAAACTGTTGAAAATATTTTGAAAGTAGATGTATTTATAAACAATTTGAATGAGGGTATTCATGAAAACGTGCCTCGAAAACCTCGTAAGCACGCTCATTTACGAGCCTCGTAATAGTACTATCAAAAATCGAATGAAACGTAGGTTACGCCGGACTCGTAGTTTTTCGAGGTAAATTTGACTCGTAAGCAGCTTCGTGAAATTACGAGGTGAAATTGTTGCCGTTCATTGAATCTTTAGTGTATCTACTAATAATTAATAAAAATAACGTAAATTCAATTTAAAGATTTAAGCATGATACAATTATATTTAGATGTAGCGGCAAATTGTCAAAACGAGAAAAGCGGAGACAAAAAAAGTAGCGAGTTCTGTCAATGAGAACAAAATGGAAACAGGAAAATTTTTGTTGTTTTTCTAGTTAATTTTGACAGAACTTGCTACAAAAAAGAACAAGAAAGCGCCATCTGTATAATACAAAAGAAAAAAAGTTCTTGACTGGTAAGTTCAAAAATCGAAACGCGAAAGAATACGAAGAACAAAGGAGAATTTTAAGCAACAGAGTTGCAAAAGGAAATTAAATAGTAAGTTTGCTCTTGACGATAGTTTATCTGTGCTTTCCTAAGCGTGTTAACACGTAGTTATCGCTGTTCTTCTAAAACGAGTTTGTGTGCTATCTCCTTCTTATTTTGTTTTACTTTATTCTGCTTTTCATTTTTGCACCACTTCCCTCCGCTTGCCAAGACAATCGGTAAAAATGTGGTGCACTGGTATTGTTACTTAACCCTAACTTTTAAACCTTTCGTCTGCTGGCCATTTTATATGGGTTCCACATACAATTTTAAAATTTTTCTATTATATTATTATAGATTACAACAAAGTGAAGCAAGAGTTTCCTTTTACTCAAACCAGAGCAGGGTTCGAAAATATCCGATATTTATTTTAAATATCAAAATATCGGATATTTATGATATACATCCGATATATATCATAATTTTGATACATATCCATTTTGTATGAAAGCCATATTATTATTTTATTGTATTATTTATGTATACTAAATATTTAGGTACTTAAAATCAGACAAATGAAACCAAAACATAAAATCTTCTTCTAGATCAGGCAAAATCATGGGTTTTCCTCTCGGATTTTTAAAAAGCGATGAGGGTAATTGAATGAAAGTACGGTGCGC
This sequence comes from Calliopum simillimum, assembly GCA_951812925.1. Classification (NCBI taxonomy): domain Eukaryota; kingdom Metazoa; phylum Arthropoda; class Insecta; order Diptera; family Lauxaniidae; genus Calliopum; species Calliopum simillimum. The sequence continues at coordinate 153,089,793 of OX638368.1, forward strand.
TCGGTATACAAAGAAATCATATCTACTTAATTTACCTGCATTATGAAACTTCATACCTGGCTGAATATTATGCAAAGCAACTATCTTGATCGTACGTGGAGCACCAAAATAATATATGGTGCAAGAATGGTTTTAATATGTTGAGTATTTTAGGCGTGATATTGAAGAGTACATAAGCCTTAACGATTGAATAAATAAGTTCTCAAATGCTGCACAGACGAACAAGATGGAAATAAACCAGGTTCAGATTCGTGATTAGGAGGTCCCAAACCATTATAATTGGCTTCAAACATCAAGAGAGGAAAAAAAGTGTCGAATTTGCAGGCCTGTGTAATTAAATAAACAAAAAAAAAAACTAACTCTTTCGTAACGAAATTTTTCTCACACGACTAGCACCATTAATGTATTAGGGAGTATGTTTTAACTTTACTCCAACTCCATCTACATTTGGGAAGTAGAAATACAGTAACAAACGCCAAAAATTACTTAACAATAAAATATTTTTAAAATAATTTTGTATTAATATATACCATAAAAAATCATTTGATATATATCGGATATATACCATGATATATATCCATTGATATATATCCTTCGAACCCTGAACCAGAGCGACTTTGAAACTAGTTTTTCTTGGAAAAGGAAACTTTTTATCGAAAAGCAGTAGATGGTGATCGCAAATGCAGAAGTGAATCTAAAAACAAAATTTATAATCCAATATCCCAAGATATAGAATCCGAAAGCATATTGGTACGTCTAAAAGTCTTGGCCAACTAACTTTTCATATCGCCAATTCAGAAAGTGCTAAGATACAAATGAGAATTTTACCAAAAAGAGCTGCAAAAAACTCGATACAATTAAGAATCCTGTACCACTTTTTTTAACTGAAGCTTTTTTTCTGGCGCTAAGAGTAAAATTTAAAGGTCGGGACATAGTTTTTAGCGTGACAAGATAGATTCCTGACAAATTTCGTTATATCCCATCACATCTCGCTGACTACAAGCTATTTGGTAAAAAAGGTATCGAATGTGATAACCATACAAGTTTAAAGGTACAGGTGTACCTTTTCAGTAGTTTACGCATGTATATATTTTGGAACCGTTTCCCGAACCCCCAGTATACAACTGAAATCAAATTTTTGTCCTTACGTGTGCTACCTAAATGAAATTGAGCATTCTCGAAATCACAGGTTAAACAATTAAATTTTACTTATAAAATAATACTTCAAATCGCAAAAGTTATTGTACTATAACTGTATAACTAAAGCTGTAAGTATTGAATAACATACATTTGTTAATAAGCTTCTGAATTAATTTATAAAAAAGATTTCGCTTTTGTTTTTAAAAGGATACGGCACAAAAAGACAATCACCAACACGCAAACATTCCCTGACCTTGGCACAATTCAAACGACCATCGTGCAACACGCATTCGATCGCATTCCGCGAGTTTCGATTTTCATCGGTACTGGCAAGTGTTTCTTTTGTTAGTTGCGATCGCGTTAAAGTATCACAAATCAATTGCCACAAATATTGTGCGCTAAACATTTCTCCATTGTATGTGTAGTGAAGCTGCTTTGCTGTGGTTAATAACTGTTCTGTCGTTGGCGTACCACCCATAAACATGCTGAGAGCAGTGAGACCACAAGTTGGACCTACTTGCAGAATTGAAGTTATATTTCGAAATGTACAATATTTCGGTGGCTGAGTGGAGCATACACGTGCTAAGAAACAAGCTCTTTGTAGTTCAGGCTGTTCCACGGCCCATAAACATTCGTCAATAAGGTTTTTGGTTGCAGCATTACTGTTATGCTGTTTATGACCATTTGTGGGAAATGCAGGTGGCAGTGGTGGTGGTGGCGCTACAGGAGAGCTTACATACTGCAGTGACACTAATTCGTTGGACATTAGGCTCATATACACATGAAAATTTTTGGATTACGCAATTTTTTATTTACAAAATATTTTAGAATTCTTATGGTCTTCACTCTTCACGCTTCACTTGTACAACGGGACTTACAAAGTGTTACAATATAGCGCTCCCCAGCCAAATGCTATTGTAGAAAACAATTTTACTTTTTAATTTCTATTGCTTTTTCTGCACTTTGCACGCTTGTGTTTAGTTGTTGATGATGTTTAAAAATAAAATAAAAATGCGAAAAATTTGTTTGCATTTTTTCACGCGAAGATCAGCTGTTTTTTGTTTTGACAGCAAAGTACAAAGTCAATTCCAAACGTTCTACTAATCTGTTGGAGTTGCCATATCTCGATTTTGTTTCCGATTACGACAGTGATGGCGAGCATTTTTGAAAAGTGGGTCAAATTTTGTTCTTTAAACTAAACATATTCGATCGAAAGCGCATAGCATGCAGCGGTAAATATGCTGTGCAGGAAAGCTGGAATTATGCCCAAAATACATGCGCATTTTTTACGCGCGTGAATGCATTTTTTTTTGTATGAAGTTCATAGAACAATGTGGGAAATTGAAACACGCATGCCTTGCGTATCGCGCAAGTAGCTATGAAATTGATTTTCACGCAATGCATGAAATTTCCCTAATTTGAAATTGGGAAATTTCACTTTGACAACCATTTGTTTTGAAGAATATAAAGGCACAGTGGAAGCAACGTTATTGGCATTCAATTGAATTTTAAAAAATAACAAATTTTCGTTTAATAAAAGCGATTGGAGTTTTAAAAACGCGATTCTAAAAAAAGCAATTGGAGGAATTCGCCCAGAAGGTGAAAGTGCGTGGTAATGTACCAATTTATTATCGATAGTGCGCTACTTATAAAGTTTTTTTTCAGCCCATAGTCAAAAATCGACAGCAAATGTCAAATCAATAGCTGCGCATGTATTTTACCTGCAGTATCACGCACGTAAATGCATGCGTAAAAAATGCTCATGTATTTTGAGCATTAGTCAAAACGTTCCGTTCCCTAACGTGACGTTGTGGTTGCTCGTTGACGTAGCACCGATTAGTGATAACGGTAGGCAACGTTCGAAGTGTCACCCCCACATCTTAAAAATTATTTGAACAATTTAAATTTTTGTAAACAAACACATCCTGATTTTAATAAAATTGTTCAAAAATTCAATTTGTAACATCCAAATTCAATTTATTTTCTCTGATAAATGAATTGTCACCGCAGCGTTACGTCGAAAAATCTAATGCTGGAATTAGCCAAGAAGTAGCGTTTCGTAACGTAACGTAACGGTTGCTTGTCAACGTAGTATCGATTAGTGAAAACGGTAGGCAACGTTCGAAATGTCACCTTTCAACTTAAAAATTACTTGAAAAATTCCAGTTTTTGTAAACAAGCATCCATTGTCATACTTATTTTAATTAATTTGTTCAAAAATTCCATTAATAACATTCAAATTTAGTTTATTTTATCTAACAACGTAGTGCGACGTTTGAAAATCTAATTTCAACAGGTCTCAACGTTGCGTACCGCTTCTTTACGATTTCACTAATCGCTTACACGCTTCTGCCATTTGATAGATTTTGACAGAAGTCACGTTACGAAACGCTACTTCTTGGCTAATTCCACCATCACACCATCATTTCAACAGGTCTCAACAATGCGTACCGCTACGTCACGATTTCTCTAACCGCTTACACGCTTCTGCCGTTTGATAGATTTTGACAGCCGTCACGTTTCGGAACGCTACGTGTTGACTTATTTCAGCTTAAAAGGGATTGCACGTAGTTATGTCCAGCTCGGCTCGTCGGCTAATGGGCTAATTTACATAGACATCCTTAATCAAAAGAATCATATATTTAGTGATTATTTTAATCATGAAATGAATGAGCATACGATGCCACTTCATATGAACAGGCGGATTGACAAATAGAGAGACCGACCTAACTTTATCGACACACATATATACTTTTCTATACCTACCACGCCTCCTTTATAACGCATACTAACAGAAGTTTAAAGTGAAAATCCCCTGGATGTAGGGTACAAAAATGTGTATTTATGTTTATATTCAGCGCTGAATTTATTTTACGTTTATTTTTAGTTTATTTTAAAACAAGTTTATATATTTTTCACTGTCTAGGCAAATTTCGAACCACTTAGAACTTTTGTTGCCATATGCTACATTCTAAATGGTCGTATTTATAAAAAACAATTTTAAAAACTTTGGTTGATTTGGCATTATATTATAAAATTGGATTTTTAGGATGAGAAAACGAAAAGATAGACCGAAAGGGTTAAGCGCTTATCTATTCCTAAGCACTTAATGAGTTTTATCTCTTCCAACGATATCTACATCATTGCTTTATTAGTCAATTTTAACAAAGGAATGGACATGAATAATTTTTTCCTAAATGGCATTTTAAATTTTAATGAAGAAAAACACAAATTTATTGTAAAAAAGTTTATTTATTAATTATGTAGAAAAGTACAGTAAAAAACTTAAAACTAAATACTAAAATAAGCATTTTTTTGGTTTGTGTTTAATAGCTTAATTAATACTACTTATTTAACGCCACCATGAACGATCAGAAGTACGCCTGAAAGAGCGTCCGGAATTGGATTTCACTGCAGCAAATGCTATAAGAGATACATATAAGAAGTATTACAATTTTATTACATATTTTATGAAATTATATAATTTTAAAGTTAATTAAATTTACCTTTAGGTTTTGCCAAACGCATTATAACCGAATCAGGATTCGAACTATAAACGGAGGTTCGATAGGGCTTTTTGGCAGAAACCACAAATCTTGTTATTGGTTTCTTAAACGGAATAAGCTTAGCGGTGGCTTTGGTGGTGGCGACAGTGATTTGGCCATGAGGTCTGGATGTAGTGACATAGATTGGGTTACTTGTTGTTGGTGTAGTCACGGGTTGCATTAGAGTGCTGCTGCTTGATGTTGTTATTGCATTGAAGGACGTCTTAGTAGCTATGGCTATGCCATTTTGAGATTCAGCATTTGATGACTTTTTTATTTCTCTATACCCTCTGTATTCGCTGGGATATTTTAATGGAGGATTTAATGTATTTTGCTCATTAGCATCAGGATTTACTAAATTTCTTGAATTTGAGAAAGCAAAATTTGTATTCTCATAGCTTGGGACTTTGACGGTTAGGGGATCCGCTGGTTTTGTTAAACGTTGAAATGCTGGATTCAAAGGGCTTAAGAGGCATTCACCTTTGAAAAGGTATTGCCATGCTATAAAAAAGATTTAATAACAAAATGTGAGTTTTTAAAACTATCATATTATAAAAATGAGATATTAAAAGCACATGAATACGAATTAAAGCTGTGTTTTAGACGGCAGCATGTTAACACGTAGTTATCACTGTTCTTCTAAAACGAATTTGTGTGCTATCTCCTTCTTCTTATTTTGTTTTACTTTATTCTGCTTTTCGTTTCCGCACCACATCCCTCCGCTTGTCAAGACAATCGTGTTTAATAATTAAACACGCAAATTTATCTCTGTTAAATTAAGCACTTTAGTTGTTGCTTTCCCATACGTTCCTCAGAATGTGCTTCATTAAACACTGAAAACTATCGTCTAAAACACAGCTTATGTTGATTAATTTTCTTTAAAGCAAATACCTTATTACAATTCTATTATTTTTTATGCACCTTATCATGAATAAACATTCTCGAGAATTTTTCTCAGACTGCAAGGTAATCTGAGAAAAAAATGCCCAGTAAAATTTCTAGATAATTTAAACTATTCAGTTTCATTAATGTAGAATGGTAATCATTCATAATTTTTTCTTAAAAATGTTATCTTGAAATACTTCAGAATTTAATAAAATACATATCACCTCGAATTTTTTTTTTTTTGTTATAAGAATAAGTTCATGTGAATCGGTAGCTCGTTATAAGCGCCATGGGCATAAGCCCCAATTGTTTGGGATCGGATATGATTCGCAAAATCATCATAATCACCACAATTTGCTCGGAAATTATAAAAGCTTGCTCAACTGAACAAAATATTGTCACTTTACATCATCTCCATCAAAACAAAACTGCGTATTTTTGAAATCGGTCTTGTTGACTGGCAAAAGTCATACAAGATTCCCAAGCGTTCATAACCATATCTTGTAGCAAAAGAGTATTAGGAGTCGTACATAAAAGATGTCCACTAGAACTCAAGAATTACAGACTCCACCACTTGGTTGTCTGACTTTGTCCGAATACCCTTGGGAATGTTCATCAAAACAAATGCCTACACAATTTTGTCTGTCGTTGTTACATTTTTAGGCATTTGAAAAAATGTCCACCGAAAACCTCTTACCCCCTCTTTGTCCACTTTTTCCAGAACCCAGTCTGCCTTATTTAAATTATGAAAAGGTGGCGATTGAAATGATATGAGAACATGACTTTTTTCATATAGTATTAACTTACAGCTAAATGGATCTTGAATTTTTAGTCTTTCGTAATAGCACTTATTTGGTATTGTTTCCATGATACCATTTCTTGTCACACAAATCGGCTCTAGCTCTATGGAACAAACTTCTGGACACTTGCATCTACCCTCATAGATTGGTGCCCAGGCTGTTGAATAAAAAAATTTTTTGAATTAATTTCGGTCTCGTAAGTTATTTTTGAATGCTATCTCACACAAATACTTACTTTCATTTCTAAGTATATTACGCAGCATCAACTCACAAATGTTGCCAAAGGAACGCAATTTATTTTTGTAGCTACCACAAATTGGAAGTTGTGCTGCACCAAAATTACATATAGAAACTTTATCAATGGGTACGTTTTCATTTACCACGCGTATTGGCTTCTTTTCAGCACTTGGGCGACATGGGGGTTCAAAATCCTCCGACGAAGAAAATGGTTCATATTTATTAGGGATTTCATCTACATTTGGTAAAGGTAGTTTATAATGCGCAGAAACTTCGAAATTTGGCAATATTAGTCCAGTAGGTGCATATTGTGGAACTCCTTCAGCAGCCGTGGGAAACTTCGGTGAACCTTCAGTATTTTTTTCTTCAGGCGATAATGGTGAATAGCTATTAGCTCCAAACAGTGGTGCAGTATATTCTTCGAACCTTTGAAACTCTACCCCAGGAATGGGGGCAAAATTCGTTGGACCAGATAATGGCGATGAATAATGTTTGTCTGATTCAAAATTAGTTTGCCTCTGTAATGAAGGTAAGTAGCTGTTGGTGTCTTTAAAATTTATCTGTTCAGGTAAAGGACCATAATTTTGAGCATCATATGGATCTTGAACTATTTCAGTTTGAAACTTTGGTGGTGCATAAATAACATGTGGGTCCTTGGTCTGCTCAGTTTTATATGACTTCTCATCATTGCTACGTGTCGATGTAGTTTTTAAAATATTTTTATTCGAAGTACTCGAATAATCTTCAGCGCACACGCCATGCGAAAAAACGGACCATTCTGTAAAAAACAGCAAAATATTAAAATTTATTTTTGTGAGACGTTTCAAAGATCTCTAATTACCACTGCCAGTTTTTCTGTTTTCAGCATTGACCAGACATTCATTGATGAAAGTTGACTTTACTCCAGAAAAACTTGCACAAACTGGATTGAAAACTTTTACGCATGGTAGATTTTGCGGTTGGTATGAGTCTTTCGGGCTACGCTTTGTGATTGATAATTCACCTTGGGGAATATTTATCGCTGGTTTCCCTGAATATGATACTGGTGTGCGTTTCCCATATGAAACTGGAGAGATAAAACGTGAATGTGAGTTCAAAAGTGGATTCTGGTGGCGTGTATTTTCGAAATTTTTCATCGCTGTAGTTCTATGCGATTGGAAGAATTGTTTATTGTTTGTATCGAAGTTTGTCCTCACTGACTCTTTCTGTGAAGAGTAGAACTTTTCATTATTTGGCCCAATGTTCGAAATCATTGGAGCTCTATACGATGGTTTTGAGTATTCACTAATCGGTGCAAACTTTGCCATTGACCTTAAATTTGGCATCGCTTGCACTCTATGGAATGAGAAAGATTGCTTCCGTTCATTATTTGGTCGAAAATTTAAACTCACTGGTGCGCTGTGGGATGGATGGAATTGCTCATGTTCACTATTTGAGTTGAAATTTGACAAAACTGGTGCTCTGTGTTGCGGAGAGGGTTGTTCATTATTCGACCCAAGATTTGAAATCGCTGGTGCTCTATTGGATGAGTGGGATTGCTCACGTTCATTAAGTGCCCCAATTTTTGACAGCGCAGGTGCTCTGTAGTGTGCGAAGGATGGCTGACGCTCGTGATTGGACCCATAATTTACCATCGCTGGTGCGCTGTGAGATGGATGGAATTGCTCACGTCCACTATTTGGGTCAAAATTTGAAAAAACTGGTGCTCTCTGTGACGGAGAGGATTGTTCATTATTCGGCCCGAAATTTATCATCTGCAAATTACGATATTGTTCATTAATTGGCCTAAAGTTTTTCAAGGCTGAAGTTTCATAGGACGGGAATAATTGTGCTCTATTCGGTTCTAAATTTCTCATTCTTGGAGTAGCATAAGATGGATAGGCATGTTCAACAATTGGTCCATCTTCATAATCTGTACGTTCTATGATTGGCGTATAAACAATATCACCACCACCAATTTCTATGGGAGTATTTGGGTAATTTCCATTTTGATCATAGTTCTGTACTTCAGTAGGACCATTCTGCTGTTTATTTGTAAGCTCCATCTCAATGTGAGTATTTTCATTTTTGTTATAGCTGCGTACTTCAGATGGACGCTTATGCGGTTGATTTGTGTTCTCCATATTAATGTTAGTATTTGGGAAATTTTCATTTTTGTTATAGCTGCGGACTTCTGATGGACGTTTATGCTGTTGATTTGTCTGCTCCATCTTAATGGGAATATTTGGGAAATTATCATTTTTGTTATAGCTTCGGACTTCAGATGGACGTTTATGTTGTTGACTTGTATGCTCAATTTTACGCTCATTGCAAGAACCTTCTTTATATATCGTCCAATCTGTAGTAGATATGAAAGGATATATTAGGATATATGTTTATCAGTGATGATAGTAAAGCATATAATTATATAAATGTGTATTTAATTTATGTCTATCTTACAGTTCTTTTGTTCTCCCATGAAAAGAAGATGAAGAGTAACTTAAAATGCTATAAAGTTTTGGTTTTGGTCACAGAAAATTCTTCTGGCTAAAACTTAAGTTTTACTTTATCACATATATATGTGTATCTTTTGTAGTCATCAACTTTCTCACAGTTATAAAGAAAACCAAATTTATAAGTGACAAACTGGAGAAGGACTTTCAGAATACAATAACTACTTGGTCGTACTGCAAAAATTTTAAGCCCATCATAACAAAAATTTAAGTCCGGCAATTAACTTAAGTCTAGATGTATGTATGTAGCCAAAGGAAAAAACAATTATTAAATCAAAATTATATTATAATTACCTTTTCCAGTTTTAACGTTCTCTGCATTAACGTGACATTCATTTATGAAAGTTGCCTGGATTCCATCATGAGTGGCACAAACCGGGTTAAAAACGTATGGACAAGGTATTATTTTTCGTGCTTCCACCTGCTCAGGCTTTGGAGGAATATTTGTTATGGATGCTTGTGGATATGTTGGATCTTTATTAACTGGTGCAACTTTAGAGCGGAAATTTGTTTTAATTTCATCTGCTTTTGGACGAAGAGTACTTGATTCAACTTTCTTTGATGATACTACTAATACTACATCGTCATCAGTTGGTTCAGCATCCGAAATTATTGATTGTTCTTCCATTTCATTTACATTTTTTGGATGAAGATTATCTGGTTCCACTTCATTTACTGGTGTGTCGATTGAATGATTTGTTGTTGGTGAAGTTGCTTTGTGCTTTGTTGGACGAATAGTCGTTGATGTCTTTTTATCTAGTCCTGTTGTTGAAGTTACTTCTTCCACAACGAAAGCTTTAATTGCGGGCATACCTTTTGGATGAATAGTTGTTCCATCTACTGGAGTTGACAGCTTTACATTAACATTGCTCGGTTGAATGACGATTGGGCTTACTTTGTCCACTGTTGCACTAGGGACTGGCTTGGATATTGGGCGAGTAGTGGTCGAGGTTATATCGTTCATTGTTGTAACTGTTGGACGACTAGCTGTTGACGTATTTTTGTCTAAATTTTTTATATGAAACTTTATTTGAGTTACTCCTTTCGAGGTTACTTCGTCCACTGTTGTATCTGTTGGGCGAATAACCTTTGCAGTATTTTTATCTAATTTTTTTATATGAAACTTTATTGGTGTTACTCCATCTACCATTGCAACTTTATTTAATGGAATATCTTTTGGGCGAATAGCCGTTTCATCAATTGGTGTAACATTTGTAGTAGTTGATGTTGTAGACACTATATTCACATTATTCGGTTGATTTGCAATATTGACTGGCTTGACCATTGAACGCATAGTATTTGTCACAACTTTATCAGTAGCCATTGTAATTTTCTCAAGTGGGGCAATTGTCGGCAATGAATTTTGTTTGAATTTTTCTGAATGAACAGTCGTAGATGGTACCTTCTCCACTAATCTCAATACGGGACGAATGGTCGTTGAATGGATTTTATTAACTTTTTTCGTATTAATAGTTGTTGGCGTCACTTTATACACTAATTTAAGTATGGATTCCTCTGTTGTTATTTTTGGTTTATTTAATTCTTTAGATTCAACAGCTATTGGTTCCATTGTAGGGCGGTTGTGCGTTGCATTAGTTATATTTACTGAAGACATGCAGGAAGCTAAAGCGACCTTTTTAAAAGCTATAGAAAAAGAAGATAATTAATTTGTTAGCAAACATTTCTTTGCGAATAATAAAGAAAATTACATAGCTAAAAACAAATTTAAAGTACAACTTTCTTCGAATATATGACAAATAGTACCTGCAATTCCTTTCTTTCGATTGGCCTCTCTCAGCCGACACTCGTTGTGAAAACTAACAAAATCTGTACCATTTGTAGCACAAATTTTCATTTCGCTGCCATCAAGCTTTTGCGTGCACACTGTGTCAACTTTTCTTAAAGGCTTTATTGTTCTCATTGTCGTCGTACTTATATCCGCCTCAACGACCACCACCAATAACGAAACCATCAATACCATACGCATCACTGCAAATTTCCAGAACGGATGCATCTTTTCATTGAAAATCTCTTTAACAAATGACAAATTGCCTAAGAAATGTTCTGTGTTTTATACTTTTCCATTGAAATGGAGCACGTTTTTTGGATTTAACGCTATCATTGCACTGTCGAGTATTGCGTTCTTTTGCAATTAAGATTTGCTTCCAGCAATCATTGCGAATTGTGCGTTAAGGTAATTTTTACTTTTTATTTGCAACTCAGCAGGTGCAGAAAGAATTGTATCAATTTTGCTTTGTATTGACGCCAGCCGATTGGATAGTAAATAATCTGCAATAGTGGCGGGCATGGCATACATATTTCTTTCTTTCAATTAACACGATAACTGTGTCAAGTTTGTTAAAAATTACTCCCTCACCAAAGTAGATTCCCCCTCTTCAACAAAAATCCATCACTTGAACGGCACATTGTGCTGAAAACGTGCTTTATTTTGCTTATATTTCAGTTTGAAATTCAATTGTGATATCATAGCAACTGTTAATATTAATTACTTGTAAACACTATGTGACACTTTTGAAATATGCCATAATAAGCGAGTTTTACGTTTTGATGTTATCATCTGTAGTGAAATTAAAATTTTTCATTGATGATTGTCATTAATATGAATCATTCAAAAGAGATTATCAGTAATAGTTAAAGTTCTTTGATGAATGACCAAATTTAGCATAATTATATATCTTATTGAACAATAGAACCATTATAATAGAAAAAAGAAATTTAAGTTATTGATACTAATGACTATTGATGAAGGATAAAATTCTTAAGAGAACGCAGAAAAAATCGTTTAAAAATGTTTTTAATTGGCAAAGTTATGATGATTTATATTTTATAGTTCAGAAATGGTAATTTTTGAGATAGTTAAGGGAGTAGTCAGGTAGAATTTAAAAAAAAAAATTTTTTTTTTTCCCCCGTTTCGGATACTTTAAACCCTCAAGAATAATGTAGAAACCTTCTTTTCCCTCAGATGTTATCGGAAAGTAATTAAAAACTAGTTTCGCCACAAGGCGTCGAGCGCTCGAGTTACACACCTGACGCGTTCAGTTGATTATTTTGTTGTCGCTTTCGTTCCCACTCTAACCTTGTCTAAGTGTACATTTGTTGTCGAGTCGTGCTCTTCTGTCGTAAAAACACGCGGTTTGCAAAAGTCCTATTACTTTCCGACTCGTGCATTATTGTGTCGATAATATTGATAATTTGTTGCGAAATCTTTAAACGCGTTTTTCTCAGAACAGTGTTTTTTGAACTGGTACCCACGATTCCGGCTGATCTACTGTACCGATTTACTTCAACTTTTTTTTTTAAATGTTCGTAATAGATTTGGCTATCTTGGGTACTAGAATCAATACTGTCAATAAATATTTATTAACAAAAACGAGGTTGAAAAAGACAAAAAAATTAAAAATTGCACTAATTGTTTATTTATCAATATTTTTTTCCAGTTCTAGTACCCAAGATAGCCATTCACATGTACTTTAAAATGCAATTTGTTTTTTGTGTTTCAGATAATCTGAAATCGAGAAATCGTGGGTACCACATCAAAACCGGCCTACCAACGGTCGCCCATATCTTCACCGGAAGTCAACGAAAATTAAAATTTTTTTTTTTTTTTTTGCTACTTAAAAATATGTACAATAACATATAAAAACATCAAAAATGTTGAATTAAAATTTATATGAAAAAAAAAAATTGTTTCGCAAAAACACTACTTCTACCCGACTACTCCCTTAAAGTTAAAATTTGGCCATATTCTTGATTTCTTTGGGCAGAGGCTTGGAAAAAAATAAAATTTTATGCTAAAAAGCGGCACCAGCTTAAAATTATTTCACTTGTTAGTTGTTTTTAAGAAATGTAGGTAGCGTTTGGTGTCCAAAAACCCAAAAAAAATTAAATTTTGACCTTAGCTCATGTTTTGTCCTGTACTGAAAATTTTACTCTGGCAAGATAAGGTTCCTTTTGACACGAAAAAAATAATAAATTGAACTCAGAACTTTTTTTCTTCAAGTAACAATTACAATTACTCCGGACCCCCGGTTATTACCTTTATGGGGTATTTTATAAGCCACTTTTTTGAGAATTTGAAAATAGCATGTAAACGGTTCAGAAAACTACAATGGCTTTTTCATGAAAAATGTGCCTAAAACGCATAATTTAGATTTAAGGAAACAAATTTAGCATCACCACAATAATTTATGGATCTTAATAACTTTTTTCTGATTCTGAATCCGTTTTTTCCTATCATGTCTGAGGTCGCCGCAAATAGGGTGTCTTATCTATTTTGGAAAGTGCAGATTTCGAAAAACGCTGTCCCGTAAAAAGTTGGTAACTTGAGTTACCAACTTTTACGTTGGATGTATCGAAATGAAAACGTTTTTTACTCAAATAATAATTTCCCCTGGCCTAACCAGGACTTATTACCTTTTTGAGGCATTCTATAAGCACTTTTTTGAGGATTTGGCCTACTAATGTAAAAGGTCCAAAAACTGTCATGGTCTTTTGGAGGAAAATGTGCTAAATAAAAAAACATTTAGGTTCACTAAAGACGCCAACCAACAATAGATAGGAAAAATCAGTTGCCAGATTCGGAATCAGCGACTCTGAATTGTCCAAAAAAGTTATCGATAGCTTATTCCGAATTTTTTCCCCTCAAATGCCCTCAATCCTAGATACGAGTTTTTGACGTAATAAGGACAAAATTTGTTTAAGCTGTAACTTAATTCACTTATGTAAAGCAAACAATTAACAGCAATTGCTTTGAAGTGTTGTAGCCGCCATTTTTTGTTGTCTCGTCTTGTTTAGCGTCGATTTGTAAAAGCGACGAGTTGATATGAAATCCGGTTGTTCATAACGGTAATGCGATTTAATTAAGTTCCAATTTCTTTGCCCCAAAAGTACGCTATCTCTTTTATATGATACCAACTAGTATTGGTGTCTCGCATTCACAATTTCATTAAATTCTAGCGACAAAAATCGTATCGCATGATTTTTATTACTCGTCTGTTGCCTGCTCCAAAAGTACATACTCTCATGTAGTACATAGTAACGTGGTCCAGTATCCTACTGCAGGAATGAAAACGAAATTTGTGATTTAATTAGCACCATTGTGACTGGGCACAACATCAACAGCTCAACAACAACAGTAGGTTTGTAGCTTGATTCCGGATGTACGAGTATGTTGCAAGTTGATCCAATTTGTTTTTCACGTTTCTGGTGTGGTATGCTATGGTATCATTGGCGTCGTAGGGGGGTAGGCATTTGAGTTCCAGTGCAGACTTCAAAATAGAGTATTGCAGGCGAAATTGTTTTGGTGTTGCCTTAAGAAAAAAAAATAATACAAATTCTATGAACGCCCATGTACTTTAGCTACACTGAATTGCTTTGGCTGCTGGTCCATTATGGTTTGTCATGGTCTCCGTCACGGACTTGCGTGTCTGTGCATTGCGCTTTTTGCACTCATGAAATTTGTACACTTTAGGAAATTTGCACAAATTGCAGTTTCCAATTTCTTGCACCATTTTCTGTATATGCACATGGCATACGAATGCATGCAGTGATGAGGCTTATGTCCGTTGATTTGGTTACAGCACTAGAAATTCTTTAATAATCTTCAATTTATTTTAGTCAAGTTGTGATTTTGAAAATGAAAGCATATTGTGCTTCTGAGTATATTTTATTTTTATTTTGAAAATGATAAGTCCTAAGTAATTCATTAATTCTATACTCTTGAACTGTGGCACGATACTGTCACACAACAAATGGCAAAGATGCAGTTGCACCCTGCAATGACAAAGTTTAATATATTTTACCTGAATATTGCGAACCGATCCTCAAAGTATAAAATTTTATAACGTAATAAACGTTTTATTTCCATCAAAGGTTTTTTTTATTAAAACGTTGTATTTAGTAGTTCTGGCCACACCTCTCCAAATTGATACACTTTTGAATACTTAATTGGCTCTATGAGAATGTCTTACTAGGTTTTTTTTTACTCAAATCAATGCTCAGAAAATAGCCTTTATATGTAAATATAATGCACATTGTCTATTACACGTAATAGAATGTGGCTGATTCGAAGTATTACCAATTCAAAAGACTATATATTTAGTTTCCATGCACAGATTTTATTGATCAAACACTATAATTGTTGGGAAATGTTAAAATTTTAAGAATCTACTTGAGATTTTCGATATGGCCACCTTTGGCCTGCTGCACGAATTTGATTTTGTGGAAGTTTGCGCCATTCTCGTTGAAGGGACACTTTTAGCGCATCAACGCTCTGGTATTTTTTAGTCAAGACCTTCCTGTCCAACATACCCCAGATTGAGAAATCCAGCGGATTCGCATCAGGCGAATTTGAGAGCCATTGTTGAGCAGAAATGAAGCTAGGAACGATTTTTTCTAACCATTCTTGATTCACACGAGCTTTGTGTGACGGTGCCGAGTCTTGTTGGAATGTCCATGGCTTGCGACCGAAATGTTTGCGTGCACACGGTAGTAAAGCACCCTCCAACACTGATTCACGATACACCTGGGCGTTTACTTTGACGCCAGCGGCCAAAAAAACGAGTGGTGAGCGCCCATCAGCAGTCACTGCAGCCCAAACCATCACATGCGGTGGTGCCTGCGTCCTGGTGGCCAAACGAACATTCAAATTTTCGTAGGACCTCTCTGTCAAGCAAACCCGATCATTTTGTTTGTTTACATATTGCTGGATACAGTAATTTTTCTCATCAGAGAAGACAATTTGTGACAGATTTCCGGCGGCGTGCAAGCGCAACAACTCCTTGGCTCTATCGAGCCTAACTTTTTTTTGAGCAGGAGTGAGATCATGCGCCTTTTGGAACTTGAGGATCTTTAGTCCGAGCTTGTTTGACAATATGTGTTGCATTCGTTCACGCGATATTTTCAGCTCGGCAGCCATTTGTCTGCCACTGCGTCTCGGATTTCGCTCAATTCTGGCCTTCACCTTTCGAACCATTTTTGGTGATGTTGCAGTTATTTTCCGACCACCACCATGTCGTTTGGCAACGCTGCCGGTACCATTGTAACGTGTTATGGTCCGATACACAAACATTTTATTCACTTTTAAATGCTTTAGCTCACGAACAATTGCTGGTTGCGATTTTCCAGCCAAATAAAGAGCAATCACACTATTACGATTGAATTCCATTTCGAAAATTTTTTATTTTCAATAAATTGACGCGCAAATGCTTTTGGTTACTTGTTGACAATAGAATGAACTAACATCATGCCAATTTTTAGACAGCTGTCATGATCCATCTGTCAGATAAGTCTATCTGAAGTTGGTAACAGTTCGAATCAGCCACCCTGTATATTATTTTTAAATCTACTTATGCTACAGCTGTCAAAGAAGATGCTCCCAGAAATATTATTTCATAACTTAATCATATGGAAAAAATAACTAAGTATCTCGATATTTTACAGAATACCGTTGCAACGTAATTTTTCTGGAACATATCCTATATATTATGCTCGGATATCTATAAAATAGGGTAACACATCAAAGATTACTATCGAGATGGTGTTCAATGTAATCAATAGAAGAGACAAAATCCAAATCACTTATTCACTCCATACGTACGTTATTAAACTCTGTCTATCAGGTCAAAAGTTGTTTTTGGAACACAGGGCTTGATGTGAAAGTTTTACTCTAGCTTAGGTCTAATAAAGGTAAAACAGACAGCATGAAGATCAATTGGACTGAATTACTTCTTACATCGTTTCAAATAACCTAAGCACTTGGACACGTCAATCAGCACACCGAACACATGATTTGTCCTTCTCAGATCAGATTGAAGCGATAAGTCGCAAACGGTTGAGCTCAAAAGTCATAGTCGGCCATATTAAGGCACAGAAGTGACAATCATTCTAATTATAAGAAAACTAGCAACATTGGGGGTTGCTAACATTTAATTTTGCGGAAAGGTGGCTCAGCGGAACTCGTATTGGTAATCACTATGCAATATACAATAACAACGATAATACCAATATCTGGATACTTCCCGATGGCGTGATAAAAATAGTTTTTGACAATGATACCTAACTAAAGCTGCAAAAGACAAAAATCTACCTTCTTTTTACAAGCCCATAAGTTTACGCCCATGCCTGTTTAAGCTATTTGAAAAGATGCTACTCTTAAAACGTTTGCCGCATCTCATTGAATGAAACATTTAACCATGCCATAAGGATGGTTTTCGTTAAAAACATGAAACTATAGAACATGTGAACCATTTAACTATTGAGATAAGGAAGGCTTTTGAGCTCAAATGTTACTGTTCTTAAATTTTTCTTGATATTGCCCAGACATTTGACAAAGCGTGGCACAAGGGCCTTCTTTTTAAGTTAAAGTGCTTACTTCCACTTAGTTTTCGTAAGATTCTTGCATAGTATCTCAAAAAGGTAATTATTACAAAAGTGTCCTTGGTCCTATCTTGTATGTAATACTCGTATACTCTTCAGACATTCTCAATAACTTTAGTCTATTGATGTGGACATTTGCTGATGATACTGTTATTGTAAGTTGCAGCGATGGTCCAAATAGAGCATCTGGAACCTTAGAGCAACACTTAACAATTGTGGCACGATGGCTGTCCAACAACATATCACTATGGTCTTACGCAAGTAAAAGCAATATCGATCTCATCTAGAGCGCTCCGTTGAAAATACTCAGAGCTGACAACGAATCCCCGTGTTATCTAGGTAATGAAAACATTCATAGGGACCTTAATGTACTTACGGTTAAAGATGAAGCCTCACGCATTAGACAAGTCTACCTTCAGAAACTCTGAAGCCACCCTCTTATAATTTATTGAGCAGATTCAATAAAGAAAGAAGTTAGAAAGTAATTCATTCAGCTCCTCTAAGACTATAACTTGGTAGCAAATGCCGCTTTCCATTGCTTTGGAGAAATCAGTGCATATGGACTAAAGGGCAGTGAAACGAAAAAAAAAAAAAAAAATGGAATGAACTTTTGATTTTACGTATGCAGTCTAATGTACACGTACTTTTCGACGCTGAATCCGAATCCGTCATCAGAAATGCCAATATACCTGCAGGATTTTTGAGATATACTTGCTTGAAGTTGGGGAAAAGCTGTTTTCAGGCTTATCTACGGCGTAGCTACAGGAAAAAGTAACAATATTTTTTTAATAGCCACACTCTTCCTAATCAACAAGACCAAGACTGATATGGTCTTGGTCTTGGTCTTGGTTTGCTCGTCATTAGCGATAGTGAAATTTCTTGCACTGTCAGAAATCTGATTTGATGGTAAATTTACCATTATCACTAAATCTATTTATTGAAAACTTTCATTAAATTCAATGAAATAAATTTCTCACTATCTCTTAGTTCATTTAGTGGTGTTGAAAAAATTTATTTGTGGTAGTGTAAAGCTCAATGACGAAAAATTTTATGTATTATTCCCAAGTCCGATAAAATTGAGAAGTAGAATTTTTACGCAGTATATTGGTAAAGAAAACAGTATGTTTTGTACTGTTTCACAGTATTGTGGAGAAAAAAATAGTGTGCAGTGTTTGAGTCCAAAAAACGGTATAATACTGCAAAAAACAGTATAGATACGACCGTTAGGCATAACCTTAGCAATACTCAATTTAGTTTAAAGATAAGTTAGTAGAGTTGCACGAAAGGCTAGGTTCGATGCATCAGCAACATACTCAGCAGTAGTTTGAAAATAGGGAACACTATGGAAATATTTTACATGAAGACTTCTTAGGGTGATGTTATAACACAAAAAATTTGGGTCCTCCTTAATAATGAAATTCTTCTCTTTTCGTCAATCAAAAGAACCGCAAATAGTGGTAATAGGGAAAACTGCAAAAGTCAATTTTTTGGCAAAGCAATATAAATTTATTTTAAAAGCATAAAAATGCATGTGATCAAAGATCATCTTAATTATCTTTTCCTTATTGCCACAGAAATTAATAAAAAAAATTTCGTACAAAAATTTAATGCACATTCTTGGAACTACATAGATAACATAAGTTGCTGTACCTATGTTCGTACCAGAGTGATAATCATGTTCATATCATCCATCATATGTATTGTGAAAATCAAAATTGTAAAAGTTCTATACAACAATCAACTTAAACCATACAAAACTTGATCAAAAATATTAATAAAAACAAAATTAAAATTGAAATTGTTATTCTAAACTTTTGTTTAATGGTGGCCTGAAATGGTACCTACACAACTTCTTAACAACAGCAACAAATAGCAAGAGCATCAACAGCAATTCGCAAAATCTGACAGATGACAAAAGTTTATGTACTGCAATGATTTCTTAATGCCAACAAATCAGATATGCATACTTCAGAAATACAAAAACAAAAAACAACAGAAGTGAATAATACATAAAAGCATAAAATAAAGCAAAATAAATAAATAAATAAAAACAATTTTGTATTAAAAACTAAAATTAAAGAGAATAAAATGAAAAAAAAAAAAAAAAAATTTTCCACAAAGCAGAACTTTTCCATATTTTTCCGCTTGACAAAATCTTCCCTTCTGTTGCTGCGTGCTATTTTAATAGTTTTATAGATATTGCGCAGCAAAAGTTTTAAAGTTTTTATGTGAGGCACCAACCGGAGCAACAGCAGCAGCTCCGCTACGTTGATGCACCAAAAACTATTTATTGCTGTTGTTGTCGCTCACATTGTCCTGTCCACAATACGATTTTTGTTTTTCATGGTTTCGAAATTTTTATTTGGTTTTTTCTTGTTTTTTTCTCGGGTTCGTCGAAGCTTTTCTCATGGCTTGTTGTTCAATGAAAAATTGAAGGAAACAATTTTTCAACTTTTGGCTCTTCTTTACTGATGACCATGTGGTATTAGAGCATATTACTGTTCACACCCACTAGGAACTGCACGAAATAAGATTTTATGCGCGTTTTATTGGTTTTAGACTAGAAAATATTAGTTCGGCAATTGGCGATGAAACCAGCAATGTAGCAAATATTCTTAGCAACAAACCAGGGTATATTACGAAAAAATTTCATAAGGCAAAAAAGATTAGAATTAGATTAGTTCTTTGAGACATTTGACACAGAGCGAAAAAGTTACATAAAATAGAACAAAATTAAGAAGATATCTCTATGGTTTTCATCCAAAATCTGACATTATTGTCAAATTTCCAACTGGGTAACTAGTAAAGTTGAATGTGATGATCACAACTGTTCTCTTGCTACTTTCATTGCTCGTGGTTTGACGTTGCCTTCGCATCGGCCAGACTTTTTGCAAAGTTCGTTCTTAGTGCATATACTAAAAGGTCCATTGGGTCATTTTAGCTTGTTTATGTGTGCCATGCCTTTGTGCATTTTTAGAGAATTTTCTTTCTTTTTTCATTTCAATTATTTTCAAAACAACTCATAAAGTGTCGAGCTGCACTGTAAAATTGTAAAATTTCGTTAAAAGCTATAAAATTTGCTATCACCCTCGAAAAGAACAAAAAAAAAAAATTACAAACTCTGGCAAAATGCTGTCGGAAACAAGTGAAAACATTGAAAATCCTGTCAAAAAGTTCAGTAAAGAAAAACTAATTTGCTTTTCCCCTCTCATTTCACCTCTTTCAGTCATTCTTTATGTTTTTTTATTTTGTTGCTTTATGCTTCATTAATCTTTTACTTTAGAAAATCTTTGAAAATGGTTTCATAATATGTACACGGTAACCTTTCAATACTGAAAACTAAAAGACGTTAGAAATTCCAATTTTAAAATATTAACAATAGACTTTTTGAGTGTCTTACGCCCCCCCCCTTTGCTTGCCCTCTGCTATTAGAGCTGCTGCTGATGGAGTGTCAATAGTAATTTTTATGTGAACAAAAGATTTTTTAATATTAAAAAATTACAAAAGAGAAAATTCAATAGTTTGGCAATATTGTAAGTGTGGCTTGGTGCATAGATTCTATGTCTTCATCAGTTTGTACACTAAAATTTTGTTGACATCCTCTGTTACATGCAGCATAAAAGATCCTTTGAACCATCATAAATATTTTATATTAATAATAAATATTTGCTTACTTTAACAGCTTAGAAAATTAGTTTCCTGCTTGTTATTTCACCTTGTCGGCTTCCAACAGGCAGGCCGAAAACGCTTATTCATAAGCATTATAGAAGATGTTGCATTCAGAGTCGTACAAAATACGTTGGATCAATATTTAGAATTTTATCTCTTGAACTACCGCAACTCAGTTGACCAGCGATAGTTTTATTCAAAAGAAATCTAAGAAGTAGATTTGATGTCATGCTCTTATTGAATTTAACGATTTATTGGCTTTCGGGATAAAATTTTGACTTTTTAGTGTTCAGCAACTAGTAGTGAAATTTTAAAGCAACTATTTTTAGATTTTTGTTTTGTACAGTGGATTTAAAAACATTAAAAATCGATTAAAAAAAATCTGAAGTGTTGGAGAAAAACGACGAGGCACGGGTATTTTTTTTTGATCGTCCATTTTAAGAACTTTTTGGATTTTCTCATGTGTAAAATACTGTGTACGATCGTGTTATATTTCAAGCACAATATCAGAACCTTTCGAAAACTTTTATGAAAGTAAAGAGATGAATGAAAATGAAATTAAGAAATATTGAAATAAATATTAACGGAAATGAAAATTATTTGGAAGAAAGGCCCACTAAAAATGGTGCAGCTATCATTAAGGCTAAACCTAAAACTAATTGAATTGATTGATGTAAACAAATACCCGAAAAGAAACAAGTAGATTAATTAAGGGGGTTAATGTGGGTTGAGATCATCGGATTGAATATCATAACTGTATGATACATTCTTAGTATACAACTTCATGTCCTCCTATCTAAAGTTACAGTTAGCATATTATTGTCATATTTTCAGAAAGGAAAATCTATAAGGAAAGAATTGAATAAATCAAAAAGTCGGTCTCCTTCACATTCTTACTGAATACATTACGGATGTAAAACTTGTATATGATAACACAAGCCAACAAAAATAAACAAAGTACCATGCGCGAAAGATCAGACCAGCTGAACTTTATGTTTTCGGGGTCGCTGAATCCGAATATGGTGCCAGAATAGCGAAGTTGGTTCGCGTTTTTTCAGAAACCAGCAAAAATCAGTAATTTTCAGCATTATTGTTGATTTCTGAAAAAACGCGAACCAACTTCGCTATTCTGGCATCATATTCGGATTCAACGACCCCGAAAACATAAGTTCAGGTGGTCTGATCTTTCTCAAAGCTTTCTTTTTCGGCAGAAAAGTTATTGCGCCTCTGAACAAGAAAATAACGCGCCACTTCATTAGATAGGGACTAGTTTTTTCGTTTTTTCTTCTTTTTTCTTTTCTTCCTTTTTCTTTTCTCTTTTAATATAACATTTTTTAAGGTTTACATAGGGTTTTCAGGGATTTCTGTTTATAGGATTCTCATATTAGTATAGCTCGCTAGGGAATAATCTCACGTATCATCTGAAAACTTCAAACATCTCAAATCGTCAAAATAAATCTTTTATTGACCTCAGGGCTTAAAATACTATTACTTCGTTAATTTTTAACATATTTTTTTGGTGATTAAGATACGCAAATACATAGGGGAAAGTAGAGAGTTTTGAAGCAAGCTATGTTTGGAGAGATACAAAAAAATTGTGCACTCGAAATGAGTGCTCGAACAAAACTAATATACTATGTGAAAAAATGTTGACAGTAGGTCAGAGCTATCAAAATTACTACAAAGCGATATCTATAGCTATGCTTCACAAAGCTCTATGCTCCCCACTTTCCCCTATATTATAAGTATTTGTAATAACTTCCTAATATAAAGTTGAAATATATTATTTAAAAGTACATTGTATGTATTTGGAGTAAAGCTTTTCTTTTTAACACAAACAACCCAGCTGTAATAAAAGAATTTACATACAATAGACCGGCCTCACATTTCCCTTTTATATTTCATCCCAAGTGCGCTATGTTCTGCTTCAGAACTGACTGAAGCTCG
Organism: Calliopum simillimum; assembly: GCA_951812925.1. Taxonomy (NCBI): domain Eukaryota; kingdom Metazoa; phylum Arthropoda; class Insecta; order Diptera; family Lauxaniidae; genus Calliopum; species Calliopum simillimum. The sequence goes on from OX638368.1 coordinate 153,112,905, forward strand.
AAACGTCTTTTCTGTCGCATTAGCATAATTTATGTTTAACTTTGAAATGAAACACTTTATTTCATGTTTTTGTTCTCAAATTTACACCTGAATTTCCCCTTCTACAATTCAAAAACATCTAGTAGATATAAAATATTTTAACATTGGCAAAGCAAACAAAAAAGAAAATTGCTGGTTTAAATTGCTGCAATACAAGCAAAAATCAAATGTAGAAAATCAGTTAAGAACTGATTGGGGAAATATAAATTCTTACTGATGCACAAAACAGAACAAGCAATTTCCCACGAGATCTTGAAAGCAGCAGCAACTAAGAGCAATGTCTTGTGTAGATAACCAAGTTTTTTTTTTATATATTGTTGCTTCGATAACACTATGCGACAAAAAATCAGACCAAAATGGAATATTTTATCCAATAGTAGACCACGCTGGGCTTGTAAAAGTTAGCTCTAATTTTTCGACCAAATTTATTTTTCCATGTTAATTGAATTTAAATACCACAATATACCCAATGGGGAATGGAGCGCATCAATAGCGCTTCTGAAGCGCTCTAAAGCAGCAGTGAAGCGCATCTCTCTCGTTGCCAAAAGCGCTGAAATTAACATTGGCATGTCATTGGAACGAAGCGCTTCGCTCTCGCTACCAGAAATGCTCTTTGGATGCGCATCTTGGGGATGCGCATCGAAATTTTCTGTTGGGTACATACATATACATACATACACAATTTATCATAATATTTGCATTTTAGAATTATTTTCTATATTATTTTGTTTACATATCACATATCGTATGAGTAACTTTAATTAAATAGATATGTAATTAATGCTACTCATCCGACTTGCGGAATTATATTTCTATTTAATTAAAGTTACTCATACGACATGCGTTATCTGGAAAAATTTATTTGAAATGGCTTTAACTTTTGCAACTTTTTCTATAGGAAACAATAGCAACCATAGAAAATTTGGAAATTTTTTTTACTCTTCTATAATCAAATTCAACATTTTGGTTTCAGAAACATATACCAACAAAAATAATGAAAATAATAACAATATATTTATAATTTCTAAAAACATTCAATTAGCAATTTCTGTCCTTAAATACATTTTTTCAATTGTTTTAATCATTTTCCTTGGGCTTTATTTTGGATACCAATGTACCTATGTAAACAATTTTGACTAAATAGTTGTATAGATATAGTAATCTTATCACATTTTTTTTTTTTTTATTAAATTGCTTTCAATAAAAGAGTTAATTATCTTGAGTGGTATGAAAAATTTTAAACCATTTTTTAACAAATGTCTTTTCACAAAACAACTTCAGTCGGGATAGCAAAATGTTAAAATTTAATATTTTACTGTATTTATCTATATATAAATAGGCAAACGAAATCGATTCAGTCCCTGTTTCTATACGTAAATCTCAACCGATTTGCTTGATTTTTTATTTGTTGGAAAGGTCTTGAGGAGGAGCAGTGCATAGGACTATATTTTTTTTAAAGTGGGCGGTGCTACGCCCCTAAATAGAAAAAACGCCCTCACGGCTAAACCACTGCATCGATTTTTACGAAACTTAGTATGGAGATACGGTAGGCAGGCACTAAGGAACGATAACGTGACCAATATGTTTTTCAGTGGGCAGTGCTACGCCCCTTAATGGAAATAACGCTCTCTAGGCTAAGCCACTGCATTGATTTTTACGAAATTTGGTATGGAGATGGGGTAGGCACTAAAAAACGATAACATTATGTTTTTCAGTGGGCGGTGCCACGTCCCTTAATGAAAATGCGCGCTCTCTCTCTGTGCATCGATTTATACGAAATTTGATATAGAGATTGAATTAACGCTAAGCAATGATAACATGACCATTATGTGTTTAAGTGGGGCGCGCTAACGGCATTGATTTATGTGAATTTTTGTATGAGGATAGAATGAGCAGGACGGAAAGATAGCAAAAACGTTTTGCTCTTTAGTGGGAGCAACACGCTTCTAAATGGCAAGCACGCTATTGCAACTAAGCTGCTGCACCGATTTTTATGAATGCTGATAACCAGAGCCTTAAGGGAGCATATTAAAAGCTTTTTGTGCTTTTTGCTTTATAGACAAATCGAAATGGTCGAATTTCGGCCACAAGGCGAACTCTAGTAACAATAATAACCTGGTGCCGGTTGATTTTATGTCGTCCAGTGTAATAGCGAAATGTGAATGTTTAATGTTTTTGTTCTTTGTGTGTGGTTCGACCATCTGACTTACTGGCACGTTTAGCTCGTTAGGCTAAAAAATCAATCGTTGATAGAATTTCTATAAGGACAGGGATTCTAGGGTGTTGCTTTATATGATATTCACACTCCTACTTTTATGTACAATTTTTAAATTTTTTTAACACTTTTATATATTCAATTTACAATTTTAACAAAAACATTATACACGCCTATATATTGGGAGCATCTACACAACAAAAAAATACCCAGTGAGAATAATAAACTCGCACCGTTTAAATTAGAATACATTTTATTGTTTTTTTAGAAATACCATGAAAATTTTTGAATGTAGTTAAATTGAAGATTTGAGTTTATAATTTCAACTAATGCTGGGTTGTGACATGGCAAAAGATTTTTGCACATATTGGGTCTGTAACTTAGTTCGTGTGGTTTTTTTAAAAATTTGAACTTTTATTTAAGAAGAATTATTTATTCAAAGTATTGGCCATCGTTAGCCACTACTTTTTCCCATATTTTTGTTAACATATGGATTCCGCGCCAAAAGAACTGCTCCGGTTTTGAGGCCAAAAATGAATCAAGGCAATTTCTGATACGCTGTTCTGAAGTGAAGTGAATCCCGATGAGAGCGTTTTGCATAGACCGAAATAAATGAAAGTCGGATCGGCAACGTCCGGGCTATAAGGCGGGTGAGCCAAAACTTCCCATCCAATATTTTCCAAATAGTTTTAACCGGTCTTCGAACATGTGGCCGAGCGTTGTCATGTTGAAAAATTATGACTTTGTGTCTGGTCGCATATTCCGGTCGTTTCTCGGCTATGGCTCTATTTAAACGGATCAATTGCGTTCGATAGAGGTCATCTGTGAGCATTACCTTGGCACCATGGATATTTGCCTTTGGCTGGAAAGGTCCTGGTTGTCCGGCCTTCACATATGAATGTTAGCGTTTCGGGTTGTCGTAATGGATCCATTTTTCATCCCCAGTCAAGATCCAATATAAAAATGACTTTCGGCAGTAGTTTTCTTCATATTAAAGTAACGAAGAAGAACTCCCCGCAAAAACACTTTTTCAGACACAAAGTTCGACATATTTGAAAAAAAAAAAATATTGTTGTTTACGCTTGAAATGAACGACATACACTATGTAAAAACGACGCACAATGACAGTAGCTTTCCAACGCATGTTCGGAATATTGGAACGATGGAATAATAATCAAGTTACACCATCTCTTAGCAAACCGCACGAATTAAGTTATTGACCCAATAATTCCGCTCAGATTCACTCTTTTTCAAGCAAAATAAATTTGTTTGGCTCATAAAGAGAATATGGGTATCTTATACCACGGTAAAGGCATACCGATTATACAATTAAAATTTACGAAATGTTTTGTGTTGAAGACTAACAAAAAAACTTAATGACCAATTCTGCTCGACGAAAACATTTTAGTACAAGTATTCAGACATATGAACCAGTCATACGTTTCAATGTTTTGATGTAATTACTTTGATCCAAGCGCACTTACGCCACATTAGCCAAAATTATGAAATCTAGACGACAAAAAATTTTTTCAGTTGAAGGGTATACGTTATAAGCTTCTCAACAGGCAAGAAGTTGGAAACTTGTTCTAAATTCAATTTTTGTCGTTGAGGACAAGCAAGGCAGAGGTATTTGGACAACTTTGCATAATAAATTAATGATGGTAGTAAGCTATGTAAGGTCTAAAAAATGTCTGAAACTAACATTTTTTTTTTGTAGAATATTAGTAGGAGGCAACATTACGGTTTTTGTGTGGAATTGCTCATAAAAACATCTTCTTTTAATTAGTCCTTATGTATACATACTGTTGGCATTGTGATAAAAATAAAGCAATAAGCAGAATTTCACTTAAACAACTTTCTCATTGGGTAAGTCTTTATCATAAGCTTATCGCTCGACGCAAAGGCATTTACAAGCTTTTAACATATAATTTACTCATGCGTTTGTATCGAAGATATCTAACGATTTTTTTCTTTCAGATCTGAATCTCTGTAGATTTATATTTATTTGTGCATGTATTTCAAAGATTAAAGTTGTGCTCACAAAACTTTCCCTACTGCGAGAATCTAAATTGAAAAGGAGCCTACAAGCGTCTTTTTGATCCTTGAAAACATGAAAACAAAATCAATTTAATTTGTAGAAAAATTGTTGTTTACATCTCGATTTTCTTATTGGATAAATATTACAGCAATATTAACCCATTAGTATGACCTATTGCTTCTTTGTGCCATGTATTGAGTTTTAGTTTATCATTAATGTTTGAAAACTTTAAACGTTTCATTTTTTTTAATCAAATGAAAATTATTTGTAAAGTATGTGATTTTCTACAGAAATGTTCCTTGCACCTCCTAGCGTGCAATTCAATGTTAATGTGTTATCGCAATTTCTACTATAAGTTAATAAAATTGTGTACACGCGTCGAAGAAACACGGCTTTTATTATATACCAGCCGTTCTACCCGCCGTTGCTCGGGTATTGATAAAAAGCAAGAAAGCACTAAAAAAGCTAATTACGTTTACTATTTTTTTAAATAATGTGTTACAAACAGATGCTGCAGTATATTTACTTTATTTATTTTCATAAAATTACCCTTGAAAATCGGTAAAAGTCCAAATGTATCGAAAAGTATTAAAATACAACGATTTTTCTGGTGAAAGTCCAAAACTATCATAAAATTCCAAGATTACCGAACAATATTCAAATACATTGAAAAAACCGATAAAAGTTGAAAAATATCGGAAAACTGCTGATATATCGGTAAAAGTCCAAAAGTATTGAAAAATATCGAAATACACCGGAGAAATCGGTTAAAGTCCAAATGTATCGAAAAACATTTAAAATACCAAAGTATTAAAAAAACCAAAAGTATTGAAAAATATCGAAATACACCGGAAAAATCGGTAAAAGTTCAAATGTATTGAAAACATCCAAAATATCGGTAAAGGTTCAAAATTATCGAAATACATTGAAGGAATCGGAAAAAATCCAAATGTATCGAAAAACATCTTATCGGCAAAAACCTAAAAGTATCAAAAAACATCTAAAAGGCTAAAGTTCAAAAAAACCACATGTTAGAACGATTTTTATGGTTTTTAAAGAAATTTGGAGACCTTAACGTATGTCGTTTTATTTTAATCATTTAAGAAACTATATGAAACTAAATGTAATCAATAATAATGACAATTAAATGACATAGAAAAGCTTTAATTTTCTTCATTTTATAAATTTAATTAAAAAAAAATTTACGTTCTGAACGTCTGTCGTCCTAAAACTATTTTTTTTTAGGAATGACTTTAATGCAATAAATCAATGGCAGACACGATGTTTTGACAAATGTTAGAAAATCAGCTCAATATCAGGTAACCTCTTACTTTTTCTTAACCACAGCGATGGATAGAACAGCATAGCATAAAAGTTTCAGCGCCTATTTAATTACATACCAAAATTTCCATCAGCTCCTTAACTATCGAGTCAAAACTCTTTACCTCGTCACTACTACCACCAATTAACGCTTCAACATTTAAAGCACAAATATCACGTAAATTTTGACCAAGTGTTTCAAATAAATATTTTTTTCCTTCTTTGAATTTATAGTTCACATATGGTTAAAAAGGAGTTAAGCTCAAATCCAATGTAGAATTCCATACAAAATATTTATACACCCTCACATTTCTTTTGCATGCCAATAAACATTCGATGATGTGTGCCTTGAGACTTGCAAATAGTCCTTAAAGGAATTAGCCGGGTCAGTTAGTTGTTTGTTAGTTTATTGAGTCCTTTTTGTACATTTCATTCTCCATCACTTTTTTCATTTGTAAAATAAATGGAAAAATCCAAATAAAAAAACCAACCGAAAGAGAAATTAAACGAAATTAGACTTGTAGTAGCATCTTCAGTTATTTAGTTGAGAACACCTTCGTTCGTGTACTAGAAGTTCTATTGATGTCCTGAAGGGAAACACAATATTATTTTCTACATACAAACTTTAGTACACTTGTCTAGTTCACACAAACACACATACACACATACACTGCAAAGGTGCGGGTTGTTCTCTTCTGTTGGATACTGGATTAGTTTGGGGAAGATGTTGTGCATCTTTGATTTGCTTTGATTAATTTTCTATTTACATATTCCACTCAAATGAACTCGTGTCAAGTTTTATTTTTATTTTACTTTTTATATTTTTTAGCAGAGTGGTCATTTTATTTACTAAATCATTTTTAGATTGTTATTTACATAAGTACTTACATAAGTGGGCTTTTTCAATTATACTCTACTTTAATTTAGCATTTAATAAACAAAATTACTGAAGAGATTTACAATGATTTTGATGCAATTATTTAAGAAGTTTTTTGATCTTCATTTGCCTCATTGGAGCTCAAGTGTTTGATCTTTAATTTTATTGATAAAGCATTTGAAAACATGTGACTTACGATAAATGAAATTTAATCAAGAAATGGTTGCTTTGAAGAATCGGTAGATAACCTCAAAAAATTTGATCAAACATTGGACTTTTTTCAAAAAATCAACTAAATTATGCGCCGCGGCTAGACCAGTGTTTGTTTTAAGCTCAAATTTGGATGGTAAGTATATTAACTAGAACATTTTGAAATGTTATTCGTGCTAAAAAGAAAAATTTGGTAATCTTGAAATGTCTTAGATAACCTCAACCCTGTAAACGCTTTAGTTTCAGGTGGTTTTTATTTTATTAAGTATGAAAAATTGGCTTCACATATAAATATAAAACTTTGTACATGTATTAACTAAAATTAGTACTACATGAAAAATTTGATATTTTTTTTTATGTATCGAGTTGGCCCACAGTCCTACGTCAAACATGACGCGCCTAAAAATTGATCCCAGTACATATAAATGACTATAGTTTGACGTAGGGGATTTTGAAAATATCAATTTACAAAAAAAATTCATGAAATTTTCACTAAATAATATCGATACCTCCAACGTAAAAGTTGGTAACTAAAGTTACCAACTTTTTACGGGACAGCGTTTTTCGAAACATACACATTTGGTTCCATCTTGTGTCAAATTTTGGTACTTCTAGCTTGAAATTTGAAGGCCTGGGCGCTATTTTTAAAGTCACAACCTAAATTTATTTTATATAGGTTTTCATACAAAAAAAAAAAAAGTTAAAATACAAAAATTCTCATTACTCAAAACTACGATTTTCGAGTTACCAACTTTTACGTTGGACGTATCGATATGTAGTTCTTAAAAAAAAGTAAAAATGAAAAAAAAAGCAGCTACGTCCTGCAGTAGAGACATGTTTTTTCTACAAAATGCCGTTGGGATCAAGTCGATCGGACAAAAACTCTTAAAGTTGTGCTGTCAACGCGGTTAAAAAAAGTGGTTTCGTAAAAATGACGTTTGAAGTTTTAGAAGAGACAAATTGTATCAATATCAAATTTTTTCATGTAGTACTAACTTCAATAAATACATATACAAAGTTTTACATTTATATGTCAAGCCAATTTTTCTTAATTAATAAAATAAAAACCACCTGAAATTAAAGCGTTTACAGTGTTCATACCCCTTAAGAAAGTTTGGCTAGTTTATTGTTTATCGTGAATCCATTGAAGCGTATTCGCGATAATATCGAGCACTAACTCCCAAAAAGACTTATTGTACACGTGAGAAAGACGCAAAATTACCTTTTGTTCGAAGTAAATTTTTTCACTGGAATAGCCTTTTTTTACGCATGAAAAATAAAGTATGCAAAGTCCATTGCGAAATCGTTTGTGCATAAAATGTTCTTCAAGGTTAATGATTAGAAAACTCACGGTTTTGTAAATATCTTTCTAATGGTTACTTCAAGAGAAAAATTTTAGTGACTAGTTTTCTAGCTCTGGAAATTACCTACTAAAATATGCAAGAGTGAAATTTACATATATCCATAAAAAAATTATAAATTATGGTAAAAATTATAAAAACAGTCTTCATGTAATCTCCTGGAACTCCTAGGAGTAAAGGGCCAAAATGAAACGTCTCCGTGCAAGGAAGTAGCAAAGATTTTGCTTTGGGTGGGTTTTTGTAAGGATCGTACGTTACCCATATTATGTACATATTTATTATATAGACTGGGAATAACATGGGATTATAACGACCATAGAAAGAAAGTTATAACAATGCACAGTGTTATTCGAGCAATTTAATGGAACAAGAAAGGTGCGTTTTAGCTATTCTAAGTATCTATTGAATGTTCATTCCGTAGCCTGAAATTTATCTCTTTGTGCTGTCATTATTAATTTTGTAGAACAGAAAACCCTAGGAAAGGATATTTAACAATAAAGGTTTTGACTAAAAATAAATTTGCTCCTCAAACCAATTTATCCTCTAATGTTTCAATATAGCAAAAACTTTTATGAATCAAGCAATCTGTTTAGAATAAAACATATGGGTGATTCTTAGATAACTGTGCTTTTTCGAGTTGAAAAATTGGTAGATATATTTTTTGGATTTTTGCAAGTTTCTTCATGCTGTCTTGTGTAAACACACTCATAAAACTCACTTTTTAAATAGATCAACTACATGTGTGAATTTACGGCTTTTAGGTCGAAATCAAGAAATTTTTCTGCCACGTTTGTGACATTTTAGCCACAGTATAGAAAAATGATGGTTTTGAAGCGTTTTGCTGAGAGATATATTGCATATAATGACAAATTTACACTTCAAGATTAATATTGCAATAGTGTCATGTCTCCGGTAGTCCATTTTTTTTATACCCTACCGCCCTAAAGATCAACTATGGTTTCCTACCCTCTGTTTTTATAGCCGTTAGTTATCCTTGCTCAAAAGTGAAAAAATCACAGTTTTGACATCTACAAGTACTTAACAAAAACAGCAACAAGTAAAATTAATTTTTGTTAATGGATTCAGACAGCCAAATTTATTATCAACAAGACATGATTTACCGTTTTTCAATTGGGTTTCCAGTTTCCGAGTTATAAGCCTTTAAAAAAAGGATACCTCTCAATAACACACAAAGGATTTTCTGGAAATTTTAAGCCCTTGCAGAATAAAATCGGATGAAAAAATGAGGCTCTATTGCAAGGGTGTCAGCGTTTTCAAATCACTGAACCAAGCGCATGCAACGCAGTCAGCGCATAGTTTTCGCTTTTACAACAACTTCAAATTCGAATTAAAACAATCACAAAAACAATTTTTTGTTGTTTTTTCATGCCTCGTTTACAACAACAATAATTAATATTTCAACAATTTTCAAAATTTCTAAGAACAAGGACACACACAAAAAGAAGGGGTATTCACGCGTTGATGCGCAATGCTCTTGCGTCGTTGTGGAAGTGCGGTTTGCGAAAGTTTGACTTTTGTAAAACAACAAACACGTTGCCGAAAAATACGGACTACTTCTGCAAATTCTCAAGATGGAAATATTCACATTGAAGGTTCAGGCATTAGTACCCATATTGGTTGTTGTTTTTGTTCTCGATGCGACGTAGTCGTTGTTGTTGTTTTATGTTGGCTCGAGTTAGATTTTGTGTGTACCCAAAAAAAGCAACAAAAACGCGAAATTTTGACGATCGTGAAAAAAAAAAAACAACAAAATTTATTTCTGTGTTGTTGTACAGAAATATTGATGTTGTTGGTCGAGCCAAAGTTGGCTCACTTTTGTTCTACGCTGACACCCTTGCTCTATTGTAGGTTTAGTGAATGAACAGATGAAATTTTGATTCTGTTAATTTGCAAAGCAATAGTTTAATAGGGTCATTCACTAAATCTAGCATAGAACTGTAATTTTCATGCGATTATGGTCTGCAAGGTCTCGAAATTTTTGTAATTAAATATGTTATTGATAAAAATAATGAAACTTGATTTTTTGTAACTTTTCGGTCTCGAAAAATCCTTTGTATGTTATAGGAAGACATCCTTATTTTAAACGCTTATAAGTCGGAAGTTGGGAATCCAATTGAAAAACGGTAAATTATGTCTTGGTGACAATAAATTTGGCTGTCTGAATCCATTGACAAAAATTAATTTCACTTGTTGTTGTTTTTGTTCTATAGCTTTAAGTAGATGTCAAAACTGTTTTTTTTTCACTTTTGAGCAAGGATAATTCAGGATTCTGATGGTGTAGAAAAATTTTTGCACTAAAAACATAATTAATAGCCTTCAACTAAACATCTGTATACTCAAACTTTATATCGAAATATGTTTTTTGCAGACTGATAAAAGGGGCCACGTTTGTGGCATTTTTGATGCGCCACGTTTGTGACATTTTTGTAGTTTATCGCTCATTGTAAAGCACGCTTTTAAGTTTAAGATTTTTCCGAAAGAATTTGGGGTCATGTATGCAAATTATACAAAAAAATTGTTTCATGCATAAAATAAAATGTACCGAGTGCCACGTTTGTGACCATAATTTAAAAAAAAACTGTTTTTGTTTATAAACTGCCCTATAAAACGCAAACAGATTTCTTTTTGGACGCGTCTGACCATGATGACCTTTGGGTGATGGATAGTGATCAGAATTAATGCATATGTATTGCAATCTATTGACTGAAACAGCAGTACCATGCAGTAGTAGCATAGTGCTTTCAAGAATTTTTTTTTTCAAAACTAGGGGACAGTTTTCAATTCGAAATTGTGTCCTCTAAAAATTATTTAAAACTGCAGATGAGCTCAGAATATTGTAGCCTTAAGTATTTACTTAATATGTGTAGCAACTTGTTTTCTGTTCTAAGTATTTCCATTTTTTGGTCGTTTTTCATCGTTTTGTTTATAAAAAGAAGGGTAGGGCATGCCACGTTTGGGTATATTTGCAAACTTTTACAGTAGACCAATAATTATTTGGTGGTAAAATTGATTCGCTCTATTAGAAAAACATAGTTTCTAACTTATAGCGTCGTTTTTTGTGAGAAAAAAAAGCATACTGTGTAGGTGAAATCGCCAGAGTACACAAAAAGTACAGTTATCTGAGAATCACCCATATAATTCTAAGTACTCTTTAACTTAAACGTTTTTAATGTTGCACCTAATTTTGTAAAAAGTCTCAAAAAGTCTTTACTTTACTTCACTTGCTCCTAAAACTATATCAAATCAAAAATTAAAACTAAAATTAGTTTAGTTTCTGCACAACAAGGGTGGGGCTCATCCGTTTAATTTGGCATGGCCTCAAACAGTGTATTTATGATAATGATTTTTAGCCTCAAATATCTCAATATCCTGAGCGGATTATCCAATTCTGACCTCGAATTCTGCGCAGAAAGTTACTTTGGAAATTAAACTAAGCTGCCCAGAAAAAAAATTTTTGTAATTATGTGTAACTCATTTAAGAAATATGAATTGATCCTGGTTCTTCTTTGATAAACACGCAAAGTTAAAATTTCATGTTTATTTATTTTCAAAACTCTAGCTTTATTCGCTTGAAATGCCGAATTGTAGCAAAAATATAACTTTTTTTTTTATTTTAAATAACAATTTTATTATGTGATTCTTTTCAAATTAACAAAATCCATTTAAGCAAAATGTTAAATTCCGTTTTAATTTCATGATGAATTTCCATCTGTTTCTAACGATCAACATCAAATGACTTTGCTAAATGTGCAAGGATATGTATGTAGGTGTATATGTGTATGTCAGTATGAATTCTGATGTTTTTATTGCACGTATGGAAATAAAGTCATTATTTTGAAAACAGAAACGGGGCCATATTATTTGATTTTTTTCGGTTGTTGTATTTTTATTATAACCGATGACCGGGCAGTATTTTCGCGCCATTTACTTACACTTTTATTTTTTTAATACAAATGTGATTGTTCTGGTTATTGCTGTTACCATTGTGTTTTTAATGTGATTTTCTCCATTACACAGCAACAAGCGAGCACACATACTTACTAATGTACATATTTATTAGAGTTGGTCAAAAATTCTTTGTTTTTCTAATATTTTGTGATATCTTGAAAATTTAATTTAAATAAAGATTCTCCGTATTCATATTCTTTTATAACTTAAAACATTTTTTTATACCACTTGAATTTTTGTACCTGTCATGTAGGCGCAAAGAGCGATTTAAACCTTTTAATCTATTCTGTCGCCACGACCCACATACGATTTTTCGGAATTTTACTCCAGAATATTTGGAAAGGTGCCCTGTAACATATCTACTACTTCGGTAATATGTGCGCTCCCGTATATTATCGGAAATCTTGATTTTCCCAAAAAGTTTTAGATAAAACGACCTCCTGACACCATCTCGGGTCGAAATATTTTTGTTCACCTATTGGGAATTTAATTTTATACGTCTAGGAATATATTCCACCACATTTGGTTTTTGAACATGGAATACATTTTTTTCTTAAAACCTGGGTATATAAGAGGAGAATATTTTCGGATGTGCCCATATATTTAAATAAAAAGCAGCACGCACGTACATATGAATGTATGGTATGTGAATGTGTATGTACGTGTATTTTTTTCAAGTTCCGCTTTTTGTTAAACTTTCATATTCGTAATTACAAACAACAATAACAGTAATAACAATAACAACAACATCAATGTGTTTTATGCTTCCTTGTAACATGCACCGAACGTCTGCTGCCTAAACCCTTCCAGCCTGATGTCCTGTTGTGCGTGTTGTTGTTTACTGCTGTTATTTTGTACCAACATATACATATGACTACAGTGTAAGTGTAAGTGTGTGTGTGGATTGATTTATGAGACTGCCCACTCTCCCTGTTGGTTCCAATATCAGCCATTTTTCATGCACAATTTGCTGCAGCAACAAAGGGATAATGGCGATATATTAAAAATATTATTAAACTAAAGTATTGTTCACTAAAATGTTAACACACATACATACATGTATATTTTGCAAAAAGTGTTACAAAAATATAAAACATAATAAATAAGAGAATAGGGAAATTGAAAAACATACCGATAGGAAGTTTGAATCGCTGTCTACACTATGCTTCAGATTGCATGTAAGGAAAGTATTTTGTATAAAAATTTTCTTTGTTCGATAGCCAAGGAAGCTTTTCCAAAATTTTGGTTTTTCTTTAATTAGAAAAAGAAATAAGAAATTTAATACCAATTTAATACCGTATCAAGCCTGAATTTTTTGGTGGGCTTTAAAGACCGAGAAAATCTTTTTTTGCAAATATCTCGCTATGGGTTATTTGTACGAAAAATAAATTGTAGTCCACAGATGAGGAGTGATTTTCCAAATGGGCTTATTTCCAAAACGAGGTAAAAGTATTGTCATAATATTAATCGCCTAATATTTTGTTAGAAATTAATAAAATTGGTCTCTGTTTTCACTAAAAGTGAATAATCAATTTTGACCAAAAAAGTTGTGTTTCCTTCATTAGAATACGAACAATCTGTTATTGAAAGAAAAAAGTTGTTTATACAAATATTCCCAAAATATTAAATATGGTTGGTATGCCACAACTTTCTATAAACAGCTTTCCTGCAGTACTATACGTACCAACTCGTAGTTGATGTGATATCCACGTGAACTGAAAGCTATTATGATATTTTTCGTACTTATCATTTTTAAAAAATGTTCTTGTAATTTTTCAAAAAGCAGAAAGTGCACATATCTACATACTAAGTATATATCAGAAGATGTTTAAACATTTTTACCTTTCAAGAATTTTTCAACTTTTATACAATTTTTCAGTATAAGTCAAGTTCACCAAAAATAAAAATTTTACGAGTTTTCATTTATTTATTTGGTTTATAAGTAGTTTTCTGGAATTTTTTTTAGTTTTTGTGGAACTATACAATACTACCTAGTGTCTAAATTTGCCGATTTGCTTCTTTAGACAAAAAGATCCAAAAATTTCAATAAATTTGATATTTTTCTCTATCGTGCTTTAAACTTCTAGCCAAAAAAATCTTGAAGCTTTAAGGAATATTATATTTTTAAAGATATACTCAATATTATGAATCCATATATGGATTGCAGGTCATTTTGTACTTCAAAAAAAGATAAAAAATAAGCTAATATGTATGTATGACAACATACTAAGCATTTAAAGCGACTTGCATTTATCTCTTTCAGCAGTCTTTTCACAAAAAAATTTGTTTTTAATGGTTTCGATCACCGTTGATTTATCGAATGTTTATTCGCACAGTTGCTTTTGAACGGCTACTCTTTTTATCGAATGGCATAGTCTCCAACTTAGACAGTTAATGTTCCATAACGAAAGTTCGGGGCTTAACATGCTACGAAAGGATGTTTTGGACCTTCCAGAGCTTCTGCCCTTGCGTACCACAAAGTGCTGATCTGCAATCTGCACCAACTGCAACTTTCCTTTTTCTTATTAAGGCGAGAGAAAAAATAAAGAAGTAATGTGTTAGCTTATTCAAGAATTTGTTTATGTGTCATTTCATTGAAAGCCTGTTGGCACTCAGTAGTGTAGTTAATTTAATCCAGTAATTAGTTATGGCCCAGCACGCTGTTCACTTGCATTTCACAGTTAACTCATTAATTTAAAAATTTAAGCCTCTACATGAGTACGCAAAGAAATTTGGTATTTGGTCGTAAAAAACCATTTCCGGTTATGAAATTTGAAGCACACACGCAGCGCAGTGCTCATTCGAATCGTAAGAGTTTCACTCAGAATTTGAGCACAGGTGTGCGAATTTGAGATTCCATGGTATATTTTATGTAAGTTATGAAAACTTAATTTAATCATACATGTTTGCTATTTACACTAAGAGGAAATTTTGTGATTCTTAATTTTAGTTGTTTTCTTTTTTTAAACAGATAATGATTATTATTACACTGTGGAACAAAATTTTTTTATCAAAACTTTACTCAGAGCGGACGCTGCGGAGTAAAAATATAGGCCATTTGGCTCAGTTTGTTCAAGTTAGCGCTAGTTTTCGAGAAACGGCCATTTGAATTTTGCACCTTGAGACGGTCGATTTTCAGCAAATCGATTTATGTGTTTTTTTCGATAGCAACCTGAGTTTTATTGCATCTGGTGGTGAGGTTTTGTACGTTTCGTCAATATCTACCACTTTCACCAACAAATCAGTCCTTTTGAATGAATTTTCAGCAAGTTGGAGCACAAAATATTTTTCGCCTTCAAGACATTCGGATCAATAGAAATCATCCGAGTGTTGGATTTATATAGAAGTTTTCACTTCTAACGGATAGCCGAGATCCGTACGAACATTTTGTTATAAAAAATGTGGTATATGGGCAATAATTTCTCAAGTGAGCCACGTCAGAAATTAAACGTACTTATAAAAGGCTTTAAAAAATTTTGTTTTGTAGCAACTAGTAGAGATTTGTAAACATTTTTTTTTTTGTTGAATATTTAGCATAGACCAGGGAGTAAAATGGTTTTTTTTTTTTGGACCGAAATTTTTCATTTATTATTGAAAATCCCTATTTCAAATAGGTACATAAAAATTAAGCAACAGCTCCCACTCTGAGAAAATTATAAAAAAATTTGGGCACCCTCGATATGTGAAGAAACTATACCCCAGAAAAAAATTGGGGCAATCGATATTAGTTCAAAAGTTATTCACAATATAGTTGTGTCATGCAAGACTTTTTGGCGTAAAATACATAGAATCATGTTTTGAGTTAAGTCCCTTAAATGCTATTGAGATATTTTTGCAATTAAAAAGTTTTCTTTTTCTGTATTGTATTTTGTTATGCTATATATTTTCCATTTTTTAACCATTACTACTATTACAGACCTTGATGAACGCAAAAAAAGGCAAAAAATAACAATTTGCTCTATTTTAGTAGCATTACATTAAATAACCAAGCCACAACGAGCTTATTAAGTTGAAATTATAGTTCTCCTAGGGCTAATAAAAATTTCACATTGTTTTCTATTGTAATATGTATGGTATGGTATGGTTTTTTTTTTGTATTAGAATTTTCAGAACATATACACACACATACAGATCGCACACACACATTTTGCTTAAATAAATACACACCCATTTACACACCCACTAACACTCGAGCAGCTTAAGTAAATGTTTAGTTTTTGTTTGTTGCAATAAAATCAGCTTTGATTAATATTTATGCGCGGATAATTCGCATGAAAGGGCTTTGCTTTACATTCGGAATTTGAAATATGCGATTTTTGTGGTTGCACAGCTATTGCTTCTGTGTTGCTAACAGATTTCGTGGCACTTTGAAAAAAAAAAAAAATAAAAAATTCGTCAGTTTTTTTTTGCTGTTGTCTTATGAGGTAAATTTATTATTGGTTTGGGACTGATTAACCCAGAAACATTTATGCGAATTTTATAAGTGCAATTAAATTACACGGTTCGACAAAGATTTGCACCCATGAGAAATATCAACATACATATACTTAAACTATACGTTAAATAAAAATATATTCGTAACTCGCCGTTCTTTTTCAGCACATCAGATATTGTTTTAATTGATTTTTGAAGTTTTTATTACACTGTATATTAAAAAAAACAACATATTTTTAAACTTTACAATTCTTACATTTGATGTAGGCCGGCATAAGTATATATATCAAATCAAATGCCGAGCTACATCAAAAATGCAATCAGTGGGCTATAGCAAACGAGGTCAAGCTGCGCAAATGGAGATGGATTGGTCACACC
This sequence comes from Calliopum simillimum, assembly GCA_951812925.1. Classification (NCBI taxonomy): domain Eukaryota; kingdom Metazoa; phylum Arthropoda; class Insecta; order Diptera; family Lauxaniidae; genus Calliopum; species Calliopum simillimum. The sequence goes on from OX638368.1 coordinate 153,129,746, forward strand.
CTCCGGAAACCACACAGCGAAGTTTGTCGCCAGGCTCTTGAGTGGAATCCACAAGGCAGTAGAGCACGTGGTAGACCCAAAACCAACTGGAAAAGTTTGCTGGAAAACAAAATCCAATAATCGGGAAAGTCGTGGCAAGAGATCAGAGTTATCGCAAGGGATCGCGACGAATGGAGATGTTTCATATTGGTCCTATGCTCCTCTTAAAAGTTAAGAAGAATACATACATTCTTGCATTTGAGTTATGTCATGCGTTCAGCAAACTTATGCAGAAAAAATTTGGAGAAAATTTTTATCCTCTATATTCCCCACTTTTCTTAAATAAGTTCAAAAAGGATACGGAAAACAGGTGAAAATTAAGTCAGAATGTACCAGAGTAATATTCACCATTAGTTGCTTAACTCTACAAGATCGAAGTTTAATCGCGAAAGCCATAAAGTTGTCAAAATCAATTAAGACATCTTTTATTGCATTTTATTATATTACTAGCTGTTTTACCCGGCGTTGCTCGGGTTTTGATAAAAAGCATGAAAGCACTAAAAAAGCTAATCAATTTTTAAAATAATGTGCCAAAAACAGTTGCTCCAACATATTTATTTTATTTATTTCCATAAAATTATCACATCCAACATATCGGTAAAAGTTAAAATGTATCGAGAAATACTAAAATTTATCGATTTCTCCGATAACAGTTCAAAAGTATCGAAAATATCGGTAAAATTCCAAAACTATCTAAGAATATTGAAATACTTTGAAGGAATTGGTTGGTTCAAAGTGAAAATCCTTAAAAGTATCGAAATATATCGAAAAAATCGTTGAAGGTCCAAGTGTATCGGAAAACATTTAAAATATGTGTGGAAAAAGACCAAAAAAATAAAATTTGATATATCGTATGCCTCATTCCGTGCATTTTTGAGATCGTTATAAAATAAAAACCGTTTCTAGCCGAAATTTTGCACAAAAAGGCTATGAACGATCTCTAAATGACTTTGATAAACGATTAATCGACTTACATATATAATCAAAATTTGAAGGTCTTAGATATTCCAAGAACCAGCATGCGTATGTCAAAGGGAAATCTGTAGAAACTGCTCTTCAAAATGCAACAAAGGTTATCGAAAAGTATTCACATTAAAGATTACACTCTGGTATGCTTTCTCGGTAGTAAAGAAGCTTTTAATAACATTAATTCGACTTCGATCCATTGACCATTAGTAAATGCCTGTTGAGGCTAACAGAGGCATCTTACAGTGCGGGGTTATTTCACCAACCTTGTGCGTTTTGGTATTAACTTATATAACAAATGCAATCTTGTTACAGACAGCGTTTCGCACCTTAACAGGATGGATAAACAATTGTGTATTAAATATTATTCTGAGCAGATTTCACTCTTTTTTTTCCTCTGAGCTACTTAATTTTGATGACGTAGCCAATGTACAAAACTTCACCAAAGTTGTCGATTAGTGCAAATTGAGGATGCTTTTTGCATAATAGAGGTGATGATAGTTTTTTATAATATAAGGTTGTCTAAAAAGTAAGTGAAAAGCGAAATAGCAAAGTTTAAAGTATAATAGCTCTGTAAGTACTGGACCGAGCTCACTTCTCTGAACTTTTTTTTAGGCCAAATTGTCTATACATTAATACGCAAGACAAAAATTTGTCCTACCTTTTTTACTATGTTTGGAATGGAGCACGATTTTGAATTATACACCATTAGAAAGGTTTTTGTGATTAAATGCGCACAAAGTTAAAATTATTTTAATATTTTGCCATTAAGCCAGTTAAAACTAAATGAAAACTTATCAATATTGACAACGACAAAACGACAAAATACGCGGTCACACACGTTTCACATACACGGTTTCGCACTGATGATAAATGAACTTTTCTACTTTGTACCAAATAGCAAAAAAGGTACTAAAACTGTGGTCAAATTTTGACCATTGGGCGATTCTAGTATTTATAACATTTTAAAGAAATTTCAAATAAGAACAAACCTGGATTAAATAAATTACAATAATTTATAGCACAATTCTATGACACTAAAATAAATGCTTCGAAATAAAATTTTAAAAGAACCATCTGCTAAACCTCAATGAAAAAAAAAAAAAAAAAAACCAATATACAATCAACACCAGATAAAACAACAAATGAGAAAAACACAACCACCATCTTCAAAAAAAAAAAAAAAACAAAAAGTTTGAATCAACAACGACAGAAATGCTCGTTTCGAGAAACTTCAATGATTTAAAATATTTGACAATTAAAAACTTTAGCAATTTCTACTCTACATATCTTTCACTATTTTGCTCTATCTCTTTCATACATACGCATAATGAAAGCGATAGAGTTATTTGAAAGCTGATGCTGTCTTTTAGCTGTTAGTGTGCACAACTAGTACGTACTCGTATATCTATCTATCTGTCTTCTTTTATTGCTATTGCTCTTTTGCCAGGCATAGATTTTAATTTGCAAAATTGAAAGTTTTGCAACTGGCAACGCAAATATTTTCCATTACTGTCAACTTAAAGACAATGTCGACGGCGACTTTGACTAAACAAAATACGCCATTTCTATTTTGACTGTAATACAGAGTTGTAAAACTTTTCTGAGTGAAACTTGTCGCCATTTTTTTTTTTTTTTTGGGGGAAGTAGTCGGAATTACATTTTGCAACTGTGATAAAATGTGAGTAGTTTTCGAAGAGAAATTTAACATCACGCGAACGGTAGTTATTTTCAATTTGATGTAATGAAAATTTGTCACATGCGAATAAAATTTTTTTTATTGTTTGATATTCAGAATTTCAAGACGAAATCAGTACAACATTAACGAGTTGAAGTCATCTAAAAGCAGCTTATCATTTGGATTGAATATTCAAACTTAAGTTTTTGATTTTATTGATCAATAGTTTGAGTCGAAATGTAATACCCTTCATCTTTACAAAACTTTTCAAGTTTTCTCTAATGCTAAGCACTGCATGCATCAAATATTTGCTATTTATTTCCTTGTATTGAATTTATTTTGTGCTTCATTGATTTTGATCCAAAAAGTAGGAAAACTTTCAATGCATTTTACAAACATACATACTCACACACAACTTAAGGAAAATAAGAGAACGAATACATCGTAAGGCGGCGGCTCAACTTTAGCCGCCAGCGGTCAAGCTTTAGGTCACCCCAACTTTGTGTGAGTTTGGTCAAAAAACTTAATCCTTTTGCTTTGTATACTGAACACAAATGTTAAAGCTGAAATAAATATACGGATATATACAAACATACATATAAATAACCAAATGTGAGGTGAACCTTACTTTAAAATAAAATTAGTTTACAAGGGATTTTATACTTGAAAGAAATTAATTTTTATTATGATTTCGGTTTCACTTCTGGATGAAATGAATTTGGAGGGTCAAAGGGAAGTTCTTTATGGCCTATGAGGATATTTTTGTTCAATTTAAATATTGAAAGAGATTTTGCATCTCTTATGCTATTATCGATGAAAAATATTAGTTCAGGTGGTTGTTGGACTTCTGTTAATTAAAGTTGAAATCTGAGTGTGAAAACATTGAGTGTACAAGTAAGCAAAAGTGCGAGTCATATGGGTGACTCCATAAAAAATGCCATAATTTTGCGTTCAACAACTGATTTTGCGCAAAAAGATAACAAATTTGATTTTGAAATGGCCTAAATCATTACTGTCTAACGGTTTTTTAAATGTTCATAGCTAACGGAATTCATTCGCGTATTGTTCAACGATACAGCAGCCCAAAAGAGCCAAAAATGTCTGTACCGTGATTGTTCTTGCCCAGTGTGCCAGATGGTTCCTATCTCCGCTTTTTTACCCGTTAAGGATTCGTTACTGATCCGTTTGCGAATCGTTTTTTTTTTTGGAATTTCTCCCGCAAACGCATCAGTAACGGATCCGTAACGGATAAAAAAGCGAAGATTTGAACCGTCTGGCACACTGGGTGGTTATTAAAATTGAGTTCAGACCAAGTTAAAGTAAGTACTTTAATGTCTAAAAACTGTAAAGTTTGATACGATTTCTGAAAGTATTACTATTAAACCAATTTTTTGCTTGATTAGGTACACTCTTAAATGGCATATGCACATTGTATACGATGGCACAATCAACATCGTTTAAGAAAATGCCCATATTGAAACAAGTCAATTTACAATAATAAACATACTTACATACAAAAGTATACATTACAAAAAAACTACTACAACAACAACACCAACAAAATGTGTTGACAATAACAACAACAAATTCATACAATCTAAGCATCCTTCCTGTTTGCCCGTATTGGCCTTGGATATACATAGATCTGTCTATCAGGTCACTTTGGAGTAACGTCGTTAAGCAGATTACTCGCATATGTATTATATTGTAAGATGCACACATACTTGAACATATTCATATGTGTGGATGTGGCATGCGTAAAACCCTTGCAAACGTTTAGTTTTAATTTTGTTTTTATTGCCAGCTTTCAGGCTACACTGACGCACGCACTCTCGCAGCCGTAAACATACATCCCAGCAAGCACTAAGGTTACCCAGTGTGTCAAACGGACTCGTTACGAATCCTTAACAGTTACCCATTCTCGTATTTTTTGTCAGTTACGTTGCAGGAGCTGCTTGAGGTAATGCAACCAAATTTCGCACAAAATTGAGTTTTTCATTTTGCGATTTTAAAATGCCATAACTCAGTAAATTTTTGGAATTTTCCAGTGAAAAAATCAATGGAACGGATACGGCAAAAAATTGTTAACCGTTTGACGTATTGTTTTAAGCGTTCTCCCTCCCTATTTTCATGCAAATATTAAAAACTCAAAAAGAGCGTAGATGAAGTTTTGATCAATCTACCCAAATCACTAATGACCTTCATTTTGCCGAATTGTGACTTACGTCGTATTAGAGTTATGGCGGCGAAATACAACAATCAAAAATACAAATAACCATTTTATTTGTTTTCCGATGCTGAATTCGAGCTATATAAAACAAAACTTACATCCGTAAAATCCGATAAAGTAATGGAAAGTTCTAGTCTTATTCTTTAAGACATAATTTAAAATAATTATGTCTGTCGTTTTTTCAGCTGTTCAACACATAAAATGCTTCTAAGAGTGCGTGTGAGTTTTTCAGAATTTATTGGAACGTTTTTAATTTTTTTTTATTATAATACATAATTATTGTCCATAATTATGGGCAATTTTGGAAAAGTTATAAAATTTAAAAAAAAAAATTCTGCAACTTGAAAACCAATAGAAACGTGTTTTTTTCTGTACAACAGCATTGCAGCTGCTCTTTCGCTACATTAAGAGAAGTGCAATCTATTTTGAATTAGAATAAAAATAATCTAAGCTCAATAAAATACCAATCAGATGGAATTTTATAAGATAAAATTATTTTTGTGAATTAGAATGACACTTTGTTTCGTTTGTAATCTCAAATTGATTTCTAATTTTCTGATCTTGTTTTTCCACTCGAAGATAATTACATTCAGCATCTGATGTAAAATTATAAATTTCTCTAGAGAAGATGTTCATTGGGATAGCTCACAGGAAGCAAAGGGCAGCAGGAAGAAAACAGGTTTATTCACTCTGATTCGAAAAAAGGTACATATGCATTTAATTTTGTGTTTTCTATAGAAATCTGTTATAAATAATAAATATTGATGTTGAGGCAATCAAAATAAAAGTGATTATTTATGGTTTTGATTATTTTGGATTAATAAACAAAAGAATGTTAACTTCATTTCTATTGATAGCATTTATTATAATGGAGCTTAACAATTTACAAAGGTAACAAAGGTGGATGATAAATTTCAGTGATTAAAACAACATATGTGCGTATGTGTGCTAACATATAACGAATTCTGAAATATTCATTAATTTGAGAGCAATTTACTTAAAACTTTTATATTTTCGATTTGTTAATTGATTTGCTTGCAAAGAATAATATATCGATACGTCCAACGTATAAATAAGTTGGTAACTCGAAAATCATAGATTTTAGTTATGATAATTTTTGTATTTTGTTTTTATATCCTACATTCACTTTGTCCTTCCGATTGTAACGCAGAAAAGGAGGCGTGGCAGGTATGAAAAAGTATATATATTCTTGATCAGCGTCACTTCCTGAGTCGATGTAGCCATGTCCGTCTGTGGAAATATTTTTAATGGGAAAACTCAGCAAGATAATTCAATGAAATTTGGTAAAATGCCTTCGTTGTAAAGTTGGTCCGTGGGATTGAAAATGAGCGAAATCGGTCAACGGATATGCCTACCACCCATACAAAAATATATTCAAAACTTTTATCAGCATTATTCACGATAACGCAACCAACATAGACATAAGTACTAGAGACTGTAAGCGAAAGCTCCAGGCAGAACCTAAGAAAAATCAAAAAAGGGGGCGTGGTACCTCCCATATTAGCAAAAGCTTCAAAATGCTATACTGTAAGTGTTTTCAAAGATAACACAGGCACACAAAAAAATAAAAGGTCATGTATCAGAGAGGAGACCCTCTACATGTTTGTAAGTATTTTAGGGCGCCGAGTCCGCATATGGCAATAAAAAATCGTTTCGATAGTCCATTTTCTCGCTAGTACCCCCTACCGCCTCTCTATGGGTGGTAGTCCACTTGGTATATACATACAAAAATGCGCGCATATGTTAAGGTTTCTTGGGGCGCTATAATCAAATAAGACTATAGAAAATTATTTCAGTTACCAACTTATACGTTTAACTCTTATAGCTGTTTATGTTGCATTTCTTAATATGACTTAAAAGAATGTGTGTTTACACAGGTTGTAAACGATAAGGTAACGAAGCTTCTGGAAGGTGATAGAGATGGCCTATACTAACAAAAAATTGCAGCTGGGGGATTTAAAATGCACCCCTGAAGAGTAATATTATATAAGGCCCAGAACTTTGCGAATTATTTTTAAGCCCTATAAACTAAAGTACCTGGAGACCGATCCCTACTCGGTCAACAATCTGATCTTATTATTTTAGTCGATGTTTTTATTCATAGCTATTTTTTGTTATGAAACTCGTACTTTTTCACCTCCAATGCTTTCAAAATGATAAATTAACCGATAAGAAAAATAATAAGAAAAAAATCGGAAAATATCGAATGGTATAGAAAAATATCAAGAACTCCAAATTTTTTAAGAGAAATAGAATGACCTAAAATAAATAAATGGGATACGCCACGCACCAAAAATATTTCGTCTCTTGTATGGGGGCTGAAATATCGTATCATCATGCCTCGGAAAGTTCATTCCATTTTTTTTTGTGCATGAGTTATTAACTAAAATTTTTATTTTGGTAAAAAGTGGGCGTGATAATTATTGAACAAAGCCCACTTTTCGTTATGCTTTAGATACTCGTGATCCAGATCCGCATACCAAATTTTATCAAAATATGCTGTACCATTTGCGAGAAATAGCATTTAATTTGTTTTACTTGTATGGGAGGTTCCACGCCCACCTGCTATATTTTGCCCATCTTCAGCTCGTAGGTGCCTCATAAAAAGAAGATTCCCTACAGTAAAATTCAGAAAGATTGCTTTAGTAGTTTTCTTTTTATATCGTATTAAATTTTTGTGGGCGGTGCCACACCCTCCAACGAGTTTTCCTAATATAACGGCATATCACATATTAATACTTGTTTTCAGGGGAAAAATATTTAAAATTTTCATTAAAATTGTTGAAGTCGTTTTCGAGAAATATTGAATTAAAATTTTCAATGGTTCAAAAAGGGGCGTGGCACTTCTTCGATACCGCCCACTTTTCGGTTATTACAAGGCATTGATATGTAGTACCTACATACCAAATTTCATTAAAATATCTTGTAACATTTGCGAGAAACAGCATTTAACGTATTTTGCTTGTATGGGAGGTTCCACGCGCAGTGGCGACATTTCGCCTACTTTCAAATCAGAGATGCCCTATTGCAATTAGGCTCCTCACAGTTAATTTCAGAATGTTTGCTTTATTAGTTTTCTTTTCATACCGTTTTATATTTTTGTGGGCGGTGCCACGCCCTTCAACGAGTTTTCTCAATACAACGGCGTATTTCATATGAATCCTTGTTTTTAGAGGTAATATCTCCTAAATTTTCATAAAAATTGTTGGAGTCGTTTTCGAGTAATATTGAATCAAAATTTTCAAGGGCTAAAAAGTGGGCGTGGCACTTCTTCGATCCCGTCCACTTTTTGTTTGTTACAAGGCAATATTAAGCTGTACTTGCTGATCAAATTTCATCCAAATACCTTGTATAGTTTACGAGTTATGACTAAATCAAATTTTAATTTTAGTGCAGTGCCACGCCCTCTGGTGAGAATTTACAAAGTTCAAACCTAGCTCATTAATCATTGTTTGCTAATATCTAACACTATTCGAAGTTTCATTGAAATCGCTGTAGCCGTTTTCGAGAAAAAATATTGGCACAGAAATAAGTTTAAAGAAACAAAAAAATATACAATTTTAGCTCCTATGAGAAGAGAAGATACACTCTTAGAAAGCTCATACAATTAACTTAAAGTTTTCCATGAAACCCAAGAAATTTTAATTTTGTAAAACAAGTCAGAAAATCCATTTTAACCCTATAACTCCTGAATGGTACATTTAAGACCCCTCCTAGATATAATCGTTTGTTAGTTTAAGCCTCCTCCATCACCTAACAGAAGCTTTGTAACCTTTTCGATGACACCCTATATATGAGTAGATGGTGCCGCGGACACTACTATTGAAAATTATATCTAACAAGTTCCACCGTTTACAGCAATTATTCTTGTGGCCTTTACCTGCCTAGGAGGATAGGGATAAAATAACAATATCTCTGGACGGCTGGGGGTCGGCTGGTCTAAAGAGTTCAGTTTCAATGTTTCATTACAAACTTCCGTTGGTATGTGAACAACACATTTCTATTTTCACTAAAAGATTCGGACGGAGATAGCATGTCGGTGGCATCTGCGTAGCAGTTTGACATTCGAGATGATTCTTGGCAACCAAGCCAAAGAATTCGTCGAATGCATGTGTTTGTGTAGCAAAGTTCTGTTACTTAACCACATTTGAAAGTCGTTCAGATGATGTGGAAAAATATTCGAGCTAAAGATTTTGAGTGTCATTGACAGAAACAAAGATTGCCAAACATTTTAAGGTACTCGCTATATGTCCAACGTATTCCACAACTAATAGAGTCGAAAGCTCTGCTGAGGACATTGTCAAGTACTATTCAAAACTTTGGCAAACATTCGACACGTAAGTACTGAAAAGCATTTGATAGCACTTTCTGCTATTTAAGCCCCATATTTGAGGCTCCGGTACTTTCTGTTATGTACATATCACACTTTGACAGACTTGGCTGTTACAGAAGCGGGCTTAAATTAATCGCTGGCCTTTTGAGAAAGAATGATAGAATTTTTTAATATAATAATCATGAAGGACTGAATTCTTGTATCGGTGAACATTGTATGAAAATAAAATTAAAATGTGTTATTTGAAGTGAACATTGACCTCAAATACATATTTCTTTACTATGCTAGGTTGGTAAATTTCGAAAATTGAATTTTGCGAGCTGTAAAACTATGTAAACAAAACCTGAGCTTTAAATTCCATTATAAAATGTCAAAGAAAACTTATAGGCGAACAAATACGAGTGATTAGTTTTGTGTTTTACAATCCAATTTAAGATATACAAATAGCACTATTATGACTTAAGACCATTTTATGACAGAAACTTAATTACTTTGATTAAATTTGCAACCATAAGATGATTAAAACTTATGTACATATATTTGCCAATTATGTAAGGAGCCGATAACTTGAAAAACATACACAAAATTGTGCTAAGGATGAGATTAGAAATTCATATGAAATGTGAATTTGTATTGCATATGGGGCATTCCATGTGAAGAGCCCTTTTAAACTGTTGATGTTTCCGAGTTTAGTATGTATTAGACTAAAAGCATGAAGCTGAACGCAAACAGAAATGACATCACGCTTAAAGCTGGCAGTGATGACATTGAAAACGTTGACAGCTTCACGTATTTAGCCAACATTATCGCCATGGATGGTGGAGCAAAAGAAGATATCAACTCAAGAATAGCAAAAGCAAAAGGCGCGTTTGCTCAACAGAATAAAATATGGTATTTTTCCGTTATATCCACCAAAACAAAAGTGCGCAGTAGAGGACGTGGTAGACTGAAAACCAACTGGAAAAGGTCACTGGAAAAGGAAATACAAGGAACGGGAAAGTCGTGGAAAGAGATCAAAGTCATCGCAAGGGATCGCAACAAATGGAGACGTTTCATATTGGCCCTATGCTCCTACTAGGAGTTAAAGGAGAATACCATACAATACATTTTTAACATCAGGAATGAACTTTAGCATGGATTCTATCAAAATGGCTTCTGAAATTGACCGCCTTACAAATTTCATCGATTATTGATTGTAATCTCTGTTATTTTTGAAATTTATTATGACTATTCTTTGACAATAAAATTTTATCTTTTAGTCCCAGTGGTGTTTTGTCTCATATTTCAATTTCAAAAATTGAATTTATGTCAACTTTGTACAATTAACAAGGGTTTATCGATAGTTTCCTGGGACACCCCAGCTAAGCTATTGGGAGTTTTGAGAAATTAATGAAATTAACTTTCTCATGATACATTAATTTTTATTTATTAAAATATATTTAACATGCCTAGCGCAGGGGAATACAACAATTTCAGTTTTGTGGCAAAATATAATGTGGGCAAATTTTTATTTCATAATATTTTTATTCCATTACATTTTGTGTCTCCACTAGAAAATTTACTTTTAAGACCTGAAACATTACCTGAATTATTGCGCGTCGAGTTGGCGTTTGATATACATACAAAAATGTTTTTAAAAAGCTAATAGAATAATGTATTAACTCAAATGCTTTATTTATTTTACTAAAACATTTTTACCTGGTCGCTTCACGTGTAATGCCCCATATGTTAATACGTCTGCATATGTTGCTAAAAATTTGTATGAAATTTGTTTTATTTTTTTATTTCTTTTTTTTTGGAAATTTATATCAATTTATCGTAATTACAGCAAAACCACATTAAACACAAAAACATAAACAAATATGCAAACGTACTCTAACAATAAAACCGCAAAGAGTAGTAGGTATGTAGTAGTAGTTGTTGATACATTTTAAAGTAATTGCAAAATTCAAGAAAAGGCACTGAATAAGACTATGGCAACTTTAACAAATTTTCAAAAAATGGTTATTCAAAGGAGCAGGTGAATAAACCTCAATACAAACATACGTACATACGTTCAAAGTACACACATATAAACCTATTTGTGCAAATGCACACAAGCGGTAGGGTGATGCAAAAAATTAAAACTGCATACTGTTGTTCAAAAATAATAATAATTTACTTTACACATTTTACTCAAGACCCAGGGTATGTGTACTCACTTTGTCCTTCTGGTTGTTACGAAGAGTAGCGTCTATCTGTGGCAATGTTTAAAAAAAAAAAAATAATTAAAATATTCATTTTTTTTTTCCATTTTTGTTTACCAAAAACTAGGTTATAATAGGTTAAAGCATTCTACAAAAATATTATACGGAAAATTTTGTGGAATGGTTAAATCCGTTACAACACAGTTTTTGGAAAAATGGGTCAAATAGACCCATAAAAAGAGGATATAATGGGTCAATAAGCTATTGAGAAATATTCCTTGCGTGACTTCATGATGAACTTGGCACAATAAGTTTTATCAAAAATTCAGTTTTAGAGTTCTACGTCATTTGTGGGTATGTTGGTCAAAACGGTATCAAGGAGTACTCGAATGGAATTAATATACTCAAAAGAGTTGATACGATTTGTTTTGGCTAAAATTTTGTTTTAATTGTTTGGCAAAATACGGAACGATGTGCTAGCTATGACTAGTAACATGGTGTAATTTTCCAAAATTTGTTTGATTTGAGGTTAAAGACACAATTTTTTTCCAAGTCAGTTTGTTGAACACTTTCTTTTCCTTAGTCTATAGCTACAACTTGGTTGAAGACACGAAAATAAAATCCCAAACGGTTTACGAGATATAACCGTAGCAAAAGTGCATTTTCATAGAACAGAGAGCAAATTTATTAATTTCTAAAAAAAATTCAGGCAATTAATATAAATATTATTACTTTTGCCTCGTTTTGGAAATAAGCCCTTTTGAAAAATCACTCCTCATATGGTACTACAAAATCCGACCTGTAACCAAAACCCATATAGGATGTCACTACACTGAGCAAAGAGTTTGATCCCCTCACAGAAATATATTTCATTGAATATTCTTAAAAATATTTGCTAATAATTAACAAATTTCGGTAAATATTAATATGTCCTTAATTGGACCCTCAAATTTAGTTAATTGGGCCAAAAATTATATCTGTTTGATGGAATCGGGTCAAATATTTGCTATAACTTAAAAAAAACCTTGTCTGGGATTCGAATGTACTAGAAAAAAATAATTAATTCGAACATACTCCCCCAGGTTATCAGTAAAACGTCTTATACATTCAGCTTATTCTAACTATGTTAGTTTTAAACAAATAGTCATACAAAAATTTCAACAAGTATTGAAAAACTTCAAAAAAATACTGACATTATTTTCAAAACAACTTATTTTAAATAATTAATAAAAAAAAAAAAATCAATACTTGTTAAATTTTTCGTTTGACTTTTTGTTTAAAATTACTTTAAAATTATAAACTATACAAATGTAGATAGAGTTATCTGAATGTATAAGACGTTTGACTGATAACCTGGGGGATTGAGTATGTTCGAATCCCAGACAAGAAAGTTTTTTTTTTATTTAATTATTTTATTAGATTTTCTTTGATTGACTTCGTGATTCGTAATAACTCTTTCGTATTTCAATTCGTCTATGTAGAAAATCTTTTGATATAATATAGTTCTGATGTAAGATTCAGTAATTTATATTCGGTCATTGCTTCCTGACGCTCAAAGAATTCAATATGCGCGGCACAGTTCCAATACGCTATACATGGATTCCTTCTTACGATTGCAATGAAACAAAAGTTACAAATGTAGTTGGCAATTATGTATATGGTAGCATCTAACAAAGAACAAAATGCCCTGGAGGAATGAGTTCGATCGCCAAACAGACAAATTTTTTTTTTAAAATTTTTTAGAAACTTGGCGAGTGCATACAAATTTCATAGAGAGTTTTTTTTTTAATTTATTAATAACAAATATTATATTTTATGATGTCTTCGTGATCCCAGCAAATATCGTCATGTGAGATCCTAATTAATAAAAAGATTTATTATAATAAAGGTCTTAAGATCCAAACATAAATTTGGTAATTATTAACAAATATATGATTGAACCAATAAAATTTCTCAAATATGCTGCTCATTGAATAATATCAAATATTCGATTCGCCTATACCAAATATATTATTTGTTAATTATTACCAAATTTGTATGTATATAATCATACTGTTTTCTTGGTGTAATAATATCAAGTGCTTTCTGGAAACGCACTCAAAAGGTTCTTTGAATTTTTCATGTTGCACCATGTTATCATTGGGAAAATTTCGGGAATGCATTTAAAATATCTCAGGAATATTCCGAATGCGTCAAATGTTGAAAATGAATTTAACGTTTCAAGCGCTTGTTTGCAGTTCTCGCCAAAATCGTTTAGAGTCCATTTTCAGAAAAATTTTCGCTTCACTAATTGACGGAAATGGGTCAAAAATGGATTTTGGAGATTATTAGTGGCCCTGAATGATACGATGGATCGTTTTGGACTTTTGATGCTAAATAAGATAATAGATTTGGGTAAAAGAAATGACTTATCTGGTTATAACATGTAAATCTTTTTCCATTGATCGCTGGGAATATAATGAAATCTGATTTTGGTCACTACCAAGGGAGCTGCATTTTATGGGGACAATTTCGGAATATTTATTTTTTGCGCAAAAACTTTATTAACAAATCTTATTCACACATATATTAGTATGTCATATTTTATCTTCTCAAATTAAGAATGTTGCATTAAAAATAATTTTTTGACCCACCCTGCATCATAATAGTTAAATTAACAAGTATAAACACAATGAGTAGTGCTTCAATGAGAGCGCGACGAAGGAAACATCTTGAAAACTAAAACTTAACCAACTTAGACCTAAACCACTATCCATGCTAACCACAAACTATGTGCGTGGTGGTTCAGCCTAAGGATGGGAAAGTGAGAAGGAAAGGTACAACAATTTTGAAGACAACAGAGAACAGGACACAGGTATACACATAAGCAATTTAAAAACATGAAGGTAATCTTTAAATATGTATTTATACGATTACTTTAAGCAAGCATACAAGTACTTACATCTAAACGAAAGAGGATTTCAGTAATTAATACTAAAAAGGAAAACTTGGAGGGAAAAATTTTACATGGAGATTAAATTTTATTTTATTTAGGAAGTTAGTAAAATTTGCATCTGTATATGATTCTAAACTCTTCTAAGCCAAAGCCACAAATATGCACAAGTAAAATTTGCTTATTAAACCTCTTAATAAATTGGTAAAAACAATTTCGAGACATTAATCCAATATTGTATGTGTACCTACATACACACATATATGTAAACCTAAAAAATACACAGATGCAAAAAGAAGAATTATATACCTTTAGTTCAGATTGCTTTAGCAAATAAAGGAGAGATTTAATGTATTGAGACACAGTCAGACTCCATGAGTTAATACAGAAAAATATTGAAAGTTTCAATAGACATAGAAAATAGAAAATTTTGCGTTCAGTAAAATAGGATTACTAAATGATCAATAGAACGCTCAGAAAAAAATCAACTTTGTAGCACCAAATGTTTTTAAGAAAATTTTAATCCTTTTGATTACACTAGTTTACCGAAAATCACATCATTTTTTTTTGCGCTATTTTCGAGTTATCGGTCATTTTCGGTTTTTGGACCAAAAAAAAAAAAGAGCATGGTTGCACTTAATTACAAAGTACCTGGAGACCGATCCCTGCTCGGTCAACAATCTGATCTTATTATTTTAGTCGATGTTTTTATTCGTAGCTATTTTTGTTATGAAACTGTACCTTTCCACCTCCAATGTTCATGCTTTCAAAATGATAAACTAACGATGAGAATAATAATAAGAAAAAACTCGGAAAGTATCGAATTGTATAGAAAAATATCAAAAACTCAAATTTTTTTGGTGAAATAGAATGCCCTAAAATTAATAAATGCAATATGCAACGCACCCAAAAAATTTCGTCTTTTGTATGGAGGCTGAAATATCTTATCTTCAAAGGATCATAACTCGGTAAATAAAAGTCCTATTGGAAAAATTTGCAAGAATATTTTAATAAGGAAGAGTGTGGCTATTCGATGTCATTATTAAAAGAGGATTTCACCTTTTCTTGCAGATACGCTGAAAGACTGAACACAGCGTTTTATTCAACTTCAAGCAAGAATGTTCCAAAATCCTGCAGGTATAGTGACAGTTCTGCTGATAAAGACGGATTCAGCGTCAAAAAGTACAAAAGATTGCATATAAGAAATAAAAAGTTCATTCCATTTTTTTTTTGTGCCTGAGTTATTAACTAACATTTTTAATTTCGTAAACAGTGGGAGTGGCAATTATTGAACAAAGTCCACTTTTCGTTATGCTTTCGATAATAATTTTCCAGATCCGCATACCAAATTTCATCAAAATATGTTGTACCATTTGCGAGAAATAGCATTTAATGTGTTTTACTTGTATGGGAGGTTCCACGCGCACAAGTGATATTTTGCCCACTTGCAGGTCATAGGTGCTTAATAGCAAGGACATTCCATACAGTTAAATGTCCGCCCCCAATTTGAAAGCTAATATTAAAAGATTTTTAAGGAAAAAAATATATATTTTTTTTTTCGGCCTCTAAATTCGATGCAGTTTTGACGCCCGCTCAACAATTATAGTATATCGTTGTTAATGTCTCGATGTGGGCTATATTTCATTCATAGAAGTCATTTATCTCAAATGTTTTTTTTCGACTAGGATGTTTCAAAAACGGATATCGCCTTCTAAGACTATGCAATATTTTTTTTTAACATTTGACTTTTCAAACAGTATGCAAAAAAATAAAAAAAGAATCTTGCATAGTTTAAGGGGGCAATTTGTTAGGAACTGTAATATTTACATTGTTTTTTTTGTTGCTGTTGCCATTCACCTTAAGTTTCAGCCATCATCCTTTAGATGCTACCAAATGTTTTTGTAAATTTGCCGATGACTATAGCTACCATATTCAAACACATGCTTAGGCTAACACACACACACGCTCCCACTTAAAAATGTAACTTGTTATAGGAAGCGTATAAAATGATGTTGCTATAACAGTAGCAACAACAACTGCAGAAATCAAAGTTTATCATCGATTTGGATCCGATTGTTGCTACTGTAGACAACAAGAAAGGAAGGAAACTTAAAATTAATAACTGAATTTTTAACGAGTAGCTTCCATTTCAAATAAACATACGGGAAACTAACTCATGGAAAAGAAGAGAAATAATAAATGCAGATTGTGATGAACAACTTTTTTTGTTAAGCGGTTTTAGTAGAGGGGTACTTTTACAACAGCTTAAAGTTATGCGGCATTTATTAGTCAACTGGACAGAACGAAAATAGAAAAAAAAAAATGTTAGCTTTCCAACTTTGAGGTCAAAATCCAGACGTGATAAAGCAATTCTAAGACCGGATTCAGATTGAGCATCAAAAAACACTTTGGCTATTCGTGTTTCATCTTGTTGTTTTTTTTTATTTAATACGAAAAAAATTAAAAAGATTGGGTAAAATTCGAAATCGACGACTCCTCACGATAAGTTTTGAAGCAAAAAAATAGTCAAAAAATCCGCCCTTGTAGGTCTTAATTGTAGCTAGCGTAGCATGTCTCAAAACCAGAGTGTGTTACCAACTAAAAACAATTAGCATTAGCAATTTTTCACCACAGACAACGCCAGGTGAGTTCTATGATTTATACATAGAGCGTTCTTGTACGGTGGAATTTGATTTTGACGTTGGCTCACATATCTAAGCACAGCGTTTTTTTTCGTTAAAAAAGGAGTCAAGAGTTAGAGTGTGGCTTCTGACAAGAATCACCTAGAACTAGTCTCTGCAAACCTGCTTATGAAGCATTTCGCTTAAAGAAACCACCAATAACATCGCCTGGCCCTTTTCCATGAGATATAGCAAAAAAGTGCCATTCCGCGTCGAACACGTCGTCGAAAATCAAAACAAATTTAAAAAACTAAATTCACTTTAAGCACAAAGCTAATCTAATTAGCAGAAAACCGTGCTATG
Source organism: Calliopum simillimum (assembly GCA_951812925.1). Lineage (NCBI taxonomy): Eukaryota > Metazoa > Arthropoda > Insecta > Diptera > Lauxaniidae > Calliopum > Calliopum simillimum. Next base: position 153,147,115 of record OX638368.1, read on the forward strand.
GCGAATACAATGGCTTAGTAGTAAAAATATAGCAAAATTTTGGAGAATAAAAATGTTCAACAAATCTTTACTCCTATGCCATTAAAGGTACTATCAAAATTTTAGATTCATGTGAAAGGTGGCTTTGTTTTCTTTTCTAGAAAAATATTTTGGAAGGACAAAATACAATAAAAAGTTTTTTATCACTTAGTACCAAAATAGTAGTAACTTTAGTACTTTTTACCATTTACTAAAACATTTACTTTGCGGTTATATGGCCTAGGAGTTAAAGGAGAATACATACATACATATATGGCGTGATTCAATAATTTTGTAGAAATGGTCTGAACATGAAAATGTGTTAAGAGATGTTCTAGTTATGGGCTATTTTGTGGTCAGTCCTTTTTTTTTAAATTTTCGAAAATCATAACTTCTAAGTCGTGAGACATATCATTTTTCCCTCGTTTAATATGAAAGGTTATTTTTTTTCTTTTCAAAAAATAATAATTCAATACCTTTCCAAATTACTGACAACCAAAAGAGCATAGTTTGTCACAAGTCACAATGTACATATTTTTCATCTCTTCTCACCCCTCCACAACCTTTTTTGTCCTTTCTATCAAATTAGACATGAAACGAAACCACGTAAAAAATTTTAGCGAAATCGGAAGGGGTGCCAATTGCCTTAGAAAATATTGTCTTTTAAAATAAAACTTATTAGTTTTTTCGAATTTTTTGAGAAACTGACGTCATGGTGACGTTTGGAAGAGTTACACTTAAGTTCATTGCAAAGTTTTTTGAATTTTAATGATTTTCCAGAAGAGTTTTAAGAGAATCATTTGTTATACGCGGAAAATTTTTATCGCGAAAAGCTCGCGTGGGAGAGTTGTAAAAACAAAATCCCATTCTGTTTTTTACATTGAAAAATAGTTAATTTTTGACGTAAATAATTTGTTTTAATCAATCCCGATAATTCCGGAGTCCATCGCTGTTAATTCCGTGATTAAAGGGACAGACTAAAAGGCGAAGCCCCAGGATGACATCTCGATATAATCCATTTGTGTGAGTTTTTGTATAATGATTGGCCTAAGTATAAACTCAACATAAATGTCGAAGACGACATACGATTTGTCTTATGTATATTCTTATCGGAACTTCTAAAAAAAACACTTTAATTAAACCAAGTAAGTTTAGGACTTAAAATTTTTTTTACAATTAGTTTTCTTAAATTATGTACAAATGTAAGTTATTTCTGTCACAATTTAAGCAAAACTTTTCTAGAAAATATGACAGGAAAATTATGCTGATGGTTGTGGGATAAATTTTTAATTTCATGTTGTGACGCATGTGGCGCTGGCTGCACTTGTAACAAATTTATTTTAGCAAATTACAAAAAGATCTCATGACTTCAAACCATTTCAAGTGTCAACTTTACAAAAAAAAAAAAAAAATTCATTTTAGGGGATTTTAGGGTGAGAAACTATACTGACTTGCACATGCCAGCAACAAGCAGGAAAGGCTTGTTTGAATAAAAGCCTTTTAAATATGTACGTTTGTACATTAAGGTGACAAAAACATATTGAAGCCATCGGAATGTTCGTGGTGCTTAAGAAAAATTTTTCTTTGGAATATTATAAGATATATTACGCTGGAGATTTGAAAGTCGCTATTTTGTTTTACAGGAAATATTCAAGAAAAAGTATTTTAGCTCATTGTAATATCATTTTTTGACAATAAAAGTGTTATAACTACATTACCTAAACTTTCCACTTTTGTTAGATTCCAAAGAAACGTTTCAGTGAAGCGCCCTCAACATTCGACCACCTTCGGTCTTTTTTATCACTCTAATGTACACTCACACTTTGGTACTGTATCTATATATGTATAAGAAATTGAAGTTTTGCTTGCATAAGAATGTAAAAGCAAGTATGCAAATTAGAGTTAGCCAAAAAAAAAAACTTATATTCTGGAATACTTCAGACAGAAGCATAATAGAATACAGCTACCATCAATAATAGATGAGCAATTAGAAATTAAAGAATCATTATAATGTAATATTAATATTAGTACCTAAATACCAATCACTGCTCGGTAGACTATCTGATCTGAAAATTTTATTTGTTATTTTTTATTCTATTCGTCTCAAATTTTTAAGCTTTATGTATGATAACTATACCAAATAAAAATAATAATAAGAAAAAACTCGAAAAGTATCGAAGATTCCACGTCGACTCATGATATTTCGATAATTTTTATTCCAGAGAAACCTTATTGTGGGCGGTGTCACACCTTTCAAGAAACTTGTACATTCGTGCCTCATACTGACGATTGTCGATGATAGTGATATCCATAATTTATTTTTCAACATCACTGAAACAGTTTTCCGCCAATGTTGAACCAAATTATTTAGTCGTTAAAAAGTGGGCGTGGTGCTTTTTGATACCGCCCGCATTTCATCTAATATATGACATCCTTGTCTAGAACTCTAGAACTCTATCAAATCTATCAAATTTCATCAAAATGTCTTATACAATATGCGAGTTATAACCTTTAAGGTGTCTTACTCGTATGGGAACTGCCACGCCTACTGATGATATCTCACTCGCTTTTAGTTCAGATGTACCTCATAGGAAGAAGACCCTCTGCATTAAACTTCAGAAAGATTGCTTTAGCAGTTCTCTTTTCGCCTTTCAACGAGTTTTCCCAATTCATAGGGGCATATGACATATAAATGCTTGTTTCTACGGGTAAAATCTCCTAAATTTTTTTAAATTTTCGTGTAATAGTGAGTAAAATTTTTCAATGGTTAAAAAGTGGGCGTGGTACTTCTTCGATGCCGCCCACTTTTTGTCTGTTACCAGGCATTGATAAGTAGTACCCGCTTACCAAATTTCATCAAAATATCATATATGGTTTATTTGATATGTTCAAATTAAATTTATTATTTATGGCAGTGCCACGCCTCTTACGAAATATATACGAAGTCAAAAACTAGTTCATTCTGTATTTTATGCTAATATCTATAGTTATCCCAAGTTTCATTGAAATCGCTGCAGCTGTTTTCGAGAAGAAATATTGGCACAGAGATAGGTACAAACAAATAAACAAACAAATATACAATTTTAGCTCATTTAAGAAGAGAAGATATCCGCTTAAAGATTTATTTGTAACTTATAACCAAGTTTTATTTAATTTTTCTTGATTATGAGACTTGATAGCATAAGAACTTTAATAAAATAATATTTTTTTTTTTTTAAATCTAATATCAAAATACTCAGTTTTTGAGTTATTTGGATATTTTTAAAAATATTTTTAACTGGTTAAGCCCACTGTTCGGGCCATAAAACGAGAAAAGAAGCTGCTACGATTTTAAGAAAAACTAAGTTTTGCCACAGTTGACTAACTAAACATAACCTGATATACAGAATTCTCCGAACTCAAACTATGTTTGTAAAAAAAATGTTTACTAAGTTTTGTTTAGGAACGGCTCACTGACTGGGTGCCATATGGCACCGCTGGGCACTCATATACATTTATTTCACTGCTTGTATAAAAAAATCTTTACGTGTAGTTCAAACAATTAAAGTGATGATAAATATTTTCTTAAATGACAGTAACGGCAGGAAGAGGCGTGTAAACCTTTCCAAAATTACGTCTAAGGGATCAGTTGAAGCTGAAAACTAGTTTATTTTAATAATTCCTTATGGACGAAAAAATTTTGAAAATTCGGCTTTTTTTGACTTACTCTACTCATGATAGATGTTGTTTTTTGTTTATAAAGATAGCGAAGGCAAATACAACAACAACAAGAACATCAACAGCGAAGTTCGCATAGTTTTTGCTTTTATTTTAACTACTACCATTACCACTATATATTTTTATTACTACTACAAGCATGAAAGAAAAGGAAGAGAACTACAAATAAAAAATCTACAATCGGTCAGCTACACTCATTTCATTAAAAAAAACAGTATATGGTTGATTTTAAGTACAATATAATATTTTTTTTATATTACATACATACTTAACATAATTCAAGGTATATCTCATGAGAACCATTTTTGAAATCGTTATAAAACTAAAACCGTATCAAGCCATGATTTTGCATAAAACGGCAATGAGCGACCTCTAAATGACCCACAAAAAAATTTTTAAAAATTTTCACCTAACTTTTCTAACACTCTTTCAGATTTTTTGGGGGAGTTGTGGAATTTCCAAAAATACTTTTTTTTTTCATAAGTCTACAAAACATTTGTTTTGTAATCATATCAGGTCGATCGTTGAACTTCTGTTTCGTCTGAAGCCAAAAAACAAACCTATGGTAATCTTTCCATTTTTTACGATTTTTTCCTTATAATCTTGTACTATTGGAGAGTCCTTTAAATGTCAGTCCAAGTCTCATATTTAAAGATATAAAAATAGTAAAAATACAAAAAAAAAAAAAGAAGAAAAAATCAGAAATAGGCGACCCTGAGTAAGTTGTATACCTATAAAGGTTTTACATTTTGGTAAATTTTGCTCTGCTCAAAAACAATGTTGACTTTTCCATATAATGTAGGGTACATAATAAACTGCAGCTGTGTGTGTAAGACCAAGGTAAAAAAAGTCATGAGAGGACGACTGCAGCAATAGTAGCACCATTCAAAATTGCACTAATGAGCGACGTGTCATGTTGTTTTTTTTTGTTTGTATTGCCTTACAGGGTAAGCAATATGTACAGAAGGTGCAGTTTCCAACTTTAAAAGGGGGGAAGCAACGCAATGCAAAAGGCTGAGTGCAAAAGCCCTCATTTTGTTTTTAAGCTGCAGTCAACTAATTGTGAAATTATTTTTGCATAAAGTGGCATAAACACATAGTACCTACATGAAGGGGTTCTCTACTTCTGCTGCTGGTGCTCTTTCTCATACGGTGTAGATGAGTGGCTTGACTTGCCTTAGACTTACCTTAAATATCCCAGTAGCAATGGGTAATAGCTAGCATAAGAGTTGGTAATAGCAAAAGTGAGGGTCTAACCTATTACCGCATCGCTGAATTTTAACACAGCGATGTCATTGAAAACTCAGATGTGAACAACTCGCATACAAGGGTGTAGGAGTGTATCAGCTCTTACCTATTCATATGCCAACTCCTATGACCTATTCACCTCTTACCTATTCATATGCCAACTCCTATGACCTATTCACCTCTTACCTATTCATATGCCAACTCCTATGACCTATTCACCTCTTACCTATTCATATTACTTTGAAGAACAAAAATTACATAACTAATTGAATATTTTTAAAAAATTATTTTTGATTGCAATTTTACGTCTTTCGCCACAAAGATTCATCATATTGATGTAACTATAATTATTTTTATTTTACTAAATTAATTATAATTGAAAAATTGCAAGTTGAAAAACTTTTGTGTTTGGTCTGGGCCGGAGTTGAACCGAGGACCTCACGGTTGCTACAACTTTCAATCGCAGTGCCAGTCGCTAGACCACTGCTCCATCCTCGCGCTCTTGCGAAGCTGACTTATTGACTTATTTTGTTTTTGCTAGTGGGCTATTACCAACTCGCTTACGTTTTTCATAACTAGAGCAAAAGTAAACAAAAAAAAATCGCAGCAATAATTGTCTTATTACCAACTCGCTGAAATATTCAGAACTTAAACAATCATCCTCGTCTCTTGCCCCGCAAGTTATTACCAACTCAATTGCCATTTTCAGTATTGAATTCAATTGCTAGTGGGTATGTATGTATCTCAGTCTGTGTGTGTGTGTCTGAAAACCACTTGTAATGTTTTAATGCAATTTTCATTATTTTCACTTACATTTCAGAGTTGCAAAGTAAGACGTAGAAGAAATAGTGAAAGAAAGAATATTATAATGTTTACAGTGTTAAATAAAAGTAAAAGGATAAAAGGATAAGGGGAGGAAAAAAAATATGTGCGACATAAAGCTTAAGGGAGCAATGTGTTAACATGCCTTAACACTTGAGTTGTTCAAAATGAAAACAGGAAATAGTTTTGTGAAACTTTTTAAGGGAATTAGTTGAGTAATTTTTTACTTTTTAATAAATGCCATTAATATTTACTTCATTTTGTTATAACTCATCTCTCAATACAATTTTTCGAAATAAATTGTGATGACATAAGCCTTCAATAAAATCTAACTCATCCCAGGACCATTTTCGTCTTACTATAACAGTTCCATCAGCGCAGCGGAAAATGTATCAATGTCTGCAACGTCTTCTATCACTCCCTTCTTTTCATAAATAACATTAAAATTATTTTGCTACCAACATCAGATATATTTGTTACTTAAATTTATATCTTCAATAGCTTTTGCTTACTGTTTTGTTCGCATGTTAATAAAGATAAAAAACTACTCATACTTATTGTGACATATTATTTTCACTTAAAGGGGATAACATTCTCCACTAAATTAAAAAAGTTAGAAATATCCTTCCTTTTAGTGTAGTCTATTTCCACTTCGAATATCATATAAATCGGTTAAGCGGTGTTGCCGTGACAGCGCATTTTTCCTTAAGGGCCAGTGCCATACACACATAAAAAAAAGAAAAAGTTTTTTATTCTTTCTTAGGATTCAGTCTATCCCCATTCAAATTTCATAAAAATCGGTGCTTTAAGAGCGGTACTTCGCCCACTTTTTTACAAAATATTCACATTTTCACAAATAAAACTGACGGTAAAAATTACACTGTGCAACAAAAAATTCTAAATGAGATCTCAATAACTTTTTTAGATATGTTTAGGGTCGCTGATTCCATTTTTCTTTATCAAGTCCGTGATCGGAGTAATCCTTCCTTAAAGTGCCTATAACAATATTTTCAGACATATGGCGTATATCCAAGAAGTACTGTAGTTAACTTTTTCACAACGTCTTTAATCTTCCTCCTTAAAAAATACTTTAAATTTTTCTAATTGGATGATATCTTTCTATCGCAAATACTTGTAAAGGAGTATATTAAATTTGTATATCTTAACTTCAATGAATCATACCTAAGAAGGAAATAATCCAATTACTTTTTTCTTCGGAAAGCACTATACGGCCGCGAAGGCTCACAGAAAAATATATATATTTTTCTGGGACCCCGAAGGTTACCCGAAGGCTTCATAGTTAAAGCGAAGATTATGTAGGCATATTAGAGGAAAAACATCTTTAGTTGATAGTTTCCTGGGACACCAGACACTTGAAATTTTACCGATATTTTGGATATATTTCGATGCTTTTGGAATTTTACGATACTTTTAGACTTTTACCAATATTTGAGATGTTTTTTGATACTTCAGGCCTTTTATCGTTTTTTCCTAGATATATTTCAATATTTTTCAATCCTTTTGGATTTTTATCGTTATTTTAGATGCTTTACGATACTTTCGGACTCTTACCGATATCAATACTTTTGGGCTTTTACCGATATTTTAGAAGTAATTCGATATATTTGAACTATTATCGATTTCTTCGATGTATTTCAATATTTTTTGATAACTTTGAAATTTTACCGATATATTGGATATTTTTTGATACTTTTGGACTTTTGCCGATTGCTTCAATGTATTCATAATTTTTCGATAGATTTGCAGTTGCAGTTTTTTAGATTTTTTTCGATACTTTTGGATGATAATAGACATTTAAAATGATTTCCGATATTTTTGGACTTTTACCGATATTTTAGAGGCAACAATTTTATAAAATTAAATAAAAAAAAACTAAAAATATAGAAGCATCTGTTTTTGGAACATTATTTTATAAAAAAAATTTTCCGTATTAATCTTCTTTAGTGCTTTCTTGTTTAAAAATATATTTTTATTAAAAATATTTGTGGAATATTAATAATGTGACATTAAGCAAATTGTTGTTATTGCTGAGAACCTTGAAGCATCTATTTTAGTCTTCAAACAAGTGGTATCCTAAAACAGTAGCTTCACAGTCAATTTGACAATTACTCCGAGTTGGTGCAATTCCACCCGATTAATCTGGCCAAAAAGTAATTTTTTATGTGTATATAGAAGATATGATATTCTAAAAAATTTCTAGGCGAATTCGTTAGTTACATAACGAACATTTATAGACAATTTGATCCTATAAGGCACGTGAGGCTCTTAAAATAATGCGATGAAAAGAAAAGTTTTCAAATAAAACTTAGCCAAAGTTTCATATGAGTAGATATGCTAAAATAAAAACAATTTAAATAAATGTAAATAACCACTATGTACTGGGATTTTATTTAAAAACGTGTTTTTCTTCAAAACATTCAAATGCAGCATTTAACACGTGTCTCATTAAAACCAAAAAGTGACACAAAACTGCAATAAAACTTTAATGCATCTAGAAACACTCTGCTGGTTTCCATGATTTCATATTTTTCTTTTTCTTTAAAACATAAACGATAAAACTGAGCATCTACGCAAAACTATTGAATGCGATATGAAACGTGCTTTAGAGTTAAGAATTCCTCATATACTTAGTCTCAACTGACAACTGACAGTTGCGTCGTTGTCTCTTCTTAACAAAGTAGATGCAACTGCATCACTGTGACTATTCATATTTGGAACGTGTAAAATCATCGTTTACAATAAATCATGCCCGCAGGTAGATGAACTTCGTATGAGAACAAGAAATTGTGAATTGATGATTTTCTAAGTTTTAATTTGACACATTGCAAACTTTAGCATTTCCTTTTGGCATTGCCCCTAGAAATATGCAAGAGGTTTGATATCATATTAGTATTGTATATTTCTCTGTTAAAGTTTTTTTGAGAACTGCCTTTGGGTAGTCATCATCTGTATAGGTTGTAAATTGGTAGCATTTGAAAATGTTGAACTGTCAATATTTAAAGCCTTGAAAGTTTCCTTTGTTGATTCTGCAGTGAAGGGAACAAGACAAAATAATGGGGAAAAATTAAAGCGCATTTTTGTAAAACTAAAGTACATTACGAATTATTAAATTGTGTTTGTAACATTTTGCGATTCATATTTTTTAAACTAATTTGAGGTTGTTGAGTGCAAAAAACACATTTTTTTTCCTTAGGGCCCGTTTTTGAGATAATCAAAATTTTCGGTTTTGCGGTTATATATCCATTTTTAAGAACATGCCATATTTCGAGAAACACAATTTTGATCAAATGTTTTAAAGGAAAACTTATAACGCTTCCAACAATAACACAGGCTTACAAAAAAAAAAAAAAAGTCATGGCGTTTTGACCAGACTATATGTTTCCTAGGGACTTTGACGTCTTGAATCCGAATCTGGAATCCGTTTTTTTCCAGAACGTCTGAGAAAAAAGATTTCAAGGTCATAAGGAGGCAAAAATGGTCATGTGTCGTTTAGTTATAAATTCGCTAAAATTCTGAAACTTATTTTATATCATTGAATTCTTAGTCTTTAAAAATAATATGTAATCAAAAAGGGTCTCTCGGACCTAGTTTTGAAGATATAGTCACCGGAAGATCCGGATATATCTTCTATGAAAACCGCTATAAGTTGGGAAACAATGGATGGATTTGGAAAATATTGATGTCATATGAATGGTATTTTATTGTTGTTGGTGTTGTTTATGTATTTATTATTGTAATTGAAAAATTTCAAAAATGTCATATCTCCAAAACTATGAATCCAATTGAAAATATGCGCATAACATATATTTTTAAGGTTGTTAAAATACCTTTTATATAATATCAATATTTTTCAAATCCATCCAAGGGTTCCCAACTTATAGCGGTTTCGTATAAGATACATCCGGATCTTCTGATGGCTACATCTCCGAAACTAAGTCTGAGATACCCTTTTCGATCACATAATCTCTTTAATGATAAAAAATTAGTTTCACAATTTAAGCGAATTTATCACTAAATGACACTTGAACTCCATTTTGACCTCCATATTACCTTGAAATCTTTTTTCTCAGACGTTCCTCGAAACACAAAGTCTGGTCAAAACGCCATGACTTTTTTTTTTTTTTTGTAAGCCTGTGTAATTCAATAAGATCTGATTAAAATAATAGCAGTTAATTTTTATAGTAGCTTTTTTACAACTTTTTATATTACGGGTAAAGCCAAATAAAATTAGGTTTTTGTGGCAATAGTTTATACGAGTTCGCTTTTTTTTATAATATGCAAATATTTAAAGTTCAAGTTTACCAAAATTGGATCAAATTTTGAAATGTTACTAAGGTGTCAGTGAAGTAAGACCATTTTGATTTTTTATCAAAATAAATAAACAGGTATGAATTAAAAAAGTGTTTAAGAAATAAAATGATTAGAATTGTCCAAAGTAAATGTGTGATTTTTTCCAGAATTTTCGGAACTTTTTCTTTTGCATTGATCAATTTTTGTAAAATTATAAATGGTCTGAAAAATTCAATTGTATATTTGGGACAATTCTATGCATTTGTTATACACACTAGACCAAGGGTGTCAGCGTTTTCAAATCACTGAGCCAAGCGCAGTCAGCGCAAAATTTTCGCTTTTACAACAACTTCAAATTCCTCGAACTACAACAATCGCAAAACCTATTTTGTGTTGTTTTTTTGGTGGCTCTTTTGCAACAACAACAATATTTCAATAATTTTTTAAATTTCTGAGAACTACAACACACACGAAAAATGTTTGTTGTTTTTTTTTATGCAAAACAACAAAAACAATTTTTCATAAATATTTTAATCCCGCGAATTTTGACGAGCTCAAAAAAAAAAAAACAACAAACATTTTTCGTGTGTGTTGTAGTTTTCAGAAATTTAAAAAATTATTGAAATATTATTATTTTGTAGGCGAGGCAAAATTGGCCTACTTTTCTTCTACGCTGACACCCTTGCACTAGACCGCTTCAAACAGGTTTAATAGTTGTAAGTTTAAAAAGCAATAATTTAAGTGCAAGGAGAGCCCATAATATTGATATTAACTGGTGGCGCATCCTCATTTTTGTTTTTAATATGAATTGAATGGTAAAGAGTATTTTTCTAAATGCTTTTGTGTATATCTCGATTATGAGAAAACTTAAACGAATGGTGCTCATACCATTGGAAAGAACATAAAATTTATCATAATGTCTATAAAAATTTTTTACAGGAAGATGTTAATTCGTTAGTTATTAAGCTGTCGAGCAAATTGAGTGGTGAGACTTGTTGCATTAATTTTATGACTAGCCGATGTCGGTAACGGGTCAAAAGCAGATAAAAAATTTAATAGAGACCATAATTTCGGTTTCGTTTTCTCATAAAATATTTTTTACTTAATTTTAAAAATGATCATAATTTTTAAAACTAAAAAAGTAATAAAGTGGTTTCTTCAGGAAAAAATCATTGTGAATTTTTTTATGAAAACGTTTATGCTCCTTCCAATGATATCTGTCCCATTCGTTTTAGTTTTCTCTTTCTCGAAATATTCACAAAATTGTTTAGAAAAGTATTTTTTTCTTAATTTTTAATATGATCCTAAGCTTTGAAAATTAAAAACTAATAAGTTGTCATCTTCAGGAAATGGTATCTACCCCATTCGTTTAAGTGTACTCTTTCACGAGATATATGTAGAAGAGTACTCTTTATCAAACAAATCATTCTTAAAACAAAGAAACAAAATGCGCCACCAGTAAATATTAAGTACTTGGAGACTGATCCCTGCTTGGTCAGCAATCTGATTTTATTATCTTAGGCGATGTTTTTATTGATAGCTATTTTTTGTGATAAATTCGTATCTTATCACCTCCAATGTTCATGCTTTAAAAATAATAAATGAACCGATGAGAATAATAATAAGAAAAAACTCGGAACATATCGAATGGTATAAGAAACAATAGAAAAATATCAAAAACTTCAAATTTTTTTTGGTAAAATAGAATGCCCTAAAATAAATAAATGGGATATGCCACGCACCCAAAATAAGTATTTCGTCTTTTATATGGGGGCTGAAGTATCTTATCTTCAAAGGTACATAGCTCGAAAAAATCCGAAAGGAAATTTTTTTTTTTAATGCTTGAATTCATTTATTGAATCGTCTCATCTTAGGAGACTAACAATAAGTTTAAAAATTTTGATAAGAAAAAGTATGGCTATTCGATGCCATTAATTTCAGCTTTTCTTGTAGCTACGCTTTAAGACTGAACACAGCGTTTTCTTCAGTTTCAAGTAAGTATATTTTAAAATCCTGCGGGTATAATGACAGTTCTGCTGATGAAGACGGACTCAGCGTCGATAAATACATTAGAATCGATATAAGAAATAAAAAGTTTATTCCATTTTTTTTTTGTGTTGATGTATTTTACTTGTATGGGAAGTTCCACGCGCACCGGCGATATTTTGCCCACTTTCAAATCGTATTTTCCTAATACCAAGTAGAATCCCTACAGTTAAATTCAGAAAGATTGCTTTATTAGTTTTTTTTATAGCGTATTATATTTTTGTGTTCGGTGCCACGCCTTTCAATGAGTTTTCTCAATATAACGGCATATCACATATTAATACTTGTTTTCAGGGGTACAATTTCTTAAATTTTCACTACTTCGATACCGCCCATTTTTCGTTTATCAAATTTCATTAAAATACCTTGCAACACTTAACGTATTTTGCTTGTATGGGAAGTTTCATGCACAACGGCGATATTTCGCCCATTTTTAGATCAGAGGTGCTTTATAGCGAGTAGACTCCCCACAGTTAATTTCAGAACGATTTCTTTATAAGTTTTCTTTTTATACCGTATTATATTTTTGTAGGCAGTGCCACGCCCTACAACGAGATTTCCCAATATATCGGCATATCACATATTAATCCATGTTTGCAGAGGTAACATCTCCTAAATCATCATTAAAATTGTTTGAGTTGTTTTCTAGTAATATTGAAACAAAATTTTCAATTGTTAAAAAGTTGGCTTGGCACTTCTTCGATCCCGCTCACTTTTCATTTGTAACAAGGTATTATTAAACAGTACCCGCCCACCAAATTTCATCCATATACCTTGTATGGTTTGCGAGTTATGTCCAAATCAGCAGTCGTTTTCGAGAAAAAATATTGGCACAGAAATAAGTACAAAAAAACAAACATACAATTTTAGCTCGTATAAGAAGAGAAGATAAACTAATAAATATAAGCGACTGAGCTTCTTACTTTATTAATGAGTAATTCTTTGAAAAAAGTGGTTATTGTAAAGTTAAGTTATTACCTTTTCAGAAAATATTATTGATAACATATAATATTACAATGGAATTTTTGAGGTCGGCTTAATGATAAATCTATGTAATAATACGCAAAACAAAAGTTTGTCTTCCTTTTTTTACTATGTTAGAAATGGAGTACGACTTTGAATTACACACCATAAGAAAAGTATTTGTGTGTAGATGTGCACAAACTTAAAATTATTTTATTATGTTGTTTTTGAGCCTGCCAAAATTATATACAAATTTTTCAATACTTACAGAAACAAAGTACTTGTGATTTATTAATTCATTACTATAACAAAGTTTCTTAATCTAAATGTTTTTTTTTCTGCTTTTAATTCTTGTAGACTTAATATTTTTTGTAAATCTGTTCCTCCCATTGCTGTACTTTGTTCCTGGAATTTATTCCAATTTATTTCTATTGTTGCTGCAGCGCTACAACAACTTCATGGGTTATTCATATCTTATAATTTATTTGCTGTTTCATCTAATTCCATGCATTTAAGTCTGAATTTTCTGTTTTTCGCCCACTACTGCAGTCATTGTTATTGTAGTTGTTGTTGTTATTGTTGTATTATTTGCACAGCAGTCAGTGCACTACTTAGGTGTCTTATTTGTTGTTGGTGCTGCTGTTGTTAGTGTGTGTTTCTAATACCATAAACTGACACATCAAAGTCTTACGTTTTCTCACCCAAAACAACCAGAACGCTGTTGTTGTGTTTTTGTTGTTATTGTATCGGCAGTAGTAGGAAGCGCCAACAACACAAAAAAAAAAAACAACGTCGATCAAACGTGCACCGTGGGCGAAAGACCAACAACAAAGGCAAAAATGAGAAAAAAAAGGAAACAGTTTCCGGTCATTATACGGAAAACGGAAACAGCTACCAATCGAATGAATATCCGGTTTGTGTTGTTGTTTTTTTTTTTTTGTGTACTCGCGCTGTTCGTTCATTGCTGCTGCCATTTCTTGAAAAGTCGTCATTGTTGTTGTTTTTGCTGTTATGCATTTAAATGGGTGTAGGTACCGTGTGTGGACTTGAGAGATATGGTATCGTTGGTTGCAATCCGTTAGAGTTATTTCACTTTTTATTAAGTTGCTGATACGAGTATTCTTATCAAAATCCTTTCCTTGGATAGACCAAAAATTTTTCAAGTGACCCACAAAAGAATTTAAACGTACGAAAAGCTTTCAAATAATTTTTCGTAATAACTAGTAAAGATTTTTGAAAGATTTTATTTAAAAAAAAGTGACGCGTCGCGAGAAAAGGGACCTTATCTTGCCAAAATAATATTTTTAGTACAGCACAAACATGAGCTTAGATAAAAATTTTGGATTTGGGTTTTTTTCACCAAACGCTACCTACAAATCTAAAGATCAACTAACAAGTGAAAACAATCTAGATTTTAGACGCTAGATGGCGTAAAAGTCTACCCAAGGGACAAAATTGCCTTGATGGTAGCTAATAATGTAAATCAATATTTGTTCAAAACAACTTAAAAAAAATTCCCAAAACATGCCAATGTAAATTTTATACTTATTTCCCATTATATCTCGCAAACCATTTTAACGAAATTTAGTAGGTAGTTGAAGACCTTTAAAACCATTAACTGGTAATTTTCTTGAACATCCGAAAGTGAACGAATGTCTAGGTGTACTTGAGGGAAAAAACCTATGTAGGACTATCAACTAGCCTTAACTGATAGTTTTCTGGGACACCCGAAGGCTTCATAGTTAAATCGAATAATAACTTGGTATACAAGAGGAAAAAAAAAACTATGCCTGGCTGACAGTCCGTGGTTATCAAGAAGCTTTAATTGATAATTTCCTTTAACACCCGAAGGTTACCCGAAGCATTCATGGTCAAAACGAAAAATATCTAGATATACTATAGCTTTAATTGATTCATTCCCTTGGACACCTGAAGATCACCTCGAAGCGAAAATTATCCAGATACACTTGAGGGAGAACATCTGTGGCGGAATATAAAGAAGCTTTAATTGACGCAGTTTCTGAGACAATAAAGCCTTAGGGTGATCTTTCCTGGGTTCTCTTTAAAATTTTATCTTTTATTCCATGGAATAAAAGAACTTAAATATGACCTCTGGCAAGATATAGTCCCTTTTTTCGTGACGCATCACATATTAAGCATATACAAGGGAAGAAACTGGTATTCATATTAAATCAAAGTTTTGTGATTTATTATTGAAAATCGCTATTTGAAATAAATTAATTCAAAATTAAGGAACTTCTCCGTCTCTGAGAAAATTATTAAAATTCAATGCGTATTGTGCCATGTGTCGTCACAAGAAACATATACATACATCTTATTCGAAAACATGCAGCAATTCTGACAACAAAAACTTGAATGCTACTTAGAGTGCCAAATAACTCATGATATGGTGCCATATTTGCCGCTTTATAGAATTTTTTAAAATTGAAAACAAACAAATTTTTATTAATTTTTTATCTGAATTGAAATGCTTTTGTTTTGTTTTAATTTAAGAATACATTTTTCTTTAGTTCCTTTAAAATCTTTTTAGTTCTGGTCCTATAGCAGCTCAACATAAAAGACGCCATTTCTCCCGGTCAAGCCCTACACAAAATTTTGAAAACTAAATTCGGTGAAAATCTGTTTAAAATTTATACTAAAAAAAAGAACCTTACATCGATACTTTCAATTCAGTCATATCATTTATCACAAACTTATTAAATTCCGCTTATTTGTATGCGTTCTTGCTTTCGCCTGTTGTCAGTTCTTGCATTGAAAGTGCAGCAGCACCAACAGAATAGAAAGGATCTAAGGATAGAAACCGTACTCGTATGCACTTGTTCGTTGTTAGCTTCTTCTATAATTCTGTCCGTATGTTTTTCCGCTTTCATTGGCATTAAGCTGTTGCCCATTAAAGAGGTGTATTTTTTTTATACTGCCATAGAGTAGTTGCCCCATTGTTGTTTTGCTGTATTGAGGTTCAAAGTACTTTGGACCCCAGAAGGTGTGAACATACAATTGTGCGCTGCTTATGGCTAAAAAGTGCTCTTGGCATTAAATGTGACAGCAGGTATTAGGAAGCTTATTGTTTTTAAACTAAGTATATACATTAAGAGTAGTAAAGCTTTTTTTTATGAATTTTGTCAGGTATAGCAAAAGTTTAATGTCAATTCCTATTAAAATACTGATTCGGAGTAGTGCAAAATTTTAAAGATTTTTAATTCATCACATATGTATGTATGTATTTTCTGTGATCCATTGGATCCCTTTTGTGTAAACCTAAGTGGAAGTCTTTATAAATAATGTTTCTACTCAAACTGAACCCAATTTTTCACAATCTCCTTCATATTTTCTATTCTATCTGGCAATTTTACATTATTTATAAGTTAATGGCATAAAATGACTTAAAAATGTATGAGCTGCTAATTGAAAACGTTTGTCGTCCATTTTGCACGCATATTAACAAACTGACAAGCATACAAACACACCCAAATGTAAAGGTTTATTTTCTATTTACACACACAAGCACATGTGAAGTTATTCTTTGCTTCAAATCACCGCCTTTTTAAAGTTTTTTTTTACTCCGCACAACCAACATAGTTTTACACTTTAAGGGTTCACAGCCTACATATTTGTAAGGAAAATGGTTGTGAAAAATGTTAGTAAACATTTTGAAATCTTACTTTGATCCTACACATACAAATGTAAGTACTAAACCATACTTGTTGAGTCTTAGACGAAAAATGTTTTTGTATCAGAAAGCTCCATACTGAACTCTCATGGAAAAGTAATGGCACGAAAGTAAAATATGCGGTTTAAACTTAAAAAATAACAGAAACGAACTGTGAAAAATATTGTATAGCACAGCAAAAAGCTGTCTCAGGAAAAATTACCAGAATGCTCTGCAATATTTGCCTAGAACAGATTCAATTATTACTGATTGACATTGTTAAAAATTTTCTTGAAAAATATTTTTTAAAAAACAATAAGCCAAAGAAATATAAGTGCTACAGTAGCTGAGTGGTAAGAGCGTCGCCTACAAACACAAAGGTTGTAAGTTCAATACTCACACCGAAAGAAATTTTTATTTTTGTACAATTATTAAATTTTACTGAATGTAAGCTGTAAAAATTATGGTTTTTCTGGCCGGTAGAAATTTCTGGGATTTTCAATGAATTTTTTATGGATTAGTTTTTCAGAAAATTTGGAAAACACGGTGCAAAATGGCTCATTTTACGAAAAGATGTTGCAAAAATCAATTTGTAGTGGGTCTTTAGTACAAATCTGATGTTGAAATGTAAGGGAAAAAAGAATTGGAAAGGCTTAACCCATTCACATGTAAAATCCAAATCCGCAAAAAAATTGAGGATTTTGACTTAAAATTTTGAAGTTGCCCCCAACAGACCTCCGTAGGGAAGTGAAGGAAAATCTCTATTAGTATCGTAAGCTCTTTTAAAATCATTTGACATGCTGTTTTTTGATTTAAAGTTCAGCTTCCAAAATATTTCACCGTTCCGAGACTATGTATCTTAACACTATGTATGTAATTTATAGAAAATCGAACTTGTACAAAACGTTGTTCCTCACCCAGTAATGCAATAAAAACGAAATTTGCTGTCATAACCGAAAACATAATTAAAATATTTTAAATGGTTCAGAAGTTATGATTTTTGCAACGCGAAACTGTCATTGATGTATCTGAACTAGTGTTGCCATATTTCAAGACTTATCTTGTAACATATGTTTAAACATATCGGATACAAAAAACTGAGATATTTTTTAATCCATACAAACTTTGAATTGTGTTGCAGATTCCAATATAGTTTTCCAAAATAATTTAAAAGAAAAAATTACATTAGATTACTAATCGAATTTCTGCAACGTATCCGTATTAAATGTCGTCTAAAAATTGCATTAGAAAAACACAAAATCCATACAATCAGTTTAAACTTCCTTACGAAAACCAACACATATGCACTCATATGTAATGGTAGACCTAAGCTCTTAGCTCGCATATGCTTGAGTGCCCAGGTGTGTCGGTTTATGCTCATACAATGGATTCAACATTATGTACGTATGTTGGGGTGTGTATGTGTATTTCGTTTGTGTTGTGGTACTTGAATAGTGTTTTTGTTTTTGTTGTAAACATATACATACATATCTGTATATACGGCACACATTTTCCTTCAATCACTTCCGTTATGCTGAAGTGGCCCTTTCGCACGCCATTATTTTGCTGGTAATTGGAACGTGTGAGAAATAATAAGCAGGCTGGCAGATAGGCAGACAGGCGTAAATACGGGCGGGCGGTCAGGACGAATAGCAAAGAGCACTTTTTCCTTAAAGATTTTCTAACAGGAGTTGCTCACTTATAAAAACAGCAACAACAACTACAACAATAATAATAGCAACAACAACAACAATATTATTGTTATTGTACGCTAGAAAAATTATACAATAGAAATAGAAGGTAGAAAAGATTTGAAAGCAAACGCAAACCGAAAGGAGTACGGAAGTAGGGGTAAAATATTTAAAATTTTGAAAAAGGTGCCATGCTGATTTCACTGAAAAGTGTTAAGTAAAAATTTTGATTTTTGTAAAAATTTTTATAAGCAACAGTGTTGTTCCACCACGCTTCGTGTTTAATTGCTGGCACGACAGTTAAATTTTCTGTGGTTTCTGCTTCATTTCAGGTTTTGACTGTGATTTGTTAAACAATTAACGTTGGTCTTTCCTTTAGGAGGCTTATACTACCTTGATGAAGAAAATGTATATCGGAACATAATTTCTGATTATAGAGTCCCTAGAAATTCATAAAAAAAGTTCACCATCAACTAAGTTATCCACAAAAAGCCGTTAAAGCCTGTACGCACAAAATTTACCTTCACACGCCTGCTCAACCTACACTTACATTATCGAGCCGCCCACCCCACCATGATCCTGGTAAAGCAAACAGTTTTCCAAGATCCCAAAATAATTTTATCCTCTAGGAAGCGGAGGGAAATGGTGCGGAAAGCAGTATCAGCTAAAACAAAAGAGGAAGGGAAGATACCACATAAATTCGTCTTAAAAGAACAGTGTTAACTACGTGTTAACACGCTGCCGTCTTAAACACAGCTCATAAAACTAAACATTTTTAGAAATTTCGATTTTAAATTTAATGTATTTTACAAATCCCTTACATTTTTATACCTTACATCCAGGGTATATTCACTTTGTCCTTCTGTTTGCTATACAGAGATGGAGGAGCGACAGATATAGACAAGTATATAGTATTTTCTTAATCAGCGTCACCTTTTGAGTCGATATAGCCATGTCCGTCTGTCTGGCTGGCGGGCTGGATGGGTGTCTGGCTAGCTGGATGTGCATGGAAATAAATTTTTTGAGAAAACTGAGTAAGAAAATTCAATGATATTTGATAAGCTACCTCCGTTGTCAAAGTTTACTTGTGGGCAAAATCGGTTAACGGACACGCCTTCCACCCATACAAAAAATTTATTCAAAATGCAACTTTATTTTTCGCGACAATACAACCAAAATACAACGAATATAAGCAAAACCTTCAAAATGCTATACTGAAAGCGTTTTTTGAGATAATCTAACTAAATTTCACTAAAATGCTAAGGGCTATGTATGCACGCTCTGAGCTAAAACTAGATGAACTCGGACAAAAGAGCGTGGCACCCCGCATATCAGCAAAAGCTTCAAAGCGATAAGCTGAAAATGTGTTTTGAGATAATCCACCAAATTTCACTCAGACACTAAGGACTATAAATGCAAGCTGTGAGCAAAAACTGGTTGTACTCGGACAAGAGGGCCTGGCACCTCCCATATCAGCAAAAGCTTCAAAATACTGCAGTGTAGGGTATTTAATGTTTGGCCAGGTCAAAGGTTTCACCTTGATTTTAGTACAAATTTTAAGTTCCGTGGATATTTATTTCTAAGAATATTTTTATTTTTTGTTTCAAGCCACCCTGCACTTATATACTACGGATTTTACTATATAATCAAATGAATAAAACTTATTTTTGATGGAGAAAAATTTAAAAAAAAACCCGTCGGGCCATTTTTAAAAAATCACATTTTGAAAATTGTAAGGGAATATATCCGGGTATGAGACGGGTTTTGTTTTTTAGCCATAATTTTTTACTGGTCAAACCGTTTCAGGTATTTTATATATCTTTATATATAAGTTATTTCATCTCATTCGAAAATTATGGCAATTTTTGTAAGTACTTTTTTTTTAGCAATTAAAATTTTGTATCCGGGTATGAGACACCTAGAAAAATGCAATGAAAATCAGAAAATATGAAATAAAAACCCCATGACTGTGTATTAGCACAAACTTTTATTCATTTTTCGTTTCATTAATTTGATAGTTGCACTAGATTTTGGTTCGAAAGAAAAAATGTCCATATCGTTACAAATTTTGTATCCGGGTATGAGACACCTTTAAAAATGCAATTTAAATTAGAAAATACGAAATAAATACACCATAACTGTACGCAAACACACGTATCATTACATTTGGGTTTGGTTACGATTTGGGTTCGAAAAAAAGTGACTCATACCCTGATACATGATGTGTCTCATACCCGAATACATGACACTTTTTAAGAAAAGCTTAAAAATAATGTTTTAACTATTTATATTTGCACAAACCCAAATCGTATCACAAAGTAGATATAAAACATCAAACGCTAACGAATGACACTTGCCATTTCCAGTTAACTAAATCCAAAATATAACACTTTGAAACAGATCATAAAAAACTTTTTACAGTTGAGCTGCAACCTGAGGTGCATAACTTAAATAAGCAATAGCTCTTTTCACTTCAGTGTTGGCTTAAAAACTTGGTCATAGTAAGTGAATAGTTTGACAGTAGTGAGATTGGCAATATTAATTTTGCATCATAGAAAAAACCGACTGTCTCATACCCGGAGGTGTCTCATATCCGGATGCATTCCCCTACTAAATTTTCCATATAGTAATAATGTCTTACACTTCTTTACGAAACGATGATTTATTTAAGACTACTGTACATTACAATGATTAACTTAATATACCTTAAATAACTTAGAACAACGATTCATGACTTAATACAAATATACAGAACTAAACATAACTACATTGTACTATATATAACAGTTCATAGCTTAACATATGTACTCACAACTTCATATAACTATACTCAAGTACACATATCGTAACATAATACACTAGGCAACATAATTGTACATAACTATATAAATCGAAAAAATAAAACCAACAAATAAAACTCAAAATAGTCATTTTGGATATATTTTTTGATGCTGAATCCCAATCAGGTACCCAAGTTACGCTAACTTGTCAGTATTTCAAAATATCCTTACCTAAAAGTGCAAAAAACACGGTTTTTGGCTATTTTGGATGTTTTGTTAGAAGTAAGGATTGTTTCTAGCCAAAAATCTTAATATTGTATTTGAAAGAACTAGTTTTGGCCTTCGAAACCCATTATATCGATTTTTTTTTTCCAAAATATCGTAGGCTAAGAAGTTGAAAAATCGCAAAAACATGGTTTTTCGTTATTTCAGTTCAAGATATTTCAGAGTAAAATAAACATATTATTATAGTTCAAATTGGGTTTTGAAGGCCAAAATTAGATCTTTGCAAGATTTATGGCCAGAAATTATCATAACTTGTTATAAAACTTCAAAAATAGCTAAAAACGGTGGTTTTTGCACTTTTAGGTTAGGATATCTCAAAATTCTGACAATGACTATTTTGGTTTTTATTTGTTGGTTTTATTTTTATAATTTTCAAAATTAGTTTTTTTATGTTAATTAATTTTACCTTAATTTCACCTTAATTTCACCTTACTACTTAGAACAAGCTTTTTCCATATTTATTCATACCCGATTTCCCCATTTTTTCTATAAATTTTCCCGAATTATACTTTGTAGGATGTCTTGCGTGTCTTGCTTATCCAATTTTACCACTTTCAATTCTATTTGAAGCTGGTTCTCTGGTCGTTAAAAACCATCGATATGAAAACTGGCTTTGCAGATGTTGTTTCCGCTATGGGACCCGTATATTGATGTTAATAGAAAAACTTGATGGTGAGGAGAGCAATAAGCTGAAAAAGTTCGATATCTTTCGAAAATAATAAAAAGATTTATGATTCTCACAAAAAAAAAAAAAAAATGACCAACGAAGTATATATACATAGAGGGGATTCCTGAACACGTGTAAAAGCCTCGAAACCTCGTAAACTCGTAAAACTTGTCAAAATCAATACAAAATTTGACAGTTTGACGAGTTTACGAGGTTTCCGAGGCTTTTACACGTTTTCAGGAATCGCCTTATATACATGCATATATGTATATGTGCCTGATCGTAATGAATTTAGAATATGCACAAAAAGAAATCGTTTTATACAAGTAATACAAGTGCCTTTATCCTATTGAACGCGAGTGCATATCAAGGAAGGACCCCGGTTCGAATCATATTGCGGATGAGTTCTTTTGCAATTTTTTTTTTTGTTTTTTGTCCTGTCGCGAAAATTTCAGCTTGGTAAATTCTGTATTCATCTGGTAGCTTAAGTGAGTGTTCTTCGCACTCCATTTTCTGAGTTATAGTTATCTATGTAAATATTTAGGTATAAACTGTATTGGATCGTCCACCTCGAGAATTTTGGAATTCTCTAGACGGGAATGTAGCCAAAAGTTTTTTCTTCATAAAATACTTAGGAATCATGTTATCATGATTCTTTAAGCCTAAGCCTAAGCCTAAGCTTTGTAGCCACTAATTTAATGAAAAAATCAATAGGCAAAAAAGCAGCATAGCGTTTAAGGAAGTGGGTTTCAAAGCTCTAGTACTGCCGATGCATAAAAGACGTAGTAATCTTTCTTCTGTATATATGATTTGCTTAGCTCTATCCACCACACACGTACTGCGTACAATAAGATTTTAGGGTGATTTAAGGGTCAAAGCCCCAAGTGATTCCGGAGAATTTTTTATAAGCTAAGAAAATTTAATAGTTGCCTTAAGCTTTTTTAACTGAATGTATTAAAGGGAAATTTTTATAATCGCGAGTTTTAGTGTTTTTTCTATTTTTATTCATTTTTTTTTCAAGAAATTCATTTTTTATAGAATGTGGCATATAGTCACTAAGAAAAACAATCTTTCAGGTGAAAAAGTATAAGAAAAGCTAAATATTTGGTGTGGCATAGAAATCTTCAACAATAGCAGTAAGAAAAAACAACAACAAAAACACCTTCAATTGTCAGTTCGTGCATGAAAAACCATTATTTTGATGCCTTAAACGCTTATGTTGTTGTAATTGTTGACATGGAATTGTTGCCGTTTTTTTGTAAATATTTTCCTCTTTCAGTTCTTGTTTGTTATAACAAAATAAAATCCAATATTTAAAAGAAAAAAGAACAATCGACTAAGCGAAGTTCCTGTTGGCAACAACAAACGCTTAAAATCCAACTTGCGATATTGAGAAAGAACTAAGAAAAGAGCTGCTAATGCTGGCAAGGATAGCACGCAGGACAATACAAGTAAAAAAAAAGAAAACAGAGTATTGGCCCTCATACTGAAAAATCCCTTTTGTTAGTTGACTTTTGTTGTTGCTACTAAGTGCACATTGCTTTAAACAAGGCAACATCTACAGTGGAACAAATAAGTTTATCCATCAAAATAACATAATGCACAGCTTATGCCAAATTAAAAACTCCACTGTGCGCCACTGTGCATAGCTAAGACAATGCAGCACAATTTCTGCCAACATTGGCAGTTTGGCCAGCCAGCTAGTCAACGCGCGCCAGCAGCAAGCACCAGCTTAAGGAGACGATAACCTGAAATGTCTTCGTTGTTCGGTCATTCGCATATCCTTCTTGTTGTTGGCGCTTTCTCAACTGGACAATGCAAGGCAACAACAACGATGACGACAACACTAAGTATATCCTTGGTGAAATCGGCAACTAGCAGCAGTGTAAACAACATTGTGGTGGTGTTGGTATACTGGTGTCTGTTTATGTGTTTGTCGGCAGTTGAAGCCAACTTAATGCGCTTTGTTCGCTTGCTTAAATCCTGGCTAGCTGGCTGGATGGCATGATTTTCCTTTGGTTTGCATTGCTTGTTTGATTTTGTTTTCACTCTTTTATTGTCTCCTTACTCTGTCACTTTGGAAACAACGACAACAACAAAAACAACAACACTACTACTTAAAACTTTGCGTCACTCTGTGTGCGTATTTATGTATATCTGTATGCGAGTTTGTGCTTTGTATTGTTTGTATGTAGGTACGTGAGTTGCACCTTGGCTTCGGCCATTTATCTTCCTTTTAAGACGCAAGCGATCATTGATCATGTTGACACCATAACTTGTATGTGCGTTTTTTTCATAGAGTGTGGTGAACTAATGCACATGGATAGCAAGTTTATGTGTTAGTAAATGTATGTGTGAGGCATTAAGTTGTGTAATTTAAGTCTTAAAGATATTCCAATTTAATTTTTGAACTGAGGGCATTCGCAGAAATTTGCATTTGGTTTTAAGGTAAAATACCTCTGGGTATTGGAAATCTTCGCATCTTAAGTTGTACAATTTCAAGCACTTCTTTAAATCGCACTTTTGTTCCCATTGAAAAAAAGAAGCGCGTAAGAAAATTTTATAAACTACAAAATTGTCCAAGAATATTTTTCTCTAGAAGAAACCGTTAGCGAGATGTTTTCAAAAACCGATTTTTGTGACCTTGAACCTTGAATTACTCCTTTAGCTCACATGGAATCAAGTCTTTTGATATTTTATTTTTTATGGTGTGTGTAAGACCTGTACCGCTCCTCAGCTTTTCCCTAATTATTGTAGATTCAAGTGCTTACTTGCCTAAGACACTTCTGATCAAAAAAATTAGAGCCAGTGATTTTCAAGTACTGCAGCATAAAAAGATATTCAGGCTCAAAGGCCGAGAAAATCAGTATATTTTTAAATAAAATCCATAGGATTAAGTCTCAAAGTTTGTAACTTTAAATGTTATGATAGAAATAAAAACGGCAACAATAGATTTTTTAAATATCTTGCTGAGGGTCATTTCTACTAAAAAAATTTCCTATAGAAAAGTTGTGAAAGCTGTTTCGTTTTATAGCCCAGGAGATATATTCCATTGAAATTGAATAAGTGGAAACTACAGGGTGGCGGATTCGAAGTGTTACCAATTCAAAAGACTATATTTTTAGTTTCCATGCACAGATTTTATTGATCAAACGCTATTATTGTTGGGAAATGTTCAAATTTTAAGAATCTATTTGAGATTTTTGATATGGCCACCTTTGGCCTTAACTATGGCCCGTAGACGGTCGAAGATCGAGTCGCATGCTGCACGAATTTGATTTTGTGGAAGTTTGCGCCATTCTCGTTGAAGGGCCACTTTTAGCGCATCAACGCTCTGGTATTTTTTAGTCAAGACCTTCTTGTTCAACATACCCCAGTTTGAGAAATCCAGCGGATTCGCATCAGGCGAATTTGAGAGCCATTGTTGAGCAGAAATGAAGCTAGGAACGTTTTTTTCTAACCATTCTTGATTCACACGAGCTTTGTGTGACGGTGCCGAGTCTTGTTGGAATGTACATGGCTTGCGACCGAAATGTTTGCGTGCCCACCGTAGTAAAGCACCCTCCAACACTGATTCACGATACACCTGGACGTTTACTTTGACGCCAGCGGCCAAAAAAACGAGTGGTGAGCGCCCATCAGCAGTTACTGCAGCCCAAACCATCACATGCGGTGGTGCCTGCGTCCTGGTGGCTAAACGAACATTAAAATTTTCGTAGGACCTCTCTGTCAAGTAAACCCGATCATTTTGTTTGTTTACATATTGCTGGATACAGTAATTTTTCTCATCAGAGAAGACAGTTTGTGACAGATTTCCGGCGGCGTGCAAGCGCAACAACTCCTTGGCTCTATCGAGCCTAACTTTTTTTTGAGCAGGAGTGAGATCATGCGCCTTTTGGAACTTGAGGGTCTTTAGTCCGAGCTTGTTTGACAATATGTGTTGCATTCGTTCACGCGAATAACTTATGAACGGTAAATCGTACGATAAAAAGTCCAAGGGTCTTTTTCAGGGAGAACCATATGCTTTTCAAATAATTTTAATCTTTTGTAAAAAAAAAATTATAATTTAGTTATTTAAAAAAAGTGATTTTTTGCCGTTTATCGGCGCTTAACCAGTTTTTATAGAATAACTCCTAAAAGATAAATTTTTTTAAGTATAAAATGAAAAGTTTTTGTAGAGGACGTGACTCTCCATAAAAAAGTTCCTGAGAGTTTTTATTGTGCGACTCACTGTTCATGAGTTATCACAATTTAAAAATATCCACAATTGTATATACGCGTCAAAAGAAACACTGCTAATAATTTCTTTTAAAAATATTAACCCTTAGCGAGATATTTGCACAAAATGGATTTTCTCGATTTTTGAGTCTGAATAACTTTTTATGAGGCAATGATCTCGATGACAATTTTTGGCATTTGTTTTGAAAGACTAAAGTTAATTGATTCCAATTAAAAAATTGCAGACTGTAATTTTTTTGAACAGAAAGTCATACTTCACTGAACTAGAACTTACAGTAAGGGGCCGTTCACATATTACGTAACGCAATTTTCGACCAATTTTGACCGCCCATCCCCGGATGTAACGCAACGTAACAAAATGTACAATCCCCTCCCCACCTAGTAACGTAACAAATCTTAATTTTGGTAATTTGAATTTGAACGTATTGTCTCATAAAATTATAAAATTGACATTCGTCCGACCGCCTCTCCCCCATGGCGCGTTACGTAATATGTGAAAGGCCCCTAATCATTCAAATATCAAGTTTTGTTTGAAGAGACAATTTTATTTCAATATTTGACAAATTTTCTTTATCAAAAGAGAGAAAGAGTTGGATTATGAAACTCCTCAAAATGTAAAAATTATTCATGTCAATATACTTTGGTTCTTATGTACTTAGGTTTCTTATTAATGCATCTCCATCGCATGGATTCCGAGTTCGAGTTGTTTTGATTTTATCTCTTTTATTGTGTGAGACTACAAATAAGTATTTTTAGAACGCTACAGTAATCTTCAGAACGCTTACATCCTAGGACATGCAATGCGAATAAGAAAGAATGGGTATTGAAGAGCGGAAGCGTTTATAATTGAAAAAGAAGCATTTAGAAATGCCTTTGAAGCGCTTTTTCACTCTTGGGATATGAAGATGAATCGGCGATGATTATGTCAGTGATATTGCCTATCATAATAAGCAAACTAAGTATTTCTGAGGAACCTGATTAAGCTTAATATCTAAGCATGAATTAAAGAGTACCATCAAATAAAAAGTGTTTACCCAGTTAGTTAAAAGTCAAATCTCTGAGCGCAATAAACCAAAAAGATTTGGCTTTTGGTGGATTACGACACTAGTGACGCAAACCAGCCTTCCAATAAAAATTTATATGCATTTTGCCAAATTTTTGAGATTTTGTTAATGTTTTACAAAAACACATTGAACTGTAAGCTCAAGCCAACAATGTCATCTGACCCATGCTAAGTATTATTGTGTACTAAATTATCATTAAGTGACATGAGACACTAAAAGGATTATTTTTGACGTTGATTGTATCAAATAAGAAATTTAGAGAGTAAATATCGTAATGTTATTATCAACCTTCTGCTAACATAATAAAATTGCATTAGTATGCAAACTGATCATTCTTAGTGAAAGTAAAAGCTTAATCTGAATCTTTACACATTGAACACTTGACAGACGCCTTATGGTCACACAAACATTATAATTGAATACATAATATGAGTACATTTGAACACTAAAACTGTCACTTAAATTTTAAAATGTAATTTCCTGCAATAGTTTGTTTCCGATGCGCTCTTTAAGTTGTGGCATCCAGCCTGCACTTAACTACCAAATAACAATGTAATTGATCAACATCACAATCATCACCATCATCATTATCATCATCGTCATCAACATCGTCATCAATATGACCACCATTGATGCGCGTAATTTCAATAAAGACTTTTAATTGAATTTTCAATGGTGAATGTTGTTGCTGCTGTTGTTGCAATTCCTTTTGTTAAAATTTTATTGTTTGATTTTTTAATCATTGTTGTACTTTAGCTGCCGAGCTTTAATTTTTCGTTGTTGTTGCTTTTGTTGGAGCAGTACTCCTTTCAAAATCGCGAGTATCAGTTGTGCGCTGCG
This sequence comes from Calliopum simillimum, assembly GCA_951812925.1. NCBI lineage: Eukaryota > Metazoa > Arthropoda > Insecta > Diptera > Lauxaniidae > Calliopum > Calliopum simillimum. Next base: position 153,175,476 of record OX638368.1, read on the forward strand.
GTTAAACAATTACGGCCATGACTATGAAGTCAAAACACACACATACGCCTAAATACATATGTAGAAACGTTTTAACTAATATATATTGGCAAAAAAGAATGCATTAAGGTGGACTTAAAGTTTTCGAGTCGATTTTTGAGTTTTTGAAGAAAGTTGCATAGCAATTAGGTACTTTAATGGATAAAAATTTATTATTGGAAATAAATTTATGTTTTGCATCAAATGTTTTGTTGGTCTCTCTGGAAACTAGCTGAAATAATGAATTGAAGAAATTTTTGCCTAGTAAAATTATGTATACCCCAAATATTTATGGTTCAGAAGTATCACTTCAGAAATATCCTCCCTATGTCCATTATAGACTCTTGTTTTGCCACATTGTACATCAAGCATTTTTTAAATGTGCATAAAGTTTCCCCACAAAACGATTCCATTGCTTACTGTAAATTTCTAGTTCCTAGATGTATTTGAATGGCCGGTATCTTGAGGGTTCCAGAAAAATGCCAAATAAGTTGCCCTTTGATTTTGTTCTATAGAAATGGTTGGTGCACCCTTAAACCGGCACTGATATAAAGACACAAATGTGTGTCCACAATTCGTATAGTGCATACTTTACATATATATCATTGGTGTATATGCTCATACAGAAATGCACTTAAGCAAAAAATGGCGCTACTTCCGTTTCCGTTTTTGCTGCTGCTGCTGCTGCTGCACATTGCACACATTGTTAGTGCTGAGTATAATGGGCATCCGGTGCATGCACGCACATACAAATAAACACATTTACATATGTGAAATTAACATACAAGCGCACACATGTATACACATATACGAATATGTACTACATATATATAAGGATGTTTTTTTATTTTATTATTTCCTGTACTAAAACATTTTAATATTTTATGTAGTAAATTATTTACATTTTTCACATTTTCAACATATTTTTATTGTTTTATTTATTAATTCAATTTAATTTTTATCTTTTCCTGGTGGTGTTGTTGTCGTTGTTTTTGGTACCATCGTCGCACAGTGTCGCAAGCCCATATATAGAGCGGCCAAAACTAGTAAACGTTATCCGATTTTGATGAAATTTTGCACAGTGATGCTTTTTGATAAGATTATGAAAATTTTAGAAAATGGGCGTGGTCTGCCTCTTTTTAAGCCTACTTCCTGTATAAAAGTATTAGTATCGGGTGATTTTTTAAAGGTTTTTGATAAAATTAAAAAGGCTAAGTATTAGCCTTTTAAATGCTTTTTGACTTTTTACGATCGCATAAGAAGAAAAAGAGTTATAGCAGTTATAATTAAAAATTAAAGTGAAATATTTCAATTTAGGAAATTCACTCATTTAAGAAAGCAAAAAAGAAGACTCTTACTTAAAAATATTGAATTAAAAAACTAAAACTAAAAATATGAAATCTTAAGCTTTAAAATGCTTTTTAACCTATTCTGATCGGCTAAAAAAAAAAAAAAAAAATGATCGGCGTTCGAGTTCAAAACTAATATTATATATTTACAATTTTGGTACTCGCTCTTTTTAGAAAACGAAAAAAAGTACTCTTAAAAATTACATATTTCGGTCAATTTTTATGCTAGAAAGATGTTTAAAGAACCAAAATGTGCAGAATTGCATTAACTTTAATTTTTGCCTGAATTTTTTTTTCTTTTGACAAACAGTTTTTAAGTTATTGTTCAAAAAGTTACTTTTTTGATCTTTGAACCCCCAAAAAGGGGTGTTACACTCCTTATTGAGGAAAATTTTTTTTTGTAAGATTACTATTTTCCAGTAAAGAACTGTGTTAAGTTTCAAGTTCGCAGCAATTTTTTCCTTCCAGATATTTAATTTTACTGTCCTAAGAATATTAATTTTTTATTGAATTTTAATCGAGGTCACTTTAGAAAATTAACGAAAAACAAAATTGGGGCACATTTGGGCACTTTTTTTTTCGTTTGCTTATTCACTGTACTTCTCTTTTTTGTTTCTAATTAAGGCAAAAGGGTCTTTTGCGTCATTCTTTTTTTATGGTATCCCAAACTTTTCTATAAAATTCACAAATAAGTAGAAAAACACATGTCCAATAAAGTAACTGTAAACAAAACGTTAGTACAAAAATCTGCTCAAAAATTGCTCTACTTCATAGGAAAAATGTCATTTATTCCTAAAAACTTAGTTTTAACTAAGATATTTAATAAAATAGGCCTGCTTTAGATTAAAGAATCATGGAATGAAATTTTATTTTTTTGTGGCATTTACTCTATCTTTACAAAAGTCCAAGTTTACGGGGCTCGTATAACTATGCTATTAAGATATATTAATTTTTTATTTTTTAATTTCTATTAGTTTAAGTATACTTAACAATATACCATCCTTGATATGTTCATATTTAAGACTTTAACTTTGACCTTTTGGCCGCACTCGCGACACTGTGCGTCGTTGTTGTGTATTTATCATACAGCAGTGGTAGTAAACTACTCAACCAGTGTTGCAAATTCCACAAAGTAAAATGATTGATTTTTGATGCATCCATTCAGTAATGACAATTAAATCGGTGTTACTTTGTTTTTATTATTATTGTTGTTGTTGTTGTTTTTTGAGTTGGTTTTATTCATTACCACATTTTGTGTATTATTGCATTTTATTTGAATTTTTAATAATAAAATAACTTGTTTTTCCACAACAAAAAAATGCGGTTTTTTAATTAATTTACAAATTTGCACTCATGTTAAAAACGTGGTATGTATTGAAATCATTTAATTTATTTTAAATTTAAAAATTTCTGAAATTGCAGTTTTTCACATAAACTATATTAGAACTATGTATCAATTTGAAAAATTTTAAGCCGTAATGAAAAAAAAAGCTCCTAATTTTATCGCCTTAATGTTGAGAAAATTTCGGAATTATTTTTTGTGGGCATGATAAAAACGGAAATTTTTTTTTTCGCATAACTCGGTTATTTAGTTGCATACATCGTTGAAAAGGTTTTGAAAAGGACTACTTCTATGCTTTGAGGTCTATTCATCGCAACTTTTTTATTTATTTATTTTATTTTCTTCATAAATTTTTATTGGAACCCTCTCTTCGAAATTAATTTCATATTTATAGATAAAAAGTTCATAGTACCACAGTCTATGCAAACAGAAATGTTGCGTAAATACATGAGGGCATTAACAAATGTCTAGATTTAGCCAGAAAAATATTATATTGATCCAAAGTGAGAGTTAACATTAAAAATCAGATAGCACAATCGAATCAAAACTGTACAATTTGTTAAGTTCCACAGCAACAAGAAGGCATTGATTTAATGCACTTTGATATTTCAACCAACCAAATATCATTCTCAGTTAAACGGTCAAGCTGAAAGGTCTGTTAAAGTTTTCTTTGCAAAAAAATGACCCAACAGAACCTCCCGCAAATGCTGTCTTTTTCTCCAATTTTCGAAGTTATTCATCGTGAAAAATAATAATGATGCACACAAGATAAAATTGTTTAGTTGACTGATTTTGACAGCTGTCAAATGTACCTTCAAAATACATATATATAAAGTTCGAGTTTCACGATATTTGTTAGTACGGACATCCACCGTCAAATTCCGGTTTTTAAGTTGTACACCCAATACATTTATCTTGAAATTCTTGGTGATTGGAAGAGAGGGACGATGGAGATGGATGGGACTTCATACGTAAAGGGCATCGGGAACGGGCGAACGAAGTCGCAACCAGCTAGTGGGGGTTATCGTGAATCAAGATTCCCGGGGAATTTTCGTAAACTGTAATAGACAATGCACGACAGTCCGAGAAAACTCCCCGGGAATCTTAATTCACGATAACCCCCAGTAAGTAATAGAAATGAATATTATCAAAAGCTGCAGTTCTTTTTGCTGTGGGTTATAATCGACGAGTGAAGAATTTTCCCAACTTGAACTTTAGACTTCAAGTTGAGAAAATGTGCTGAGCAATTGTCAGCAATTAATATTGAATTCGAGTGAGCGAGACGGCAACACTTTTCAGCGCTAAAAAGCATTCTATACATTTTTCAAGTTTTGATCATCGTCTGTAACGAGTAGTAACAGATCGAGTGGGTGGGTAGTGTTGCCGTTCGTCAAGGAATCAAACTTAAAGTTTAAGTTTACGCATTTCCCCGCGTAAACACCATATATCTGTGCGAAAGTTGGTCGCATTACCTCAAATAAACCTGGAACTAGAGCATTTTCAAAATTTTCAATGTATGAGACATAATACGCCCTATTGTAGGAATCAACCAAGTTTCTGACAAGAACTTCTATTTCTTATCCTTAATGTTTGAGAGATATTTAATTGGATAACCTCAAAAAACGCATTCAGTATATACCACGCCCTCTTGTCCGAATCTTTTTTGCAAAGAGCTTGTATTAACTAGTGATGAGCAAACCAAAACCAAGACCAAAGCAGTCTTGGTCTTGTTCTTGCACATTGAGACTTGGTTTTGATCTTGCTCATTAAGTCTTGTTCTCGGTCTTGGTATTGGTCTTGAAAAAATTTCTAGAGAATATTGAGTATTCAAAATTCCAAAACCATATTTTTCCAAACCAGTTGGGTTGTTAGTGTGCCAAAATCCAAATTGAGAGATGATTTTATCTTCGAAACGGGCGTGAAACATCTTTTAACTATAAATTATCAAGACTGAAAAGCAGTCTTGGTCTTGCTCATGATAGTCGTCAAAGACTGCTATCAGCGTCTTGGTCTTGGTCTCGCAAAATTAATAAGACCAAGAACAAGACTCAAGACCAAGACTAATTTTGCTCATCACTAGTATTTACTTGCCTTAGTATTTATACGATTGGTTTTGGTTACGTTATCATCAAAAAAAAAAAAAATATCGGTCATTCTAACCGATTTCAACGATAGAAATTGCACCAACACATAGTAAAGTCCATTCAAAATAGTACTGTACAGTTACTGTTGAAATGTTTATGTACTGCAAAATTTATAGTTAATTTTACCGTCAGTTTTTTTTTTCTGTGTGGGGGAAGATGGGGTAGATTCGAACACGGGGCATCTTCGTACAGTGGCTTTATTTAGAAAACTCAAGACGTTAGCATGTCCGCGCTTTTATGCAATATTGGTGCTTTTGCAACCATTTAGCTGGTGAAAAGTGACAGTGGTGCGACTGTTGACTTTGCCGAAAAAGGCCTTTGTGTGTTTTTCCAGTGTGAAAACTTTTTTTTCTTATCTGATTTCAACATCGTTTAATTGTAATGATTTTTTGATAAAATTTAAAAGTGCTTAAGCTTTGTTTACATACAGGTATGCTATTTTACTGTATGCTTAATATTTTTGGGATTTTACTAACAGTTTTTAATAAAAATAACAAAAACTTTCATTGATCAGTTTGGGGCACATTCGTACACACTCATACTGGTATATGGCCATTTTACGAGCTTATGTTAAGCGAATATGTTTTGCATCTGTTGAGACTTGCCAGTCAAATTCTATGGCAGATCTGCATGCGAAAAATGTTTTATACGTTACACGCCTTCCACTCGATCACCATCTGATTTCATCGCCTTATTAGCTGCATCCACCATGTACGCATATGCCCCGCGTTATGTACAAATGTATCCCGCATATGGAGCACATTCGTACGTTTTGAGTATCTCCAAATAATCTGTCATTACTCTTAATTGCTAAATTGCACCGTCCTTAGTTCATACTACTTAAGAAGCCTAATATTGTATTTATTTAACTGCATACTAGTTATTTTGATGTAGCTGTTAGTTTTTTTTATTTTTAGCCATAAAATCAATATCATACGAAGCTACCACATCTTTCCCTACCAGCCAAATTTTCTTCTGTTTTTGACGGTATATCGGTGATACCTTTAAATATATTAAGTTTGAGGATAGCGACACATAATTCCACACGCTAACTTTGATGACGGAAGCAGTGTTGCAGTGAATGTATCCTGGATGAAGGATATAAGAACAATTACAATTACAAAGAGTTGGATTTAATAACAAAAATTTAGTTTTTGGATTTTAATTGACTTTTTTTTTGCGTCACATCATGTGAACATGTGGTTGAGAAAGAATGATATTTTCCAAAAGAACCAAAAATTTTGTTGATTACACTAAAGAACACCCTGTATATTCCATGTGCAGGAGCATTTCTTCTTTCTTTCTGCCATTAAAATTTTCGCATGCAATTTTAGAATTCTTTTTGTAACCACAAAAAGCAAAATGTTGTGGCCAAACATTCTTCCAGATGATGCACAGAATGTGAGGCTGCTTCGTGTTTTTTTTTTTGCGTTAACTTTTGTTTTTCCAACAGTTCACCTCTCAACTAGGCCAGTAAACAGGAACTGCTACTATTGCAGGTCCGGTCAAGAAACGGGCGTAAAATTTTGAAAATGAAACCAACGCAATAACAACTTTGTTGCCCTTATACAACTACCTTTGTGCTACTGGGTTGCTTGCTGCTTTATGGAATGCAAAATTACACATTGGTGTGCCGTGTGCAAAACTATAGGGTAAATAATACACACACAAACAGCATGAAACAAAGAGAGATAGAAAAAGAATGGTAGAAAAATTTTGGACAAAAAGCAACATAAAATGCTTTAAAAACCAAAACGGAAATAATTCACGAAAAGTGGCATAAATTGCTTAACGTAAATAGCTGTGGATGTTACTTGAAGCAATTGATGGCGGGGTTGGGGGTGAGTGTGGTAATAATGGGGTTTGATTACTCCTTGTACACGGGGAAAAATTAGTGTAATAATTTTTACTCCACTAGCGTAGTAAACAAAATTAAAGAAATTAACACTAAAAATTAAACATAAAAATTAAAATACTTGCGAACTATTTGATGGCTCCGCAAATTAATATTTTCAAATAAAATATGCTAAAATACAAAATTTCCCACTTTACCATGACAAGATGTGGTCTTGCACGAAATGTGAGCGTCATTATTCACTCTATGAATTACACGAGAATCTTTTTGCAATATCAAAATTATGACTTTAAAGAATATTTTTAGTGAGCTTACAATCGGTTTATCTTTAGAAAAGGTGAAAATATCGATGTTTAAAATTTTAGAAATGAAATTTCAAAATTCACTTCGAAAAATTCTAGAGAGCACAAAAATATGTCTGCACGCGTCGGTATACCATAAAGATTTCCTTACGGTCATTACAAATATATGTCAGTAGCGCATGACAATTATACTTTGATAGTTTCCCCAGAAAAGGGAGATTACGCACTTTACCCCACTTACCCCTACCTAATATTTACTCTAAATTGCCTATATTTCCCATGCAAAGAGTAAATTATGCTTTCATAACGAAAAATGTAGAACCATTTTTACTTTATAATTTAATAAATCTAGTAAACATGTTTAAGTTTGGACAGACATTTGTTAAACAAAATTGTAATTGTAAGTAAAAATAATATGTTGATATCTGTAACACGGACGGACCCCGGTTCGAATCCTAGTGCGGTCAGGTAATTTTTTTTTTTTTTGTTCGCACTTTAATGTAAGGTAAATATGACTTAAATTTTTTAAAAAGTTACTAAGTATACTGTAAGGTTATTCGAAAATTCTGAATTTACTTAAACAGTAAGATAAAATTTAACTTATTGGGAAGATGTTACTAAATTGAATTGAAATTCTAGTAAAATTTACTAGAAATAAAGTAGTACGAACTATTTTTTTTTTTTCGTGTATGGCGAATGCAAGTTTGTTTGTGGTCAAGTTCAAACCTGGTACATACATAGCTGCCTGAGAAATTGGACATTTACAGTAGAGTGTAGAGAGAACAGATCCAAGTCAGGTTGAATACCTGAGGTCATTGTGGACTGTATGCACTTGCAACTGTGTTTTTAGCTCGCAAAATAAAATTAAAAAAAAAAAAAAAATTGCATTGGGAGTAGTAAAAAGTTTTACTGCACTGGATGAGCACCTCTGTTGAGAGGCATTTACCTGGTTGCGTAATTGAATTAGAATTTGTGGTAATGGATATTTAAGAGGCAACTTGTGGTTATGTGGTTAAATAAATTAAAACAAAACATATAATGTTGTTAACGTAGTTGGTAGTGGTGGCTTAAGTAAAATAAATTTTAATTAAAATGAGCATTTAAAAGTATTATTTTTTTTTTTTCAAAAATTAGCTGAGAGCTGTTGACTTGACTGAATTGCACTTGCTCATAAAGTTAAGCAATTAATTAAGTACTCAATTGGAACAAAATCTTAATTAAAAACTCTTATAGCAATCGCTGCATGAAAATTACAATTTGTCAAACAAGGAAAAAAAAAAGAGTCTTAGGTATTCCAATAAACTGCCCTTATGTCTAATTGTATTGGACAAAGGACAAATATCCAAGCAGCAGAACTGATGCATAAAAGGACGCAGCACACAACACAATGCTCGTTAGAATAGAGAAAAGAAAAAAAAAAAAAACGAAGTGAAAGAAATCGAAGGAACATGCATTAAGGACACATTCAAAGTAACTCATTCTTCTTCATTTCTCTGCTCTGCAAGTTCATATGAAGAACGCAAAATACCAAGATAATCTGTTGGAATACATTTGCTTTGACGTATTTATAAGAATGATTTTCTTCTTCTTCGTTTTTCTTTTTATTCAGAAACTGCACTCAGACGTGAAAGTGCTTTTCAGTTCCAAGGACATCAAGTGTTCCTTTTTTTGTGTGTGTCCTTGCAATAGTGGAGAGGTAGTTGGAACGTTGATGCAAGCAAATTGAATTAAAGTGAATGGTGTGCGCCACTTGAGCATAAATTGGGCTACTCAACATATGAGCGAAAAAGTTTTGTTTGTTGTTCAGCTTAACGTCTTTTTATCCCAAAAAAAACAAAAAAAAAAAAAAAAAAAAAATACACAAATGAATTTCTTTAGAAAAACATTTAATAACTTTTCACAAACACTAAAGCTGACCTTCTTATTTTAAATCACATAAGAGCGCAATGATATAACACGCTGGAAGAAGAATCATCGCACCAAATGCAGAAAAACAGCTGCGGTACACAAATTATTTCAATGCTTCCGTTTGCTTTTCACCGAATTTCCTTAAAAGTGTACACACCTTCGTCCCTTCGTCTCTGCCAAGAATATCCGACAGTACAAATTTATTTCTCAATTCCCACTTCAATTTCGTAAATTGAATGAAAATTTCGTTGCAGGCTGTTGGGCGGCGGCGGCGGCGGCTACAAAGAAAATACCAAAGAAATTTAACGGAAAAAATAAATCGCCGAACATTGGGTTAAAATGGGTAAAAAAGTGTTTTAATTCAATAAATGAAATGCTTGTATTTTTATAATTTATGGTACCATATAAAAGAGATAAAAATCTTAATCACTAATCGAAATGAAAAAAACACCTTAACGCACCCCGCATCGTACTTTAAAAGTTACTCTCTTGATCCATGATACATATGGGGCATTACATACATTTTTATACCCTACACCCAGGGTATATTCACTTTATCCTTCCGTTTGTAACGCTGAGAAGGAGGCGTGACAGGTATGAAAAAGTATATATATTCTTGATCTGCGTCAACTCCTGAGTGGATATAGCCATGTCCGTGTGTCTGGCTGGCTGGGTGGCTGGCTGGGTGTGTGTGGAAATACATTTTTTGGGAAAACTGAGCGACATAATTTAATGAAATTTGGTATTCTGCCTTCGTCGTCAAAGTTAGCCCGGGGAATTGAAAATGAGCGAAATCGGTCAACGGACACGCCTACAGCCCATACAAAAATATATTCAAAATGCAATCAAAAAAGCACTATTTGTAATAATATAAGCAAAATACACATAAATACTAGGGATAGTAAGTTCAAGCTCTAAGCAAAAACTAGGTGAATTCGGACAAGACGGCGTGGCACCTTCCATGTAAGCAAAAGTTTCAAAGTGTTATACTGAAAGTGTTTTTTAAGATAATCCAACTAAATTTCACTCAATTACTAAGAACGTTAATTGTAAACTCTGAGCAAAAAGTTTCAAAATGCTATACTGAAAGATTGTTTAAGAAAACCTAACCGAATTTTACTCAAACACTCAGAATAATAAATGCAAGCTCTACGCAATATCTAGGTAAACCCGGAGACGAAGGCGTGGCACTTCCCATATAAGCAATTTGTTCTGATACTCTCCTAGAAGTTATGGAAGAATAAAAAAATTTTTTTAATAAAAACTTATATGTACAAGAATAGTATTTATCAACTAAGTGTTTAATAATATACTTGAAATTCAGTGTAGGGTATTTAGTTTTTGACCAGGCCAAAGTTTAAATTTTATATATCAAGCCGATTCAGGGATATAAATTTTTAAAAAACTGAAAGAGCTGCAAAAACGGCGTTAATTATTTTTTTGCAATGCTCATAACTCTGCCGATAGTCGGCGAAATCATGTGATTGTTTTTCAAAAATTTAAAAGGACAAGTAGTTTGAACTTAAACTATTCATTTTGCGGATGTAGTAATGCCCATTTTTCCAGTGAATATTATTTCTCATGGCGCTTTTTTCTCATCCATGTGCAGCAAAGTCCTTCAAATATATGTTAGATTTCGTTAACATCCATTTGTATCAAAACTCATCCGTAAATAGTCATCTGTCCCTAAGGATTTTACATATGGGGCCGTTCACATATTACGTAACGCACCAGAAGAGGGGGAGGGTCGGAAGATTTGTACCGAAGTGTTATATAGGGAAGGTAGGGCTCATCAACTACGTTACATAACGTGGATTTTATAATTTTAGCGACAATAAATTGTAATTCATATTACCCAAATTTAGATTTCTTACATTACTAGGAGGGGAAGGGGTTATACGTTTTGTTACGTTGCGTTACGACCAAAAATTGCGTTAAGTCATATGAGAACGGTCCACATGTATAAAACGTCAATCATCTGTGTCACATAGTTTCAGATATATAATTAAAGCATATTTTTGGAGCTTTTTAACCCACTGTGCGGCATTGGCGCCAACCTTAGATAACGAAATAATTTTTTTTGTGTTAAGAAAGCACACGACACTCTCCATGGTGTAAGTGTACAGACCGAGTGATATGAGCGGAGAGCGAGCAAGTGAGAAAAAAGAAGAATTGCAGTGTTGCAAATAAAACGGAAGTTAATTTAGTACGTAACCCACACTAAGTACACATCCGGTGTACTGTGCTGCAGTGGGAAATATCATAGAATGGGTCAATGAAATCACATTAAAGAATGCAGAATGTGTATGAATAAAGGCCAAAATGAAAACTGCTGTATCATTTTTGCAACTGCTTATTATATTTTCTTATTTTATTTTTTATTTCGTTTTGTATATCGCCATGTCAATTGCAAGCTATTCTATCTCAAAAGTTTAATTTTTGAAATTTCTTGTTTTATTGCATTACTCCATCACGAGAATCTTGTGGCAAAAATTTTCGGTCCTATCTTTAACGAAGATACTGAAAACGGTCGTAGCAAATTATCCTATCTGCAAAATATTTGAAAATTTTCATTGTAAACTATCCTATGCTGAGATAGGATCGTTTACAATTCATTTTTATCATTTGATTTAATATTTTGCAGCTGACTGCGAGCAAAAATAGCCTTACAGAAGCTTAGGGCAAAAGTGAATATTAAGGAAAATGGTAAAAAAAAAAATTAGAAACTATCAAGGGAGTTTCCGACCCATCGGAGGTGTTTTGGACCCGTTTTTTCGAAAATTTGAAAAATTTGTTTCACCAATCGATAGGGAAAGGTTGATGAAAAATTTTAGAAACTGACAAAGGAGTTCCGACCCATCTGAGAAGTTTTGGTTCCATTTTTAAAAAATTGTGTTGCAACAGTCAATAGGGAGAGGTTGTAGAAAAATTTTTTTGACTGTCAGGGACATCCCTAGGCCTTCTTAGCAGTTATGGTCTCGTTTTGATAAAAACTTTACTGCACCATTCAATAAGGGGAGGTTGAATAAAAATTTTTGAAACTGTCAGGGGTGTCCTAACTCCTAAAAAGAGACGTTGACACCTCTGACAGTTTTCAAAATTTTTAACTCAACCTTTTCCTGTAGAATGTTGGAATACATTTTTTTTTGAAAAACTGCGAAGGGTCGGGGGAACCCCTTTAAATTTCAAAAATTTTTCTTCAACCTCTCCCTATCGATTGGAGCAATAAAATTTTTAAATCGAACATCTTAGCACATCAAATTTTTTTTCCCAGATTCTGTTTACTTATCGTTCAAATGATGTATAAAAAAATTTTCGCTCGACTCCGTGACTAAATTTTGAGATAACCCTTTTTCAAGTTGGGCCATTTTCCCATATAAAAAAAAACAAAATTTTTTTAACTGCAATAAACAAAAATAAAATTAATCACATTCGATGTACTTTGCGATGCTGAACTTGAATCCGAACTCAAAATTGCTCTATCGTGTATAGTTTTTGAGATATTCAAACTTGAAAAAAAAAGATTGTTTTTTGCAATTTTTTTAAGCCATATAACTCTTTAACATGTTATTTATTCGTTAAATCTAGTTAAAGTATTTGAAAGCCCTAAGCTTTATCTCTTAAACCAAATTTAAATTATGTTGATATCTATATGTTTCTAAGAGATATTTAATGGACTTTTGGCAAAAAATTAAAAATAATTATTAAAACATATACATTCGGATTTTGACTTGAAAGAGTATGTGAGATTTGTGAAAAAGTGGTGAAATCATCCATGACATCGGCCATAGTCCAGTTATTTTCCAATTGGTTTTTGAAATTTTTTTTTTCTAATGAGCTTCAACCCATATTTCTCTATAAAAAAGGAAATTCGTCGAAAAATGGCTGAGCTATGATTTTTTTTCGCCTCTAAATATAAAACGAAGTTTCGGCAGCCCAAAAAAAAAAAAAAAAACAAAAAAACCGTGGGGATAAAGAAAATCCAGTTCGCCGAAAATTGCCAAACATGATGTGCTATGTAAGGACCCAGAACTTTTAAATTTTTTCGAATTTGTAGTATAGTGTTAATGTAACAATTATAATTATTCATCCGATCGATTATAGTTTTTCGTTGGATTGGAATGAAGCATACGTAGGGCACTTATCTTTCGGGAATAGCAGATAATAACAAACATTTTAAATTAAAATTGGCTTTATTGTTTTTCAAAATATTCCCCTTGATGATCAATACACTTTTGCATTCGTTCAAACCATTTGTCATAGCAGTTTTCCCATTCCTCTTGAGACACCTCCAAAACATGGTTTTTGAACACTTCAACTGCTTCTTCGGCGATTGATAAATTATGGAGTTTCCAACGAGAACAAACGTTTTTTACAACTAAGTGTTCATGCAAAATCGAATGTATTGGAGTGGAACTATTGTGCAAGGATGTTTCTATCTCACAATATCACATGATATCTTTCATTATCAGTTCATGCACAGCACAACAACTAATTTTGGACCACCTTCATGGAATTCATCGGTGACCGAGCTCCGACCACAATTGAATTCACTATACCAACCATATACTGTGGTTTTAAATGGTGCTTTATCGCCATATAAAGAACTGAGTTCATCGACACATTCTTGTTGACATAATCCACGTCGAAAGTTGTGAAAAATAATCCTACGAAAACCTCTTCTTGAAATTTCCTGTTTTTGGCCAAATTGATTTTCTTAACTCACTGGAAACAAAACAAATAGCACTTGTACATCAAAACGTAGTGAGTACGTTTATGCTAAAAAATATCAAACTTTATTATGGTGTTGGCAGATTTTAGCTATTGACATAAGTGTTGCCAGTTCCCGAAATATAAGTAGAGCCCCTCGTATTACTTTTTTGTGACTTTGACCATATTTTTGAAAAAGTTATTAATTATGTACATTTGTGCACTTCCAAAACCGATACGCATGCTACCAAGGCAGGTGGTTTATCAACTTTTGGAGCGTACCACTTGAAAAGCTGTTTTCCAGCCTTTTATGATCCATGCTTCATTAGTATTATATTCTCAGTGGAGAGTACTGGAGAATAGAGAGAAATGCTTTTGGAGAAAGAAACATCAGTGCAATCCTTAAAAATGACTCAACGATACAAAACATTTTTTTTTTTCGTTTTTCTTTTACACAGAAAATTTTCGGCACAGAAAATAAAAACGTAAAATGCCAAATAATTTGCGAAACAAAAAGAAAAAAATACTGCGAATAAAAAAAATTTCCCATGGCGGTCGGAAGGAAGCAGCGCTCCACTAAAAAAACAAAATTAACCTAAAGGAAACCAACCAACCAAGGCAACAGCAGCAGCGTTCGCGGGTATTTGTTGCTGCGGCAAAAATGCATTAAAAAATCCCTAGACCGGCATTTATTTAAATTTATACCATAACGTAACGCTACGTAACGTAACCTAACGTAATGTAATGCAATATAATTTCGCACTGTAAGCGCAACTACTCGTTGCCAATTCCAAGTTGAATTGAAATTGAAACTACGCGTACATGTATGTGTGTGTGCGAGCGAGATGGCAACAACTCATTTTATAAATGCATTTACTTTGGTATTTAGGTTTGTGTTTTTTTCTGCATTTTTTTTCTATTCTACTTTTGCAATGGTTTTCCGTTTTCATATAAAAATTGTTTTTTTTTGGTAAATTGCGTTCCGCACAGGCATAGAAATGTACAAAAAAAAAAAAAAGTCTAAAATTGCAACTATGAAATAAAAATTTTTCATTGTTATGCAAAAATGTTCATTTATGCGATGTCAGCTAAAAAAAAAAAAAAATAAAAAAAATGTCATCATGTTAGTAAAAGGTATTTAAAATTATTATCATTGTATTCTTTATTGCAATGGGAAAATAAAAAAAAAATTCTAATGGAAAATTAATCTTTTCTAGTTGTTGACACAATTTTTCTTTGCTAGCTGTTGTGCAACTTTTTTTTAAAATATTAAATCATTCTGTGAGCTATGCCCAATTTTGGATCTGAAACTAATTTTTCAGACAGTCCCTTAAAGTGAAACGTCTTACAATGCAAAATGTGATGTTCTACAGGAAACGGACTTCATCTTCTGAAAATCAAAATCAGCTTCTTTTTTGAATTAAGAAAAAGAACATATACCTTTCAATTAAAGACATGTGCCAGCAGCAACTGAACCCGACGGACGCCAAATTTAGCTCTATGTTGGTTAAGTTCAAAGTTCAGTCTCACATCCTGTATTTTTTTATTTATACACGGAGAAAAAAATGTTCTAAAATCTAGCTCAAATCGTTCTTAAATGAAATTTTCAGAATTGAACTTAATATAGCATAAAATCATCCTAAAACACCCCAAGCGAAGAAAAATGGCACAACATCCTCTGGAATTATGAAACAAACAATGATAACTTTGTATGGTAACAACGTGGAGAGAAATATTCGCCACCTATGAGGCGAAGAATTCCAAGTAAGGCTCACAAAACTATGAAGCAGGTGCTTTTTGTGGCAAGGTGTAGATCCGATACATCGAATTGGTGGCGTAATGGATAGATTCGTGTATAAGGATTTATTGGAAACGGCAATGCTACTTTATACCGAGGATAATATACCGCTTTTTAGGAAATCTCAGCAAGACAATGATACTAAGCATTCATAGCGATTTGTCAAAGAGTGGTGCCAAGAGCTTAATGTAGACGTTCTTGAGTGGATGAGTCAATTCCGTGATCTCAATCTTATTAAGAACTTTTGGAAGGAACTAAAACGAGCAGTTTAAAAGAAGTTTATGGTAAAATATTCAAAAGTTTGGTATAACATTCCTGGAGAAACTTGTCGGAAGTTGTTAGTGTCTATGCCCATAAAATTGAAAAATTCATCAACAATAATGGCGGATATTCATGGTATTATATGCTTTTTAATCAATTCAGTAAAATACGTGACCATATCTAACAAAATTTCAATATTTTCTACCGGGTTTGTTGGGACACCTATTATTCTGACCAACCGAAATTGTTTATTTTAAGATTAAAATCGCTTTAGTTAAATATTCTTTATTTTATAAAAGGCTAAAACACGATTAAATTTATTAATTAAAACAATAATTTTAAATTTTACTGCTTTCGCGCCGACGTTTCGAGGATTATTTGTCCTCTTCTTCAGGGCGTCTGTTTATTAACTAAACTAAACAAAACAAATTTGTAAACACAAAGAGACAAATAAAGTTTCAATAATACAAACATAACGTTAACATTTACATTCAGTAGTTAAAAAAGAGCTTAATGTTAAGTTTTAAAAGCTCTATGTTAAAGCTAAATAGTAAGTGCTGCTGATGTTATCACAGTCTTCTTTCCTATTCATTGTTTTGTTTATGTTTTTCTGTATGTGTAAGCTTTCTAATGTTAGTCTAATGTTATAGTTTGTTTCTCTGTCGATTATTTCTACGTTGCCGAGGTCCGCCGAATGTCCGGTGTTTTTTATGTGTTGCGCTAAAGCCGTTGTTTCTTTGTTGCTTTTGATGTCGTTCGTGTGTTCATTGATTCTTGTCGTCAGCTTACGTTTGGTGGTCCCTATGTAAATTTTACTGCATGACTCATCTTTGCCTGAACAGTTAATTTTGTAAATAACATTGCATTGTTGTTGTTTTTCTATTGGTGTTTTAGTTTTGGTGAAGATGTTGGTCAAAGTCCAAATTGGTTTGTGCGCGAAATTTATATTGTTGTTGTTGTTGTTAATAATTTCTTTTAATTGTTTATTTTCTGTAACATTTGGAATGTATGGTACACGATGATAACGTTTATTTGTGTTAATGTTATTAGAAT